>CM066976.1:35000-1356666 GCA_033971965.1 Cucurbita ficifolia
CAGAATGAGCGAGAGATAAGGAATTTATATGCAAGGGGACCATGAAATCGAACTTGAGACGACTCTCAAATCTAATGATCTAATTGCAATTTGAGAGTAACGGCTCCTATAGGGGATCACCAGAGTCGTGGTAATATATAGATGGAGAATAAACAAAATGCAACAGGGTGACGTAACAGAAAAAAACAAGATTTAGCCCATTCAAGAACATTATTCCGATCTAACCTCTGGGGAAAAATGAATCGAAGAGAGAACATTAAGGAGCAGCAACTTTATCAGATTCGGAAGTCAAAATCTGCAAGGACCGATGACTACAATGTTTCACAACAAAATAGAAGTTGAGTCTCGCCTTATTGTAGCGTCTCGAATTGTTATTTTTATATTTTTTCTGAAGTCTCATCATCCGATGTAAAAATAATAAAAAAATATAATATAATATAAAAACTAGCAAAAGACAAAACTTCACATGGTCTTTACGCAGCAACACTTGGGTTCTCGTACTGAAAACGTGATTATCACTAAAGCATTAATTAAGCTTCGACTAGTTGAGTTGTTTATCTCTTAATTTACGAAGGGGGCATAAATGTATTCAACGCCGGCCACCGAGTTTTCTCACAGGACCAGCGTCCTCTTCATCAGCTGAATGTCTCCGTATTGCCACATTCCTCGCCGATCTGTCCGTGCTTCCTCTTGGTATCCTTCTAAACTTCCAAAGGCAATTTGTCTTTCCTTGGATTCCCACTTTTTCCTGAAAATCCATGGCAGAAAAAAGTATTAGCAATTGTGAACGTAACTGGGCATACATCTTCAATAAATTCTCGTTCTAATCAAACTCCCTCGACATCTCCCAGGATAAAAATAACAAATTCATATTAGGATTACAATCCTGAGAATATTTTCAGCTCATTTCTAATATCCGTAATATTCTGTATGCTTGGTGAACAATTCTACTCTCAAATGTCCTCTAAACAAAAGAACTGATGAATTGCATATATAATGCATCTCTAATTATATTCTCCCAATTATCTCGTTCTAGTATTTTCTACTTTGACTGCAATCAGGGTTGTTGATTCAGATAATGAAGATGAAATCGCAAATTTATCTCACTATCAAAAAAGAATTATGACAGACTATGGAAACGAGAAACCTTAAAACCCTAAACCCTGACAAAGCCCCAAACCCCTATACCCTAAAACCCTCAACTCTAAACCCTAAACATCCCCGACCGGCTCCTAATCACCTAAAAAACATGGAAAACATGAAATGGATACACTCAGTCAGTAGCCTATTTGTAGTCTCTTAATCGTATCTATGGTGGATGTTAAGGTATACTACTCCCTTGTTCTATCATGAAACTTTACATGGTTTCATGTTTTCTATGGGTCATGGTACATTGATAGTTGTCCTTAACATGTCCCTAAATTATTCCTCATGGAAAACCTAAAAGGTCAAATGATTGGTGATGAACATGAAACATGTCATACTGCTAGAAACGTGGCCACGACCATCCTACAGCATGGGCAGAACAAGCCTGTAATAGCTTGAGGTAGGATAATTTGCTAAACATGGTCTAGGGCATCCGATCTAGGTGAGGAAAAACATGAAACATGATATTTGGCTAAAGAAAACATGAAACATGATATTTGGCTAAAGAAAACATGAAATCATGATGCTCCATACATACGCATAACCATTCACATCTTCATCAAGATAATCATTGAAGAAACAATTATTGCTCTCTAGTTGACAGAGTGAACTATATTGAAATTATCATCTCGACTGTGGGTGGATTTTGACAGAAACAAAGATACCTAAAAAATCAACGACAAGGGATTACCGTTGTGTCCTTCAGTTCTAAGGATGGGGTGGGTTAATTAGTGGATAGGAGGTACAAGGAAATTCCAGCTCATTACATATGACCCGCCTCGCCTGCACACAATGTCTTAAATCCTTCGTAATATTCATCATAGCCAAGCAAGGTAACTTAGTGATTTGTAGTTACTACAAATCATGAAATTCACTGGGACAGTTCATAGGGAGAGACAGAGACATGCCAAACAGAACAAAAGGAATAACAGCTGCATTTCTCTTGAACCAACATAAACAAACCTCTACACACCATTCACAAGATTTACAACTCCAACACAAAAATGAGAGAAACAAATGAGTAACAAAGCACATAAAATGACCCAAATAATCTAGGAGCTGAATCCTCCAACGTAAGAACTTAGATTCAAGCTTTCCCCAGCCCCTCCAGACTAAGGTGTAGAAAAAAATGAGTTCTAAAGGGAAAGAGGGCGTTCAAGAATTTGATTTCTTCCTTTCGGTGGTGATTTACATGTGAATTTACATGCAATGACGCTATATGATGAACAGAAAAAGGGAAAGTCTACGCTAGAAGAAAACGCTGAAGAATCCAATGTCACAATTATCAAACACGACAGGGATCCACAAAAACTCAATGTGGCAATATCTTCTCGACAAACATGTAACATGTGGCCATGTAATTACTTTTTATCATATTATTCCGTTTATCATCAGTTTATAATGAATTCGTTTTAATAGTAATTATTCTGATTGGAATAATATATTGTACATGTTTATGATAATGTATTTAGCATAAAACCCTAAGAACTTAGTTTAAAAATGAGTTTCATGATCAGTTAATGCCAATAAAGAAAAACATGTTTGATTAATATTATTAAGACTTAACAAATTTCTTACCTATATAAATTGATAAATTGACCAGTGCATTTTTTTATAAACTATAAAAACTAAATCGGTACTAATATTTAATTTTGATGAATTTTATACAATAATACTAAATTAGATTAATTTTTTTCCACTTTATCTTATCTCAATGTATTGTTGGTGGATTGTTTTAACGTACAACCCAAAGACTTTGAAGTCACAAGCCTCCATTATAGCATCTTAAAACTCTAAAATCCCCAAAATCAAATGGACTCATTTCAAATACATAGTTTACAGAAAAAAAAAAGAAGCTAGGTTAATGACCGACCAACGCCAATGAATAAAATATGCATATCTGATTAATATAGGTAAATGGAATGGTTTCAAGCATGGGGTGAAAAAAGATGGAATTTTTTTCTAGAACCAATAAAGCGAGAATTAGTCTGAATTATACATAGCCTCACCGGAAGCATAATTTTAAAATGAATCGTTTAATTGTAAAATAGCGAACAGCGTTTAGGTCTGGGTTTTTGAAGAGGAAGAGGCATCTTTATCGACGATACCCGAAGCCCAGCTTGCCAGCCATGGCAGCCCAAATCTCCCTTAATTCTCTTCTTCTCCCTCCACGCACCATGAAGTTCATCTTCCAAGCCGGACGTCTTCGACCCCCCTACCACTCCGTTTTCCGTACAAATCTGCCCCTCGTCATGCTAGCCACCGCCACTTCTAGGCTTCATTCCAGCAGGAGCCGAATTGTCGTTCTCTTTCTTTGTTCCCATTTTCTACGCTACTTTCCTCTTCATCTGTGCCATAGAGCTCTGCATCCATCTTGCTCGTCATTGGAGAAGGATATGTCTTCGCGATTCCCCAGAAATCGAACGGTTGCGGCGATGTGAGGACGGCGGTTGCAGACCAATGCTCCCGGAGGAGACTGGTGATGACAGGGAGGAGGAGATCGATCTATTACAGAGGAGACTTGGACCAGCTACAGCTCATTCGATCTGTTTTATGATTGTGGGGATTATAGCGAGATAAATGGGGATAACATTAAAAGAAGCAATTTGATCCCATTATTAGGTTGATATCAAATCACCTTTTTTTTTTTTTTTTTTTTTTTTTTTTTTGGTGGAATTTTGAATTTTTGTTGCTAGTGTAAGTGTCTTTAAACTATTGACGTCTTACGAATTTTTCTTTAGTTTAGTAAATTTGTTAATGGTATGCCTCTGTCTCCATTCCCAAATTCTCTGACCTTTTAGTGATATACTTACCATTTTCACCCTCTAATTAAAAGTCCTCTACCTCATGAAGATTTTTCTTCCATTGTTTAGTAGACCTTAAGGGCTATGTTCCATGTGATCCCACCCTCCCTCCTAATTGTGGGGATCTTTCAGGCTTGTAGTTGTTGAGCTCCTCAATCAAACAGGATACACGAGGAAC
Source organism: Cucurbita ficifolia (assembly GCA_033971965.1). NCBI lineage: Eukaryota > Viridiplantae > Streptophyta > Magnoliopsida > Cucurbitales > Cucurbitaceae > Cucurbita > Cucurbita ficifolia. The sequence continues at coordinate 39,129 of CM066976.1, forward strand.
ATGTCCACAGAAGGCTAACCAATGAACTAATCACTAAATAGGAAATAAACAATCTAAAATAGTTCATTAAACAGGAAATAAACAATCTAAAATACATTATATAACCACTTAGCACCTACAATAAGTTGAAAGTTACTAACTTTGGCACGAACCACCTAAACACTGTCTACTTCAGGTAAAATATGCACACATAAAAAACAAAACCAAGGAAAGAAAAATATTGTTGTATTAGCAGGGGATGCACATACGCTGGCTCAGGTACACAAGATGCCAGGTGAGAGCCATCAGAGCGAGCAGGTTTAATAAGGATGAATACGAATTCAGCTTCTTCAGCCTCTTATTCAACCCCACGATTCTGGACTTCACCGCCTCTCGGTCTACTACGACTTGTGTGGCTGTGCTGGTTGTGATTGCTGGGGGATTATCATTGGCATGCCGAGGTTCAGCGGCTATGTCTTCAATTCCTTTTCCTTCTTCCTTTTCCACTTTTAATCTCTCGAACATTACCTGCACAGGAATAAATACACAATAACAGGGAATTAGTACAAACTTAAAAAAACTCAAGGTGGAGCAGCGGTCAGAAGATACCTTGGTGGCTTGAGGCTCCATGTAGAGAGAATTGGCAAAAATCATCAAAAGTGCAGCCACAAGTACATATCCTTGGACCACTTCAGCATTTTTCGGAATTGGAAACATCCATTTTGTGCGGCTGAATAGATGCCCGAATAGGGCCATCCCAATGCTGGATGCCATGGCCCTAAAATACAGGGGATATATCTTGCTCTGTACCACTGCCAACTGCTGCCTTGGCAGCACACTCGCCAGCACATAGCTAGAGATGAAGGTAGTCCACACGCCCATTCCCAAAGCCATAGCAAATCCCAACAGACTCAACACATCCATCGCCGCTTTCCACGACTCTAACGACCCCAAGTACCTAAAGGAATCATTTACTAGCTTTAATCCTCCACCAGGAATAGCCATCAGATTCTCCTTAAGCTTGTTTCCACCAGTTTTAATCTTCTCCGCAGTTTGTCTTGCTTCTCTCCCTTTCTCCATTGCACCCTCTTTCAAGTCATGTGCTTTGCCTTCCTTCAATACATCCTTTGCACCCTCTTTCAAGTCACGTGCTTTCTCCAAAACCGTCTCTTTCGTTTTCTCCAGGAACTCGTCGGCATCCTCTCTGGCTTTCTCAACCGACTCCCTCAATCGATGCCCTTTCTCTGAGAACGACGTTCCCACATGGTGAGATTTGTCTGAAACTGTCTCTTTGGCTTCATCGAAAGCACCAGCAACAGCCTCTCCAACGTCGTGGGCCTCCTGCGCCGTCTCCGAAACCATTACTTTAGCCTTTCCCACAGCACTGGCTATCTTATGCTTACATTTGCCGAAGGCATCGCAAATAAGATCTCTGGTGCGGTGCCTTTCGGAGTCTTCGTTGGGGATCCCAATATATAAACTATTATGTAGTGGGTTGCTAGGGAAGGCATCTTTGCTGGGTTCGGAAGAGATGGAAACCTTAGTATTGTGTTGACCTTGGTCGCCATACTCGACCACAACCACTCGGTGACCTTCTTTAACAATAACATCCTGCTCGTGATCTTGCCGGGACGCCGGGGAAGGAGACCAGAGTCCCGCTGCAGTTAAAGAAGTAAGGACGAGACACAAAGCGAATAGGTTGGGCATGATGAAGTTGAAGCTGTCGAAAAGAAGTAGTGGATCTAGAGTAGCAGACATTTATTTATTAAGCAACCAGGAAGATACTGCACAACCAGAAGTGACACGTAGTACATATAGAGGGACAGGTGTTTCGACACTGTATTTCAACGTGTGCAATTGAAGTAAGAACAAAACTTGGTTGCTTTGATTTCTGCTGCCTGTCACGTGTCCCAGTAATTTTATTTGTTTTTTACCTTACCATAAAATGGAAGGGGAAAGAAAGCCATCTTCTCCCTTTCAACCTCTGTGGTTTATCGATTCTCTGCTCAAAATGGAAAATGGGCCAAAGAACTGACCGCCGTGGCTAAGGCAGAAGCATTTCCGGCGTGCCTAGACGGACTAACTAACCTAACTCTCGTCCGAGACACAACGGCGAAGTACTTGCCATGCAACATATTTTAAGAACTAATGGAAGAAGGGAGGAGAAGAGATGTGGGAAGCGTGCATAGGACCCAAATCTGAAGACCAAAACTAGAGAAGATGAAGGAATGACAAGATTAATGGGTAAAGGAAAGATAGAAAGAAAAGGGAATCCAGCTCTATAAAATTTGACCAAATCAGAATTAAACCGACATGATTTAGGAGGTACTCTATTTAGTCTTTTAGAATTAATTTAGGGTTTTATTAACCCCTAACACTTGGATTTCTTGTAGTTCTAGTTTGAATTGGTTTTTTCCAGTCCAAAGGCCCGCTTCAAGTTGGGGAGCACTTGGGTAATTCTCCTATTAATATTTTGTCATAAGATAAATCATTAAAACTAAAGTCTCAAATGAATTCAGAAGTTAAAGTTGAAACATATGGATGTCAGATACTAATTTCGTATGAATAACGTAGGTTGTGCGAGGATTTCTTTAATAGGAGATGACAAATTTATCTGTTGAGTTATAAGCAAGGTGAATACTTTCTTAGACGTGGACATGCACCATTTTAAATATTAGGAAGAGATTTTCATTCTCCAAACCTGAATTTATGAACCATGATTTTTTTTTATTATTTTCTTTTTATAGTTCAAAACCGAAGAATATTTCTATTTGGAAGGCTTTTACGATTTGTAATTTCAAACTTTAAATTTTGAAAGGACTTAACGCATGAATTTGATAGCCATTCCAGTGTAATATTATTTTAAAAGCCATGTCATTACATATGCAAATGTCAACCCAGTTGATCCTATTTGAGAAACACAACCACATTTTTACATTGTATCTCGGTTTTCACCTTTAACTCCTACTTGTGACGTTTATTCGCAAAATGTTTGAAGAACATGCAGACAAGCTACTCAGTGTGATAAACAATTTAATAATTGGTAATGCAATTGGGTTTTTTCATTCTCAACTTATATCCTTTGAAGTTTCTCTTCTCCAATGATCCATCTAGTCAACCAACTAGGATCTTCGGCAAAGTACTTGCACGATGAAGGTATGATGCCAAGATCTACACCAACTTCATCATACTCTTTCAAAGCCGCCTCCATGTCTTCATCTATAGAAGCATTATCCATAACATCAATCGCACCCATGCGTAAAAGATCAGCATAGTGCTTCTCCCTCTCAGGATCATTCTGGAAAGACATCATGGCAGGGCCCTGTAGATCAAAATTCAAAAGCATGTCAATTTCGCAATCACCCCATTTATCCACATTAAATCCAAGTTACTCAAATTAGATTTCAAGGATCAATCCAAATAGCCCAATTAAGTAAAAAAAAAAAAAAGCTCCAATCAACTCGTCCATTTAACCCAATTAAATCCAAATGATTTAACCAAGATAAAATCCAAAATAAATTCTAATTGATGAAGAGTTATTGTATCTGAAAAGGCAGAGGGTTACAGATTAATTCCTTCTACCTCTGATTTGTGTTGGTTGGTTCTTTTATTCTGTAATAGAACAGTAAGGAATACCTTAAAAGGACTTGATATATTATAAAAGTGTTTCTTAGCCAATAAATCACTTGGAGAGGGAAATCATGCGTTCAGAGAGTTTCCATTAGCAAGTTTGCTAGGAAGACAATTGTCAAAAAGAGGACAACTTCTGCCTCTTTTTTTGTTAAATATATTTGTCATACTTCAATAAATAGCATCTCTCTCGATTATGCAACTATAAAATGAAAAAAAAAATAATGAAAGAAAAAAAAAAAAGAAGATTAAGAACAAATTTCAAACGGTGGTAGCCAAATGAATACATGTCAAACTATAACTGTTCATTTGAATATGAATGCAACAAGCCTGAGTACGGAATCCGATTACCTCACATAACTCAGAATAGTGTTTATATATCTCACTGCTTTCATCTTGATCACCAAGTAGAGTACCCCCATACCAACCATTGGCTTCTTCAATTGATGTCATTGCAAGGTACCTAGACATCACCAAGTAATAACAATATAATTATAACCTGAAAGCACTTTTAAATAAATATTTAACAACCACATAAGGATAAAGAAGACTTCTGACTTGAAGATTGTACCTGTCATTGATTAGAGAGAGAATTATTGTAATATGCACAGAAGTTCAACCTTAAATAATACATGACGAGATTACATTGGATGGTTAACAAACAAAAATTAAATTGTTTTATTCCTCCTTTTATATGATAAAGAAATAAAACTATTTTCCAGATCCATGAACTACACCTATCAACTTCATTGGGTGCCGTAGGAACTGGAAGTAAACAAGTGGAAAGCGATGCTGGAGGTAATTGATCCAAATGCCATGGCAGCCTCTGTTAAGATACTGCATATAGCCACTTTCTGAACATAGCTTTAAAAGCAAAATTACTCTTTGGTGCACCAGGCGAAAGACTTCTATAATTATAATTCTTTTAAGTGACAGGTACCAATATAGGAAGTCCTCTGGCCTATTGGTGAACCTCTATACTTCCTTAAGGGACCAGAGGCTCGGGCATTTGGAACCTAAAGCAAAATAATTAGGCACATTTTCCCTAAAGGGAAGGATTACCTCGGATACAAAGTCATCTACAGTATTTGTAGCTCATATTGAAGACAAATTTTTCTGATGGAAGAAAAAGCCCTTAGTAGCTAATCAGGAGCAATTTGCAACTTATTGATAGAAAACTCCCATTTCGACCTGGGGGATGGTACATCTGTGCGCTTTTGAGAAAACATTTGGATCCAAAGGGCTATTTGACATCTTAAAAGATATAAAAACATATAAATTAAAGTCAATTTACGATATTTGAAATCTAAAAGATACAAAAAAAAAAAAAAAAAAAAGTTGGTTCACTAGAGGACGAAGTTGTCATCCTAATACTTTGATTCATCAATATATGAGGATTCAATCTGTAAGAGAATAACTCAATTTTTTCCTAAACTTTAGATAAAATATTTTTGAAAGTCGAGAGCCTTGTCTCGCTGTGTCCAGCCGTGTCCGAAATTAGAAAAATGTATATTTTTCAGACATGTTTTTTAGCATGTCGGACACATGTCCGAAGCATGTGCACGTATCTGTGTTTGACGCGTGTCTATGCTTCATAGTGCCCCAACTACTTTCTAAAAATATAAGGAAAGTGAATTACTGATGCATCGAGCCATGTAATCTTAGTAAGTAGCCTACACAATTCCTGTATGGCCGCTTTTTTTCTTCTTTTAAAATATAGGCAAACATGCTTTGGAACACCATGCATTGCAGGTTTGTGGGAACTATAAGAAGAGTGTTTGAATAATTCAATACTCTAAACAAATTGTTAATGCGGCTTAGTGATCTCTTTTTGAACACTTTTGTAGTCATTCCCCTTTATTAGATCAATTCCAACAGGAGAGCCTTTGGTAAACTCCCTTCACCTCAAATCTCTAGCTTTTTTTGCTTTTTTTTTTTTTCCTTCATATCTTAATGAAAAGATTTCCTGTTCCAAAAAGAATGTCATTTAAGTTCTTTGTATACTCGTTTGGCTTGTTAGAAGGGCGGGTTTATCTTCATCTGAAATTGTTAATTTCTTGAACAGCACATCATTTCTTATCTTCAAGAAAATAATAAAGCTTTACCTTCAGACTCAAAGATCAGCTCCTATTTCATAAGATTTCGATGATTTAATCAAAACTAGATTTTCAGCCGATCTCAAGATATCACAGATAGTTCAATATATGAGGAGAGAGGCCTATAATTTGTTTGCATTGAAGCACACAAATTAACAGAGATATGTTTGACAGGAGTAGGAAAAAAATATTATAGAGTAAAATATTAGTAGTCATAGAAGACTTACCTTTGAAAGATTTCCTCATCATTGAAATTTTCACTAGAAGAAAGCTTGTTTAAATCACAGAACCCGTCAATTTTTATGTTATCCTCAGTTGTACAGACTGCAGCTTCATGTGAAACACCTTTGGAACCAGGGCTACTTTCTTCATACCTCCTCTGACCAAACAGCCAATTTGGGCTTCTGAGTTGAATTTCACTGCATAAAAGTCAGTTTAATTCACTGCCGCTTTGATAACTGTTCCAAGAATTTACCAAGTTTAACTAGCCCGTATGCAATGCTATCTCATAATTTAATAGACAAAGATCGGAATTGATAAATGATACCAACTCAAAGGTACAATATACTAAAGTTCTTTAAATGTGCCACTTCTCCTGATCTAGCACCTCAATGAACGAGAGAGATTAAAGAGACCATTCAAGATTAATGAGAAAATTACGCTGCATCGGGTGCCATACTGGAATTTCCTGTACTACCTCCAGGTTTCTGATCAGGCTCACACCAAATCCTTACATTCTTTATTGAACCACAAGTACGTTCAATCAATTTATTAAGTGATGTGAACTTCATCCTAGAAAAATCTTCTCTGCATGCTGGTATAGGTTCAAGCGTTATTGCTGTTCCGCCAATAGAATTGGAGGCAGCTTCCAAACTGCAAAGTAAGAATTAGGAAGGAACTACATAAGACTGGCAACAATTATAAGCTATTAAGTTTACAAAACTTGGTGAATGGAAAATATGAATGAATTCCTTGCAATTATTCAATAATTTGTCAGCTGTAACTGTAACACGAAAAGCAGAAATAAACACAAAAAATGTATTCTACGGAAATGCCCAAGCCCACTTTTGGCATAGTCATGATTGATGTAACTGCTATACGAATTTCATGGAGAGAAATTGTGCCAATCAAATTTCTTGCAGCTCATTATATGGTAACTCAAAAGCTGTTTCGAACCAAGGTCAATCCCTTTATACAAAATTAACAGTCAGAATATAAGATCTGTAACACTAACTAATAACAGAATGCTATAAACCTAATAGCCGATACATCTGAACTAGACTGAAACGCAAAAATACTATGTGCATAGCATGTTGTACACATATCAATGATTCCGTGGAACTGCATGAATAAGTGCTTACTTAGACAAGGACCACAAGGTGCCAATACAATTGAAAGCTGCATAACATTATGCCTAGGATGTATAGTCAAGACTGCTAACACTATACCTCTTATCGGGAAAAAGATCATCTCCAAGCCCTGATACATGAAGGTAATAATCAGAATCCAGTTCCCACAAAGCAGGTTTGCCTTCTTGTGGTTGAAAGTAACCTAAAAATCTGGTAATACATGTGTAAGAAGTTAAGAAAAAGAAAAGTGAAAACAAAACTTTGTTCTCTACATAGTGAAAGAATAAACTTGAGAAAAGAGTATGAAAAACTCAGAAAGTATGTCCTGTCTGAAAGTGAAGTGTATCCATAGATAAGACCCCATGAACATACAAATTTATTGCATCTTGTTTTTCACCATCAGTGCAAGTATTGCTATAATAGCGTTTGATAGATTTGATAAACTCTCTAGATTGGGTGGTAGCTTTCCATTTTCCCTGCCTTTCTGGAAACACCTAATTTGTGGACAAGCATTTGTTAACAAGGATCTAGAGTTGTGTCAAATATCAATAAATTTATATGAACTTAGATCTATGCACGTATAAGTACAGTGTTGTGAGCAGCGGAGCCGCCATATTGTTGAGCAAGTGCATCCCCCATGCTCTGATACATATCCATAAGAGCTGCAGCAATGCTACTATCAGGATCCACTTTAGGCATATTTGTCAAACCCATTGCATGGAGTTGGCGGCCTAAAGCTGCAAGACCATAAGCATATTGTGCAACATTTGTTCGATCTAAACAATCAATGCAGTTTGTACGTAGAACTCCACACTGAAAGCATGATGCTTCACTACTATGGCTGTTTATTTTATCATACTGATTAGATGCAGCCTCTCTCTCTCGACTAATAACAGTGCTTATCGTTTCAGTATTGCTCCCAATTCTGGCAAGATCCCCTGAACTAGCTCTCAAATCTCCAAGGGCACCATCCCTGTTAAATAACATGTATACACACATACCGATCTAAGATTCTTGAGCACAAACAAACTTCAAATGACCAAAAAAAAAAAACAAAAGAGGAAAAACCATCTCCCATGGGATGAAAAGTTTCCTTTCCTTTTCAAAGGAAGGAAACTGCAGATGAACAAAAGTTCGTACAGCATACCTTGAAGTGTTTGTTCCACTAATTTGATTTGATTTTTTCTTCACAACACTGGGCTTACCACTGTAGTAGAAACCAGTCAAGTCAAGTGCTTCACTTGCCACAGCACCCAAGACAGCCAACACATTGGCAGCCTTGCTATGATCAGGAAAGAAATCGAAGCATTAAATCAAAACGAAAAAATGCATACAGATAAAATCAAACTGTATTATAAAGTTCTTTATATTTAGAACAAAAAAAACCACCTCTTAGCAAATTTATGGAAGTCCCAGTGGATAAATTGAAGATGATTTTCTTCCGGAAGAATTTGATTCAAATAGCCAACTGCACTTGCAAATTCACGCCTCAGCATCATTTCTCTAGGCCTTTTCTCAACAGTCTGCATTTAGCAAGTATCAGGGGAACAAATAAAACCAGAAACAAACGCAAATCCAAGAAAATGACAATTATAACTATCCTCTAAAACCTTCCCGACACCAGATTACGTCTCACTCCCACCAAAAAGAAGTGAAAAAAACAGACAGACCTGAATACAATGTTAAAATAAAATATATCAGACTAGACATAGAAGGTCATAGTTAAATCTAAAACGTCATGTTCCCCACCTGAGATTTCCACTTTCCAGCACTAATAAAAAAGGTCACGATCTTGCTCCACACCCTTCTAGATTTTTGTTTGTTGTGATTTTTTCCAATTGTCTAGACATTACTCCAAGGATTTATTGCATTCCTCCTACACTATCTTGTAAGTTGTTCAAGGATTGTACAACCAAGAACAAGCGTACATTGTAGTTTTGGGGAGAAGCTTTAGGTGGTGTTTTGGGCGTTTGTATCAACGCCCCAGCTGGATTAGGCATAACCTTTTTCCATCCATTTTGGTCCCAGAGAATTCAGATGCTGATACCACATTTTGCAGTAAACCAAATGAAAAACTTCACTATTATTTCCTAATGTTCAAAAGAAGGGGGAACTCACATTTTTATAAAGAGAAATAGGCCAGACGTTCCCAATAAGCCCACGATAAATATTAAAGCTTAACAAGAAACTAAAAGGTTCTTGTTTCTCTATAGGTATAGGTTCTTTTGGGGCTATTATTTTGGCCCATTTCTCTTGGCTGGTTTTTAGTTTTTTTCTTTTTCTCCTTCTGAACATAGTTTCATCGAACATTTTGTATTTTTTATCTATCAATGAAAAGTTATTTCATGTTTAAAAAAAAAAAAAAAAAAACTATCATTCCTCCCAATGCATGCATGCACGTGCACATAGAACAACTCATACTCAAATTTTACAACATGAATGAAAGAACATGGGCTAACAAGAAAGGAAGCCAGATCCAACATGGGTTAGCCCCATTATATATATTCTTTTTCTCACACTGATTGTCCATGCCACTTGCCCCCTCTAATAACAAGATATATCATGATTTGTGCCTTCCTGATCAAAATTAAAAATCTTAGTACGTACCTTAATTAAATTGAGAACAATAATTGGATTCCCATATCTCATTGCAAGGTCTTCAAAATGCAATTTTGTAGCTTGATATGTAGGATCATATCGCTGTACTGAAAAGTCAAAAGCAATAAATATAAGGAAAATATCCTTTTGTGGTTGTAATGCTTCTTGTTGAGATTGTTCTTATTTTGTCTTCTTTTTCCACCTCTTCCCCTTCCCATCTCTTCCTTGGGAGTTTGTTGCCTGAACATTTCCTTTTAATTCATAATATGAAAAGTTTTTCTAGTTCATAAAAAAAAAAAAAAAAAAGGATAAACACAAGGAAAAATCCCAAGGTTTCAGCATTTTTATTTTTATTTTTCCTGTTTTCATCAGTACAATTTTTGTTTCCTGTCAAAAGATTACAATCCCTAATCCAAACAATCTTTTACTCAATCTCCCTACAATTTCCATTTTCAGAATGCCTCATACTGCATCCCGTACCCTTTTTTCCCTCACTAGAGAAGGGCAATATATCACGTTGCCAATGCATTCTAGTACAGTCAAATCACCAATGCATTCTAGTGGTCTTTGAATCACTAATCTAGGAAAAAGAAACATTTTATTTTCGTTCATATTTGGAGATTGCCCATTGATAAAGATTCCACTGGGCATGAAATCACGGCGTCTAAATATAAATATAAGTTTGAAATGGAGAATGCTGGCCTGACTATAAATTTGATGGGCCCTGGGAGACAGGCCTCCAAACCTGGGTAGGGGCGCAGGTTTGACATCTTAAACTTGGGTTCATGTCTAAGCCTTTGAAGCGCTGGGTTGAAGATGCCTTGGTTTAGGAAACCTACATTTAGGGTTGCTGATTCAGCAATCTTGAGCTATCGTTTAGGAAAACTATGTAGAGGTTCTAGTTATGGAAATCTAAGTTTAAGAAGCCTGTATTCAGGAAAATTATACTGATAGTGCACGTTTTGGAAGCCTAGGAATGTATAGTATAGTGTGGAACTTCTTTTTTGGTACCCGTGAATATCCAGGCCAACTTTTGCACATCACGAAAATGGCTTAATCCTACTATATTTGGTTGTCAAGAAAACTCATAGAATATTAAATCATCCTAATAATGTAAGACTAAATCTTGAACCAATCTTCATTTGAATAATACCTCATTTACAACCTCGGGAAATTAACGCAAAAGAAGTGTTAGGTGGTGGGGTCAGCAATTGGAAAAGGTTGCAGCATCAACCTTAGTTCGGTTTATGGGCTGGATTTGCATGAAGAGGCGTACTTTTGAATGAGAAGTATGCAAGTGGATTTTGGGCCACGTTGTTCTATATGTTAAACCCTGAACAATTTTGGACCAGGTTGTTCCATATGTTAAACCCTGAACCCAACCCGTCTTGGTGTGATTCTATCCATAAGAAATGGGGTTGGGGTATGTGTATGCAATAAAAAAAAATGTTACCCAATTTTGGGTTTGTCTTGTTCATACACTGATTTCAAGCAAGCTTTATCCGATAGTGTTTGAAGGGCAGGGTAATGTGAGAATACTAGAAAAAGGATATATTAGTAAGATTAGTATGATAGTAGTACGGACATATGGATAATTAACTAGTGGTGTCATGGTTATAAATAAGAGGAGTTGAGCACCTTAGAGGGAGATCATTTTGGTGAGAGTGTCCATTGTGAGACTTGAGGGAGAGATAGCTCTCTCAAAAGGCTATTGATACTGCAATTTCTCTATTGATATTGCAACATAGTTATCTTTTTATTTTATGTTGTGTTCTTGTGTATGAGTACATAACAAGGCCACACTTGCAAATGAAATTTGTTTCTTTAAGAAAGAACAAAACAACTGCAATTCCAGTTTAGGCATTTAACCAAATATATGAGTAAAATCATGATAATGATATTCTTACAGATAACATCTGGCTTGGGGCTAAATTTAGAGGCTTCTTGAGACCAAAACAGAGGAATAGAACCGCGCATCTGCACAACAGAACTCATTTTTCCTCGGCATGAACCAGCTTCTTCATCAAGGACAATCTGCTCTGTTTCAACATCATTTGCAACCCGTCCTCGATCATTCACTCCTCTTTTTAAGTAACTGTAATTTGTGAAAATGATCACGAACGATACAGAATTATTTCTAATACTGCCAATCAAAATAAGAAAAGGCCAACAAAAAGAAGATTATCCTAAAAAGATTTTGCAGTTCACAGTAAACATAACTCAAACAAATATATTCCTTTGTATAAAAACCTTTCCGATTGTAAGGAATAAATGTTGCTTTTATTCATTCTTCCAAATTTGTTTTGTCACATTTTTTACTTTCCTCTTGTCTGTGTTCTTTTCACTCTTCCAAGAGTTTGTGTTCTTGAGCATTTTTGCTTCTTTTCATTAATCAACGAAAATTAGTATTTTTTTCAGAAAGATAATAAATATTGGCATATTGTTTCTGTTTTTAAAAGAAGGGAAACAAATTCTTTCATAAATAAGGAAAAATAAAAACAAAAAAGAAAGAAATAGCAACCTATGAAAATTAGGCATACAAAAGGCAGAACAAAAATAAGGCACAAAGACAATGTAACAAATAGCAAAGAAAACAGCACACTATAACAGAACCGCCCAATTGTTACTAATGTCCTGAAAAGAATAATCTGCATAAGCCTTTAAAAGAGAGCACCAGAGAGAAGCTAAAATGATCCGATCCACAAAGGAATTTATCTTCGAATAACCTTTGATTTCTTTCCAACCAAATATCAGAGAGGATGGTCTTACAAGCATTTAACTAAAAAAACTTCAGAATCCACATTCCTTTCCAAATTTCTAAAGCTGGTAGTCAATAATAAGCTTCTACAAATAACTAAAAGTTTCTTCAAACGTAGGCGAAATATCCAAATGTAGAACTACGGTCAACTAATTATCTAGCCCAACTAGTATTGTACAGAGTTTTACCAGTCTGATTGATGATCTTTTTAACAATAACCCATGACTTGGAGTGTTTCTTAAGTATCTTCAAATCCTATTTTCAAACCCAGAATGATGCTCATTTGGACTGTTTGAATACTGGCTACAATGCTAACTAAGTATGCATCTTTGGTCTGGCATGTGATATGTAGATTAACTTTTTCACAAGTCTTTGATACATGCCCTTGTCAAGTAGAATAGCCTCTTCACTTTGGCATTTCTCCCTCCGAGTCAAAATATTATGTTTCCGAACCCTTTCTTTTAAATTAAGAGTGTATGTTCTGGACTAAATTTAGATTCATAAGTGTTCCACACCTGATCCAGGATTTCTCATCTCGTTTAGCAAGTCTAGAATGTATTTTCATTGATAATGACAACACCATCCTTGAATCTTTTTTTAACAAGGAACGACATCTTTCGCTGATAAATTTAAAAAAAGACCAACGCTCAAACGATACAAACTCTACAAAGAAGTGAATAAGGAAAGGACAAAAGAAAGTAATAAAAGATGTAAGAGGATTACAACGAAAAAATTAAGGCATTTCAGATAAGACATATATCATATAAAGAGAAACCAGCAAAAGATTTGGGAAGAGAGCACCATGATGAAGCCTTGAGTCAAGCTGGAAGAAACCAAACTTTTCATGAGACACGATCCTAATCTAAACAATCAATTCGAGGTTAGGAATCAAAGACTTCGGATTCGAAAATTGTGTGTCCAGCATAAATCATCAACAAAGGAAGAACTACAAACGAATCCCAACAATCCAGGCCTTCGCAGAGAAAAAGAAATCAAAACCACCACCATGTTATCCATTCTGAGAAAAAGCCTTCACAAACTTCAGATCATAGGGCTAAACCAAAAGGATGACTTTAATCAAGCCAAAAGCAGGACAAAACCAAGCTAGAACCATTTGGGTCTCCCCAAACAACTGAAAAGCAGATAAGATGGTTCCTCTTCCTCAAAAATAAACATAAACAAGAGAAACAACTGTCACAATAAAGATTCTAACTCCACTCAAATTCTCAAACAAATGAAATGAAAAAACCATACCAATCAACTACACCACCAACGCCAAAAAGATGGTGGCACTGACAGAAGAAGCTAAAGCAAATCTCCAAAATCGACCCTAACAAAATAGAACTCAATCTGCATAACTTGTTCTTTTGGATCACTCCAATCTTCTTGTATTCCAGGAGATTTTCAACATTGGAATATAAAAAACAATAAAAACAATTAAGTTTTTTTGTCTACACCTCGGGGAAAAAAATGGGAATCTCTTTAAATTGCAGACTACCCACCTTGATTAGAGAGGAAAAATTTTACAGTATCAGAATGCCTCTACTTGATGGTTGAATTTTATCTGAAATCGTAGAAATAGGGCAGTCATACTTGATAAGTGTGTCTGGAAAGAGTTTTTAAGTCACCTAAAACAGAATCTTCAACTATATCTTCTTCACAAAGGCAGCTATGATGCTGAAAGTCAAGTTCCACACTACTTACACTAAATCAGATTCACAATTTGAGACCTCAATAGAGGGAGAAGAGTCATGTTGTGTGGTGAGTTTGTTTTCGAAGATATCAAACACTTATCGTGTACCACTGGGCCCAATATTACAGCAATTCCCAATTAGGGTCTGTGATGAATCCTTTGGAAGATCTTCATTCTTTGAGTTGACTGTATGAACCAGTAAATTTGCACAAGCTTCTTCATTGATATCGCCAATGAGTAGGGACGCATTTGGATCTTGAGAATCCAAAGGAACAGTCTTTTTTCCAGATGTAAAATTTTGTACAGGGTTCACAAGACGATTTTTTCCTTCTTTGATACTATATTTAAGAAGGGAAGGGCAAAACAAAAGACTTTGAATTACAACTAACGAATCCATGGGATGAAGGCAATTCATTTAACCTCTCTGATTCCCTTAAAAGCGCTTCATTGTACAAAATAATGATTCCTTCTCTATTATAGAAGTTCCAGTGTCAACAATCACAACTGAGAGATCATTTTCAACCTCCAAACAATGATTCCTTTGGAACAGTTCTATTTTCCTCTGCCAACAAATCAGGTTCCTCCGTCTCTTGCTGGGTCGCAGCATCGCCTCAACTTCCTTTGATGATTCTTTAAACACTTTAATAGACAATATCATCAATTGCAGACTTGAAGAAAATATCGTCCTTTTCTCACATCATTTGGGACAAGGACACCCTCATCTTCATAACCTGGTTAGTGAAATCACTTAGTGACAATTCACCTTGGATAATGTTAGTAGGATCCAAAGAAGAAATATCCTCATAACCAAACAAATATCTCCTAGTAGCAAGCTCTTGATCAAGACCTACCCATGGTAACCCTCTAAATAACCCGCATTACAATGTTTCTTGCTGGACTATGTTTCAATAAGCAAATGAAACTCGCAAAAAAGTTTCCGCTTACCACTCAACACAAGAACCCAGGGTAAAACTTTTTTATCCAATAGAATCAATACTTTAACCACTAAAAATGTCCTTGTATCTTGCCACTTCTATTCCTAGAAAGTATCTCAAACTTCCCGAGTTCTTGATTTTGAAATCAGTTGCTAGCAACTTTTTCAAATGGAAGATCTCCCTTAAATAATATCCTTTAATGATAATATTTATTTAGCCCATTTTATTTGGTTGGTTTTTTGTTTTTTTACCTCCTTTTAGGAGGTTTTTTTCTCAAACGTTTTGTATCTTTCCATCTATCAATGAGAAACATCTTATTCCCAAAAGAAAAAAAAAATTAGTGTCTTTCTCAAGTTATTTTGTAACTACACCAGCTATACCCTCAATTTAGATTGGAGTGCTTTTGTTTAACCCTCCCATTACCTTTTGTGAATAAGGGACTCCTGTACCTTAGTCCTTTAGGTTGTTGGCTGGGGCCATACTTTGGCCGGTTGTTGTTTTCAATTGTTATCTCTTTGTTTGTTATCCCAAAATATATATGCATATATATATATATATATATATTAATGAGAAGTTCAAGCAAAACTATACCGTGTTCCTGCAAAATGTCGAGAACGCCTGGAAATCAAAGTGACAGTGAAGTCTCTTCCAAATATTGATAGCCTAGCCTGCACATATTTATATTAGGATTTGTTTTAGGAAATATGCGCATTCTAACAAACGAACAGTACTAGATGCAAGAACATAGCGCAACCACAATTACAATACAATACAATGAAAGCCCATCCAAAAGACATTAAACTTTACAAAAGAAACGAAATGCACACACACATAGCGCAACCAGAATTACAATACAATACAATGAAAGCCCATCCAAAAGACATTAAACTTTACAAAAGAAAAAAAAACCCAAACCATACGACAATAGATGAACCTACAAAACCATAAGATTTCTTCCTACCCAAGCCAAAGCTCATTAATAGAATTGCTTCTCTCCTTGCAAGGAATAACATAAGCCAGGATTATTTTACAAGTCTTTTAAACAGAAACGAAACTTTCCATTGATGTAATGAAAAGAAACTAATGCACAAAAGATCAAACTCCACAACGGAGTGAAAAGAAAAGAAAAAGTGTAAAAATACAGTAAATAATAAAGTTACAGAGGGGCAATACAAGCATTTAATTAAGACATGTATCCTGCAAAGGGAAACTAGGAAAGTTCTTGGAGAGTGAACACCATGTAGAAGCCTTAAGCCGAGCTGATTCAGAAGTCTACCTAGTTGAGGCTAAACTTCCATAAATCTCATCAAATCTAATACTAATGATCTCGCTTGTACATGTAATGTTCTGATTAGGTCGTACAGTTGCATCCTTGAGTTCTAAAAAAACTTTCTAAACGTGCTACAACTTGATAACTTTGATGGTGGAGACAACCAATCTGATGTAGCAACTAATAAAAAGATAGTAATGAAAATTCAAGCAACTGATATGTAGCTAATATGATAGACAAGCAACTAATATAATCTCAAGTTAACAACAAGCAAACAATAAACCATTCATCAAATTAACAAAATAGAAAACTAATGCTACCCCAACAAATAGCAGAAAAATGTGAGCGAGAGGGGCAATATAATGTTATGTCTCCAAACTAACTACATTAAAGATAATGAAAATGCACAACATGAAAAAGAGGTAAGAGCAAGGAGTTATATTGCATACCTGCTTGAAATGTCCATGAACTAATGCTATGGTCCATGCAGTATTATTGCATCGTGATCGAATTGCTCGAGTCAAATAAGCATTCCAGACAAAAATGTTGTCGTACGGCATTCCTTCTGCAGCAGTTGACATGGCATTCTTTTGCAAACTTCGCATAATTGGATACGTATAGCTATAGAAAAAATCTTTGGTCAAATCGACACTGGATAAGAGTTTTTTATACCTGCAACAAACATAGCAACAAATGCTATTAATTTGTGTTGTATATGGTTCCAAATGTTAAACCAATAAGCTGGTAAAGAACAGTTGCACAAAAATGGAAAAAAACTTTTGACATGCAACCTCTTTCAACAGTTTCACATTCTGGAAGGTAAAGAAAAGGTTACATGCTAAGCATGAGACAGTATGAGACAAGTACCATAAGAGCAGCTTAGACTTACCTCAGCTCAGTTTTAGAGTGCGCTACATCAGTCTGAACTGAGACGTGTGGAATTGTAATCAATTGGGTTTCATCTATGCCATATATTGCATGACCGCATATACATCCAATTTGCCGACGCTTGGTAACCAAAATCAAGTAATACGACTCCAAACATTTAATGCAACCTACAAGCATAAAACATGTCACAGAAAACGCGAAAAGATTCAAGGATGAATAGGCACATAAAAGCAGAACCAAGATCAACCTGCAATACCAAAAGCCTTTGTAACCGGGTTTAAACCCCCCGTAGCACGATTCCCTTCAGCAATTCGCTGACGGAGGTTCCTGATTTCTTGCAGCGAATATACCACCGGGTCTTCACTGATGTTGAGTTCTGATGGTTCCGACCGATCTATCTTCAACACTCGGAAGAATCTCTTGTAGCGATCGCTCCCAATCAGATAATATCTCTGCTTAGCAGAAATCAATGCAATAAAATTAAATTAAATCCGCTGAACATTCGGCTTCTCTTGCTCAATAGAATTATTGTTTTAACTTGCTCTACTGAAATTTAAAGGTCGGGGGTTATGAGAAATGCAGAGAAACAACCTTAAAATTCGAAGATTAATCTTTTTGACACACTTCCCAGGAAACCAATTTTATTTTGAACTAGTTTTCTCAGGGCGGCCAGGGAATTGGAGAAAGAGGTACATAGTTGTGACAAAAAGACCCGTAAACGAATCACATCTGTGCTTTCTAATGACAGAAAATACCAAAGAAAAAGGCAGAGTGAAAGTGAAGAGGTTACCGCTCTGGTTTCGTAAAGTCTGAATTTCTCGAGGGAATATGAATTGTGATCAACATCGGGGTCATTGGAGGGGTGAATTTTGGCATAGGGTGGCGGAGGCGGATTGGAACCTTCAGACTTACCCATATTTCTTGAGGTTGGCGAGGAGGATGGGTGTGGATGGGTTCAGGAATTGATCCTCATCACCGATGCTCTTCTTCCTCGAGGATTCACAGACCACGAATGTTGCCTCCGGGCAGCTGTAGAGTATTGAGATTTTTTTTATGTTTTTTATTTTCTTTTGTAATTTTCGTGAAGCGAAAAAAAAAAAAGAAAAGGCAATTTAGACCTCTTCTAGCCTTCTAGGTTTGTACAATCTTAAAACACAAATTTCGTGGGTCTGGTCTATTTATTTTTTCCATGTACTTATAAAGAATTACATGATAATATTTCTAAAGAATTAGATGGTAATTTTTCTTTCTACTTTAAAAAAAATAAATTTATTTTTATTTTAATTGAGTTGATTTTAAGTTTTAATTGATATAAGCTCAACTTTTGATCCGAATTTGAGTCTATTTGATTCAATAATATTTCCATAAAAATGTTCATATTTTATCATTTGATTCAATAATATTTCCATAAGAATGTTCATATTTTATCATTTTCTTCTAACAACTTTTGTACGAATTTGGAAGTTGGAAGTCAACTCTCGAAATCATAAGATACGTCTGTTAATAGAATCATAAAATTAACTAAATAAACTAGAGCTATGGGCATAGTATGCAAGGGAGCTTTTAGTAAGACCAACAGCTTCGGATAGTTCAAACAAGCTAAACAGGAAGATGTCAGCTTTTACAGTCTCATCCTCTACTGCCTATTAGAGGCTCTAGATAAGTTGTTTTCTTGTCTTATTATTCTTCCCTTTATTTAAACTCAAGGTACAAACATTATCCCATTCTCCTTAATGGTATCAATAACAATGCCAAGCTTACCTTCAATTCTTTCATCCTTCCTAGGCTCGTACGACATTGCATATACATCTGCTTCCTTTGATCTCTCGGCAATAAGCTTCCCTATTACTCTGCATGCATTGTGATCTGTAAGTGATGGTAGACTGTTCCTAAGATCCTTTGCATTTGTTGTCGCAACCGATATCACTTTGCTTGTTCCTCTATGCATTACCTTTGCATGAACAAATTTCTTCGAAAAGAAAACGTCGAGTAAAAATGGTCTCATATACATATCTGTCCTTTGTTTCCATGATTTCTTGTTCGGTCGTTTTGCAGCCTCCTCGCGTGACCTTCTTGTCCAAGCTGATTGTATAAATAAGACCTACAAATGTAAACTTGCTGATTCATTATCAAAAGAAATTCAAATCGTAACAGTTACCTGGATCTGTTAAAAGAGTGAATACATCGCATTTATCACTAAATGCAGCTTTAAGCGGGCCTTGCTCTAATGTAGGCCTCACAGTATACAGCGTCAAGCCGATTGTAGCAATGAAAAAGATATACATTGGCTTCCTACTTTAAAATAAGGCAAAAATGCACGGGATAATAAGAACATCTGCAATTAAATGTTATCAAAAACTTGGACGGAAGACTACGCTATGTTTCAGATTATCTTTCAATCAACACTCCCTTTATTAGGCATGCATTTATCTATGTGTTTGACAAATTGGTACGTCAAAAAGTGTTGAAGATCCCACATCGGAAAGATGGGTGATCTCACCATCTTTAAACGATACATAAGTTACTCATCTCATTGTCAAATCAGTTTTGAGATGGAACCCATGTTTATCTAATGTGGTGTCCAAGTCTATGGAGCCCAAACGAGTATTTGGTTTAAAAAAAAAAAAAAAAAAAAAAACTGACCAAAAAACCAACCACTTCCCCCTGCATTGAAATTTTCAGAGAGGCGAAAATCAAAAGGTTGAAGATCGGCACAAGTCCTAATTAACCATGTAGCTAGTGAGTTTCATAATCACAGGCCACAGCACGAGTTTTAGACCTGAATCCAAGCTTGCCTACTAGCAACAAGCTTTTGAAACAATAAAATAGAAGGTCGAAAACGAAGAATTAGAAAGATGCGGAACTGGAATATGGCTCAACAATAGTAATAAAGTCATACGACCTGGAACGAAGCAGAAAATAGTTGAGAACTCTGTATACCATGTGACAGTCATTTCTGTCTTGTCCAGCCATAATAACAGCACGACTATTCTCCTAAAAATGACTGCAGGCAGTAAATTCTCAAACCATATCCTGAAGAAGACTCTACTTTACTATGCAGCAAGTTTTAGGCAAGTTGAGATATGGTCGAGTTCGTACTGACTATTGGCTCGAATACACAACAAGCAGCAAACCCACAACATATTAAACTTCCTCGCAAATAATTCTCCCTATCGAGAAATTCGTGGATGTTGCGCAAGAGGTCCGCAATCGATAATGCATAAACTTCAAAATGAAAGCAAGATATCCTCCGGAACAGACACGGAATCGAATAGGACGGCAGTAAAGAAATTATACCTTGTCATGCGCGGGATTCGAAGAAACGACAGGAGAGCCTCTGGATATGGTAACATGCGGAAATGAAGATGCCCACGAGAGAGACGAGGATTTCTGGGATAGAATGGCGGGAGATGACGGCCATTGGAAGGAGATAACTGAAGGCACAGAAGAACAAGACGGCAGTGAAGAAGATATTGCGGTGAAGGCCATCGTTCAGATGCACTTCATTCGTCCACGCTCGATTTTTTGGTGCAAGTATCTATTAGTTGAGTGCACAACCATGTGTGACAAAAAGAACGGAGCAATTTAGAACGCCAAAACGCTGCAGCGGTAAAAGTGCGCGCTTACTCTAATTAATCCACTTATTTGTGATTAGAATAAACAACATAGACATAACCGACAAATTTAAAATACATCCTAAAATTAGAAGCTCTCTTTTTAGCTTTATAGATCCTTCCATTGATGGTACTATTGATGAATTTAAATTATAAGTTAAACATCTATACTTATCAAATTAACATGAATTAAGTGATTCCAGTTATTGATAAGACCTGACAAGTATTAAAGTCTAGTACCAAAATTTAGAAAATATATAGTAACAAAACTGAAGATCTTATTTCAATAATTTTTGTACATTGTTTTTTTACATACGTCTCCCCATCCAACTAATAAATCATAACTTAAGCATATATGCAGCTTTGACATGCATTAATCACGAAGAAAATGGAAGGGAGAGACTAGTATGAGTCTACTGGGAAAACAAATACCAAGCTCCCCTGATTTTTTTCCCCTGCAATTTAAGTACTTGAAGAAGAGATGCACATAAAAAATGGTCATATCCCAAGATCAAAAGATGGAGAAGTGTGGAGATCAAAATTCTTCGGCGGCTGGGTAACCATCATCTGAGGCAGCTCAACTTTCTTTTCAAGGAGCAATTTAGCCTGGGCCTCGACTGCATCAAGATCAAGACCTTCATAAAATTCATCATCCACATCACTTATTGATTCTCTTCCTGCCACCACCAACTCAAATTGTCCATCCAAATTAAGTTTAGGAACCGATTCCGATGCAAAAAATGTCAAATTTTTATTCCTGCTTTCCACTTCTGTCGCGCTTGGGCAGCCACCAGTTGTAGAAATTACAACTTCTGGGCTACGCTTCATTTTGACATGTTCTGAATGCATTGTATGAGACTGATTGACATTTCCTGTTAGAGTTGTCTGAAAAACATTCAATGTCTTGTCAGGAGAAGTTTCACTTTCAGTTACTCTGGTCGCGAGGGGTGAAGTCAGCCTCCCGAATGGTGATTGACTTAGCAACGAACGTCTGTTATATAAGATCACAATTTTAGTATAGTATTCATAAAAATAGCTCTACTTTGTAAACACACTTCCCCATTCTTCTATCCTTCTCTTGCAACACGTTATCACCATTTCTTACCAGAATGATAAAAACAAAACATTTAAACGGTCGCTAAGGTTTCTTAGACTAAGGCATTCTGGTAAAATCTGCCACATTGTCGTATAATGAGAGAACGTCACATACCCATCAAAATTAAATAACAGAGAAAGATGGAGTTAATAGAAACCTGTAAATTGCCATCATATCATGTCCGCCTGTTTCATCTTGAGTACTCGTGGCACTAGCACTAACCCTATCATCTATGAAACTATCAAACGAGCTCTTAATCTTATCATCTTCTTCATCCCCAGATATGGTAGCATCAGAGGAAACCCTAGATGCAAACAAGAAATGAGGCACAAAAATATTCACAACTGTATCAGTGTCTCCTTCAAAGTTAAACTATCATATCTCTACCAACAGTATAAATTAAATTTAACATTGAACTCCTTTACCAGTTTACTCCCTTTAACAAGTTAATTTATGGACTTACTCAGCTTCCTCCTCGATATATGCTCTAACATTGTCCTCAAATCTCCTTTCACCTAAATGCAGCAATTGATATTGACAAGTAGCAACTTGGTCAGATTTACTTTGTTCGAAAGTGTGCTCTATTAGATCCTCAATAATATTTAGCACTGACAACGAAATTCCAAAAATTGAACTATGAGAGAAAAAATACCATCCCGTTTCTTTTTTTTTATGTGTCTGGAGCTAGAAAAAGTTCCGGCCATATTTGCCAGTGGAGAAACTGAAGTTTTCTCCGCGCTTTCAGTGTTCTCATTTTTCTCCACGTCTCCAACCTTTCGCAGTCTTTTGAATTTGCGGGGCTTCTGTACACTGCAGGACTTTTCTCCAGAAACTAGATTCCAATCTTCATTATCACAACTGCTTGCAATAATGGCAAAGGGAGTTTGTGTTTCTTCAGCCACAGGAGAAGTAAAGGCATGTGATTTTACACCCACGCTATCATTATCCTCGAGTACAGAAGGTCGATCTTCACCACTAGCGAGAAAAACGTCATTTCCAGCATGGGAGCCCTCATTGCAATTAATTCTTTCGTTTATCCCAGGACTTGAGGATTTTAAAAGCTGTTCACCATCCACTTGGACAGGCAAGATAAACTGTGATATTGCGGATTCATATATCCTTTGTCTAGAGTATCCTGAAAAATAAAACCCTCATTAGCATGAATTCTTATCTTCACTAAACAAAAGAAAGGACATTTGAACATTCCCTCTTTAGCAATAGAATATAATGTAATATTTTGGAAAAATCATGTACCACACTCATCAATTGGTGAGTCTGGAACAAAACCACTTTCGATTAGATTAGTGAGACGGGGACTAAGCTGTGTCTCAATTATACTGCATTCATCAGCCGGGGGGAATTGTGGCTCAATTTCTAAAACAACAGGCTTTTCATCGGTATTATCTCCTTCATTAAAAAAAGTTCTCTTCAAGACAGTGCTTTGATGAATTTTCTCAATCTGGTTCACTGCTTTGTCTTCCAAGACAGTTGCATCATCAGTTTCAGGGCTTGGCAGAACCTCATTCTGTAAGAATTTAGTTTGAGAAGTTGTGGGTTCATCGACAGCTTCAGTCCGCACGATCAAGTCCTGAGCAGTTCTTACACGCCAAGAACCTAGCTCAGGAGAACTCAACAATATTTTACTGCATGCATCAACAGAATTGGAATGCAATATTTCTTTTGAAGAGAACACGGGGAAACGTGATATTTGGTCCTCTCCCATAGCATCAACAGATACAAAACCTGAGCCAATGTTCGAAGGATGCTTCAGAGAACAGTAAACAGAAATACAATTATTTTCTGTAGGATTTGGAGGTGCTGAGACTTCAGGATAAACTATTGGCCCTTCTAATTCAGCTTTTGGTGCGTTGACTTCATTAATTGAACCTATAAAATAATCACAACTTTCATTTTAAACAAATAAATTATCATGAGCTTTTAACAAAGTATTAATAGAAACACCCCACCATAATGAGTTCAGTTAAACCAATAGAGAGACAAACTCAATTACAAAAAGGCAAATTCAATTCGTCATGAGATTTGTTACACTATAATTACAAAAAGGCAAACTCAATTTAAACCAATAGAGAGACAAGTAAATGATAAATGTGAGAAAAGATTGCAAGTCTCGTTCCTTTTCGTTGAAGATGCAGTTACGCTTTAGCCAAATAGACCACAAAAAAGCCCGAATAAAATTAAGCCAAAGGTTCTTAAACAAACTTTGAAAATATTATAAATACATGATTTAGCTGGTATCAATTGAACATTTACCTCTTTTGCCGCCATAACATTTTCCAATCTGACTTGCTTCAAATAGTTCTCTAATGCATGGTTTCTCCTGAATCCATCCATGTTATATGATAAGCCAATTACTAGAAAGTAATTTCTTTTAAGGAGAAAAAAAAATGTAGAAGCGAACTTGAAAACAAACCTGAACAGAGAAAGCTTCAGAATCCCTAGAAAAATACAGTCCTTGCAAGTGTTGCATTGTGTCAATTAGAATCATTGTTCTACTTGAATGCCTTACTCCATGGGTTCTCGAGGGAAATGTCTGGAAGTGAGGAAAGGCAATAAGGGACGGCTTCCATGCGTCTTCACACGGATGGAAATACTTGAGAAGTAACTCGGTCTCTGTATTAGTTAGCTTGTTCTTAAATGATGTTATCTGAACAGCATGATCATCTTTCACTTTCTTTCCAGGACGAACAAATTGTTTGATTGACAGCTTAACAAACTGGACTTCTGGTTTGATAGTATGGGGAATCTAAATAATGGAAAAGAATGAATATCATAAGAAAGCAATACTATGTTGAGAAAGACTTCTGTCAAATGATCTAACCATTCTAGGACTAGCATGAAAGTTGAAGCTATTTATTCCCCCATTTTGCATGTGTTTCTTTATAGACTTGCTGGTTGTTTGCTTTCTCATGTAGCCCTTCAATTCTGAACCTTCACATGCTAAAACTAGTAATAGTAGTCAAGGAAATTATATAATTAGCATAAAAAGAGAAAACAAAGGGGATGAAGTTCCAAGCTTTGGGGCATGAATGCTTTAGTTATGCGACCATGTCAAATAGGGACCAGATAACCAAGCACGTATTGGACATTTGAAGGGTTCGATTTTCATCTCCCCAGAAAATATTCGACATAAAAATAATTCTAGGAGAAAATATTGAATATGAAAAACACCAAACTTGTATCTCTTAAAATTGAAGAATATGGTTTTGAGCTGCGTGAAATCCCTCCACAAATTTCAAAAGGTTCTGTATAAAGGTTTATCAGGTAGTTTTCTTCCCCCTCTTCATGAGCTTCGGTTGCAGTTTATCTTCGTAGATTTGGGGCCCTTGTTCTTTAGTGATTGGTTGTCAAAGTTCTTGGCTTTGGTCTGTTTGTATCCTTTGAACAATTTCATTCTTATTATATCAAATGAGAAGTTTCTTGTTCAAAGAAAAAAAAAAGAAGCTTCACTAAATGAGCTTAAATATTATAGAATAAAATAAACTTATTCAGGGAAAATTATTAAAAGGTGTGTGTTTTCAAATTATTAAAAGTCTATATTTTAATAATTGCATCCTTGTATTATCCGTCTTAATAAATAACAAAAATGGCATACCATCACATCTATGTCTGTATTTCTTGAGTTAAGTTTCTTCAAGAGAAAAATTTACTAAACTGACAAAAAAACTACGTTGGATATAACAAATTTGGAACTCGAAAAATGAGATTCATAGATAATTGAATATTAAAGGATATCCACTCGTCCATCATGCTTCCTTCCAGTTCGACCCATCCGCTGAATCATTCTTATTGGTGAAATGTTTGCATCAAAACAGATGACAAGATCAACTTCCATTATATCCAAGCCTTCTTCGCCAATGCATGTGGCAACAATGACATTGTACCCGCCAGCACGAAATTTCTGTGCAAAAAATATACTAATTCGGTGCCATTAACTAATAGGGGTAGTTACCCGTAAACCCCGATTGCCTACCTCCAAAACAGCCTGTTGAACCTTTTGTGATTGACCTTTGAGAGATTTTCCTACAATACAAATAGAAGATGTTCAAGCTCTAATAAATTGCAAAAAGAACATAACTGGAACAATTTAGATATATTTAAACCCAATTCGAATTGATAAGCTTTTTCTATTGACTGTTCAACTAGAGGACTATCCAGATCAAAATAATAGTCCTAAGAACCTCTGCAATTTAATCATTTCTCATGCGCTTACATGCAAAAAGATGGACATGTCCGATATTAACCCTTCTATGAAAAAAGGAAAAGAAAAGAAAAAAAATCCATCGTAACCCACTATGAAATGCAAAGACATTGAGATAAAGCGAAGAAGATATCAGTTGTCATATAATAAGTAATAGGTCAAATTACAAGCACGATAGTTCAACTTTCAAGTCTGTCGAATAGGAGGTTCCAAAATTTAAAAAGTGATCATAAGCCTCTATAAGCTTTCAATGTTGTCTAAAAGGTCCATAAACTATTAAATACAACTTTGAAAATTCAAGGGCTAAACTAATAATTTAACTTAAAAAATAACAAAAAATGAAGAAAATGAAATTGCAAACCTGAGCTTTGGCCAATAAACTCAGTAGCTCTGACTATGTCTTCAATTTTGGCTAGTGCACCCATAATGTCCCTAGTATTATTATCACATTGAGGCAAGTTAAGGATGAATAATTGATTGGAATGTGTGCACTTTTAAATCATCACTACGAAATTGAACTTGGAGAAAATATTTCACCTTACACTTCCCCTGAAATTTGAGAATATAATCACCCTTGAATCTTGTGGATCCTTAGTTTCTGAAACATATTTACTTTGTCAACTAACATGTCAAAGCTTTCAGTTACATCTCAGCCATTGGCAACAACCTCATCAGGAAAATCGGTTTCATACTAAAAGTGACATGCTATTCAGTAGTCTACAGATTTATAGAAAATTGAATACTTAAGATATGTGACACAGGTTATATAGAACCCACAAACACTTTAAACCCTTGTGCTTAGCTTTGAGTTAGCTACAACAATCATTTTTCTTTACATAAATGGTTAGAAATTTCACTGTCTATCTAAAATTAAAAGCAAGTTTTTACCAACTCCAGTTTCTCAAACCCAATTTCAACGATATTGAGTATGTTCCGGACACATTAGATTCTAAAGAAAGGACCACCAGCTAACTCTATTATTTGAGAAACTAGAGGCTTAAAAGGACGTTTAATACCCAAGATATGTGACTCAAGATACTTGGAACCATGACCAGGTAATTGAATCTAAAGGTCTTTACTACAATGCTTAGCCCATGAGGTTAGTTTTGAGTCAGCTACTACAATCATCCGTTTGTCCCCCTGGAAAAGAATTGAAATTTCACTGCTGAGATTTCTAAAATCCAATCCAAATTCAAAAGAAAGCCTCTTACCAACTCAAGTCCCTCCAACCAAACTTACACTACATTGAAGAAATGCACATACACTACAAAAACTGAATAAGAATAGATACCAAATCAAGAACTTCTAATTCCAACGATCTATTCTCAGTAAATATGTGGGTTTTTAAGTCAATGACCATTCGCTATATACCAAGAGGCAAATAATTAAGAGTGCAGGAGACAAAAAGAGAAAAAAGAATAGAGAAGAGAAAATGTGCAAACAAGATGGAACCCTAGATATGGACAAAATGACTTCTAGAAGAAGAAAAAACAAGTGTACATCAACGGATTGTACATTTTGCTCCGACCAGTAATATTCAAACAATACCATAATATCATGCTCTCAAGACTATGGAATATTCAAATACTTGAAATATAGAGATAGTAATGAATAAACTTCAGAAATAAAACTTGAACTATCTCAGGCATCAATACTGTAACAGAAACTGTGGTATATATAAAGATGGCACGTCATGACTACTATTGGCACCTACTAAAATGGTCGACCAATACTTCCATCATTTTGGACAATTTGGGACTTGGTGCACCATGGATCAAGCTCTTCTCCATGATGAGTCTCACTTTGCAGATAGGATCGTTTTTGCTCATAAATCTTGCAAAAGACCTGCAATAAGTACGGATCCATGAATGTGATAGCTAAAAACTTCAAGTAAACAAAAACTTAAATTTGGGGAAGAAGAATAATATTATTGTATTTCTTCTTATATAGAAGAAAGATCCTCAACCAATAAGAAAAGAAATATTACAAATATAAATAAGGAATATATACATAATACACAATCAATATTACAAAAGATATAAAAGGAAATCCAACACTCCCCTCAAGCGGGTTTGTAAGTATCATCCATAGCCAGCTTGTTGATAAGTTTATCAAATTGTCTTTTTGGAAGACCTTTAGTTGACATATAGCTCGTTGTTTTGTCGTCAAAAGATAAGATATGTATATTACACCTGCCTCAATCTTATCTTATATGAAATGCTTGTCAACTTTAATATGTTTTGTCCTATCGTGTAGGATTGGATTATGAGTTAGGGTAATAACAGTCATGTAATCACAATAGACCCGCGTAGGTATTTTTTTAGACAATTTCAATTCTTCAAGTATCCTATTAATCCATATCACTTGACAAATTTCATGTACTAAGATTCTAAATTATGCTTTAACTCTATTTTTGACAACTACATTATGTTTTTTCTACGACATGTAACTAAATTTCCTCCAACAAATGAAAA
Organism: Cucurbita ficifolia; assembly: GCA_033971965.1. Classification (NCBI taxonomy): domain Eukaryota; kingdom Viridiplantae; phylum Streptophyta; class Magnoliopsida; order Cucurbitales; family Cucurbitaceae; genus Cucurbita; species Cucurbita ficifolia. The sequence goes on from CM066976.1 coordinate 67,728, forward strand.
ATAACTAAAAGTAGATCTTCTATCAGTAGTGCTTACAGCCTAATCTACATCAGCAATACTTCAATTTGAAGATTGACATGTTCCTACCTTTACCTAGAGTTCCTTTCAAATATCTCAAGATTTATATACTGCTTCGAAATGAATGGATACAAGTGAATGCATGAATTGACTCACCATACTTACTCCAATTGCTATATGTGGACGTGTGTGAGATCAATCGATTAGTCTACCCACAAGTCTCTGGTATTTTTCTTTGTCCTTTAGTTGTTCAGCTTCGACAGCTTGTAATTTCTTATTCAGTTCAATAGGAGTTTATGCTGTACAACAGTCAAGTAAACCTGTCCCTTGAAGTAAGCCAATAATATACTTCCTTTAATTAACAAAAGTATCGTTTTTAGATTTTGCAAACTCCATCCCTAAAAAGTATTTCAAGGCTCGCAAGCCTTGAAACTTATCAAGATCAACGCTTTTCATTGGTGTTCTTTATCTCAGGGTTTTAAGGTTAATCATTCTCTGATATTTGTACAAACTGAAGGGCTTTTTTTTGTAGGATGTTTACTATTTTCTTTTCTTTTCTTTTTTAACAAGAAAAATAACTTTTCATTGATGGAAAGAAAAGAGATTAATGATCAACAAATACAAACTCCACAAGGGAGTGAAATCGAAAACAGTAAATGAAAGTAATAAATAAAGAGCACTGCAGCGGAAAGAAAAAGGCATTCCTACTAAGATTTGGAGAGAGAACACCATCAAAATCCTTGAGACAAGTTGAAGCAAAGCGATCTATCCGAGGGAGGAGCTTCATATGGAAGAACCTTTGATTTCATTCTAAAGGTAACTCTGGAAAGCTGAATATCTTGTAAAATAAAAGAACCAAAATATTTGGATGGAGAACCCTTGGAAGAAAATTTTCAGACTTGCACATTCAATGAGTCCAAGCCAAGGAAGATGGTTGATGTCAAAGATTTTGAAGATCCTCTCCAACCAAAAAAGATGTATTATTTATTGTTTTCAGAACACTCCATGGAATTGAAGAATTTAACCAAATACCATACAAAAAAAATTCTCAACAAATTGACTAGAAAGCTTTAAAATCCAGCAAACATTTGTCTGCCAAAGATAAATCTTCAATTGAAATCTAGCAACCTTTTTTTTGGCTTTCTTTGCCAACGCTTTGTGTCTTCGAACTTCTGTCCTCTTTTCAACTTCTCAACCATTAATGAAAAGTTATATTTCTAGTTATAAAAAAATGAAAGAAAAAAAAATTATCTGCTTCTGGGGAAAAAGACAAATTACTAGTTCAATCTTAGTAGCTAATAGGGTAATTAATCATTGATGTATGGAATGGTAATTAATCATTGATGTATGGAATGGTACTCCTTAAACTATATCTTATATGGTTTTCATTTTTTCATTTTTTTTTTTTTTTTACTCTCATTGATCATAATTCACAAGCTTTAAGATGTGTATAAACCTGAACTCCACCCCATTCAACTAATTAGATACAGACTATTTAACTCAAGAATGGACATAATATTATTACCCAAGAAACTTTCCGAAGTTTCATGCTTACATACCAAGTTATACGTTATAGTTTGTATACTATGGAATAATTATGTAAATACTTTATAAGCAACTTGTCCCCTTCTATTTGTTTAAGGCACATACGTCCATCAATACATAAAACTCTAATGAGCAAAATAAATGAATAATATAACACACTTTTCTCTTAAACCTCTCACATTCTGTTACATCACAATCAATAGGATTTAAAAAAGAAAACAATAAGTTAAAACTTAGAAATTTGTTTCTATTTGATTTCTAAACTTTCAAAACTACAAATTTAGTCCCTAAACTTGCAAAAAAAAAAAAATTTACTAATCTACTATTTCCAAAATTGAAAATTTAAGATTACGTTAGACATAAAATTTAAGTCTATCTAATAAAACAATTAAATTTTAAAATTTTTGAATGTGTAAGGAGACTATTAGACATTTTTTGAAGTTCAGGGACTAAACAAACACAACCCCGAAGTTTAAGAACTAAACTTGTAATTTATCCAAAATAATAATAATATTTAACGAAAGAAACACTTCAGTTAGTTAATCAGATTGATTTTTAAAAAAATAAGAAAGATAATATGTAAGTTGATTACGAACAAGAAGCCCTATAAAATCAGTTACCATCGTATCATTCTTAATAACATGATCATGCAAAGAGGTGCATAAAAAAAGCTGTACCACGTGTTTCCAGTCAAAAAACTCAACAGAAACAATCTAAAATGAAAATACCCTCGCTGCAGCTTCTCTTCTAGCATCTCTGAGGCTGGCCTTATTCCATGGCTTGAAAGTAACTTACGTATATGGTATAGTGTAATGAGTACTCCAAAGTAACCCTCCACGTCTTGATACTTAATGTGTGGATGGACTGGTGGGGGTGCTTGACGAAATTTATCCCTCGAGTTCAGTAAATCACATGGGCTCAACTGGAACAAACGAGTAGAGAAACATGGATAATGATTAAGAACTCCATTCTTAATACCATTGTGATTTTTTTTACACAACCAGCTTTCATCTAAATAGATGAAAGAATAAAAGGAGAACAGAAAAAGAATAGTTGTTGGAAATAAGAATAACCGATGGTTATAATAATTACAAAATTTAAAACAAAATAAAATAAAATAAACCAAAATTTGTGGTCTTAAAGAATAAATAAAATAACTACAAATAGATGCCCCTAGGTTTGCTTTTTAAAACATTAGTAGAAGGATTGTTCAAGAGTTTCACTTTTTTATCAATCGATTGTCAAACTAATCTCTCTATTTTTTTAAAACGAGAATAAAAAAATTTCTAGGAAGCATATGAGCATATAAAGGCTAGAAAAAGGATGGAATCTCTCTCTCAATCTCTTTTTCCCCAGTTATTATCCATTTCACTATGTTAATACTTTCTTAAAGATAGTATGTTGAATTGGTTCCTTGAATACTCTTATGCGCATCAAAAGATTTGTACCACACCGTTCTATAATCTCTGTTCTGAAGAATTCCCATTGAACAAAGTTTAGCCACAAATGGACGTATAGCTTCCAAGAGCTTATTATTTATCTCAACAGCATCTTCTCCCATTGCAACCTACAAGTTTACAGATACAATATCAAATCTATAATAAAAGAACATCACTCACATAAACACATAATTTTTTGCATACTTGAATCAATTCTATTTTCCTGTCATGAACATATGGACTGACATCATGATCACTTTCATCACGATATTGAAGGTTTGAAATGTGTAAGTTGTCAATGATTTGCTGAATACCCTGCTGCTTTGCTGAGTACGTGTAACTGGAGATTTAGAGTATATACATAACAATCTGGAAAAGAATTCAGTAGAAACTTACATCCTGGTGTGGCAGTTAAGGCTAGTATTCTTAGTGGCACAGGTACCATCATTAACTGCACATTTAAGATCATACAGGTAACTGCATAAAAAACTTGCAAGTTCAAGTAATACACTCGAAGTGAAAGATTCAACAGAAATGGAAAATCAGTACAGACTGAACAATAGACCTCACGAATTGCAACACAATAAGAGTAATTTCCAAGTGCTCGATGGGCCTCATCAATCACTAGGCAAACCAAGTATTTCACCAAACATGTGCCTGCCAAATTTTGATTTCATAATTTAAATAATGAAAGGTACATAATCAGCATTCTGCATAAGTCATACATGATCACTGATTGCATGTTCTATTTTCCGCCATACATCATACAAAATGAGCTGGAAAGAGATTTTATAAAGTTTTTTTAAAAAAAAACTGAATGGATGATAACTAATGTGAAATTTTATATTAGTATAAGAGTTAGCACCCCTACATGATAACAAAAATCAAATTCAATGAAGAAATAGAACTCTGGTAAATAATGGATATAATTTCAAGAAAATGATCATTAAAGGTTTGCAATCAGCATAAGTTTCGTTTCTCATTAAAAAATCAGAGTATAAACTACAATATTTTAGCCTGGAACATCTCAATAGTACATTCTGGTACATCTTTGACTAAGGATAAACAAATAAAACCAGGCATGAAACAGTGTCCTACATAAGTTTCCCCTCACAGTGAGAGTAAGAGTAGATACAAAATTGCAATTCGCAAGTCCGACCAGTCACCACTCACAATACAAGAGGGCTAAGGATTACAAGAATCACCAGATTGAATATCCTTCTCCAGCACTTGTGGTGTAACAAAGAAAACTCTTTTACTTTTCCAAAAACATGCTCTTTTTGTAGGATTTATCAGACCTGTCATGTCAATGGTCCATTCCTGCAATAAGTTTGATTAGACAGTCTTTGAATATATGTTAATCGTTCAAATTAACAGAATAAGATATCTAGAGAAAGACCACTGATCCATCAAACCATTTTGTTGAACAACGAGTTTACCGCCGTACTTGTGATATTCCCACAATATTATGGCATGCTTCTATCTGTTGCAAGACCAGTGGTCGAGAAGGAGCAGTAAATACTATTTTTCCTGCAAGCAATAACTAGGAAAAAATGTCAATGTCCTTTAATTCACAGATGTATCAGATAAATTCCAAAAAGCATCTTCATGCTAACAAAGGATTTATAATTTCATCCACATGCATTATATTGCATATCATTGTGCTCCATAGTTCGCTTAGGTCTGATTGAGGTTGGGCCAGCGTGAACAGAATATTTTCCTTTCCTTTTCTTCTATATCTCTCTTTCCTTTTTGTGCGTGTTAGAGAGGGGGTCGGGAGGCATTAATGAAAAGACAAAATGTCTCAAGAATATGTATAAAGTTTTTTTTAGTTCAACAAATGTGGGATGAGGGAATTTGAACCTCTTGACTGAACCTTTCAGTCCATTGAAGAGAGGACATAGAAGGATATAAACTATATCAATTTAAATCCTAGATCCTTTATAAGTGATCAACTTATACCATTTTTTAGCATTTATAACTATTTTCAGTTTATTCCATTTAAATTCAACTCAAAATCCTGGTTATGGTGCTTGGCTTTGTTGTATCAAGCGGCTTGGTTTTTGATACATTTGTTTTGTAGAGGCACCAATCCAGACTTTTCCTCTTTCCTTTTGGTTGGTTTTGTAGGCAGCTTACTTTTCTCCTAGTATTTTTCTTTGTGGTTGGTTGGTTGGTTAGTTGTTTTGTAGCCTATTTGGTTTTTTTTTTTTTGTGTGTGTGTGTGTGTGTGTGTGTGTGTAAATAGTTCTTGTAATCTTTTCTTTTTTGGTTCCTTTTTCTAGTTGTTGTGGGTTCTTTTCAGCATTTTTCTATTGCTCCCTTTTAAGGGAAGTTGTATCCATGAACTTTTACTCCCCTTTCATATATGAATGAAAAGTTTGTTTCTTATTTTCTTAACAATATTAACTCAAAATCAACTAAATTAAATTATTCTTCACTCAAAACCCTACCAAAGTAAAAAAGAAGAATTTTCACTTAATTCTTCCTAAAAAAGTAGTGAAAATCGAGGAAGACAAAAAGAAGAAAAACCACTCATATAATGAAAAGTCACCTACTATTCATTTGATTAATGCATTTCTTTCTAATATAATGTAAATCTCTACATTTACATTAATGCATTGCAGTTTAAAACGATTTTAAAGAAGTCTTATACATGTGTAAATTAATGCATTGACAGTTTAAAATGGAATCTTAAAGAAGAGTCTTAATTGATTCACTTATGAAAGTCAATTATTAATTTAAAGTTTTAAGTTCATGGGTATAAATTGAATTTTTTTTCCCTTTATTATTGATGTTATTATCAAAAGAATTGAGGTGTCAAACACGCCTAAATGGAGTTGTCAAAGGACTTTCCCATTATTTTTATCATTATGATTAGGCAAAATATCAATTTATACACTTTTAAACTTCACAAATTGAATTAATTAAAAACTTAAACTAACAATTATATCAACCAAAATCCTAAACTTTCATGAGTGAATCAATTTTAACTCTTTGTTACTTTTCCACTTGAAAACGTTTAATTCATAATTCTCACACGTGTGTAAACGCATGCTTGATTCCAAAACCACATGCTTGATTCTAACAAATTGAATTAACTAAAAACTTAAACTAACAATCATATCAAATTCATAATTCTCACAAGTTTAAATTGATCCGCATGTGAAAGTTTAGAGTTCTCATTGGTACAATTATTAATTTTGAGTTTTAATTGATCCAACATACAAAGTTTGGGAGTATAAATTGTTTTTCCCTTATAGTTATTTCAACAAAAGTCACAAAAAGTACACGTTTCGATGTTATTTTATATTAAGATCTTCGGAGTTACTATTTTCACAATAGTCCTAGAGTTACATCAATGGTTGATGCATCTTATTTTTCGAATTACTGGAAAGAAATAAAGAAGGGAACGACAGACCCTCCTTTTGCTTAGAGCTTTGAGACACTCTTATTTAATAGTTTCGAGGATGGTTTGTTAGTTTTCTAAGAGCACTACTTTAGTGGCAAAAGGAAACTTCGCAAGAAGAAGAAACTACAAATTTTGATCCTTCCAACCAATAGTAGGACTAACAAATATTTAAAGAAACCTTAGGGATGGAACCTACATGTTATTGAAACTATGATCAAGTTGGCCGCTGGACATTACAATTGAGATGATATAACTTTAACAATCAATAAGATGGTAAAAGTTTTCTCTTACCCTCAGGAAACCATCTGAAGTAGTTATACATAACAACTGCAGCAATGAGAGTCTTTCCAAGTCCTGTAGGCAATGCCACCAACGTATTTGAAAATAGTGCTGTCTTGGTAATAGCCAGCTGATAATCCCGAAGAGGAACATTAACTACATAATTCAACTGACATCATATCAGATTAGAATTCTATTGACATCTAACTTCTAAGAATATAAATAATCCACCCAGCAATCAATGACGCAAAATACTGTATCATAATACAAAACAAATCTCCTTATCTACTGACTTCATGAAACCTATAGCCTACATGTCGAACAGTGAACTCCAAAAATTTGAGGAATATGTTGGCACATGAAACGCAAGAAAAGTTGTCAAAAACTAGATGGTTTGAGGCAGTAAGTAGGACTCGTTGCATTCCAAAATGAAAATCCAACTCTTGTAGTAAAACACATGACACCTGAAGAAGCTTGTAGTTGATCTAACCAATAAGTTGACATTTTTAAGGTCTTGCTTGTATTTTACATGTTCATGTCACTAGGGATAAGTGAAGAGTGTAAGGTATATGGATTATGTGATCCACTTTCACAGAGGCTCATAGTGAGAACAGAAGAGGTGTTTTCTGAAGAACAAAATTGTGGGAATGGGGAAGAAAGCTATGAGGAAACAATTTTAGCTAATTTGATCGAAAGGAGAGTGATAAATAAATAAAAACAGAGGAAAGTAATGGAGAAGATACTGAATCCATTAATGAAGAACCACCTATTTATAATGCCAGCAAAACTAAAAGAACACCAGTTTGGATAAGAGATTTTGGAAGTGAAGAACATCCTTAAAGGAAGAAGATGCTGCTGCTTCATGCATATCTATATTAGCAAGTGGTGAACCAATCTCATTTCGGGATACTTTGAAAACTGAAAAATGGAAAAATGCGATGAATGCCAATATAGAATCCATGGGAAGAAAAGATATGTGGGAACTAACAAATTTGCCTGCTGAATGAAAAAATAAAATTGAAGTTAAATGGGTCAATAAAACTAAACTATCGTGGAGAAGTATAAAGAAACCACGCTATGTTAATACTTAATAGCTCAGAACATACTCCAAAAGATGGGTATGTACTTGTAGCTTGATTGAGTATTACTTCAAACGAAAGTATCTCTTGCGGCTCTAGAGAATAGAAAGTTTTTCAGCTCAATGTGAGATTGGCGTGCTTGGATCATAAAACAAGTGGAGAGGACTTCGTACAACAACCTCCGAAATATGAACAAAAAGTAGGGGAGTAGGAATATAAATTGCGGGGAAATGTATGGATCCAAACAAACACCTCGACCTAAACATTGATACATAGCAAATCAAGTCTTACTTCATGAGAGGAGGTTTAAAAAATTTGTTCATCAAAATTAGAAAAGCGTGTAAGATCTTGAGGGTGGGTATTGATATTAATGACTTTCTACTTGCTGGAAAATGACGAGCTTATGTTCACTGAATTAAAGAAAACCAATATCCATTATGCTCCTTGAATTTGACGTACTGGGAAAATGAGATATAATCTTAGCATTGAAGGCAAATGGAAGTTTTAGCGGCCAGAAAAAAATATATGTGCGACAGCAGGTGCTGGAGAGGTTTACAATGAACTAGTTCACAAACCTATGGTCTTCAAGTTTATGAAGTGGAAATAGATAGTATTTTCTACATGCGGATTGCCCAAATGAATCCGTGGATAAAAAACCCAAAACAAGAAGAATCAAAATTAGTTTGGAGTTGAGAGACGACCTGGATATATCCAAGTCTTAGCTGCCTCCTGATCAATGTCAACAAGACAAACCGAGTCTTCAACAAGGGCGCGATCTTGAACCGGTTCTTCGACTTCCGGTGTTTTCATCTGAGACTTAGCATTCGGATTTGTGATAAATCTATGAAGTGTAGACTGGCGAGAAGTCCCGCGTTTTTCATTCTCCTCGGGAGATGGAAAAGAAGCTGGGTTTTCTGCAGAGGCGTCGGGAGATGCAAGAAGGGAAGGATGAAGTGAACGTGATGAAGCAGAGTGAATTCCTGATAGGCAGGCTACGTCAATTTCCTTGACGGCTGCTTCCCAGTCGAAATCCTGAAAAGGGAATGGGAGATATGGATCAAAGGATTTAGATATATGGGGTAAGTTAAGGAGAAAGAGGAAGAACACATTTACGTCGTCGTCGTCGACAATGAATTTTCGATTACTTGTGGATGCCATCGGACGCAATAAACGCCGAAGAACATAGAACGGAGGAAAGCCAGAGGGCGCGAGCAGCGAGAGATGAACCAATGGCGGCAAAACTTTAAACGAAAATAGGAAGAAGAAAAATTCTACAGATGTTTTTAGAAGTTTTTTTGCTAAATTAATAAATATAATATAACTTTCCAAACAAAATTAAAAATACTCTTAACTTCAAAAATAAAAAATATAACTTTTAATATTTTAGACTCAACTCACAAAGCAAACTAAACTTTTTGTTTCGAAAAAATTAAACTCAACTTAACTGAAATTTTTTAATTTGATTTCGGTAATCAAGATTATTCGGGACACAGATTATATGAACCAAGATATTTAATTTTTTTTCCAAAAAAGTGAAAATAGGGTCTTGGGCTATGGAGGTAGTCCAGTAACCTACCGAACATGATTCGGTAAAGAAAAAACATGGATAAGAGGCTCGGCCCATATACGTGTTTCGTGTCCAGATTATCGGCCGAACCAGAATACGCACATCTATATCCTCCATAACAGCTTCTCACTTAGCTCAGCTCAGTCTCAGTTTTGGTTTTGAAGCCGTTATTTGGCATACTATTCCCGGCAAAAAAAGAAAGAAAAAAAGCCCTAATCTATTCTTTCCCTTGCCTTCCTCTGGTTGAATTTTGCGCTCGAACCTGCCCAGCATGTCTACACTCGAAATCGAAGCTAGAGAGTACGTTTTCTTTTTCTTTCCTCGCTTCGCGGTTTCTTAGTTCGATCTCTCATTGGTTACCCTGAAATTTCAATGATTGAACTGGGAGTAACGACTTACTCTCTGTGCTAAATTTTTTAGTTTGATGTACTCTATATTTATTTCTATATTTTGATTCTTCTTTTCGTGGGGTTTTCAAACTGCTTGCATTGCGTACTAGTATTCATTTTCATATTTGTACACTCCTAGTTTCATAAGTTTTCCACGGTTCTTCATTTTTCATATTTCTAGTTACGTTCTTTATCCAGTTCATATTTAAAGAGTTGAAGAATATTGGCATTCTTTGGGTTAAAAGTAAGAATGACTTTTTCGCTATTATTGCACATATACATATTCGTCAGTTGCTCTTATCGCTTGCTAACCAATTTGCATACGTTTTTAAGTGTACTGTTACTGCGTTTCCGATGATTTGTGGTCAAGAGTTGTATTTGCTCAATTTACTGTAGGGTGTTATCTCAAAGCCGTCAGTCATATGTTCCATGTCGACCTCGATTATTGATCATAATGCTGGCTTATTCCGTCTCTCCCGTTCTCTACTGGAGACATGTCGTTTATTTTTAATGCGTGATTAGATCTGATGAATCTTTTTTATCATTTTCCTGGAAGAGGAAAATTTTCTGATATGCTTTCCTTTCAGTGTCATCAAGATCGTGCTACAGTTTTGTAAAGAAAATTCATTGCACCAAACATTTCAGACGTTACAAAATGAGTGTCAGGTTTCTTTGAATACCGTAGACAGCATTGAAACTTTTGTTGCCGATGTAAACTCTGGACGGTGGGATGCTATATTGCCTCAAGTGTCTCAACTTAAGCTTCCAAGAAATATATTGGAGGACTTATATGAACAGGTAAAGTTAAACAAACTGTACAGTTATTCAAATATTGCATCAATCATTTCTAACTAATCTAATATATTATCCTTCATGGAAATTTGTAAGAATTTTTTCACTTGGAAAATGCCTTGAGAAGGATTTTCCTGTATAGATAGATTTTAGTATCTTCAAGCATGTAGTGGGTTGAGAATTTAGATAGAAGGGTTGACAAATGGTTTAGTGGCAACATTATAGAGCATGGGGTTCTAGAAAATATCTGGAACTCAAAATTTGTTGAAAGAGGGCCCTATAGCAGCATTTAGAGTTGTAAGCTTATTGGAGGTTGGGATAAAATCATCTACTACACTATTCAATGAGTTCTCTTGTAGACATGATTATGTTTTATCTTCCATCTGATTTTTTATTAATTATTGTTATAAGAAACAAAGATGATTCACTTTTGACGAGATATTGTGGAATTTCCACTCTTCTGCGTCTTTTTCTTGTTGGTACATTCTTTATTATATTATTATCAAATGAAGGTTGTAGACTTTCAACCAAGAAAACCTTTCCTTGGAATCTAGAAAGGTAATTACCAAAAATATTAATATCATTGTTTGGACAGCTTCATTGCCTCTAGGTCAGAAAGATTTTAGAAAAAGCCCCCCTCAATGCCTCAAGTCCATCACGTTCTCCTCTTTGTTTGTACAAAGAAATTTGTTTTAGTCGGATTTTGAGAACACATTTTCACAAAGGCAGTTGTGTTTTATTTTTGTTGTACGTGGTTGGACTTTTAGTCTCTTCCTCCTTAATTTGAAACCAGAATACAATTGATGGAAATAATGTACAAAAGTCAATTAAGAGGATAAAATGCCAGCGGAAGAGTTCCACCTAGTAAACAGACGAGCAAAGAAAGAATGAAATCCTAAATTCCACATTCTGAGGTCAATAGTAAGTGCCCCCCCTTCCTCTGTTTCACAACCTTTTCAATACATAAGATTGGTGGTTAGTATTAAACCCTATAAAATTTTGTTAGAACAGTATATTCTATACTTTTATTGTTTGATTGCATTTGTCCTAAGAAAGTTCTTCAGGTTTAGCAATCTTGATACACTTCAGATTTTGTAACTACCGTCTTGTAATTCTTTTTCCAGATTGTATTAGAAATGATTGAGCTTCGTGAGTTGGATACTGCTCGTGCTATTTTGAGGCAGACTCAAGTGATGGGTGTCATGAAGCAGGAGCAACCTGAGAGATACTTGCGACTTGAGCATCTATTAGTCCGAACATACTTTGATCCGAACGAGGTAAGGATTGATTCATAAATTGAAATGGCCTTTTCTAATGCAGGTTTTCATTTATTTATTTTGTAAGAAAAAAAATTCTATTGATGTATGAAATTACAAAAGTTGGGGGAAACTCATATCCAAATTGGATAAAAGGGAAAGGATACTGTAGTAGTGGAAAAAAGGGAGATCATAGATACCAAGTAACGACCAAAAAGACAATAGCATTAAAAAACTGAAGGGTGCTCCTTATCTTTAAATATCCTTTGGTTCCTTTCTTGTCAAGTAAGCCAAATAACAGTCCTCACAAAATGCTTCCTGATGAGCTCCTTTTCCTGTTTGATGGGATGTCCCAAAAAAACATAGGAGAGAAGGAACACTGGGTCAATTGGGAGTGCTGCTGACCATCCAAGTAGAAAAGATAACTCACCAAAATCTTGTTGCATATTCAAAAGCTACAAAAAAATGACTTTGAGATTTGGAACAATTCTGGAATGACACGGCGATGAGGAGAAATGTTCATATACGGCATCCTATGTTAGAGTTCGTCGTTTCGTGGCTAAGCTCCCAAATGAAGAATTTCAATCCCTTTGGTTAGTGATCATCATAAGCGAAGCACATTCTTTGATTTCTGCTTCAATTCGGTTTCTCCTCAGCCATAATATCAGTTTATCCACCTTGGCCAATTTAGTTTCTTGGAGGATGACAATGGTTCGATTTTGTTTGATGAAATGAGCCTTTTTAACAAGAGCTCTTTTCTCCCTTATCTCGAACCTCTTACATTCCATGAAATAATAATCAAAGAGGACCGAACGACCAACCCCATTGTGATAGAGGATGATGGTTTATCATAATTGATGGAAGATGTAAGCCCTATTAATTCTCGGAGTCCTTTTGTCTTGTTTCTCAAGGATTGAGTCTTCTGGAAGGATTTGGTAGGCCGAGACATATGCCTAGACCTATAGTTTTTAGCCAAGGGAGTTACACTATAAGGACCAAAAGCTTCAAGCAACCGTTTGTTTATTGGGTTCTGTACAATTTTAATTTGCTTGTAGATCACACCCATTCATCAAAAGCTTCCTCATCGTTAGCTCATGGTCATTAGTTTCTTAGTTTAATGAATGAGGTGTTCTATTCTCTATTTTATATGTTGTTTATGTGAATAATCATAATGTTATTTTTTTATGAAGCCAACTTTCATGGAGAAGAAATGAAAGAATAGACATAGGGATCTTGGGGTGGCTTCTCCGTCTTCTCAAAATTTCTCGTTTAATTTTGCAGAGATCAAGATTAGTTTTTTTTTATAAATAATTTGATCAATAAACTAAATAGTTTCTTAGGTTTAATGAATGAGGATTTCTATTCTCTATTTTATATGTTGTGTAGGTGAATAATCATAATGTTATTTTTTTATGAAGCCAACTTTCATGGAGAAGAAATGAAAGAATAGACATAGGGATCTCACGGGGCGGGGCGACTTCTCCGCCTTCTCAGAATTTCTTGTTTAATTTTGCAGGGATCAAGTTTAGTTTAGTTTAGTTTTTTAAATATTGATCAATAAAATAAATTAGTTTGGAAAATCTTCATTTTGATGGTTAATTTCCAATGAGAAATCCATTCAAATAGAAAATCTTGATATGCTAATAAAAATAAAATAATATTTCATAAACAATGAAATTTGAGGTATCTTGTATATAAATGGAACAGGGACAAGGAATGCCCTCATTTAGCTAACGTAAAAAAATTTGTTCTCACTTCCTCTCCCATCCCCCAACCTTATAGGGGCGGGTCCTTGCAGGGAAAAAAACAACCCTAAATATACTAGGACAATAAGGTTAGCCTAGAACAAAAGGAGCCAAAAACAAGGAGTAAAAACTACCAAGGTACACAATTACAAAAATGAACTTCATCTCAAAAGAACGAGAGATTGGTAATCACAAAAGTCCTTATTAACCAAGGCCCAAGCCTCCTCCAAGAGCTATCCCCATCTCCAAAGACCCTCCTATCTCTTTCCAGAAAAAATGTTTGAAATTGACACCCCACGTGTGTCCATACTAATATAACTCATTCAAATTTGTACTGCATGGGTCTGCTCAAATGTGTTAAATGCTTTATTGAGTGTTAAATTTTTGTTTCTCTGCACCTCGGTTAGTTTGTTATCTATAAGTCAATCCTGAAAATGTTTCCCTATTTAATAAAGGGGGCTAGGTAGTTAGGGGCTATGCTTCACACACACACACACACACACAATTGAGATGGTTCTTTTTATGCTTAAGATGTTAATTAGTTATTATGACAGGCTTATCAAGATTCAAATTTGTACTGCATGGGTCTGCTCAAATGTGTTAAATGCTTTATTGAGTGTTAAATTTTTGTTTCTCTGCACCTCGGTTAGTTTGTTATCTATAAGTCAATCCTGAAAATGTTTCCCTATTTAATAAAGGGGGCTAGATAGTTAGGGGCTATGCTTCACACACACACACACACACAATTGAGATGGTTCTTTTTATGCTTAAGATGTTAATTAGTTATTATGACAGGCTTATCAAGATTCAACAAAAGAGAAACGCCGAGCGCAAATTGCACAAGGTTTTCAACTTCACCCATATTTCATTTCTTCATCTTCTGGATGCCCTTAATCTTATCATGCTCGAGAATTCAATGATTTCACTTAATTATCGGTAAAGTAAAATTTGATGACACATGGATAATAATAGTGTCATGTACAATCAAATCCTAATGGCCCATGTTAGTCTCATATATACACAGAAAGTAGTGTTGATTTTTCCAAAATTAAGAAGTTGAATGGGAAATATTACTCGCTAACTGATACTTTATTGAACCACGTTAAAGAATAGAAGATTAGTGACAACATCTGGTGGCATTAAACATTTTTTTACCTATTGTGGGGCTTCTTGGTAAGACTAATTGGGATTTTCCCCTTCGAGTCTTTAGTATTTTCTAGAATACTGTGCCATTCATTCTTTTATTAGATTTTAAAAATGCTAGCTGTTCTTGTAACCTTTTATCTCTTCCTCTAGGATAGGTTTTTCATCAAGGACTCAATCAAAGTTTCATTTTTAAGACATGAGAAGATCTAAGGAACAGGTTCCATGTATTATATCAGAAAAAATGGGTAAAATTTGGATATGTTTTTCTATTTTAAATTGTTGGATGTATGTTGAGTTTTTGTCATTTTTGGTTGCTCATACCCGAGTACTTGTGTAACTGCTGCTGAGTGTGTGTTGGTTATGTTCCTATTTGCATTTTACAGCCCTTGCAGCTGAAGTTACTGTGGTTGCACCTTCTCGATTAATGGCTTTAATTGGTCAGTCTCTAAAATGGCAACAACACCAAGGTAATATGAAGTTGTATTGTACTTTAGACATTAATAACCATTTTGCTAGATTCCATGACAGCTCAGTTTTCCCCTAAAATAAGGTTCCATGAAAAGATGGTAAAAAATCTCGCTATTTTGGTAATTGATACCTCAGCATACCCCCAAAAAAAATGAAAAATCTGATAGAACATACACGGAGATATTTTTATGCTAGGTTCCATGTGAAAATGGGGAAAGAGTTTCGTTATTTAGGTGTTGTGTAATTGAAACATTAGCTTACCCAATAAATAAAAACTATGATAGAAGAATATTTGGAGGTATCCAATCATTTATCCTCGAAAGGATATCAAATTAATTGTTAATATCAATGTTTGATCACCAATTGTGGAGTACATATTGTGTAAATTATGAGCTACTAAATATCATTTTCCCGTTAATATGTCTAATACATTGGAAGATGGCTCTTAAAGTTGTTTATAAGTGTTTTCATGTGGTTGCTGCAATGAAGTAGTTCTTCTTTCAGGCTTACTTCCTCCGGGAACGCAGTTTGACTTATTTCGTGGAACTGCTGCTATGAAACAAGATGTGGAGGATGTTTATCCAACAACTCTTTCTCACACAATAAAGGTGAAAATAGTAAATCCAATGCTTTTTTGGATGTTCCATGATGCATGATTTTTGTATTTATTGATTACGATTGTTATTATTTTTAAGACACCTAGTTTTTATGTGGCAAACTCTCTTGCGATTTCTTTCCAGAAGAGAATTTCTAGACGCTCTGCTAATCTTTCTCAAGGTAAAGGTGCAACCAAGTCAATCCCTTCCCTTTTTGAGATAGGGCACCAATCAACATGTTGAACAAAAGGTTTAGGAAGCACTCTTGGATCATAGAAATTAGAGGATAAAGATAAAACAAGAGGTGTTAACACTTGGATCACATTTAGAGGCACTCCTCCTTTGTCATTACTTGTTAGGTCGTTTTCTTTTAGATTGGAGCTTCTTTCTAGGTTGCTGCGAGGCTGGTCCTTGTTTGGCATCCGTGACTGTTGTTTTTGTTGGCCACTTTCTTTATTTTCTTTTTCTAGAGGTTGTATACTTCCATCTTTTCTCAATAAAAGAAAAACTTGTCTGGAATATATAGGAACAAACAAGAGGATTGATAAGATGTTTATTTGTTTTTTCCTTCCTTGATTAGGATCAATTCTTTATGTATCTCCTGTTCGATTTTGTCATAGTTCAAATTAATTTGAATGCAGTTTGGTACAAAAAGTCATGCAGAATCTGCTCGGTTCTCACCAGATGGGCAGTTTCTAGTTTCTTGCTCTGTGGATGGATTTATTGAGGTATAGCCATATAGATGGATGGGATGTTTGAGAATTGTCCATGTAGCTTCTTTAACTTCTATTTACGTACAGGTCTGGGATTATGTAAGTGGAAAACTCAAGAAGGATCTTCAGTATCAGGCTGATGTAAGTATGCTTGCCCTCTATCCTTTGTTGCATCGTCATATCTTTTCCATATGTAAGTCCACTTAGTTTTGAGATAGTGAAAGCATTACCTGCCTGCACATTCTTTTACTTTACAAGTGTAAGACCCGCTTTTTGATGTCTTGAACCACAAATCGCCATGTGGATTCAAGGGTAAAAAGGGCGGTAAAATTTTTCAATTTTGTAAAACGGGGAAGATACCGGGAGAAAAAGTCAAACATACATTTAAAATTGACATAAAATTAATTTAGAGCACAAAATAGTTTGGAGAGGCGGCATCAAAAACAGTTACAAAATAGCACAAGCACAAGTTTTTAGATAAATAACATTAAAATAATATTAAAAGTGACACAAAAGGAAGACTCGATTTAGGAACCCTCTGCAGCTGCACGATCCCGCCATCGAAAGTGGTCTATGCTTTGTCTGTAACAACAAAGAGTAGCAGAAGTGAGTGAGTATAGCAATACTATGTAAGCAACCTACTTGTAGGCTTTCGTTGAACCTCATCCTTGTAACGGTCTCTTAAGCTATGTGCTCATATACGGTCTCTTAAGGAAAATATCAGAACACTAAGGGAAATATCAGAACACATGGCCAGTCCAGTTCAATTGTACCAAATTGGTCCAACTGAACTGGCTAGGTCTGGTTCAATTGAATCGGCTAGGTCCGATTTGCTTGAATCGACTCATCTTCTTCCTCACACTAGCTTACCCCTAGACGATGGTTTTTGCTGCAATCCCTTCCATTGATCACAACTCACGATACACGCCCCGTGTGCCCTCTACTCCTTCACCAACCTCGTAGATCTCATCACGCTGAATCCAACAATACCAATTTCATAAAATTCCATCCAGAAAACGAGTGAGATACAGTAGCTCAAACTTCGCAGTAAACTCAGAAAACTCACCTGTAAACCACGACTTTGATCTCCTTCTCCGTTCGTTCTCAGCTCTCGATTTCTTCTAGGAAGACGTCCAAGTTACTCCCACGAACTTATAGCAACTGGAATCATGAGTTTTTATTCACCATAGCTCACGAATTTGGTGGTTGAAGGTGAGTTCTTACCCACAGATATGAGTTCCTTCATTGAGGCTCCACGGCGGTCCAACCTCCAAATTGGCTCCACAATCTCTCAAGTGCTCTTCCTCGGTGGTGCCCCTTCAAAATAATGCCTCGACTCCAAGAAAAAACCACGTGAATATTCGTTCGTGCTACCTTGCCGACGTCGTGGGTTTGGATCTCGGTCTTCTCGTTCTCCCTCTCCTTCCGTCAAGTTTTCTCCTCCAATCCGAGCTCTACAGTCCGTTAAATCACTCCAGTTCCCCAAATCCAGCGAAATCTGTGAGGAAAGTGTGTTAAGTCGCCTCCTCATTGTGCCTTGCATGCCATTGCCACCGTACGCCAACGACAGGGTAAAACGGCGGCGGGGTGGTGTGTTCCAGACCCCCTTTTTGTTAAATTGATTTATTTACTTCCTTATTTATTCTTTATGCACTTATTTACCTTACTTGTCCAAGTCATCCACACATCTCACATTTCCCCAAAACTCAACATAGGGGTATTACAATAAGTTTCTTGTTGGTTGCATATTTTAACATGCAAGTGGGTTTACAGGAAACTTTTATGATGCATGATGATCCGGTCCTTTGCGTTGATTTTAGTAGAGACTCAGAGATGATTGCTTCTGGTTCACAAGATGGGAAAATCAAAGTGAGTTCTGAGTTCAGCTTCTTCAATCACTTATGTAATCATTCTTCCAGTAGGATGTAATCTGTAATCACTTCTATGCTTGTTTGTGTTGCTTATCATTTATCTGTCTTAAACACGCAATTTAAATGTGTTGCTAGAATAAAAAATTCTCCATACCATTTTGTGTGTGCATTACGCTTTATTTTCTAGAGAGATTTTTTTCAGCGGCCGTGTCTACTTTTGTTTAATATTATATTCTGGAGGGTTATGGAGGCAGAGTCCTGATAAAGTTTAGTCCTACACTATGGGAGCATAAAATTTATCCATTTTACGAATAGTAAACATTGGCTATTTAATCTCTAATGTAAATACGAGGAATATTAAGAACAACCAAACTTTTTACAAAATGAGATGCATTCACATTACGTGGTAAGTAGTTACATAAGGTCTAGGAAGCATCAAGGCAAGGGCACCCCATATCCCAAAGTGAAGGATTAACAAGTTGGACTGCATTCTGAGGCATTATTCCTTTATGGTGGGGCTGCCGTGGTACATTCATTGCAAGGTTCCGGTGGAGGGCCTTGACAATGCTCGGTATGTGTCTGTTTTTCTTATCATTTGAGGTTCATTTGGTCAAAAAAGGGAGCCAATCCTCTATGGTGGAGGTAATGGTGCATCCACTGTTAATGATAAGATTGGATCGTGTGGCAAGTAGGGTCTTGTTTTCTCGCTCAGGTAATGAAGTCCTATGCTGGCACCATAGAGTTGGAAAGTATCACAAGAAGCTATTGTGATTTGGTCCATTTAAAGCCTCAAGTTGGAGCCTTCCCTTGGACATTCCTTACCCCCACCCCCTCCACTCTTTTTTTGATTGAACACAAGTTCTTTTTTCTTTTCTTTTTTTCATTTCATTCATTCTTCTTCTTCTTTTTTTCTTTTTTTTTTGCCTTTTTTTTTGCAAAAAAAAAAAAAAAAAAAAACTAAATAAGTAGAATATAATATGTACAATGAGGTAGGGATGTAGTAATCTAAGTAATTATACATTGGTGTACTAGCATTAACTTGTACTCTTTGACTGCTTGTCTTTGATACCTTAGGAAGCTATTAGTTATTATTGGGACAATATTCTGTTACTTTCAATCATTGGAGATCCATATTTTTGTCGTGATCTAGGTATGGCGTGTAAGGACTGGCCAATGCTTGCGGCGTCTCGAACGTGCTCATTCTCAGGGAGTTACGAGTGTTGTTTTCTCTCGTGATGGAACCCAGTTGTTGAGTGCATCTTTTGACACCACAGCAAGGTTGGTTCAAGATCTTGATTGTTGCTATGAGAATATTTTCTATGTTTGCTCTAGTGGACATTACTATATGGTATATGTTAATGGGAATTATGGTATTATGTGGCTAGTTTTTGGCTTTTTTTTAAAAAAGAAAAAACTTCATCTTTACTTTCTTCCCCCAAATTAATTCTTGGATGGTCACGACTTCTTCCTTTTTAATGTTATAACTAATTTGTGTTATATTTGATATAGAATCCATGGCTTAAAGTCTGGGAAACTATTGAAGGAATTCCGTGGCCATTCATCATATGTGAATGATGCAGTCTTTACTAATGATGGAGCACGTGTCATTACCGCATCTAGTGATTGCACGGTCAAGGTTGATCATTATTTTGACCATGTTCTATGACTATTGACACAATGTAGTTGGCAGGCTGGGAATTTATTTACTCGTTCCAAGTAACATAGTAAATTTGTTGTTCGGTGTAGGTTTGGGATGTGAAGACAACCGATTGTCTCCATACGTTCAAGCCACCGCCTCCATTAAGGGTTTGTGAAACTGCTTTAATAGATGAGAGATATTAACACAAAAAACTTACTATGTTGCTCACCACTGTTCACTTTTTGGAATCCTAGGGAGGAGATGCCTCTGTGAATTCAGTTCATATCTTCCCCAAAAATGCCGATCTTATTGTTGTTTGTAACAAGACATCGTCAATATACATCATGACATTGCAAGGACAGGTACTTTTGTTAATTGCTAAGCTGGGAGTGAGATCATTTTCTTCCCTCGATTGTCTTTCTAGGTACGAGACTATTTTATTGATAAATAAAATTTTCATGCACAAGGCTGTGAAAACCAATTGGTAAAACCATAGAAAGGTTGTCACAAAAAGTGCTCCTATCAACACTACGGTGAGGGTTTCGAAACACTTTTCAAATTGCATCACCATCCTACCCACATTTTGAAAAAATAATGTTCCTCTCTAGATTGTCATGGTAGACAAATCAATTAACCTCTTGATATGTCCACGTGGATGTCTTCAAGTATCTAATGATTAGGTGTCGCAATGAAGTTAACTGGTGCAGCTATTGCTGGATTGTTCTCAATAATTTCAACATATTCTCTCTTTGCTCTTGCGTTCCTACACCTTTATGCAAACAAATGTTGGAAGTATCTGCTTGCATGACATTGAAGCTAAATCACTTTTTGGTTTCTTTTTCCAAATTGCTTTGACATGAAATGTAGTTGCATGGGTTACGATGAAAGTTTTTCTTAACTCCGAGTAGGTGGGATTTGATGAAAAAGATTTCTTTCTGACAAATTATTATGATGCTTATGACACACTTCAGAAAGTTCTGTAGAATAATGTAATTAATACAATTACTATCTTGGCTTATTAATCTATTGCTTGCATATAGGTTGTCAAGAGCTTCTCATCTGGTAAAAGAGAAGGGGGAGACTTCGTTGCAGCTTGCGTATCACCAAAAGGTGAATGGATATACTGCATTGGTGAAGACAGGTCTGTTTTCTTATGTTTTGGATGCATAAAATTAAAGTCATCCAGCTGTGTTGTGTCCTCTATTTGTCATGTTTGGTGCAGTTTCCATTTTTTTTCCAGACGTGAGTATACACTGTTGCTAATTCTAGTTGGTACCCTTTTTTTACTGACATATGATTGTTTGACCTTACCAAGTTGTAATTTCTTCTGTCGATTTGCATAATTATATGTTGATATTTCCATCGATGGGTGAATCAACATTTCCAAAATCGATGAAATAGAAATAAAATATCAACAAAATATCACTAACCTGGACTTAATATTAATAAAGACGAAATTTCAACTTATTTAAAATGATGAAATGTTTATTTGTTTATTTAAATATTTTTTCTTATTTTTATATTTAAAATCCTTTCAAAAATATCCATCTGCATAGACAATTGATCAATATTTTCATCGCAATTTCTTTAAAATTTATAGCTCGAAATTTTCATCAAGATTGACATCTAAAACCACGTATATGGTCTCCATTTGCGAGTTTTTTCATCAACAAATTTATCTATTTATTTTTATTTTTATTTTTATTTTTAACCTATGTTCTTTAATTTGTCTACCATATGCAGGAATATGTATTGCTTCAGCCACCAATCCGGTAAGCTGGAGCATCTCATGAAGGTATGTGTTTTGTACTCCAATTACTTGGATTTCTCCTGGCCGATTCTCAGTTGCTATAAAAATATATTTACTAATTTAAACAACTTATTTCAAGAACATCGAAAGATTAGAATACATTTCTTATCAATATGACATTTTTTATCTGGCTATAGTATTTTATTTGAATATTTTGATGAAATCAGAGTTGGCTCGCCCATGTATAATTTATAAATTATAATTTTGTAGGTTAGTATACTTTAGGTTGCTCTTTCTGTCAATGATTGGTCTGATAAAATAGTAGAAACTGTCGCATCCTTGGTCTGTCATTATCCTTAACTGGATTAATTTCCATATGAAGATCTATCTTTACTTATTCATTTTCTTTGCCTGAAAAAACCAACCTTCATTAAGAAAGAATGAGCGTATTAAAGAAGTGTCGTACAAAATATAAAAGAAGGAAAAAGAAAAATAAGAAAAAGAGAAAAGATTCATGAAAGGGCCACCGGAGAAGACGAGAATATAAATGAGATCATAAAGAAAAAGGCACTTAAATATATGGCAAAACATTCCCAATTTGCAAACATAGCAACAATAATTTTTTGTGCACTTGTGTATACATTTTTAGTGCAATTTTCTTTTTTGTTAATCATTGTCTATCATCGAGGTAATAGACGTATATTCCTGATGATTAAATCTATCCCTCTATTATTAATTAACCATAACAATAGATTAAAAATGATAAAAATCTACAATTTTTAACTTTCATTTTCTATCGGTAATTGTTTAGATATTCATTTCTAGTAAGTCTATTATTGATGTACCATATCAATAGAACAAAATAGAACATGTAAGTGATATTTGATTTTATTTTCTATGCTTATTTTCTCATTTGATATAATACTATATCAATTGAATAAAATATATAAGTGATATTTGGTTTTGTTTTCTATCCATAATTGTTTACTTGCCTTTTAAATGTTTTTCATTTATAACTAATTTAAGTATATCAGTCTATAAATATATATATTACTAATAAACATTATAATGGTTTATCACTACGTCTGCTGTTACTGCTAGATGTCTATTAGTGATATAGTATACAAATTATATGTTTGTGACATATAGGAGTAGAAACAGAATTACATAAACATATTTAAACAAGCGAATGAAAAAAAAAAAAAAAAAGATTTGCCATATTTTGAAAATTATAATCCTGTAGCTATATTTGCCATGAGAGGGAATTGCCACCCTTAAAAGTTCTCTGGAAAAACCTCCAACTTTTAGTATTCCGTAAAACGAACTAATTAGCCATAGAAGCCTAAAGGGAGGCATCAAGATGGCAATAAAGTGGTCTGCCATAATAATCTTCCTCTATCTGGAATCACGGAATGCAAAAAGACCTCTATTGTAGCCCAACAACCTGCACTTGGGGTTAAGATCCTCTAACTGCAAGAAGAATCTCGACAAAACTATGGTGAAAAAGTGGCAATACCCTAGAGTATAGTTTTGATCCTCCAATGCCTCTCCTCACAATACAAATGAATGAGAACATGGAAAGGCTGTAGGTAAAGCCTATTGTGTTGGTTCTTCGACGTGAATAAGCCATCAAGGAACCTAATTTTAGGAAAAATATATGAATGGTTCTTTGATTGAAGGAAATTAATTACATTAAAGAACTTAGTCAAAAGATGATTGAATGCTTTGAAGTTGTTGAATACAAATTTGAGTCCCATTTAGCTATAGGAAACTCATAAAACCACTTGGTGCCGTGTTGATTGTTTTTGGTGCATAAGGGAATTCCTCCCGCCTTGGTGCGTTTGCAAAACAGAACTTTCCTTTTCTTGGGCTTGTTATTTGATTATTGGTTTGAATTGTTACATATTCTTTGCATGACTGGATGCTAGATTGTTTAAACTTGAAAGAAACTCAAAAAGGAAAATATAATGATACCAAATTCTTTTAATTTGTTTCTGCTAGGTTCATGAGAAGGACGTGATAGGTGTGAGTCATCATCCTCATAGAAATCTAGTTGCTACTTATAGTGAAGACAGCACAATGAAATTATGGAGGCCCTGACTCTTTCGCCCATGCCTACTATTTTAAGTGTAAAACTTTTACTACTTGTTGTATTCATTTATCTTATTTGCAACTTAGTTTTCTCGATAAACTAATGGTATTATTTAAATGATGATAATCCATGTGATGGTGTTGCCTGAGCATGCTCCGTGTTGAGTATAAAGATAAATTGGTGATTCGATTTGTTAAGAGAAGACAGCCAGCAACCCTGCTAAAATTTTATATGAACTCCTTTCTACCCATCACGAACAAGTTCTAGTCTTTCATATGAGTGCGTTATTTTGAACTTTGAACAAGTTCTAGTCTTTTATATGAACATGTTAAATCATCACTGAACCCATAAGCAACTCAGATTTGGAATTGTTTTATATGCAATAATAAAATCAAAATGGTTTGTATGAGAACAACAACACGCTCTTTGACAGATATCATAATACTAATAATCGGAAGTGAAAATTGAAAGAAAGGATCCGAAGTGAAAATTGAAAGAAGGTGGTCTCTACGGGCAAAAAGGTCTGCTCCCGCGAGTCCTATGACTTGGAATGGTGAAGTGCCTAATCCTGCCCTCTTGTTTCCTGAGATATCCTTCGCAGAGAAAAGCCATAGAGAATTTGTCCTCAACCACTCTGTCCACATCATGAACGAACACATCAGTGTCACCCTCCTGTCTGTTCCTAGCCATGAGGCCAGCCGTGTAGATGGCACTCATCCTTCCGGGCGCCTCACTGAAGTAGCCTGTTGGAGCATCCACCATTATCAAGTCCCATTCCATGTCATAAATCTCGGTTGGAAAGCCTTTGAGCGCAAGCTGACATTTGGAGAATCTGGGGTCTCCCACAGTCTTGCACTCTTCTTCCATTCCCATCTTCATAAGCTCTTCTGCTTGATGGACCTTGGTGTCGTACTGCACGTTATAAGCCTCCAAGGAGGGCACCCGCTCCTGTATTTGATCGATCCAGGCCTTGTCTTCTTCAAGGAAAACTGTGCGGCCTCCATGGTTGAGAGCTGTCCACATAAGGCTGTCATGGCCCAAACCGAAGACCAAGAAGTTGCAGGGTGACTTTCTTTCCAGGACTGTGGCGGACACAGAGATCTCCTTGAGGGTTTGTTGAGGGGTTATGTTGGTGGTTGCGTAATGGATGAGAGCGTTGGCCAGAGAAGGCGGGGTCTTTGTGCAACTTGGAGTGAAGGGAAGAGATGGGCATGCTGGTTCTTCTGTCAAATTGGATACATGGGTTTGAGCAACGGGCGACGGCCTATTCTGGGAAGATTGTAAACCTGATCTAATTACTAACATGAAGATGGAAAGAAAGAAGAAGAGAAGAAGAATGAGCTTAAGGTTAATGGAGAGTGGAGGTCTGGACCTCATGCTCATTGTTGAATGTTGTTGTTGAAGCTTTTTCTGAAAATTTATAGACGAATTACATTAACATTCAGACGATGGAAGAGGGAGTGAAATGAGTTTCAAATTCTTCACGAAGTGCAGCAGAGATCCCAGACATTTATGAGAACGCAAAGTTGCAGTGGAAGAATTGCAAAAGTAAAGTTGAAGCAAAGAAGAGATCTCCAAATTTGATGGTGACAAGATGGTTAGGAGGCTGTTGGTTTGGTAGAAAAGTCCACAACAGTTGGTGGACCTGCTGGGCAGTTTTTTCTTTTTCTACTCAACCTTTGTTTCTGTGAATCAAGACTAGGCTTGAACTTAAATATTTCTCGCCAAAGTAGTAATATAATAGAATGAAAGTGAAATAATTTTATTTGTAATATCTGGCGGGGTACTTACTAGTTGGAAATGTTGTTTCTCATGATAGGTATGTTGGAAGACGGAAACGTGGTGTGGTTGGAGATTTGGTGACACTAATTATGCGTCTTTGGTTGTTGCTTCAAAATAAATCAATGATCCAAAAGCCTTCTCTTGCTTTGCACTTACCACTCGCTAGCTCTTTGAGTTGTAAAAGCATTCTATTTTAGCTGGAGGCTGGAGTCTCGCTCCAAATCGGATGGATTCTCCATTTAGATTAAGAATAGGAGAGGGAGTGAAAAATATTTTGTTTGTGCCCAATTTTTCGTTTCGTCTTCGTCCCGTCCGCTTAATATAAATATATTTTTAATATATTAAATATATATATATACATAAAGTAAATTAATTAATTTTAAGATTTCAATTTTAATATTTAAAGTAAAGACTATATAGTAAATTTTTTTGAATAGTAAAAAACTATAATGTAATATTAAAATTTAAATTTTTAAAAATGACGTCGTAGAACATTGTACAACACGTAATTTAAAATGCGTGCATGTTCATCCTACTATTTAACTACTTTTTTTTCTCTAATTTAATTTATTATTATTATTTACTAAATAGACGAAAAAGATCTCTTCAAAATTAATTTTTTATGATTCTTAAACACCTGTAAAAATGATTTAATCGTCTAAAACAGCTCTAAAATAATAAATAATATTTTAAATTTTATCTTGGTCGATTTATTTATTTTGGAGTTGGAGGATGGAAGATTAATGTATAAAAGAAAACTAATAACAATTAAAATAGTTTTTTTTATTTTTTTATTTTTTTTTATTACAACGTTTTAAGAAAAACAAAAATAAAAGGGACTTTCAAAAAATGGTTGGAGAAGGGGAGGCGACTAGGGCTGAAGTGGCTGAAAAGTGGCGTCCATATATAAAAGGAGTTCAACATTTCAAACAGAATTGAGCGCCAAAGCTTTTGTCCATATTTAGAGAGAGTGAAATTCGCGGTGAAGGCATGGGGCAACGGCAAGGCGCGCACCGGATTTCTACAGCTCGTCCACTGCGCTTCCGCCATGGAGACTCCCGCGTTACTTCTCTCTACTCGCAAAGGACTGCCTAATTTCATCTCTCCTGATCTTCTTCCCTCTCTCCCTTCGCCTGATTCTCACCTCTTCCAATTCAGTCCTCTTCACTTGTAAGTATTCTACACAATCCCTACGCCTTCAGCTGCATTCAATCGTTTCATTTTAATTCGATTTGCGTTCGATGTACTGATCACTCACTTCATTCGCGTTCACTGTGTTTCTAAATTGGAGTGTCTCGCTCTACTTTGTTGCATGGATTTTCTTTTCATTTATTCGTTATCGTACAGCTTAAAATTGTTTTTCTGCGAGGACGATTCCTGGACTAGAAACTATTCTACAATCATGAAAATAGGACTGGCTAAAGCATGAGATAAGAAGTTCGTACTTGGAAATAATCGCGCGGTACCTTTTGAATTTTTCTAGGGGAATATGTCATAGGAAAGGACGATTACTAGCGATGGATGTAGAGCGTGTAATCATGGAAGTCGGAATGATAATTAAGTCGCTGTGATTCTTAACTATCTGAACGGCTGAGTTAATGATGCAACGACTAATTTATGATGTTGCGATTTATGCTCTAGGCTCTTCTTACATAGCTTATCTATGGATTTTTTTTTTTTATAATCATTTGTATGCGTGAAAGAACAGTCAATAAATTTGTGGAATCCATTGCTTTTATCTATCTTTGGTCCTCGATTCAACTTCCGTACATAAATAAATTTTTAACTCGTAGATGACATGCTGTAATGAAACTTTAGTTCTCTCTTTAGATTTATCAGATGAGTTCATTTTTGTACAGGTAGTAGGTACATTAATTGATTCTCTACGTCGTTCTCGATGTTGGTGGCTGTTTTTCTTTAGGCACTTTATGCTCCTGTTACAGTTCTCATCCAAAATATGGGCTTAGATTTTCATGATTCCATCTTGTATTAAAAAATCGGCTGTCCTTCACTGTGTAGTTAAGAAACAAGTCTGGTAGAAAAAAATATTTCAAGTATAACATGAAGATAGTTGTTTTTAATTGATATTGGTTTGATGTTAGTCACATTGACTTCTTTATCATTTAAATCATAGCATAGAAGGTCCTTCATCGAAAACAATATCAAGTATTGGAGGGCTACAGCATTTACTTGGTTTACATGAATATGAATTTGCAGCTGTAGCAAGGGATTCTGTTCGGTGCCTTCCAAAATGTGATGCTACCAAAAAATTTGGAACATCTTTTGAGACTACTAGGGGTCGTCGTTTGGTAATGGAATCTCACTACTTGTTGTATCAACTTTTGCTATCCATCTTTAGTATATAATTTGGAAAACTAGTTTCTAAGTTCGCTTTGTAATTGTAGATTAGACCTGTTGCGTACATTGAAATGATTCCGTGCATGAAACCAGACATTTGGGCTTCCTTGGCTGATGAAGTACCATCGTGGGTTTCAGATAAAAGGAATAAAACATCAGTGGATCGAACTGTGAAATGGCTGGATTTGAACTCTGCTAGATGTCTAATGTTGAGAAATGTAGGTCAATGAGCATTATTTCTAAGCATTTAGATAAGCAGTTCATAATTGCTCTTTCGTAGTGTGTTGTGTGTTTTAAACTTCAACAAGTGGCTAGGCCCATAGAGAGAAAATAAGTTGGGAAAAGCAGCAGTCAAAAAATCATCTGGTTGTGCAATTCTATAGGGAAATTTATAGCATCATAGTGCTTAGATAGGAAAATTCATGAACGAGCAGAAAGTAGGCCAAAATTTCCAGAGCAAGCTGGCCAAAGGAGGGGAATTCTGGTCCCTTTTAAATTGATAGAAATGACATAATTCTATCAGATAAGAATGTTGTGAAAAAGTTTGGTGGATTTCTTTAAAAACTTGTTCTTGGTAGGTGATCATCAGAGATTTTCCAAAATCTAAATACTAGTGTGATTGATTGGACAGGCTTTTACTTGCATATTTTAGGTATAGATTCTCAAGTGTAAAAGGGTTAGGTGCCTAAAGTTCCCTAAACATTTTAATAGCTTTGTTGTTTATGGATATTATGGCATGAGATAGCTGTTCGGTGCTTCCAGAGTATCATTTTAATAGCTTTCAAAATGCCCTCAAATCAAGAGTATCGGGCCATATACATGCAGCAGAATTTATAGGTTGTATATAAATTTTTCTTATGAAGAGATATTCTTAAGATTTTTAGAGTGTATCTAAGTCATATGACTGTTGCCTTTTCTGATAAGAGTCATATGGCTGTTGTTGACTAATTAATGCAAAATCAATATGGGAATGCTGTCATGACTCATGGTGTAGTGATAGTATTTAGTCTTTATGTGTAGGTTTGGTCCTTTTTATATTTTTTCTTTTCCCAATCATGTCAAGAGTGATTTGAAACAAGTAACTTATTATTATAATGAAGACAGGTGGGGCTGTTTTTGGAGCTATTGTTGGAGGCAATGATGTAGAAGAACGTCAAAGATGTGCTGCGGAGGTGGTTAACAGTTATGTATCAGGTTCAATAACTTGTTCTTTGTATATAAGGTGAAACAGTGGTAATTAGTTCAAGAATTAATTGCTGTAGAGCTAATTTTGTGTTATATCAATTTCTAGCTTCTTGCAGAATTTGTCTAGACCATCAAAGTTCTTAAAAGCCATTAACACAACAAATAAAATTTTGAACAGAATGTCAATATTTGTGTTCCTCGACCCTATCTAGCATGTAAGGAATGATTGTTTTCCCGTTGCATTTTGTTCAGTTAAATTGATCATTTCTATCATAGTTTCCGGCCGCTTATTCTGATTTCTCAGTTTGAACAAACAATTTTTGGTAGGTTACTGGATTGGAGGTTTTGGGCTTGGAGAGAGCACGGATGAGCGTCCTGCCCTTCTTGATGCCGTTACGGTAAGGATTTTGCTTGTAATGCTGTTAGGTTTGTCTTTTGGAACATTACCATCCTTTTTCTGCACCAACTGAGAACGTGGATGTTTTGCATGTGAACCATACTAGTTTATGAGTTGAACTTTGAAGCTTAGTAGTAGCAAGTTGGGTTTGTTTGTGTAGTCCTCTGTTAACAATTTGTCGGAGTTCGTTTGTTTGTTTTTTTTTTTTTTTTTTTTTTTTTTTTTTTTTTTTTTTTGAAGTTTTTTGTTGAAGTTTTTTCTATTCTCTTTACGTTCATAGCCCTTGATGAATTTTTTTCAAAGACAAACAAAAAGGCAACTTCACTGTGATTCTCATTACATCCATATCCCTTTGCTTCTCTCTCTTTCTCTGCGTCACTTTCCGTATCCTTTCTTTTCTATCTTCACTCTCTGTATTCTAAGTAGCTCTATCCAAAGCTGTGCTGCCTCATGTCCACTTCTATTACACATTTTCCCGCATGTGTTTTGTAAGCGAAAAGGAAATGTACTACTAGCAATTCTTTCATTCCTTGCACAGGATGTTTTACCAGAGGCAATGCCCCGCATGATCTGTGGGCTTGGACTTCCAGGTATAGTTTTTCAATCTTTTAGATCAAGTTGCCTGACCAACTTAAGTGTACCTCAATTTGACCAAGAGTTGCATGAAGCATGCGCCTTGTTTTGACTTTTGGTTGGATTTCGTGTCCACCCTGTGGAAGCTGGAAATACATATTTTTAATATTTTATGGAACCTAAACATTTAAGGCTATGTTGGTGTATGGTTTTAGTAAGCCTAAATTTTTGTAGCTTGTGACTAAGTTTGGGTTTAATAATCGTCACTATTAATGCAGACTTTATGATCCTTTTTGTAATATTATTGTGAGTTCTCTGGCCCCTGGAAGAGAATTTTGTAATTGTCGTTTGTCAATCAAACTAGTTTTGTCTAAATATCACTTTTATTAACATATATATATATATATATATATATATATAGATAGACAGACAGACATATTAGGCAACACCTCTGATAAAATGTTGGATGGCCCCTGACACATTATTGTGTTAACTGTTCAAATCACTTGCTAAATGTCCATGAAATGCTGGCTCAGATACTGCTGGAGTTGTATGAACATTTCACTACTTGAAATATACTTGGTTGTCTCAATCTTCATTCTCACAGTAATAATTATCACCTTATTGCAGACAGAACACTCATCATTATCTAGGATTCTTTCGATCAATCCGAGAAGCAATCAAGGCTGGAAAATTTCAGCAATTTCATCAGAAATTTGTTGAGGTGAGGCGCAATCATCTAGCCTTGGCAACATTGGCACTCGGCTCATGACGAGCTCGTCAAACAAGTAATTTTAATATTGGAAAGAATGTAATGTTTCATTAAATTATGTTATGAACTGATCATAATATTAGGAGCAAGTATGCCTCGCCTCTATATTTTCACCCTCATAATTCCTTGGTTGATAGGGAATCTGATTGGAGATATTGGTCCATCTAGCATCTAAGCTCTTTTGTTGATTATGTAGCATAATAATACATTAGACATATTCATCAATAGGGACTTAGGATATGACAATTTTAGGATACAGTGAATACCTTAGCTTATAAAAGAGTATCCTACAGCCTTAAAAGCATGTTTAACAAAGTCTTCTGTTGCTTCACGGGTAAGAAATTTAATGGTATCAGACATCAAGACTATAGGGTAGCTGCAGAATACGTCTGGAATATATGAGACAAAATCTGCTTGTAGTTGCCAGTTTCAATACCAGTATTGGGATCGATAAAGTAGGGTACCTGATATTTAGGATTTCGATATTTAATTAATAGTGTGTAGACAAGGGAGAGGTAACAGTAAATGTGCAATGTACATAAACGATAGGAATAAACGTAGCACATAAATCATACAACACAAGATCAACAAGAAATCCAACGGAAGGCTCCCCATAACAAGGATTATCTTGATTGATCCATCTGGATCGGCCGATTCTGTAAAACTCATTAACACTGTGCTCATCTCTCCTTAACCATGCATTTTTTTACGTTCTTTTATATTTTTAACGAAAAATTCTCCTTTTGTCCCCTAGTTTTCTTGCAATTACTTTTTTTACCCTTGAAGTTTGAGTTTAATTTTCATTTGATCCCAAGGTTTCAAAAGTTACATTTTTAACCTTGAGATTGAAGTTTAATTTTCATAGTAAAAAAGTTACATTTTTTAACTTTTAGATTTAAGTTTAATTTCTATTTGGTTCCTAGATTTCAAAATGAAAGGTTACATTTTTACCCTTGATATTTGAGTTTAATCTCTATTTGGTTCCTAGGCTTCAAAAAGTTACATTTTTACCTTCAAATTTTGTGTTTAATTTTCATTTGATTCCTAGGTTTCAAAATGTTACATTTTTACTCTTCAAGTTTGAGTTTAATTTCTAATTGTTTTCAAGTTAGGTTGCAAAAAGTTATATTTTTACCCTTCACTTATGCTTTATTTGGTTTTTAGGTTTCAAAGAAATTTTGGTGATGCTTGGGGATGAAACTGCAGCACAGTGGGTGAACTGAAGAATTCAAACACGGAGGCAGTGTCGGTTCCTACGGATAAGCAGAACCAGATATTAAAAAAGAAAAGCTTGATAGTAGGTGGGTGGAGAAAGAATAAGTTTGCTCAAATTGAGTGAAATGGTATGGTTATAGAGATCTTATTGGTTCCCCATATTATACAAAGCGAACAATGAAAGATTGTATGAGCTATGTATGCAGCTTTTTTATGTGGTTTATCTAAAGCTTGTAGAACTGATTTTCTGAGATTAATTTTTGCTGTTCACTAATTGTTAAGTTTTTAAGTTTCTTAGTTTCAGTTGGAGTGATATGTTGCCATGTTTTTTAATAGGATGTTACTAAGCTTGTAGCTGTTCAAATGTCTCAATGAAAAATTCATGTTTATTGAAATACATGTGTGCTCTTGGTGGAAATTTTTATGACCAAGCAATCTCGGTTTTTCATAAAAAAAAAATCCGCCACCCATGCCCATAAAAATTGATTACGAAATATGAAATCAAAAGCGATTTGGCAAGTGTGAAAGAGGCCTCTGGAGGGTTGTGTTCATATCGTTGGAAGAAGAGGACGAATTCGAGGCAGTGGGAAATGATTTCTACACCCCCAAAAAAAGAGGTGCAAATGGATTTTTTTGGTTCCAAAGAAAACTAGTTGGAATACAAAATAAATGGAGGTTTAAAGGAATTTATTACGCAGAACAGGGAAAGATTGAGCGATGGTGTTAATTACTCGGGAAGAGAAGGCCGAAATGGAAAATATTTAAGAAGCCAAGCTAGTAACTAATCGGCTAGCTTTACGACAAATAAAGTCTCTCGGGGTTGCAAAAAAAGGGTAGTTGAAACTTGGAAGAAAAAGTTTGAAGTGCCTTTCGGTAGGACGATTGACTAGATTATTCGGAAGGAAAAGTCTTTTATGAAGCTTGATAAAATTGGCATAGGGTTGCAAGGTCGAAGCCAGAATATTTTTAATTTGGATTTTTGATGAGGTGGTAAGTTCCAAGAATATTTTGAAGTTGAGGCTGAGGTTTACAACACATGGGAAAGAAAATTACCATAGTAAATAGTACTGTAGTAAATAACAACATGACCTCAAGAGCATGCAGAAATTCATTCAGACGGAACCATAAATCCATAATTATCATAGTAAACAGTAATGTGGGTTGTGTAGTCAGTAGCGAACCTCTTTTGATCCGGAAACGTCAAGAAGTAGCTTTGTCCGTAGAGATCCTTCTCCCACGTTATGAAGGATGTAAGGAAGCTCCAACTCACATAATGCCTCGCGCACAATTCGAGCATACTGGAAGGATGAGCAATATTTATTTTACCTCAATACATCAGAAGTATAACAAAATACTAAAGTTTACACTCCTAATAATTGTCAGCACGCATTGATCCACTCACATTCTTAGAATGGAAAATTATCGTGCTACTTATCTGGAGACTCGGCATATTTAGGCAGTGTACTAACCCAAAAACCAAATACTATTCGGTTGTAAACTTCCGACCTAACAGACCCTAACTACTAATAACAGACCACCAGATTAAGGAAGCTGACATACAAGAACAATCAAAGCAGAGTAATTTAGCTGCTAATGACGGTTATCTCAGCAGCCTAGTCTTTAACTGAGGTTATAAATGAAATTGAAAAGGTGAGATAAACACACCACAGGCATGTGTAATATAGGGAGGATAGCTCATCAGTGTACCGGATTGTTTTCGTATGAGAAAAGTTCCAACTTCTTTGGCGGTGGGTCTGTCGAGGCCTTTCCCCACAATGTCATTCCTCTACCAGCCCTAAGAATTGTTGGCATCCACCCCGTAAACAATGTACTACATAAAACAAATATTTAGATCACGAAGGAAAGAAGAAGCAGAAGCAGGAGGAAAAGATTATAGGTCTGCACACCGCACACAACATCCGTGATATCAGATAACTCCTTTCTGATGCATGTTAAAGATTGTGAGAACTAACATGGGCTTACGACGCTGTTTCTTTTTAGAGCTAAAAAGAGCCACACAGCAATCTCTTGCAGCTGGGAAATGTTTCGATTCATGTTGCTATGTACACAACACCAAAAGAAAGAAGAAAAAGGAAGAACGCCGCAGGTAGTACAGCTAAAATGGTTTTGCATGTTATGAAGGGGGCCACGTACTTCCCAAGCTAGTACTACTCTATCTCAAACAACATGCTTAACTACTGTATTTGGATCCGATGCATTAGTGTCGGTAAGATCACATTAGTACCGGTAATTAAGAACATAATTATCATTATTATTATTATTATTTTGATAAAAGACCAATGAGAACAAATGAAAGAATTAAGAACATAAATAATTACCCAAGTTAACAAGTCAAACAGCTTTCAAACTTGTTCTCCCAAACAACTATAAGAATCTCAATAACAAAAAGGTTGAGACGTCCAGTTACCTTTCTAAAAGCCCCGTCGAGGGGTTTCTACCATTTCCATACTGATGAAAGAGGTATTTCACGATATCACCTATGAGCAACATATAGAACACATGCATGTAATAGAATAATCAAATAGCACGGAAGCTGGCCAAGGAAAGTGAAAGATAAGAAGAAAAATTGGATGAAAGATTTTGTATCTCAATTGGAGGATACTTCCGTTTCCCTTCATGCCTATCCAACATCAATGAAAAGTTTTGGTTTGTAAAAAATTGCTAAATTTATCTGGTGAAAGTAGATTATATTCTTTTCTTCAAAGTAAATTTATCTGGTGGAACTCAAAATTCAGAACGCATGAGTTGATATACACTATTCTACACATGCAAAACATGAACGATCACAACAAAAAAACGTGAATTAAAGCAATAAAGCATTAGAAAAGTTGGGGAATGTGGATACTATAACAATAGGAGGCTTAATCACTTACCACTTTCATACATTGAAGTACTGGTATTTGGATCAATAAGAAAAGGAAACCTGCATTTACAAGTCTTAATTGAGAAGATGAAGTGACATATGTTTAGAGAAATAAAAGCATGTCATTACTTCTTATGCTATTTTATGGTTGGTTAAAATCCAAAATAAAGTCGCAGAATAAAACCATGCCTCCACAATTGAAGGAGCTCACAGAAAGGTGTATATTTTGTTGGCTAAGATCGGTAAATGAAGTGGTATAATGGAACCATTTCTTCTTATTAGAAAGGTGTATAATTGCAAAAGCATTAGCATAAGCCAAAAAATTAGCTAAAAGCGATTACATTGCAGTCCTTATTTTCCACCTGAAAATTCTTCTAAATCATTCTAACTGGAAGTCCTAAATCAAGGCCTTACCACATGCTCCAAAAAATTTCCACCTGCCTATTGAAATTGTGCACATTAGTAGTTGCTCTATATTCTCGAGCATAAATGAAAAAACTCACTGAACTTAGTTTTTTCTTTGTTTTTTCTTTGATCACATGAATGATCTTGAACCAAGCATCCCAAAAGCATTTCTTGGCAGACATTAAGGTTCCAATTAAAATTGTGCACCTATCATCCTAGGAGTCAATTCATCTTTACTCCAGCCTGTCCCTAAGGGTCAGTCATATACTTCCCCTCTGGTTGATGCTACACCTTTAACAAGGTCAACAGAGAAAGATCCTTATAAGATTCTAAGAGACAGGCGGCTGAAGACCACCTAGCCAATGATCCGACCTCCCCATTTACAACCAAAACCCTTCTTCCAAAGCACCTTATCCAAAAAGTCCAATCTACAAGATCATATACCTTGCAAAATCATTTTTCTTTTTCATAATAAACCCAGAAAAAATATATATATATTTACAAAATCTATTTTCATTAAAGAATCTTATTTAGAAATATGAATCCCGGCTAACAGAAGCTAACAAAATTATTAACAGAAAATGTCCTTGGCATATAACTCCAAACTACAAACTAATAAAATGTTTTTTTTATATAAAAAAACTATATTTTATAACTGTAAGAGTCAAAGCCAACAATACATGAACTAGTCAAATGGGACAATTGCTTCGCCATGCAATGCTCAGTACTAGAGAACTCATAGCAATGCTAAAACCCTAGTTAGGTGGCTGCTATAATTAAACTCGTGACTTCAAAGGCATTTGGGCTTACAAGTAATCCTTTGACCATTTGACAAATTAAAGGTGGTTTCTTTCAAACTGTACATTTGTAGATCGGAAAGAAAAACACAACTGATTAATTTTTATATTTGACAAATTAATACACCTTTTATCAGACTCCATTCATTCTTTATGGCACCTTAAAATGATCTTAAATAAACTGAAATATGGACTAAATAGAAAGAACCACGTACTGCTCTTTGCCACCACATTTCTTAACTATGTCCCGATGTCTAATGGAACCCTTAGGACAAGGATAAACCTGCATAATATGCCGGTAAGTTTTGAACAGCTAATACATTGAGCTAATAGTTTGATGCAAAGCATTAAGTGGACTAAACATTCGAAGCAAACAAAAAGTGATAGTTTGGCCGAAGTTAACAGGGATCAATATTGAAGTCAATTAAATTTCATTCTTTCTATAAGACAGTTTAGATGGAGTACCTCGAAAGATAAAATTCGTTCCTTCTAATGGAGAAAACTAGCTAAAATGCAACTTCCAAAAACTTCCTGAATGTTTATCCTCAGTCGAATAATATGATAGAACATTATAAAACTGATGGCAGTATAGAAAAGAACATACGTAGCCACTTAACCTTCTCAAATTAGATTGTATCAGATGGTCACACATAACATATACAACATCAATGATAGGAATTAAGGAATTTCTTTTAGAAGTAAAAGCAATCAGAAGGCTGGTTGTAAGAAGTGGAAATAGAGAAACTTGATACAGAAACAATTTAGTCATTGAGCTACAGGAAGCAATCAAAACCAGTTTTTATGTATCTTTTCGATCCATTGAAGTCAAGTAAAAGCGTGAGATCAACCCGATATTCGAAGAAAACAGTCAAAATCAAAGCTAAACCAAATCCATTTGCATGAAATAAATCTTTTGTAGATATCAGGGTGATTTAAAGCAGTTTAAAATGGACTAGAAATGGCAATAAAGTTAACAGCTCAAATGTATACTAAAATTTAGCCATGAGATATTGATGCAACAAATACTAAGTCGACCAATTTTATTTCATACCTCTACTAAAAGATCCAGTTCAGTTAAGGCCTCTCGAACCCTCCTGCAAAAGGGGCATGCCTCTGCCGACAAGTAAGATTTGAAATGAGAAAACTTGTAAATACTGCTATTCAATAGCTAAGATTAACTGCTCCGGAAAAAACTTGGAGTAGCGTACAACACAACTTCTTTCAAGAATTCCACGACAGTATATTTCAAAACTGCATTCCTTATTGTAAACAACATTGAATTCCATAAAAATTAAACCCTGAGATATCAGAAGGTAATATTATTTTGGCTTCCGACATAAGATAACTGCAAAGTTAAAAACAGACATTACCAAATTCATAGAGTTGCAAAGGCAACAGAGGCTCCAAATTAATATTCCTATTGCTTTGAGAACTATCCGACAATGTTATTGAGCCCCATGGAAGCCTTGCCAATGTAGATAAGGAAGATGTGGCTACCTGCTCTTTAGCAACAAGATGAGAGATGTCATAGAAGGATACTAGCAAGCTATTCAGAGTAGCATGATTGAGCAATGCAGGAAAACGCTTGTAGCAACAAATAAAAAGGTGAAGAAAATATTAACATTTTCCTGACCAGAAAAATATTAACAGTTATCAGGTTAAATTGTTAGTGATGCTAGAATCTAAAGCGTTTGGGAAAGCTTGGGATTCCAATGACAGAACATAATGTAAGCATGTTAGAAGAGTATTGAAGAACGGATAGGCTACATCTAGTTAATCCTATGTGAGTATATCAGTCTGACATCTCTGTGCGATTAAGTAATAAACAGTCACAAAGTAGTCGTAGGTCTACCGTGTAAAGCTGTCAGTTCTATTTATTTGCATTGATATAATAGATAATCTTAGAACCATAACAAGATCTGTATCAGTCTACAATATGTTCCAGAAAGAAATTACGTATGGTAGAAGTAACTATGAAAAGAAGATAACAACAAGGATTATAAAAATACCGGCGAAACACAAAAATAAAGAAACGCATTGAACGAAAAAAACAATCCAGAGAGTAAGAGCGAAAAATTATTGCCTCCAAAGTAAAATTCCTCTCTCTCGAAGGATCTCCTCCCTACAATTCAAAAAAATGAAGATGAAGATTATTAACATGAGGAGGTAAAGTTAAATGAAATGAGAGAAAAGGATCCTGTTCTATGGACGAAGAAATGAAATGAAGATTAGAAGTAACACGCGACAGTTCTTAGACTCTTTCGGTGGATATCAATGACAATTAATCAAGTCAGCTTCATCGGAAACGCTAATTGAAAAGCATGTAAACGCGCAGGTTTATATATATTTACAATTTACTCACAGCGAAAATCTTGAGCAAAGGACAGAGATAAGATAGAAAACTTGTAGAAAGCTTGCTTCCATTGCTCGAAGCTGCATTACTTTCGGGCGAATGCTGAGCTCGAGGTTCTTCAGTTTCAGCACCTGAGCGAACAGAGTTTGCGTGAAACCCGTGTCTGCGTGAAGAAATTCTCAAAAAATTTGATGAAATAGGGAAGAGATTCCGATTCAGAAGAACGGATGTGGTTGCTTGGTTGAAGCTCCGATGGGAAAGAACGTTAGTAGAGCATTGCAGAGAGGAATAATATGGAGTAGTGAAAGAAAACGATGACATTCTAATCGCCTGTTTGGCTTCAAACCTCAAAACTGCCGTACTCTTTTGTGCCAACTTATATATTATTTTTTTTCCCTCCTCTTTTTCACTTTTTTGAAGGCAAATACATTTTAGGTTAAAATAATATTTTAATCCTATACTTTTATTTTCATCTTATTTTAGTATTTATACCATCATTATCTAAATTGAGTGTGCGTAGTTTTAATCGGTGCTTGAACTAAAATAAATTGAATTTAAAGAAAGTACAAATATTACTTATCCCAAAATAGAGATTAAAAATGATTTTTAACCTACTTTTTAATATATACAGAGAGTACACCAACGGAAATAGTTTATAACAGGTTTTAAAATAATAAAAATGAATTTTATTTGATTAAATAACAAAAATTGAACAAAAAAGTATAGATGTCGGTAGGCGGAAAAATGTATAAAAAGAACAACAAAAGCTTTCACACCAAAATTTCCAATTTTCACACATCAATTCATTTTGTAGTTTCAGTCGAACGAAACGTGCAACATTTTATTTAATTAATCTGTACACTTTCAGTGATTTTATTTAGTTTTATTTAATTTTTTAAAATTGTGATTTGTTCTTAGTTAATTTTTATTAGTTGATTAATAACACTGACTTTCTTTTTTCTCAGTCAAGAAAGATGGAAAGAATATCTATCTAAAAAAAATAAAAATCATAACCAACCTCTTTATTGATTCGTACACATTTATTTTAAGGTGGGGCCTTCCTTCCACCTCCTAATCCAACCATTTTTAATCTAAATTGTAAGACGTAAGGATGATTCTATTACAAAAAAAAAAAAGTTATGAGAAGGTTCTTTCATCTTACTAAACCATAAATTACATGACGATTCGGATAAACACAGAATAATAAATATACAAATTTTATTAACGAAAGTGTAATTTTAAAATTTTACTCTTTAACATTCTAATGGTTATTTGTTTTTTACTTTTATTTTTAATTATTTTATGGTAAATAGTTTTCTTCCACATTTGTAGGTATTACGTTGAGCAATATCCTTTTCCCTTTTTATATTTTATTATAACCCCATATTTAATAATACTTTTTTATATGAATATAAATAAAAGATACCTACTTTTTTTATGTGGGGGTACTTTGGGTATTGTGCTTTTATATAGAACTTGCAGTACTTGCCGAATTTCCATTTACGATTTCACACTTTGAAAAAATAAAACGACAGGTGCAGCAATTTCCGTGTACGATACGATGCAAAAATTACAAAACTTTTTAAATTTAAGTTTAAAATTGCTGTAAAATTTAATAAAATTGAAATCTTTTATTATTATTATTCCTTCTATTATCTTTCTACCACGTGTATTAAATATAATTGACCAATTATATATATAGTCAGTTTATTTAGTGACTCGGTCTATGAACGGGCCACTTGCATGGGAAATTTGGAGTTGGAGGCCGACATTTCTTCAACAGATCCCCCAAGCAAGGGGCGTGAAAATACTTTCAACGCAGTAAAAGTAAAAATATTTACAGCAACTTATTAAACTTATTACTCTTCAAAATACACAACTCTACTGTTAAAAAAAAAATCTGGAAAGTAGTTAATTTTGTTTTTACATTTAAGATAAATTAAGGGACAATTTAAGATAAAACAACTAAATTAATAAAGCGTGCATGAAAATAAAGAATGTACAGAGCACAAAATGAAACACACTCAGCATAGTGACGAAGGCAATGACGTGGAGAAACATCCTTACACGTGTAGCATAGTCATTGGACAAAATATAATAACCTAAAAGAAAAGCAAGCTGTAAAAATATAATATAAGCAGTAAAAGGATAAAATACAAGAGTCAAGGTGCAAATATATTTTTCTGATAATATAAACAAGAAAAAGAAGAAGAGAGGCAATATTATGAATACAGTTGAATAGTTAAGGAATTAACACATGTCCAAAGTTGAATGTCAACCTTCCTCCCAATTGTGACTGAAAATTTTGACCCGATAATATTTAATTAATATTTTGAAATTGACTTTCCTCTTGGATTTCAACTCATAAAACCCCCAAAACCCAAAATCTTTTTTCGTCTTTCCCATCGGCTTAAACTCCAGCTTAATCCAATAATATACAGTCAACCACTCAAATATGGCTTCCAATTCCAACAGTTCCTGTGACACGAAGAAATACAAGGGCGTACGGCGGCGTAAGTGGGGGAAGTGGGTGTCGGAGATTCGAGTTCCGGGCAGCCAAGAGCGGCTGTGGTTAGGTTCTTACTCGTCGCCGGAGGCCGCCGCCGTGGCTCACGACGTCGCATATTATTGCCTGAGAAGACCCTCAAACCTGGACCACCTCAACTTCCCGCCAATGGTGCTGCCCTTGACCAACCACCTCCTTATCCGAGACGACATGTCGCCAGGCTCCATTCAGAAGGCAGCCTCCGACGCCGCCATGGCTGTCGACGCACAGTATATATCCAACAACTTGCCTGACGGGGGTAGCAGCGGCGGGGCAGGGACATTTCACAACTATACGGCGCCAAATGATCAAGATCTTTCCGTTGAAGATTATCTGTGAGTGTTAATTTGATGACGAAATCAGCGCGTCCTCGAATCAACGGCTGGGATGGGACGAATACGACATGTATCAAGTAGCGATCAACTTTCCATCAGAGTGCCGCCGGGGTCAGCCAGGCTTTCCAACTTTCGATGGTTTAATGTCAACACGACTGATTTAATTGTATATATTAATTAAATAAAAATATATTGAAAATTGTGGTCGTATCCTAGGAAGTAGAAAAGCTGGGTGCTTTCTTTTTCTCCGGTCTCTCCTTTTGTAAGTTTGTAAGTTTTTAGGTAACCGTCCAAGCCTATCGTTAATAGATATCGTCCGCTTTAGCTCGTTACATATTGCCGTCAACCTCACGATTTTAAAACGCCTCTGTTAGGGAGAGGTTTCCACACCCTTAAAAGAAATGTTTCGTTTCCCTCCAACCGTGAGATCTCACAATCCACCTCACTTGGGGGCCAGCATCGCTAACACACCGCCCGATGTCTGACTCTAATATCATTTGTAACAGCTCAAGCCCACTGCTAATAGATATTATACACTTTATCCCGTTACGTATCGCCGTCAGCCTCACAATTTTAAAACGCGTCTGTTAGGAGGAGGTTCCACACCCTTGTAAGAAATGTTTCGTTTCCCTCGGTTAATGTAGAATCTCATAGTAGATCCTACCAAAAGTTTGAGCTAATAAAAATGTGGCACGATTGATGAGGAGGGAAGAAGAGGATGATAATGATAGAAGGATAAGGTTTAAAAAGGGGAAGTGAAAGAGAGTGGCCGGGTGGGGGAGGAAGGAAATGGACGGTGAAGGGAGGGGGAGGCCGCCCCCAAGAATTGACTTGCGGTGTGAATACGAACAAATTTCAACCTTCAAAAGTGGGAGTTGCATTTATAACAACAGTGATGAGGATTCTGTTGGTTTCTTTCTGAACCTACTTTGGCAGCCCTCGCCATGAACCGTACGGTAAAAGTTTGAATTAATATCAGACATAGACACATTATAAAGCTATTTGAATCAATCAAGCAAATGTGAACACAACACAATACTCTCTCTGCATAAATTACATTTATAAGTAGCTATTATAAGAGATCGTGGTTGTCCTTAAAGAAAGAGATGACGTCTGCTAAATTTCAAAAGCCAGCTAACTTCTGTACATTTGGCTTTCAGCTTTTATGGCTTCAACTTTGATTACACCTTCAGCCTCAGAGATTTTTAATGTTCCTTCATATAGAAAACTACATATCTTGCTTAGGCTTTCTGCTCAACTCTGAATAGTCACCGCCCATCAATTGCAATATCTCCTCCCACAGTCCCTCTGATGAGGAATCTGATGCGCCTCCACAGATTAGATTTGAGCTACAAGCTGCCACATACCAGTAATCTGATTCAATTTCCTCCCTCAATTGATCCAGTTGCCACCCAGCATAACCCACAAAGAATCTGAAGTCCTGAGGTTTAAGGATTCCCTTCTTCACCAGCACTGCAGCTTCATCGAGGCTGTTTCGAGCGCCAAAGCAGAGGCCTGGGATCACTTCTTCAAACCCATGTAGTTTTGATTTTTCTCCTGTTTTCAGCAAAAACATGCTCGCCTCAAGAGGCCCCCCAAAATGTAGTGAGCAGTCAGAAAATGTAGTTGCTAAGTCAAGATTGGTTGGTTTCATGTGCTTGATCTTTTTGTGGAGTGGGCGGTTAATCACAACCCCGAACGGCCCCTCCTGAGGATGTCTGCTTCCAGATCTAAGGAGAAGGATGACTGTTCGCTCAAAAGTACGAACACCATCCAACTTCTCTGTGGCAACAAGGACACAGCCAGTCTCAGGTACAGGAATAGGATGTGCCCACTTCAGGCCGAGAGTCTTAGACTCGTGAGCATTTTCACTCTGGACGTCCGCGTCAGCTTCGACCTTTTCTGCCTGCAAAATATTCACACCACAAAAAATAGTTGCATTGGAGTTTATATTTCTTTCATTGAACTTGTTTTGTTTGAGATCATGTTCTTCAGCAATCCGATAATAATACTAGAATAAGACGACAAATAGCATTTCCAGTCGGACACCCATAATAGAAAGCAGGACAAAAAACAAATAAAACAAAGCAGGGGACCGGGACCCAACGGGAGAAAAAATTGAAACTAGAGAACTCTGATCGCTTTTGCTCTCACACCTCTTTGACAGAACTTTGCAATACAACTTTAGGCATCTATGAGAGGGTTTCTACCCTGACTAAAAACTTAGAGACGTGGTATCTCATAATTACAAAATTATACCTCTTTCTTAATAAGGAGTGTGATCAATTTTGATTTCAAAAAGAAGAATGAGAAATCACCTGCTCGCGTGAGAATAAGTTTGCTCTGAATTCTCGCCAGTCCAAATTAATATGATGCGCTTTCTTGGAAGAAGTTTCATTACTTTTGCTGCCATCAGAAATATTGTTTGATTTAGCGTCGTCTCCAGGAACTGAGTGATCTCCATTTTCTGCACTTAAGAAATCAAAACAAAAAAAAATGATATTTATCATGGTAGACATAGTAAGAGGAGTCCTATTAACATAGAGGATAAAAAAATAGCTCAGATAGTACAGATGATAATATTAGAATGATATTCATAAGGAGAAGCTACCTACGATCCGTGAAACAGTTCACTTTAATTTAAACATCCAGAGCCTCTCCAAGGGACTGGCGGTACCTAACTTTCATAAAGTGGAGAAGCTTGTTCTTTTTTAGTTACCAAACCTTCCTTTTTTCACAAAGTAGAAAGTCCCACGAATCTAGCTATCTCCAACATAACACTAAAGTAACATCTACTAAGATATACCACTAAGCAACGTATTTGCTTTGAACATCACTGTCAGAAGCATCTCTTTCAGCTAGAAAGAGAGGCGAAAAATATATTTTCCTCCTTTTTATAACTTTTCGGAGGTCAGTTGAAGTATTGCCTTGTAAGGTTTCTATGATTCCTTAATTCCCAGCAATTGTTGAAGGCAGAAACACTAATCTTTGAGAATAGTTAGCTTAAGGCAGTGGGGGGGAAAAGCACATGTAGAACATAATAAAAATTAAAAAAGAAAAAAAGAAAGAAAAAGGAAGAAGTTAAATATCCTCGACATGTGCAGAGCCACAG
The DNA here is from genome assembly GCA_033971965.1 of Cucurbita ficifolia. Classification (NCBI taxonomy): domain Eukaryota; kingdom Viridiplantae; phylum Streptophyta; class Magnoliopsida; order Cucurbitales; family Cucurbitaceae; genus Cucurbita; species Cucurbita ficifolia. The sequence continues at coordinate 112,237 of CM066976.1, forward strand.
AGGATAAAAACATAGCAAATGTATAAATGGCACTAGAGGCAGGGAGGGACGAAAATCAATACCAAAGACTAACCATCTATAAGGAGTACGATGTATAATTTTAGATTTTGAACTTTGAACGATATGTGACTGGAACTCAAAACTGTAAGCAGCAAACAGGATGAGCACACCAGTGGGCCAAACAACCAATTTTTAGATTAAAAAATGAAAAGTAAAAAAAAAAAAAAAATCCCCCAACATCCAATTTCCATAGGCACTTGTCCAGAAGAGCGAAGTCTCGCCAGATTTTTTAACAGACTTATGATAGAGACATTTGATAGAGAAAGTAAAATAATACAACAAGCAAAGTAATAAGTAATATGGAGATTGTAAGAGAAGTGAGGTATGCACAAAGAAAAATTCCAAAACACAGAATTTTCATCTTTAAGTGCTATAGTGACAAGAGCATCCTCCTCTCAAAATACAACACTTTTTCAAAGATTGATACAACATCATACTAATCTTATTAGGAAAATCAAATATTCTTTGCAGGAATTTCTAACAAAATTGATCCAGCAACAAGAACTAGAAAGAAGAGGAAATTTTCAGGAATGAATTTCGTGGGGCAAAACTCGAGTGTGGAAAGACCTATTCAAAGACTGTGGACTGTGGATGGTTGTTAGTTGATGGGCATGTTTGTCCATGTCGATTCATCACAATCGTTTGACCACTATTATTCTCATTAGCTACAATCCAATGACTTCATTTACCTCTAAATGCAGATATATAAGCTTTCACAACTAAACACCCATACCAAATGGGCACAAGTGTGAAAATATAAAGGTTCCTCACCATAGTACATAGTTACGAATTGGGAAGCATGCCGTGAAGCACTCAATACAATCTTTGTGGATGCGCACACCTGCAGCCATGAGGGTGGTGTGTATGTCTTTTGACTAGCATTGATTAAGTTTGAGCCTGTCTGACTTACATATTAACCTTCGGCTTACTTTCAATAACTAATGTGCATAGCCCCACAATACCTTACTAGAAACAACATTTTTATCATTTAGTTGATCGTTCATAAATATTTTCCAATATGGATCATATCCCAACTCTTTAATTACATTAATGAGTAGGGAACCCGCAAGAAAACATGCCAAAAACAAAATATTTTCCTACCAAAATATCATTTTAAAGAGGAAAAAATAAGGTAGTTCGGGAAATGGATTAGTTTAACAACACAGCACATAAAATGAGAAGAATTGAAGATAATGGTAATAATGAAGGATCCACACACTATGATGGCCAGTATACAAAAGCAAGTCACAAAGGGGAAAAGACTCCCGAGAACAGAAGAAAGTACCGAGTACCATGCATAACCAAGGGGCTTATTTGGCAGCTGGGCAACTAAAACGTATGACGTTAATTAGGAAAACTTGCTCGTCCTAAGCTGGTATTACATAGCTGTACCGAAACTCCGAGAAGCATGATGCTACCAATGGTCATGTCCTGATTTTAGGTTTCGAGCTTACTTAGACGATTCTGCAATCAGTACTATATCATAATTTCCAGCAATCATAACCAAGCAGAGCAAAAGGCCATGGAAATGTCAAAAGAAATCCGGAAGCCATGACGTGAAAGAACCTAAACAAACAAGAACAGAAGGAAATTGGGGACGAACAAACCCCAAGAAACGAAGAATTCTGGAAGAAAATAAGTACCAGGAGACGGAGAATTGTCTTGATTCTTCTTCGCAATCGCTCTCACCAGAAAGGAGCGAGAGACAGAAACGGGAGAGCAAATCTTGGGCCTGAATACTCGGATCTCAAGCAGGCGGAGAAGTTGAGCGCCAAAGGGATGTGAACAAGAAAATCTCCTCGAAGGCTTCGCCAAAGAGCAAGAAATGGGTCTGTCGGGAAAGGAGTGTTTGAGTGAGAAGGGCGGTGGAGGAGTGGCGGTGTTCTTGACGTTTACAGCAAAGAGATCCATATCGGAAACGAATTTTGCCGGGAAATTAGATAGAAGCGTCGGAAAGGATGATCCAATCCACCCAAGAACAGTAGAGATGTGGAGAAAAGAGAAAAGGAGAGAATATTAAGGCGATATATATTGAAGATAGAAAACCAAACAATCAGCAGCTAACAGTTAAGGTGAAGGCAGAGAGAGAGAGAGAGAGGGAGAGAGAGTGAATGAAAACGAGATGTAGAGAAACACAGACCGAAGATGCCATAATTTAGCGGACTTATGTTCCCCGCCTGTTACGAGAACCCACTCTTTTTTTTTGGAAATCATCAAATTTTCCAAGGTGTCTCGTGTCACAATCGCACTCTTAGTGGCAGCGGACTTGCGATTGTGCGGCACTCACTTTCCAACGACAAGTGAGCTAAGCCAATATGTTCTTGCGTCGCCTATGGCCAGGCGACGTATGCTCGAGCCTCTGGCCTCGGTTTAAGAAGAAGGTTTTAGAAAACGAGGGCAGAGAGAGATTTTTAGAAAGAGAGATTTTTGAAAGAGACGTTATACAAGCAAGCAAGAGAGTAACAACAACGGCTCACAATATATAACCTTGGGTAGGGAGAAGTTGACAACTAGTCATATCCCCCTATAGTACATTCTGAGGCATTTCATGTCTAGCAGGCCTAGACATGATTTTTCCGAAACGTCATACTCCCTAGAAATACAAAAGTAAAATGCTAGAATATGGAAAGACATAAAGGGCTTGGCTTGTCATGGGCATGCGGCCATGGGCAACATGCCTTGGACAAGCATGACCATGACATCCTCCCCCACCTAATTGGTTGACGTCTCTGTCAACCGGCTATTTTCATACCTGGCAATGTGGGTGGCGGCGGAGTTCAGATCTTCGGCGCGTTCCCAGCTGGTTTCTTCTGCAGGAAGGTTTTTCCATTTGACCAGGAATTCACGAATCGTCCTTACTGGTCTTCCTATTTTCCTAACCCTGTCGGTTAGGATCTCCTCGATCTCTTTGGTTTCTCTTTGTTTCAGATCGATGCTCGGTCTAGTAACTACGTTTCGCTTGTCGTCGTCCGGGTCAGGGTGATAGGGTTTCAAGTTGCTCACATGAATTACTGGGTGGATTTTCATCCATGTGGGTAGTGCAACTCTGTAGGAAGTAGCCCCGATCTTTTTAAGGACTTCAACCGGGCCCTCATATTTTCGAACTAGTCTTTGGTCCTTGCGGCTGCGGAACCTGATCTGTTCTGGTCTCAACTTGATGAGGACTTGGTCTCCTGCTCGGAATTGAAGTGGGCGACGCTTCCTGTCTGCCCACTTTTTCATATGTCTAGAAGCTTTCTCTAGATATGCCCGGGCAATATCTGTCGTCTGCTTCCATTCGTTGGTGAAGTTTTGAGCTTGGGGGTTCTTTCCTGCGTAAGGATGATCAATAATGTGGGGTAAGGCCGGTTGTCGTCCACTTACAATTTCGAAGGGGCTCTTCCCCGTGGACGAACTTGTTTGACAGTTGAAGCAGAATTGGGCGACATCCAGTAATTGTATCCAGTTCTTTTGACGTGCGTCGACGAAGTGACGTAAGTATTCTTCGAGCAAGCAATTGAACCGTTCTGTTTGTCCGTCGGTTTGAGGGTGATAGCTTGAGGAGATGTTTAAAGTCGTTCCCAAGAAGGCGAACAACTCGGTCCAGAATGTGCCGATGAATCTGCCATCTCTATCGCTGATGATGCTCAACGGAATGCCCCATAACTTCACAATGTGTTTGAAAAATAGTTGGGCTGTTAGTTCGGCCGAGCATAATTTGGGGGTGGGAACGAACGTCGCATATTTAGAGAATCGGTCTATGATAACCAAGATGGCGTCGTATTCCCCGACTTTTGGGAGGTGTGTTATGAAGTCCAAGGACACACTTTCCCAAGGTCTGGTTGGCACGGGTAGCGGTTCCAGGAGTCCCGAGACTTTTGCTTTCTCAACTTTGTCCTGTTGACAGATGAGACACGTCTTGGTGTATTGCATGATGTCGTCTCGCATATTTGGCCAGAAGTACCCCTTTTTTATCAAGGCGTGTGTTCGTTGCCACCCAGGGTGTCCGGCCCATAAAGTGTCGTGACATTCTTGAATGAGCTTCTTTCTCAGTTCTCCTGTTCTTGGAACGTATAACCTATTCCCCTTTGTCATCAGAAGGTCTCCCTCAATCCAAAACTGTCGTGTCTTCCCAGCCTTGGCTAGTTCAACGACAGCCTTAGCCGATGGGTCTTTATGCAGGTGTTCTTTGATGATGTCGCGCATCGATCCATCGACCTTACTGGAATGAATGTGGGCTAACATGCACAGGGCCGCATGTTCGCCCTTCCGACTCAGCGCGTCGGCTGCTTGGTTACTCTTCCCTGCTTTGTGTTCGAATTTGAAGTCGAATTCAGCCAACGACTCCTGCCACCTAGCTTGTTTTGCCGTCAATTTTGGTTGATCGAAGAAGTGGCAGATGGCGCTGTTATCCGTCTTCACTACGAATTGTGATCCCAAGAGATACTGTCTCCAGACTCGTAGGCAATGGACCACTGCTAGCATTTCTTTTTCGGAGACAGTGTATCTCCTTTCTGCATCGTTGAGCTTTCGACTTTCGTAGGCAATGGGGTGACCCTCTTGAATAAGGATCCCGCCTAGGGCAAAGTCGGAAGCATCCGTCTCAATTTCAAATGGCTTAGTGACATCCACTAACCCGAGGACAGGGCCCCTCGTCATGGTTGCCTTCAGGTCTTCAAAGGCCATTTTACACTCACTTGACCACGACCAAGGGTGGTCTTTCTTTAGGAGTTCTGTTAATGGGGCAGCTCGTCGTGAAAACCCTTCGACGAACCGCCTGTAGTAGTTTGCCAATCCTAGAAAGGATCGCACATCGGACACGGAGGTGGGTACTTTCCACTCTTGGATAGCTTTTATCTTATCGCTATCCATACCAATCTGGCCACAGCTGATGACATGTCCGAGGAAGTTGATGCATGTTTGTGCGAAGGCACACTTTTCTTTCTTGACATACAACTGGTTCTGCCGCAGCTTATCGAACACTAGCTTCAAGTGCACCTTGTGTTCCTCCAGGGTTGTGCTGTATACAACTATGTCGTCGAGGTATACTACGACGAACTGGTCCAAGTATTCGTGGAAAACCTGGTTCATCAGTGTGCAAAACGTAGCTGGGGCGTTTGTTAAACCAAAGGGCATTACCAGGAACTCAAAGGCCCCATATCTTGTTACGCACGTCGTCTTGGACTCGTCTCCTTCGGCGATACGTACTTGGTAGTATCCTGATCGTAAGTCCAGCTTCGTGAAGTATTTGGCTCCGTGAAGTTGATCAAACAAGTCGGATATTATCGGCAGGGGGTATTTATTGCGTACTGTCACCTTGTTTAAGGCTCTATAGTCTATGCACAGACGCAACGACCCATCCTTCTTCTTCTGAAATAGTACGGGGGCTCCGTAAGGTGCCTTTGCCGGGCGGACAAATCCTGCCGCTAACAACTCATCTAGTTGTTTCCTCAACTCGGCTAGTTCTGGGGGAGCCATCCGATACGCATTTTTCGCTGGGGGTTTAACCCCGGGGAGGAGTTCAATTTCGTGATCAATGCCTCGACGGGGTGGTAATGTCTGCGGTAAGCTCTCTGGCATTATGTCGGCATAACTGTCCAGTACATCCTTGATTTCGTTTGGAATAGCTTCCTCAGTGGTCGTTTCTTCAGTCAGGGGTATAGCCATAAATGTAGGTTCCTCTCGTGCGAGTCCCCTCTTCAATTGCATGGCCGAGATCATTCTGAGACTACCTGGTTGCTTAATGCTTGCAGGTATTACTGTGGGATTGTGGCCGGCGATCACCAAGCATTTTGCTAGTGGCATTGGGATAACTTTGTATTCTAAGAGGAAGTCCATCCCAAGTACTACGTCAAAGTCGTCCATGCGAACTACGACAAGATCCATCTCTCCCGTCCAGGCCCCTAACTTGAGGGGGACTCTTTTGGAGACTCCCACGATAGGCAAAGCCTCGGAATTGACAGCTTTCATTTTTCCGGGGTCCTTTTCTATGGTGAGTCCCAATCTTTGTGCTTCTTGGTCAGCGATGAAGTTGTGGGTTGCACCTGAGTCGATTAGGGTGCTCCTGCTTGGTCGGGAGTTAATCGTCGCATCTACAAACATGAGCCCTTTCTCTATTATGTCTTTTGGGTCGACTTTTCGTTGGAGGGCTGACAAGAATTTCAGAGCGCCCATTCGGGGGTTGTCCTGATCTTCCTTCCTTTCTGACGTAGTCTCGACCCCCGCGTCGTTGCTCTCTTGGATGGACACTTGGAGTGCACTAAGAGAGGCTCGATGAGGGCAGTAAGACAGTTTGTGGGGGCCTTTACACAGCAGGCATTGTAAAGGTGCCGTCGGGTAACTCTTTTGAGGGTAGGGTCCTCGAGATGTTCCCGCTTGGTTGTTTTGAGGGGATCTATCTATCCACCCACTTGGTCTGTCGTTACTTCCATTTGGCCTATTGGGGCCTTCACTCCGATGGCCTGGTGGTCTATATGTCCTACCCCCAGTGTTTGGGGTCGGTGTTGTTTTTCTTTGGAAACTCGATTCATTCCCAAAGTCTAGAAGTCTCTCGGCACTGGCGATTGCGGTAGCTAGGTCCTGAACCTTTTTCTCGTGTATCTTTGTTTTGGCCCACGGTTGTAACCCATTTATGAAGAAAAACACTTTATCCTTCTCTGACGTGCCCCTGATATCCAGCATCAGGGTCGAGAACTGTCTGACATAGTCCCTTATGCTTCCAGTTTGCTTTAGGGCTATCAGCTTTTCCATTGCTATGTGCTCTACATTTTCGGGGAAGAACTGGTCCCTCAACTCTCTCTTGAGGTATTCCCACGAATTGATGGTGCATAGACCATTATCGATGTCTTGCACCTTCGTACGCCACCAAAGTTTCGCATCGTCGATGAGATACGTTGAGGCCACAGTCACTTTTACGTCGTCGGTACAAGCCGTGGTGGCTTTGAAGTACTGTTCGACATCAAAGATGAAGTTCTCCAACTCTTTGGCGTCCCGATTCCCTTTGAAGGGTCTGGGGTCTGGGAACTTCAGTTTGTTGGATCCTGAATGAGTTTGTCCCGTCGCGACGCTGTCTACGAGTTTCATGGTCACCCCAATTCGGGTGTTTATGTCGGCCATCTTTTCATGGATGGTGTCGATCGTCGTTCTGAACTCGTCTGCTAATCCGTTAAACAAACTCATCATAGTATTTTGTAGCACCTCGTACTCTTCGCCACGTCCCTCTTTGTGTGCGACAGAGCTATCAGGGCTACCGGTAGGTCTCGAGCTGCTTGTAGGAGCAGCTCTTTCTTCGAGCGAGGACACTCGAAATATCAGTTCTGTGATTGGCAACCCATCCAGGCGGTTGCCCATTGCGTCGATTTCGACGACTTTCTCACTCAATTCTGTCATCCGTGCTTCCAGGAAGCGTACGGTGTCAGGGACTTCTTTGAGGAACAGCATTTCCTCCTCTATTAGGGTCAGCCGGTCGGCTTGTGATTTCGGTGTCGACTTTGTCGTCGACATGCTTTCGATCTTTTTTTCTATTTCGCGGAGCTAACAAAGCTCTGATACCACTTGTCACAATCGCACTCTTAGTGGCAGCGGACTTGCGATTGTGCGGCACTCACTTTCCAACGACAAGTGAGCTAAGCCAATATGTTCTTGCGTCGCCTATGGCCAGGCGACGTATGCTCGAGCCTCTGGCCTCGGTTTAAGAAGAAGGTTTTAGAAAACGAGGGCAGAGAGAGATTTTTAGAAAGAGAGATTTTTGAAAGAGACGTTATACAAGCAAGCAAGAGAGTAACAACAACGGCTCACAATATATAACCTTGGGTAGGGAGAAGTTGACAACTAGTCATATCCCCCTATAGTACATTCTGAGGCATTTCATGTCTAGCAGGCCTAGACATGATTTTTCCGAAACGTCATACTCCCTAGAAATACAAAAGTAAAATGCTAGAATATGGAAAGACATAAAGGGCTTGGCTTGTCATGGGCATGCGGCCATGAGCAACATGCCTTGGACAAGCATGACCATGACATCTCGCGCATCTTTAAATAATTATATTTTTTAAAATTTTATAATATTCGTGTTTGTATTACCAAATTGTAAGGTTTTAAAATAATGTTTTTTTATAACAATATTCTTCTATCTTTAAATAACTTATATATGATTTTAATATAATTTTAATACATGTAAAATTTTTGTGTTTTTAATAATTTAATGGTTTTTTTTTTGTTATAAATTAATCTTATATTAGTTTTACATGATAACATTTCAAACAATTGTGAACTTTTCTTTTAATGTAGTATTAAAACTCATTTTTAATTTGAAATACTAACTTATATTAATACATAATTAAAATAGAGAAAACTTTGAAAGAAATTAATTATGATCGTTTTTGTAAAATGTTGAACAATCGCTATTGAAAAGGTAAAATAAATTAAAATTTTCACATTTCATTAAACATAAGTTAGCTATATAGTAGACAATTAACTGAAGAGTATGAATATAGTTAATGACAAGAACTTGTTAATTAGTAAATGAATATATTAATTTATTTTAATTATAATATATGAAAAAATAATCTTGTTAGAAGCTCAGTGGCCAAACCATAGTTTTTCAGGGTTTTTTTTTTTTTGCTTTTGGTGTGTGATTGGAGTGGGTTTCAAAAAATAGGTACAGCCCAGCTAAGTGGCGCTCTAATATACGAGGCAACATTTAAGCTTCATATGCTGTAAATACGCAAAGAGGAATGGAAAGTGAAGAAGCCCAGCCAACGTGGAACATCATCAGCGTAGTAATCAGAAACAAATCCACTGGCTTTTATGGAAACGGAAGAGACATGTAAAGCTAAAGAAAGCTTGGGGTTACGAGAATGAAACCACAAGGCAAAACTGTTATGTGCAACAGATATACAAAATTATGTTCCTATGCTGCCTAAATGAATTGGGAATTGAGATATGCAACAAACACATTATAACGATATCAACAAAGCCTTTCTTGCCTCAAGTTCTGAGCCTTTTGAAGGAGGATGACGACAAGATCCGAAAGAGTCCATCTGGGTTATCAGCATGCACCTGTTCATACAAAAAGCATGCATGAGATGCCTCCTCCAAAACAAAGTAAATCCACTTCCAAATGATCCAATACGATAAACCGAATCAATTAAATGTGGCTTGGACTAAGCATCACAAAGGTTGTAGTTAAAAGGAAAAACCATACCCAATGACCCGCATCCTCAAGGACATGCATTTCAACCCCACCTCCCTCTTCAACAGCCTGTTTCTCTGCAGCATGAATTCTCCGAATGTCTTCAAGTGCCCATCGGTGCAAGCTTCTTTCGGCTTTCAAGAAACTGATATGCACACCACGGGGAACATCTTCCACAATTTTCCTACAAAACAGTCGTATGAGATTGTGGTGTCTACTTGGGTGATCAAACTCCAAGCATTTAAAAAAGAATGTCATAAACAAAAAGTATCTAAAGTAACTACCATAAATCTGTCTCTTCATAGGACTTATACATTTCAGCAATGCCCTTGAGATCAAACGCCCATGAAAAGCCAGATGATGATGAACCACGAGGTCCAATAGGTCGAAGGTTAGTAACCACCCACTGTGAAACAATGGAAAGTTCAATCTCAAACCAAAAGCTGAAGACACGACGGACAATATCCCCAAAGTTGATATCTTATAAAAAAATTGATATTGATAAACACCTACTGTAGCAAACAGAATATCAAGAACGCTGAAGTCACAAACCAAAGCAAAGAAATTGTGAAAAACATACATCATTTATATGGTTTCTTCTTATAAAATAAGGGCTGAGAACCAAGCTCCGAGAGAACTTCTAGGGCGTTAATAGATCGGGGGAGGAAGTTTTGTATTTGGCACATGTTAACACCTCTTTTCTTATTCATACTTCTAAAACTTTTGCTTATCCACCTTTTATAATTATTTTTGAAGTCCCTGTGATTGTTTGGCTTCTTTTTGGCCCTAGTACACGTTTAATTATTAAGGAGACCAAAAATTAATGTCTCCAGGAGAATTGATCTTCAAATCCCTGAAATTGGTATTTCTGGAACCTCTAAACATTATACATACATACATGTGTGTGTACATATATAGAGAGATATAGATATAGTATCAGTTATCACAAACAGCCTTTACCAATTTCCTGAGGGGCACTTCCTTGAATTAGGAAATAAGATATCTCTTACAAAATGATCTTTAAGTTTGATGTCCGATTCAATTACATTATCCACAAAACTTACAATCGGGTGTCAAGCTTTGGACTTGTTCTCTCATACATTTTGTACCCCTAATAAATAACCCTATGTATTTCATGCACTACATAAACATTTGTCTTCTTTTTAAAAAAAAATTCTAATCGCTAAAGTTTTACCGTGAAACTTTCTTCCTTCTCTCTTTTATATGTGTTTTCATTGCATGGTCTGGTGGTCTCACCCTTGATTCCTAAGTTTCGGATTTTGGGTTGTGTCATTTTGGTATCAGAGCCAGACACTAGGTACGCCAGCGAAGATGCTAGGCCCCCAAGGGGTGGATTGTGAGATCTCATATTGGTTGGAGAGGGGAACGAAACATTCCTTATAAGGGTATGGAAACCTCACTCTAGTGGACGCGTTTTAAAACCTTAAGGGGAAGCCCGAAAAAGAAAGTCGAAAGAGGACAATATCTGCTAGCGGTGGGCTTGGGCTATTACAAACATGTTCCCCAACCAAGATTTGTCCAAAATAGAAACATTAAGGGAAGAAATTCAACAATAAATAGGGGAATAGTTGCAAAGTTGACTAAATATTTAAGAGAGAGACTGAATCTATCTAAACATCCAAATACTGGATGATGTCTTCGTATGACAACAGATGCTAAAAAAAGCTGCTGAACACCAGACCCCCAAAAGACAATCTTCGAATGCTATAGAAGCTCGAAGAAATTGCTCGACTAAACAGTTTAAGAGAAAAATCATATACCTGTGCTACATCCTTAGAAAATCCATGTTGAACAAGAGCATTCACGACATCCTGCTTTGAGGATACCTGTCACCCAAATATATGTATATGAAGTGGAAGAACAAAAGAAAGCATGAAAAATATATAGTGGAATCTCCCGATGAAGATATTCGAATGTGGATATTATAATATAAAACAAAACAATTAGCACCACGAGGCAATTGTAGCAAGAATAAAAGAGTGGTTCGAATGCTAAAATAAAAAGATAAATAAAACCAACCAGTGGGGCCGTTTTCTTCCCCCCACCCAAAAGAGAGTGAGAGAAACGAAGGGGATAAAAAAGTACACTGCCATTTTACCTCATTTCGCAGCATACTTAGGAAGGATATTAATTTTTCAGGATGGTCCTCTCCATCTCCACCAGGTCGAACTATACCAGGAGTGGCATCGAGAACCCAAACCTACAGAAAGAAGGAAAAAAGAAAATAAACATTATGAAAAGGAGGGAACATAAAGAAAAAGGACACAAGCTCTACTTCGATTCTTTCAGGAAAAAGCTTCCACGTAGGTACATATTTTATAGCATTTAATTACCTTCCACTCCAGAATAGAACATTAATTAATTACTTCTCTAAATTTCTTTCTGTGATTAGAGACATTTCCAAATTCCCAATACCTACGTATGAAGTTTAAAAGAGAGAGTAGTCAGTAGGAAAGAACCTACTCTCACTGGCCGAGCAAGAGGTTTAGCAGCCTGTTCTACCATACTCAAGACAACTGCAAAGAGAATTTTAAGGTGCAGTAAGCACTAGTACCATTAGCACCTGAAAAATTCATAAGATTTCATGTCAAATTGAGTTAGTGTACATTCCATGTTAGGTTATAAAATACCTTTTCCTCCAAAGCTGTGTCCAACTAGAACTCGAGGTGTTATTTTCAGCTGTCGGACCTAATAAACAATTAATGGAGTTCAGAAAACAGTCGTATATCTTTCTACATCACACTTAAAATAAAGAATATAGTGTCCTCAAGGAGAAGGAGCAAATGTAAATGATTTCCTCGAAAGCTAGACAATTGAAGCCAAATATAAGTTCAACATACTATCGTCAATCACTTAGTTTTAATTCTTTGTATACCAAATACAAGGCAGGGGATGATGGCGCAAAACATTACATCATTTAGCTACAAACGTATTCGTTCATATATAATTAGACTAACAAATTCAAGCAATCCCAACGCTCATTTTCCTACATAGACACTGTAAAATGAAAAAAAAAATAAAAAAATACTGTTTCCATTCTAATATGTATGCATAGACACATGCACAAATGCATGTGATGTGCATTATAAGAAAAATATTTTTAGACCAAAATGAAGAGGTCTAATTTTCCAGAAATGAATATAATTAATTATTTTATTCAATGTCCGAAGACCACGCACCAGCTTCAATACATCAAGAGCAGTAGCAGAAACAGTGTGAGGGCTCATCTTCGTAGTAAAGGTTGAATCACCATGACATCGCAAATCCACCAAAAGAAACTGCAAAGTAACAACAAATGAATGAATGTAAGCTCAACATCATTAAAACTTAAAACCAAGATGCTCTCCTTAAATTTCAGCCAATGGTGTTTAGATATTAAAACTTACAAATGCAACCAAAAGATTGAGAGAACAATAATTGGATAGATACAAGAACACTGAGCAAGCTGCAAGCATGAGTTAGGCGTTACCGTGTGGTTTTTAATGCTAATGCAAGCATGAAAAAAATTGTCTTGTGAGAAACACAAAAAAGAAAATTTAAAACATGCTTTAAGTTGTAGCTTCAACCTTTTTCACTCCAAGAAATATATTTTTAGAGAAAAAAAAAATTAGACCCCCCATCCCCAATCCTCCCACACCATTAGAAAAGTTACCTGCCATGCTGGAAATTCTTTTGCCAATCTTCTAGCAAAGGTTCCTGTAGCATAAGGTATCAAGTGAGCACTCCAACTATCAAAGCTACAGTTACAAAAGGCCAAAAATAGAGTTATGATCTTCACATCTAAATTTCATATCTATTCTTTTACATGTGCGACACACACACACACACACTCGGTCCAAGTTTCCACCATCTTCCTACATTCTCATCAAGGAGTACAGCATATCTTTTCTCACGGATGTGGAAAATTAGCAAGTGGATGCAAAATTATACCGTTAAACTAACATGATGATGTAAATTAATTCCCTTAATTCAATAATTCATGTGGACCTAAAATACAAAGATAACAGGTTTTATTTAGTGTAATTTTCCAAATGATAATTATCGTTTAAGGTTTCAAACTCTTGTCCTATTTAGTTTGTTTGATTGTCAAGCCATTGTGAGAACATCAAGTGAGTCTGTGGATAAATACTATGTCATCAAACCGACCCATCTATCATGACAAAAGATCAACACCGGCGCCATGTCACTTAGCTATTCAGCAATGTGGCAGGTTAAGAAATATATTCAATACAACTCAAGAAATCTAAGTACATACCCCAGTTCTTTCTGCTGCCTAGAATTCCATGCAGAAAGACTGCTGTTGGTGGATCAGGTGATCTATCCATTACATTACTCCACTTTACCTGCTCAGATCATACAGAAACACCATTTAACAGTAGATCCCACAGAGCATGTGACAGCAATACATACACCTTCATCTTCCTGATATTCAGTAGTTATTTATACATAAAAAGGAAAATCAGATTGCACCAGAACCTTTGCAGTTTGCACAATCTCTGATTCTTAAAAATATAAAAGAAAACGCACGAAAGCACATTGTTTATAAGATTACTTAAAAGAAAAGAAGTTCTAAAATATTTTATGTACTCTTGTTTATTGAGAGTGAGAACTTCAGTAGACCCGAGTGACAGAAATTTTACAGAACGTTTATGAACTGAAAAGGTAAATATTTGCAATTTTCCAAATTTTTGTTGGCATGTGTTAGAGTGAAAGATCAAAGAATCCCACATGTAAGATAGAAAAACAAAATAAGTTCAACCTGGTGGCTCAGACCAACTCAAATGTCAGAACTGAATTTCACTAGTCAGTCCTGTCACTAAAGTCATACATGAAAAATGAAGAAAATATCTACATACAAGGCCCATGAAGAGTAAAAGGGATGCATAAAACTTACGAGTGCTCCTTGAACTAGATCAAATGCCTGTGAAAAAGAATCATAGCCCAAGTTAAATGAAAAACAGAAAGGTAAAAGTTTATGTTCTTTGATATTAAAGAGCATTAAAGCAACAGAAAGGTTAACACGGACTGGCAATGGCATTAGCCTTGCAAGCCTTAGAGGAGAGTAGATACCAATACTTCAGAATTCATTTTTCTGAGATTTTGATGTGCAACTGTCTCATCCAACAATGCTGCACGGATAGATGAATGTTTAACTGCAATGCTTGAATGACCATAAGCAAGCCGGGGCAAGAGCAAGCCATTCTGCAGAAAACACAATATAACACATACTAATCAGTTTCCAACCTAAAACACAGTTTCTTGGGCATGCCATCCACAAATCTCACATAGATTAATTCTGTTCAAGTAACAAGTTAACTATAAATAGCAATTGAGATACCATTTTGACACTATTTGGTAATAATAAAAACTAAATCAACGTGGTCTGAGTGACTGAGCAGCCATGAAGTTTCTAGGGGATGTAAGCCTTAACAAAAATTAAAGGGTAAAGCTGATATGCTTTCCTCAAGTAGGAAGACGAATAGGCAATTAGGCGTCACTTAGAAAATTGTAGCTTGTGTTCGGAGCGAGTTATTGTCTATGTTGATCTCTATGGAAGAACCAGTTGGGAGCCCAAGAGGCGGTGATTTGTAGCAAAAGTCAATGGTTTGAGTCCACTTATCTCCAACCCGTGAACTTAACTACACAGAGCTATATGATAACACCCTCTTTTTGATTTGGCAATTCAATCTATGATTTTTCATGATAAGACCCTTAAATTTGGCAACACCTTAGGATGACATGTAGTTAAAGGCAAGGTTCAAAGTAGGAAAGGGTTATAGTGGATATCTACACACCATCTACTACCAGAGGCAAGGAAGGGCGTAGTAAATAATGAAATACATTGGAAAATTGAAAATAAACGTAGATTTGAAAATTCTCAAATAGGTCAACCTTTCAATCACCCGTCGAATTCATGGACAGGCAAGAGAAACCTACAGACTGAAATATCATAGTAGCCCGAGGAAAAGAAAACAAAGGTGAGCGGTGACAAGTGAAATGAGAGCAGCCTAGATCGTAAAAATGGGATTGTAGCTTATCTACAAATAACTCCCCAACATAATAAAGTTAATCTTAGTGTTAAAGTATTGATATAATGTAATTTATTTGTTTAAGCTTTTAAGTTGATTTGATAAATACATAGAGTAGAGTAAGAAATCACAATCGCACTCTTGCGGCAGCTAGAAAACGATTGTGCGCCACTTGTTTTATCTAACCCAGCGAACAAGTCAACCGTGTGAAATTCGGACTT
This sequence comes from Cucurbita ficifolia, assembly GCA_033971965.1. Classification (NCBI taxonomy): domain Eukaryota; kingdom Viridiplantae; phylum Streptophyta; class Magnoliopsida; order Cucurbitales; family Cucurbitaceae; genus Cucurbita; species Cucurbita ficifolia. Next base: position 127,740 of record CM066976.1, read on the forward strand.
TGCGGACAATATCGGCATACGCTCGAGCCTCATGTCACGTTTGAGAGAAATATTTTACAAAACGTGAGCGAGTAAATACGTTAAAAACAATTTTAAATAAAGTAACGTTATAAACTAAAAGCGAATAAGTAACACAACTGTTTTGATAGCCTATAACCCGAGTAAGAAAAATTGGCAACTAGTCAATCCCCTACCGTACATTTGGGGGCATTTTAGCCCTAACGGGCGTAGACACGATTTTAGTGATGGGTCATACACTCCGTATTGACACAATAATAATGATAAAGCCTATCTAACATGAAAGCAAGTAGAGGAGTTTTGGAACGAGCAATACGTCTTGAATAAGCATGACCGAGGCATCTGACATGGGACGATAGTGACATTCCCGCTGGACATGTTCGGTATGACAGACCGTGAGAGAGAAAACGTATAAATACGGACGGTTTCGATTATTGCGTTACAATTATGACGTCGGTATTAAAAACTAGGGAGAAGGGGGAAAATCATCTGCAATTTTTTCTTTTGCATTTACCGTTTAAATTTTATAAAATCGGTAAAGGAAAAAACAATGTGAATAATAATTATTAAAAAAAACCTGAAAAGGACAGTTGAAAGTGGCCGGATTAGCAGGCCGACTGATGCGGCGATCGAAACGAACCCTGGAGCTTGTCTCGGCCAATTGAACAACGGACCCCGAAAATGTCGGCGCAAAACTCGCAGCTATCGGCATTGCAAGGCAGATGAACATAAAAGATAAATCATAAGCCGAGAACTTCCTTTTGAGATGGAAGATCCGGCGGGGGAACGTGTAGGTGGAGAATTGAAAGAGGTATTGTATGCGAAATTGGTGCAGAGGATGGAGGACGATAAATGAAAAAACAAAAGAGGAGAGGAAAACGAGAGGAGGAAAGAACGAGGAAGGCTCTCTGACGCGGCGTCCCCAGTTAGTTGGACCATCCAGGGATGCGCGGGTGACTCTTTGCCTGGGGCATGTTTCACACGTACGCATACGCAACCAAGAGACGGTGTTACCTAATGCCTACCAACAAATATGATTTACCATTTTTCTAAATTAAGCTTAAATTTGTAAGATTACAGAGGGAGAATGTTCCATAAATTATTTTAAAAAATATTTTGTATTTAATAGATACTATAAATCCACCTCTAGTTATATTTGATTTGCTCTTACTCTCGAGTTTATTTTCATTATTTTCTTTAACTCTCATTTTGTCACTATTTTCCAAAGCAAATGTGAGAAATTGAAGACAAGTGTTGTTTGTTGTTGGTTCAAGGTTTGGTAAAATCTTAAATTTGAAAGTGTGAGTGTAAAAACAAGAATAATTACGGATCATTTATTCATACAAAAAGAATGTGAAAATTGTGATATTCTCTATTGCCTTCTAATCTTCCTCCCCTCCCTTATCTCTCTAACAATGCCCACAATTCCAACCCAGGAATACCTCTCGGGCATATCTTAGGAGAGGTCTTTTCCCACCCACAGGAAATACCTGGAGGAAACATTTGAAGGCTTATGGGAAATACAATTCCTTGCACAGCAAGCACTCCAAAAGGCTAGAGAGAGAGGGCCTGAAAATGAGGAAAGATTTAGACCGTATAATTATACACAACATTTTAATCACAACACAACAATACTTTGATATACAATAATACCTTGATATATAGTATTGTCATTTGTATTTTTATGTAGGATTTATTTTGTGTTTTTATATTTTAAATATAATTTTGCATTTTTTAACTTTAAATTCAAAATTGGGATACTCTGAAATAAAAATAAATGTTGTTTTACCTCACAAAATCTGAAAAAACAATTTTAAAAACACAGCTATGTCAAAACAGTTAATCGCTAAGTTGTAAACTATAAAACAAAATCGGACTACCAAATAACCTTAAAATTTTAAAATTTTAGTAAGAAAAGAAATTAATTATGTTTTGATGGGATGGGTCATGTGTTAGGTCTCATTTTAGGTTATTCAACAACAATAATAATAAAAAACAAAAAAACTCAACTCTTTGATCCAATATTTAGAATAACAAATATTTCGAATGATCCCATTCTTCCATCTCCATGTGGGGGGAGAAAAGATGCAAGGCTCAAGTCAGCTTCAGCTCGAGTTCAGGCTGGGCCAGCGAGTCCACTTTGTCGGTGATCCCCGACGTGCCGGAACAGTGGCTTTCATAGGAACCCTGGAAGGATATTCAGGAACCTGGATCGGAGTGGATTGGGACGACAGCAATGGCAAGCATGACGGCTCCATCAACGGGGTCCGGTATTTCCAGGCAAAGTCAGAACGATCCGGCTCTTTTGTTCGGGCCCAGAATCTGAGTTTCGGCATTTCGCTTCTCCAAGCGTTGGAGCTCAGATATAGAGGCGACTCTACCAAAGAAGAAGAGGGTATGTATCTGCGTTATCGATATCTGGTTAATTGTGGTATATCGTATACTTAATCTTACTGCCTAAACTCAAATTTTATTTTGAACTTATTTAATGTAATTCAACTGTTGCGCTGAATTTGTTGGTAATGGGTTGTCCTGCGTTGCCATTTGCTCTCTTGCAGATGAAATGTATGTACTCTCAGCCAGCGACAAGCGTGTATCTGTTCAATTCGTGGGTAAAGACCTTATTAAAGACAAGCTTAGTCGTTTTGAGGAGTTAACTAGTGTATCGCTGTCTTATATGGGTGTTAGCTCTCCTGGAAATCCATGTCAGATTGGCTCTGTCTTGCCAAGTAAGTTTCTTGACCTCAGTGAAGTTTACATTTGTCTTCTTAACTTCAAATACGTTGTTGATTTTCAAGATGCTGTTTATATGAGAAACATTGTATTAAACCAGCGTAGCAAAAGACTATACTCAGATATTTGGAGCTGAAGCATTTGATAATTGACGATCACCCTTTTAAAGTTGATGCCAAGCTTCTTTTGATGAATTTTACGAGATCTTTCTTTGGAATATTTATGTAAAGAAACAATAGACTTTTGGGAGAGAAAAGATATAGGATCACTGTTTTATGGGATAATCTTTTGTCCTGTCGCTATTTATAATTCTAATGTGATTATATATGTTTCATCTGTAATGTCTCCATTTCAGACGTAAAGCAGCTTGACCTTACTGGAAATTTGCTATCAGATTGGAAGGTACGTGTTGAAGAAAACCATTATTGTTCACCCTCTTAGCAATCCACACTGAAAATGTATAGTCATAACTTGCAATTAAATGTGGTTTTAATTATCAGAACTGACATCAGTCTTCGACTCCACCATAGAGTTTTTGTTGTTTTTTCAGAAAATACTTTGGCTTATGTTAGGTTGATCAGTTGTTTACTGCTTCAGAGTGAAAACTTTGTAGGACACATTGTGTTCCTTTTTTTCGCTTGAAAGATGAGGGTTGTCCTTTGCTTTTTAATATGTGGTTGTATAAATTCAATCAGTTCAACGTATATATGCCTTTTTTCAATGGCCAAACCAGTGAATTCTTAACATAAATGTCTTTGAGGTTTGTTCTGTATCGTGCCCTGTGGGAAGTTCTGATACCCTGCTGAACAATTTTTTAGATCTAGTCCCATCAAAGAAACAAAAAAGATGGAAAGAAAGAAAGAACGAGCATCTTTCTTTTGTTTTCCAAATTGTAATTTCTTTGTTTGTTGGTAGTTTAGTAGTTATGAATAGTATTGTCTTATTGTCAACTTCATATATTCATGCAGGATATTAGCATCATTTGTGACCAATTACAAGCTCTTGTAGCCCTCATTTTATCGAACAATTTATTGTCACGTGATATCTCAGGGCCCATTCAATTGAAACACATTCGTATTTTAGTTCTAAACAATACTGGAATAACTTGGATGCAGGTTAGTTGTTAGTATGGTTGAGATATATATATTTTTTTCTTCTCCTTATCCTTTATATATTCATATTATATTTGGAGTTAATTTTATATGATAGGTTGAAATACTTAAACATTCTCTGCCAACAGTCGAAGAACTACATCTGATGGGAAATAAAATAAGCACAGTAACGGTATTGATTTGAGATCCTTAAATTTTGTAATTGTTGGACGAATACATAATAATTTAGTCTCTTGTTGCAGTTGCATTGCATTGATTATTGATTTCAACTGTATATTGTTTGTTTGCCATCCCTTCTAAAATCTTGAAAAATGGGAAAAGATTGAGTGATACTAGAATTGAGAGTAAGGGAGGGAATATAAAATCTTTCATATTTAGACCCAATATGTTTTAAATGATTGTTTTAAGAAACTGGACACTGTGTCAACATTTGAGCAGGAAGCATTGCTGCCGTTGCTAAGTTAGTCTCCTTATGAAGAGTTGTTATGGAGTATACAGAAGATATAATTGTTAGTTTCATTAGGGGTTGATTGAATTGAGTTAAATACTTTGGACTAGAGCATGGAATTTGGCATCCCGGTGCATTTGCCTCTTAAATTAGACGACAGGATGACAATGTTTGAGCAGTGCATCCTTTTGAGGAAAAACTAAAATTTTGTGGTGTTCTTCGACTAGAGCACTTCTCAAAAAAAAAAAAAAAAAAAAAAAAAAATCAACAATCTTTGAAGATAAGTTAGTTATAGAGGATTTGTTTTGGGCTAATGTACGCTATACATCTTCTTGGTGGTGTTCAAATCACAAGAAATTCTTTTGTAATTATAGTCTTATGATATATTGGGATTGGGATTGGAAGACTTTCTTGTAGCTCCTTGGGAGGGGGGTTCTCTTCCCTGGCCCTTACAATGTCCTGTGATTATTTCAAGTTCTTGTTTCTTACAAAAAAAGAAAAAAAGATTGAAATGATTTTGGTAGTAGTCTTTCAATGCTTGTGAGTTGCAGAAATGAATCAAATAATAGAAGGGTTTATAAAGTCGATTAATCCGTTTACAATTGTGTCACTTAGTTCTATGCACTTATGTCACTCTTTGTAAACCTGTATTTCTGTTGAGATCTCGTTTTCAGCCAGAATCATCCCCTATGGTCCAAGGATTTAATCTTCTGCGACTTCTGAATCTGGAAAATAACTGTATAGCTGAGTGGAGCGAAATATTGAAACTTGGTCAATTAAGAAGGTATTGTTTTTTTATTAGTTTGTTCTTCTATTGGGACAATTGGCTGTTGACGAACCCTGCCTTATTTCACTGTATTTCCTTGGAATCTTTGACTATGCTATCAGCTTGGAGCAGATTCAGTTGAATAACAACAAATTGAGTCGTATATTTTATCCTAGCTTGGATGAATTACACAAGTTATTTGGAGATGTTGAATCACAAGGAGACTGTTTTCCATTCCGAAATTTGCGAAACCTCTTTCTTGGTACATTATCAAGGTTCTTTAACAATTGTGATCTCTTTATAGATTCTTTTAATTACTTCTGACTTGTTCTATTTCTGTATGTACTTCAGGAGGCAACAACATCGATGATTTGGCCTCTATCGACTTTTTAAACTCGTTTCCTCAGTTGATTGTAAGATTTTAATATATATTATTTCAATACAAGGGATAGTTCTTGAACTGAAAAAGCTTATAACACTGGCAGATACATTATCGACTCGAACTTCAAGTTCTTTATCGTTCACTTCTCTCCATCGTTTTATTTATTCATTTCTTTTTCCTTCAAGGACATCAGGCTATCAGAGAATCCAATAGCTGATCCCATGAGGGGTGGGATTCCCAGATATGTTTTAATTGCGCGATTGTCTAAAGTTCAAATAATCAATGGGAGTGAGGTTGTTTGGAAGCATTTGCAGTCCTTTTCTTTTCTCATTATTACATTATCGTTAACCCGAAAACTTTTTTCTCATATATTTTTTAGGTAACTCCTCGTGAAAGAAGAGACTCTGAAATACGGTGTGGAAATCAATATTTTGAGTGCTTCTCTATTTCTTTATTTTATATGCATTATTAGTTTCCTCCCCTTCTTTGTACTAACAAGGATATATTGGTAATATGATGAGTAGTCTTGATATAACCAGAGGAAGTAAGGGTGTGAGATGGTAGGCTACATTTTGGGGGAGTCTGTAGTCTATGTTTAAGATGTCAAGTTATTATGAAGAACATTTGAATCCTTTCAGGAAATTGTCGTTTGTTCGAAGTTATAAATTTCGAACATCTGTATCCGTTTATTCAGTGATTTCAATTCTTCTTGCAGCTACGTACGCATGGTTATGTCAAAGTTGGATAGCAATCCTGAGGAAACATTAAGGCTACATCCTAGGTAACTGCATTCGACTAAAACTGAACTTACCCCATGCTGCGCCCCAAGAACGTTATTTTTGTTGATATATTTATGCATCAGGTTTGAAGAGCTTAAGAGGTTTTATGGGATTGAAGATAATAGGGTATCGGTCGGAGCTGGTGGACCTCAGAAACTGGCATCTGGGCTCATATGTAGGAATGAATCTTGAATTTGAGATATTTGACATTTTAGAACACTTCCTGATCGTCGCTGAATAGTTGTTTGATAAATTTATCCAGCAATCACCCTGAATTGCGTGGGAGCATCAATCGGGGAGAAGCCACCATTGACAAAGAAATTACCACTCACTACTACAGTTACTGTCCTTGCCTTTTATTTGAACATGCTGTTTTGCTGCTTCACTCTAAATGACTCTTTCCATCTTTAGGTTGGCAAGTTAAAGATGCTTTGTGAAAGCTTTTTCAAATTAAAATCTATGAGGCTAAAGTTGTATCTTCAAGAACAGGTTTGGTCTCCTAATTACTTAATACCCAACTCATTAACCTGCTGCAACTGAACATACTTTACATTCTCAGGATTCCCCCGTGCCGATACCGCTCGAGGACGATATGGCATCTCTTATGGATCTTGGGGTTGTTAATGACTCCAACATTCTTGTGGATGAAGAGAGTTGAAGGAAATAAACCCATAGGTTCTTCAATTTTTTGGTTTTAACTTTTCTGGCATTCCCATGATTCCTGCTCCCCAGGTTTGGAAGATGTTTTTAATTGTTGGTTCTCTACCGGATGTTCTCATATTATTTGACCAAGATTCACAGCTTAAATAAATCGTGAAATCACACTGAATTGCCTGATCTTCTGTTCTATTTATCTGCCTCATATTTTGTTTCTATTTATTCATTATGTTTAAATTTACTGTGTATATATAATGTTCTTCAAATTTTTATAAATATGTCATTCATTAAAGTATATATTTTCGATTTTGAATCCAATTAATGATTCCAATGAATTAATTCAAGATAAATTACTTATTTAACTGTAATTTTTATTAATTAACTAGAAATGAAAGTGTATGTTGTTTTTCTTTTTCTGGTTACCATGAAAATGCGAAATTTTAACTACATCCATTTTAAATCTATTTACAAAAAAATCTCAAATTAATTTTTTTGGTCCCCAATATAATAAAATTATATTCTTAAACTAAATTCCCACGACAGGAGAGAGCCAGAAAATTTGCCCTTTGCAAGAACCAAACGACTGGACTCCAAAGAATAATAATAATAATAATAAACCAAACGACTGGACTCCAAAAGAATGATAATAATAATAATAATAATAATAATTGAGAAACATTTCAATTTTCAAGTAACCACCGCACCGCTGCAGTTGCGTCTGCCACCGCCGGTCTCCAACCGTTCCAGAAGCCAAAGCCCACCGCCATCCTTTCCCCGCCGAATCTCTCTCCGCGATTCCCTTGGATCGAACACGCAGGGCAATGAGCTCAATGGCTATTGATTCCCATCTTCGCCAGGAGCCATCTGTTACTCGACTTGGTCTCATATAATTCCAGCCCTTTTACGTTGTTCTTCGTGGAGCCAAATTCTTAAACCGCGCCAGTCAAACTCTATTTCGCCTTTCCTTTTAAGTTTGAATAAAATTGCTCTGCAGGGTGGCGTGCGTGGTACTTCAATTGGGTGCTGCTCATCTTAATTGTTACGTTATGTGCTTGTGTGTTTCTGGGATCTCGAAGTATTCAGCTGGGTGTTGGATTCGGGTCATAGTCGACGATTTTCTAAACGGAAGATAACTTGCTCAATCCTCTGAGCTAACCTGTCCTGCAACTGCTTCGGAACCTCTTAGTGATAGGTTCCGAGGCAAAAATTATTGTATCAGAGGCCGGAATGGATGTAAATAGTTCGAAAAATATGGGTGACGATGACATGTTGATTTCGGAAGCTATAGGTTCTTCTGTCGTTCCAGAAGCGTCCCCTGATTCACTAAAAAACACGCCATCTAACATTGCGAAATTGGAGGATGTAATCGAGCATTGCGTAGGTCGGCAGAAGTATCTTGCACAGACAAGGAGTCCTTCCGACGGCGGCGATGTCCGTTGGTATTTCTGTAAAGTACCTTTGCTTGGTAATGGTGAGTACTTTCATTTTCTTCATCTTCAATGGTACGTTTTCCAATGCGACCTGTGAATAATTGCGAGAAACGAACATACTTGAAAACCAAGATGATAATAATTGGGGCAAAATTTTTAGGTTTTGACTCGGAATCATATCCGAAGAAGCTAAGATACCTGTTTTAGGAAGACTAATTCAAAAAATTTATACGGCCATTGACTACCGTATAAACTTCTGAAACTGTATATACGTATATATAATGTTTATGTTGTCTACTTGAAAAATTCAAGTTGTATGTGTTTGTGTTGTAATATTGTTGATGTTCTGGTTAAAAATTGGAGTTCGCTAGGAGATTTAGAATCAAAGGGCTTTCTAACCTTTTGATGACTTTCTACTGCTTATGTTTGGACAGAGGTAGCTGCATCAGTTCCTAAGACTGAAATAGTAGGGAAGGGTGACTATCTTCGATTTGGCATGAGGGATTCTCTTGCAATAGAAGCATCTTTCTTGCAGGTGCATTTTTCAACCTCTTGGGTACTCAATTAATGCTTATTTTCAACCATATTTCATGAATTGCTCGTAGAGAACTATCTTGGAGTTACCTTCTTCAATGTCTTTTACTCATGAGATTGACTGTCCACTCACCTTCATGTGTATGGACTTCATTTTTGGATGCTATTGTGATTCTCGGACCATCTCTGGACCACCCCTTTATGGAGGAGAAGAAGGGGAAAAGGAGGAAGAAGGGTAGGGAACGAAAGAGAGAAATGCATATAAGCTTAAAAAATTAGAATAATATTCCAACTAGCAATCATATCAACAAATCTAGTTAACGAGATTTTTTTTTTTATAAAAATTATAACTTTTAAGAAATAACTTGTCATTGGTATAATGAAGAGGAAAATGTTCAAAGAATACAAACTCCCAAGGGTAGTGAAAAAGAAAATAGAACTAGAAAACAGACGAGATCATAAAATGATTACAAACAAAAGAGAATGACTAACAAACAAAAAGGGCTCATCAAACCAAAGCTCAACTCTGAATCAAACTTGAGCAACCACCACAACAATTAAAGATGAGATAAAAAGAACCAAACTAACTCCAAGAGCGAAAGCCCCAAAGTTCGAACTGCCAAAAGAGAATGCAAAAATAAAAAAAGGGGCTCTTTGGAAACTCGATTAAAAAGTAACCCTTAAGAAGACGAAGAAGAAATTTTTTCATAATTCAAGACCACAAGCTTCAATAAGACTAGGCACCGAAGAGGGAGGAGAGAATCTCCTACATTTTCTTAAAATAGCTACTCAAAAGCATAAAAAAGGGAGTCTTTTATCTACATATCTTCAAAGTGAGTAACCATTGGTTACACGAGATTCCACACTGCTTAGGCTAACTTGAGATTCAACATCAAAGTCATCGTAATGAGAGAGAGAAAGATGAACTATAGGGCCTTTCGTCAAGTGAATCACCTCAACAACATTATATGTACCTTATGTGGATAAAAAATTATTGCTACTAGAAGGGATTGAAGGCTTTGATAGAACTAATGTTTGATGAGTTTTGACTATTGCTTGTCTTACAGAGAAGACGTGAACAATTTTCTTCAACACTATCTTTTCGTTCATTGTTCCTTTGCCAACTCTTTTTGGAACTAGATTTTTCTGTATCGTTCCAATTTTATTGAATCTTCTCAAAGGGACTAGATATTTATCTTTCGAACTTCGGAACTAGATTCTTAGTAAGTCCAACTTGGTGTTGGGTCGCTTTATTACAATTAAAGGTATGGTGGAACCTATTCTGTATGGACATAGATTGAAAGAGAGCTGAATGTTTTTGGAAACACTATTTGGCTGGTTCATGGGAATTATGTTAAGGAAGGAATTGTAGGATATTTAATATTTAATGACGTACGTGGGAAGGAGGGCATCCTTTTGATCTAGTGATTATCGTCACTTCAAGTTGGTATACTCTCTCAAAATCAGTTTGTAATCTCTCTCTTTTATGCCAACTGGAGTACCTTTTTATGTGCTAATTTGGGTCTTTTCGGTTGCAACTTTTCATCATTTTAATAGAAGTTATCGTTTCTCTTTATATGTATGTTTCTATGTGTGTGTGTTTCTATATACATATCTCAACTATTTATTTATATATGATTTTTGTTTTATCTGCTTCTTTTTTGAAGTAAATGGAAAAAAATGGTTAAAAATTATTTACATTTCTTGGATTTGAATGTAGAGAGAGGAAGAACTACTTTCTATTTGGTGGAAAGAGTATGCAGAATGTAGTGAAGGGCCAAAAGAAAGAGCTGGTTCTAGTCTGAAGATTGATAAACAAAGAAACGAATCTGCTTCAGAGGTCGCTAAATTAGTCAAGTTGTATGACATCGAAGAAGAGCGAGTTGGTGTCCCTGTCAAAGGAGGACTCTATGAGGTCAATTTGATGTAATCTATAATTTAAAGAATTTCTTCTTTGTTTTATACTGGCACCATCTTTTATAGCACTATCTTGTTTTATACTAGCGCCTTCTTCTATCCAATTGTTGCTAAATGTAACACATTTAGGCGTAGTTTCTGTGGCATGGAAAGCATTTATTGTTTTTCTCGTGGAATGTGTTGTACAAAAACAAAGATTTGTTTAAATGTCAAAGGTTGGAGGATGTAAGTTATGTTATTTCTTCTGGTTAATGGGCTTATCAAAAGGGGAGAATTAAGAAAAACTTGAGTTCCTAAATGTCAACAGTTCATGACCAATTGAGATATTCGTATCACTAATTAATGTTTGCCTACCGGATAGATTTATTATAGAGACTCAAACAGTGTGGTCCGCTTTATAATTACTTTCTGCAGGATCCTATTTGTTTTGATCGAATGGATTTAATTAATATTTTCTTTTCTTCTATTAAGAATATGAACGTTACAAAAGTTAAGGGTTTTGTAATCTTTTAATGTATGCTTCCTGTTTGATTAAAATCTTGGTGTTAGAATATATTTTAAATATCATATCCAAAGTTAAATATGTTGTGAAAGTATTTCTTTTTTCTGTTTAATATACAAATGCTTGCAACTGAAATCATATTATATATGCAGGTAGATTTAGTGAAGAGGCATTGTTTTCCTGTATATTGGAATGCAGAAAATCGCCGTGTGATGAGAGGTCATTGGTTTGCTCGTAAAGGAGGACTTGATTGGCTTCCACTGCGGGAGGATGTTGGTGAACAGTTAGAAATTGCCTATCGTAGTCAGGTTTGTTTTTTGTTCTCTAAGAGACCTCCTTCTTTTTCTTTTCCTTCCATTAAAATAAAAAAGGTCATCTTCTCTTATTTTTATCCAATCACCCAATTCTTGTTTGAAAATTTTGTATGCAACGCACCGCAAAGTTTTCATGATGAAGAAAATGCTTCCATGTGAAATGCTTTCATTTATTGCTGTTTAGTGTCTAGTTTATTTTCATTTATAAATTTGAATGTTATTTTTTAAATGTCTTAATAATTAGCAAGTTATGGATGAAGATGCTTTTGATCTAGGTGTGGCACCGGAGAACATTTCAGCCATCTGGACTTTTTGCATCCCGAGTTGATTTACAAGGATCTACCCCAGTATGTAAATTATTTGGAGTTCGGAGACTTATTTTGTTGTCTCATCATTACTTGAAATTTAAGCTCCTGATTTATCTTGAAATTCCTAATGTAGGGACTTCATGCTCTTTTCACTGGGGAAGATGATACTTGGGAGGCTTGGCTGAATGTTGATGCTTCTGGTTTTTCTAGCGTGATTAGTTTGGGTGGCAATGGTATTAAGTTAAGGCGTGGCTATTCCCCATCTAATTCTCCTAAACCTACTCAGGTTTGTATCTCTTTCTTCTCGTAGCTCTGTTAGTATAACCTTGCCATTGTCTTAATATTTCACCCCCTTCCGATGTGAAACTTCAATTCATAAGAAAGGACCGTAATTGACGGATTCTTAATACTACTTGATATGGGGGGAAAACTACCATTTTGAGTGAAACCTTAGCTCTAATATTCTTACATTAAACGTTGGTACTTTTTTCTTGAAATGTTGAAGCTCACTAAAATGCACTCTAACCTCTATCCATCTTTTCTTTATAATTTCTCTTGAAAATTATGTGGCTTCTTTCCACTATATGCCTCTAGTGTATTTTGTTTTCCATTGAAGACGTTTCTGACTTTGATCCATGCACATGAAAAACATTAAAGATGGGACTCCCTCATAGAATAGTACATCAATTCCCTCTTAAGAATGCTAAATAACTTTCTGCTAGATTGAATGATAAAAAATTGGGTGGATTGTGGAAGTGAAATTGTGTTTCCTCCTGAAGACGAAAAAAAAGGTTAGGTTTACTTCAAATTGGAGGAAAATGAAAGGCATTCTATCCTCTTTTTTTATTTATTAATTTTCTCTTTCTTTTTTCGTATTATATGAATTTTTTTTTATCATTGTTCTCTCCCTCACTTTTTTTCTTCTAATTTTCAAGGACGATTTGCGTCAGCAGAGGGAAGAAGAAATGGACGATTACTGTTCACAGGTACGTCTGCTATCATTGAGCTTCATGTATCCATATTATATCCTTCTCAGAAATTTAGGATATGACATTCCAATTTTTTCGTGTCTGAGTCCTACCGTTTTTTTATTTTCTTTTTGCTTTTATTATTATGCCCCTATTAAGCTATAATTAATTATTTTCGAAATATTAGTAAGCTATGGACGGTAATCCTCTTCATTTTAGTTTCAAAATAATTTAGTAAAATATGGTAGTTGAAATTTTGTTCTCTTCTTACAAATTTCATTATAGTTGATTTTGTTCCGATTCTCCTTTGCATCCATTTTCAATCGTAAATGGGATTATGTTATTGGACTACTACTTTAGATAATCATGTTTCTTAATATGTGAATAATACCACCCCCCTTTCCCCAGAAGTATATATTACGTGTTTTCAAGCTCTTTGATAATAAGATAAGATTTGGAACAGTAACTTGAAGTTTAAGTATTCCCTTTAAATAACCAACTGATGTTTTATGACTGTTCTAAAATAATTTCATCTATTTGAAGGATAATATAGGCCTGGCATTGAGGATTTATCCCTTCTTTACATGCTTGGATGGTTCTTCACTAATTTAGATGGATAAGGTGTTGAACCTTTGTTTGAAGTTTGAATCTGCTTGACAACCATATATAACTGTCTTATTCGGTGAATGCAAAAAACTATATGGATTTCTGAATTGTGAAACTACTCAATCTAATTTAATGATTTGAACTCTCTCGTCAACTTTGTATTTATTTGATAATTTAATAATTAACTTGATTTTATAAAATTTTCTGCATATACCATGTCACTTTGGAAGCCACATCATTCATCTGAGGTTGTTGCTTTAGGTTCCTGTTCGACACCTTGTGTTTATGGTTCATGGTATTGGTCAAAGGTTGGAGAAATCTAATCTAGTTGATGATGTTGGGAACTTTCGGCATATTACATCTAGTCTTGGAGAGCGGCACCTCACTTTACACCAACGTAGCACTCAAAGAGTCCTCTTTATCCCATGCCAGGTAGCTAAGAAACCCTTCTTTGCTTCCTGGAATATTTTATATTTCACCTTGTTGATCCCTATTATTATGCCATTTTCATTTAACTTTTTTTTTTTTTTTTTTTTTTTTAGTGGAGGAAGGGTCTGAAGCTTAGTGGTGAGGCTGCTGTTGAAAAAATTACTTTAGATGGAGTAAAGGGTTTGCGTGTCATGTTGGGTGCGACAGCTCATGATGTTTTATATTACATGAGTCCCATATATTGTCAAGACATCATCAACTCGGTAGTGCATGCTTTGTTTAGATTGCTGCTGTCCAATGTTTTCATTTTATCTATACTTGTTCTTCATAGTTCTTTATTGATGGGTTAACTGACATACGATTTGTTAGTTTCGTTCTTTCATGACAGTATATATAATTCTTATGCAACTGATACATATCATCAAAGAAGGGTGACACCTATACCTGCCTTGTGAACTTTGCCCTCTTATCGTGCACTAATATACTAGCCTTAATGAAATCTATAGCCGCCATGTTATAAAGAAGGGTGATGCTAAAAAGAGTTGCAATCTCATTACATGGCTAATTATTTGCCAAGCTCTCAATCTCAGTACATGGCTCTATGAAATTATGACCAGTCACCAAGATTAGTTGGGATTTAATAAGGTTTCGTCTTCCACATTTACTGAATGTGAATCAACTTTTGTTGGAGGAAGGAAAATAATTTTTTTTTTGCCTTATAAGCAATGAACTCTTCTTTGAAACTTGCTAGGGTGTTTTGGTTATTGCTGATTCAAGATTTTAGAACCTTGTCGATTTAGTAGTGAGATATATATTTATGATAAGAAACTGGGGACACTATAAAAACTAAAATGAAAATACAACTTGTAGGCCAAGGGGAACTCCCTTGCCAGGACAAAACCATTACATAAGCTCTTTCCAGCTTTAAATAATCCAATAAATGCAGCGACTACAAGAAACCTTTTTGTGAATGACACTCTATTATGAGGCATAATGTTTACAAATGATATAATACTGGTTATGTAGCACTGACAGATTTCATGATATAAGCTCTTCAAACGCTACTTTGCTCTAGAGGACTAAATGGGTATTTACATTTCTCTTCAGGTATCTAACCAATTAAACCGACTTTATATGAAATTTCTTAGAAGGAATCCAGGATATGATGGAAAGGTATGTGGCTTAAAGTTTTTTTTTCTTACCATTAACTTCTGTTAAAATCGATTATACAAATTGGGTATTTATATGTATTTTGTATTATTAATTAGGTTTCCATATATGGACATTCTTTGGGAAGTGTCCTTTCATATGATATCCTCTGCCACCAGAAGAATCTGTCATCTCCTTTTCCAATGGATTGGATGTATGGGGAACATGCTAGAAGTGAAGGGTTCTCGGGGGTGGACGATCAATCCTCTGCACAGAACTCTTCTTGCAATACGGAGAATAATTGTTCTACTGCAGTTTATGGATGTGCAGACATTGTACCACTTGCTAAAGAGGATGGTGAGAGAAATATGCATTTGGAAGATCCTTCAATAGTTGTGGATCCTGTGCCATCGCATTCATCTGATCTCATTATTAAACATGAAAATGCTTGTGGGGAAGCTGATTATGATTCCAGCAAAAGGCTTCCTCAAACAAGTGATGAGCTGGAGGAGTTAAATAAAAATGAAAATCGCGACTTAGAGGTTCCCAGTCTAAATAGAATTGGTGAACTACAATTTGAGGATTCAAAAGATGAAGATGAAATAATCAAATCCCTGAAAGAAGAGGTCAGTAGACTCAGCATTATTTCACGCACATGTCATGGTTTTTTATTTATTTTTGTATGCTTTCACTTGCACATACATGCCGTGTTTTACTTATTCTTGTATGCTTTCAGTGTACAGCCTCCATTTATAGTATGTGTTATTTGAATTTCTCATTTGTCAGGTTGATTATCTTAAAAAGAAATTGGCAGAACTTGAATTGATGTCTGCTAATAGGGATACAGATGGAGTATTAAATGAAGGTGCCTCCTAATTGTTTCACTTCTTTGTTTACTTATGGGAAGAAATTGTACCCATGATATTTTTGGTCTTTGAAACATTATCAGGAAATAAGAAAAGTTTAATAGGTATGCCCAAGGAACCCATGTTAGAAGAGTTGCCTCCTGAACAAGATGATGATTCAATGAGTTTTACTCCTCAGATAAAGTACAAAAAGCTTGCATTTAAGGTATGGTGGGAGGAGTGGGATTGAGAAGAGAAATTCTTTTGACATATTCCAATATATATGTGCATTATTTTATTTTCTTGTTGAACGTTAGGGAACACTGGTTTGCCCCAACTATTTTATGTACAATTTTTTTTTTCTCTAATTAGGTTGATACATTTTTTGCTGTTGGATCTCCTCTTGGTGTTTTTCTTGCACTTCGTAATATCCGTATTGGAATTGGTAAGCACACATCTGTGACATGCTAGCTACATTATATATATATATGTATATATGTATTTTTTTTAAAACATGAAACAACTTATTATGGATATAATGAGCAGGGATAACTCTTCAAGGTATACAACTACTAGAAAAGAAGAGTCTCCAAATTTCTGCAATGCAAGATCAATTTTTATGTGAAAATTGATTTTGCATTGCAGATAATTTGGGTACTTTTCTTTTTGGTATTAAACTAGCAAGTTTCTATTTATTTTGTTATTGATATTCAATATGTTCTTTCTGAATCTGGAGTTATTCAGTTGCACTCCTAGAGTTTGGTTTATACGCTAAATGATTTTGACGTTTCTAAAAACTTATTTGTTGGACTTCAGGAAAAGGGCAAGAATATTGGGGTGAAGAAAATATAAAAGAAGAGATGCCAGCCTGCCGTCAAATGTTTAACATTTTTCATCCATTTGATCCGGTCGCATACAGGTTTTTGAAAGTGACCTTTTGTATTGCGCAAGTAGAGAATGCATATTTGACCATTCTAAGTGCTTGATTCATTTTTATAACAGCCACCTTGTGATTTACTGTCTGTTATTTGATCATCATCTTTTCTTTTCTTTGACCCACATGCGCTTTTTGTTTGACACCCTCATTTTTTTATTTATCTTGAAGAAGACACTGTTTTGGCTTTTTGGCCATGCAAGCTTGCCTAGAGCATTTATTTGTTGTGTATCTGAGTTCGTTCATAATTTTTATAGTTGGAATTCTGTCCCTTTAAAACAAAATAAAATGTTGTGATTTTCGTTTATCTATAATCGCTGTCTGTTTTCTATTTTTGTTCTTGATATGGTAGTCAGTCTACGTTATGGAAAACGTTTAATGAAAGTATTTTTTTTATAAAAAAAATTATACAGAGTAGAGCCACTTGTTTGCAAGGAGTTCATGCTCGAACGACCTGTTATTATACCATTCCATAGAGGTGGAAGGAGGTTGCATATTGGATTTCGGGTAAATATCTTCATTACATTGATATTGTGAATTGATATTGTTTTGGGATTCTGATAGATTTTGCTGTATGTTATGCAGGAATTTACTGATAACTTGGCTCTTCGTTCTCAGGCAATGAAGGACAATCTACACACTCTGGGGGTGGGTTGTTCTAGACTTTCTAAGATTTTGTCTTCTTCTCATGCTTGACTTGGGTTTTTTTTTTTTTTTTTTTTTTTTTTTTCTTTTCAAACCTTTCAAATAATTTTTCCTTTTAAACCTTCCAAATCACTTTTCTTAAATCCTTTCATCATACCATACGAGTCACTAGTACACCATTTGATTTCACTACATTATGTCCTCTGAGATTATTTTAATTACTTTACTTCTATTATTCTTAAAGTTGTACTTGGAATTACCTCCCAAGTGCTTCGCCCGTTAAATTGCATTATAAGAACATAAACAACCCTTAAATTGAGTGCTAGTATTTACAATTGTGATTATTATCGAACTTACCTTAACTTGAGTTTGGTTTTGGATCTTTGTAGAGCTTTGTTGAACAAAAAACAATTATCTTCCTTCTGAAAGATATATGTTTGGTATTGGGTTAATGTAAGGAATTGCTGACGGTTCTGATGTACATTATTTGACAGGTTAAAGTACTCACAATTTGCCAGTCTAGAAAAGCAGATGGTCTAGAAGGTATTATATCAGCTTCTAAAGCGGCGTCTGCTCTGATTTTGTACATTGTTACTCACTAGTGGTTTCAGTATCTGTAGGATAACTATGAGCCGTATTTTTTTCGATTTTGTTATCTTTTTTCAAAAAACTATGAACCAATCTTTTAGAATGTCCTCCTCCCTCTTCCCTCTTCTCATGCTTGTTTATAAATAAATAAAATGAAATCTCATTCTCTCTCTCATATTTGTGCACCTATTGTAGAAGGAGCTGAGGATTTTCAAGGAGGAGAACTGAAGTCTTATGGTGTTGCAATGATGGAGAGATTGACAGGAAGTGAAGGAGGGCGGGTTGATCACATGCTTCAAGTATGTGCTCCTTTTACCATATGATATCAAGATGCTGAATTTTCCTGTCTAAAATCCGTTGCTTGTTATCATGTAAATGCATGATTCAAAAGTTAGTAGTTTATCCCTTTGTTATTCTTTGGATGAGAAACCAAAATTTTAAGAAGAAAGTACTATGACAAAGTATACTATAGATGCATGGTGGAGCTACCTTAGGTATCACAACTTTAAGTATTTTGCAAATTAGTTAATGGATTGTAATTGGCCAAAACCGGAGCAACCTAACGTCTTTAGGCCTCCCGAGATGCTTTTTATCCAAATCATCTTTTAAGGGTGAAAATAGTTTTTGTAGTCCATCAAGTCTTTTTGTGATCTATTACCAAAGGTTTCGTCTTTATACTTTTTTTTCTTATTGTCCGGTTGTTTATCCTTTCATTTGCTCTATGAAATAATATATATGTTCCCAGCTTGAATTGTTTGCCTGACATCGTTGTCATCGATTATGTGAGAATAACTCTGCTGATTTCTCTTTAATTAAAGCTCGTTGACTTGCAGGACAAAACTTTTGAGCATCCATATCTGCAAGCCATTAAGTCCCATACGTGAGTTTCATGTATACTTAAATCCAGTAGAAATAACATTCCCTTCCCTCTATTCTCCATGTATTAAGCAATATTTTCCCTGAAAAACTGTGTTCTTCTCCATATATTGCCAAAAAAAATTTGGGTTCTGCAACTGCATTGCTGTGTAGGCAACTGTCTTGGTAAATGTAATAGTTTTGAGTGGAGTGTTGCTCGTTCTAACTTGTTTGATTTTTGGCATGCAGAAACTACTGGAGGGATCATGACACTGCTCTTTTCATATTGAAACACTTGTATCGGGATATACCTGAAGATCCTGATACGCCCCTAGAATATACTTTACCCGATTCAAAAGATTGCTGGTACAATCAAAGAGAGAGTATTGAAGAGGAGCTTTCATTAACATTTTCCGATGAGGCTGTGGTACGGAGCTTCTCAAGGAAAGTGAAGAAAATGATGAAAAATCAAAGATAGATATCAAGTGCAACAAAGGCTATAGCATCATCTTCTCTGTGGCCTAGCCTAGGTACAGCTACTACTAGTTCGAAGGTTTAGTGAATTTTGATGCCGAAGGTTGGACGGCCGGAATTGTTATGTTAATGAGAGTGCAAATTCCCACCTTCAAAAATGGGGAGAGACTTCTGGTCTCTCTTCTCTTTCCATGTACATATAAAGGAAAGGAAAACAAAATGAGGACGTAATATTTCAGATTAAAACATGTAAATTGTAAGTTAATTAATACCTGTAAATTTTTTAGTATACCTCTTGCTGTGAGATGATTAGATGTAATTAACTTGTGAGGCTAAACTGCTGCATTCTCTGTAAGTGTAAGAACGCAGGCAGACAGATAAACATATAAACATAGTATTTGATAATTACGAGTTCATTGATAATTCTCTGCAAGTGAAGAATTATGAGTTTATTGAGGTCACAATTCTTATTTCTCATACGATAAAGCTAGAATGCTTCAACTCCCAACGGCCTGTACCAATGCAAAACCAGGTTCCCTAAAATGAAAATTCTTATTCAGAGGATAAATGATCTGTAAAATTGTGGACTAAGAAAGCCGTAAACATACATAGCCTCAATAGTTGCCTGAACTAGAATACTTTATTTTCCTCTGTCACTTCTCAAAAACACATACTTCCTGCTGCTTAACAGGAATTCTATCAAAATAGAAATGGCCAAGCAAAGTTAAATTGATGGTTTTTGGGTAAAAGATTCACTACACATCCCAACCATCTTTTTCTAACTTTTCTGCCTTGCTCAATACACTTTTCTTGGTGTCTTCTTGAAATTGGCTCATCCTGCACATCAACAGTACCATATGCTCATTTTATTTACTTGAAGTTCCACTATATATATTCGTAAAGCAAATAAGACAAGCACCTTGAGAGTAGATCCGAATCTGCCACCCCCAACATCCTTAATGCCAGCAAACCAGCATTGGTTGCGTTATTGATTGCAACGGTAGCCACCGGAACTCCCCTCGGCATCTGCAACACTTGAATAATAGTCATTAGGAAGAACATTCTACCAGTAGTAAGAGAATTGATACAAACTATCCAAGGCCTTTCAGAGTACAGCCCCATTTTCCATCCAGAAAACTTAAGTTAAATAGATCTGCCATCTACTGCCGAACCTTAAGATCAATTCTACAAAACCCATATATTCACTTATGCTAGCACATTCATTTAAAAGCTTCTTAGTCTCATTCCAGAGAGGGGTTAGGAATCACAATAGGTGACCTTGAAAAATGCACCAAAATTTATGTTTATACGTCAAATGAAATTATTAATCAAACCGATGGAACCAGAAATTATTTTGAGACAAAAACAGAGTACCTGCACAATCGACAGAAGTGAATCAAGTCCATCCAATATCGAAGCACGCACAGGGACACCAATAACAGGCAACGGCGTAAGTGAGGCAACCATACCTGAAAATCAAGCTACCAGTCGCTAATGATAAATTCCCTATTTTTTGGGAAAATAAATATAGAAATCCCCAATCTTTCTTCATTTGCCAGATTTCACTCTAAGAACTATCCCCTGAATTTAACATGCAATAGCCAGTCACCCAAGTAATTTTGAACTCAAGACTGCGAAAGGAGCAATTTTATTGATTTCACCAGCCCTTTAGAATGACATCTTTTGTTCTGTCCAAATATTATATACTAGGAAGCATTCAAATGACTAGCCTGGTAAATGGGCTGCACCCCCAGCACCAGCAATGATAACCTGGATCCCTCTCTCCTGAGCAGATGAGGCGTAAGAAAACATCCAAGCAGGGGTTCGATGTGCAGAAACTATCTTTATCTGCAAATTTTTTAAAGAAAAAAGAAACAAAATACTCACAGGTTAGACATATATATATATATATATATATATATATATATATATATATCCATCCATGAACGTAAACAACATCAATCACCGAAAACAAAAATTAACCTCATAAGGCACACCAAATGTGTCAAGGACCTTTGCAGCATCTCTCATTACAGGAAAATCTGAATCCGAGCCCATTATGATTCCAACACGGCGTTCAACTGTGTTGAGTATGATTTTAATAAGAAACAAAAATGATCAAAAAGAGAAAAGATCAAACTTTTATTATACATATATGAAACTTCAATGATACCTACGTACCAATATATAAGCTAAACAATTTCCTTTAGGAATAGGAAAGTGGTTTTCCTTAGAAACTAAGAAATACAAAAGCTAGATTTATAAGCTAACCAATAAGACATGATATAACTTTCTTATAAGATCCATAATGCGTGAACTGGCCTATTTGTTATAAAGGCTGAGCATTTAGGGAAATTCTGTATTATCGTTCCAGATTCTTTAATTTTCAAGATTAGTAGGTAAAATTGTTAGGCTTAGTTAGTTAAGTCCCTAGCTGATTGAAGGATTGTATGAACTAGTATAAATGCTAGTTCCTTTTCTTCTAATTGGCCAAAAATAATAATGTGAGGTTTTCCTATATTTTCTTTTTTCTCTTTTCTAAGTTGACATTGAAAAGATTATAACTAAGGAAAAAGCATACGAATAACTGATATAGTAATTTGACTAGCATTGTAACCACTCCTTTGAAAATCGTACTTCATTTAACACAACGGTTAACAGGTTCAAAAAAAAAAAAAAAAAAAAGATAAAACACTAAAACATGAAGCATTACGGAGGGAGGCTGACCTGCCGGTTTTTCAGAAGCTTCATCAAGCGTGAATGATAATAAGTTTTCAACAACACTCATAGACCGGCCAACAATCGTGATGTGACCCATCTTTCTTTGCCTTCTCATTTCTGGTTCATAAAGGGAGTCGATTAAATGTTGAGTTCGTAATTCAAGAAGGGGAAAAATGTAAAGAGGAAGAAAAATTTAAGCCTAACCCGATTTATTATACCAATGAACAAAAGCTCCAGATATACTCAATGCCCTTTGCATCAGTTGATGAGCTAAATAAAAAGCAGGTTCCCCCTTAAAGAAACAGCAACATAACAACTATCAGAAGTGTTTACTTACAGCTACAACATGCATATTCAAAGTCTATTCTACTATGTCTAATGTTAGTAAGCCTTTCTCCTAATTATGATTGATCAATCATCGATGTCCTCAAAAGTATCAAATTGTGTTATATCATATACAGCTTCTAAGTATCTCAGCCTCATCCAGGATAAGTTCACTGGTATTGAAACTTATAGTCAACATTTAAGTCACTAAACTACCTAGTCTCTAATACTTAAGCTTCTTAACATAAAGAATTCTGCCTCACCTAACATGTATTGTTTCTTCCTCTTCTGTTTTTAAAAATAGCAAATATAGTTTCAATCAATAAAGAAAATATCACAAAACAAAAGGGGATAAAATATTCTTAATTTACCTCATCTTCACCTAGAATATTATACATAATAGCAGCTGGAGTTATCATTGATGGATCGCCAAGGGGAAGACCAAGGACTGCCCGCAAATGCTGCTCAAATTGGGAGGTCTTGCAAGCCTCAATTGTGTGATGACCACTATTATGAGGTCTAGGTGCCACTTCATTCAGTAAAATCTGTTAAAGGTAAAAAAGATAATCAGTACATTAGTCCCAGAGTCCAAAACAAGAAAAATGCTAATAACACGATAATTTTACAGCAAGTTAACACTGATTGTACAACCTGACCATCTTCTGTCAAAAACAACTCTACAGCAAAAATGCCAGCACCTTCCAGAGAGCTAACAGCTTTGAATGCAACATCTGTTGCAAGTTTCTTGATCTCCCAGGACAAACTAGCTGGAGCTTTGACGATGTGACAAATATTTTCTCTACAGGGACAATTTTCTTTATGTGATGTCTATGTAATTTTTTTTATGGTAAATCAGCTATCATTGAAAAAATGGAAAAAAAAAAAAAAACAAAATGACCTATAAACAACAGCCCAGCAAGAGGAACTAGCCAAAAACAAAGCTAGAACCAATGTGTTGTCTGAATGCACAGGAGTAATGTAAGATCAGTGCAATTACATCTCACAATTTTCTCTTTATAAGAATGAATTTTTATCATAAATGAAATGAGCCTGCAGAACCAAGAGTTCCAAATAATTGCTCCAGTCGATAAAGAATCAAAGAAAGCTAATACTTACAGAAGACTTATCTAACACAACCTGAGAAGAGGGGACAAAAACATACAGTCCCAAAAAGTTAAGAGCTGCCCTTCAACATTTCAAAAGTTATATTTATTTCCAGCCAAATTTCTCACATAATACATTTCACCACACTGTAACAAGAAGCTTTTGCTTTGGAATTAAGCAAGGGGGCAGTAAGCATAACTGTGTAGAAACTCTTCATGGAGGTGGAAAAAATATTGTGTTGATCAAAGACTCCCAAAAGACCCTACTACAACTTGAGAGTCGAGATATTATGGCCCACTGTTTAGTTGTTTCACCCTGCTGATTAGGTTGATTAAAAAAAAAATATCTATTGTGAACACAACAGCTTTTGACTTCCACAAAAGACTGGCGGCTGAAGGCTCATAGACGGCAGGGAAGAAGAAGCAATGATCGGAATTAAGCTTAGGCTAGAAACGAAAGTAAAGGAAGGTCCTCAACAGTAATTTTCAGTGCAAGTGATTAATAACCTAATACCATTTTCACGAAATTGTAAGAAGGATCAACTCATAAAAGGATACTCCCATGAAAGCAAGTTGCATCCAAGGAAGCCAGAGCAATACTTCTTGAGCTCCACAAAGATTTGATAAAAAACCTGTCAATCTTGACCCAACTAGGTTTTGGTAAATGATAATTAGGATTTTCCATGAGGATAACATCCGCCACCATAGCATGTTTATTTCTATCCTCCAACTTATGAAAGAACTATCTTCCCTCCATTTACTCAACCTAGGACAAGTACACCTAAACTTATCGTTCACCTCAACTTTGAATCTTTCAAGTTCTACAACTACAAACCCTTTATAATCCTCCTGAGAATAGAGAGATGAAGATAGGTATCAAATAAAAAGTTAGACATCGACAAAGTATAATTGATTATTTACAGACACTTGCATATGTTATTGTAAATTTCATGCCTCCTACCATAAAGGAGGTAATACTCACCAATACCATTGAGCTATATATTTCATGAATTTACATTTTTTTAAAGCTTGCAAGGAGTAATGGAAGTTTGCAAGAAGGGAAAGGGAAGAACATATAAAAATTGTATCCTTCAACTTACTTGTGAATAGTTTCAACAACAGGATAGCATGCCATGGAGTTGTCTCTACCTCTTGCAATAACAACTGACAGTTCCTATCACACAAAAGGAAAACAAAGATCAGATGTCATCCAGAATAAAGATATGCAAACAGAAACTTCATAATGCTTAGGTCCAGGACTTCATATGCAAATTGATCTGTGCTATTGTTCATTTATCATATATTCACACATTCTTACAAAAGAAAGAAAACTAAAAGAATTCTAGAAACTATTTTTAACGGCTCTCTTGGTGTAGATTCTATGCTCCTTTCAACAACTATTGCTAAAATGTTCTTTAAGCTAACTGGAAAAGCTTTGTGTACGCTTCCTTGCTTGGGACTTGGCTTTACTCCCTACGAAATTCTTTCATTACATAAAAAAAAGGAAATAAAGAAAGGGAAAATGCATACATAGGGAGAAAAAAGCAATTAAGAGTGAGGTGAATGATCAACAAGTCAAACAGCATGCTAAGATCTAACCTTCACGAAAGGTGCCCACTTCTCGACATATAAGCCACGCTCAAATCCACCCAGAGCTGGACATATTGACAAAGTGCATAAGTTATTAGAAAAATAGTAAATATATTAAATAAAATTATAGGTAAATTAAGACCTCAAACGGACCAAGAAGTTAACAATAACAACATACGAAATGCCTAATTACTTAGACTCTCAAATTAAATTTCTACAAGTACAAAAAAAAAATATGTAACAATTGATTAAGACATATCCTCAACCAAAATGTCTCAGCTTCGAATCTCCATCTCCATATGTTTTGGGTTTTATTTAAAGCATACTTTCTTTGAGAAAAAAATAAAGGGACATAAGAGCATCCTAAAAAACAAAGCCCACAAAAAAGAAAAATCCCACAAAATGAAGGGAATCTAATCAAGCAAATAAGACCTAACGAAAAAAAAAAAAAATCAACATTGATGCCTTAAGTAAAACATAAAACCTAACGAGGAGCTAGATGTCAGTACTATCCCACTCCCCACCGCTTTGTAGAGTTGCTCTCTCCCTAGCCCACAACATAGTGTGAAATCGAGATCGTTTCATTGAGCACCCCATAGGTTGTTCTAAAAAAGTTACGGGACTATTTTTAATAATCGCATAAATTACAGGCTTTTTGCATACTATTATTAATATATTGCAATTTCAATATTTAAAAAGAACTTGAAATAAAGAAACAAATTACATATCAGATATATCTCACCAAAAATGGCAGAAGAAAGCTCCTCCACACTTTTCGCAACAGCATTTCCTCGTCCATCATAAGCAAATCTTTTGCTCTTAATCATGAGAGGATAACCAAACATATCACCTGCTTTCTTTGCACCTTCAAGATCTTCGATCTGTAAGAGAAAACATTAATGGTCAGTAAGTTATCTGCTACTGTTAAACACAAATATAAGGGCAAGAATGGCAACGCCATTAAGGAGAAGTCAATGCAGATAATATAACCTGCGTAAACTCGGGCAACGGAATTCCATGCTGAGAAAAATGAACTTTTTGGAGATATTTGTCCTGTAACATAATAGATGATAAAGGATCAGAAATAATAAACAAATATAGTAGACAATTTATTTCGATCTCTGAGCAACTTAATGGTGGAGGTTGGAGGATTAAATCTTCTTAAGCAGATTGCAGGTACAATTTAATACGTGTATAACACATTTATTGGTTATTTTAGTAGTTATCAACCAACAAGAAGAGAGAGGGAGGAGAGTAGTACTGCAATATATATAAGATGTATTCACGATAACAGCGTTAGGCAAATTTATGGGTAGAAGCTTCTTTAAAGGTGTATGTATTATGCATTCCTCTATTTCCATTATAGATGTAGCCTTCATTCATCCGGTCCTCATAATAAAAGATTGACTGAAAATCTTAGAATTGACAAGTAACTTTTGGACTTAAAAAAGAGATGGCTTTCAAAACCAAATGTACACATGAAGAAACACAGGCCTGAATTATACGGATGGTAGATGCTCTCGGTTGACAATCAATTCCTTGCTCCTCGAGAATCTCTAGTGTGGCCACATCAACGTGTTCAATTTCAACTGTTAAGACTTCACATCTAACTACCATGGACGGAACTTACTGTTACTACCATGAGCATTAAAAAAGAACTAATGAACGTAAAAAATATACCTCTTAGCAAATTCTTGGACAGTATTACTGTCATCAAAGTCACCAACCATGTGATAGTAAGCTAACGAACTAGCAGGGCAGTTAACAAGCGGGTCGAGAATTGCAATTTTGATGGACAATTTGGAAGCTGCTTGACAAAGCATACGACCCAGTTGGCCCCCTCCTAGGACACCAACAATTTTTTCAGAAACTCCATGAACAGCAATTTCATCTTTCCTGCAAGTTAATACCAGAGAAGAGATTCTAACCAAGAGCTAATTCATTCTTATGTTCCAAAATTAAGGAGGTGGGGGAAATAGACGGAAACATATCCCTGGAAGAAAAGTTATACTCAAAGGTGCAGTGAATTGAAAACAAACCGGGGAAGAGTCTCAGTAGAATGAAGTGATGCGGAGCAGTGTAGGGTGTGATTCTTGCGCTGTGGTTGTTTGGCCATTTTTAGCAGTGAAGGGAAACTATAAGATGGGATGATGTTTGAATCAACAAACCAGCTTAGAGCTTTAATCCTTTGCGAAGATAGAGAGGGTGTACGTATAATATCCGAAACTAATACATAATTTGGGCGGCTAGGTGAAGCCATCGAGGAACTTGAAAGCATCGTGTGGAATAGTTAAGCCTAAAACAACTGCAATGAAGGAAAGAGTACTCTCCTTTCCACGTACACGGATGGAATGTACTGACTAGAAAGATGAAGAAGAATCAGAAACTCCAATGCGGCGCGGCGGCCGAGAGAGACGGAAGAACTGACTAGAAAGATGAAGAAGAATCAGAAACTCCAATGGGCGGCGCGGCGGCCGAGAGAGACAGAAGAACTGAGGGGCTTCTTCACTGTTAGGAGATGCTTTTGCCGGACATTGGTGCCTGCTCTCTGCTCTCTCCACTGGTGGGTTGTACACCTTTCTCAGATAAACCGAACCGATTCTTTCCGGTTTGGATGTTAGGGAACCGACCAATCTCCAACATTCTTCAAATAATCGAACCGAAGCATTTGGTTTGGTTCAACCTAGTTCATCAGTTTGGTGCATGGGTCTTGGAGGTCAATGAGGCTTAAAGATATAAGACACGAGGCATGAGCCATGAGGTCTAAAAGAGAGAAGGCACGAGAAGCGAGGCATGAGGCGTGAAGCTTTAGGCCATGCTCAAGACCCGACCCAATTAAGAATAGCCAGCGAGAGGTCCAAAACCCGAGAAATGGACTTAGATATGGCCTTCCGCTTGGGCCTATATGGGTTTCGAATTGGTCTTAGATACAGGCTTCCACTTGGGCCTAAGTATGGGCTTTGAAATGGACTTAGATACAGGCTTCCGCTTGGGCCTAACTATGGGCTATGAAATGGACTTAGATAAAGGCTTCAGCTCGGCCCCGGTACTGTTGCTATAATTTTAAAGCCCTCCTGAAAATTCGTTTCGCACAGGATTTAGATTTTCGCGCGCCATATCTTCTCCTCCCGCTGCTTCTCTTCCTCTCTCTCCCCCGTTTCTGTACAAAGTTTATGTTATCACTGAGAGTTAGCTATGGGGAGTTTGTCACAGAGAGATGTTAATCAAGTGGATGGAAATCAAGTGAAAGCAAAAAATTCTGGTACTCTGTTCTTAACTATCTTATTGATTTAAACTGTGTTATTTACTAGAAAGCCGTATATGTCTTGATCGGATGCAAATGCAGGACTCATGAATTCATTTTAGGTCACAAGATTATGTTAGTATTTCATAGGTTAGAAAGCAATGTAGAACTCTCCTGATTGATTGCTTTAGGCACGGGGATGCGATATCTTTTGATCATTAAATAAACAAACACTGGAAACACGCTAAGAAATATGCTCTCCGATGTCAACAAATACGATTTTAGAGGAATCTGCTTATTGCATGTCATTGTTCGTTCACTTGTTTACAGCTGTCACTGTCGCTCAAGCTCTACTTTGCTCGTTTATAGTTTCCGCAAATGAAATGATTTCAAACGAGGAAAATTATAGTTGTCTGAGCTGATTACTTCCGGGAGAACAAGGATCTATCCCCTCCGAAATGTAAATTGTCTGTGCTTTAAGAACTCCCTAGGAAAATTGTTAGTTAGCGTCTACTGTCTTTACGTTAGTATTGTTCTTGATCCATCTAGCATTATCATAAGAACACTCGTGATTTAATGCATTTCTTTACGAGACATTTGATAATTTTCTGGGAGCCGTAATAGAAGATCAGCATGATAATTGAAAAACCCGAATAGTGGTTCTCTAAAAGTGGACGTGGTGTTGTCATGATCAAATTTCTCTATGCGATGCTTGACGCGAAATGAGGTTATACTTGTAGAACATGTTAACAAAAATCTTGCATGTACATTTTTCAAAATGTCTGAGCACGCACGAGAATGGTGCATTGGAGTAATCTGTTTGTTTCACAAGTGCAGGCGGTGGAGTCTGTTTGATGAGCAATATATGGAGAGATGAGCAGCATCCATCCACCATCAATTTTATGTCTAATTTCCTTAGCACAAATTCATTTCGCCTCAATTTTGTTCCAATCGCTCCAGTAATTTTCTTTACTTTCTCGGTATGTAAATTTCATTGGCAACCATTCTGTACTCATATCAATCACTTATAGGACTTGATATTCAATTGTGGGGGTTTATCAGTGGCTTTTGCTTTCGTGACAAGTTGGGATTGCAGCAATACGTCATCAATCTTTTGCAGGTAGCTTTGTTGTTGTTTTTTTTTTTTTTTTTTTTTGCTGGTTTTGCCTTTTGTTGTGTTTGATTCAGTCTGATTTTGACAGAGTTCAGAAGTTGATGAAGCAGTTTGCAAATTTCTATGTTGTTGTTGCCCTTCCAACCAAGGAGCAGAATGATTCATTTGTTCAATCTTACTTCAGGTAACCATAGTCTGGCACTTATGGTTCCTTGCTTTATTTTAATTTTGTTTTTCGAGAACTTACGTGTCTTTCCTTCCCTACAAATCTCGTGGAGAAATGGGATGGAAATTGGTAAGCCACCATTTGTACCAGTTCAGGATGTTGAGATGGGCTTTGAGAAGATTGTGAAGATAGCACACTCCCGTGGAGGTAATAACCATTTTTAATTGGGCCGAATACTTTTCTTAATCATCTTCAATAATTATATCAAATTACAGCATGCAAGCAGCAAGATGTCATGTCAAAACTGAGGACTGAGGTCAGTTGGTGTAGATATATTCTACTTGAATTAGTAATGACAATTCAATCTCTCGTGGTCGTATAATGTCTTTTTTACACTGTTTTAATCACCTTCTCCCCCTTTTGGGGCTCTTGTTGAAGAGGAAGAGATCCGTGCAAGTCATGGATGCTTTTCGTAGAGTCATGTCTTCTGTACCAGGCCTTGATGATCATGATGCGAATTCGGTAAGCTTACTTGAACAAAACCAGCTCACACTCTTCATTTTGTGGCATAGTGTTCTTGTTCGTTCCATTTCTCGTTCTATATATCTCTGATATAACATAGAAACCGTTCACTCTCGAGTTATTGACCACCAAAGTAAAGGCGATTGTTGCATGCGTCTTTCACACTGATCTTGAGACGACTGAAAAAAGAAATTTATTTATGGAAATATGAAGTTCTCTCTAGTTGTAAGGTTTTATTTGAGCATTCTTATGTGGCTACTCTTCAGCTAAATCAAGCTATTGGTTCAATCGAGGCAATCGCGAAAGCATCCAAGGAATACATTTTGGAGAACACAGATCTGTCGGTGGACAAGGCAGAGAGAATTAGGAGCTTTTTCAGGGATCCAAAGTTCTACCTCAGTCCCAAAATAAATTGATGATATTGGAAATGGAAATCTCTTGATGAATTCCTCGGAAGAGTTTCCAGGTCAGGTCAGTCAAATTTTAGCATTTCTTTTGCTGCGTACCTTTGAATTCAAGTTCAGTGAAACCTGGCCTATGTTTCTGCACACACACACACACCCAAGGAAATGCTATGAAAATCATACAGAAGAGTTAAGTTGGTACACATTCAACATGGTTGAAATTATTGTAAGAAAACAACATTCAACATGGGAAAATGTCAATCTCGGCATTCCTGGTTGGTCGGTCGGTCCAATTATGTGGTAATAAGACTCTAATAAGCAAGTGAAATTTGAAGAGAATAGCAGTTTCCAAGCGTTTAGGGTAAATACTGATGAGTCGTCTTTCAACAGCCTAGGTTACGTTTTAAACTGGGCGAGAGGGATGGAGAAAGAATCTACCACTTTGCTGTTTCCTAATATAATAGTATCCATTGCTAAGCCTGAGGATGTAGGAATAATGTGTTGTAATCAAGTTTGACTCAGTTTAAACTGTTGACCCATTCAGATTAAAATACATAAATGCTAACTTTTGTCAGTGCAGCCTGTTGTTTGTTTAGATCGAGTCTCCTTCCATTACCCTAAGCCCCAAGCTACGTAATAAATATCCTCCTTCACTTCTTATTGCTGTAACGGATTTGGAGGAGTCTAGTTCACTCCACATGGGTATTTTTTTGGGGGTAATAACGCAACCTTTTTTGAAAACTCAAGTTCTAAATTGAAAATTACCCAAGTGAAACATATAGCTATTTATTATTTGGTCAATTCTATGGTAGTCAACTTTTATTCCTACTTTGTTCTGATGTTTATTTTTAAATAATTATATTTGTTCCCTTGACTTTATATAAAAAATATGTTCATTCTTAATTTTATAGAATGCATTTATCCAAAAAAAAAAACGTGAACTTAAACTGTAAACCATCTATTTCAATCTCCCATTGTAGTCTGAAATCATTGACAAAAAGTTTGTATCGAATGAAATAGAGACTCAATTCACAATAATCAAAAATATTTTCTAAATAGTTGAAACACACCAAAAAAAATTTAAAGAGAAATCTCAGAGCACACTAAATTTTAGTGTAGTACTGTAGTTCAATTCACAAGTGTTAAATTCAAATTCACTTTCTATTGTTTTCATTAAAATGTAAGTCTGTAAAAAAAACTGTATTTTTTAAGTTGAATTAATAACTGTTGAACGCGCATATTAGTCCTACCTCTTTAGCTAGCTATTAAAGTTTTTCTTTTACCATGTAATACATCCAAATAGAGACATAAAAAATGACACGTTGCCGTATTTTAGCATTAAATTCAGATTAACTATAATTGATACGACATGTTAATGTCGGTTTGAGTTCCATTTCTAAACAAAACCAAGTCAACTAAATAGAAAAAAATAATAGAATCCCCCTTTGTAATAATAATAATAATAATAATAAATCCCCATTTGAATGGGCATTTATGAGAATCACTAAAATCTCAAGTAAATTGCCAAAGAAATTGAAACCAAAGGCTTTATTATTAAAGATTTCAAAAAGGTAAAAAGAGATTGAAAAAAAAAAAAAATAGGCATTTTGAACGCTTCCACCCTCCATTTTTATTTGTGATCGTGATTCGTGATTTGTAATTCATGAAATTGAAACATTCAAAAGCTCCCTGTGATTGATAAATTGATTTTTCTCCGACGGTGTTGGCTTCTTCTTTTATCAACTTCCCCTTTGACCAGTCAATTTCTTCCTTCTTTTTTTCTTCTCTTTCTCCGTTTCCATATTCTCTCTGGTTTCATTCCCATTCCATTTTTAACTATATCTTCTAATGTCTGATTTGCAGGAATTCTTATGGGGATTTTCCATTTTTTCTCTGCTTTTTTGTTCAATACGGGGCTTGACCAAAGCCCTTCCAATGGCCCTCTCTCTCTATTCTCCTTCTTCCCCTGTATTTCCTCCTCCTACTTCGTGGGTTAGGCGTATTCTCCTCGGAACTAAGGCAACATCGCCACTGCCCAACGATTCCTCTGCAGTTTTCGATGCCCAAGAAAATAATCTGCCGCCCAACCAGACGTCTCAGAACCGGGTTGATGACAAACCACAGGAGAAGAAGAAGAGCCTTCGTGACGAGAAGTTTAAGGAAGGCTCGGATTCTTCAACAATGGCAAAGGGCTCTGGGGCTCCTAACAAGTTGAGGAAGAGACCTGGAAAGCTGGTGGTACCGGAATATTGTCCTGGATTGGAATTTACGAAACTGAGGAAGAAAATGGAGAATCAGGAATTCCAAGTCCAAGGGAGGGATTACTGTTTGGCAACCAAGAAAGGAAGGCGAGAAACGTTGGAAGATGCCTACATAGTTTTGCTTGATGTGTTCGGAGATTCCAAACAGGTAATCTAATTGTAATATTTCTTCTGAGTTCCGATTCTTACCCGATCGAATAGATGATCGAATTGAAATTTCATCATCGGTTTTGTTTGGAAAGGCTGATCATGTACATCAATATAATTCGAAATGAAAAGCAGGCTTTCTTCGCTGTAGTGGACGGCCATGGCGGTCGCGATGCAGCCGATTACGTGGTCGAAAATTTAGGGAAGAACATCATAAACGCTCTTGAAAAAAGAGCTGTGGACGAAGAAAACGCAATCGAATTGGCGATTCGTAGAGGCCACGGACGCACAGACGAGGAGTTTCTTAGTCAGGTCAGGTAACAAATTGATTAATCTTTCACACAAGTTTGTAGGGCAACCGAAAATTCGATTAAAACAATTGGCGTACCCCCCCCCCCCCCCCCCCCCCCCCCCCGGTTCATCGCAGGGCGTTGGGAGTGGAGCCTGTGCGGCGAGCGTGCTGGTGAAGGACGGCGAGCTTCATGTGGCCAACGTCGGAGATTGTCGAGTGGTATTGAGCAGAAACGGTGTAGCGACGGCATTGACGAAGCAACACCGTGTGTGTCGAGAAGACGAGCGCCTCCGGATTGAGAAGTCGGTGAGTGAAAGGAAATGAATAAGTCCATGTCCATGTCCATGTCCATGTCCATGCCAATTCCAATTGAAGTTGAATTGATTTGCAGGGGGGATTTGTGGAGTGCAAAAACGGAGTGTGGAGAGTTCAGGGTTCGCTGGCGGTGTCGAGGGCCATTGGAGACGTGCATTTGAAAGAATGGGTGATTTCAGAGCCTGAAATCCGTCGTCTGCCTCTAACTCCTGATTGCGAGTTCTTGATAATGGCGTCTGATGGACTGTGGGATAAGGTACTTTCAATTCACACACACCATCTTCAATTCCAAGTTCAATTGAATGAGAAGATTTCAAACCCAACATTATTCGTTTGCTTAGTCAAGAAGAAACAAAAGCATGCATAATAATAACAATAATTCCTCTCATGCTCGCTCTCCTGTTCAAACCTTTTACCAACCTAAAATAATTTATTTTAATTTTTAAAATTTTTAAACTTTTTTCTATCGTAGAATTGGGGTGGGTACAAAAAAAAAAAAAAAAAAAAATTTATCAAATATTTAAAACATTTATTTATAACGTGATTTTTGTAAGTATGAATTGGATTATTATGTTAAAGAGTATAATAATAATGAAAAAAAAAAACAGGTAAAAGATCAGGAGGCAGTGGATGAAGTGATGAGGGAAATGGGAAGGAAGGATAATGAAGGCATAAAGGCATGCAAAAGGCTGATGGAAATGTCATTCAGAAGGGGGAACATGGACGATGTTACAGTGATGGTGGTTCATCTTCAGCCCTTCATCATTTCCATTATTTAATACTATACAGTAAGTATTAAAAGCAAGCAATGTTTTAATGTTTTATTATAATTATTACTATTATTATTGCATTACACTTCACAGTTCAAGAAGCCTAAGCTTAAGCCAACAACATAAAGCTAGTAGTAGGGGGGGCATCTCCTTTTCTTCTTCTGCAATCACCGTTCATTCTTTTTCGAATTAGAGCTTAAGTTTCATTTCTGTCTACAATTTTGTAGCAACATCACAACACAACACCACCGCACATTACCCTTTTCCTTTTCCTTTTCCATTTCGTTTTTGCTGGACTGTACATAAGAATACTCGATGATGCTACCATTGCCAGTTCCAAATGGGTGTGTTCTTATCTTCTTCTTCTTCTTCTTTCTTCTTTTTTTTGTACATTTTCCAACTATATTTACATATTTATTTGTATGTATGTATATATATATATATTCAAAGTATATAGCATTACCAAGTGGATACTTATTGCGTCTTATATTTTGTTGTGTACTAAAGAGAATAATAATAATTTGAATAAATTGACTTTCGCAAATCTATATTAATTAATTAAATTGACTTTCGCAAATCTATGGCTAGCAGGTCGAGTCAATAAAGGAGAATAAATGTGTTGTGATTTACGTTGGAAGGACAAAATAAAACAGAAGGAAAGATGGTATATATATTTATAATAAAAAAATGAAAAAAATGAAAAGAAAAGGAAAGAGGTCAACTTGGGTTAACTTGAACAACTTTCCATCTCAACTTTTGCCAGAGAAGTGTTCAAAATCTTTGGGGATTTCTTTCCAATAAAACATAGTCTAGTCTACATCTTTAAACCTTAACCAGAATTTCATTGAGGTTATTACGATAATTTTACATATAAACAAAGGATCAATTTGAAGATTCCAGTATTTATTATTATTACTTTCAATTGTATGGTTATAAATAGGGATGGAATATGAAATTACGAATCGTATCCGTATCCGTATCGGTCCGGTTTAATGGTTGCGTTTTCTTTCTTCACTCCTCCGGTACCCTCCTTTGCCTCCTCCATCGCCTCCAGAACCCTAAAATAACCGTCGCCAACCTCCACTCCTGAACCTTCTTCCCTCCCCCACTTCACTTCCCTCCCAACGCTTTTTTTCAATGGCAGACCCTGCTGCTGAGCTCTCCGTAATCACGCTTGGAGGAAAGGGTTCATCGCTTGCATCTACCTCCGTCTACGCTATTGCTCATGGCTTCGCTCTGGTTCGGATCGACTCGTCCTCCCTCGAGAGGCTTGCTTCTTCATCCAACAATCCAAATGCTGCATCCATCAAGCACCACCTCTTCATTCCCGATTTTCTAACTCGCGAAGAAGCCAGGGCGTCCCTTGTTGTCCTCCTGAACAAGCTCATCATTTCTACTTCTTCCGGGATTCGATCGGTAATTCCTATTCTAATTGCGGAGACCCTCAATTCAAATCCAGAAACTTTACAATTTGAATCGCTTGACGTGACCCGCGAGGAGTTATCCGTGTTCGAGCAATCATGCTATGTTTTGAATGGAATTTGCGCGTTGCTGGACCATCAATCAGCAGCACTATCTTCCATTGCTGATGCTGTGGCTAGCATATCTTGCGAGGCGTCTAGAGCTGACGTGTCTGCGTTCAGTTTGATGGACTCGGGTGATGGGTTCGCTTCGAAGGAGGAGGTAGGAATCGCCAATGATATGAAGGTATTTCTAAATGGCTCTAAATTAGTGGGTAAGATCGAGAGTGGAGCCATCTCCAAGATTTCAAAAACTCACGGATGCTTGAGAGAGCAGGCGAAGTTGGTGCACTCTAAAATGCGGGTTGAGTTGAATTCTAGTGTCAAAATTGGGAAAGGAGGGGGGTCTTTGAGTTCTGGGACAGAGGATGCCGTTCGGACCGTATTGTTGTCATTTGCAGCCATGCTGTGGGACTTGGGAAAATGTAGTCTGGACAGAGGAAAGTTGATTTTGGGTTCAAATGGCGATGAGAATATGAAGGCGAGTCTGGCGGGTTTGCTTGATAGGGAATGTCCTAGCAACGAGAGTCTCAAAAGGGAATATAGGTTGGTCTCTGAATTGGGTTTGGATGAAAAGTACGTTGAGTTTGTCCATACTGTGAACGTGTTGTTCGCTACTGTATGGAAAATTGTCGCTTGGGAGGCCATAGCAGCCTTCATGACGATTGAAGGCGGTGAGTTGATGGGGAAGGGTCAAGATGTTGACATAAATGGAGCTAACGAGAAGGTGGTAAAAAAGAATGAGAAGAAGAAGAAAGCAGTGTTGGGTAAAGGGAGTAGTGTGGTTGTTCAACTGATTAAGGATAAATTGCAGGGTAAAGGTGGGGGTCTGGGGTTATTGGAGAACTGGGTAAAAGATCTCTTATCCTTTTTGGATCCGAAGGCTTCCGGGTTTGATAATTTATTGAAGAAAATCAAAGAGATAGTTGAAAGCAACGAAAGTAGGAGGCTACCGAAGCTTCCCAAGGTAATGACATATTTCAGAACTTCACCTAAATTAATACTGCTATCTTTTTATTTGATTTAATATTCTTAGTCATTTAGAGTAAGGTGTTTGTTAGTTTAATTCAACTGCTCGATCTTCATATCAGGGCACTCGCGATTTTGCGAAAGAACAAATGGCAATTAGAAAGAAAGCATTTTCAATTATTGAGGGGGTTTTTGAGCGGCATGGTGCCACAGCCTTGGATACTCCAGCTTTTGAGTTGAGAGAAACTCTCATGGGAAAATATGGAGAAGATTCCAAGCTGGTTTATGATCTGGCTGATCAGGTTATAATAGATGTTATCTTTCTTTCCAAGTTTTTTTAGATATAATTGTTGGGATATATATCTGAAATTATTTCCCCTCTTCATCCTATGCATCTATTCATACTAAAGGAAATAATTACATGATTACCGATTAACTGAACTTAGTTTGATCTGTCGCTGAGCATAATGATTAGCTGACTGTTAAAAATATTGGAACTTTAGTTTTTTATTAGTTCTTGTATCCGTTGCCTTACTAATGCCATTTACAAGCATTTGTCTTTAATATGTGATGTTGAGCTTTATTGAGCATATTAACATTCAATCCTCATGTCAAGGTTCTCAAATTTGTCTTTAATATGTGATGTTGAACTTTATTGAGCATATTAACATTCAATCCTCATGTCAAGGTTCTCAAATTTTATTGAGCTTTACGTATACGATTCATTTTATTAGTTTCTTACTGGATTAACGCTTCTCTGTTTTCTTTGGCTGCCTTGCTTTTCCTATTCTATCTAGTTTTATAGTTTCTAAGGAATGATTATGTCATTTTAAATTTTCCGAACACTGGATAGTTTTAGGTGACAGAGCAATAACTTCTTGTCGTTCTTTTTTTGTTCTCCATCATTTTAATTTCTTTTTCAATCTGTTTACAGGGAGGGGAGCTTTGTTCGCTTAGATACGACTTGACTGTTCCGTTTGCTAGGTATGTTGCCATGAATGGTATAACATCATTCAAAAGGTATCAAATAGCAAAAGTTTACAGAAGAGACAACCCATCTAAGGGAAGATTCCGTGAGTTTTATCAGTGTGATTTTGATATTGCTGGTCAGTATGAAAAGATGGGGCCTGATTTTGAAGTTATTAAGATACTAACTGAGCTACTTGATGAACTGAACATCGGACAGTACGAGGTAACCTTTTTGACTAATTGTTCTGTAGAAAAGGACTTGATGATTTTGGTTGCTTGATGTCTAGTTTTTACTAATTCTTAGTTGTTTTAAATAATTGTGATGAATCAGCAAGTATAGCACAAAACATCAAACAAATATATTATAAGCACATTCACCCTTATTATCATATGCCTAGAGTGCATTGGATTCCTGATTATCTATAACGCAGAGTTGCCTCAGTCTATTCATATTGTTACTGCCATTGATTTTTTACTCCACTTTGTGGCTAATCCTTTAACCTAATCTATTTTGTACATATTCTCTTCTGCAGATAAAATTGAATCATCGTAGGCTATTGGATGGAATGTTAGAAATTTGTGGAGTGCCATCTGATAAGTTCAGAACCATATGTTCGAGTATTGACAAATTGGACAAGCAATCTTTTGATCAGATAAAAAGAGAAATGGTAATTAAATTTACTAATGATCACAATTTTATTATTAATTGAGGATGCCCGCTTCTTCTGCTTTCTCCCTTAATATCTTTTAGTTATCTGGTCTAATTTAATGCTGAATACAGATTACGTAAGTCAATTTTAAAATTAGGTCGTCTAACATATTTTTGCATAATTGCATTTCACTTGAGCCAAAACTCTTTTTCTCTTTAGTTATTTTTTTTTTCCATTTGATTTGATTTCTTTTTATTTTGTTAACTTAATTCCCTTCGCAAGGTGAACTCTTACATGAATCTGTATTTTTTTTTCTCTAGTTCTGCATTTTATCCATATTAACCATAACAAGAATGGATTTATTATACTTGATTATAAATTAACGTTTACTTGGTAGGTGGAGGAAAAGGGGTTGACCGTGGAGATAGCTGAAAGAATTGGAGATTTTGTGAAGGAAAGGGGACATCCATTGGAGTTATTATCTAAGCTGAAACAGGAGCAGAGCCCGCTACTACAAAATAAAGGATCTTCGGATGCATTGAATGAACTAGAGATTTTATTTAGTGCTCTTGAAAAGTCGAAGTGTGTTGACAAAGTGGTATTTGACTTGAGTCTTGCCAGGGGACTTGATTACTACACTGGAGTAATTTATGAAGCTGTTTTTAAAGGTGGTACCCAGGTAAATTTCTATATGTCATCATCATGTCTGTTGCCACCTTTCTTGTTTTTTGACTTGTTACGCATATGCAGTTATTTGACACGAGTTCCGACTCTGCTTCATTTGCTAGAGAGTTTTCCTTGATAATTCAAGTGACAGTGATTGGGGGATTTTTGTTGTGTTAGAGCAATCAAAAGAATTCAAATTTCTGTTATTTTGAAGTATTGCTGTGTTTTAGGGCTTGTTTGTTGACGGTGTACGAAGCTACCATCATGTTATGTTGCTGCCTCCTAATACATATTTGATTTGGACTGTGGATGTAAATAACAAATCATTTATGTTTCTCAGATTGGTTCTATTGCTGCTGGTGGACGCTACGACAACCTTATTGGAATGTTTGGTTCCAAGCAGGTCCCAGCAGTTGGTGTCAGTCTTGGTATTGAGCGAGTTTTTGTTATTATGGAACAACTTTTGAAAGATCAAAACCAGGTAATAACTTTGGTGTAACCATTTGATTTTT
Organism: Cucurbita ficifolia; assembly: GCA_033971965.1. Classification (NCBI taxonomy): domain Eukaryota; kingdom Viridiplantae; phylum Streptophyta; class Magnoliopsida; order Cucurbitales; family Cucurbitaceae; genus Cucurbita; species Cucurbita ficifolia. Next base: position 167,392 of record CM066976.1, read on the forward strand.
TTTTTTTTTTTAAATTAGGAACTAGTTTTAGTTGTCAAAATATTGCATGGATTCATTTAATTCAAGTGTTGGGAAGTTGCAGACTACTCGGGCCACTAAGACGGAAGTGTTGGTGAGCATACTGGGGGATGATTTGACACAAGCAGCGGAGCTTGCAAGTGAGATATGGAGTGCGAAAGTGCATGCGGAATTCCTGGTGAATAAAAGGGTGATGAAACATATTGATCGCGCCAAGGAGGCAAGAATCCCTTGGATTGTATTTCTGGGGGAACGTGAAGCGAGCGAGGGGATTGTGAAGTTGAAAAACGTGGAAACCTTCGAAGAAGTAACAGTTTCCAGAAGCAACATCATTGATGAACTCAAGAAACGCTTGACCCCTTGATTGATTGATTGATTGCTGTTATAACTCACTAGTTGGGAAGAACTCAATCACCATGAAAACACAAGTGTTCTAGAGCGCAGCCTTGGTTGGTATCTATACATTTGGGCTATGCGTTTGACAACCCAATCCATTTTTGTTGTAAACTTGCTGGCTGAGTTCTTTCGGGTAGAGGTTCAAGTTCAGTTTTTCTTTTACAATCAAAATTTCAACTAAGCTAAGCTATGAAAGTGTGTGTGTGTGTGTATTGTTGTGTTATTTGTTGATGCTTTGCCTGAAACAAAGCTTGTGATTGTCTGTCTTCTTTGTCTTCAGGAGCGACAACACCTTGAGAAGGTAGCAGGTTAGAGAGTATTTAATTATGTTTTAAATTTTCATCTCTCATTATTATTAATATAAAATATAAAATAATTACATTTGACTTTTACTCGCCATGAATAGAATACATAACTGGTTCCGTTCCAAGTGACTTTTTTTTTTTTTTTTTAACTTAACTCAAATCACAATTTTTAATTTTAAATAAAAATATGAATTTGGGAATTTTGAAACTGATTTACACACACAATCATCCCAAAAATATTAATTTGAAATATAGTAAATAATAGTATTGTTATGAAGATTTGGATAGACACCGATAATCTTGTTTCCATTATAAGGTAGATGCATATTTGAAGAAACCTGGGTCATCAATTTCTAATCTTTTATTAGGGAACATTAATGGTATGTGTATGTGTAGGAATTCTCATTTATTTTGTGTCTATTTTTATTTATTTATTCTTTTATAATATCTTTTAGAATGCTATAAAAACACTCATTTTCCATCCTTTGTAATTATATTCAACCAACTTCTCCTCTACTCTTCTCTTCTCTTCTCTTCTCTTCTCTTCTCTTCTCTTCAATATCCTCGTGAGATTTTGAGATTTATATCAACCCTTCCGACGCTAAGACGAAGGGTAGAAAGGTAATTCTATATATATTCATCTATTTAGTCTCTATGTTTTTAATTGAAGTCGGTTTAAATATACATATTTTCCTTGTTAATCAAAACTAAATTTATAGTAAAAAATTTTGCTAAAGGTTCCTTGAGTGTATCTAAAATGGTGGAAAGATTTTCTCAGTTGTTTTTAATATTATTGGGTGTATCTAAAGAGCATTGCTTCCCCCATAAAGAATTTAAAAGCTCCTACTTAACGTATCGAATATAACAAAGAAATACTCTTTATTTGTTTCATACCCATGTTCTTTATTCTTGATCGAAAAGTCAAAATCTCGAGCCACTTTTAAAGCTTTGTAACTGCAAACAAGAGACACTTTTAATCTCGAGTTGTGTGAAATGGTTCTAAATAATATTAAACCGTTAAATGACGTAACAAAATGTTGAGTGGATGTGATAACGGGAAATAGGAGGTCCTTGTTTAGGATTAATATCCAAGGAATGAGAACTAGATTTAGACGAAAACAGAGAAAGAAGATGTTTGTTTGTCAACCAAACAGAGAAAGAAGATGTTTGTTTGAATAAGCGTCAAGGACAAACCAATAAAGCTTAAATTTCAAAGCTTTGTAACTGCAAACAAGAGAAGACAAAATGTAAGGCTGAGGAGAGAATTAATGCGGGGAAGATGGAGGATTCAAATACGTTACTGCCACCTCAGATTTGGTTGTAAATGTCAGAGTTTCAGATTTTATATTTTTTAATAAACAAATAAGGAAAATATATATAGTATATAGTGTGTAGTGGCATTACATGGGGCGGTATTAATTAACAATTTTTTTTAGATATCAAACAAATTACCTATATTTGCTTTCTTTCTCTTTGGGTAAATAAGTGTTTTTTTCCAACACAAAATATAAATTTATTTATTTATTATTCGGATAAACATATTAAAGATTTGAAGTTAAGTGGCGCTTACGTCCGGAGGGAAATGGACCTTTTGTTTTTTGTTTTTAGTTTTTGAAGTTAGAGAGAGGAGAAAGATGAACAGTGGAAATGCAATTTTAGAGAGCGAGAGAGAGAGTTGGATTTCAAACTGAGGAAAGAAGGTGGAACCGTTTCCAAATGAAAACGAAATTCAAGTTTTCGATCATCAAACGCCTTGTCGACGCGACCTATACGTTAATCTTCACCTTTAACCATGTATGATTTTACTTCTCTTGTTTTCATTTCGATTCTCCTTCCTTCAACTTCACACCTCATTCTCTCAATTTCTTCTTCTCTTCTTTGACTCCTTCTCATCTCCGCATTCCCGATGCCGATCGCAATTCAAGGTTTGCATGCGATTTCTCTCACTTCTCCTATGTACATTTTTATTAATAGATCCATTTTCCCCTTCCGTTTTGTTCTTAATGAATCTGTGATCTGCTCCTAATTATCTGCGACCTGATATGATGAAATGAAGTATTGTCTGCTAATTCAATTGGTTCACCGACACCATCAAAACCAGGTTATGATCAACTGGAAGGTCTTATAATTGATCTCGCTCCTTAACTTTCGAAATCCACCTAGATGTGGCCACGACACCGTCCGGTTTTGGTGGGACGGTGTTTCTTTTGTATAAAAAGGCGCTGTTTGATTAGCTCCCAAGATCTCACTTTATTTTATCGAGAACTTACCATTTTCAGAAAACGGAGTGGGTTTGGAGATGGATCATCTTTAAGAAACAAGTACATGTCAGATTTCCTATACGAATTTTACAGGATGCTTCATTACTTGACGGTGAAGGGATTTTTTTATTATTATTTATAAACATTTCGTTGTTCTTTACATTTATTTAGAAACTCAAAATTTGTTATCGACGTTGCCGCTGAAGTTTTGAAAACTGGCTGTGAATGATCTGTTATATTTCTGATGAACCTTGGAGCGCCAAACATTATTTAAGAATCCTGATTTTCTAGAATATAATCTGCTTATGTTTCATTTCTTCTCAAGTATGAATTTACGGAGCTGTTACAAAAGCTACCGCTTCCTTTATTTAAGGGGTGGCTTGAAACAGACACAACATCCTGCTATAACATGCTTGGGTTGAATATTCGTTCATAAGTAATCTTCTACTTTTTGTCACATCTGGATAGTTCTATATCGTCGGTCACATCTTTGGAAAGTGAGAATCAATGTGAACTCATGATTTATTTGGTGCAGCAGACTTCTTGTCCATAGGCAGTGGACGATTTGTGGCCTGATTTGATGTGAGATGCAGCGGTCACGTAGAGCTCTTCTGCAGAGAAGAGCTTTGGAGAAAACTACTGGTGGGAGGAATGGCTTGTATATGTTATCTCTGTCTTTACTTTTTGTTTTGTGGGGGCTTTTCTTCCTCCTTAGCTTCTGGATCAGACAAGGCAACAGCCGTAGAGGTCAGCATCTAACTGAATTTTCTATATCCCTCTTTTTATTTACAATGATCTGAGAATCTACTTTGGGGATTCACTGTTATATAACACTTTCATCTCATATTTTGGACGTAACGTATGTTTTCTTTATATCTGAGATGTCAGTCACCATTAGGTTTTTCAGTTCGATTGCAAATTGTGTTGCGCAAGATTCAGAAATTGAGTATATTAGACATGATACATTTCTTTCATAGTGATTTTGAATTGGATGGCTTCCACTTGATTTTTTCGTATTGAATGTGAGTCTGCTCTATTTGAGTCGTCAATCAATGTTTGGGTTTCTCCTTAGGGGCCAGTATGCTTGTTTATTTTGAAATTGACTTTGCTTTTCTCCTCTGGTCTTTATCTTAGAAGTTCGGGTTTTAAGTATTTGATAGTTTGCAGAGATTTCAATCTAGGGTGGATCTTTTAATTTCCAATTATTTTTTATACTTTCTAGGAGACAGGGATCTAATTGTTCTGCTAAACAATAGTAAAGGATATACCTGAATTAACTGATCCTATGTACATTTGTATTGTTTTCTTTAGTTAACAACACGGTCATGTAATTAAATACCAACTTATGCTCGACTTTAATGTTATTTAGATGGCTGCACCGATCTATCAGATAGCATATCAACTTGGAATAAATCCACGAGTGGAAGCTACAAGCATTCTGAAATTATTACTGAAAGCCGTCAGAATAAAAATTGTTCAGTTGCTCTTTTAAGGGATCGGTTCATCGACAGTGCAGAATTTAGAGCCTTTGACGATGTTATCATTGCTCGTGAAGAAAATGTAAATCATGACAATTTTGATGAGGATGTACATTTGCTTGCTTTTGGAGAGCAGCCTGATGAGAAGAAAAATGGTTTAGGAAGGAATTTTGAAACTGATTCTCTAAAGGCTGATCGACTATCTCATGTTTTACCCCTTGGTCTCGAAGTATTCAAAAGCAGAGCATTTATCTCAAAAACCAAAATCAGACCTGGTCAAGTGGAAAGTGCTATACATAGGTTAGAGCCTAGCGGTGCAGAATACAATTATGCAGCAGCTTCAAAGGGGTCGAAGGTATTGGGATTTAACAAGGAAGCCAAGGGAGCCTCAAATATATTAGGAAGGGACACAGATAAGTACCTCAGAAATCCATGTTCTGCTGAGGAAAAATTTGTTACTATGGAACTCTCTGAAGAAACGTTGGTGCGTACAATTAAAATTGCTAATTTTGAGCACCATTCTTCCAATTTGAAGGAATTTGAGCTTCTTGGAAGTTCGGTTTATCCTACAGATGTATGGGTAAAGCTTGGAAACTTTACTGCTGCAAATGCGAAGCACGCTCAAAGGTTTGTCTTAGAGGAGCCGAAATGGGCGAGATACCTGAAGTTGAGGCTTTTAAGTCATCACGGTTCAGAATTCTACTGCACACTGAGTGTTTTTGAAGTTTATGGACTGGATGCTGTCGAGGAAATGCTGGAGGATTTGGTTTCGGTTCATGATAATACTTTCATATCAACAGGACTTTCTGCTTATGATGAACCGACGGCGAAGGACAACGACGAACATCATAACTACGACGGAGAAATATCCTCTTTAAGGAATGACGGTGATATTGTTCAGGATTTTGTTAAACATGATTTACCCGATAGGTTTCAAGAACTGCGCCATCATCAAGCAGGCAGGATGCCTGGGGACACTGTTCTCAAGATACTGATGCAGAAAGTTCGCTCATCTGAGCTAAGCTTGTCTATCTTGGAGCGGTATTTGGAAGAACTAAATTCCAAATATGGAAATATTTTCAGACAGTTCAATGATGAGACCAGAGAGAACGACCTACTCCTACAGAAGAGCCGAGAAGACATAAGGAATCTCCTCAGAATCCAGGAGAGCGCTGTATGTTAAATTCTTACCTCCATATAATTATGGGTTATTGTTCAAGCTTAATCTCCATAACCTTTCCGTATAATCTAATCCTACTGTCAACTGTGTTCTTTGCAGGGTAAAGATGTTAGGGATCTCATTTCTTGGAGGTCCTTCATTTCTCTGCAGTTGGATAGCCTTCTCAGAGACAATGCAAACCTCAGGTCAACTCCTTTCTTCACACTCGCACTCATTTTATTATTAGTACTAAGTAATCGGGTAGGACTTTTTAAGAAAAGAAAATTAGGGAAAGTTTTCAATTTTCACACCTCCCGTACCCTCCCCTCAATTTTCTATCTTAAACTTTCAATTTCAACAATTTGGAACCTAGACTTCAATTAGTTTTGTAATTTCTACTTAATGTTCAATTTTTGTTAACTCACCTATAAATTTTAACAACAAAAAAAAACCCTGCAAAAATCACCGGAGACTTGCTCATTTTAATAAAACCAAGTTTTGCACAAATGTTAGTTTGATTAATGTACCAATTAACCACTAAACTTCACATTTCTTAGAAGAAACATTTGTATTCTCAATCAAATTTTTAAAAACTATTTTTCTCAAACTACTTTTTTAGTTTTCAAAGCTTTGTTTGGTTTTTGAAAACATAGTTGAAAGTGGATAGCTTATGCATAGAAGTATATAAGCTTAATTTTTTAAAATCTAAAGGTTACCTAATATTAGTGCGTAGTATGTTGCAGTGCTATAAATGGTGTGTGAATATGATTATAGACTAAGTATGTCAGTTTTGTCATTACTTTTCAAACCCTAAATGATTTTTTCTTGTTTGTAGATCTGAGATTGAGAAGGTTGAGGAGAAACAGATTTCTCTGGAGAATCAAAGCGCTGCAGTGGTTTTTGTATGTATGATTTTTTTATTATTTACTCTGACGAGGCTGTTCTTAGATATGGTGGTTAGTGTTTATACAGGAACGAGTATGGAAAGGAACAGCAAATCTGGTAAATTTCGTATGAATACTTCCTGGATTCTCTTGCTGCTAAGCTGTAGCTTCTTCATTTTCATACTTTTCTAAGAAATGTATCCACCCTTTCACATTTTCCCTAGTGAAGGTTAAAAAAAAAAAAAAAGACATTCAGCACACTACGCTTGCAAACTCTGCTGTTTATTACCTCTCTTCCCTTAACACCAGATCTGCTTAGCCAGGTTAATTCTATTTAAATGCCAAAATTGTTCATAAAAGAATTGAAACAGATTGCAAACCATACTTTTTTGAATTTAAACCATTGAAAATACTGGTATTTAAATGGAGTATACAATTGTTACAATGCCATCAAAGGAGAGTGCACGTTTGAGATGGGATCACTAACGCCACAAGACAAGTACATTAGTGTCCGAAAATTGGTGCAAACAATAATAATAATGAAGGAAACAAAATCTCTTATGACATGAATAGGAATGTTTAGAAATATATTGGTAGATTCCAAGGATACTTTTTTGAGTCAAATATCCGAGCGTAGGACAAGGCCAAACTCTGGAAGCATATGGAACTTCGATTTCTATGTACACGCCAAACCTTCCTTCCAGGTTCCAAGTGTAAATCTATTGTTCGCCCCGGTATTGGTATTGGACTCTAGTAGAAAGATATGAATATGAGAAGACTAGGTACCCAAACTCTGGTGTGCATTGGTGTCACCTCACAAAAAAAATATTGATGAAGATAAGGAAACTGTCAAAATAGTCTAAACTCAGTGCAGCTAATAGTATTTTGAACCCGAAGATGGAGGTGGGGGTGGAGGCATCCGGTTCGGAGTGCGGCGACTGTTGGAGCTTGAACGTGAGTTCAAATCTCCGTTTTGATCTGGATCACTGTAACGTCGACTATGACCATTGGATGAAGATCTACTGTAGTTCGCAGGACCATTGGATGCAGCGTCGAAGGCAGATTTCCAGTCTTCACCTGATGGAGCACTCGTCCTCGGACTGCTTTCTGCAAGGATAAACATTTCTATATTTGAAAAATAAAAATAAAAATAAAAGACGTGGAAAAATGGGAAAAATAAAAATCAAGCTCAACGGAATCAAGTCTGTGTAAAGTAAAATTCATGGTAAATATATGATATATAGGAAAGAGCATAAATACAAGCTAGTAGTAACTGCATACCTGCGCCACTGTCGGACCAGTTGGCTGCAGCAGCCGCTCGGTTGTCATGTACGCTGAGTTGACGTAGCAATTTAGAAAGAAGAGATGATTGTTTTTGGCAGCGCTCTCTTTTATTCTTTACATTGTGGTCCTCGAGAAGTAGCTCCTCTATCCTTGGTGTGCTTTGAGCACTACCGAAGAACAACAAAATTATTTTCTAAATCATTACTAGGCATATGAGGTCTGAGAATAGAACAAAAAGATTAACAAATGTCGCCAACAATAAGCAGAATTGGATACAACCTGATGGAACTATACAACTGATTTAGCATATCTTCCTTGGCTTTCTCAACTTGGCAGAGTACAACTGCCTGCTCAGTTCGATCAATCAACCAGCAAGATATTATATTAAATTAAAATCCATTGCACGGCATAGAGGGGCGTACTGGTAAGCAGAGTAAACTGATTGTACAGAAGCTTACTTTTGGGACATTAGCAGCCAAACTGTTCAAGACAGCTTCAACATAGCCACGTACTTCTTGAGACATCCACCGTAGTTCCTCTTCAGGATCCACAGGTCTTCTACTCATTGTATCCTTCATCAAATGAAATCAAAGTTTCTAAGCAGCTGCTTGCTTTTCTTCCAAATTAACAGTTGTTATATAATATACAATTTAAAAAATGGATTATTGGACAATTAAGAACAAAATGTAATTACATGATGACTCCTCAGAAGTCATTGTCATCCAAAAATTTGCTACAAAGAAACAGACGCAAGTTGGAAACTTACAAGAGAACCCTCTGAAAGACTCTGCCGCATTGGAAGACCACTTTCAGGACCCTTCATCTGTCCTCTGGAAGGTTGAATAAGATTCCGTATCTTATTCATCCATTCAACCTTATCAGCCATACTTTCGGCCTTCAAGACAACAGCGTTGTGTGCTGAAAAGGAAAGAATGAGTTATAACTTGCAACACAAAACAAGTTAACAGAAGGTTCCACAGCCAATTGCCAAATAACTGGAAAAATTAACAGAGAACAAACCTTTAAGAACAGTTTTATATGCAACCTTGCTCGTGATCTTGAACACGAGACTTTTTCCAGAATCTGGGCCGTTAGCTTTCTTATCCTTTGAACCCTTTGAAGAAGCTTCTTCCTCGTCTGAAGCCTCTTCAACGTTACATTCCTGCAAAATTATTTATAACAGAGAAAAAGGCAACTCAAATATAGCTCCATAATCATTCAAAGATCAGCTTCCCGCCCAGATATACTATCTGCATGCATTGACTAAATTAAGCATCAGATATGGTTGAAGTGATGAGGATGGCATTGGAAAAAAAGAAAAAAGAGAAGAAAATCCCATATCATAGGAGAAAAGTTGGCCTTATACCATACAAGCGAAAAAAGCCCAATTCTTCGTCAAGCTGAATTTAATGTCTTCATTAAAGCAATGGATTTCCATGTATCAGTCATATGAGCATAAGTTCTAAAGAGAGAGATTGATGGTTTAATACCAACTAAAAGATTTGGATTCATTCAAAGCAGATAGCGTTGTTCGTAAAACATCTCTGAAATTCTGTTAATTCCACCATCAGATAATACAACATTTAAATATTCATTATGGTAATCACAACATAACCAATTCTAAATCGGTAATGTCAACTTGTTATCTAGGTGGACCAATTTGACCCATTAACTTTATGATACAAATAGTATGAGTGAGAGACTAACATTTAGACCAAGATACCAAGCAAAAAGAAAAAAAGAAAAAAGAATACATATTGAATCTAGAAAAATAATTAGAGAACAAAACTCCCGCGCCCAGCCTCTCTTTCACAGCAAGCATGCATATTTACCTATTGATACAAAATCGTTCAATCCTCAGTTTTTAATTACCCCTATAAATGTAAAATGCATTTGAACACACCAACTACTAACATTAAAACAGAGAAGAAGGAATAGGATAAACATATATGATCAATATTCTTCCAAAATTTGGCAGATTTGGCTAGAGAAAAATTGAAGTTTTCAAGGGCGTCGGAAAAGATTTTGGGCATGATCAGATTTTAGGTAAATACAATTTTTGTTCTATGAAAGCTGTAACTAGGAGTAACTTTTCTAACTTGGTTAGGTTAACCTATAACCTTTGCTGATGAATTCCCGGACCTCCCCCCTTCAATTATATTGTTTAATTTAATTAATAAAAGCTATCTCTTATTGAAATATAAACACACTTTATATCCTTCAACCTGATTTTCTAAGTCAATTTAAGTAAACTAACCACATCTAGAACTAGAAAAACTTGACAATCTCTATACCAATGATTCTTCATACCTCCAAAGTGATCACACCACGGAAATGTCTCTCCTCTTGCTTCTTAGTGTAACCAAGCTGACATAAGAAAGGAAAATTTGTAAGAACTACTCTTCTAGCACAGATTAGATGAAAAAAGGATAGATGATCAGCAACGGTTACACAAAAATATCAGAACATTCCTTTGCAGATAAATCAAAATATTATCACCTAAACATGTGCAGCTACTGCATACTGAGCATTACAACATTGTTATTGGAACTATATAGTGATAAGATTTAACTAGTACTTGCCAATAAAATTCCATAAGCTACTACACATAGAGTTAATTTTTAAAAAATATAAGCTGACATGATAAACGGAATACTTGATATAGCAACACCAGCATTATGAGTCAAATTGAAATTATGTGCATGTCAAATAGAATGATGGAAAAGAGAAATCTACCATTATGAGTCAAATTTAGACTTCAGACTTGCACATACTAGCTTATAGAAATTATAGAACAAAAATACACATACCTTTCCCGTCTTCTCATTTAGAACAAACCATCTTTTACTCCATCCATTTGTTTTAGCGCTTTTCTTTAACAGAAAACCTAAAATATTTGAAAGTTTCAAAGTTAACGGGTGTAGTAATAGTAATCAAAACAGACACCTTCACCAAGAACTAGATTCCAATATTCCAGTTATCCAATAATGTAAACCTTCAACATCCACTCTATTCTTCAGATTTTGAATTCAGCCTTACAATAAAGGTAATGAAGTGTTTAACCAAACAAACAATTTTCTGACAGAAACTATTCAAATGAGAGGTTAGATAATAAAGGTTTAAAAAAAAGCATTTTAGGATGGCCTGATGCACGTATTTAAATGAGGCTCAAATTTTTAGCTTCATATCGAGGAGGCTTGTGCCTCCATAAAAGAGCATAGTTGTCTTTTGACCTCATAAAATCACTAGAATAATATCAATTCTCTGCCCATCCTCCAAAGTTGTAAAGCTCCCAATGCAATGTAATATACCATGAGACAGAATTGTCTAGCCCATTACTAAAACCCCCAAAACGTCAAAAAAATATTGAAGATATAAAATAAAGAAAAGAACGATTCTATAAGTGATAAAATAATAATGTTCTGAATGATCTTTAGAGTCATTACTTCAGAATGTGGTAGATGTGACTGAGTTTTGTCTTTAACATTTATATAATCATTACGGTTAGTAATATTTTACCCATACATTTTTGTTATGTTTGCGAGTCTTTCTATGTTTCTAGATTTAAATGGAGGCTTACAACTCAATTTTTCGATAGAAAAAGCCTTGAGACCATTTTTCATTCTTTTAAAATACTGATAAAAAAATCAAACTCAAGCATTAGCTAAGACTTGAGTCTGGAAGCATATTGGCCTAAATGAGTCTCCAACCACAGCGACAAAATTACAGCTACTAGCATATATTAAGAACTAAAGTGCTCTCCTAATTCGGCTCCTCTTCCAGCAAAAGGTTCACCACAAGATTAGACATTTTAATAGCTTAAGCAAATTACAAGTTCTATAAAGTAGAGGCCGTCAATGGCACGAGAGAGCAAACAGAGAGGTCTGCTAACAATGTGCAGAACTGTTAAGTACACATATACATACCGGCGGTTATTTCCCCTTCTGGACCTGCAGTCTTCAAACCAGAAGTTTCCTGTACTTCTTTGTCCTCTTTGCCTGGCTTTTCCTTCATTGATTTCAGGCTTCCACTAGTTTGAGGACTAGAAGCCTGACAAAATAATATGAGGAAAGAGACAAGGGGAAAATAAAAAGGAAGATGCTTGTGGTAAGCATAGCGTAGAAAAGTGATAAAAAATCAAATATTAATTTTCTGTAACTCGAATCATAAGAGAACAAATACCCTGTTTAATATTGCTTGCTCCGCCTCTTGACCTTTCTTTGATGATTTGTATTTCACCTCATCCTCTCGACGTTGCCTCTCCATCCTAACTCATGCAACATACAATGCAACAAAATGAGTTTTCAATGGTAGGTTTTTAATTATGTGGATTGAGGAAACATTAGGTCAAGGTTGGTTAGAGTTATTCACTCCTTCAATGTTCAATAATATTAATGTTTACTAATTGAGGAAATTAATATGCAAGCCAAAGAACATATTAAAAGTACCTCCTTTGTACCAATCGAATAAAATGTTGTGGAGGCACAAAAGCTCGCTCCATGTCGACAAGAGCAACTACCATTTTCTTTGCTTCATTCTTAAATCCATCTAATGCAGCACTTGCAATAGCCACGATCTTCAAGAAAGTTGATAATAGTTTTCATATATACAGTCTCAAGGCCACAAACAATTGCAGCTTGATCATGCTATACGCGTATACCCTTTTCTCTTCTAGAAAAATAAAGCGCACTATGACATCAGAAACTAGATAAATTTGTTTGTCATACCTCTCTCTTGAAAGGCGGGTATCTTCCAAGACCTGGTGTAGAATTTGCTGCAGCAGAAACTATATCCACTAGAACCCGATGGACCTTTTTCACCAGCCAAGCAAGAATACCGTTAAGTAGCAGAATGAACTAAAAGATAAACTACATAAAGATGAACAGGTGTCTTTTTACATATTTGGCAAGGTAGATGAAAACAAACTTGTACTCTTTTTTTTTTTTTTTGAATAAAAAGTCTGATAAACGGGTGAGCAGTTCAATCCCTAATATAGACAATGAAAGTGCAAAAAAGATGACAGATACACAAACTTTAACATGCAAATTCTCTTTAATTTTGCACTTAGACACGAGAATTGAACTTCCTCTGAAGTGGGAAAAATATCAACCAAATGAAGAAACAAAGCTTAGCAAGGTTTACCTCATCGACACAGAGACGTGATGGTTCTTTTGCAAGTTCTAAAACACCTTTAATTAGAGATCGCAAACCCTTTTCAGGGGATATCAAATATGGTTGATAACCATCAGCTTCTAACACAATCTGTTGCAAAATAATCAAAGAAAATAAGTAAAGATTACAAAAAATAAAGGTAACTTAAATGCAAAACAAAAAATTCAATGTCGGAAGAACAGAATTGGAGAGAAAAAGAGGCAAACAAAAACGTACTCTCTTCACATTGTTAATGTCAAAGTGTCTGTCAAGAGGGAGCTGCTTGATTCTGTTTGGAAAGTTTCCCTCAAAACTAGCAACAATTTTCCAACCAGCACCCTAAAATTGGAAATCGTCATGAGGAGCTACTGAAACTCGCTAATCAAAGAAATTGTTGCACCACTTTGATGTATGAACCGAGGATAATCATATTAAGACTTCAGTATTATTTTATATTAGAAGAATACGTTTATAGGTTATCACACAAACTAGATGAAAGGATGAAACTATCCCAACTATATTGGACTAGAAATGACATTAAGCTGAGGATTTTTTGTTTTTTTCTCTTTTTCGTAGTTAACAAAAGCTCAGGTTGAAACACAGTCAAACATACCGGAAACAAAAAAGAAAAAGAATTAAAAATTATTAAAATAATGTTTCAATGAATGCTTATAAATAATTTAAACTCAATTTCCATTAAACATTTTAATTTTAATTTTAATTCAAAACGTAAGGAAAGTCTTACCAATTCTTACTGCGTATGGAAAATAAAATATACAGGAATAGCATTCCGTTATTTAAGAAATAACGAGAGACAGAAAGCTAAGTACTATATAAAACTAATTTTAATTTCATAATTGAGTTTGAAAGTCTCCATATTTGCATTAAATAAAGTTCATGTGTGAAGGCAACTGATTACATCATGGTGTCCAAATTCGTCCAGAACAGAAAGTTCAATATTTTTCCGCCTATTTTATTGTCCATTAACATGGGCCTTTCGGGACTAAGAAGATTTGTGTCACACGGACACACAAAAGAAGGTTCATATTACCAAATTGTGCTAAGTTGGAGCAGCAACAAGAATTAAATTAGCATGCAGATTGCTAAACTAGCCACAAATGGGCCTCCACCAGAGCAATTACAGAGAACTTATTATAAAATTAATATCACTCACCTCACCAGTTGCAATGTGCTGAAGAAACTTATCTTCAAATTCACGGCAGAGTTGCAAGGCTACAGCTCTTGTCCCTTCAGAACTTTCCACCATTTGCTCACCAAATTTCGATAACTCATCTTGCACAATCTGAGATTTTCCTTGTAACCTAGCATATAGTAAATTAAGAAGTAAATAGAAAGTAGGAATCCAGTTAGTTAACAGAGAAGAACATCAACATCCCTTGTGGAGGAAGATCAAGATACAAATTGTCTTTATTGGTCACTCATCACATTCTTCAACTTAATAACCCAAGATTACATTGTCAAATTTTAAATTAAATATTATTTTTCAAAAAATTAAATTTTGTTCATTTAATAATAAATAAATATAAATAATTATTTTTATTTGTAAAACCCCTCAATCCGTTGATCCGACAAAGTTGAAAGTTACAAAAGGGAATTACAAACGAAGCCACCTTTAGAGATGCAAACCTTACCAAGACCCAAAATTCCTAAACTTCAAAAGATTCCAAGTTGGAGATTGCTCTTCAATATAAAACAGAAAAAATCATTTACATAAAACAGTAATACAAATTCATATGACCTAGTCGTGCAACTGGAATTTGATTAAAAAAATATGGATAGGAAAAATTGGATAAAATTTAATGGAAATTTTTTTACCACATACATAAATGTAACCCACTGCATCTAGAAGCCATGTAAAAATCTGTGGATAAAGAACATTGATAATGTAGCATTTAAAAGAATTTACCCTGATAATAGGTTTGGAAGTCTGACATTCATACGATTCCGAATTTGATGAGCCAAAGCATCCACCAAAGCAATTCTACCGAGTTTACTCTGAGGGGCTCCAGTCAGTATGGATTTCAGACTTTCACTCTCGGCCCTCCAGGCAGTTTCCAAAGAATTTTCGGAGCCAACAGAACCAGACTGTGCAGAAGCAATAGAAACAGATTGACCAATCAAAGCAATCCATGGTATATCTGAAGCTTTTGATGGTCCTTGATTTAATAATAGAGCCTGAACAGCAGCCAGAGATTTCTGATCAGAAGCAGCTTGATCTATTTTGCTAATTATCCCAATAGTTCTAGTTCCTGCAATCAACATGATATATTCATTTTAACAACGAAAGAATTAATGGCAAAGGAGGAGATGTTTCATAATAATGTTGCAAGGACTCGGACACCAAAATAATGTCAGTTGAAGTGCAATTACAAGAAAAAAAAAAAAACAGTCAAGAAGGAGAAGGATGCATCCAGAAAAAGAGGCCACTAACTCTCATATGGAAATGCCTACATTCCACAACAAAAGTAAAATCAAAAGTTGCAAGATTTACTGCAGCAACAGGATTAAGATAAATATAATAATCCCCCCCGCCCTCTCCCCTAAGAAGATGCAAAACTGCACATGCATCCTAATTTGCCTAGGTGTTGTAGTTTACCTTCACTGTCATAATCCTTTGCCAGTCTGAGGGCACGAGTTGAAGCAACCTCAACTGCTTGAGAGGCCGGCACAATGACAAGCAAAATGGCATCATTGTGCTCAGCATATTCACTAATCTGTACAAGAAAAAATTATCCGTCACTAAAACCATTTGACCAAAACAGAAAAGCAAATTTAATACAGTGACTCAGGGGCATTTCATTTTAAAATTGCTATATCGCCAATCAAAATATTCACTGTCTTCTAAGGATCATGTGTGGTGGATTGCAAGAGTTATTCTACTTATTAAGCAATTTATCATGTATCGTTTATTCAGATTTTAATGCATAAAATTTTCAACATTAGTTGGATAAGCAGAGCTATCTGTCTTACCACATTTGTCAACTTAACTATACACTATTGTTTACAAATCACCAATTAGCTTTAAATAAGCCTCTCCAGTAATTTCTTTTTGAAGCTTTTGAGGTTAGCATGCCAATTTCAAAGCCCATCTATTTGTTCTGTTTCATTTTTCATTCTTTGGCAGTTTGCCCTTCAATACACGACTCCCTCTTAGCTATAGAAGTCGCCATCCACTATCTTGCTCACCTTACAAATGAAGGAAAATCTACATCCATGCTATAACAAGTTCGCTAAGAGAATTCTCACCCTCCAATAACATTTGTGGACTCTTTGTCATTTAATGATTCTCTTTGTTATATTTTCCTAACACAACAAACAAGTGAGACACGTGCTTGATAACTCCAATCATAAATCATCTGAATTGTTTTTTATGCAATTTCTAAAAATCAGAGAATCTTGGAAATTTTAATAATTATGTTAAGAGAAAAAAATTAAATAAAGAAAATATTGTTAAGATCTACATTTAAAAAATCGTCAAATTATAATAAGTTACAGTAAAATAAAGGATAATACGACACCCTTAGATACTAATAACAAAATTTATCAAAGAATTCATTCTATGGCTAAATGTACAAACGAAGGAATAAGAGATGGAGAGGTTCGATAGATGACAATTCCTTGAATGGTAATTTGTGCTTACCATTGATTCACTCACGCTTCGCTGATCAAGCCCAGGTAAATCAATCAATTTCACTGGAGGTGCTGAGAGGAAGAATTGTAAACTCAATTACATAACGGACACTAAAGCATCAATTATTGGAAGGATGTTTCTTGTACCAATACCTTTATTTCCCTTTGGTTATTTTGTTAAATACATAATGATAAAAAATTTGAGTTGCTAGACACTAAATGACACTTTAATAGTAAAAGAAAAAACCAGGATGCTGCCTTGTGTTTCATAAGATATGTTTCTACCTCTGGATAATGAATATCCAAAGACAATCATTCAAGTTAATTCTCTGAATCAGAAAACTGTTTTCAATTTCTTGAACCAAAGAACTTTAAAGCTACTTCTAAACAGCCTACATTTAAACTCTAGTAGAAACGAGTAGAAGAATCATTATACTGCTTTATTGTCATACATACGCCAGTGCCATCACAATTCCACCACATGTGGAAGCACTTCTAACTACCACTGATCTTTGTATCTGCCCAGTACTAATACACAGCTTATGCGATCACTCACACTAAAAACACGTGAAACTAGAACATTGATAAAATTGTCGGCCATTAATCATGGATTCATGAGCTACCTGTACTAGTGCGAAGCTTCAAATAGATTTCATCTCGATTCTTGCCAGAGGAACCTTTACTCAATCTGTCCTGTAGAGAGTGTCGCAAAGCACCTGCATAAATATAGGTAAAATGAGGAAAAAAAACATAAGCAGAGAGATATGGATTAGTTGAACATTTTATATCCAAAAATCAATAAGTAATATTAACAATAACTCTAAAAAATTACCGTCAAGTACACTATCAGTTCACAAAATGTTAGACGGTGATTTCCAAAAACATGAAAGAAAAATAAAAAGATTCACAACCAACTGGTGTTAATAACTGAAAGTGCAAGATCTATTTTTTAAAGAAAAAAATTGAACAGAAAATAATGTCTATAGGAAAGTAAGAAAAGGAATCAATGTAACAATCAAATTTTGTAGAAATACTTATCAAACCATCCATGAAACATAAGCACAAAACTGTAACTCTTGGATAGAAGCAAATAGAGTATCCATTATAGTCACTAACTCGCAGAAACTTGCTGAGACTTATTGTCAATCTGCAACATAATTGATTTGCTGCTCAATGAGCCATCCCTCTGTAAATCAATGCTTATGGGAGCCCTAGTAGCACCATTTTCACCAGTTGGCTGGTACAGAAAAAAATGGATATAAACTCAGTAAAGTGACGACCTTAATGTTGGCACTTCTGTAGTTGTATATGTAGAAGATTGAATGTAGGTTCTGAGAACATGTGAAATCCAACTTACCAACACAGGATGTCCAATCAAGCTATTTAAAACTGCAGATTTACCAGCTCCCTGGAAAATGGAAAAAAAAAAAAATTGAAGAAGAAATAAATCAGGACCAATGGTAAGATGCTACAGTTTTCATGGCAGTGCATAAGCGCTTGAGTAGCAAGATGCAATGAAAACGTCAGGCTTATTGCTTTCCTGTCCATTGCCAGATAATTACTCAGAAATTCAATTAAGGAAGTGCTGTATATTCTCCTTCCAATATTCAAAACAACAGAAAATTGTAATAAAATAATAAGTGAAATAAATGTAGGAGCTTATAACACAATAACCAAAGAACTTTGATAAAGCGAACATTGTATCCAATGCCAACTCAATTTCAAGTGATGGTTGAAACTCCATGTCATTTTATTTCCATATTTATGGGAACTTCTTCATCACTACAACACATTGATCGACTGAGTATTTGCTTTACTCTTCAGGATGTTTCCGAATCTACACTTGAATGCCTTCGACCAGACATGAGACTTAGAGAAGTATGGAATGTGCAGAAAGAAGATCTCCATCGCGAGTGATCTCTAAAAATATAAATAGATCGATATATCAATCCACGGTTTCGATCTCATGGAAACAGATTTGAATGTCCAATGGCCTTGCAATAATGCAGGTGTCCCGATCACGAGGAAGTAGTACATCTCCTTCCAATTATAACCAAACGCCAATCTCAATAACTGGAGCCGTACATTTCTAAAAAAAAATATTATGAGTGAAACTCCTATGATCCAATCCAGATAGGATCCCCACTTCAGGTCAAATTTTCGAGAACTTGATGAACAATGCATGCGCAAATGGTAAATAGATGCCACGGCAACAGAATGTATTTCGATAACGAATCAGAAGAGATGTGAACTTACCACATTCCCCAGGGCAACAACGTTCAGGAAAGTGGAAGGCCTACGAGAAGAAGCACCGGAGGTGGAAGTTTCGTCGACGTCCTCATCGGCAAGCAAAGCCGCAGCTTGCCGCATCGAGTCCGACAACTGAGCCAGCTCCTCGATAGCCTCCACCGAATCCATTGAAGGATGAGGAATGAGGGACAGAAGGTGATAATACAGTTGGATCTAACACAAAGGTGGATCGATTCAATGAGAGCTCCGTGATAAGATAGATCTCTGAGCACGATTCCTCCAGAAAGTTAGAAAAACGACGGTATAATCTTTGCTTCTTTCCCTTGGTCGAATGGTTACAAAAACAGGGAAAATCCTACAGAGTTCCCTCTCAGCTTTCTCCACTATTTTCCAACTCTACAAATAAATTGATCGCGTTTCAGTTTTCCCTCGTTTTTATTATCGTTTTTATTACTATTATTATTATTTGCGTATTTTCCATGAAATTAGCATAACTCCTCAGCTCCTCTTTTTCTTTTTCTTTTTTCTTTTTTCTTTTTTTCTCAATATTTCTGACAAGATCTCTTCGGCTCTTAAAAATTAAAATTTTAACTCAATTTAATTGTGAATTGTCAGAATTTTAATTAAAATCTGAATTATTGTTTTTAAATAAATAAATAAATTGATCGAAATATGACCGTATGGGTTTTTTTTTTTTTTGTGAGTATCATATCTGTTCAATTTAATGAAACTAATTTAATTTATTTTTAAGAATTATTATAAATAATACTATTTTATTTAATCCTTAAAAATAATATATTTCTTTCTCACCTAAGATGATACTGAAGTGATAACTAAAAAATACAATATTTATCAAAGTTTTATAATTGGTTACTCTTTAGTGATTTTAAAAACTAAAGATCCACAAAAATAACGTCGCTTTTATATGTTTATAAACTTTATTGTTGGACAATGTCTGAGCGTTTTATGGGGAAGATGCCTGTGTGTTTTTTTTTTTTTTTTTTTATAAGAGGTCGGATTGTTAAAATTATTTATTCAAAAAATTACAAAATTGTACGTACTTAAATTTTAATCATATTTTAAAATTAATTAAATAACCAAGTTTATAATCAAAATTTATATTTATTAACATATCGCTCTTACATTTTATCATTTAGTAGATTTAAGGTTTCCAATAGTTTTAATCTATTAATTTTTAGATTTATGTCAATTCCATTTATAACTTTTCAAAAGTCCTTAACCTGTTTGATATGTTGTTTATCAATTTAGTTTTTTTTTTTAATCTTTTTAATCTTTTTTATTTAATATACTTTTATATTAAAAAATATTTAATAAATTCAAAACTTTTAAAAAATAAGATCTATTAAATTAATAACTCATTGAACGATTTAAAAAATTATTGTTTAGTTAAGACCTTTAACTTTTTTTAAAATTAAAAAATCCATTAACCATTGATGAAACAGTTAATATCGAGTTTTAAAATTACATATAAACTTTTAAAACTAATATTAACGGTTCTAAAAATGTTATTAATGTTTGTACCTAAATCACCAATTTTTTATTTATTCTCTACCTTCCTTTTAACCTACTTCTAAAAGATTTACAATTCATCCATTTTTTTCTTGTACTTTCTAAATACTTTTTTAATCTCATTGGTTCATCCTCAATTTTCCATCCTTTATTTTTTCTCTCTTTATTTTATTATATATAAAACTCTAAATAAATAAAAATTTATCTCATATTCGAGTATTTATAAATTTAAAATATAATAAATTTTAACACTCAAATAATTAATTTAGGTCGGTTATTTTTCAAATCAAGTAACTTTTAAAAATTGGTTATTCAAATGTTTTTTGGTTCCAAAATGTTAAAAATGAGAGATTCTTCATTTTTATATAAATTATAAAAATAATAAAGAAAAATAAGAAAATTGGATAAATTTTAGAGATTGAATAATAAAAGAGTATTAATTAATAAAGAATGAAAAATTATTAACCGTGAAGAATGGGTTTTCATCCATGTCAATATTTGTTTCTTTTTGAAAGGTGGATGGATTCATTAATATTTTTTAAATGTGTTATTATCGGTTTGGTCTCACATTAAAAAGTATTTATTTATTTATTTTAAATTAGAGCGTATCAATGAAATTTTCAAGCTTATTAAGATATTTTTCCATAAATTATCGCCTCAAAATATATACTTCTTAAAATAATATTGATTAAAATGAAAAGGGAAAAAAATCACCGTTGGATGCATCCCAGTAATATGCTAACATCACACCCTTCGGTGTTCATTGTTATTATTATTATTATATATTTATTTTTTTTTAACATTCTGCCATCTCCGGGGTCCCTAGAACCTTTCCGAAAGCGTATGTTTTGCTTCCGCAGTCGAGAGGTAACGTTGTCGTCTGCTTCTTTAACAATCGTGCCATCGGCGACGGTGCTCTCTCACCGCCTGTTCTTTCAGTGTCCACCTCGCGGCAGCTAGACCGAGTAAGGATTAAGAAACGATATGTTCAAGAAGGCAGCAGAAGCGAAGTTACACCAGAGATTATCTGGTGCAGACAGGAAGAAGCTGAAGAGGACTGTTAAAGGAAGGTTCCCCGGAGCTTCCGATGCCGATATTGATGTCTTGCTTCCTCCTAAGGTGTTGTTATATTTCCAATCAGTTTTATATGTCCTAATTTGATTGTGACAATAGCTCACCTGATTCCTTTACGACTCTTCTTTTTGTTTTTAGTTGAAATTATCGCCGAATATCACTTGCGTCTAGTTCCTCACAGATCAATCTTGCACTCTAATATTCCTATCTACCTGAAAAAAAAGTTTCGGTATTAGCATTGCGATAAACCATGCGTGGGTAGCTACCAAACTAAACATCATTTATTTCTGCATTAAATATTTACTCATTTCGTGGAGGGAGAAGAATTTGTCACTAGATAGCTCAATTTTAAAGAAAATGCAGCAGATTGTGTAGAAGAGTAGAGAGGACCAGGACCTTTGGGAGATTAGGGTCTTCTTCTTATTGGCGTCTTTGTATATATTGTTAAAGCCCTTCTATAGCTATGATGTTTATTCTATCATTTCCAAGCATAGAGTTCTCTTTCTTTCTTTAGTAATTATCATCTCCCCTATATTTCATTCTATCAATCCAAAGTTAATATGTTTTAGGTCGAGTTGTCTGTTGCCAAGTTCCAAAATCGTGTCCACATATATAGTCTAGAAGGAGGCTTTCCTATGTTCTTCGACGTCGATGGGAGAGGAACTGAAGTATTCCCCACAGGTATTTGATCCTTTTATAGAATTTATCTTTTACACCAGAAGATTCTATTCAAAATTTCACCGTCACCACTAATTATTATGAAGATTCTGAAAGCTTTCCTTAACAAAATTTTGGTTAGTTTTGGATCTGGATGATATTGATTCGGTCTTATTGGCTTTAGTAACACACACAATTCTATTGTAGTATTTGCACTTTGGATGGTACCAGAATTGTTGCCTGCCTTTGTTTTGAAGGGGGGTGAGGTCTCTCGCTTTGTAATTGGAGGAGCAGACTTGATGTTCCCTGGTATTCATGTACCTGCTGAAGGTCTGCCTTCTTTTTTATCTGGGGAACCATGGGCTGTGAAAGTCCCTGGCAATCCATCTCCTATTGCTGTAAGTTTCACTGAAACTTGATCTCATTCTGCAATTTAACTCTGGCTTTAAAGACAAATTAGAACTCTAGTCAACCTGAAGATCTCATGCAGGTTGGTGTTACCACCATGAGTAGCACTGAAGCATTGAAAGCGGGTTTACGCGGAAAGGCTCTGAGAATTCTACACTACTACAGGGATTCCCTTTGGTGAGATTGATCAGAATGGCATAGGAACAGAGTGATCAATTCTTGATGAATGACACGATTTTCTCTCTTGAATTGATTTTCAGGGAATCGGTGGAGGGTCATTGTGTTCCGAATGCAGGCTTTTTTGAAGATGTCGTATATGGAGATCCTGCTTTGGCATCATCTTCACAAACCGATACCTCTTGTGAAGGTACTGATGAAGCTTCAAACAATGAACAAAATGACATCAACAATAAAGAAGTTGGGGGATCTGTCAGTGAAACTACAAGTGATGCTCTTGATGAGCTTGGCGCCTCTCTAACAGCACAGGCAGATTCAAGTACTGATAAAATCGTTTCTGGTATGAATGATTTGAACGTTGCAAATGATATTCCCCCCGAGGAATCAAATGTGCAACATACTCTATCAACTGAAGATGTGGATATGCTTCTGGATAAATGTCTCCTTCAAGCCTTGCATACAACAGTGAAAGACAAAGATTTTCCACTTCCTGGGAGCACTCTATGGTGAGAAATTCTGACGTGCCATTGTTCTGACATAGGAGGCTTTTTTTTCCCCCTGAAGGCTTAAGTTTTTAAAGACGTTCCTCTTATATTTTCTATATGAATTATTTGTTCCAAATTGACAATTCCTTCATGTTTTACGCGTCATTATAAGTTTGTGGTAAAGGCTAACAGTCCTCTGTGGAACCATACTTCATTGTTATTAGTGTTGGATTCGTATTCTAATTTGCTGCAATAGAAATAGCTTAGTTTTCTACTCTTTTGAATGATTCTTCTTACTGGCTGTTGGTTTTCTAGTATATCTTTAATGAAATCACAGTCTCTTTTTTCAAAATATTTGTGGAAAGAATAACAAATGTTTTGTATTAAACGAAAAGCTGTATTGACATGAAAGTAAGACAGGTCATCATACTTGAAAAGGGAAAACAAGATCCAAATCCATGGAGAGAGGGATAATGGAACACCCCTGAAAACGCCTAATGACTGATGCCTAAAGTGAAATCATTAGAGAAGTTCTGGGCTTGAATGCTTACTATTTTTAATTTGAAAACCTATCATTTGATACTCTAGCAAATAATTTTTTTCCATTCACTTTTGGCCCAATGTAGGTCAAATCATGTATTGCCTTGTCGGCCTCCAGGCATGACACTAGACATCAAGAAATCATCCTACAAGAAATTGTCAAAGTGGTTGCAAGCTAGATCCTCTTCTGGACTGGTATGTTTCATGCTACTTATATTCAGCTTCTTAGTTTTTAACTGAACTTTTGACTTTATATTGAACTTAAAACTCAGTCAAGATCGGTAATAGGGAAATCAGGTGTTCCATAGTATATCATGAAGTTTAGTGTAGAATTCAGGTCTATTTGAGATTCTGGGTTCAAATCTTAGTGACCATGTACTTACGAATGCTTATAAGTATTAATCTTTCATGAGTTTTCTATTGATAAATGTTACAAGGCCAAACTGTGAACAGATGGAATATAAGATTAGTGAAGTAGCACGCAAGTTAGTATAGCCAACCACCATCATTGCAAAGAAAATAGAAAATACATATTTCTTGGTTTCCACTCATCATGGAGGCAAATATAACTAACCAAATTGGAATACTTTTCGGAGTCACTTGGATTGGACATTAGTTCCCCTCTTTTTTAATCGTTTTATGGTGAATATAATTTGTTTCTTGTCCATGAAAAAAGAGAGAAAGAGAGAAGAAATAATAGAAAGAACTTCAAATTTATATCCTTTCCTACAGAAGCAAAGTTAAAAATACAGTGCTATCTGAAACTTCATTCTCCCTTTATTTGTGCTACTGACACGAAGTATGTAAGATTTTCAGTTTACTACCAAATTAAGGCTGGTATTTGGAAGTTGGATACATTATCTAATCCATATTGTTTCATTCTTTAACTAAATCTTGGTTCTTATCTGGGAAAAGCAACAAAAACGAAATGTTTACTTATATCACTCGTTGTGCCTTGAAAATATTTTCATTTATTTCAGATTACAGTGAAGGAAGACAAACATAAAAAAGAGACTGTTTTGTACTCTGTTAACCGTAAGCATCCAGACTACACATCCTTTAAACCAGAGAAGCCTCAGGTAGAGAAAATTGATCAGAGCGACAATCACGCTCCAAAAGAAAGTTCATCCAATAAAATGCTTGAAGTAACAGAGATATACAAGCCAAGTGTGCATGTCAATCCCATTTTTGTTGCTGTGGGGGCGGACACTAGCAAACTTTACACTGCAGCGGAGGCCTCTGATATTGTCTTCAAATATGTTGAGAAAGAGAAGTTGGACAAACCAACAGAGAAGTTCAAAGTGGTCCTGGATGCAATATTATGTGATGCACTGTTCAAGGGGGCCATTAAAAAAGGAACAACATATCCAACAGAAATTCATAAAAAAGATATAGGCTCAACATTTATCAGCCGGATGCAACCCCATCATATTGTGACAAGAGGAAGTGAGTCTGTTGTTCGCAAGGGTGCATTAAAAACTATTCAAATAATGACAGAGCGACGTCAAGGAAATAAGAAAGTTACAAGACTTTCTGGGTTGGAAACATTCTTGTTGGATGCTGAAGCATTGGCATCAGAACTTCAGAAAAAGTGTGCTTGCAGTACAACGGTGGCAGAGTTGCCTGGTAATATCACCTGTCTACATTTCTATTTTCATATAGTTTATTTGTTAATGCAAGAACATCATGCTGTGCTATATCCCAGTTATGTTTTGTTACTCCTGACATTTAAGCAAAAGTTGAATTTTGCATTTGCATGGATATCGGCATTTTTTATTTTGACATTTGGAAATGAAATGTCATGAAATACATGGAGTAGCGAAGTTTATAGGTTTTTCTTCTGTTCCTTGTTTCTATTTTTTTTTTCTCGGTTTTTGATGGGAAAATCTTTCAAATGATGTTGGGCAATTTTCAATTATTTTGATTCTCCTGTTATATTTTGGGTAAACAAATTCAGGTAAAAAAGGGTATGAAGTTTTGGTCCAAGGTGGAGTCATTGATGACTTGGCAAGACATCTGGTTGAACAATATGGGATTCCGAAAAAGTACATTGAGGTACTTGATAAAACAAGGAAATGAGAGGCCAGAGCTGGTTAGTCTTCTATATTACTACTAATTTTGATGCTTGTAGTTAATATTAAAGAAAAGTTGGTATTACCTTTTTGTGTTTCCGTAATATTAAGAGCGGCACCTTTCTCTTTTCTCCTTTCCATTTGTGAAGTTATTCATGGAAATGACCAAATGGGCTCAACTTGATCTCATCACTTGATTGCACCAACACGGCTCGATTTCCACACATATCCTACTACCATTTGCTATAAACCTGAATCTAATGGTGTTGATCATGTTATGATTTAAAAAATGAGAATGAACATAACAACGTAGAGGTGGTTATTGTTAAATGAAACGAACCTATAAATAGCTGGTCAAAGAGAGGGTACGAGATGAATTGTGTGTACAAGGTTCGTGTTCGTGCCCGTCTCTTTGAGAAAAGTATGTTAAACATGTATATTCCACGTCATACTTATACTGTTGATTTATGTGGGCTGTCTATTAATGAAGATTAAGCAGTCGTTGTTGACACTCGTTTTACTTTCAGCTATATATTTACAGGTAACTTCCCAACCCCAGGCCGCTTATGGTATCAAGGAACGATCTGCTAATACCAGCGGCCGCATCATGCAAGTAAAAGCCTGAATCATAGATATGATAGAAGTTACTGATGATGAGGTATCAAAATTTGATTCATGCAACGAAGCGAATATTCCTCATTTGTCTCTTTAGGCTGGAAAATTGGTTGCAAGTTTCACGGACACCGAGTGTTTTGGTTCATCCTGTTGTGTTTTTGGTCGTGTTAAAGAAAAGGTTTTTAGGACAAACCAAACATGTTTTTTGCCAAACATTTGAGAGATTTGCTTACACTTATGAGCTCATCATATCCGTTATTCTACTATCTCCAGAAGTGTTATTTTTTAAGTACGGGTGTTATTTCAATGGTCTTGTTATTCTATCCCTTTATGATCCTAAGTTAATTTTGATTTATTTTTTCAGGTCTGTCTTTTTTAACAATTTATTCTTTACATAATTACGATCTTTTGATCCAAAATGTAGATGATAACATGTGAAATTTGAAAATTTCTAGAAAATAAATATTTTTTAAAATGTTGATGTCGTAAAGAATTTTGAATTGTTATAACATTATAGCAGTTTAATGCATTAAGGCAATAATTTAACTTATACCAACACGTTTTTCATAATTATTATATTCTTACTTGGGAACCATTGGGATTAGACCTGGAATATTTAAGAGAGAGAAAAGGAGCATGGATTTGATTAGATATTTTCTACAAAAGGGATAACGTCTACAAAACTTTTTTTAAGTTGATGCATTGAGACGGATTTAAACTTCTACATTTACTTCTTTACTATTAAATTTAATCAGAAAAAAACTCTCATTATGGATTTTTTTTAATATCAATATATTTTTAACTTTATATTTTCCAAATGGGTTAATACACTAAACTAAAAAAAAATGCTACTCTAAGTTTCTTTCAAAAATTTTATTAATATGCTTAAAATTTATAGAAAGTTAAAAAATACTCTTATAGTGGTATATCATATATCAATTTCCATCTATATATTAATGGTAAAAAAAATTCGAACCTTTTTCTTTAAAAAGAAATCGTCAAATCTTAATTTTGACTTACCTTTACCTAATGGTACTACTAATAAAGTATGATTTTTTTTTCCCTTTTTGACCAATATTTCACACTACCGAAAGTAATCCATTAATTAATTAATTAATCCCATTTGCATAAAAATATTCGATTCCATTGGCGTTGATTAGAAAAATAGGCAAAACATGGATAAACTTGGGGATGACTACAGCAGAATGATATAAGGTTGTTTAAATAAAAATAAAGCGAAGAAAACGTTTGAGTGAATGTGAGATTATTTATATTTTATGTTATAAAACATTGACTAAGCTTGTCATAATGACAAAAGTACCCTCACCTTTATCTCCCTCTCTGAATTCTTCTTCTTATTCCCATCTATCACTTCAAAATATTCAAAGGAAAAGTGCGCTCCTCCTTTCAATCAACACAAAATATTTATTAAATCATTTTCTCTAAGTTCATTGGATAACATGTTATTTGATATTATCATTTATTTCATTAAATCACAATTATAGAATTTATTTTTAATTATGTTTTATAGTAATTAAGAAAATTTAAGACCACTCCTAGATTACATTGGCTATTACAATTAAGTATGCCATCCCAACTAAAATTTTAAATCACAATTTTTGTTTATAAGATTTTATTATTATTTAGAATTAAGTCACTTTGGAACTTTTAACATGAATATAGCTTCTACGAATTATAAATTTAATAGTGGAAAAATAAAATGAATTTATTTGAGACATTTATTTCTTATACATCCAATAGTAAAAAATTTACTCAATTTAATCTTGTCCCACCTTCTCCTTCAAAATTAATTGAAAGAGGTCGTGAGTGTTTGTGACGAGTTGAAATGAAGTAGTAATAATTTGTGTTTGTACCTCATATTTGTTCAACACAACGAGACTATATAAAAAGAGATGAATTAAGAAGTAGATAGCTGAATGAATAAGGTTTCACTTTCGGTATACCCTTTTCATCCATCTTTATAATTTTGTTTTATTGTATAATCTTTTTCACCCTTTTCGGGCACATTAAAATGTGTTCCAATAATATTTTATAGAAAAATATGTAGAAGTATGAGATCATGTGCTGGTGCCTCTTGAATATCTAATGCCCTAACAAAGTAATTAAAACTGAAAATTCAAAATATATATTTTTTTGTTTCTATAATATCTAAAACTCTTTATAAATAGGTATTTAGGGTTCTATAACATCATCCTTAAAGGAAGTTAATATTAATAGAGATTACAAGTATAGTACCATATAATGTGGACTTAACCCCTTTGGATGCAGATATGTATGAAAACACAGAGTTTCGAAAAGCTTACGGAATCATCTCCACTGTTTGTCCTAGATGTTGATGGTACACGTATTAATGAGTAGGATACCTGTCGTATTAGAAACACTGAATATATTCATACAGAAAGTGGGATATTCCAAACAAGTTGAGATGGCCGAGTTGGTCTAAGGCGCCAGATTAAGGTTCTGGTCCGAAAGGGCGTGGGTTCAAATCCCACTCTCAACACAATATTATTATAATAATATTAACCTTTTTAATTTGGTGATTTTTCTTTTCTTTTTTCATTTATGTTAACGGTTAATACTATGGTGATTTTTCTTTTCTTTTTTCATTTATGTTAACGGTTAATACTAGTTGGTTTTCATTTATGGCAACAGTTAATACTAGTTGGTAAACTACGTGCATCTAGCGGCCAATTTCAAGTAACTTTTGGAATTTAGAGAAAAATCTTGTTTAAATGTTTTTTTGCGCAATCATACTTTCGGAGAGAATAATAACTTTTTCTAGATGATTTATAACTGCAAACTAATGAATTAAAAACATAAAAGTAAATTATTTATCCACACTTTTTTTTTTTTTTGGTTCTAAAAATAGAAGAGCATTCCAAAAACAATTTTTAAGCAGTTACTTTAGTTTTTTTTAAGAAAAAAATTTACATTTTCGACCAAGCTTCAATTTTCTTTCAAAAACATTTTAAAGAATTTTATTTAGAGTTTTTGTAAAGATTTAGATGATTATACATATTGAAATCACTACTCACAAACTCACAATTTTAAGAGAATAATTCCATCAACTTATTTATTAGAACACTTAATTTGTGAGGACACGCTTAAAAGAAAATAAATTCCTCAATAAAATCTGACGGTCGGTGTGTGTGTGTGTGATATATAAATATTTATACATCATTAAAGCTAGTCTGTGAGGAATCTCTCAAGTACTAATCTGAAGAAATGAAGTGAAGCCACATGGATATTCTTTTCCATAATTTGTTGATTAAGGCAACACTAAACCTTTTCCTTTGGCACTTTAAAGGCTTGGCTCCGAAAGAGAATTATGGAATATGACCATATAAATATATATAAATATACATACGGTTCTGGAGGGTTTGCAAAAGAATTTTGGACAATAATAATTGCGGGACTCCGCGTGGAGAATTGAAAAAGAGAATATAAGAAGGTTATTTGGGTAATATGCCGTCGGAAATGGACTTAGAAACAGAACATAACAGAACCAAATCTGCCCTTTTCTTCGATTTGCAAATGCTTAGAAAACGAAAAAAAGAAAAAGAAAACTGAAAATTTTGATATTCGATGCCTTTCTCAGAGAGTATATATATGACCAGCTTTGAAGCTCAAGTATTCAAAGCTGGGACGAGCAGAATCCTGGTCTTCTTCTTCTTCGTTAAATATATACAACTTTATATATTGGTTAAGTTGCTATATATATCTAGAGAGAGAGAGAGAGAGAGAGAGAGAGAGAGAGAATAATGGCAGCTGGGAATGAATGGCTGCATGGCTATTTGGAAGCGATTCTGGACGTAGGAAGCAAGACAAGCAAAAAACAAGAAGGGAAGCACAGAATTACCAGGTTTGATGACAAACAAAAGAAAGGGAAGCTGTTTTGTCCAACAAAATACTTTGTTGAAGAGGTCGTTTACAGCTTCGATGAGTCTGATCTCTACAAAACTTGGACCAAGGTTTTCTTTACACATTAATTAATTACCTCTCTCTCTCCCCCTCCCTTTCTTCTCTATATATATCTCTTGTTATTTCAATTAGCAGCATGCATGATTTAAATTATTACTATACTTTTTTTATTTAAGTAATATTAATTGACATGAATTTTCCATCACTATTTTTGTTTAGTTATATCGAAAAGAAGTTCAAATTACTAACTGTTAATAAAAAGAAACAAAAAAAGACGACGTGACACATAAGGGTATATATTCCTTTCTAATCTAAAAGCAAGGCAACGTCAGCGCCCCCACTCTTGCTTACCTCTTTTTGGCCACTTTTTGATAGGGAATATTATGAGTGTAACCTTTTTATTAGCTCTCACAGTTAATTGCAAACTACCGCTTAGGAAATAAAAAATTATCCCATGCTAGAATAGGTAGGAATTTAATCACGCAACATCAATGGTTGAGACTTGTACCTGATGAATCGAAAATCCTTTTGCTTAGCTTCCAGATTTCTAAGCTGCCTTGGATAAATGATAAAACTTCCCTATCCAGTAAGCTAAACTGTATCCTTCCTGTTAAATCACAGTCCAAAACCTTATTACTCATTTAATCAATAATCAAAATTTTATGCTAATATGAGATCATAATATTGCAGGAATTTGACTAGATCGGATAAATTCTATCGGTTAATATATTTAAAAAATACATTTCTTCCATAACAGTGTCAAGATGATCCATCGTAAAAAATGAATCTTCTCGATATTGCTCTTCTCCTAACCAATTAAGTTTAAGATGGAAGTCCATACCAACATATCATTAAAGGGGAAATAGAACTAATGCGATGATTGTACTTACAGGTGATTGCAACTAGGAATACACGTGACCGCAATAATAGACTGGAGAACATGTGCTGGCGCATTTGGCATCTGGCTCGGAAGAAGAAGCAGGTGAATGTTAAATATGCAATTCATATTTCTAAGCAAATATGTGATTACTGATGCATCCTACTTTAGCATCGAATGATCTTACACGTTTTTTATTTTTTGGTTGAAAATGCAAGTGCTCAATTGTTCACACACTGAATTCCAAGTCAAGTGATAACGAGTATTATCGTTTAAAGTTAGTTTAAGGCAGTATTACTTATTAGCCTACCAGAAGAATAATTTGGTGTTTTTATTTTTGGCTAAATATATGTTTTGATACCTAATGTTTCAGTGGTTTTTAAATTTAGTGTCCAAAGTTTTAAAATTTTCAATTTAATCTTTTATATTTTTATATTTGTCAATTATACTAATGGAATACTATATTGAATTGGTAGAAATTTCAAGAAGAAATTTGATCACCTATTCAATTTTTCCTTGAATTATTACATAACTCATTCAAATTTTTAAGAAGTCACTGATATCTATCACAAGTCAATTTAAACCTTCCTAAGGGTATAATTGAAATTTTTTAAAAGACAAGGAACTAAATTAAAATATTTTAAATAGTAGGGATCAAATTGAAAAAAACACTCAAATAGTAGGGACCAAAACATAGATAACCATTATTTTATCGTAATCTAAATTATTTTCTAATATTAAAAACACGGACAAAAGTTTCTTAAAAAATAGGTTGCAAAACAGTTTTTGAAAACAAATTTTGAAAACTTTCATCCAAAAGCTCTTTAACTCTCTCAAACTCGCCTTTGAAAACAAAAAAGAGAGAACTTTATTAACGACAGTCCTAACCAAGTACAGTGTAGACGTGTGTTACGAGCTAGTGTTGATGAAAGTGCGTGATGAATTTCCCCTTTTAGTTCCCTACATCTCCAAATCCTTCCAGTTCAATGTAAACTGGTCAGTACACAATGTAGGCTCTAGCATATATTAAACTTACAAATATTCTTATGGTATGTGACACGAACAGATAGCTTGGGATGATGAACAAAAACTAACAAACCGACGACTAGAACGAGAGCAAGGTCGGAGCGATGCTTCTGACGATCTCTCAGAGGGCTCAGAGGGAGAAAAAGAGCAAGGGGACACTAACATATCCGAGTCTATCAAAGATACTCCTATTATTACTTCTGACACTCAAATTTGGCCAGATGATGAAAAGTCTAGAAGCATTTATATTGTCTTAATCAGGTATACACTCAAGTACTCCAATTTCAATGGATGATCATCAAGGATTTAAACAATAGACAACTAGACCGAGTAAATTCATTTAAATAGCTAAGAGGACAATGCGTGCAGCAATAACTGAGTTAAATATGTGTACCTTCTAATGTGAAGTTTGTGATTCTTCCAGTATCCATGGGCTGGTGCGAGGAGAAAATATGGAACTTGGAAGAGATTCTGATACGGGTGGCCAGGTATGATGAAATTTGTCAAGTCCTTTTAAAAGCAATAAGATACAGAAAAAGTAGAAGGGAAAGAAAACATGCCTCTTTATCTCCTTCCTTCAGAAATACTCATCTGCAATGAAAGGCCCTGCATGACAAAGCTTACAATATCGAAAGCATTTAACTACTATCTATTTATCTTTACCTGTAGCTTCTTTAATTTCAGGTCAAATATGTGGTCGAACTTGCTCGAGCTTTAGCCAATACAAAAAGGGTGCACCGTGTTGATCTCCTAACTAGACAAATCTCCTCACCTGAGGTAGATTCCAGTTATGGAGAGCCCGTGGAGATGTTGTCGTGCCCATCTGACGGAACTGGAAACTGTGGTGCCTACATTATTCGAATTCCATGTGGACCTCGTGATAAGTGTGTGCTAAATATTGTTCTCTTCCCCCCTCAACATTTACATTCTAATTGTGGCAATTAACACGCAAGCAAATCTTGTAACAGATACGTACCAAAAGAATCCCTCTGGCCATACATACCTGAATTCGTCGATGGAGCTTTCAACCACATTGTTAGCATGGCAAGAGCTTTGGGTGAAGAAGTTGCAGGAGGAAATCCAATTTGGCCTTATGTCATCCATGGTCATTATGCAGATGCAGGGGAGGTGGCTGCTCACTTGTCTGGGGCACTGAATGTGCCAATGGTGCTAACAGGACATTCTTTGGGCAGGAACAAATTTGAACAATTGCTTAAACAAGGGAGGTTGTCAAAAGAGGACATCAATGCAACCTATAACATTATGAGGAGAATTGGGGCAGAGGAGTTGGGGTTGGACGCTGCTGAGATGGTGGTTACTAGCACAAGGCAAGAGATAGATGAACAATGGGGACTGTATGATGGTTTCGATCTCAAGTTGGAGAGGAAGCTTAGGGTTCGAAGGCAGCGGGGAGTGAGTTGCCTTGGTAGATCCATGCCTAGAATGGTGGTATGTTATACATGCAACCTCTTGAAGCTCTCTCTTTTCTTGCATTAAGAAGAATAGCTGCCATAACCCAAATTCATTCACATATATATTTATTTCATTTGTCACATCTAGATGATAGTGGAAAGAAGATAGGAAATTTTGGTTGGAATATTTTGTTTTGAACATATACTTATCATCCTTCGGCCTTAGGTTATACCTCCAGGCATGGATTTCAGCAATGTTACAATCCAAGATCCAATGGAAAGCGACGGAGACCTGAAGTCATTGATCGGACCAGACAGAGTTAGAGCTCAAAACAATAGAAATATACCTCCAATCTGGAATGAGGTTCCATATTCTTCTTTCATCCTTTGTACTATTCCTGAAAAAATTGAATTCATTGAAAATAGTACAGATTGATAAAATTACTTTCAGGTTTCTTATCTTTAGCAAAGTAAGAGAATTTCTTAACGAATCTCATAGAACAAACTGGATGCAGATTATGCGTTTTCTCACAAATCCTCACAAGCCAATGATACTAGCATTATCCCGTCCTGACCCTAAGAAAAATGTCACCACATTGCTTAAGGCTTTTGGAGAATGTCAAGCCCTGCGGGAGTTGGCCAACTTGGTAATAATATTTTCCCTCCCTTTCTTCTATCATTGCTTATGCGCAGGCCTAGATCCATATATAAGGACTAACTTTTGTTGACTCTTTACTTTTGCCGAAGGTTCTGATTCTTGGTAACAGAGATGATATTGAAGAAATGTCTACTAATAGCTCAAGTGTTTTGATAACCGTGCTTAAGCTCCTTGATAAGTATGATTTATACGGTCAAGTTGCTTACCCCAAGCACCATAAACAATCTGAAGTTCACCAAATTTATTGTTTGGCAGCAAAAACAAAGGTAAATTTCCCCTGCTAACAAATAGAAAAAAGTTCACAACTAAATTTCTGCATAAAATTGGGTTAAGGATGATATTGTTGTCCCTCTAAGGTGTTAATGTACGGCTAGTTTTGCAAGAATTGACCTGTTACAAAGAAAATATCAAACCTACACACCATAGAATAGGCAAAGTTTATGTTAAAGTATTCTATCAATGATATTTAAGACTCTAATAGTACCTCTTGGCGTTGTCTTTTGAAGGGAGTTTTCATCAACCCGGCTTTGGTCGAACCTTTTGGCCTCACTCTTATTGAGGTAAAAAGTTCACACTTCTATTCACAGATTAGAATGAACTTCATCCAGGGCCCATAATAAGGTTTAATTGAAACCTAAAAGCAGAAACAGAGTTCCTAAAGCATGAAATTCACGCGAAAAATGCTTTTATAACTGATTACCAGGTTGATTCCATGTCTAAATTTGCAGGCAGCTGCCTATGGCTTACCTGTTGTTGCCACGAAAAATGGAGGACCGGTAGATATTTTGAAGGTAGGCATTTCAAGAAAATAACTTGCCTAAAGTATGCCTGGATCCGTAATCCTAGCTGTACTATCCAATAAGTTCTTTGTACCATGTTTAATGCCACACGATAATTATCCTTTTTGATTCTACACAGATTTGTATTTTTTGTCAATAATCAAACTAATGTCTTCTCAGGCATTACACAATGGACTCCTCATCGATCCACATGATCACAAAGCAATAGCAGATGCCCTTTTGAAGCTGGTTGCTGACAAAAACTTATGGATGGAGTGTCGTAAGAACAGCCTTAAAAACATACACCGATTTTCATGGACAGAACACTGTAAAAACTATCTCTCCCACATTGAGCACTGTTGTAACCGCCATCCTACCATCCGCCATGAGAGCGTACCAATTCCAGAAGAACCCATGAGTGACTCTCTAAAGGATGTAGAAAATCTTTCATTAAGATTCTCCATAGAAGGAGAATTGAAGTTCAATGGAGAGCTCGAAGATGCAATGCGGCAGAAGGAACTTATTGAAGCAATTACCAAAAGAATGGTTTCCTCTCATAACAATGACAGTGCAGGTTATTATCCAGGTAGAAGGCAGGGACTATTTGTAATAGCCACAGATTGTTACAATAACAATGGAGAGTATACTGAAAGTTTGCAATCAACAATTAAGAATGTGATGCAAACTGGCTCAGCCTTGGGTTTAGGCAGTATAGGATACGTATTTTTAACAGGATCAAGCTTAAGAGAAACAATGGAGGCACTGAAATGTTGCCAAGTAAGCATAGAAGAATTTGATGCGTTGGTATGCAATAGTGGAAGTGAGCTGTACTATCCATGGCGAGATACAGCAGGTGATACAGATTATGAATCACACATTGAGTACAGATGGCCAGGAGAGAATGTCAGATCGATGGTGACCAGGCTTGCTAAGTTGGAAGGTGGGAACGAGGATGACATAACGGAACATGTAGGCATATGGAGTTCAAGGTGCTGCTCCTACAATGTGAAATCAACTGCCAATGTAAGAATTCAAATATGCTTTATTGTACTGACTCGACAAATGTAATTTGTGGCCTAGGACTGCACATTTCTCATGAGAATCCTAATGTAATGGGCAGATTAGGAAGACCGAAGACCTTCACCAACGGCTGCGGATGCGAGGACTCCGGTGCAATATTGTCTATGTACGAGCAGCATCAAGGTTAAATGTGCTACCATTGTTTGCATCAAGAAGACAGGCACTAAGGTTAGATTCCTTTGATTATGAAACAACAAAGACTCCACAGAAAAAATAAAAAGATGATAAGAGTAATAATGGTATTATAAAAATGAATTACCATTGCAATAACTACAGAAGGAAAACAAAGAACGAGAAAGAAATTACTTAAATGCCTGCTATTTTGGTAGGTACCTTTCAATCAAATGGGGAATTGATCTATCCAAAATGGTCGTGTTCGTTGGGGAGAAAGGAGATACGGATCATGAAGACCTGCTGGCTGGCCTCCACAAGACCATTGTTTTAAAAGGCTCTGTTGAGCATGGGAGTGAAGACAGCTTTAACAGAGAATGTACAGTCACCTTCTCACGTGATAGCCCTAACATTTCCATTTTAGAGGACACTAACGGCGTTCATGATATTTCGGCAGCACTAAATGTTGCTGAGATCAAGAGCTATTAGCCTGTTCTGTTGCCACATATGTAAATAACGAAAAAGAAGATGTGACTGCCATAATAAGAAGAATGTACTTCACTTTTCGTAAGAGCATCAATATTCATTCAAAAAAAAGAAAAAGAAAAAACAATACAACATAAATTGCATTTTGCAACATTTTACTTGATGTTGTTACAGAAAAGGGGTCGCAAAATAACGATCGTAAAATAATTCTCGAAACAAATTGCTGTCATTAATATGCACAAAAGTAGCACGGTAAATATGGTTAGATTTCAGTATTACATCCAACGACGTTGTTTTGCAATGAAGAAGAATTTTGAACTAAGCAGAAGTATTTCTTAGCTCGAGTAGTTGCAACGTTTTCCACAGCAATAGGATTGAGAAAAAAACAACAGACTGTTTGCATTATCACGTACTTAAGCTTACTCCAGCCTTGTATTCCTTACCACAAGTGCATTTAATCACACGTGAAATTTCCTACAAAGTACGACATAACTCTTTCTTATTAAAAGACAGAAGAACGTCCATAGTGCAGTTGAATTAAATATATATATACATATAATAAAACCAACCGCCAAATGTTAAGAAAAAAATCACTGATTTCAAATTCACCTTCAGTTTTGCAATTTGGTCTTGAAGGGACCGTGAATACTCAGTTTCTCCAGCTTTATCTGATAAGAGCGCCTTGGACTCTTCCTCCAATGTAACATCATCCATTGCTCTGAGTTCTGGCTGAAGTTTTTATCCAGGAAAAAGTATTAAATAATAGATTAGAATAAATCAGGTTGATTCTAGAATGCTTTCATAGAAAATTTGGGATATTATTGATTTGTATGTTCGAAATGTAGCTCCCATAATTGGGTTGTAAAAACTATTGCTATAGTTAGGGGACAACTTTAAGTCAATAGCATAAGGAATTACGATATGTACAGATCACAAAGCAGATAGTGTCCATGTAGAAGGTATTTCATGACTTGCGCTAGATAGCATCTTCTATTGTGATCTGTTCTCGAGATTCCAAGGTCGTAAGTTGTTCAAATATTATACGGGTTGATGCTCTTATTTACTACCATCAGATCGATTACCTAGCTAAAATTAATTAATTTATTTTACTAAATAGATAAATATGAGCACCACGTACACTAACCTTGAAATCATTTAATTCGTTCTTAACTTCCTCAATTGACTGTCCAATCTGAAACAAAAATAGATGCCGGTCCAAATTAACAATCTACAGTTAAAAAATGATTCCTATCTTCTTACATGCTCTATCTTTTCCCATATATGCGGGTGGTAGGAAGTTACGAATGGAAGCACTCTTCTTATAATCGCACATACAACCTTTGACGACATTGATTACCTTGGAGTTCTCCAAAACAACTGCACATTTCATCTTTGAGACTTGACTAAGTTTGGCTTTCGCAGATTCCAACTTACCCAATAGATCTTTCCTCTCTTCCACCTGTAAACCAACATTAGATCAACACATTATGCTTCAACACACTCGCCAGTCCATGGCAGGAGTTCAGTACCAGATTGTTAGGATTGCAGTAAATACGAGTGCCAGAGATCCCTACGAGAGAGGATGGAATAAAATTAGTATGAATTTCATGCTACAGTAGTTAGATTGTTAAATGGAAGCTCAAATAATCAAATTTTACATTTGAGCTTCACTTGCAAACCAATATATAAAATGTTTCCACGCTATTGATTCAGAAACTAAAATAAATTATTTCTAAAAGCCTTAAACTTTGAAAAACTTTGGAAAATGTCTGACGATTCTACTTTATCATCCATTCTATATCTTAACTGCAAAACTAGTTACAAATAGGATAGATTTAATCTAAAGTGTTCCAAAGTAAACCATTCTAGGTATTATGGTTACTTCAAAACTTGAAGAGGGGATAGGAGGCCCAGAACTACCTCCAACTGTATCATAAGATCCTTCCGTTTCACTTCCTCGCTTAGCAGTTTCAAACTTAACCTGAAATAAATTGTAATCAGTTAGCTGGAAGGAATAACTTATTGCACGCAGTGGGAATGCAAAACCTGCAAACAGAAGAGACCTTAGAAAAGATGATTTAAAGATTAAAACTTTTTCAGCCTTATCTTGTTGTAAATAAATTGATTGGCCCTAGCACAAGCTTTTAACTCCAAATTACTTGCGTGGTGAATAAGGGCTAAGGGTCGTGAATGAACACTTGAACTATCTTCACTCCATCACTTAGATTGATGATTTAGTACATGACGATTTTATTGAAAAGATCGAGGGCTCAATATTTATCTCTCGTGTTTTATGCATTCACATTTAAAGCCAATACGATAAGGACTAAGTAACTAAAGGATGATAAAAGAAAAAAAGTCGTGATCAAGGGCAAATATTCTTGAAAGAAAGATCCAGAGCCAAACTAAGTATATACTATAAAAATGACATTAAGAGCGTAAAATAAGATGAGACTTAAGCATAAAAAATATAATAGACTCCCACGATGACATTAGAAATTCACATATAGGGATGGAGGAAGCTTCTATTTAGAACCTGAGAAGGAAAAATAATTCATATATGAGCTGTAGAATTTAAATTAGACAGATTCAAAACATCTAGTTTCCTATAAAGGAATATTAAATTGTAGCGGCAAGAATCACTTGGATACTTGTTTACTAACTCTCTTTAAACCCATGTACAAAATCTAGCGCCAATATCTATTGGAGCAGTTGAGGGACAACCATCTAATCTCATGAGAGCAAAGAAAGGGCAGCTCAAATATACCATAACTACTAATATGATGAGAAGTATTGGAGAGACAAGAGTGATGATCTAGTGAGAAATACCAATTCGTGCTCTTCCGCTTCTCCGCGCATCATGTTAGCATTTACCCAGTCCTACACCAAAGGTTGCATAATAGACTGAATTTCAAAACATAAATAATGGATTTAGAATTCATGATTAATATGACATATGTTTTGGACTTCAACCTGCTGATCTTGGAATTTGAGACTGATGTCCTCAGAAACTTTGGCATAATAAGTACTATCATGGTCAAATATACTATTGTTAATAACACAATCACGCACCAGTGGTAGAACCAGAAATACAATATTGCATAGTTCAATCACCTCTTCTCAATAATTTTGGCTCCTAAGCTGACTTTTTCTTGCTGAATGAGCTCGAGTGTCTGTATATCAAACAGTTGAGAGTATTTAACAAGCAAGAGGCGGATGCAAAACAGTATTCTTTGAAATCCATAATGGAAAGAAACTAAACAAACATTTTTCTCCTCTTGTTAAACAGGAGAATAAGTGAACCGGAGAAAATAGTTCCCTTTGTTCTTTTAGTCTAACGAAACTAGACATCATAGAAACTCTTTTTCTCTAAACGTATAGATATACAAGAGTTGGGCACGATGTCCAGCCTCAGCTCACATATTTGATCGACTAAAGCCAAGAAAAAACGTATAGATATACAAGAGTTGGGCACGATGTCCAGCCTCAGCTCACATATTTGATCGACTAAAGCCAAGAAAAAAAAAATTAAGGCCGGACCAGAAGAAAAGTTCCAATTCCATTTCATGAGGTCACTTGAGGTTGAGCAATATGACTTTCCTTTTTAGTTCATGACTCCACTAAATTGAATCGTATACATTGTATTTACCTAGAAAATTCAATACTAGCGCTGTAATAAGAGAGAGAAAATGAACTTTTGTTCTATTTTCTCCATTTTTGTCAGCGACGAGAAATGATGAAATGGAGATCGATTATTTATCATGTAGATGCTACAGCATGGTCCTTTTACACTAACTAAGCAGTTGCTGAACAGCTCTTAGACCTACACGAGAGGGAAAGCACACAAGGCAAGCACCAAGACACCAGTACAGAGAATAGACCACCTGTGAAAGTGTACATATGTCGAGCTCCAAAGAGGCGATTTTTCTTTGTTGTTCTAATATCTGGGAGCATATTTCACCCTTTGCCCGCATCATTCGCTCAGCATCTTCTTTGAGTTGTTTTAACTCACTTTTTGCTGCATCAAGACGTCTTTAGTGAAAGCAAACTATAGCCATTCAATCTACAACTAAATTTTTTTAGTTTGCTCGAAATATTAAAGTTTTAGGAAAAAATAAGGTAAGACTAATCTGAACTTAACATGCAATAATTCGTGCCTAAGTTCATTCGACCAACCAATTCTCAACAGAAAGTAATCAAACGGCAACAGCTGCTAATCAGCACTACATGTACGAACAAAAAATGGTGAAACCGCCTCCAAAAAATAAATTAGAGCTACGTAAAGCCAAAAAGCAATTGATTATTCATTTAAAATCATCAATATACGATTACATATTATATTAAAAGACTTCTAGAATAGTACTGGATTGGGTAATAAACATAGGTAAATAAAATGATAGTTCAGTCCTGTTTGGTTGATTTAAGTAATGGTTCAAGGATAATATTGGGAGTTAGTTATATCAGCAAGATATCAGAAAATCTCAATCTGACTAAAGCAAGAGTAGAATGAGACAAAATCAATACACTTCAAGCACACGCTATGAATTACATGGCACCAGGTCATCAATGACATCATTCTGGACGTGCACCAAGAGTATGCAATCTTATGCCTAAGATAAAAGCAAAGAAGTTAGTTATGACATTAGGTCCAATGGACAATATGTTTGATCGACTTGGAAGAAGATGAATGTTCTTAGGTTTTTGTTACTCGATTCACGTAATTATATATTACCAATATGAGTCGTGACACTCTCGAAACAGGATTATTACACCCCTTCGAAATTTTTGGCAATAACAAAAGCAATGAAATAGATTTTTTGGCCAAACGCGTCTCTGAATGAATTAGAAGAATTCTTCAGCCGTCTTTATAATAGAAACTGCAAAATCCTTCAGCTTCACTTTGTATAGTCACGGTTGTAGTAGGCATGAATAACCAAAACTACTTTCAAGTAAGCTAGTCATCCATAGATATGTATCAGACTGATGTAGAAACCGGGGAAAAACTTGAGCAAAAAGAAAACTAGATGCTATGGAGTTTTGAGCAAGAAAATGATCACAATAACCAGTTAGACATCCTCGAAATGATCTGAAGTGAAATTAAAAAAAAAATAATAAT
The DNA here is from genome assembly GCA_033971965.1 of Cucurbita ficifolia. Lineage (NCBI taxonomy): Eukaryota > Viridiplantae > Streptophyta > Magnoliopsida > Cucurbitales > Cucurbitaceae > Cucurbita > Cucurbita ficifolia. The sequence goes on from CM066976.1 coordinate 209,274, forward strand.
AATCGAGGACGAGACAGGAACAAAGAGAGAATAAATCTACAAAATCTCCGTAAACAAAAGTACGTGCTGAATTATTTTTCTAGGTGCAAAAGGAAGAACGTTCAGATAAACAAATAACGAACTAGAAGACTAGAAGTAGAGACTTGACCAGCAGTAAGATCATTCTCCATGGTTCGAATAGTAGTAAAGTGCATGTGCTCTTCCACAGAGATCTTCGAAACTTGATCCTCCACGTCTAAGTCAAGTTTGACACAGAATCAATCCAAAGTAGCACAATGATGCGACAAAATATAATTCCGTGCGTTAAAACTTGAATTTGGAGGAGCCGATACGTACCGCTCATTTGTAAGCGCAGTGTCTTCATGTACTGCAAATACTCTTCCATCTTCGACAGTTCGCAGAGCCAGAAGCTGTGATTCAGTTCAAGTTTCAGTTCGGTGCCGAGAAAACTTGAAGCGATTGAAATCGCAGAGCGGAAGCCAAGAAATATAGCGATAAAGCGCGCGCCAAACTGGGATACGATAATACTGATCAACTGAGAGATGCAAATATGGAGGGAAAATTTGTGATTTCTCCTTCGAGATGGACACCTTTTTTTCTTAACTTTAATTTTGTCCTTTAGCATTTTATGTCAACGGTTTAATATTATTTTGGTTGAGTTATTACTTCAACGGTAATTTCTTCGTGGATAATTAGGATTAAATATTTAAAGGTAGATCTATAATTCTTGAATTAAAAAAGGCCATATATGTTTATATTAGACGTGTAAAGCTTTGATAAATAATGAATATGGGGTATTAACACGAAAATTATTGATTCTAAATCATCTCTAATCATAAATCAATATATAGATAAAAGGCATTATTAGTTTTTCGTTTTTTAAAAATTAAGAAACACTATTTCTATTTATTAATTTCTTTATATGTTTTCTTTTTGGGTCCAACATTGACCTCGATCGTATATGCTAGTTTGGGTTCACCTTTTGTCTTATTACGGACTGAATTTCATGTTTTTAATTAACATATATTATATAATATATTGTAAAACTAAAATATTAAATCAGAATATTTATGAAGCGTGGCGATGCGCAATTACTTGATCGCCCCTAATCTGGTCGGCGGTGGACCTCCGAACAGAAATCATAAGAAATTATCGATCTTCTCTGGACTTCGGAGGAGGGAAACGAATAAGATTGATGGCTGTTATCTCATGATCGCTCGACCAACCGCAGTTGAAGAGTGACCAACCACGAAGAAAAGAATTGGCGCATCTTTTTTCTGGGAGATTAATACAGCCTTTCTGAAATTTCTGTATTCGATTCGTTTTTTGCTTCGATTGAGGCTCCGGGAGCAAACAAGGATTTCTGAAATTTTCAGTTTAGTTGGAGGTGAAGATGGCAACAGTAGGGCATACACGTCCGACCAGTTGGTTTAACCAAAAGATCGTCGATCCTCTCCTCCAAATCCTCCAGAGGTTCTTTCTCTCATTGCGCATTTTAATTATGAAATGTTTTATTTCTCTTGGAGCAGCGAAGTTTGTTTGATAGGAATTTGACGAACTCTGTTCTTCATTTTGTACAATTTTGCTTGGGAATTTTTAATCTGAGGATCAGATATTGCATGTCATTTTACAGATTGTCTATGTTTGGAAGCGTATTTTGATTTGATTTTGAGTTCTGACCTTCTAGTATGGAATGGAAGGCATATTCTTAAAGAGAAAAATTAGAATTGCTGGATTCAGTGATTTCAGGAATTACTTTTTCACTTCTCCTTCCATGAATTCTAGGAGTTGTTTTTGTTACTTCTTTTCTCAAAGAGACAAATGGTCCAAAGCTCCTCTTAATTTTCTGAAGATTGGCCTTGAAGAAATTACTAAATCCTTTATACTTTCTATTCTTGGTTTTGCTGTTGAAGGGGCGCAGAGCCGAAGCAACTGGCATTCTCTGCAGCTCTCGGCACAACCCTGGGACTGTTTCCTATATGCGGTATATATTTCCTTAACAGTACAGAGACTACTGGATTCTGTTGCTTTCACACTTAACTGCATTATGTTTCTCAAGATGTGAAGTTTTTTAATGTGGTCAAGTTCATATTAAAAAAGGGTGGAAGCTTTACTCTCTTGGGTATTTCTGTATGTATTCCCTGTTTATCATTGGTTTTCGATCTCGATTTGTTATATGATTGGTGTTAAAAGCATAGCAGTTTTTGAATCATGGGGTGAATATAAATATCCAAGCAGACCTCGTCTTAAATCCAATATAGAACATTTGAGACTGACGAAATGTCAAAAGCCAGAAAAGGTGAGTATAATATAGGTTCTAAGGGGCATTTCTATTTTTTTTAAATAGAGATCAAAATAATGTAGAAATTTAAGGATAGATGGTATCAGGGCTATTGCGAAGCTCCTTTCTCTTATTCTTTTTTCTTGGTTATTGTTTCATTCATTACTGAACCACATTTTTACGTTAAAGGACTTGTTAGAGATGTTAGGTTAATTTTTTTGCTTCAGTTTATGTGATTAGCTCTAGGTATATATGTGTTAAAATAATGTGTGAAGTTCGTACCACCATCAATTTGATATTTTATCTTTCATTTACACAGGGGTCCCTGTTTTCCTATGTGGGTTTGCAATTGCATTTCTTGGACCTCTTTGTCATGCTCCAACGGTGATGCTTGCCAACTTTGTTGTTACTCCCATAGAATTGAGGTACTTGTATTCATTTCAGTAATACGAACACTGAAGAGTTGGATCTTTATTCTCACATTCTGATGTGAAGCAGTAGCTATTTTTTGTTGGGAAGAATACTTATAAATAAGCAACTTTACATATTATTTATATATGCGAGCATTTCTTGAGTCAGAGGCTTGGGGATGTTTCATCCCTCTCATTTGTTGATTATTTTTTATTTTTGCTCTGAAGCTTGGTGGTGCCTTTCTTGCGCTTTGGTGAAGCAATTTCCGGGGGACCTCGTTTCCCATTTACATCTGATGCCTTGAAGAAAGTTTTTACAGGCCAAGCTTCACATGAAGTACTACTGAGTATTGCTCATGTGGTAAGGTTTCTTCTACATACTAATTTCAGTTCTGTGCATGCAGGGTTATCATTGTTACTCTTTTTTGTCTTTGCTCAGGATTAGACTATAAGGTCACCTATTAGTCGCAGATCTCAAGATCAAATACTTCAATTAATGAATCGAATTGGTTTGAGAAGCTAGAAGACTGTACTTCTAAAAGATCCATTTTTAAGAGTTGTTGTTGGTTGAGTGCACATAAGGAGGTCAGCTCTGGTTTTGTTGACTCCAAATCCTCACTTTTTCTAGCTAAAACTCATAATTACGTTTTAGATGTCTTCAAGGAGAATGTGAGAATAGACTGTGAAAGATTTCTATGAGTTAGAGAAGTTAGACTTTGGCTCTGTTGGTGCAAAAATATTCATGAAAACTTAGTAGGAACAAATGGTTGGCAGATTGCATTGTATAAGCTTAGAGAGAGATAGGGGTGTGTGTATGGGGGAGAAGATATATGCATATAGAAGAGGATCAAGGTTCACATAAAAGGATGTTCGGGCTTGCCTTGAGGTAAGTATGAAAGCAAGAATTATATGGTCTCTTACAGTCTTAACTTCCTTGGAATACACACATTAGTGAATGTACAACTTATATACCCCTTCGCAACAAGAAAGACAAACTTGTGTATCAAAATGAAAACTTGCATACTAGGAAGACAATAGATTTGTCAAGATGCAACTCGAGTATTGTTCATTTTACTCCTTGGATGACATTCGACAGTGGCGAAATGGAAAGATGCATGAACTTAGTTTCTTATCTTCTCCAATTGTCAATTTTTCTCTCTCTGAACGTCGAACTGCTTGCTGTACTTTTATCATAGTCATTCCATTTTCCCATTTATCTTGTTCTAGAGTTTTAAATGAACGTCAGTTATCTTTATTTGCTCATTCTTCCCTTCTATGATATATCTGCCAAAATCTGGAGAACCTAACCAACCATCCCGTGTTGTGTGATTGCGCCATACTGTGTGATCAAATACATCAATTGTCTCTTATTATCCCCAACACTAACACCGTGTCACCAACCAAGATCATTTTCCCTGTGGTTGAGCTGATTCTCAACATTTGCAGTTCTAACATGTGGATATTAGTTCGTACATTGTCATTTTGTTCGGTTGCTTCATTCGAATTAATAAACTGACTGAAAGCTTTCAATCGATATTGGCAGTTGTTGGGATGGCTTGTTGCCGCGCCCTTTATTTTGGGCATTGGATATATGTTGTTTTTACCATGTTTCAAGATTTTGGTCCACAAGTTCAGCACTGGTGCATCAAGCCCAAAGAAGTCACCTCATTCACACTCAGAAGTCAGACTGAAGGTGAGGGATATCTGATTTAAGGATCCCAGAACTGGTGCATTTCCTGGAAACTTGGTGACTCACTTTAACATGGTAACCTTCTCTGTATGCATCACTGAGGCGTTACTGTGCTCGGTTGATGGTCGGTTTCTTTTTTCAGTTGCTTCGCTTTGTAATGATATATGAACACAGTTCTCTGGATGAAGGTTTTGTCAACAAATCTTAAAAGCTGGGCTGGCTCCTATTACAGCATGAAACTGATGCAAGCCTATTATTCACATCACTGCATTGTTGTATTGTATGTGTACCCTACCCTGCCTTCACCGGTAGTAAACCTTTGAAATGTCAAGCTCTGAAATTGAGGAGCCAAAGGATAATGTTTCCTTTTCAACGTTCTAATGGTGTTTGGTGGTGTATGAAAGAAAATCTTTTAAATTTTTAACAAACATTATCGATTTTTTTCCATCGCTCTTACGTTCTTTTAGTTTCAACCCTTGCCAGCCAATTCAAACCTAACTCAGTCGTTTGCGACAGTTTAGAGATTTAAATTCTCTCTTCAATTTTGTTGCAAAAAAAAAAAAAAAAAAAAAAAATTTGATCATACATATATGGTCGATCAAATTGATGACAAAAAAAACTATAGTGGTTACATTTAACTCAATGAATAGAAATGCTTGTGTACCTTTTTTAATAGAGGTTTAGGATACAAATATTGAAATATTCGAGAAAATTTGTTTTATGAAAGCTATTATATTTTAATTTTAAATAAATCAAGCCAAATGTTCTCTAATATTATTTAATTACACGTCACTAAAATTTAATTCAAATAATAATAATTATTAGAGATGATAGAATAAAGGCCAATTTGTTTGTAGGATTGTGGATCTCATTTCAGAAATTGGGGGCTCAAATAATTTGATTTTTTCTAAATTAATAAACATTTCATAGAATTAAAAATGTCGTTTTTTTTAGTATATATCGAGTTAGATTCCATTGATAACACAACAAGTATGAATTTTCTTAATTATAATTTTTTTTTTATAACTATACTATTGTTAATCTTTTTAGCGGTAATTCTCATGAGAGGGAGAAAAAAAAAGGGCAAGGAAGATTGTTGAAAAGTAAATAGAAGCCATTCTCGCGGGTGCTACGTTGTTGACGATACACAAGAACTGCTCGAATCTTCTCTCCGATAAAACAAGCAGTCTACAAATTCAATCCTCCGGAGAAGAATGACATTTCATATTCTCTCGTCAACGTTGAAGAAATCCCCGACATCGAGTTGTTTTCATTATTTTATATCAATTTCGGAATTCTGAGGCGCAACTGAAGAATTGGAGAACAAAACGGCTCCCCGGCTCCGGTGTTCGAACCCCTCTCCGATCTGTAAAACCCTTGCCGAATTCTTCCATCTCGGCAGCTTCTCAAAACATAAGCTAGGTGTCATTCTTTGATCTCGATGGTTATTTGCTAGTATATATCAGTGAAATGCAATTCTGTATTTGTGCTTACATTGATGCGTATCATTCTTTGATCTCGATGGTTATTTGCTTACTTGGTGAATGATTAAGTGATCGTTAACTGTGAATGTGAGAAGCTCAGGATGTTGGTATTTCCATGACCTGATTGGTTTATTGTAAATCTAGATCGCGCTGGCGGACTATCTGTTAATCACTCTTGGCCAATTCGGACGGGATGGCCGATACTGCGATCGACCAAGTGGTATAGTAAACTAATATTCGTTCTAATATATCTTTTGCGCTTTTCGGTTGGAGTACCATAGAAGTAATCTCATTCGAGTTATGAATCACGACCACGTTCCAAGTGGTACGATAAGTGGGGATGTTGGTATCAGCGATAAGATCTTTCGAAAGTGAAGATTATGAATGTATCTACGTTTAATAATGGAATGGAAGTTGAACTGCGTAGTGTTAGCTAATAAAAAATTGATTTCAATTCAGTTTTGGACAGCAATGTATTATATACTTTGTCATGCTTCTTTACGCACTGCAGAATCACTCTTATGATGAAGCCAACCAGACCCAGAAGAATGTTTTTGACTTGGAATCATTTGTTGGGGACTTGACTGTCGAGGAGGATGCTTGCAGGTAGGTCCATTGCTCATGTTTCTTCTTCTCGTATGAAGCATACACAACCTTTTCTTTTTCAGCCATCATAACCATGTTGATGGTCAGATTGCAGAGTGGACTTGGATTGACGTTAGTTAAGAAGACTACCATGAGTTTATTTGGCTATTATATTTATTACCTTCTACTATTGAATTACCAAATTTGACCGTGGTATAAATTTATCCCGTTTTACAGTGAAGACATTTCATTGGAAGGACTGCAGCAAGAACTCGAAGAATGTAAAGACGATGGTGTAAGTTATTTCTAACTTGGGTGTGAAATTTGTATGATTGAGAGTTTTAGCTTTACAATCCTAATCAGTGTGTTTTTATATCCGGTGGTAGTGTCTTTTGCCCCCAACAGTTTTATTATTTTCAAATTTCATATTGTACATTTCGACAATTAATCATTGATTTTATTGTAGTTTGTAAATGTGCAAATCTTCTCGCCACTTTTATTTATTTATTATTATTATTATTTTTAATTATGGAGCTTGTTCAATTCTTTTAAGATAACGTTTCAAGATAATATTTCCTTTGTCAGGCTCCCTTGTAGTGAACTTTTATTCATTTCTTGTATTACCTGTTAGAATCTTTCACGACCTTACTTGGACATGATCTGCTCCATAGGTTATACTACTATGTCCTTGAGTTAATTTTTTTTTAGAATCTTTCATTCAGCTTAATGAAAGCTTGTTTTTTCATAAAAATAAAAAAATATATTTTTTCTATAGGTATCAAATATATAATCTTTAAATAACGTGCTCAATCATTTGTTGTGATTGTACATTATGACTCAGATGAAAAATTTTGGTAGAATTTCTACTGAAAACTGACTTGGTTTTCCTTACTATTAATCTTCTTTGGTGCTTAGTTGCATCATTTTAGCTTCTTTATGGTCTCCTAGTATAGTTTGAAAACTAGGGGCTTATGGTTTCATTCTTCCCAGAATATGACTTCTAGTCTGAAATTAAAATTGTCTATCGGTGATAGAAGTATATCACTGATAGACTATATATGGTAAATGAGTGATGGATCTGAAAATTTTAAAAATTGACATATTTACGAATTATTTATTTGCATGACATATTTGCAAATACGACAGCTAATTTTGCCGCCCATTACAATTATCCTTTATTTTTTAACTCTTTATTAATCAGGTAGTTGCGAACATACTTTCTAAAGGTGTAAAACTAAGGGAGTACACAAAGGGAGTTGAAAACAATTTGCGGCAGGTTGAGCTGGATTCCATACAGGTTTGTCATCATTCTAGTTCTTTTTGTTTACATTTCTAGCTCTAAATATTTCTAATCTTTGCTATGCATTTCTTTTTAGAAGTGAATATATTATCCTGCCTTGCCTGTGATTAAGCAATGTTATAGACATCTATGTGTACTCTGTTTAGCACTGCAAGAGTGCATTGGCTATTACTGTCTTTTGCTCTCATTAATATTTCTACTTTCAGAGACAGCTTTAAAGATGTAAGATGCCGCATGTCAGGAGTAGTTTATGTGGTTAAATTAGAACAAGCTGGTTGCTAAGCATAATGTGGGTTGTTGGTTGGTTTAGAAATCCATGATCTATGTTTTTTTTTCATGCCTCGAGATGGTATTTTAGCTATTTAATCGCAATTGTTCCCTTTTTTATGATTAGCAGCAGTTGCAGAGATCATTCTTAATCTTCTTTGACCCTGCATGTGGGGAATATCTTTATTTCCTTTCTCTTTGCATGTTTTCTCTTTTCAATATATTGTTTCTTATCTTGAAAAAAAAAAAAAGAAGCTCAAGATCTATCTAGTTGAATTATATTGGTAATTACACATAAACCTATGGACACGTATAGATATGCACACACTTAACTTGCTTGTGCAAACATGCGAAATATGCACATATATTTGTGATTCATTAGTTCTATTATTGAGTGTTCTTCCTTTTCACATATCAATAAAAAGTTGTTCTTGTTAAATAGAAAAAAAAAAAAAATGATTCCAGTATTAAGGGCTCATTCTTATTGTTCATAAATTGCAGGAATATATTACAGAAAGTGATAACTTAGTCTCGCTTCATGAACAAATTCGTGACTGTGATAACATTTTATCTCAGATGGAAACTCTTCTCAGTGGTTTCCAGGTATTTTGGCTGCTGTTCTGGAACTCTAGTAATATCAAACTTCTTAGTGAAGTACATCAATCTGGTTGTATTAGCCTGTAGCATTGTTGTGTCATTATATCTTCTTTAAAGTCTGAATTTGTTTCTAGTTCCTCTTTTCGTAAGTTCGTATCTGATTATGCCTCGTTAAATGATACTATGGGACTTATGTTATCTTTCTCAAATTTGAATGCATATGGAATTACGTTGACCTTCTTGAATTTAATTCTATTGTTAATCTATATCATCGTAAAGGAGTTTGTCATCATTGTTCCCCACCTCCCCCCAAAATTTTCGTTGTTTCTATTATTTAATTTTTTTCATCCTAGGGATTCTTTCCCAAAGAATTAATATATGTATATTTTTTAAAATTTTCAGGCCGAAATTGGTTCTATCAGTGCAGACATTAAAGTCTTGCAGGAGAAGTCAATGGATATGGGTCTGAAGCTCAAGAATCGCAAGGTATTCTTGGTTGGATTAAAAAACTTCATTACTTTAGTAATTTGAAAAAACTGAAAAAATTAAGTCTTTGAGTCTCAATAGGCGTTTACAATGGCTTGCTTACTTGCAATATCCATTGCTGTTTAATTTAGCAACGTATCAGATACATTCTTATTTTCTAGAAACTTATAAGGACATTATTGTAGTTTTAAAGTACAACTATATTATATAAAATGCTAAGAGATAGGAAGAAGTGAAATTAAGGTGCTATGATCATTACTACGGCATTTTGGACTTCTTAACTATCATATTTTGGTAACTTAGCCTTTCTTCTTTAATTTACAATTGGAGATCATTTTTGTAATCCACCATTGGTGGTCATTTTATTCATCGATGAAATTCTTGTTTCTTCTTCTTCAAAAAAAAAATAAAGAGTATATTTTGATAATATTAGTTAGTTATAATGTTCGTTAGGAGGAACTATAAGTTAATTAAATACGTAAGCACTATGCATTTGACATTGGTTTTGAGTAGCAGTTCAAGACTTACAATGTTTTCCTTTTCTTTTTGTCCCCCAGAACAAGTTTTTCGCAACTTTGCTTTCTCTAATAAGACTGCTATTGATTTAGCTTCATCTATCGAAGAAAACATAATAAGTAATGATGTGAAATAATATTCACACATTCCTTCTATTGAAATTTCTACATTTTAACGAAAAATGCTTCTTGAGAAACTTACCACAACACAACACCTGCCATAAAGTAACAGGAGATGCTCGAGTATTTTATTTGTGATATTACGGTGTTCGTCACTAGTTTATTTTAGGAATCATTTTTCATTCTAGGCATTGCTTTTCAGGTGGGAACTAGCATATTGTTTTTGAGATAGTATGTGCTTTCTCATTTGTTACTCTGAAAGTTGTTAATGAGACCTTTTTGGGCTTAGCTTTCCTCCCCTTTTGTAATTTTATATTAAGTATGAAATAATCATTTTTTTTTCTTATAAAAAAGGTTGTTTTTGGAACCTGAAATATTGGGGGCTCAGTAAATGCATTTATGGGGTCCTGAAAAGTTTCTTTTTTCTTCCTTTTTTTTCTTTAATACTTATTTTAGTGAGACTTCATGTGAATACATTTAGCAGTTGGTTTCTTTTGAAAAGAAAATTGCATGTTCATCTAGTTTGCTCATTATTTGAACTCAGTAAATGCGTTTATGGGATCCTGAAAAGTTTATTTTCTTTCTTCTTTCTTTTTAATGCTTCTGTAAGTGAGAATTCATGTGAATTCTTGTAGCAGTTGCTTTCTTGTAAAAAGATAAATTGCATCTTTGTTTAGTTTTGCTCATTATTTTAACACAGCATAATACATACAGCACTATTCTGTCTTTCTACACTATCATTTTTTTTCTCATGTGCTAGGCTTTATGTTCTTATTCAGGTGGCAGAATCAAAATTGGCAAAGTTCGTCGAAGAGATCATTGTTCCTCCAAGAATGATAGACATAATTGTTGATGAAGAGGTATTGTTGGTATCGGTGCATTTCACTTCTTCCATTTGAAGTTTGGCATTTTTTGTTACTCATTGTCTTATTGTTCTTGCTCTAAATTTGTTTTGGACACCTTTAACTCTTTGGAGTTTCTGCTGTATATCGTTCTTATTAATTCAGTTTTTCTGTTTGCAACTAAAAATGTATATATTTTGAGTAGTATTGAATAAATTATACTCATTTTAATAGAAGGGAGCTAAATTATCCCTTCTTCAATTTGGTTTTCATAATTTGTGATGCATAATTTGAAATTTCTTCATGCTTCCTTCCTTTTTTTTCTTTTTGTTATTGAAATGCCTATGTTGGATGTTTCAGTGAACCTTTGTTCCTTTCTTCAGGTGAATGATGAATATTTAAGAACTCTTGAGATTCTAAGTAAGAAGCTGGTCGTCGTGGAAGTGGATCCAATGATAAAAAATTCCAAAGCACTTAAGGATGTCCAACCTGAGCTTGAAAAACTCCGACAGAAAGCAGTGTCTAAGGTTGTTCTCTGTTTCCAGCAGCCATATTCCTTTGAAAATAAATGTTAGTCTGTGTTTTCTTTGTGATATTTATGACGTAGTATGTTATCTACTCCAACCTCATTCACAGGGCTCTAGTAGTACAGCAGTAGTTAAATATGTAGAAAAACCATTAAATTTGAAATCATCTTCCATTTTTACTGTGAATAGCTTTTATAACACCAGAAATGACTTTGGTATTTTAGAAACAATATACAATTTTTTTCCCTTCTTTCTGTTCCAATTTGTTTAAGAATGAAAATGTCAGTTCTGAATTGATTAGGCATGTAACATAATTGACAGACTAGGAATATAACATGAGGAAAACTGACAAGGTATTACTATTCTGTTATATTTCTTGAAGTCTGGTAGGTCATGTATGCCTATTTGGATTTATCCATCATTCCAATCGATAATGTTCAGATGAGATTGATGTCTTGATTATCTCATATTAGAGATGAAAGATGTGGTCACCATCGATTAAACAATAAATTATAAATTTTGAATTGGTGCAGCTAGAACTCCAATTTAAGTGCATATGTGTCAGTTATTGAATTTTTGTTTCTTTTTTGTTATTTTGACAGGATGTTATTGAATAATTATACATTTTGTCTATGTTATAATTTTACAGGTCTTTGACTTCATTGTCCAGAAACTCCATGCTTTGAGAAAACCCAAGACAAATATTCAGATCCTTCAACAGAGTGTTCTTTTGAAGTACAAGTAAGTCTAAAAAATTTCACTTTCCATACTTCCCTTTTCATTGTAGTCTGATGAAAAGACGCCAAGTATGGAATAAACAGATATTCAGAATGTTAATACACCTTCCACTAACTTTCAGTACATATATTTTTCAAAGGAAGAGATAGAATTATAAAATAATACATTACAAAACAAGGGAGGTTAAGGCATTCTTCCCAGCCAAAAAAACACGTAGAAGATTTTCAAGAAACTTGCGTCAGAAAACAATTATGATCATGAATGGCTTAATCAAGATAACCTTTAAAAATCTGCAATCTACTCACCATCTGCAATCTATTCACCATCAAGACAGCGATATCCAAGAGAAACCAGACTTGCCAAAGATAACACCAGCCACAATGAGCTGTGAACTCATGACCTTGTTCTTTAATCCATGACCAACAAAAGGTTATGGAGGAGCCACCCTTCAAGAACCTTGGGATGACAAAAATTCCAAATTTTAAAAACCAAGCTAATTGTCTAGGATTCCTGCCTTGCCATCGCTTGTCATGCATGTATCTGGTGGAGGAAATTAATATGGATTCACTTTTGGGTTCCATATACCATTTATGTCTTGCAATAAGAGAGAGTTGAAAAGAAGAATCTGACAGCTTGAGCAGCTTTTTCAAATCTACAAAAAAGTAGTAAAGTTGATTTGGCAAACATTCAGGCTGATCTAACAGAATTTAGGACATGAGTTCATGCATCATGCACCCTATTTCGTCAATCTTCCATTTCTTCTATCTTGCATATTGCATGGCCTGCTATTGTCAATAATTGTGCTAAGAAACCACTTCTCTCCTCCCTCTCATAAAAGTTCCATTGAAGTTTAGTTTTTCAGTTTTGCTCCAACTCATTATCATAAAATAGATTTTGCGGTCCTCCCTGCATTTCCACTTATTATTACATAAGAAAATTTGTTACCATCTTCCAGTCTGATACAGAAATTAGGATGTTGTTTGCCTTTTTCAACATGTAATTTAGAGAGCAGATTCACAAACTATACTATTACTTGCTGAATATTTTGATGTGTTTCTTCTTCTATTAGTAGTTGAATTATTCATTGATTGTTCTTTGTTTTTATAATTATAATGTGTCTTTTATGCACAATGAAGTAGTAATCAATATGTGCCTCAACAACGATCCATTTATTGCTTACCCTGTTATTTTTCATCCATGAAATTCAATATTATTCCATGATTTTGCATCTCTTTTTATCTACCCGAGGTTTATCATTGAATATCTTTTCAGATTCTTCTACCTTAATGATAATGTAGGTATGTTATTTCTTTCCTCAAGGATCATAGCAAAGAAGTTTATCATGAGGTTCGGACAGCGTATATCGATACAATGAACAAGGTAATTGTAGAAGAAATCATTTATTCTTTTAATAACATGCATGGTTTAATTACACGAACCCTTGTGGAAGACATGCCAATTCAAATCCTTGGACAAAATATTACTCATAATATTTGATTATTATTTTGAGTTGTTTCTATGTACGGGAAATTCATGGTTATCTTGATTTATTTTGACCTGGGAGTTCCAAATCATTGATGCTGGCATGATGCAAGTTGACATACAATGCTAACAATCTACTGCCAGTTGAGCATAACAACTCACGTTGGACTTATCAGACTTATCAGAACACTAAAAAGTGACATGACATTGAAGGAGTCCAAAAGTTAGAGCTTGTGTGGGTTACATCAGTGTGGATTTATCAGACTTATCAGAATACTGTTATTTCTTAAACAAGTAACAGAAAAGAAAATAAAAGGCAACAATCCGTAGCATTACATCAGTGTGGGTTCCACAAATCATTCTTGATATTCTCTTGAGTGCTATGAGGGCTCATAGCATTGTTGTAGCAACAGTCTTCATGAACCTGCTTCTGTTCCATGGTTGCTTACCGCATTTTATGGTACAAGGAGGGAGAGGGAAGGGAAATCACTCTTTCCAATAAGTTTGGTGATGTCCCCCTTCCTAAAAAGTTCGTCAAGAATGTAAACGGTCTTCTTTCTTTGAACTTAGTTTCTTTACACACACACACACCCCCCCACCCCCAAAAAAAAAAAAAAAACAAGAAGAAGAAAAATACGTATTGGTTTCTTTGCCTCACACTTCACACTCTCTAATTATCACTTATTCCCAGTCGAAAATTTTGGTGAGTTTGGAATTGACAGGCTGCTATGGTTTCTCTTGTGATTGATTACAAAATACAAAGTATAAAAATGGTCCAAGGGATGACGATGATTTTCCTATTCAAGATACTGGAACATAATACAAAGAACAAATCTTCTACAAGCTTCAAGTCTATGAATATTCTCATGACTTATTTTGGAATTTATATGACAGTACGTTGTCATTGTCACTATTCCAATGCCCCTATTCAATTGAAGATGAGAATAAATATTTAGAGTATTTTTGGGACCAACAATAATTAGTTTTTGATCTCTTTATTATGATTACTCAGCATGCATTATTTGGCCTTTACATATTGGCTTTTCAACATTCCGCATGACAATTTTCCATGCATCAATAAAAATTGGTTCCTGTTTTTAAAAGGGAAAAACATTTGTCTATGAGTGCTGAGTTATTGATGTATTAAAACTAGTATTCATGTTTTTCAGGTTTTGAGTGCACATTTCCGTGCCTACATACAGGCACTAGAGAAACTACAGTTAGACATAGCGACATCTAGTGATCTGATTGGCGTCGAGGCTAGAAGTTCAGGTCTTTTCTTGAGAGGAAGAGAACCGCTGAAGAACCGATCTGCTGTTTTTGCACTTGGTGATAGAATAAAGATATTGAAGGTTTTATTACTCTCTTAATTCTTGTAACCTTCTTGATCACGTTGTTTTCTTACTCTTGTTTGAATTCTAACTTGTGACTTCTTTACTCTCATAGTTCTTCATTTCTTCATTCTTGTTTGAACTAGTATCTGAGTCTTGTTGACCAACTGTTTTTATGTGAAGTTGTGTATTTATTTTTGGTTAAATTACAAATTTAGGCCTTGAATTTTGAAGATTGTGTCTAATAGGTTTGAATTTTGAAAAGTGTTCGATAAGTTCCTGAACTGTCAATTTTAAGTCTTGACATGCAGACATTTTTCAAAATTAATAGATCTATGGATTTTTTGTATAATATGACCAAAGCTTTCAAATTTTTCTGTCTAATAATACGTGGATTTTAAAAGATGTCAAATAGGTCAAATACCTATTAGACTCAAAATTGAAAGTTTTGGGACTTGCTAGCCTCTATTTTTTTTATTCCTTAGTTTTTAGATTATACTTTCATTTTGATGTACTAGAAATAGATTATTTAAATTATCATCTTTTATTAAAGAATTATTTGAACTTAGAACAAACGAGTTTGGGTACATTCACATGTGTTAAATAACATCTGTATATAAGTTTGCATTACTAATTGTTCTTGCTACATGTCCCGGTGTGAACTCCATTCAGGAAGTTGACGAACCTGCACTGATTCCACATATAGCTGAAGCCAGTTCAATTAAGTATCCTTACGAAGTTCTCTTTAGGAGCTTACATAAGCTTCTAATGGACACTGCCTCTTCTGAGTACTTCGCATTTTACTCTTCCTTTGTTTATTATCTTCAGAATATTATTTGTAGCAAGTTTGTCAATTTTCTAATTAATTCTTTTCACAGGTATAATTTTTGTGATGAATTTTTTGGGGAACAATCTATGTTTTATGAGATCTTTGCGGGTAATTATGATAGAAATCCTTGGCTTCTTGTCAATTAACTATCTGTACAGACGTTAAGTTGCAATATGAGTTTGAATATTTTATTACGAGTTTTCACCTTTCAATAAAGTTGTGCTATTGGTCTTATATTCCCTTTTTTTTTTCAAATTTATAATGCATATTAATGCAAAAGCATCATTTTTTACTTTTATTCCAAGGAAAAGATATGGAATGAAAGATACTTCATTTTCTATTATTATAGTGATTTGGTGTGGTTAACATGGTTTGAAATTCGTTCTCAAATAATCAGGTCCTTTTGCTGTCATCGATGAATACTTCAATTCAATTCTTCCAAACAGTTATGATGCAATTGGTCTAATGCTCATGATTCTGATCATTCATCAGCATCAGGTACATTATCTTAGCTTAATCTGGTGCTAATTACATGGCTTCTCAATAAACTAAGGAATTGCTTCTAGGCTTTTATTTTAGTTCAATTAGGGACATAGGCCCTAACTAGAAGATATTGGGAGGAAGATATGTCAAGATGGAGCTTACGATTTAGATCATTTCTGAAGTTTCTAATTATTTAAATTAACTCATCAAGTTGACTTCTTTTTCAGTTTTAAGAGCATGCCTTCCCTGATAATTATGTATTTTTAACCATTAAAGAATTACTTCTTTTTTTTTTTTTTAAATTTTAAAGGATGAAGTACGTGGGATGTCCCACAATCATTGACTAGATTTTAGAGTTGCATAACTTTTTAGGATTATGTTAGATACCTGTTCTAGAAAAGCCTGCTAATGCAACTTGGTTATGACATTTATTTGCAACATATTCAGTTGCTTTTGTAAGATAAGAATCGTGTATTCGGTTTTCTATTTGATCTTTTCTCTGCTTTCCAACTTGTTCAATATCTTGCAACACATCTACAACCTCTTTCACTTGGTTGCATCTTTTATTACCTACGATATATCCATTTGCTGACAAAGCTTATATATCCAGCTCATCATGTCACGGAGGCGTATACCTTGCTTGGATTCATATTTAGACAAGGTCTGTGTTTCTTGACAAGTTTATACATCTGCTTAAAATTCTAGATGTCAGTTCCATTATTCTTGATGGTGTTAGTTGATGGCCCCCTACGGTTTACATGGTCTATGATCGAGAACCTCCTCTATGTGTGAGCTTTCTATAGTTACTAAAATAACTGTGGAACTGATTTGCTGAATTGGAAATTGAAAGAAAAGAGAATTTTGAACTTCAATGTTTAAATGTTATATTTCTTTCATATCCAAAGTTGCGTGATAACTGTATTGCTTGCTTATGAACTGCATAACCTGGTTGTTGGATTATCCTAAGCAGGTTAATATTGCTCTTTGGCCTCGTTTTAAGATGGTATTTGACATGCACCTCAGCAGTCTGAGGAATGCAAATGTAAAGACGTTGTGGGAAGATGATGTGCATCCTCACTATGTCATGAGGCGATACGTTGAGTTTACAGCTTCACTTATCCATCTGAATGTCGAATATGGAGATGGACAGGTCAGTCAGAGGCACAATATTGGGATACCTTTACTTTTTTTTTTATCTAGTCTTCACTGTCTAACTAGGTTGATCCTTATTGTGTATATGCATTGTCATGTTTGCAGCTTGATTTAAACTTGGAGCGGCTAAGAATGGCAATTGATGATTTGCTTATCAAGCTTGCCAAAGCCTTTACAAAAGCTAAATCGCAGACAGTGTTTCTTATAAACAACTATGACATGACAATTTCCGTCTTGAAGGTAGGGTTTGGCTCTCAAGGTCTCTCTTCTAATGAAATCAATGAAGTAAAAAGACAGTAGGTAGTGACAATCCTTTAATTTCACAAAAGCTAGAAAGACAATCCCAAGAGGGTAACCTATCCTCATCATGGCTTGAAGTCTTTTTTCTATTAAATCTGCAGTCGCACTCCATTTCCTTTTAAAAAAGAAGAATGATGCTTCCAAGAGTTGATTGGAAAGAAATGGTCTTCACATAAATTTAAAGCCCTCATTAAGAAAATAGAAAAAACTTCTTGGACAAGATTATTTGTTCAGATTTTGCTTTTAGCGGGACAGCACGTGAGTTTGTTTATGGCTCTAAAGAGTCTCCTTCAATGAGAAATTTTATTGGTGTTACTTTGATTTCAGGAAGTTGGTCCGGAGGGTGGAAAAATTCTGGTGCACTTTGAGGATCTGCTGAAGAGCAACACAGCCTTGTTTGTGGCAAGTAACTTGCTGATTATAATATCCTAGAATGATTTTAAAATACAGATTGCATTATTGATATTAATATTTGATTGCAGCTGCTGTTCATAGCTAAAATGGATTAACCTCCATTCTGTTGTGTTCTTAATGCCTTCACCTTTTAATTGAATGAAAAAGATTGGTGATCGAAATTTTTGTGAGATGCAGTTTAGCTACCACTAAAGTGGCTAGACCCATCAAAAGATATCAACTGTACCTATGTGATCTGCACATGCCTTCTGCTTCACGCTTTTTTTTTTCTTTTTTTTTTTTTTCATAAAAATATGATGTCCTAGAATGGCTTGTCATTCTTTTCGAGTCATTTAAAGATATAATACCTTCATGCAGGAAGAACTCTTAGCAGAGCATTTCAGTTCACTTATCAAGTTCGTTAAAACCCGTGGCTGTAAGTACTTGAACAAAGTTTATTTTGACTTCTGGTCACTCCGTCGGTTATTGAAGTATCGAACTTATCAGAAATTCTCTTTTTCAGCGGAGGACCTAAGTTCTAATCCCGACCGACCAATTACTGTGGCTGAAGTAGAGCCCCTTGTAAAGGACTTTGCGAGCAGATGGAAAGCTGCAATTGAGCTGATGCACAAAGATGTCATCACTTCTTTCAGTAATTTCTTGTGTGGAATGGAAATCCTAAGGGCGGCTTTGACTCAACTCCTCCTTTATTACACAAGACTCACTGATTGTATAAAGAGGATCGTTGGTGGCTCCGCTCTAAACAAGGATCTAGTGTCCATTTCTTCAATTATGTATGAAATTAGGAAATATTCAAGAACTTTTTAAGGTTGAGGGAATCAGAACTAAGAGCAAGAAATGAAGATAGCATAATGTGTAAGCAAAAGCAGAAGCCAAAATCAGTACCTTCTTTTCTGAGTCTTCTTTTTGTGCATCACATTTCCATTCACAGAATGTTTAAGTGTTAGTATTCTTATTGCAGGTGCCAATGCAGCCGTGTTCGTGTTCGTGTTCATGTTCAGTAATGCACAACTGCTTTCCTTTCGGTTCTTCGGAAAATCTCTGGTCGATGCTCGAGGTTGTGTTGTGGCTTTATTCATCTATCACATTTCTGTGCCAAGGCATTACCATTTAGTTAATTTGCTGTGTACAACTTACCATGGAACCTAATACACAACCACCAGAAAAATCGTAGCTGGTGTATCACATTTTGTTGTAAGATTGTGTTCCAAATTAGAAGAAAAATAGAAACAATGGCTTTATATTGGGGACCTAATTTCTTCTTCAAAGCAAACCGAGGTTTTGCCTTGAACTTGGAACGGACAGTCAGTTGGTACGGACAGGTTAACATTTTATGATTTTTCTGAGGTGTTACTGTATAATCACACACTTCTGTTTCTCCATGGTACGACATGTCGAGCATTGCTTACTGATTATCATATCATCTTCTTCCGTATACTCCGCCTTTTCTTTTCAAGCGGAATCTGTTTTAAAACCACATGTTTTCAATAGTCCTAGTTTTATCAGATCTTATTGTTCTGGAAATAACAGTGGCAATGGGTCTAGCGAGAGATGAGTCGGGAAGTGTGATTTTCTCTGGTAAAGGCGTTCGATCGGTCGAAGCCGAGAAATTGAACCAGGTCTTGATGAGACTGTGTCATGGAAGGAGCAGGGTGTTCTTTAGATGCAGCATCTACATTTGAGCTGCAGCAGTGAAGCTCTTTTAAGAGATGAAAGATAGGAACGATTAGTTTTAGCTCCTGATGCTACCAAGAATTGCAATGGAAAGAAGTATACATAATTATAATCCCACGATGATTCCTTGGAGATCTATGCTTCAAATAACACATCAAGACAAACCAGAATCTGTCGCCACCCACTTCAATTGGAGATCTATGTTTTATTATACTCTTATTGCTTGCTATCATCAATAAATTGTCAGAATATAAAATATATATGTATATATATACTATGATGAACATGTAAGAAATCCATCTTGTGTAATCAAGTAGGGTTTTCCACCCACACTTCTCCTCACTGCCTGATAAAGCTCCACCCAGGAAGAGCTATTATAATGCAAATCCTGTGTTCCCCACAAGAACGTCGGATTGGGGGTTGCAGGGCACGCAGAAACCAAATCCAACACCGAAGCAGCCGGTTTGAGTGGTTGGGGGAAATTAAATGCTAAATTGTCCACTTTGTGCTCGTAAATTTTGCCATTTCGATCCACCTTATACCGGGAAGTGCCCTGAAACTCACCCCTGGCCTCCCATGGAACCCTAGGAACGCCCTTCAAGTTCCACCGGATGAGTATCACGTTTTCAGAAGGCTGCCAAATCCTGTACACCTCAATCCCAATCTCCCGGAACAGGATTTTGCCATGAAATCTCAACGCCCAGAATATCAATTTGTACCTCTCAATCCCACTGAACGTGTTCAGAGGATCAGAGAAGGTTATATCGTCCCTGGAAAACCCCAAAAAAAACAAGGAAATTAGCCCCAGAATCGGAAAAAGAGAGAGAGAGAGAGAGAGAAGTACCTGTAGATGTCGTAATTGAGGTCTCTGGCGAAGATTAGAGGAAGGTCCTCACGAAGAGTCCTGACAGCAAGGCCGAGATTGACATAGAAGTCGTCTCTTGGGTCATCGGAGCGGGAATCGGGGGAAGCAGAAGGAGAGGCCAGATGAGAGCCCTGAAGCTGAGGCTGAGGGGTGTGGACGCTGGCGAGGGAGAAAGAAGAAGAAGAAGAAGAAGAAGAAGAAGAAGAAGAAGAAAAAGCTCTAGGACTGTCCCTGGACTTGGAATGATGAAGGGAGGGAGAAGGGAAGAGATGAGGAAGAAGAAGAGCCATGGGAGTTACTACTGTTAGTTAGAAGCCTCACAACACTTGCTTTCGTAATCCATGGAGAGAGGATTTGATTGGAATCAATGCGAGCTTTGTGTGTGTGTGTGTGTGTGGCTTTAAGCGTGCCCATCTACCTCCACTCTGCTCCTCAAACATATTTTGCAATCCCCGAATACACCCTTTTACATGCATATTTCAAAATTATTCATTCTAAATAAACTTTTTCTTTTTTTTTTCATCTTCTCTCCAATTATTTAACTAAAAAAATATAAATAAAAAAACAATTAAAGCATAGTTTAGTATAGTTATGACTCAAATATTTAAATATGTAATTTTAATCTCTGAATTTCAAGGTGAAATAGGTGAAGTAGTTTTTTTTTTTAATGCAAAAAGGGCTGCCCCACCGCCCCTTCAATGCATTTGCTTAAACTAGAGGAGTGACAACTCACAAACCAGATTGCTTCATATGCCTGTAATTACTTCCATTTGTGAGTTTGAACCAATTTATAAACAATCTCAAACCCCCAACTTAATCAAACCATTTTATTAACCAATTCCCATCTCTTCTTTCCCAAGTTTCAATTTTTGTGATCAAATCCACCCACCGCCATGGAAGCTCCAGAAGACTTCAGCTTCCAACCCATCAATGGCGGCTCCACCCCCATTACTGAATCACCTCCCCTATGGGGCCTGCCACCAAAATCAATGGACCGCCATGAGAAGGAAGATGGTGGCTGTAGAAATGTAGGCTCTTCGGAAAAAAGAAGGAATGATAGCGATGAGGAAGAAGATGAGAAGATGGATGTGCTGTGGGAAGACTTCAATGAAGAATTGCTGAAGAATTTGAGTTCCAGATATGGGTCTGGGAGGTTGCCGGAACTGGACTACTCGGAGTCGAAGGAAGCAAAGAGAGACGGCAGAGGGCGCGGCGGCAGTAGTGGGGCACTGCTGTCGGCGAGGATGGCGGGTGTGGTAGTGATGATGAAGGTGCTGAAGAAGATTCTGTTTCTGCATAGCTTTCGCAGGAAGCTCAAAGCTCGGACGTCGTGATTGAAGTGTGTTTTGGGATTTTCTTTTTCCCAATTTTCGGATATATATAATGTAATGTAATGTAAAATATAATACAATTTAGCATCTTAAAATCGAGACTTGTTTTGTACCGATGGCCTAATGAAAAGGGTATGAGAGCGAGAAGGGAGACGATTTGGAAACCAGATACCTAATAGTCTAAATAAAAAGGTGGATTTTCGTGACATTCTTTTTAAAACAAATTTTTTTTTTTTTTTTGAAAAATGCAATCGAATCATCCAAACAATTATTGATTTAAAATTTGAAAACAAAGATGAATGAAGCAATTACTTACTACAATAAAATTCAAGCTTACGAGGCCTCATCCCTTGGGTTTTGCAAGTTCATCGTTTTTTGTCCCCTTTTCCCCCTTCTGAACCGCCAGAAAGCTTGTTGAATTCCATGGCTACATCAATCAAAATGGCATTGGGTAAGTTTTCTTTGCTAATCCTAGTTAGTTAGCACAAGTGGTAAAGCTCAATATGCAGTACTACCTACTGTGGGTATCAGTGAATTATGAGCTCTCCAAAAATTTTATACTGTATCCTCCTTGACGACATCTACGTAAATACATATTCTTTTCTCGACACCGACCATCATACTACAAATACGTAAATCTCTTGGATTGCACTATTGCAGTATTCAGAAATCTATAATCTCTGGAAGGAAAGCACATAGACTAAATGCGGGGTTTCTGTTGTAATGTCCAAGCAGGGCTGAAATTGAGCTTCGGGGAATGAAAAAAATAATCGGCTTCATGCTGATGAGGATGAGCTAGTTCAAAGATAACATATCAAAGACCAAAAGCAAGGGCAATCCACATACTAATTTATTGTTAGGTTTAAAATTTCTGCTCTGTCCAGTTTAAATACAAGTGAAGGAGAAAGATTTTTGCATGCTTACTGACCTTGAGGCTATATTAGTTCCCACACATAAGCTTGTTTCTAGCTTTGACAAGAGGATTGAAGACATCAGGGACCATACGACATCTGTTCGGTTTAAAGCTCAGCTTGTCGACGGTATCGTTCGCTGTACTGCTGATGTAGTCTGAGAAGAGTGTTGATTTGTTGAAGAACTCTATGGTCCTGAAGGAGGGTTTGGAGACGTTCAACTCTGCAGGTAATGAACTATTCACAGACATTATAGAAGGAAGGAATGAACCATTAGCGCAATATCTCTTTCGACATACCTCTTAGAAGCACGGGAAATCGAGACTTGTGGCCAATATGCAGATAGAGTTTCCTTAAATGTGTGGACTTATTTCCAGCCAATAATAGAAACACAGAGACGTGTATCGTATAGTTAGTAATAATTCAAAATACACTCGAAAACTTACGCCCAAAATGAATCAAATGGGATCTTGCAGTCAAGGGATACACCACAGAGAAATGAGATAACGAGCAGTTTGGAATGAAACATTCCTCAAATGAACTTCATATCAATCGGGTTGTGAGTATATAGTATTACACAATTCATAATGTCACAGAAATGGTACAAATGAATTTAGAACTCTCTTACCTCCAAATGAAGCAACGAATAGAAAGTAAAATTCACATTACTAAAACACTACTGCAGCTCCCTGGCCTCCTCCATGAAGATGTCAAGTAATAACTGCATCGTCAACTCTGTGTTTAACAATTTGCTGATATAAGATGTCCAAAAGTTCACAAATCTCAATAGCAAAATTTGGTTTAGGGAGTATATTGACAGGCAGCGTGTCCATCACATCACTGTTGGACCAGGGATATATGTATAAATTCACCAAGCACTCAAGAGGTATATTGCCAAGTGAATTATGTCAAACCGGCCACCATAAAAATATATAACACATTACTCCATTGCATCTTTCCGAACAGTTCGCTTCTCGTCTGACCTGTGACGAAACAATTTTGCTATTTTTCTTCTCTCACAATCCTGCAAAAAAGGGTTGAAGAAAGTGTTAATTTTAGGGTTCCAGATTTATTTTCTTCCCTTTTTAGTTTCCTTCTCTTATGTTTCACTAGAGCAATTTTTGGACAAGCCACTTGAGGGGATATTCCGCAGATTACTCACCTTGAACATATTAAGATAAAAAGGTTTTCCAGGATTCATCCTTCTTAATTTCTGGTATGTGTATGAAAAACTAAGTTGATCTCGGGGAGTAAATCTGTCAACCTCATTGAACCATAGACAAGAGAACAGATTCGACATTGGAGTGTGGGCTCTAATGATGAAAGATCCTTCGGGCACATCTGCATTTGCCAACAGAAAAAAAAATCATGTCAATGACACGCCAGAGCAATAGGGATCTCAATAATAACGTACAAATTACTCCAAAAAAAAAAAAAAAAAAACAAGAACGAGAAAAAGTTCTTGACAACATACTGCTGGGAAGAAGCTTGTTAATGTCCGATGCATTAAACCTCTTCAATCCATCAGCCTGGTAAAAGGCAAATTGTCGATCTATGATAGTATGGTTATACTTGTTTAATCTCTTATTCTGAGCCACCTCTTCCCATACACAATGTCTGTCGTAGTGATTTGAAATTGCAAATTCATAACCTTTTCGCCACAAGAAGTATTCCAAGATTAGCAGAGGGTCATATTGAAGCCGTAACTTACTATCCAACCAGATTGAGTACCTGAGAAAAGTTTGCAAAAAATTAGACACAAGTGTTGAATTTTGTTCTCACAAAATAACCAATTATCTAAATTAGAATTCAGAATAACAAATCGAAAACTTTAGGCGAATACCTTCAAAATAGTTCAAGCGAAAAGGAAGGGTGGGGAGGAAAGGTTGATGCTACTGGCCAGAGATTTTCGTGAAAAATTTAAGCTACATGGAACTATGACGGCATTCGGAAAGCAGAAATGCGAATCCAATTTTCCAAGTACCGTAATCCCACAATAAATTCCTCAAATTGTTGTAGATTCTAACGTAAATAAGCTATGACCAGAATTTGGAATACATAACAGGAAAATATATTCTTTGCGTCCATGGATGCACAAGCATTTTTTATCTTAAAAATAAAATTGCAAATTACAAGCGCATTAGGACAAACAACCTACACCTACCCTACAGGAAATCTGAAATGAAAGAGATAAGATGGTTTATCTCTAATAGAAGAACAGAAAGAAAAGAGTACTTCTACACTGGAAAAATCCAGGGGTTCTCTTACGTAGTAGTTTCATTATCAAAAAAATCGTTTCTAACAAGAAATAAAGAAAGAAATATACATTTTACTTCAAAAAAATAAAAACAAAACAAAAAGAGGACGAAAGGAAGAAAGAACGAAGAACCCTCTAAAGCTCATGGTAAGGATAATAGGCAGCATGTTTAAATATTGTTGCATTCTCACCTTGCGGAAGGAAAAATTCGATGTGCCAATAATTTTGGTATTTTCCCAACTCTTCTCATATCAGTGTACGGTAAATTTTTTACCACAACAATCTTCCATACTCCAATAAAACCCATCCTATCCACTGTTTGACCTTCTGATGAAAGAGTCTCCAAGGTAACTTCATCCATGAACATAACAAAGCAGACATTTTTTCTTGAAAAACGAGAAACCTGAAACAAAGGCAAACTGGACTCAACTACTGTCTACCATAACATATGATATGTTCATAAATAATATGAGATTGTTAGGAACGTAAAGTCGTAAATCATTGACTTACATGCATACACAAGAAATATAGGGAAAGAAGTTCACGAGCAAGGAAGATGAATATCAACGGAAGAAGAAGAATATGGGAGGCGTAAATAAAGAGAACATCGAGTAAAACTTCATTAAGCTGAAATCTCAAAAAGAACGAATACTCATCTCAAATACTATCTCAGGGAAATAGTCACAAATTTTGTTAAAAGCAGTTAAACAGCATGGCTTTCCAATTTTGTGATATGACCAATAACATATATAGCATGAGACCATCGTATACAATGCATAATAGTTTGATCATGGATAGGCAGAATTTCTGAAGACAGGAGAAAAAGTACATTGTAGAATCAGAACCTGTCATCTTTCATTTTACATTTTAACTCCTCTATCGGTTGATTTAGAATTAAACATTGAATGCGAAGTGCTAACTAGAAAGAGAGAAATATTATACCGTTTTCCCAGTAGGTGATCTCAGGTGGTCCGAATTCCCAAAAATGCAGGAGATCACGGCAATGTGGCAGCTACTGATATAATTCGAATCATCTTCTGCCAGATCAAAACCTGTACTTGGAAAGCTTTCCGGACCTTTCACAAAGCCACAATTTATCTTTTGATCCTGTGCATAAAATGATGTCTCTCGTTCTTGCAATGTCTGATGCCCTGCAAATCTAGGCATCCATTTTTCTTGATTGCTGGGCTTTTCTTCTGTCTTGGTGTATTGCAAAGTGAATCTAACAATTTTTTTACTTTCCAAAGGTTCAAGAATTTGTGCAGTAGAGTTCGAGAACTTCATCTCACATGATGAACCTGCCAGTAGAGTATCAAAATATCATTTTACAGAACATTTTATTTCGGATCCTATAACAAAAGTAGAAAAGTAAAATGTCATATTCCAGTCATCGATGCATAATACACAAAGCTTACGCATATCAAGATTACTTGTCTGTTATGCATATGGAAGAGTTAATCAAACTCCAAATCTAGAAAGAAACTGTTTTATATATGATCCATTAAATCCTCTCATTTTTCACCTAGCTGTACATAGCAGTACCTGAAATTTTTTGATGCTTTGGCTTCTTTCTCGAATCCATTTTTGACCTCTTTGTATGCTGACCAATAGTGACACTAACATGTTTGGAGTTTTGATTAACCTTATCAGAATTTTGGGAACTCAACGTATAATCCTTATCAAATGAATGGTTGGTAGCCTCAACATTCTCATCATCTTGCTGATACTTGGTTTCTCCATCATGCACATTGAGGGATTTCCCATGGTCATCATTATGGGGTTTTCCATTTTCAACAACATTAAATGATTTCCCGGAACCTTCCTCTGCTAAACCTGCTGCATCAGAATGGTCCCCTTTCTCACGTTCTGTATCATCATCTTCTTCCATAGCAGGATTTTGATTATCACTTCCATGTCTATACTCATCATCGGTATCGATAATGTCATTCCAGTTTTCCAAATCATCGTCATCAGATACCTGGTCATCTTCATTTCCTTCTTTTTCCAATTGACCTGAGGTCTTTACTGAAGCCTCGTATTCAGCTTCATACTTCCTCAACTCCTTTCGGCCAGCTTCATTATATAGTCCACTGTCTTTCCTGTCTAAACTGCTTTGAGAATGTTCAAGGGATGGTTCTCTGTGGCCCTCACTTACTTTTGCTGGAACGTCACCCTTTTCAATAGCCTTATTGGTAGTACCCCTATGTTCCACCACATCCTCATTGTAATCTTGGTCCCTTCTCCTATCATCACCATCCCAATACCTCGAATCACGCCCATGCACAACTAACCCTTTACCAAACCTGACTTTGGTTGTCTCTGTCCGAGTAACATTTGCAAGAAAATCAGGGTCGTTCTTGAAGTCATCATCCTCTACGTTAGAGTTACTAATCTCTGCATCAATGCATAATCAATCAGTTAAAGGCTACCTAGATTTCACAAGGACTTCTGTAACCAGAGAATAAACAGAAATCAACCCAATGACGAAAACAAAACAATCACATCAGCAAAATACGAGGGTAAACAAACAGACCACATTCAAAACATTTGACATTCGGATTACACATTAATTCTCTGCAACAAACACATTCTAGATTGGGGGAGGTAGCAAATAGTTATTTCAAAGGGACCAATAGGTATTCAAGTCAGGGGGAAAATAGAAAGGCTCGCTAAGTGCATGAGGACCAACTGATATCATTACCAATGGAAGATTGAGCTAAACCCATTGAACTAGAAGAAGTAAATTTCTACATCCCTAACATTCCAATTCCAATTCCGTACTGTACGTTGCTCTCTCCGCCAGAAACTCAAAAACAAGAAAGGATAAAGTAAAACTGACCTTTGGTGTCTCTCAATAAATAGTAATAAGCTAAGACGGTAGCGACAAGAACAAGAGAGAGCACAAAGATAATCGCCCCAATTGAGATCCCTCTGCCTTTATCGGAGCGAGCTGACCTACGAGCCCTAGCCTGTTTATACGGCGCAGAACGAATTCCCACCGCAACGTGATCGGCAACGCCATTGTTGGTGGAATGGAGCGCCTCATGTGACCGTGATCCATTTCTGTCCGTCCCCGACTGCCTGTGCTGAGCCATTTACATATTCAATCATCCAACCCCAGCAAGCAAGCGCCTCCTCTTACTCGAAAAAGAAAGAGTGGAAGTTCATTCGATTCTGCCCAAATCGGTCTGAGAAAGGAGATCACAAGAAACAGGAGAAATGGAGTATCACGAGTAACTCGACAGATCTGAGATTTGAGAGTAAGATTAAAGAATGGGATTTTCAGATTGAAGAATTAATAAGAATTAAGAATTTCTGGTGTTTATCCAAGGCGGTAGAGAGAGAGAGAGAGAGAAGGAGGTAGATAACCGAACTCTGCAATCGTCCATCCACGAGGAACTTGTCCAGCATTGAATCAAAACTCAAAATCATCCAAATCTGCACACGAAATTTTCAAAAACATTATGCTAAATAACCACAATAAAATATTTGGTAGATTCTTTCAGAAAATCTAGTCCCTAAAGTTCCTCGAAAAATAAAGGGAAAAGAAAAGGTCTCTAAAGTTTGCAAAAGTAGAGAATCCATGTTTAGATTACAAATTCATACTCGTTAAACTCTCTATATGATCTTCAACTTCCTATCTTAAAACCTAAAAATGTTTATTAAATATAAAATTAGAAGATTATTCATTTATTAGACAACTTTCTAAATTTAGATCTTTCATGATCACTCTAATTTCAATTTTCTATTTACCTTTACATCTTACATTACTACATTTTTTAACATCTAAACCAAATTTAAAAAGTTTATTTATTTTTATAAACATCGCTTAAAATAAAATATTATTTATTTATGTATTTTTTAAAGCTTAAAACTATCATTCAACAAAGTTGAGATCTTTTTTATAATTAATTTAGCTAAAAAAATTTGAAAAGAAAACGAAAAGAAAGGAGCGGCGGAGGCAAACACGGCTATACGCTGCAAGCAAAGGACAAGAACTTTGCTCTCTCGCTCTCGCCCAATCTGTGGCTCGCATCGTCCTAATTCTCGCAGTGGGTGACGTTTCTTCTTCAACCACCGCTGCACAACCACAACTCTATACGCTTCACTTTGATTCCCTCTGCGAGCAATTCGCCACCAAGCTCCCTCAAATTTCAGGTTCTTCCTCTAATTTCATCTCTATACTCCGTTTGCAGCTCTTTGAAGAAATTTGAATCCTTGTTTCGTTCATATAACGAAGTAGGTATCTTAATTGGATATGTTAACTGCTCCTTTTTCGCATTCAGTTTTGATCGAAACTCCAATCTCGAAGGAACCTCTTTGCTCGTGTCACACACACACAATTCAATTCAATTAAGAGAATATTCCGATATAAGCGCTCGAGCTCCTCCTGTTATGAACTGCAAGTTTAACTTTGTATACAATGGCGATACTGCCTTATTGCGGATGAAATGATCCATTTCTCTTGGAGAAGAAAGACATTGGTTCAACATTTTGCTGCATGATATAGTCATCAAACATAGTGTTCACATTGCATATTTGCATAATTCTAGTGCACTGTTTGGAAGATCACATCATGTCGTACAGCAACATCTTTCTGTTTATGCTGGAGTATTCGCTAGGAGTTGTTGCCTCTACTCTGCCAACTCCACGAACAAAATTTTGATCATGGCTACCTTTTGACGACTGGCAGTCCAAAAGAAGGAATTATAGTTTATTTTTTACTTCAGCATGTGGGGTAGGATTGAAGTTTCTGCCCTTAAGAATTGCTTAACGTTTATTTGAAATTGTTCAACATCATGGATCATTTGAGATTCCTTAACTTTTGCATGTTCATGAAATTCCATAACTGACGGAAATGGGCTGTAGAGCATGGTCTAATTACTGACTTGAGTGGTTGTTTGTTTTTTCGATTTGTGTAATTGTATGTGTATTCTGTGGAAGGAGGCACTAACCACTTTGTCCGTACTGGTGGAAAAACCTCGATGATCAATTCAGCAGTTTTCTTATCTTTTTCAATGAAATATGTAGTTCACCACGTACAAATTTGTCTTGATAGATTATTTTATCTATTATTGTGGATTCAATGTGTAGGAACGTTTCTATTTATCTCCCATCTTGATGGTGCATTTTTTCTCGAGGGGATGTTGGTATGCCAACATCAGAATGGGAAGCCTAGAAATATAAAGCTTGGGGATAAGGTTGCAAGGACTGAGATGTGTGTGGTTGAAGTAACCATGAATGAGTATTAGATGTCTAGAAATAAAGGATAATAGTGTCTGATAGGTTAGAATTGGAGAGATATTAGTATAATTTGTATCAGAATGGAAAACATAGGAATCAGAAGCTCATAAGATTGGATTCTTGTTTGAATGACCCATGAATGTAATTGAACTTGGTTCCAAAAAGCAAGGGCTTCATATCAAATGCCTTCTAAGAGGCTTCCGAGGATCTCAACCATCTTTTGCTTCACTTTCCACATACTAATGTTCTCTTCCATGAATTCTTTTCAAAGCTCTATTGTGAGCATGGTCACCAATCTTGTGGAATTGACTTTTAAAGAGATCCTAGTTAGTCACCTGTCTACGTAGAGCCGCCTATTAATGTATGATACCATTGTTATTTCACCAGTTGGAACTTTTGCACTCTTGAATGATTTCACTATAGCCTTTAGTTAACATATTTTTGCGAGGGCATCTATTGTTATATCTATCTGGCATACTTGTAAAGCTTTAAATTTTTGTGAGGTCCTTTTTATATACTCAGTACTTGTCGGATTTTCTTTTATTTCAATTTCCCATGACTTTCTTGACCAAGTCCCTTTCTTCTCTTGAACTCAGAACTTGGATAAAGTTGACAATCCTAATAGACTGAAACATGATTTTGCATGGAAATTCATCTACTAGCTCGTTGATAAATTTTTTTATTAGTAGTACGGTTATTTCAAAATACTAATGTTGGAAGGTAACTGTAAGTTGGAAACTCTGCCTTTGATAGAACAATTCTCTTTGTTGCATTAACTCGCTTGGATCTTCTCCATGTGTGAATGGAACTCATTGTTGATTCAAAGAAAATGTAATATCAAAATTTAGGAATGGGAGGGGTTTTCTGTGTGAGATGAGTCATGTGTTATGAATGGTACGCTTACTGCTGGCTCTTACTAAACTTGTTCCTATGGTACAGGGATGCTAGGAAAATCATTGGTATCTCCCATATCAACAGTTGATTCTGTAACTCGTCTCTGCTTTTCTACTGTGAGTAGCAGCTTTTGTCTCGTACCATGGAATACTATATGAACAAATCTTCAGAGATAAATGGCTCAATCAATACTTCTATAAATTATGTTTTAGGATTTTAAATTTATTCTTAATTCTCATTGCAGCCCTGCATTGGCACAGCCAAATCAGATGCTGTATGTTCAAATATAAGTTTCTCCTATCATCCTGCTAAGTGTATGGTAATGGATATGAGGAGACAAAGTCCCTATCCGAGGAAGTGGGAAATCCATTCAACTGCTCAAGTTGAAAGCTTGGTATTAAGTGATGAGGATAAGAAGACATGGGAAGCTTGTCGGCAAGCTTTGTCCATGTTCAGCTTTAGTGATGAGGAGCAAGATAAGATGCTCGGAAAGGCGTTTGGCCACATTCATTCACCCTACTGGGGCGAAGACAGAAAGAAGGAAGTTCCTAAAATTGAAACTGTAAATGAGATACTGGAATATCTGAGGACACTTGGGCTCTCTAATGATGATCTGTCTAAGCTGCTCAAAAAATTCCCTGAAGTTCTTGGCTGCAATCTTGAGCAGGAGCTGAAAACCAACGTACAATTGTTGGAGAAGGAGTGGGGAATTCAGGGAAAATCACTAAGGAATCTTCTTCTGCGTAATCCCAAGGTATTGGGTTACAATGTTGATTGTAAAGGAGACTGCATTGCAAAATGCACCAGATGCTGGGTTCGATTCTAATCACACTTTGTTTTACACAATTTCTTATACCAATAATAACTTATGCACATGAATCATGTCTGAATTACCAGTTGTCAGTTATTTGGATCATTGTTTTCATGTTCATAAATGCATAAACTGTTCCCTCTCTTTCTGTCTTGAACTTTTTTAAGCGCATATTTGGAAATTGATAGCTTCCATATTTGTTTTATTTACGTTTGCTTTCATTCTTTTATGAAGAAACAATTGTTTCCATAACTTCTCAATTCCACGTATATGCACTAAAAAATGATATCAATCCACCTAAATTTTGTGCAAAAGCAATATCTTCATGACCTCTTTTTGCTTAATTAAGAACTTTTCTCCCCGTTTCTAAATCGGTTCCCTCAATGTTGCAATTCTTTTGGCTATCTTTTTGCTTGTACTCATGCACAATAAAAAGAATATTCTAAATCAAATTTCTTTACTTTTTAGCAATTCTTTGTAATATTATTCTCTTTTGCTTCATCTTCATCTTTTTCTTTTCAATTTTTTATTTATTTATTTCTTTCTATTGCAAAGTTATGGTGGGTTGGAATCTATGGAATATTTTTAAAAGATCTGTTAACAACTTTGGTCGTATTTAATAAATTATTAATCTTTAAATTGTAATAGACATTTTTTAAAATGCAAGAATTTTTCCGACACTACATTATAAATTTAGGAACATAATAACAAATTCTTAAAATTCAAGACTTATTATACACACCTCTCAAAATTCTATAATTTAATCAAGAGTTAATCATTATGATTACCTGGCTAAAAAAAAAGTTGATATTGATTACATAAATTTACACACATGAATTCATATTACGAAATAAGAAAATAAAAACCATATGACATATATTTAATCACTTCATATATTATCAATCACAAAACAAATTACATAATCAACCACCCTTCCAACGAACACAACAAAAGACATAATTGAGCGCCCTTATAACGACACAGCAAAAGGCAGCACTGATATATGTATATATTTAACCACATTATGAGTATTTAAATTGTCTGAATATCAACGGAAAATAGCATAAAATACAACCAGCTCCGAACATAAATGAAAATATGGTCGAATAAGAGAACACTTAAAACGTGAGCAATGGGAATTTAGGGGCACTTGAGCTTATTGCCGTGGGTCTTGAGGCGAGCATAGCAAGGGCAAGCTTGGTGGTTGCCGTAAGTGCCGGGCGGGACGCAGTGGCACCGACTGCAGCAACTTCCGCAAGCCCGCATACATATCTTCTTTCTTCTCACTTTCATGCATCGCCTTGAGCATGCATTTTTGCAATCTAATCCAATCCCATCACAGTATAAGTTTCAAATTTTGTATTTTATTTTTTTATTTTTTATTTTTTTCAAAAAGTGTCTAATAAATTTTATATTTTATTTGTCGCATGCCATAAAAATTAAAATTTTAATGTATTAATTTTAAATTTTTAACATTTACAATTTTTTTAAAAAAATTGAGAATTAAAAAACATGCACGGATTTGGAAAATTTAAGATTTTAGTCCATCATTTTAAAGAACTCGTTAGAGACAATCGTTTAAAAACTTATTACACAAATGGGAAATTCAAAGTCTAAAATTGTAATTTTTTTAAAAAAAATGTTCTTACTGATCTTTGGATAATAGATATCCTTTTTGACGAGAGCTGCCGTGTTGATCCCTTCATTCACCTGAATTCAAATTCAATATTGATTATGAACACGAACAAGCCCCGACATTATTAATAAACAATAGAGACTATACAAAGTCAAACTTCTATAAACTCGTCAACATTTTTCTATCTATAAACTCGAAATAGTGTCTCGTACCGTACTAAATTACTACTCGAAATTCAACAAAGAATATTATATCAAAATTTTGATCCAATGAATTAAAAAACTTAGAGAAGTGATGGAGGACACTCACATTAGTGAAAGCCTCTGAAAGACCCTTCAACATAATATAGAAAGAAAATAAAGTTTATTAATTGGTTACCAGAAAATAAAATATAAAAATATATACATATATATATATATATAAATAATACCTGCAAGAAAAGGAGGAGGAGGACGAAAATGCAAAGAACACTGAGTGCCTTCATTTCTGAAGAAGATATCACCAAATTTTGATGGAGTACACTGCAATGGCTTGCCTTCATGCGTGTGTATATATAGACATAAAATGAGTAAATTACATTTCTGTCCTCAATTTTTATACTCACCATCTTCTTTTTTGGTTTGTGTTACTTTTAGGAAGGTAATTTCATCTATTTTTCCTATTCATATTGTCTTCTTTTATTTTTATATCAATTGTATCACTTTTTGAACTGGAACTTGTTCGTTCGTATATGTCAGGAGCCCATTAATGAGAAGGGACGGTAAAAGACTTGAACCTAACTCGTATCGTGATAAATATAAGCATAATTGAAGTTCTTAGAGAGTTATACATTTGTGCATTGAGAAGATCATTTACTGTTTTCGAATCTCGATCTCTCTCCCGAGGTTGGCTAAATTAATAAAAATATCTCTAAACTTTCAATAATACATTTAAACTTTTACAAAAAGAAAATAAAAAAAATAAAAATTATCCGTTAGTATTTGTTTCTTAAACTTTCAACCGTGTTTAAAAAATACTTTTAAACTTTAAATGTTTCATTTAGATCCTTCGTTTTTTTTAATGTTAAAAATATTTACCATTAGTATTATAAAAACACCCATAAAAATTTTAAAAGCTAACTAACACTTTTTTAACTTTTTAAAAATTTAATTTAAATGTATTTTTGAAATTTTTTTATTACTTCTTAAATAAAATAAAATTTTAAAAATATTTTTATGAATTTAACCTATATTTAAATAGCAAGGAGAAAAAGAATTAATTTAATTGGAGGGATAAATATTATTCAAGCAATACATACACTTTTTTCAAGTCCAACCCGATTACACATTAGGAAAAAAAAGAAAATGTACAGAAAAAAAAGGATTTCCACGTGGAAAATTATGGTGGAATGGGTGCGGGTCGGTTAGCCATAGAATATTTGTATATTTGAAAATGCAATAATAAAGGTGTTGGAGATAATAGAGCCATAGATGTCAATATCTTTATAAATTTATAAATTTGTGTTGGCAACGTTCATACAAAGTGAGAATAACTTAACAGCTGTCTCTTTGCTCATTCTTTACATCCATCCAAAACCCCACCATACATAAAGCAATAGGCCAATTACAATATATATATCTTTTTTTTTATTTTCAATTTAGTCCATATAGACACTTTTAACCCTATTAGATTCAACTCAATCAATTTGATACTTAAATCATATTTACAATATTGTATACTCAAGGGTCCGTTTTGTAATTTGTACATCTTTTTAGTTCAATATTCTAACTTTTACAATTTTTTATTTAAAAAAGGATTAAAAATCAATTTAAAATACAAAAAGTAGACATTTTTAGAATTGAATTTAATGTTGTTTTACTATTCCTTCCTATTGCTAAAGATTTAAATCATTTCTATTTCTTTATTTATATTTTGAGCATATTAATAATGTAGCTCAATTATTTAAATTATATATGAGACACAAATTAGACTTCACTAGAGAGTTTGGGGGTAGGGGAAGTATCTTTCAAAGAGCAAATTGCTAGCTGTAATGGTGTTGACACTTCTTCATTTATTCAATTTTGGTTCTATCCCTTTGGATGCCTTTTGCCTCCATTTAAATATAAATTTTAAAATGTATTTTTTCATAATATATATATATATATATATATATATATACACACACATGTACATATGTATGTCATCCATTGGAAAATATTATTGCACAATAAATATACCATTGGAAAATATTATTGCACTACTACACATCCATAAAGTGGGGTCTCATGAATTTATACATTATGTGTATATATATTCCATTTTAAATTTGGAATTAACTCTATTTTTTCTTCTTTTTCAAAAATAAATATATATATTGGGCTTCTCTAAGCTTTCCATGGGCTTTATGTGGGCTTGAATTTGATTACTTGGGAGCCCATCCTTTGGACCTAGTTTTGTTTGAATATAACGTGGGCTTGAGGCCCAACTCTTTCTTTCGTCAATGGGTATTGAAATTTTTTAAAATAAATTATTAATGAGTTTTGAAAATTAAGAGATAATTTTATTAATTTAGTTTTTTTTTTATCCCTAGTTTATTTCTCTCCACAATGTCTGCAATTAGTTTAAATTTTTTTTAGTTTAAAATTTTATTATTTAAAAATCTAGTCTAAATTTGTAATTATAATTTTAACCTACATTATTATTGAAATTTGCACGGAAAGTAAACATTGTTCATATTTAGAAAAGAAATAAAAAAAAACTAATCAAAATGATTTTGCACTTACAGAGACCAACGGCAATCGGCTTCGAATCCCACCAATCGACGGACGGACAGACGCCGGGATCCTGGAACCGCCATATCTGTAAACTCAGAGACTCTTCAGACCTTCCGTGAAGAAAAACCCTAAACTCATCGGAGTTGAAGTTAAATCAATGGAGGCGTCGCCGGCGTCTTCTGAGGGTTCATCGCGAGAGGTTCAATGCATCGGAAAACTGGAAATAGTGAGGCCAAAACCTGCCAGTGGTTTTCTCTGCGGCTCTATCCCCGTTCCCACTGATAAGGAATTCCACGCCTTCTATTCTGCTCTAGTTCCTTCCCGCCAAACGTATTAACCTTCTTTTTCCCTCGTTTTCTGTTCATTCTTCTATTCTTCATCACAATCATGCGAACTTCTTTCTTATTGCTTAAATTTTTGAGTGAATTTATCTTAATTTGGGATTATGGTCGGTTTTGTTTGTGAAAGCGTGACAGCTCCGAGGTATCGAGTGCTTCCGACCGAGACAGATCTCAATTTACCTCCACTTCCTTCTAACTCCCATGAGAAGATTCTCCCGATTGGGGCACTCCAGTCGAAGGACGCCGGAGGTTTGTTTCTGCCGTTTATGAGTTGTGCTAATATTTTTGCTGATATAGGGCATTGCTGGAGCATAGCTAAAACTTAAATGGTTTAACGATCTGGCCTGTGGCAAATATAAATGAACTTATTGTGTTGGCGCTAGACATCTGTTTAGTTTGATATAGTCGCCCTGTGCCATTCTAAATGGAAGCAGATAAGTGCAACTTAATAGCAATGTGGTTGCAATTCGTATTCTTCCGGTCTCCTTTTGTTTAGAATAGTTATGCCTTTTTCATGTTAAAACTTGTTACGTCTGCAGACTTTTGTTTTGTTGGAGTTTCCGTTCCATTCAATCGGCTACAGTACTTGATAATTTTTAAGATCTCCCTTGAAGTAGTTATGCCTTTCCAACATTCTAATTTTATTTTCTTAAAAGTTTTGCTATCACTTGGATGATACTAGCATTCATATATTTTAGATTTACCTTGGGACGGGGGTGCTGTTGCTTCAAATCTTACCAGAAAATGTGAAGCTCTTGCTGTGTCTGGTTTGGTTGAATATGGCGATGAAATAGATGTGATAGCTCCAGCTGACATTCTGAAGCAGATCTTTAAAATGCCTTATTCAAAGGCCCGGTTATCCATTGTTGTTTATCGCATTGGACAAGCGCTTGTTCTGAGTACAGGGTATGTACTTCGTAGTCTTTTCTTTGCTGTTAAAATTTCAGTCCTACTGTTTATCACCGGCATTTTTATCGTTGTTCTTTGTGATTTTTTTGTTCTTAGATGTCACGGAAAATGTAATTGTGATAGCTAATTTTCATTGATCTTCTTGGTGGAAGTGTAGGCCTGATGTTGAAGAGGGAGAAAAGCTGGTTAGGAGGCACAAAAATCAATCGAAGTGTGCAGAACACTCTTTACTTTTGAATTTTGCTATGCATTCAGTTAGAATGGAGGCTTGTGATTGTCCTCCAACTTATCATGCTACAACAGAGGAGCAATCTAAGTCGTCTGTTCTTCCTGGAGGAAGTACATCTCAGGTCCTGGAGCAGACTGACGGTGTTTCACCAAAGGATTTGAATTCCTGTGCCCAATATAAGGAAGTTAAGCAAGATGCCTTCTTTTGGGGAAGTAAGAAGGGTAAAAGAAGTAAGAAGCATGATCCCGTCAAAAAGGTTTCGGAAGTTGGTGGAAAGCCTAGGTGCTCGAATCAAGAGTCTGAAAAGCATAGAAGTGTTGGTGATGATGAATTTCTAAGGGTTCTGTTTTGGCAATTTTATAATTTCCGAATGCTTATTGGTAGTGACCTGCTTCTGTTCAGTAATGAAAAGTATGTCGCTGTGAGTTTGCATTTATGGGATATTACCCGACAGGTGGGGCATTGTATTGTTGACTAACCTGAGTTTAATGATTATTATTATGTTAACACTTCTTTTTTCAGGTCACTCCACTTACATGGCTTGAAGCTTGGCTTGACAATGTCATGGCAAGTGTTCCTGAATTAGCCATTTGTTATCATGAAAATGGTGTTGTTCAGGGATACGAGCTTCTGAAGACAGATGATATATTCTTATTAAAAGGGGTCTCTGATGACGGTACTCCTGCTTTTCATCCTTATGTGGTACAACAAAATGGCCTTTCTGTCTTGAGATTTCTCCAAGAAAACTGCAAACAAGATCCTGGGGCTTATTGGGTAATACTGCAATTTTCGTTCTGCATCTCTCATATAAATCATAAGTTAATTCTAGGTGGAGTGTCAACCCCATTCATATACTTAACATCAAATGTTTTCAGCTTTATAAAGGTGCAGGTGAAGATGGGATTCAACTTTTTGATCTTTCTCTAATTCCCAAGAACCATTCCTCCAGTGATTTCGATGATAGCTCAAATTCCTTACCCTCGATGCTATATAGAGGGAGATGTGACTCCTTATTTTCATTTGGAACACTCCTCTACCGTATAGCTCACCGTCTCTCGCTTTCTATGGTGAGGAAGATTTGTCCTTCTATTTTCTGTTTTTGCATCTTGGAAATGGTTGGTTGCTGCAATTATAATTGTCACTTTTGCAGAATCCAACGAACAAGGCCAAATGTGCGAGGTTTTTTAAGAAGTGTTTGGATTTTCTTGATGAGCCTGATCATTTGGTAATGATATTGTTTCCACTAGTACCTTATGATTGCATCTGTTTGTGTTTTGTGGTCAAGTTTTACTTGAATATCTAGATAACTGACAATCAAGGCCATGGTAAGCAGGTGGTTCGTGCATTTGCTCATGAACAGTTTGCAAGGCTCATTTTAAACTATGACGAAGATTTAGATTTAACATTAGATTCTCTTCCACTGGGATGTGAAGTTGAAGTTGTGGACGCTGAAGAAGAAGAGTCGTTGAACTTTTTAAGCAGTACATCTGAAACGGGCAAGTATGAAGGTTCCTCCTCCCTTGTAGAAGAAGACAAACTTGGGGAAGGTGATCTACATCATCAAAGTTTGTTGTCAGAAGTTTCTTCATCAATAACATCAGAAGCCTATGTATCTTCTCCAAAAATGATATCGTTAAGAGATCCACAAGGGATAGAACCACCGTTGGCGGCAGAAAATTCCCAAGATGAGGAAAGCTTTGCAGTCTGTGAAGTTTCTCCAACTGCCTCACATGTAGTTCAGACTGTTGCTGATCCAATATCCTCAAAGTTAGCTGCAATACATCATATTTCTCAAGCTATCAAGTCTCTTAGATGGATGCGCCAGCTACAAAGCTCAGAACCAAAGATGGACCATATTGGTGCAGTGCACGATAGTCTACCTTCTTCTGTTAATATCTCTGTCTGTGCATGTGGTGATGTTGACTGTATTGAAGTCTGTGACCTTCGTGAATGGCTTCCAAAATCAAAGTTGGACCATAGATTATGGAAATTGGTTCTTTTGCTTGGAGAGTCTTATTTAGCTCTTGGTCAAGCATATAAGGAGGACGGCCAGCTGCATCAGTCCTTAAAAGTTGTAGAATTGGCATGTCTTGTTTATGGATCTATGCCCCAGGAACTTGAAGAGACTAGATTCATTTCCTCAATGGTTGGCACCCCACTTTTGCAGAATAAATTGAATGATAAAGATGTAAAGTTGAGATCATTTAATCAAGATCTGAAAGAAGTTGATTTGCAATGTGATGACTTATCATTGGATCATTATTCTTCCACTTATCTGTTTTGGGCCAAGACATGGACATTAGTTGGAGATGTATATGTGGAGTTCCATTCTATATACGGTAGAGAAACCTCTGAAAAAGCAGAAAAGAACTTTTCCACAAGAGAATTGAAGATCTCATCTGAAGTTGTGAAAGAAGTTAATAGGCTCAAGAAGAAGCTTGGGCAATTTAAAAACTGCAGTGCTTGCTCCTTGGTAAATTGCAGCTGCCAGAGTGATAGGGCAAACAGTGGAAGCAGTGCTAGCAGTAGTAGGGGGGAATCAATTGTCTACAGCAGAAAACACAATAAAAAGGCCCATTTTAAGACTTCGACTGCCCACTCGGTCTCTGGAGACCGTGAACATGATTATAATTCTACAAAGATTGATGATGGAATGGGCTCTAACCGTCGACATATAGAGCCAAAAAGGAATGCTCGAATCCCAGTAGGAACTTGCAATATGGTTGATTCTGGGACAAAACTCTCGGTGGGTAATTCTGAGGTGGAGGATAATGTGGAGCCTTGTGGTAATGTTCATAGTTCGACCTCTCAATCTCATGTGAATTCTAAGGAATCTCAGAAAGTTAAAACTGGTGGAATATTTAAGTATCTTGGGGGTCCTGTTTTTAGGGGATCAGAATGCAATTTGACTGCAGCCCTGAGCTGCTATGAAGAAGCTAGAAAGGCGTTAGGGCAACTCCCAGCTGGATCCGTTGAACTGCAATCTGTTATGAGGAAAAAGGGTTGGGTTTGCAATGAACTAGGTCGATGGAGACTTGAAAGAAAGGAGCTGAAAAAAGCTGAAATGGCATTTATAGGTGCTATTGATGCATTTAGAGCTGTCTCTGATCATACGAACATCATACTAATTAACTGCAATTTGGGTCATGGGAGGCGAGCGTTAGCTGAGGAGATAGTATCCAAAATTGAAGATCTAAAAGTACATGGAATTGTACAGAATGCATATTATCAAGCATTGGAGACTGCCGAACTTGAATATACTGAATCGCTAAGATATTACGGGGCAGCAAAAAATGAACTGAATGGTGTCGCTGAAGATTCTATTGATGTGCCCAGCAACCTGAGGACTGAGGTTCACACACAGCTTGCTCACACGTATCTGAGGCTTGGTATGCTTTTGGCAAGGCTAGATATAAACGAGGTACATGATATTGAAACATTGGAAGATGTTGGGTCATTTCACACAAATTCTAATAACAGAGGAGCTAAGAAGGGATTGAAAAAGCATAAGATTTCAGCAAATGATGCCATTAGGGAGGCACTATCAATATATGAAACTCTGGGTGACATACGTAAACAGGAAGCTGCATATGCTTATTTCCAACTAGCTTGTTATCAAAAGAATTGTTCTTTGAAGTATTTGGAGTCGGATGGCTGGAAAAAGAGCTTGTCTAAAGATGATAACAGCATTCTCCAACGGGTAAAGCAGTATGCTTCCTTGGCTGAGAGGAACTGGCAGAGAGCCTTGGAGTTTTATGGCCCTAAAACACATCCCACCATGTATCTGACCATTTTGGTTGAACGATCAGCTCTTTCATTAAGCCTGTCGAGCTCGTTACACTCGAATGCGGTACGACTCTTTCCCTCTCTAATATTTCCTGTCATAACCTTAAGCACTTTACTATTGATATTGTTTGGTTTGCTGGGCCATTCGTTGGCTTTTCTTGGACACGATCAGTCATGCCATTGACCATTCTCGAAAATAGTTTCATCGTCTGTTGTTTTTCACGTGGTAATTTTTTTGTTTTCCTCTACAGATGCTAGAATTGGCATTGTCTCGCATGCTTGAAGGACGACACGTTTCCGATACTGATGCAGATTCTCTGAAAACGAAGTACTCCGAGATACATACGAAATTTTGGAATCATTTACAAATTCTATTGAAGAAAATGGTGGGAACGACACTTCCAACGAGTTCAGGAAAATCTTCTGCATCTCAACCTCATATGACACCCAACAGATCTGGTGAAGCCTCAAGGCTGAGGGAGCTTTACAAAATGTCTTTGAAGTCCAATGACCTCCGAGAGCTGCAAAAGATGCATACCATGTGGACTTCAAAACTGGAATGTTGACCGAATAATCGTGTGTATATGTTCATAATGAAGAAAGAAGAGAATATAGACTTTTTGTCAAACTTTTCGTGTACCGTTTTGTTGTGCTTTTCTGATGAATTGCTTTTGAATTTTTCTTTTTCTTACAGCAAACTGATACCAAAACGTTGAGTAACACAAACATGGAAATGACATTTGGCATCATTGGGAAGGATCAAACCCATCCATACAGTGTATGTCGGTGAGGCTTTTCTTCTTTTATTGCCCCCCACACAATTCTTCCATATAATGTGTCACACTGTTTGATTTAACTTAATCAAGAAAAATACCTAAATTCTTTTACTTACCTTTCATAAATATTTCAAAACTATAAATTTATCATAATATTGAAAAAAAAAAAGAACTTGCCTGGAAAAAAATGAAGTTGCCAATTTTAGTTAACTTTTTACTTCAAATTCATGAATAATATTAACTTTTGAAAGAATATACATATATACATATTTTAAACATATGACAATAGTTACCGAGGATTGTTGCTCCTACTCATAAAATAAAAGAAAATGATTATTATAAGTTATCCGAAAATTTTGAAATTTGAGACTATTTGAATTTTTATCTTTTAAAATTATAAATTTAGTTTACAGACTTAATAAATATAAAATTAAAATTTTAGAAATTTAGAAAAAAAGAAAAAAATCAAATAAATGGACACATATCCAAAGAATAAATTTGTAATTTAATTTTAAAAAAACCATAAATTTGGCGTCAAATTCGTTTCAGTAATCCATAAAGTGGGACCTATTGTGAAGTGTATCTTGCCTGTGAGTACTGTTGAACCGAGAGTATCGTATTAAAGAAGAATGATGGACGCATGGCGGAATAAGTTACCAGCGGCAAGGGCCTTATTGTTTCTCTTGGTGTCTTTCTTTACCATTTCCGTATCCTCCGCCATGGCTGAGGCTGATGAAACTTCTTCAACCGCTTCCATCGCTTCATCCGCAGCGTCTTCACGG
This sequence comes from Cucurbita ficifolia, assembly GCA_033971965.1. Classification (NCBI taxonomy): domain Eukaryota; kingdom Viridiplantae; phylum Streptophyta; class Magnoliopsida; order Cucurbitales; family Cucurbitaceae; genus Cucurbita; species Cucurbita ficifolia. The sequence continues at coordinate 252,306 of CM066976.1, forward strand.
CCTGCAGTTCACATCGTGTACACCGAAAGTCCTCGGGATGAGGACCCCAAGGATTTCCATATCCGAACCCTAGCCTCTGCTCTCGGCAGGTTCGTCGCTTGTTTCTCTCTGCTCTTCTCATTAGTTCCAGTTCTTGTTTTCGAAATGCAAAAGAAAATCGGACAACTGCTAGCTCGTTTGCGTTTGCAGTGAGGAAGCTGCGAAGGATGCGCTTATTTACAGTTACAAAACGGCTGTTAGTGGATTCTCTGCAAAGCTCACTCCCGACCAGGTTTCTCGAGTTTCCCGTAAGTTTAGCTTCAGTAGTCGCGTTCTCGAGTAGATAATTAAGTTATAAACATAGGAGACTGTTGCTACTGATTGTACTTCCTTCATCGTTTTCAGTGGATCGATTGAGTAGTATACGAATACGAAATCGATTGTTTTAATTGGATTGATTAAATTGGATCGAGGTTGATGTCTAGGGATTCATCTTCTTCACAACTCAAATCATGTGTTTTAAGACAGATCAAAGGATGACTCAAGCTTTGTGTAGCTTGCATTTTCTGCATTCATCGTTGTATCATTGTTTCTACTTTCCGTAGCGAAGGGCATCCCAAGTACATCCCATGTTTGGATTTAGGCTTCCAAAACCCACACCCATGTCCACCCATGAGTTACACCTCATTTCCATACGTTTGGGTTTCCTTCCTCTCTCCTTTATGTCATGTGTTTCATCTTCGTCCCTCCTGTGCTTACAGAAATTTCCCCTATTGAATGTTCCATGTATTTACAGAAATTTCTCTTTCAATTATTTTTTTTCTTCCTCATTCAATTTTCTTCTTATTTATGTGATAGTTACGAAATAGTTCAAGATAAATAATATTTCAATTTTTTTTTTCAATGATCAATAAAAGAGAATTTGACAATTAGTTTCTTTCATATAAATTACTCTTTAAAACCTGTGAATGTAGCGTTCACATTTAGCTTGTAAGTTATGGTAGGTAAAAAGGACAAAATCAATAGAGGTTACCCCCAGCAAGTTATCATCTTCCTTTTAGCATTGTTCTGCTAATGAGTATCAGATTTCTCTGTAATTTTGGGTTTATATGTTTATAACTTTAGTAGTAAATTCAAATCTGGCTTCTTATCAACGAATACATCTGGTTTATTAATTCAACATATACTTCAATAATTGCCTTCAAGATGGTGAAAGTCCTGTGTCAATTGTTGTCTAGTAGTGGCAATAATTGCCTTGATGTTGTTTTAGATTGATGTTCACTCATTAGCTGAACAACCAAACAAATTTATCTGCTTTACTTGGCAGAACAACCAGGGGTTCTACAGGTTGTTCCAGACAGCCAGGTTGGGTTGCACCGTTAGAGGATTCTGTAGCCTCCCTTGAAGTAGCCTCCCTTGAAGTTGGGTGAAGATGGCGTCATAATGAGTGAGTTTCATCTTCTGTAAACTCAGTTAAAGTTTTTTAGACTGCAGCACTTGTATTGTTGTTTGTCAAAGCTGAATATTATCTTCATGTTGATCCCAACACTCAACTCTGTAAAAGGATCTATAGACTTTCAAGATGCAAATTTCTATATTTACATGTTAATGCCGCGTCACAAGATGCGCCACTGGTCCAAGTCTTTTCCTAATACTTCTGGGTAAAAATAATGAAAAATTAATACTGCGCTCTAGAAGAAATCAGAGTGCAAAAGAATAATCTCCAGAGATGATTCGGTAAATAAACACCGAACACCGTTAGGGTTCTTCCACTGGTCCAAGTCTTTTCCTAATACTTTGGGTAAAAATAATGAAAAATTAATACTGTGCTCTATAAGAAATCAGAGTGCAAAAGAATAAGCTCCAGAGATGATTCGGTAAATAAACACCGAACACAGTTAGGGTTCTTGTGAGTAGGGGAAAATCCTTGATACTTGGAACTTGTGAAGCTCACATCACTGCCATAGAATTTCCTCTCTTTCATTCCAGAAGACGGTAGATCCTCTGATAACTTATGTTTAAAGAACTAGTATTAGTACAAAATTCTGTATGCAGAATCTTCATTCATAGGTTCGCTTTCTCTTTAGAAGAATGGGAAGTACGGACAAAGAACCGATGAAGAAAAGTACAGTCAAGGTTTTAAAATCATATAAATCCTTGACGGATTTGAGATCCCCTAGAGCAAGACCGGCCTGAATAAAGAAAAGAGGATTAGAAACTCAATTATAAAAGTTGGGCATGAAAATGCAAGGAGAAGTGCATGTCAGAACAAATCTTCATGTTCGATGAGTAAAGGGAATCCTGTGAAAGAGAGAAATCGTTCTAGTAATTTAGTGTTCAGAAAGCCAATAAAGCATAAATATGAAGATGATTGACAGAAATAATTTTCTTGAGTAAGTATCCAGAAAACCACTAAAACATAAATATGAAGATGATAGACAGAAAGCGTTTTCATAATTAAATATCCAGAAAGCCACTAGAACATAAATATGAAGATGACAGCCGGGTTTGGTCATTAGCATAAATAACCGGTAAGATGAGGCAAAACCTGAAAGTGGAAGGTGAAATTTTAAATGTACAAATGCGTCTTTTGCTAGAAATGGACTATAGTAAATTGAGGTCACATTCATGATGCATTAAAACACGACGTAGATACCTACAATCAGTGCTTATACTATAGAAAGCAAGGTAAACGCTATTAGCTAGAGTTAGAGCTGATATAGTACATGATTGAAGATGGCAAAAGCAAAAGGTTAGTGAAGACATATTCTAGACTAGACCACGGGGAGACTGAAAAAAACTTACCCTAACCATTATATATGACGGTGGAACAAGACCGATGAGTGTAGCTGAAAGGAAAACATGAAATGGTACATCGACAATGGGCGATGCCAGGTTTATGAAAATGTTAGGCAGCGTTGGTGTTATCCTCAGAAAAATCATGTAATTAAGCAGCTTCTCTCTTTGCTTTGCTACCTGAAACCACATGCACATTACTCACAGGTTAGACTAATGGAAAACAGCTGACATTGGGTGCTAGATAGATAGTCAAGGAAACTAAGGATGGAATGGCCTTACCTGAGACTGGAAAAGTTTCAATTTTTCAGGCCACATCCAACAAACTAAAGGTCTACCAATTAACTTGGAAAGAAAAAAGCAAGTAGTAGCTCCAGCCGTAGCATTGAAAACGACTAGTACAAGGCCTTTAACAACTCCAAAAAGAGCTCCGGCCAACAATGACAAGAAAACTGTTCCAGGGATCATAAAAGTTTGCATAAATATGTAGGTGGAACAATAACCCAGGATGAACTGTGCAGGATGACCCTTGGCGTAGCTTCCAAGATGATTTCTGGTTCACAAATTTAAAAGACAAAATGCATCTTGGATAGGCATAAGCTGTCTAAATTGCTATGGCAATGAAAACCATCAAATGGAACCAACCAGAAGGCGAAGTCAACACAACATATTAAAATGCAACAACAAAGCCTCATGTACTTGAGTTTATGGTGGATCAAACATAACAGCTTTTCTTTTTCCTTTTTTTCTTTTATTTTTGGGAGGGGAGGGGAGGGGTTGTGGTTGGTGGTGATAAACCAGTTGAATTAGTTGAGAAAGACTAATTATAGACTCTAATTCTATGACTTAGTTTGCTAACAGAGGATTCAGACAGTCACATAATATCTCGTAAGTTATACAGTGTCCTATCTGAAAGTTATGGTGTCGCTATCCAATTTAACATTAGTCATTTCTGAAAGCTTCCTCTCCACTTCTTCATTCATACCTACCTCTCCAAACACTATTCAAAGGTCTCCAAATCTCGAAATACTATATATTCTTTTCTAATTTTAATTCTAATATCATCACTATGGAGTCTAGCTTATACACACCCCAATTGATTTTTCTATTTGGATTTTCGAATTGAGAGAGATCAAGAGTTCTCAGTGTTTCTTGGATTCATTAACTTAATTCAATTGAGTGGAATCCTTCATTCACATTTTTTTCATCAATAACCTTTTATAAAACTCTTAGACTCCCAAGTTTGGAGTATCATACACATCCTACTTGTATGTTAACCCAAGTCATTGAGAATTTTTCTTTGTGGGTCACTCATTCCAAGAGAGAAGTCTAGACTTAAATTTCTTCGCCACAAAGAATCAAAATCTGTGAGCCAAAATTCACCCTCCAAGAATTCCAGGGTAGGGCAAGGAAGAAGGACTTCTTCTGCTCTACAACAACCGGAATAAGGAACTTTAGAATGAATTCTACTTGTCGATTAAAAAATGGGATTGGAGAGGATCACATGTGAGAGGATTTGAAAGGTTTTTATGGAGTGTCTACTCCTAATCTTAGGGGCATCTCTATCTTAGATCGGTCCCGGTTCACTATCATCTCGAAAGTCTATTTACTTTCTAATTTTCCTCCAAACTTTAAACTTGAACAAAATATCCTAGAATTTCCTCGTCTCAAGGAATGCCTCACTTGGATTAGGCTCTGGAAACAGCAATTTACTGCCACTGTCTATACCAAGTCAGCTATCATGGACTAACCTCAACTCGCTCCTCTAATGAAGTAATATGTAATTCACGGGAGATATTAGCATGAAATGAATAAAGATGCAAGAATTGTTAATATGAAATGAGTGCGCAGGAAGCAATTTCTGCTATACACAATCTTTTTAAGTTAGTAAAATTGAATTCGATTAGAACATTTTCGAAATCAATCCCATTGGAAAGATGAAAATAAAATCCTTTTTATAAAAATTAATCACCTACTTGAGCATTCGAAGATCGGTGAGGGAACGTGGCAGCTTGATGTTCTTGAAGTGGGAGGCCAGCATTTTACTGTAAATGCAGTAGAGCGCAGCGGAGAAAACCAAAAAACTGCCTAGAGCCACCGCAAGTCCCCACCGCGAGAGAGGATATCTCTCAGATTTCAGCTTCTTCGTCGCCGGACTGTCCATCTCCGCCTTCTCTTCGTCTTTCGGCGTCAGATTCCTCGGAGCCGCCATTAGCGCACGATTTGCAGAACCTTTAGACGTTGCGTACAGAAGTGGCTTCCGACCGGCTACCCGCTGAGCCGCGCCTCAAGAGAAGGGCACTGTTACCGGAAGCTAGGGCGAGAAAACCATGGCTTAACCACATGATCGATACGGATCTCCTCTGTCTTCAACTTTTTTTTTTTTTTTTTTTTTTTTTTTTTTTTTTTTTTTTGACAATTCTCAATCTCAATGAAACCTTTTGACCTCTGTATTTTGCAAAATCCCTTTTTCTTCTCTCCTTTTTTAAAATTTTTTTATTTAACCGAAAAAAGAAGTAATTGAAAGAATTTTCTGTGCGGGAATGCAGGAAACGTTAAAAGGCCAGACGGTAACCGTGGACTCTCAGCCAATATGAATGTGGCACGTGGCTTATGAGTTAGTGGCTAAATCTCTCTCTCTCTCTCTCGGCTATTAAATTATGTCATTTACTCGCCATTTTATCGAGTTTAATTGATTGATAAAAATGTCAATACGGCAAAAAGAATTAATTATTAGATCCAAATCTTTTATTTGGTGTCTTTGATTGTTTTAAGTAAGGAATTTAATGTGTTTAATTGGGTATATTATAATATTGGATGCCTCTTTCAATGACATCAAATACCCAATAATTCCTCTTTTTTACAAATTTGGAAAATTTAACCAATAATCCTTATAGTTCAAATCATGTTTGGTCCTCTAATCTCAACACCTACTCCTTTTTAGGCCTTCCATCTTTATATGCATAATCTCCTTTTCATTTCATGTCAACAACCTATTTAGAACCACTTTCTATGCGTTTTTAAGAATTTTTATTAGATCTTGAAAAAAAATTAATATGTTTAAATTGGTTTTTTAGTACTGAAAGTTTTTATAGTTTGTACTTAATTACAATTAGGATTGAGTTATGCTTAAATTTAAAAGTTTTAAAAGTAATTAAGGTGAATTACATGTGACTTAAAACATAAACAAGCGTTGACAAACAAGATAGAGAAAAGGAGATTATTATTTTATTAAAATTAAATTGATGCTTATTTTGGAAGAAAAAAAAGAGCCCAAAACTTAATCACGTTCCGGACCACAAAAAGATCCTTTTCTTATTAAATGAAAACTTTATCTCTCCACTTCTCGTGGGTTTCCCTTTTTCTTACATTAAATAATAATAATAATAATAATAATAATAATAATTCACATTTTTGTGTGTGTGTATATATATATATATACAAGAAATAAATTTCTTAGAAACTTGAAGTGGTTTTGTGTGCACAAAAGGCCAATCCCAATTCCCAAATTCTCTAGAAAAAAGAATGTGAAGGCTCGGAGAGAAAAGAGACGATGTTTCAATCTTCCCGCCGGACTCATTCCTTCTCTTCTTCTTCTTCCTCTTCCCTCTCCTCCTCCTCCTCCTCCTCCTCCTCCTCCTCTTCCTCCCGTAGCTCTTACTATTTTCCCAACAACTCTCCGTTCTCCGCCGCCGCCACTCCGGTCCGAACATTCTCCGGCAGTATTCCGTTCTCTTGGGAACATTTGCCGGGAATCCCCAAGAAACAGTCTCCAGCAAGGCTCCGGCGGGATTCCGCCTCTCCTCTGACCTCTCTCCTCCCCTTACCTCCCAATTCCTCCACCCAACCGTCGTCAAAGCGCTTAGGATTTCAAGATTGGAGGAAATCGAACTGCCAATATTCGCAGCGTGATCCTTTCTTCGACGCCTTCATAGAGTGCTCTAAGGAACCTGCCGCCGCCACCGAGCTCTGGAGGGGCGACAGCAATGGCAAGACGGTTTCTAGAAGCCTGAGCAACCGATTCGGATTCATGAATCTATACTCTTCTTGCAAACGGACCTGCAGCGTTTCGGAATCCATCGTGTATCTTCCGAGAACGCCGAGGAGTTCGTTCGATCTGCTTAACCAGCGCACCGGCGGCTAAATCGCCGCCGTTGTCGAAAAGGAGACGGCAAAAAGAGATAAGTGGGAGATTTGATTATATGTTTGTTTAGTTCAATTAATCTGTGTGTGTGCTGTGGCGACTAATCTTCACGTGAAATGATGCGTCCAATGAGATCAAGTGGGGGATGTGGGAAAAATATGATGATCACGATTATGACTATGATCACGAAATGGGCTTGATGGGGTTTGTTAATCGCTGTGTTGAATTAAAATGTGCTGGAATTGTTGGTGAATTACGTTGAAAATTGAAATTAGTCTCAGCTTCTTCTATGTTTGTTCTTATATGTGTATTATTTACTTCCTTTTAATTATTGCTTTGCTCTGTTGTTTATTGTTCGCATGTGACTCCCCCCCGACAATGTGTTTGTAATTTTACGATACCTTCAGTTTCCAAATTTGCCCTTCCCTCCTTTCTTCCTCTCTAACTCAACCCATGATTATCCCTTTTTTACCCCTTCCCTTTTTCTCTCTATTTATGCATTTATTTATTTGTTTATTATTGTTTCTCCCTCTCTCTATCTCTGTCCTAGTGCGTGTGGTTAGATGGATTTATTAAGTCGGCTTTCTTATGTAGAGGATGTGACTTCACAAGGTTGTTGAGCTACCGTTCCATTTCTAATATTAGTTTAGTGCTTATAAATATTTATTATATTGGTTGGAAATAATCAAATATAAGATGGGTGTTGGATCATATAGATTTTAATAAAATTAACTGATGTTTGTATGTGTGTGTATATGTAATAAAATTAGTAGTTAGGCGTTGGATAATACACTGTTTTTTTATAAATAAAAAAAATCATTTGGTTGTTTATTTATTTAAGTCATAGTCAGTCAATTGTTAATGTATAGTTTTTTTTATGCGTATTAAAAATAAATGTATATATATAAATATGTAGGTCATTAGAAGTGGAGATGTAAAGGTATATACATAACTGAGTTGCCATTTTCACCGGCGGTAAAAGACTATTGTGGATTAATATTTTGGTGTGTTGCGTTTTGGATGATGAAATGCAGTTATAATGAGGAAATCCTCATTATTTTTTGTTTTGTTTATAAAATAAAAGATGTAAATAATGGAAGGTGAAAGGGAGTGTGCGGTGAGGACAGAAAGTGAGGGGAGGCATCATGAATAATAGATGCTCATCATCGCCCACCATGGTCCCACTTTTTTTTTAAGAATAAATAAAATAAAATAAAAAAGAAGGTAATTATTATTTAAGACGTAGTTGGATTAAAGAAAATTAAGTTGCATTAAATGGGAGGATTTAATCGATATTGATAATTGAGATTGGGAGTATTGAAGGGAAGCACGCGGAAGACAGGTGGTGAATGCATCCATGTCCATTTCTTCTTCTTCCTTTTTATTTTCAAACATAAATCTCTCTAGGTTTTACTTACCAATATTTATGTTATTAATTGATTTTTGGGTCAATATTAGTAAATGTATTAAATATTTAAAAAATAGAATAAACTTGAATGCAAAAGTAAATTGAATAATATGTATACACCAATATTAAATTAGGTTTTGTATTTAAAAAGAATCGTAAATAAATAAAAATAACTAACGGGCCAGGCCCAAAAAGAAGAGAGCCCGGCCCGTTTGGTGAGATCGGTGGGTTTGGAATGGGATAAACATGAGAGTGAGATGTAATCCTTAATTATAAATTCCTTGCCAACAAAGAAAATCTGAATCATTTCTATAATAAATTAATTAATTTTATCTAAATCAAGAAAAATATTAAATTGTTTTAAGTTTGGCTAAACAAAATAGCGGCATATTTGTTTTATATTAATGGTCAGTATTTTTAATTTTATTATTATTATTATTATATATTTAGAAAGAGGATGAAGTATTATAAATAATAGTTTGCTGCAATTTGGTCTTATTTTTCTCTTATCAACTCATCATTATCATATTCTTCCATTGTTTCCGTATTCTCGTCGGAGTGCGCAAATTCAATATTCAATCTCGAGGGATTTATCTGCGAATCAACCAAACCAAGATCTTCCTTCTGAGAGATGGAAGCTGATGTTTCCATTCATATTTTCTAAACCCCCATAATTTCCCTTTCAATCCCTATTCTCTCCCATTTTTCTCTCTCAACCGATTAGGGTTTTTCGGTCCATGGCTTTAAGTGCTATGAATCCAGGTCTCGCGTTCTTGTTTTCACTTCTTTTGGTTGGTTCTTGCGGCTGCGCAGCTAATGTGGTATTGATTGGGACCAACGTCACTCTTTCATTCGATTCCGTTGAAGCTAATTTCGGTTAGTTTTCTTTATGCTCTCTTTCTCTCCCTTTGCCTGCTCCTTTCATTTGAAAGTTTTGCCGAGCCAATTGTTTTGTGTGTTGGTGAGGGCTGTCTGAGTCGGGCACTGGATTGAATGTCTGTGCTCTCGTCATCACTAGTCGTCGTGACTTTTGCCAACAGGCGATGTGGTTCACTTCATGGATTCTGCTGAATATGCAATAATTTTATGATTTAAGATTCTGTCAAATAGTAAAAGGTGATTTGGGATGCTATTGTGTTTTGAGAAGATAAATCGGATATGGTTATCCAATAAGAAAAACGAGGGAGGCGAATCGAATATATGTAATACAGATTGCAATATGGGTTCAGTTTTCTTTTCTACGCCTTTTTGTTTTTTGAAATCGCCATAATGGGTTCTATTATTTATTTATGGCATTTGATTTCAGCTCCTGCAATAGGCAGCCCAGGGGAACCCGGTGTGCTGTATCTGGCTAAACCTCTTGATGCATGCTCGACATTGGAAAATTATACTGCGCTGCCTCTAAACTCTAGTTCACCATTTGCGCTTATAATTAGAGGAGGATGTAGCTTCGAGGATAAAGTGAGGAGAGCCCAAATGGCTGGATTTAAAGCTGCAATCATCTATGATAATGAAGATGGTGGTGGCCTAATTGCGAGTAATAACTTTTTACACTATTAACTACATGCCTATTCTCCATTTATGGAAGTGGACTGCTTTCTATACGATTTATGCATTTTAACCATGTCTATGTTGATATGCTTGCTGCAGCCATTCGATTTACTTGTAGTGTATTTGTGCTTTAATGATTTACTTATGTACTTTCAAACGTCGAATGATTTTAGTTACAAATATTTTCTTAACAAACAATACTTCCAAGTTTTGCATAATTTTTATTTTATTTTTATGGAGAAATTGATATAGCAGTTGTTGTCCATCCAAGGTCTTCACTTAAGACCATAACATCTTTTTCTAAGGGATCTTGTCTAGATGAACCCAAACAACATGGTCAAATGCCCTTTCAATGTTGATTTTTGATCAATTTATCTTAGTTGTCATTGTATGGAATGGTCTTTGTCTTGGCCTTACTATGTCTTTGGAATAATTGATAAACTAGAAAATATCAAACGACTTGCTCATCAATTAGAGTTCTCATGTATTTCTTGAATTATAGTCCTTTCTTACCACGAATTCAGCAATCAATGTTTGCATGTAGGCTATGGGAACTACGGGAATCCTGGTTGTAGGTTATCATGTGGTTGGTGGATATGATTGTAGAAGTTGTTTATCATCTTTATTTTATTGCTTTATCAATCTAAACTTTATGTCCATACTTGGTGATTGTAAGTTGCACTTTTACTTTTCCCTGGTTTTTCTACTCTGTTAATTGATATGGATGTCCATACGTGGCAATTATTAGTTAACATTTATCGCATGGATGCATTAGAGTAAATGTTTGAGAAATCAGCTGCTTTATGCACTGTTCTGCAAAGACGAATTTTATCGCTTGCTTGAATATTTCCTGGTTGCAGTGGCAGGGAGCTCGGCTGGTATTAGAATACATGGTGTATTTGTTACTAAATCATCCGGTGAAACATTGAAGAAGTATGCAGGCTTGGCTAATGTTGAGATATGGATAGTTCCAAGCTTTGAAAACTCTGCATGGTCCATCATGGCTATCTCCTTTATTTCTCTTCTTGCAATGTCTGCAGTGCTTGCTACTTGTTTCTTCGTTCGTAGACATAGAATAAGACGAGGACGTCCTCGATCTTCTCATGCTCAAGAGTTTCGAGGCATGAGCAGACGTGTAGTAAAAGCAATGCCAAGTCTGATATTTACAACTGCTTTAGAGGATAATTGTACATCAGTCACATGTGCCATATGCCTTGAGGACTATACTGCTGGTGAGAAGCTGAGAATTCTACCATGTCGTCACAGTAAGTTCACTTCTTTATTCTAAAGTTGATATTTCCTTGATATGCATCTATCTTTCATTTGTAGGGATATTAGTTGCAATTTGTGCTGCAGAGAACCTGTAATGGTGTGGTCAATCTTTCTTCCTTTTTCTTTCTTTTCTGTCTATAGCATAGGGATCCAACGTTTGAGAATCTGGTATATAATAAATGAACTCTTACTCCTTAAAGCAAAAAGAGTAGCTTTTTTTTGTAAGAATTAATATAAATCATCAAGGTAGTAGTTATCAGTGTCTTGTTAAATCATTGCCACAAGTCCAGTTTAAATTGTCCAAACAAGTTAAAAATATTATGATTTTATGAAGGCAGTTTAGTCTCCTTTATTTAATTCATGTGACAACAACTTATCATGATCTGAAGCCGTTTGCTTTCTTTAGAAAAGTAAAATCCCAAAACGATCCGACTTTGTGAGTACAGTACTACTTCACCATTTACCCAAACAAATTTAATAGTTCAAAATAGGTAAAAATAGTTTAGAGTAGCATTGTCAACCCTGGTTATGGCTTGGAAAAGAATGGTCTTAAACCCAGTTAGGCTACTTTATGAGGACTAATTTAAGGAGCAGATAATTGGATTTGGAGGCCTTGATTAATGGTTGAGATAACTTAGTTGTTGGAAGACTAGGCAGCAGGTTGCTTGCCAGCCAGAAACTACTAATGTTTGGTTCATTGGTTTGTCTGCCGTTTAATTAATGTTGGAGAGTGAAGATATTTCCTGATTTCAATGTTTGAGTAACGTAAATGTACCTTTTTTTTCCTTATTGCAAAATCACACCAGCAGGATATATGGTTGATTTATATAAGTAAATTAAGAGATAGAATTGGAATGAACAAAGTTGCATAGAAGTGGAGAGTGATAAAGCGATGCTACCTTGGTTAAAGCAAGGGTTGTGGGGGCCTTATTAACCAACTTCCTATGTATATATGCACATATTTTTGGGGAAAGGAAATCGATTGTTTTCATTGAATTTGCAAAAAAATGACCAAAAAGAAAATTCCTATAATCTTTCAAAAAAACTTCTCGTTTTGTGTTAATTTCAAGAGAAGTATAACTAAAAAGAAAGTTAGAGAAACAACTCCCATAAGAAAAGAGAAACTTAGCAAAGTAAAGAATTTCATCCTATCGTCAGTCCGTTCCATTAAAATGTGACAATTCCTTTCAAAGTAAATTGCTACATTAAGGATTTCCAACATTCCTTGCGAAGGGTTCAATGAAAAAACTTGATGTAATTAGATGTCAGCTTATCTTCGGTTTCTCTTCTGGCCCTTAGGTTGTTGCATTTGACTCTTTGTCCGTTTAGAGTTCGAAAAGGTCAAATCTTTGATGATTCCATCATACATGATTGAGTTGCGAAAACTTCTGGATAGGTATCTCACACCTGAACTGCATTCTTTCTAGTTAAAGAATCTCTTTCTAGTTGCTCTCGAACAATTAGGAGATTCTCTAGAAGAAATATGGGGTTTTGCGTCTGGTGGCAATATGCTATGGGGTGGCGGTCCTGCTTATGGGGTCTAATCAATACGTTCGAAGAAGAAAGATTGGAATATCAATCTCAATCCCATCAATTGCGCACACACACTCACACTTCAGTAGTAACTAGCAAACAGAACTCTAGTAGTTTCCTTTGACCCTGCGCTTGCAGGATCAATTTTGCATAGGTGGTGTTTATGTACTTTTTTTTCTCCTTCTCTGTTGTTTTGGTATGCAATACTCTGGCTACATGCATACACCTGCATGTGTTTCGTACATATGCCCTAACTAACGTTTGGAGCTGATTTTCAGAATTTCATGCTCTCTGTGTGGACTCATGGCTTACTGCTTGGAGAACCTTCTGTCCAGTCTGCAAGCGAGATGCTAGAACGAGCACCGGTGATCCACCACCTTCAGAATCCACGCCATTGCTTTCAAGCGCTCCCAGCTCTGTTGCTTCATCCTCGATATTATCTTCTGTGAGATCATCATTACCACCAAGCTCTGCCATTCAAATATCCCCATCATCTAGATCGCCATCAGTATCCCGGAACCACTCTCTCTCAAGCACCCCATACCTTCAGCAGTCTCTGAGATCCTCCTACCACCAATCTCCATCCTTGAGCATAAGTAGAAGTTCAGTTGAACTCAGAAATGCATCTTCCCAACGATCTTATGCTTCTCATTTGGTTTCTCCGTATTCCTCATGTTACCCATCCATGTCACCTTTACATTCAAGATACATGATTCCGCTCATTCCAAGTCCAAGCAATGCCTCACCCAGCATCATTGGTTCTTCCAGTCATCAACATAATCCCTTGCATTGCAGCGGGTCAGCTGCAAGCTTTTCTCCATTTGCTTCGGCTCAGTCTCTTCCTGAATGCTGATACGGAGCATTGAGAATTGTTTGTGCAGAGATATTTGCAGCCCTCTCTTTGTAGAGGGTTGAGGGGTTGGGTGAGATATGGTTGAATTATGCAACATTTGGTATGTAAATCAATTCCTTAGTCCTTGATCGTGTCTGAAACCACCCTGGTTGGCCGGCATCATTGTATATTACTTCATACGATTGCTCCATTTCTTCTTTTTAGCTTTGAAGTTTCATTTGTGGTCATGCTGTAGAGGTTTCTAAAATTTAAGTAAAGCAAAGTGTACTCTTGTGGGGGTGGGTTTGAAATTCTTTCATGAATTGTGGGATAGATACACCGGAACTTAGTTTAACAGCTAACCCGGCACACATTTGTAATATAATGCTTCTCTCTCCTCCCATTGTTGGAGGCGCCATGGATCCATTTAACAAGATTAGTTGATCCAGGGGGCTTCTGCCTTTCCTCTCGCGAGAATCTTCTTGCCTTTTTTGTCTACTTTTTTAGTTCACCAGATGACTAGTTTCTTCAAATTCTCTCTAAACGAGCCTATGCTAAAACTGTGCCCACTTCCGATTCCCTTTCACGGAAATGAAATAGGCAGAGGGGACAGATATAGGGTGTTCTTTTAGGTGGGGGGCGGGGCGGGGTGAGAAATTGTTTACGAGCATTTACGAGCAAGACGGGATGAAAAATATTTCCCATCCTCATCCCTCTTTCTTTTTCTTTTTCTTTTTTTTTTTTAATGTATATTAGTATTGACTATGAAGTGTTAATTAGACGAAATTTTAAGATTATATTTTAGATGAAAAATTATATGAGGAGATTATGAATTAAATGGGGTTAGGATATTATCCTCTTTCGCTGAATGTTCCTTGTAAACGCATCTTATGAATGTTCCTTGTAAACGTAAGAGTGATAATTTGAACCTCCAACTTAGAATATAAAAAGTAAATGGAATTAAAAATTATGCATAGACTTCAACATTATTCGTACTTCTACAGATACTGCAACACATTAATAGAAACATACCATTAAGGATATCAACAATGAGTTTTCTTTAACAGTCAAATATAATAGAGAATCTGATTTGAATACTTCCAAATATTAAAAGAAAAAAAGAAAAAAAAAAAGGCTGTCATTACCTACAACAGTAAGCATGATGAAAAAGTGGAAGCGAATTGCAGCAGTTAATTCAATTGAGCCCAAAACCTAAGGGTAACCAAGTAGAAGAGCATACATTAATACATATCTGTTCTCTTTCGCAGAGGCTAAACGGTGCTTGGGAGTTGATCACCAAAATTACACATTTCATCAGTTATTTCACAACCATCGCTTCCAAGATAACTTCATCACTTGCCAATGTCTGCCTTTTCTAAACCGTTCAAAGGTCCTACTAATGACAAATTCACCAAAATCCACATTCAATCTTCCTTGTCACCAGCCCTATATTCAGTCCTTTCAACATGTGAGCTAGAGCTGCTAGTTTGGTCAACCTGGTCTCGAGCAGGAGTATCGACTCTGCGATATTCGTTATCGTCATCTTTGGTCCTGTAAAGCATTATTCCTGCAACAATAATTACAATGATGTATACACTCCTGATGCCCATGAGTGAACTTATGAAGCCAATAATTGCAGGACCCGCTACTCTTCTTTCTTCAGTTCTCCCTTCCCTATATCCTTCGATAAATTTTGAGATTTCAGATGCATGGTCGTTCCCATTGATGCTCTCTGAACCAGTAACCTATCAAACACAACAACAGAAGTTTAACTCCCACAGTATGCTATGCTCGTTCATGTTTCTTTGGGCTTTTATTTGAATGAAATGTTGTGTCTAAAAATGTCAGTAATGCATTTTAAATTACGCGATGCATATGTTAAGAAAGATTATAGTCTTCTAATTCTAGAGGCAACTTCACAGCAAGCATAGAATGTAAACGTATGAATATTTTCATCAACGATCAAACATTCAATCAGATTCATAAACAAGAAATGTCAATGACTTTTTGTAATGATAAGGAATAATTTATTTGATGAATGACATATATGGAAAATACCATACTAAGGCCAAAGGAGCGGCAAAAGAATCTCCACCAATCAGCCATGCATATGATGGAGTGATAATAACAGAAATAACAGCAGTTGGATTTCTTTAAAATTTTCTTTTAGAACTAACCCTCATATCTCACAGTAGCATAGTCTCCTTGATTTCACTTGATTCAGCTTATGAACTGTAAATGGTTCTTTCAGATCTAGACTAGAATAGTCGTCTCCAGGAAAAAAGAGGAACAGAAATGCTCTACGGCAGTGAGATTGAGAGATGGAGTGAGGGAAGAATAATCAACTGATTCTTCATCAATAAGGGTATTGACAGAAACATCATCTAAAAAGCTGACCCTTTACTCTTTGAACAAACGAGAAAACACTCACTCGACTATGTCGGTACGAGTGGTTTTAAGCCTAATCTAGTATAAAGAATCTTTAGAACTATAGTCTGTTTTAAACCAAGCCAAAAACCATATAAATCATAGTACTTGGGGAGCAACAGAAGTACTACCATCTTAGTAAGAAGAGTCCAAAATGTAAGAAAAACATACAATTTGTTGTCACCTTCGTACTAACTCTCCCTCTCACTTTCACAACTTCATCTATTTTTTGTCAGAACGGCTTCAACTCCTAACTTTTTACCGACCTCCTGGGAAGGAATGAAAAAATGTTTCCTATACTTAGTAGCATTCTATCTGCAATTTGGGTAGACTTTCTAAACACTGGACAGCAACGCAAGAGTCTAGCTTGGTTGGATCTCCAACTCTCAGCAAAGCTTTAACAAGGTGAAAAAGGATCTAAGAGAATCTAACGTATATTGTCCCTTGAAGAAGGTGAAAAGGACAGCAACCTTGTACCAAGATGAGAAGGACATGGTGAAAAGGACAGTAACCTCGCACCATTCGCAATGCAAATATCATTGTTGGACCATGGTTACAATGTTCTGAGTTTAATCCAACCTCAATGAAACTCTTCATTGAACTACTTACCAGGGGCTCTGCCTTTTTAGCTTTCCAAGGAGAATCCAGTAAAGTTTCCTAGAAGGAAACTGCTTTTATTCAAGCTTTGGTTCTGGTTCCTTGTTAGCTATGTCTACTTAATCCTCTAGAAATAGACCTTTTTTCTCCCGTGAACAATAGCGAGCTGAGTAGATAGGCTGAAGAATATTAATTCTACACTGTCTAAAGTTATAGCAAACTACTTCTAATCCCATTTGAGACTCAATGCTACGGTCCAGATATTTGAGGAGTAAATAATTTTTTCAAAATCACTAAACCTATTAAAGAAAACTTGTTTCTTCAACTAGATACATGCATGAGTTATTATTGCACGTTATCACATATGGATGTCAAAATCTAAATTGAAATGATTTAATGAACATGATATACAGTATCATTTGCCTTCAATGAGGACTTACCATTACGTAATCGTCTTTCCCATCCCAAATGACCATTTTTGGCAGTGTGGTCTTCTTGTCTCCAAATGAATCAGTAAATTCTCCCCACTGTTTAGACCCAACATAAGCGAACACCAAGTCGCGATTAGCAGATGCAGCAGCCTTTAATAAATTGATTAAATTCTTTGTCTGATCATCATCCTCATCCTCCACAATTGTGAGCGCTATTTTCCTCTCGTCATCTTTTAGTAGCTTAAGAGTGTCGTAGTTTATGGGCAGAACGAGAGGGAGCAGGCTTTGTTTTATGAATTCCTCCAAGAATTGTTCTGTACAGTTCAAAAAGAAAGGCTTAAACCATTTTATCTAGAGTACATAACATATCAACGACAGAGAGTTAATCCCTGAAAGATGAACGTTCATGCACCTGAAGTTCTATATATACACAACTACACGTACAAGAAATGCTATTGGGATGTTCAAGGAAATGGATAAGAACTCAAGCAGGCCTAGCAACAGATCAGAATTCAAGCAGTTGGGAACTTAGCTTCTTTAAGAGTTCATATAAATATCAATAATCTCTGATCTCATAAGCCTCCAAGCCACATATGTTCCTTCCGGAAAATTCTTTCGAGTTACAGCTTTTTTCTTGAACAAGTGACTAGCCAGTGCAAAAATAATACTAACATTCCTATCAACAGTGCATGAAACATTCAAAAGAATGTAAACTTCTAATGCCAGATTCAAGAAATTAAGAAACTGTTGCATTAAACAATCTAGGTAACTTGATAGATTAGGGTAGTTGATAGACAAACCAACCTTCAAAGGGACCGTAAAAAATGCTCCGTTCATTGTTGTAACTTGGATGGATAGAAACCAAAGCAGGAACTTTATCAAAATCATAAGACACCATGACATCCTCTGAGAAACCCTTTGCCACTGAAAACCAGGCCTTTTTCTTGTAATTAATAGCGAATTTAGAAATAACAGACTCATCTAAACCAAATCCCAAATAGATAGGGAAGTAAGGCCCAGCAGCTTCAACAAACTCATTAATTGATGAGTCCGACTCAAGAATTGAGACGTCTGGAGCAACAAATTTCTTCAGATAACGGGCAATCAACTCCGCTTTCCTTGGTCCATAATAGTCTACTGGGATGCCATGCATGAAGATCTTGATTGTAGGATAGGCACTACAAAAAGTATATATAAGAGAATCATGGTTTACCCTTTGCTAATGAATAGCATGGAAATGGTCTCTTGGAGATTCGTACAAAAAGGCACAACTAAACTCCAAACTTATTGCAAATAAACCAACATAGTTTATTACATTGGACATATGAATAGGAAGTCAGTGACATACTCAACGTCATATTTTTTAGCAAGACCAGTAAACTTGTCAGCATTCACTTTTGCTAGAACTACAGGCTCCTTCAATTTGGCAAGCTGAGGTGCAGCAGCGTCCAACTACACAAACGGAGAAAAAAATTAAGACAAGAAAAGAATGCATACTCAGAATGGCTGCAGAATAACATTCGCAGTCCAAATAATGAACCATGCTAAGCAGACCGACAGCCAAGAACACTTGACTTGTAAAGAACTCTACAAGTAAATTCCCAATCGCTGAGAATCAAAGGAAATAGAGAGATTTTTAAGCTTGTTAGTGATAGTATCGCAGAGCGAAGTGTCAAAATCTACAAACTGGAAGTCTATGATGCCTACATAAATTTATAAAGAAACTTCTACCTACAAATCCTCAACACTAATCTGGATTCCGGAATGAAATCAAACTATATCGGCGAAATATACGATTGAGAGTACGAATACGCAGGATAATCTAAAAAAATGGAAGAGAGAACACGAGGGGAATAAGGAACCTCTGGAGAAAGACGCTTGCAGTGGCTGCACCATGGGGCGTAAAAGTCGACCAATATGTAATCAAATGATGAAATGGCGAGATCGAAATTGGATTCGTCGAGCTCCAACACCTTTCCGTCAGCCGAGAGCGGCAGCTCCGCGCAAAAGGAAGAGGATGGGAGTGATAAGAGTGAAACGAGGACAACCACCAGCACTTGCCATGATCTCTGCATCTTCACAGTGCTCAATTTGACGATCATCATCTCTATCGTTCTCCTGCCTTCGAGTTTCTTTTTGCTTCTACTTTTAGCAGCTGTTCTTTGTAATGCCAAATCTCCAGATTTTGTTTTGTTACAAAGTCAGAATTGGCTCCATCACGATTTTCTTTTTAATGTTTATTTTCTCAACTAAGTTTTTTACTCCTTATTTCTTTTCTTTTCAATTTTTAAAAATATTTTCTATTTCCGTAAAAAAAAAGAAAGGCATACTTTTTTCCCTAAAATTGAAAACCAAAATCCATTACTAAGGCCATTTATGAAATACTTGAGCTGTTGTCCCTCAAGTGAATTATAAAACATAATACAAAATTGAAAAATAAAAAATACATTAAACTAATTATTGTCTGGTGAGCTCGCCCGGACTTATAGCATTGTCTGGTGAGCTCACCGTTAAGGGTTGGAAGCATTTCTTTATCTGAACGGGTTGGAAGCATTTCTTTATCTTAACTTATTCTTAACTTATTCTGCACTAGCCTCGGTAATACTTAGTCTTGGTCAAAAAGCCATATTTGGTTCCATAAATAAATAAATAAATAAATAAATAAATAAATAAATAAATAAATAAATAAATATTATGGAATTATGTATGTACCTAGAAGCGAAATATGAGAGCCTGAGAGTAGAGAAAAATAGAAAGTTACTATATAAAATTAATGAACAAAGTTGTTATAAGATATTTACATTCCGAAAACCAGAGAAGTGGCTTACTAAAATGTGGGTAGCAGTGGAA
Source organism: Cucurbita ficifolia (assembly GCA_033971965.1). Taxonomy (NCBI): domain Eukaryota; kingdom Viridiplantae; phylum Streptophyta; class Magnoliopsida; order Cucurbitales; family Cucurbitaceae; genus Cucurbita; species Cucurbita ficifolia. Next base: position 272,126 of record CM066976.1, read on the forward strand.
CTTATATTATCAGGATTTGTATCCCTTTTCTACATAAAGAAGAGGCACAAGTATAGTATATATAATCTGACTTATATGCTGGGTGACTGGAACATCACATGTCTGACCCTTCCATGCCCATGCCTACGCAGGTTCACGAGGTCGAGTCGCCCAGAGGGAGCTCAGAATACGGAGACGGTGGAAGTACTCGCCTAAAGCGAGCAAGCCTTGCGCCGCTTGTTTGCTACTTAGGATGTGGGACATTCTCTTCAAAGTTTGTTGCCTCAGATGGTCTGCCTGTTCCAGAAAAGAGTAACACACACTCGGCTGAACGAGTGAGGGTTCGGGATCGGGATCCAACCAAAAACCTTACTTATCATCATACTCTAGGATGAAGATCAGTCCATAATGAGAAGAATATGCATTGCATTACATTACCTGCCTTACCAAGCTCTCCAATGCTTCTGCTTTCTCCATTCCATCACCCATCTCAGAAATATAGCTTCCTATAGGATCGCTGGCAATGCTGAGGGATAGATTCTGGTGCAGTTTTTCCATTCCCTGTGAGAGCGCGTCTTCAGCTTGCCGAGACGACTGCTGCAAATTGTGGATAGCGCTCTGTTGTTGTTCATTTAATGCCTCAAAGTATGGCATCAGCACCTGTTCCCACGTATCATACAAAACATAACATAACATAACATAACATAGCATAACATGCTTCTAATGTAACCAAAAAGAATTGTCGAAAATCGAGCTAAGTGTGAGGTAAGTCGTTACATTTAGCAGCTCTGATGGCCGAAATCCTCCAATCCACAGGAAAAAACGCTCTGCAGATGATCTCCATACACCAGACATCAAATAGAAAACATCAGCCTTGGCAGCATTGGCTTTCATGCAAAACAGACTATGGTAATGGTTTAAGTTGCTTTCCACTAAAATTTGGAGTTCTGTATCAGTTATTATATGAACTTGCTGCAATGCCTTTCTGAGTTCAGTGATCTGTCTCTCTTGCTTTTCAACCCAATGATTGTATTCTATCTCAAATGCAGCAATCCCTGGAAGTTAATACCACAAATCTCAGATTGGAACCAGAGAAATAATGACCTTCTGCCGTTCGATTCACGAACAACGAAAGTACGTTAATATTAGTTAAGCTCAACTGGTTAATGAAAGCTCAAGTTATTGAGACATGGAATCACAAACCTGGGTTTACCAATCTGCTGAATCCCAAGTGGCTGGTATCTGCTAAGCAGCTTGCTGTGTATACACCCTGCAACAAAGAATTCATGTTTTAATTGGATAAACAATAGAGACCGTGTAAGAAAAGATGACCTCCTGTAACAGCTCAAGCCCACCGCTAGCAGATATTGTCCTCTTTGGGTTTTCCCTTCCGGGCTTTCCCTCAAGGTTTTTAAAACGTGCCTGCTAGGGAGAGGTTTCCACACCCTTACAAGGAATGCTTCGTTCCCCTCTTCAACCGATGTGGGATCTCACACCTCCATTCCATCTTACCTTCTGTCTGGTTCTTTCTAGCTCCTGCTCCAACTGTGCCAGCTTCAAACGGCTAGTTTCTAACTGCTGTACATAAACCTGCAAGACAAACTTCAATAAGTCCTCAAATCATATATCAGATATCAACAAGAACTTGTACAGATGATTGTCTTTCAGCACCTTTTTCCTCATACGGCTTTTACGAGCTGCTTCTCGATTTTGTGTTAAACGTCGTTGTACCTGCATATGTGTATTGGATGATGTACACAGAACTTAGTGCAAAAAGGATGAAAAGAACAAAGGAAATGAAGATTATACACGAGAGAAAGAGCTTGTTAGGAGTGTATTCACCTTATCATCGACTGGCTTGTTCGTTTCTTGACTGCTCTCATGATGATCCATCGATTCGAAAGGAACAAACTCAGGCTACAAAGTCAGGAAACAAAAATTACCAGAATCCAACAACAAGAGAACAACCTTGGAACTCAGATTTTCTAACAAGACCCAATTTAGAGTATTCTCACTTTATTGTCTACACAGTCGTCCACTTTTATAATAGGCGATATGCTGGTATCGAGTCGAGTACCGAAGGCATTACCCCATGAGTGGATCTGGTGAAATGGCTCATAGATGCCCATCCTTGATGCATAGAGCTGAGTTGACGAAGAGCTCATACTCTGCTGACCAATCATAAGAGTAAAATGGACTGAAAAGATGGAAAAGAGAAACAAATGTAAGAAGTGAAAAAGTAAGACAATACAGACATCTTCCAACTTCGAAAAAGGTATGTCAGTCATACAGAATAATTGATATAAGTGAACTACAAAGCTGATCATTCCATAGCAACTATTACATTTCTAATACCCTACTTTCATTCCAAAACAAAATTGAAAACAGGGTTTCCAATCACGAATCAAATTCAACTGAATTATGAACACAACACTTCAAATTCCCATCAGTTTCTCCCATAAAACTCACTTAGAAACAAGCAAAAAAGAGAGCCAAACGTGCAATTCTAAGCAGGAACAGACACAAGAAGATTGGCAGCACAGCAGGAAGAAGAAAGGGCCAAATTCAATTCTGAAAAGCAGTCCAAAGCCAGTGAAGAACAGGAGGAAGAACACAAGGCTACCTGAGAAGAACAGTAGAAAACGAGCAGAGGAAGGTCTGAAATAGAAATAGTGGGCAGAAGAAACAAGGAGTGAAAAGGATGCGGGCTTCAAAATATAATAAAATAGAAAGGAAATGCAGTTCCTCGCTCATTCACTTCCCTGTGAGTTGGAAAGAAACACAAAGAACAAGAAAGCAACTCAACAATGGAAAATAAAAAATGATACACAACCTAACTTATATATACAACTTTCTTTTTTAACTTTTGCTTCATCGGCCCCTTCTCTCTCTCTCTCTCTTCCTTTTCCTCTTTGTTTTTTAGCTCCAAATGCTACTGTCAATCAGCTGTTAACGTCGTTATGACCTCACTCCCCACCATCGCAGGGTGGAGCTGCCGTAGCCATTGCAACTACGCGGATTCCTTTTTCGCCTTTTTTCTTCTCCAAGGATTAAAATACATATAAATCAGATACACAAACCCTCAATAATTCTGCTTTAAACTACGCAATTTGCTTACCCTACGCTTGTCTTTCCGGCGACCTCGCCATTTTCCGGCGGTCCGCCATGAATCTACAGTCCCGAGTTTGATCTCTGTGACCAAACCTGCAGATAACTTTTTGGAATAAACTTCTAAAACTGCCCCGTGTGGAGCCCTTTCATATTGGGCCCAGCCTTATTAGGGCACGAAATTTGGATCGTCCTTCTCATATTCGTCAACTCTTCTATAACATCAAATGAACCATCCATTTCCGCCATAGATTCGGAGCTTTTGAAGCTTCTCGCACAAAATCCTCAATCCCCTACTACCCTAATTACTAAGATTTGGCTTACAAGAGAGAAGGATAGTTTATTATATATGTGGGGAGGAATTAAGAAATATATTATATTAAAAACTAAAGCAAATTACACTTTGGCTGATTAAGCGTAGTTTTAATTGAACATTAGTTCGTTCGTTCGTTCAATTCTCTCTAAGCTAAGGCCGCCATTGATGAGCAGCAGGAACCTGTTAGAGCTTCCATTAACAAATAAAATTGAAGGTTCAGAAAGAGAATATGGGGATTGAATCCTTTCTCAACTGCTAACAATATTTTCTTGATTTTCGTTTCTCAACCGCATTGTTATTCCACTTTGATGATGCAATATTCTTAAACGAATGAATAATATTAGATATTAACTTCAAAGAAAAAAAAATAAAAATGCCACCATGTTTGACTGTCAGTTTCATCCCAAATCAATCCCATCAATGGATTCCATTTCCTTTTTATTTTTATTTTCATTTTGAACACCGTCTCTGTAAATATATAAAAGCTTGAACTAAGAAAAAAAAGGGAGATGCTCGAATTCTTTTGAAACTTGAAGAACAAATATTAATTATGACCGAATTAATGGACCAAACTTATTTTGTCTTCAATCTTTTTAATTAATATCAAGCTCGAATTCTTTTTAAATAAGATGCTGAAATTATAAGTAAATAAATAAATAAATAAAAAAGTTTATTTGTGCATTTATTGGATGAAAAAGCATTTCTCCATCTATATTTGGACTGACTTGTCCACCATCCTATCTTTTTTCTCTTCTTTTTTTCCTCTTTTTTCTTTTTTTTTTTCCCTCGTCTCTTTTATGTCTTTGTTTCTTTTCAAGTGCAATTTTAATTGGTAAATAATTATTAAAAAATGAAAATTTTGAAAAGGAAAAAGAGATTTTTCCAATGTAAATATGCATAACTTGTATATTAAAAGTGTGACAAAATTACGTATGTAGAAAGATTGATATGATCATTTATTTCATATTTTGGAAATTTGAGCTACATGTATTTCTATATAGTCTGCCCCTAAATAGTAATAAGATTAAATTGATTTAATTCAAAAAATTAAATTATTTAGAGCACCATACTTATTAATTAATATTGGCTTTGTAGGTTAGATATTCAAATCTTCTCATCGAAAAAATAAATATCTCTTATTTTATGCAATTTATAAAAAGAAAATCATTTTGGTCTATTCATTTTAAGTCATTATTAGAACAAATTCCATTAAAATTAATTACAAACAATAATTTTTTATTTGGATAATTCCTTAAAAATTGCGTCTAACTATCCATGGTTAATAAATGAAAAAGAAAAAAAGAAAAAAATTATTTAATTCTACTGAACACCCTTAAATTTATTAATTCAACTGAACTATCAAAATGTTTAAAACGGACCATAACTAATATTTTAATTAATAATTTACATTTCATAGTTCACAAATATATAAAAAGGGAGAGAAAATTAATTATATAATATTATTATTTCTATAAACATAAATAATGCATTAAAAATAAATTATAAGATAGTCTATTGTTTTGAAACCGAGGTAATGATTGATTGCATAATTCGTAAATATTTTATAATTTAAGATTCATATATTTGAAAATTACATCATTAAAGCATGATTAAATTTTTTTATAATTTTTGTTTATAAATGAAGGAAAACTAAATTACTTATAAATAATTTTAATAATTTGATTTAGTAAAAAAAAAGAAAGTAGCAAAAATGGATTGGAGACAGAGATTACGTCAAAAAATGAAAAGGAAAAAAAGGAAAATGAAAAGGAAAAATTGGAGAGACGTCAACTTTTGGATGAAAAGGAAAAGGCAAGGCGGAGAAAAGCAAGCTTCTTTTGCTTTTTATTTTGCTTCGGATATTTGGTCGCATCAATTCATAATGCACACAAAACAATGTCCAACACACCTAAACACTTCACTTTTTATTATATTTTAATTTATCTCCTAAATCTTTTTAAACTATTAATTTAGTCCAAATTTACGAAGGCAACGAAACATTTCTGATAAGGGTGTAGAATCTCCTTTCTAACAAACACAGTTTAAAAACGGTGAGATTGATGGTATGCGTGACGAGCCAAAGCCAACAACATCTACCAACAATGTGTTTAGGTTGTAACAATGTGTCTTTTTTAGTATGAAATTGAGAAGGCGGGAATTCAAACCTCCAATCTTAAGAGGTATTGGAGGTCAATTACCACTAAACTATACTTATTTCGACGACTCAATTATTAAAATCAATCACATTTTATTGGAATGAAAATGTAAAGAAAAAGAAAAAGTATATTTTTAATCTTTGTTGGATAGAATGTGTGTTATAATGCTTAAAAATAAACACTTGCATTATTAAACCATGAAAACACTAGAGAATCTACAAGTCTCTCTCCTTAAATTTATAGAGAGAATCTTTTGATATCTTTCGTTTAATATAGAATATGGCAAAGGTGATAATGAATTTCACAGAATAATTTTAGTAACAAGAAAATGTATTATCGATTTTAGTTTTTTCTATATAATTTCAGTTTTTTCCAACGAAATAAAGAAATCAATTAATAATTAACTAATAAATTAATTTATTAAATTTAAACTACGGTAGATAATTAATATTATTGATTCATTAACGACGACCGACAACGAATTCTATCAATTTGTACTTGGTTGAGTTTGAGTTTTTTTTATTTATTATTAATTCTGTTTAATTTATATTTAAAAAAGGGATTAATATGATAATCCATAAGATTGGTAAATAAGGTTAATTAATTAATTAATTGATAGTTAAAGAGGTGTGAAAATGCAATGTATTCTTGGAATGTTGTATTTGGTGGTGCAAGAGAAGGAAACACTCTCAACCATTGGATTTGCTTTTTCTTTAAAAAATTCTTCCTATTTGTGTTGTCTCCATGTGGTCTCAATAAAGTTTATTTATTTTTTTTTAATAAAGAAAACCTATTTAGATTCTTAACTAAGGAAGAGCCAAATAATTGAGAAACCTTGGTGTTTTGTGTTTTATTTTGCATTCTTTTTCATTTTTTAACAAATCCATTCTCATTGTTAGTAGGAGAATTTAGCAATCCATTTTACATCATTTAATATATTATCAATAGGGAGAATATTTATATATATAAAAAAACAAAAAAAAATGCATTTATTTATATATAAAAAAAAAAAAAAAAAAGTTTAGATTGATTCTTACTTAAGGAAGAGGCAAATAATTGAGGAAGTTAGAGATAGGAAGAGAAGACACATAAGGTAAGGTAATGCATCCAAAGACAGAAAATAAAGCAAAAGAGAAAAGGGAGGGAGGGAAAAAGGGAGCAAACCTTTTGATGTTAAAGTTAAGAGCGATGCATTTGCCACCCAAAACCCGAATTTATAAATAAATCCATCACTTTCAATTCCCCCCACAAAATTATTGCCTTTTATTTTATTTAAACCATATTTTTCATAATTCAATTCTTAATTTTTAAAAATATATTTGAAGACCTAATAACAAAAAAAAAAACACATATATTTAAATTAGTTAAAATATGCTTAATCCACGGAAACATCTGGTCCCAAAGTAAGTAAATAAATGTACATTTCCAAATTAGTCATCATATATATGTATCTTATTTTTGGACGTCGTATAATTTTTCGTTAAAAATATATTTTATTATGGGAAATTATGGAAGCCCGTTAATCAGTTCACACAACTATGGGGTATGCTCCATGACTTGGAAACGAAAAGATGGGCCATCTTTGGCCCAATGGTTAGGAATGGGCCGGGGCAGCTCCTATGAGTGTTTAATGGGCTTGGAGATTTAGTATAGCAACTTTTCTTTTTCTGTCCCGCAGCTTCAAATAGACGCCTTCTCAGAAATGCAAGTACAACGAAACAACTTTTAGAAAACTACAACCAAATAAATTCACTTTTTAAAATAATAATACCAATAAAGGAATAAATAAATAAAGAAGTTCATCACTTGGATTAAAAACATTTTAATATTTTTTAAAATGGGGATAATTTTGAGGTAAGTGATTTTAGGTTGGATCATTTTTAAAATACTCTCCAACATGATTATACAGCCTATATTACATTAACTAATGTATGGACGTCCGCTCAAATTCAGGCGAGGAGTATAACGAAGTAATAAGTAGGGAATTTGATTATTATGTATACATAAAAAGAGGAGATGTTTTAGGATATGAAAGGATAGGAAGAATCTATTCCTTATGAAAAATAAAGGTCCTCACAATTTGATACTCTTATTCTATTCCCACCACCACCTCCATCCATGCTCATAAACTCCTCAACCAAACACCCCCTCATCTTCTCGCTCTCTCCAACGCAATCAAATCCGACGGCTGTAAATAAAACACGTCCCCTAATTCAAAACTCACTCACTCTCTCACACTCTCTTCATTTTTCTTTTTCGTTTCACAATACATTGATTCTCCGCTCTCCTTTTTTTTTCTTTCCATTCTTCATTTTCTCTTTATTCCTTCTTTCCCGCTGTTTTCTCTCTCGTTTTCTTTCAGTTTTTTCCTGAAAACTTCTCGCCTCGCTGAGCGTTTGTTACTGCACTTCAGGTAGTTCTCGCGTACGTTCTATCTATTTTCTTCGTCTTCGTCTTCGTCTTCGTCCTCTTCTTCTTCTTCTTCTTCTTCTTCTTCTTCTTCTTCTTCCTCTTCTTCCTCCTTTTTCTATGTCTTACTAATTAGGTTTTCAGATCTGTAAGAAATGATTCTAGGTTTTTTATTCTGCCTGAATGTTCGTTTTCCTCTTGTTTCTTTGTTTTACGAGTTTGACTGTTTTCTTTTATGGCATCGCGGTTGCTTGGACTGGATTTCGAGCAGATCTAACTGTGTAGGTTGTTTTTGCGTTCTCTTTGTTTGCAGGTTCTCTGGACCGTACAAAAATGGAGACCGCAACTTCTTCTGTTCATCAGCGTTTTCTGCTAGCGTGCGCCGGAAGCACTTCGGCCACGCTGCTTGGCCTCGTCGCCATGGCCGAGTTGCTTGCTTCGTCTCAGGTGAAGTTACTGCTCTTTGTTCTTTCAACTTCGTTAGTGATCGTGTTTGGTATATTGATTCTGTTTTCGAGTATTCTATTTTCTTCCATTTTTATGAGCTTTTGAAATTTATTTTTAGAAAAGGTTAGAAACCGAAAATGATTTGAAATCAGAATAATACCTTTTGAATTGTTTTTACGATACGAAAGTCGACATCTCGCGAGGACGATGTTAAGGTTTAAATTATATGGTGCCTACTTTTCAACTTTATTCTATATTTTTAAAACTTTTAAAATTTTATTTTATTCTTAAAACTCAAACTTGTTTCACCTCAAAATTTGTTAAGTTTTTTAGTTTATGTACTTAAAAAAATAATGATTTTAGTCTTACTTTTATTTTAATTTATTAAGTTAATGATGTTCTTTAATTTAACCATTTAATGATATCTCGACATAGTAATAGAAACAACATTTCAACTTGAATAAGTTAACAGACTAATATTAGACAAAAACGGATTTAAGACAGATAAATTGATATCAAAATTAAAATAATTATTTTTTAGAAGTTTAAGAACTGGAGCAAATTAGAATAAACATTAGAAAAATTAAGATTAAAATCAACTTTTTGAAAGTGAAGATAAAAGTATAGCAAACTTAAAATTTAAAAGATTAAAATGAAAATTCAATCATTCCAGAAGTATAAATCATATTTTTGTCTTATTTATACTCTAGTTCTTTCGAACCTATCATTTCACGAAAGATGAGACTTCCGAGGTTGTTTTGTCCTCTGGTATTTAAATGCTTTTGCAAACGTTTTTTTTTTCCTTTTAAAAGTGAGAAATACTTTGTTTAAACCATTGAATTTTTAAAATAATACATTGTCATTTTAAAAAAAAATTAATTGAAAAAATACCTTACAATTTAGGTAAATACTGTTTAAAAAATATTCTTTAATTTTAAAAAGTTCAGAAACCTATTTATAATACTTTTTAAGTTTTCAAAAATTTGATGACGACTTTAACCTTAAAAAAAAAAAATTTAAATACAAACTTAAATTTTTAGAAAAATATTTTAAAAGATTTTATTGAAAGTATTCTTAAAATTGATAGATGATCTATGTATAGATATACGTTTTTTTTTCATATATTGACAATAATAACATTTATATTTTTCTATAAAACTTAAACATGTTAATATTATACTTAAAAGTTTATAGATATTTTTTACTTCAAAAGTTTAAGAGCATTTATAAAACTTTTTAAAGTCTTTTGATATTTTTTTTAAATACTTTTGAAAGTTTAAAGGTATATATATGAAAGTAAAGTGTTATTTCTTTAACTTCATTGAAATTTAAAGATATCATTCAAACTTTTGAAAGTTTTTTTTAAAGACAAAAAGTGAATAGTCTATATTATATATATATTATTAATTTAGCTAGTATTTTGATTTTTTGTTTAAATATAATTTTTTATCTTAAATTTGTCTCATATTTCAAATTTGTTTCTCACTAATTAAAATATTCTATAATATTTGTTGAAGTTGATTTATTTAAATGAAACTAACTTTAAAATGATTATTTTCGTGGTCAAAGATTTAGAATCCTCCTCAACTTCATATACTGTTAACTCAAAATAACAAAGTAATAATAATATTAAAAATAACAATAACATGAGATGAGTAATTATAAGTCAATAACGTGCCGCTAAGTACTTGTTTTCATGAAAAACTCTCTTTATTCAGTAGTTTAATTTGATAAAAACATTTTTATACGTCGTCATATTTTCAATGAACTTTAATTTACAAAGCTAGCAAGGACTTGAATGGGGAAAAATCAATATTTAAAGGATGATAGTTAATAATAAAAAGAAAAAGAATATAAACAAAGTTTCATAAATATTACTTATACAACTATTTATTTTGCCTTTTTCTTAAAATTTATATTTATAGATTAAGAATTGTACTACATTTAATTGCGTTAAACTTGATAATAAGAAAACTAATCATTATTTGAAGTTTAACAAGAAAACTAATCATTATTTGAATTCACAAACAATGAAGGTTAATATATGTTGGGTTCTTAAATACAATGATTTTTAAAATTTGAATTTCAAGATAGACAATATATCCGTCTAGTCTTGTCTTAAAAAAAAAAACAGTTGAGGAGGTTTAGAGATGTCTTAGGGAGGATTAGAGATGTCTATGGGAGGGATTGAGAGAGGTTTCCCCATTTAATATTTTAAAAAAAAAATAATTATTTTAAGATTTTCAACCTTTTACTTTCCTCCTAAAAAAAATGGTAAAAAAAAATCTCAAATTTAAAATTTAATATTACAACATATTTTTTAACAATTAAAAAAAAAATACAACATCACTTCTAACTTAAATATTTTTGTATAATATGAATTTGGGATGAGGGAGATTGAAAGTTCCAAAAAGTAGAATGGAGATTACAATTGCTTTAGAAACTCTACTTATATATATAAAGGGAATCCCCACCTCGTACCCTGTATAAACGGGGAATTTCTGCATCATTGGGGGTGGGTTCCCTGTATGCATGGTGCAATGCATAATAATATACATGTACTTCAAGACTGATGCGGAAGTCTTCTGCAGACGACCTAACCCATCAATTCTAGTGAGTTCATATTAAATTTAAGAAAGTAATATGGTTATTATTCCTTGATACCCTGCAATTTTGTTTTATCCATATAATTTGTGGCTCAACAGTGCCTTTCCTCCCCCACCTGGCTTTATTGAGGCCACTAAGGAAGGAATCACATGCAGGGGCAATGCACCGGTTTCCAGAGTTACTGTTTAATTTTTCATTTTTATTCATTCTTGTCATCCTTGTTCCTATTTTTTGGTGACCCACAGTAGTTGCTCTTTCTTGTATTTGGTTTAACTCGCTGATGGAGCATATCTTTCTGGCGTGATTCAAATTGATTTTTCATCATCTAGTTCCTGGTTCCGAATGAGATGGATGCCATTGCTGTATTCAACAAGAAAAGGAAATTCACTTCTGGGAAACGGCAGACTGGAGGAGAAAATGAAAATCAGAATAACGACAGTGATAACGAACTCGGAGAAGAACAAGATGCACTTGAAAATGGAGAAGATGGTAAAAATGCTCCCACTAAAGATGGTGCTAATGGGGGGGAAGAAGCTAGCAACGATAACGGCGATGGTGGAAGTGAGAACAGTGGTGATGGTGGTGGGGATGAAGATGACGACGACGACGATGGTGGAAGCGAAGAGAATGATGAAGACAATAAAGAAAACGAAGAGGATTTAGATGAAGAAGACGTAGAGGAAGACACCTTTGAAGGAGAAGACGATGAAGAAACCCTCCCACCACCAAAGAAGAGAAAGAAGTAAAAAGGGCAAATCCAATCAAGAAATATGCGATCTACGAAAGCAAGTTTCTAATTATCTTTCCAAACCAATGACACTGATTCCAATTTGTACCTTTTGGAGACTAAAAGCTCCCAAGACACATTGCTGAGCCAATTTAACTTTAAACAAAGCAACCGCTATCCTAGTAGTATCGTAGTGTTTGTAAGCTGATATTTTATATTAAAGTTCCTTTGTTCAATTCAATGTCGTCTAGAAAGGCAGAGGTTTCTATGATTTCAAGTGCGTTATAATTCCAATTGCAACATTTTACGAACTGCAAAATTTTCGTATATTAGTATTTGTGTTCAGTGAAATCAATTTTGTGGAGTGGAAGGGTGGCTGTTTCAACCTCCTAGTAAAATCATCACCATCAATGGGGATGAGCTAACTTAAAAGGCCAATTTCTATATACACTTGAAGAACATCCCCACAAACCAACTCCTTGTCTTTCCAATATCTAAGAAGATGGTGATGGAATAGCGATGGGTTATCCTAAGTGTAAATAAATCCAGATAAGATGATGGAATAATAGAAGTTCTAAACATAAATATGTTCAGGGATGTACACCTTTTTAAGTCTCCATAATTACAGGTTGAAAGCAGATCACACATCGGGTAGTTCCAAGTGCTTCTCTTTCTCGCGTTATCTCCATATGCCTGATGTGATACCAAATCTTATTATAATCGTAGAAGAACAAGGGAATGTGTATTGAGTTTCTGAAAATGATAATATTACATGGACTACAAATGGTTAAAAGATTTAATAAAAGAATGGGGTTAATGCTGGAGAGGTTGGAGGTAATGCAATGCAACACTACTCTATTTTGCATCACTTGGTGTTTGTTTATATTTAAATGAGCTGAAATAGCATCACTTGGTGGCAACTTAAAGAAACTAAAAGGGGCAGTGTTAGTTTAGTTACCCATTAAATTACAGTTTGGTGGCATCAATGAACATTGCACGAGTCCAATGCTCAATGTCTTCAGCTTGGGAAGGTGGAGGAGGAAAAGTTGGATGTTCTATGAGGTCCCACCCTTCAATGGTGGAATCATTCTTTCTGGCATCAGAAAATTCAGTGGCATAAAGATAACTCGAAGCAGAACTTGGATGGTTACTCTCATAATTGGTTTTCTGCATTAAGACACAAAAGGAAATAACAAAACCAAGACCTTAATGCAGATATACAGACACAGTATAATCATTTGCTAAGATAAGAGGTTGAACAATGAAAATAGTTATGAAACTGAACATAGGTACAACATAGGTTGAGTTCCCTAGGGACAACAGAGGAGATCTACAGTCCCCTATTTTATGTTCTCCTTTAGACCCTCTTTTTTAGCTTATCCAGGTTATCAACTTGCTTCACGCTTCGTGTTATGAACTTTCTTTTTATATTTTTATTTTAGAGAAAGTAAGACCATTTCCTAAAACAAATGGAATGACAGGAAATCTTAGCAGCCAATAACAAAAACACTCTTTGTTGGAAGTCAAATAATTAATAGAGAGCTAACACAAGCATTTGAAAGGGAACTCCAAGATAAAGCCACATAAACTTTACAGTCACAAAGCTCTAACCTTACCACCATCTGTTAGCAAGTAAAATTTTTCTGTTTCCCTCCAGATCATCTAAATAAGGTCCCTATCCTCTAAAGAACATTAACCTGCCAGTTTCTATCATCAAGCCAACCCATCACCATTCTCTCCTAATGTTCTCCTCTGTCTATTACTCTTCTACCGAACCCCCCTCCTTCCCTCTTTGATGAACTGTTTGAAGAAAATTTTGCATTGATTCAAATATGTGAATCGACAATTCAAGAAAAGGAATTGGACTTTCTCTTCTCCTAAACTAATGTAAGCGTGTACAATTTTCTTCAATTTTTTTACCCTTGTGATCATGTAAGGGTGTAAAATTTTCCACCAAGCTTGAAATAACCAAGGTATACAATCCAAATGAGAGTCATCTTTAAAGGTAGGGAAACAGTAATGATAGTTTCCATTGATTTAAAATGGTCAGATTCTTTAATAACAGATGATGAGGGAAACAGTAAAGAATAAAACCAATAACTTATTGATGCAAGCAACATAAATCGACATCAAGTTGCAAATTCATACCATTATTTGTGAATGTGCACTCTCAAGCAGCATGCTGGATGAAATGGAATTCACATTCCATGCAGATTTGTTCAGCTTCTGAACGTGCTTAGGGGACCTTGAATGCAGAAGATATAACCATGTCTATCAGGGTAAGCCGTATGACTAAAAAAATTATCTATATAACAACATTTTTTCATTTCTCATAAACCAAACAAAACATAGTGATGAAATTTCAAATGTCAGAGAGAGGTTTAAAAGTGAAAAATGGATGGAAATACCTGGACGAAGCCATTTTGAGGGAAAAAACAGAACGCACTTCCTTGGATGAAGAAAGAGTAGTCAATAATTTAGCAAATGCTTCAAAAGTAGAAGCTTCAGAAGGAACGTCTAAATAAAGAGAGTTATAGCAGTATGCGGTGATACATGCTACACTTTTCTTGAGGAGGGCAATCCCTGTCTGCAAATCCTTGTGTGTTTCAATAGAATGTGCAGAAGCGGAGGAATAATTGAAGCTCTTATTTTCTAGTGAACTTAAATGTGGTTTCCTCTCTGATTCCAATGAAGCAACACCAAAGTTACTAGAGCTTTTATCAGACCATGAATTTTCCCCACTTGTTGAACAATAGTTTTGACGTGGTATAAAAAGTGGATACTCATTGCTGCAAAATTCATCACTTTCAGTCAAAAAGCTAACAAGACTTGGCAATGCAGATCGCAAATTCAACCAACTTACCTTTGAGAAGATGGACAAGCGTCCCAATATGAATTCCTTTGCCATATGCGTGAACAAGAACCCTACAATATTGTGCAGGGAAAATAAGTAAAAGGAGATGTGTCTCAAATAACAACTTAGAATGAAAAACAAAAAATGATTAATTTAAATTTGAATGATATGTCAATGAAATCATTTCATCTCATAACTGTAAACTTACTAAACCCCTTACACCTAGAACATAAAGAAGAATTTTGTAGCCATTATTATCAGTTATCCTTATCCACAACTCCCTATGTTCAATTAAACCATCATCAAGATTATAAATAAAAATTCACAACTTTAACCATCATACAATTAAAAGACAAAGAAGTTATACAATACTTTTCCAGTGACTTTGATAAGCCACAACTTTTTCTTTTTTGCCAAATATTTGACTAAGCAATCATAGAGATAGAAACTCAGCGAAGTGCACATACTGCAAAACCCGAGTTGTGAAGTGCAGGTGCAGCCAAGTTTGGTACAATAAGATTTAAAAGCTGCACCATGTATCTGCCAGTTAAACCAAGGAGACTTCATTTAGATGAAAAAACATTCAATTATAGTTGAAGGGAGACAGAAGCCCTTAACAATTGAGAGTAACTTATATTTAATGATTTATAGATATGAACCAAGTGAAGTATGTCAAATTATTATTTATATTTTATTTAATAATTTTAATGTAATTTTATTGTTTTCCAATTTTATCCTTTAATGATATATTAAGTAGGGATAATTTGTAATTTTGATATGATAGATGAGTGGCATCAGGGTTTCATTGGGAGGCTATCCAAACCTTTGCCATTAGGTTGTTTTACAAGTTATGATGAATGAATTTTAGTCTTGGTGCTTCTTTCAAGTTTAGGCTAGAGAACTTCTTGAATTTTGCAATTAATGTATTGAGTTGCATGTCAAGAACCTTCAAGTAGGATTGATCATTCAATCTTGTGGAGTGTTTCAAATCTTGGGCAAAGGAACTTGTTCTTTGTCTCAAGAGCTTGATCCTAAGGAAATCCATGTCTAACCTAATTCTTAGTGTTAAAATTGAATCGATTTGGAATTTTAGTGTTTGTGAATTAGGTGTTCATATACCCAAAGGGTTTATGATTCCAATTCACTAGGATTTCCATACGAATATTTTCCCCCTGGGAAGAACATAAATGAATCTAAGGCAGCATAATTATACTAAAACTGTGTTGTATCGTACGAATAGAACAATAAATATGCAAAAGTCAACCATCATACAGAGAAGAAGTTACCCCAAAGAAGCTGAAAGCTCATGTGGCTGAACAGAATGGGGATCCAGTCTTCTTGGTAAGCTCACATTACAGATTTGATCAAATTGCTCACCGGTACCCTCTTTATTTTCTCCATGAACTAAAACCTATGATCATAGATATAATGTAGACAAGTTTGGGAAAACACCAAAGCATTCATCAGCAAACAAAAAACTATTCTTGTCCAAATGAATTTTTATTTTCCTTAAATTAATGGACTGAGAAACTATTCTTGTTCATACTACTGTCTAAAATTTGTATCCCATTATCTATTTTGCAACTTTTCTTAATAAGTAGATGTGGCCGAAGATTAAAAGGTCTGAGGCATTGGCTTAAACTAATAACACTTTTAGCTTTAAGTATGATCAGACAGAGAAAGGAGAGAATTATTTCATACGCAAGCAGCAAAATTTAATTCATGGCTATGCAGAGCTTAAGAATTGTAGTTTTCTAAAAAATTCTCTCAGATTCTTATGAAATGAAGCACTGCATTAACGCAGGGAAATGTGTATTAGCATTTTTAACTCTTTATGACTCACAATAGACCAGAGACTAAAGTTCCGAGATGACAAGAAAAGAAAAGAAAAACAGAAAGATTTGAGTAAGCAGAAATGACAATCCAAATCCATTTTGCAGCACCTACCAGATAATTAAGTTTCTTTCGTGCAACAAATGATCGAGTTGTTGATGGAAAAAAGGAAGTTCATTAGAAAACCAACAGCAATCAGTAGCATGAATTAAGCATCCAGAAAGTGAAATGTACTTACTGATAAGAGCTTACCCGACGTTGTGGAAACAATTTGCATATTTGTTTTACAACCACAGATTGTTTGTGAAGGCGTTCAGAGGTGATTGCCATCTGTCACCATAAAACAATTTTGCATGAAGCATATGAATAATCATAGACTCATATATGAAAGAGGTCCAGCTAAAGAATGAAAAATACTTGAACAACATTGACCTTCAGTACAAAAGCATAGTTTGATATGGGAAAAGAAAAAAACACTACCAACCATGTAATGTATCAAGAATAGTTTAATGAGGTAATTTGACATGTAGGTCTACATTTATATATGTTCAAACACGCAGGGTTTTTTAGCCTAAACAGTTCGTGCAGACAAAATGGTACATGTACAACAGAACATCTACGCAAAAATATATAGAAAGAAATGACCATTAAAAGACAGCAGAAAAATAATGTCCATGTTAAAAAGGAACATAGGTTATACATGTCCCAGAATCTTGGTGCTGATAAGGTCTGGATAGGCCTTCTCCAGTTGTTCAACTCGTTGTTTTTCCAGCTGCAACAAAAAATCAAGAAAGAACAATGCTAATGGGATGTTTAGATAAGAGGGGAGGAAAGGAAGTACAGCTAGTATAAACTGAAAATAAATAAATGATGGAGTACCACTGAACGGGCCGATTCAAGCATTGCATGTTTCAATTTGAGATCATAGGATGTCATTTCAATCTCTGCCTTTCCTGAGTGCATAAAATAATTTATTAGATTTGATAAGCACTTGCACGTAACACAATTTAGCAAACATCTAAGGGAACAGGTTGCTTTCAAAAGTTCTTTTGGAGGTTGGGAAACCTTGCTCGAGTTGTTCTCTACGGCGTCGGAGTTTCTCCCTTAACCTCGAAAGTTTCTCATTCCTAGTCGCTCTCCAGTTTAATTGATCGTCTGCCTTCCCCTAAGAAGCATCAGTCAAACGAATTAAATTTTTTTTTTACCAAGGCACTTTGCTCAACAAGTACATTGCATAGATAAATAAGAACACAGGACCAGCAGTAAAGGAATGGAACAACACGAAACCGAAAATATATTTATGAGATCGAACGCTTTGTAAAAATAGGTGAAATAACAAAAGAATTATTGAAAAACAGCAGCATCGGCCATCTCGTCAGCAGTTTCTAGCAACGCAACTCCACCAAAGTTGTTTCGCCGGGAATATGGAATAAGAGTTTCAGAAAAAATTATTCACGACAGCTAAACCTCAAACGAGAAGAAAATTAGAGAGAGCGACAATCAAGCATGAGCACCACCAAACCTTTGCCACAAGCACGTCACTCAACCTCGAATATAACAAATCCCGTCGAGCTCTCAATGATTTTAAAGTAGAGTTGTAGTCATTCAATCTGCCGGGAAATTGAAACCAAAAGGATGAGTACAATAAACGTCACCTCGAGTCAAGCAGGGAACTCAATTAGAGTCTTAAAGAACCTCCATACCTGTGATTCACGCAACCGATGCAAATGGAAGCTTGATTTGAATTCTCACAGATAGCGCAGTTGCAAAATTTCCGATTCATCGTCGATCAATTTCTAATCATGCTACAGGGAGGAAATAGATCAGATGATTATGCTCTAATTTTCGGATCAATGATCTCAAGTTCGCATTTCGCAGTCGGGCCAGGAGGGGAAAAGCTTGAACCGCGAACCGCGGGAACTGATCGTCTGGAAACTGGAACGTAGCCTGGCCAAGGGAACTCTTGAACGCTTTATAGTTACTTTTTTTTTTTTTTTTTTTTTTTCTCCGAATAAACAAATAATCGGTTAAATTAGAGGGTCTCCTCTCTTCAACTTTCCGCCTTGAGGTTCCTTTGTTTGTTTATTCCATGATATATATTTTTATAAAAAATAAAATAATAATAAATATTTGGATTTTTAAGGATTTTTTTTTCTTTATAAAATTAAACTAACGGATGGATATTCTTTTTAAGGAAAAAAAGTTAGGATTTAATTCCAGCTAATTACAGCCATAAACCTATTAACCTAATGAACTCTATGCATTGTCTTATTATATTTAAAAATAATAATATTATCATCGTGCTGTAAAAATTTTAAATTGCCAGGATACAAAATTATAAAACCATGTTTGAAAGTGGATTTTAAATTGTTAAAATCAATTTTATCATATTCAAATTCACTCTAAACCACAGAAAGAAATTCTAAGAATTCACTTTAAATCAATTTTGAATATTAAAAAACATGTTTGAAAATAATTTTAAACAAAAAGAAATTCTAAGAATTTTATGTCCCAAATATGTCAAAGAATTGATTTATTTTCTCAGGAACAAATATGAAGCCACTTGAACTACACTCTAATTCCGAGGAGAAAATAAAACTATTTTGAATACATATTGCCATTATTCATATTAATTTTTGGTATACAATACCGGAAAAATGGGGTATACAACTTTTGATGCATAACTCAACACACCCAACTACCAAATCCTTGTTTTACACCTCACATGAATTTTTTCTCAACAACAAGCTTCAATTCCTCCAGTTTAACGATGACCTGAGGATTCATAAGGTCTCTGGCTTCCTTTACGAGGGTGCCTTCCCGACTAAAATGATAAGCATCCAGCACTGTCTTTATCCACGTGTGAAGCTCCTCTGGGGTCCTAAAAGTGTTCAAAAACAAGAATAAGAAACCCAGCAGCAAATTCAATACAAGGCCTCAAATGACACTGTGCGTAAATGTAAAGTCAAGGTGGTACATCCATATTCTTAACTAGATGGACATAGATGGATCGAGATATCGACAGAGACAGCCCTAAGACTTTCTTTCTTTCTTTTTTTATGAGAAGGAATGGTGACGACGAATGTAACTCGCACAAATAATAAGTTAGGCTATGTTCTAATTCGTTGAATATTAACGATAAGGTCCGAAAGCATACGTGTATAAGCAGTCCACATCTTGTCCTTCAACTTCTTCTCCAGGGGTAAATGCATCCTTCAGAGCACTTAGCTTCTCCTCGGGATCCTTAATTGTGAGAAGATACTTCAGAATCCTGATTTCTTTTGGCATTAATCTTTGAAGATTACCCCTTGCTGTCACGTACAAGTGGTAGAGTATGTCTTTCACCTGATGAAGAGAAAATAATATCAACACTTACACCATCAAAAGGTAATTACGCAACAATAGTACATCAATCGAAGGTGCCTTCTCCATTTGCTCAAATGACCCAACATAGAAACTCATAAAATCAAGAGAAATAATTGGGTATCTTTTCACTCTGGTGTCTTAAGCTGCAGTCATTTCATTCAAACAGGTAACGGTACTCGTTATTGGAAGTTTCAGTAATCATGGACTTCTCACAGTCATTGGAATTTCTTGAACGGTCAGATCATACAAATAAGACCATAAAGCCACATGTTCGCATCAAAGGAAAACAGCAAGGGTAGCAAATGCACTACCTCATCTTTCATCATATTCGACTCCTTTGCTGCTGACCAAGCTTTTGAAATCATCAATACTAAAGCAGAATCAAGTTGGTTTTTCTCTGCCAAACTGTCTATCTTTCTACAAGCAGCATCTAAAGTTGGAGAATTGATGATATCCTGGAATTTCAACTCTGCAGCATTCAGTGCTTCAATGTTTTCAGTTGCAGCATCGTATGCTTGCACAGCAGCTAGGCAGGAATTCCCAAGCTTCGCCAAAGCTTATCAATTGAAATATAGGGGGGGGGGGGGGGGGGGGGGGGGGGGGGGGGGGGGGGGGGGGGGGGGGGGGGGGGGGGGGGGGGGGGAAATATCATTTCATCCATGTCAATACCATATCTTACACATACATAAAAGAAAAGTAGGACACGCTCACTAAAGAAAGAAAATAGCATTCATAAACTTTAAAATAAAAAAGAGATCCCCATAAAGTTTCCTTGGTTGGAAAGGAAACAAAAAAAAAAAACTGTGCTAATGAAGACACTATACTCAAGGCTTGCTTCAGAGAGATATTTGCTTCCTAAATTATACTTCTCAGCCACTTAGGAAGCTATTTATTCACTACCATCTTTCCAACTAGAAAAGTATGCAGTATTAGCATTACCATTTTGCTCAGCCGGATCATCATAATAAGATTCAGCCACCGTGTGAAGATGCACAAAGAATTCTTTTGTAAAATCTTTACGACGCCTAGAAATAATTTCCCCAAGTTCTGATGGCGCTGCTGCTCTGACCACTTCAAGAAGTTCACTATGTCTCTGCACATCTTCATCAATCTGTGAAAGTTTTAAAGAATAAGGGAAAATAAACAGATTGATTAATGACACACACTGCAGCTGTGTGATCAATAAAATAATCACGTTATCATCAACAATTCATCTTAATTCTTCCTTCACCAGCACGCCAACAGATCTTCTGAGGCTTTTACAGCAACAGAACTGATGACTAACCTCATTTGCAAACAAAGTGTTAGTTTCTACTCTTCTTATTTGCAGAACAAATCATTTTATAGAAACAAGGTCTGCCATTATCAGGTTCAATTTTTTTACCATGTTTTCTTTAATCCTAAACATACCTCTTTCAGCTTTCTTCCAAGCCGGAGTAGCTTATGCCTCATACCAGGATCATCCTCAGAGGCAGCTCGATCTTGGCACCTCCTAAAGAAATGGGGCCGGATATTGTCCCATGCCTTACTGAAAGCAATTAGCCGTCTCCAATCTGTTGGAGTTGGCTTGTCGATTAGGAAGACTTCAATGAGCTTGTCGCACACTTTGGTCATTTTATGCTGATCCAAGCATTCATCGTCATTTTTTGCATTTTGAACATCTCTTACTGAATCATCAGGAGTGGTACTCGAAGAATCAAGAGTATCTGTACTGCAATGACTAGGTTCTGCACTCCCCCCTCTGACAACGGCAGAAAATGATGATTTCTTCAGTCTAACTCGCCACGTCAGTGAGGGGAACCCTGCTATTCAACAGAACTACTTATAAGTAACTGGATGTTAATGAACAACGAACTTTGAAGATAAACTTGCAAAATAAAAAGTTCCTAGAATTTTAACCAATACATACTAATATCACTTTATGACTGGTAAGCTAACTCAATACGAAGCTTGAAACACGAACGATCAGGAATCGATAACTTGAACAACAGATATTCGGCATCTAAACCAGTGCATAGCTATAGGCACGTACACATATATTTATGGCTGAATTTCCACGTCTCGGTTTTCCGTTCAATTAATTCTTAAGGACCATATATCTAAGTCTTTAATAGTTCAGTAATATGATGAACAGCATGCGATAAGTGCACATAATCAAAATCTCTATCCTTTTCCTCGACGCTCCCCTTTTAAAAACCGGCTGAAATTGAAAGAATAGAGCAATAACACTGAAGTGTATCAATCTCATGGCTTAGTCTTCGCGACACATCGGAAACTTATCAAAGTTCAGAGTTAGTCACCTTACCTCTACTTTTTGAACCCAAAGAGAAGCTCCGAGCTGTAATTTTGGAAACCGAGGACGAGGAGGAAGAGCAGGTGGCGGAGGCGTCTCCATGAGGAAGAGTTTTGCCTCTGATAGAGAAAGAGAATGAGGCCTGAAGAGTTGCGCAATGGAGAACCATTCTCGAACGTGGATGCAAGAATCTTTGTTAGGGTTTAAAAGGGTAAACTGCATATCTTAGGAGGGTTAGAATTATAATAAATTGAAAGAAAAAACATTTACTTTTTTATAATTAAATAATTAAATTTAACCAACTTCGTTATAATTTTTATTCTTAATTTATTTTTTCTGATTTGTTCATTAATTTTAACGAATAAAGAAAAGATAATTAAACTCCATGTTTGAAATATCCAAGGGCAGTTACCAATTTTGCCCCTGAGTCCCAATGAGGGAAGTCAAATTATCCAGTGAAATCTTGACATTCTTATTTTTCAAGGTTTAGGGTTCAGGCCGAACATTGTGGCCGTGGCGGGAAGTTCAAACAAGTTTCCGGCTATGCTCTCGCCGGCGCTCATCTCAACGGCCTCCATTTCTCAGTCACCGCCTTGTTTCTCTGTTCAACCACCGCCAATATCACTATCCACACGACGTGCCTGTTCCAAACGGAACCTCACTAGTATCGACCGTTATAAAAGCCCCACAAATTTGCGGTTCAACTTCATCCAAGACCCGTTCAGGGCCTCGCTGGTCGCCTGCACAACGGAAACATGTACTGCCCAAGAATGCACCGATGTCGAATCTTGCAGCAATGAGCCGGTGAATGGATGCTTGAGTCCCTATTTGATTGCCGCTTGGCTTCGTTCTAGTCGTAGCGTCAAGGAATTGAGGGCGATACATGCGTTCATTTTGCGACATTTTACAAGTTTGGTGACTTATGTTGGGAATAATTTGATTAGTTCTTACTTGAGATTCAGAATGTTGATTGATGCTAGAAGGGTGTTCGATGAAATGCCAATGAGGAGTGTTGTGACCTGGACGGCTATTATTAATGGATATATTGATTTTGATTTGACTGAAGAAGCTTTAGGATTGTTCAGTGATTCGGTCAGGAGCGGGGTGCGAGCGAATGGGAAGATGTTTGTTTGTATCTTGAACTTGTGTGCTAAAAGGTTGGATTTTGAGCTTGGGAGGCAAATTCATGGCGCCATTGTGAAAGGTAATTGGGGGAATTTGATTGTTGATAGTGCCATTGTTTACTTTTATGCACAATGTAAAGATATTTCCAGTGCTTTTGTTGCATTTGAACATATGCCAAAGCGGGATATTGTTTGTTGGACTTCCATGATTACTTCTTGTTCCCAGCAAGGGCTTGGACGAGAGGCAATTTCAATGTTTTCAAATATGCTAAGCGATGGATTTCTGCCAAATGAGTTTTCTGTATGTAGTGTTCTTAAGGCTTGTGGAGAAGAGAGGGAGTTGAAGATTGGGAAACAGTTACATGGTTTGGTAATTAAGAAAATAATCAAGAATGATGTTTTTGTTGGGTCTTCGTTGGTTGATATGTATGCCAAGAGCGGGAGTTTGGCGGATTCTAGAGAAGTATTCGATGAAATGAGGAATAGAAACACGGTTACGTGGACATCGATCATAGCTGGTTATGCACGGGAGGGGCTCGGTGAGGAGGCTGTTAACCTCTTTAGGTTGATGAATAAGCAGAGGGTTCCTGCCAATGACTTGACCATTGTAAGCATTCTCCGTGCTTGTGGCTCGATCGGGGCTTCGTTGACTGGGAGGGAAGTTCATGCCCAGATTGTAAAAAACTCATTTCAGACTAATCTACACATAGGAAGCACTCTAGTCTGGTTCTACTGTAAATGTAGGAATCAACCTAAGGCCTCTATGGTTCTTCAGCAGATGCCTCTTAGAGATGTGGTCTCCTGGACGGCCATCATTTCGGGATGTGCTCATCTTGGGCACGAGTCCGAGGCTCTCGAGTTTCTAGAAAACATGATCGAGGAAGGAGTTGAACCAAATTCGTTTACTTATTCATCGGCTTTAAAAGCGTGTGCCAAGATGGAAGCCATCCTCCAGGGGAGATTGATCCACTCGTCTGCAAATAAAACATCTGCAGTGTCCAACGTTTTTGTGGGAAGTGCACTGATCTACATGTATGCAAAATGTGGGTACGTAACCGAAGCTTCTCAAGTTTTCGACAGCATGCCGGTGAGGAATTTGGTTTCGTGGAAGGCAATGATCTTGTGTTATGCTAGGAACGGTCTGTGCCGAGAAGCGTTAAAGCTCATGTATCGAATGCAGGCTGAAGGTATTGAAGTGGATGACCACATTTTTGGAACAGTTTATGGAGTTTGTGGAGACGTGAAGTGTGATGTAGATTCATCACTTGAGTACAGCTTGCAAACTCAATGATCTCCCATTTTGAATGGTTATGTAGATCGAAATTCATGCTATAATATGGTTCTCGACCCATCTCAAAGAGCCTTGCACTCAGTTCATCCGCTGTTTTGATCTGAAGAGGCACTTTCCCGTGCTCTTCTGTCACTCCAAAAATCAAAGTTTGTGCGCAGAGGGGAGAACGCCTGAGCTGCAGTGTGTCACAGTCATGCTCGTCCAAGGCATGTTGTCCATGGCCAGAGTGCGATTGTGACACCGCAGCATGTATTTTACAACCCAGGTCTAAGTTAATTGAAGAAATAAAAGAAACATCAAATGTAATCTTTGTAAATCCATACCTATCCAGGTGCATGGTCTATGAACCGTCACTATGTGATTTGTAACAGTTCAAGCCCATCGTTAATAAATATTATCTGGTTTGCTCCGATACGTATCGTCATTAGTTTCACGGTTTAAAAATATATCTTTTAGGGAGAGGTTTACACGTCTTTATAAGAAATGTTGTGTTCCCCTCTCCAACCGAAGTGATATCTTACAATCCACCCCTATTGGGTATCAACGTCTTCGCTAGCACATCGCCCAGTGTCTAGCTCAGATACTATTTGTAACAGCCTAAACCCACCACTAGTCGTTACATATCGCCGTCAATCTCACGGTTTTAAAATGTATTTGTTAGAGAGAGGTTTCCACACTTTTATGAAAAATGTTTCGTTCCCCTCTTCAACTATCTAACTTTTCACATGATTCTAGCATGATGAATCTTTAAAAAATATGTTTACATTTTTTTTCTTCAATTTAACAATGTGGAGCGGTAAAATTCGAACTTTTAACCTCTAGATGAAGTGTATATGTATGTATTAACTAGTTGGACAATGCTCCAATGGTTCGTGGGAGGAAAACATGGACATTACCTCTATTTTGATCTTTCTTTCTTTTTTTTTTTTTCTTTTTTTTTTTTTTTTTTTTTTTTTTGTCTGTCTTGGGAAACAGGGCTCTTTCTCAAAAACATTAATAATAATAATAATAATAGGAAAAAGGGAAAAGGCATGGCGGGCGGGCGGGCGGGCGGGCGGGCGGGCGGGCAGGGTCAAAATGAAAACCCGTTTGTTGTCTGTTTTTTTTTTTTTTTTTCTATTTTCAGCCCACGGACTTCCCGCTTCTCTCCGGTTTTCTTTTTTTCTTTTCGCTTTCTTTCTTGCGAACTCCTCCGGCGGTTTCTATTCAACTACGAAGGGCGAATAAAAATGTCTAAAGAAACTTTTGTCACGATTAATTCCTACCCGTAACCTTCAATCCTCTACATTTTGATCCGTTTCTTCTTAATTGTACCATGTTTCTGCAGTTTCTTCTCAATTCGAGCGCCTTTAGATCCTCCAAGGTTGTTCGTCACTCCGTTCTCGTCAAGAACGATCCATTTCTGGATGCTGGATTCTGGATTCGTTTTTGCCATCCCAGACGGTGCGATAGTGTTCCGAATTCCCATCCTCATCAATCGTGTACGCAGTTTCTTCTTCTTTCTGTTTTATCTCTATTGATGCCTGTTTGATGGTTTTGGAAATCAACGATTACATTTTTTTATTGTCATGTTTGAATTCGGAGGTGGAAGATTTGTGGAGATGGAAGTGGGCGAGTTTGATATTTTGTTATGTGTGAGAGTGATGACGCTAGTGAGAGGAATTCACTTTGACTAACCCGCATTTTTACGCCAAGGCGTTGATGGTGCTGTTGTTTTTGACGTTGAGAAGTTTTGTTTCTGTACTCTGCACTGAGTTTAAATTTATAGGAATGCTCTTTGTTGGACTTGCACAGATTTCTTCCCCCAAAAAT
This sequence comes from Cucurbita ficifolia, assembly GCA_033971965.1. Classification (NCBI taxonomy): domain Eukaryota; kingdom Viridiplantae; phylum Streptophyta; class Magnoliopsida; order Cucurbitales; family Cucurbitaceae; genus Cucurbita; species Cucurbita ficifolia. The sequence continues at coordinate 298,448 of CM066976.1, forward strand.
ATGGTTGGGTAACTTCTATTTTTTTTCAATTTTGCATCAACTTTTTGCATCGTGTCAACCATTTTGCAGGCTCTTGAATGCTCAATTTGAAAGGGACGACTAAAACTGTAAGGAAGAGATGGCAACCTCACCGACCGCTGAAAGGGATGAGGAACATGGCCTATCTGAACAGAAAGATGAAGGAGAGTCTACAGTGGAGATTGAACAGTCTTTGTCAGTTAGCGAGGATAGCCCCACACAAACAAAGGACAAGGGACTTGATGAAATAGAAAAGGATAAGAACAACGATTCAAACTGTGAGACTCAAGATGAAATAGAAGAGGATAAGAACAACGATTCAAACTGTGAGACTCAAGATGAAATAGAAAAGAATAAGAACAACGATTCAAACTGTGAGCCTCAAGATGAAATCGAAAATAATAAGAACAATGATTCAGACTGTGAGACTCAAGATGAAATCGAAAAGAATAAGAACAACGATTCAGACTGTGAGGCTCAAGATGAAATAGAAATGGATAAGAACAACGATTCAGACAGTAAAGCTCAAGATGAAATAGAAAAGAATAAGAACAACGATTCAACCTGTGAGTCTCAAGATGAAATAGAAAAGAATACGAACAATGATTCAAACTGTGAGGCTCAAGATGAAATAGAAAAGAATAAGAACAACGATTCCTGTGAGACTCAAGATGAAATAGTGGAGAGGGAGTACGTCCAAAGTGAAGTGCATCACGAGGTGGTAGCCGAACTGGATTTCCAGTCTAAATCTGAAGTTGAAAAGTCAGACCAGATTATTAGAAATGACGACTCTAATGAAAAGCTAGATGATGAGGTTAAGAATGCAGAATCTCAATCGTCGTCAGATGATTCAGACAATGATGGTGAAGGTTTAGATTCTAAGGCTCAAATTGGGACAAACCAATCAGCTGGAGAAGTTCTTAGTGAGGAGAAAGCTCCAGAGCCAGTGTTTGATGGGACTGAAGTTCCTGGGATTGAATCTAGTGGGAGTTTGTCAAACCGTTCCATGGATAGTGATTCAGAGGTCGTAGGTGTTGTTGACCGGGCTTTAGCACTAAAAAACTTTGTTAAGGAAAAGGGAGTAATTGCAGTCTCTAGTGTTTTGCGTCGTTTTTCGGGAAGAAGAGAGGAAGGAAGTCCGGATATTCCTAATGGTGAGTCTAAGCATGATTCTAGTTCCAATAAAGAACATGAAGCCAAGGAAACCCCTGACAAACCTGTAGAAAGATCTTCTTGGAACCCCCTCAACTATATTAAGATATCCCGTGATGCTGATGCACAAATCAAAACTGAGCAGGTGGAGGATGTTACTGGAGAAACATCATTCGATCTTGTTATAAAAGGCAGAATTGTACTGTACACGCGGTTAGGTTGTCAAGACTGCAAAGAGGCTCGGCTATTTTTGTTTTGGAAGAGACTTAGATACGTGGAGATCAATATTGATGTTTATCCGGGTAGAAAGTTGGAGCTTGAGAAAATTGCGGGGTCTTCTGCCGTTCCAAGGGTGTTTTTTAATGAAATCCTTATTGGAGGCTTGAATGAACTAAAAGAGTTGGATGAGTCTGGCAAGTTTGATGAGAAAATTGAGTATCTGAAAACTGTATCACCATCCCTTGAAGCCCCTTTACCACCTCTCTCTGGTGAAGACGATGTCTCCAGTGGTGGGACTGTTGATGAATTGGCTATGATTGTTCGGAAAATGAAAGAATCTATTGTTGTTAAGGACCGGTTCTGCAAAATGCGACGATTCACAAGCTGTTTTCTAGGCTCTGAAGCTGTTGATTTCTTGTCAGAGGATCAATATTTGGAAAGAGAAGAGGTGAGTAAGTGTTAAGTAACCGCATAGCTTTGCTCTTTGTTTTGGTGTTTAAGTTATAGTCTTTAGGTCTGTTTGCTCTCTAAATGATCCTTCAGATGACTATGATTTATTTGTTAACAATCAGGCTATTGAATTTGGACGAAGGCTCGCAACCAAACTTTTTTTCCAACATGTTCAGGAGTAAGTTAGTTAGGTTTTCCGTTTAGTATCCGGGCTGCCACCCATTTCATTTTTGTCATTAACAATCCTGTTTTCAGGGAAAATCTATTTGAAGATGGTAGCCACTTATACCGGTTCTTGGATGATGATCCCATTGTGGCAACTCAATGTCACAACGTTGCAAGAGGAATAATTGAGGTGAAGCCAAAGCCGATAACAGATATTGCATCAAGACTGAGATTTTTATCCTTCGCCATTTTGGAAGCCTATGTATCAGAGGATGGAAGGCATGTAGATTACAGAAGTGTTCATGGGAGTGAGGAATTTGCTAGGTCAGTTCGTTGAATAAACTGGGAAAGGAGAAGGGTCAAGTGTTTTTTCTTCTTGTTTTTTACATACAAGGAGGAATCTTGATTTAACGGCAATATTTGACAGGTATTTGAGAATTGTGGAAGAGCTCCAAAGAGTCCAAGTGCAAAACTTGTCACGGGAAGAGAAGATCGCTTTCTTTATTAATCTGCACAATATGATGGCCATCCATGCTATATTGGTATCTGGACATCCTCTTGGAGCGATAGAAAGAAGGAAACTGTTCGGAGACTTCAAATATGTTATTGGAGGGGCCACCTACTCCCTTTCAGCTATTCATAATGGAATCTTGAGGGGCAATCAGAGACCACCTTACAATCTCATGAAACCATTTGGTGCCAAAGATAAACGTTCTAAAGTGAGACAATCCCCTTCTTGGTCTCTACTACTAATTTTATAATCTAATTAATGCAACAAGATTACATGTCAATCTGATCATTCATGAAAGTCTTAGGCTGCTTGTGATGCTCGTGAATCTTTTTTTAGTTAAGATTTTGAGACCACACCCTTTATTGGCATACAAGTTTTAAGTCAAGTACGGTCATCTGGTTTTTTCCTGATGGTTGATCATAAGCTCAAAGTTTGAGTTTTCACGGTCTGATTAGTATTGTTCTTATTATTTTTATAGGTTTCTCTTCCGTATGTGGAGCCTTTAACTCATTTTGCACTAGTTATTGGTACCCGATCTGGGCCTGCTCTTCGATGCTATTCTCCAGGCAACATAGATCATGAGTTGATGCAAGCAGCACGAAGTTTCTTAAGAGACGGAGGACTTGTCGTGGATGTGAATAACAATGTTGCATCAGTTAATATGATTCTTAAATGGTAAGATCAAAACAGTTCCTCAGAAAGTTTCTGTTTTGATTTTAAACATTTATCAGTACTATACTTTCGATCATCACCTCATTAAATTTTCATTTAGGTCCGTAGTACTTTGAGGTAGACTTGCACCCTTTCCTTAGTTACAGTCACAATCATCATTTCATAGGGAAAATTTTGTTAATCTGTCTTGGGGATTTGTAGGAAATTCTGGCAGTTCGTAGATTTATCGTCCTGAGGTCTTAGGTCCAATCTTTTAGATGGAAATCTCTATAAAGAATACTCTTGACATCTAGATCGGGAATTTTATAAAGATGACTCAAAGCCCAATTTATTGTTTTCTTGCGTAGGCTGAGTTTAAGAATCAACCATAGGTGAGTGATATCAAAGACAATGGACATTAATAATATTTTGTTTTAGATATTGATGAGTGCTAAACAAGTTCTTTGGCATCCCCATCATTGCTCAGGTTTAGCACAGACTTTGGGAAGGACGAGCAAGAAGTTCTGAAGCATGCATCAAACTACTTGAGGGCAGAAGATGCGCAAGCACTGCTTGAAATGCTTGCCGGTTCCCAATTGAAGGTAGTATATCAAGCATACGATTGGGGTTTGAACTGTTAACATTGCTTTAGTCAAAACCAAACGTACCTAAAGGTATGAATTTAGGAGGTATGTGTTGCCCCAAGATCAGATACGGCGAACCAAAAGGAATGAAGGCAATATATACTGCGTTGTCTATACTAGGGCGCAGTTGTTTAACGCCAAATTATTTCGATTTGATGAGTACCTTGAGGAGAGCAGTTATTGGAGTTTTTCTTATTTGTTTACCAATGTTGTAATGAATGCAATATGTGCATCTCTATACAAAAGTATAAAAGTATTGCCGGTTTCTTGATCACTCTCGGATTTGTGTAGGTGGGGGGAAAGAAATTTAGTTTGTTGTTCCTTTCCCGTTTTTCGCCTACTAAAAGTCAGAAAACTGTCTGGGAGCCATTTCCAAATTCAGTCCGTCCCCCTCCCCCCTGAGTTTTCTATCACTTCTCTATCCTATCACCAAAACAGTCGGGAAAATCTTTCTAAATCTTTTTGCACCACAACCCTGAGCCTAGAAGGAATTAACGATTAATAATTTACTCCACAGATGAGATGATAAAAACAAGTTTCTATTAGAAAGTAAAGAAGCCCAACTTTTCCAATGCAAACAATTTATAACTGAACCAAAAGGCAATCTACCGCATTATTAATCATAATACAATTGTAAATCCTCACAGTGCGAGAAATTTCTGCAATAAGAGAGCCTGCAGATTTCCACCCCCAAGCCTTGACTCGACGACAAGAAAGAACTTCAGCACAGCGAGTTATATTGAAAGCCAACTTGAATTCGCACAGCAGGCAGACATGCTCGAATCATATCTTCATATGCCAATTAAGTTGTTTTAGATCCTCACATCGTCTTCTCAAGAACTATACACCAGTTTGATTTGTCATAAAATCGATCCACCACTACTGCATTGTCCATACCAGAAACCAACCTGCACATACACCCCAAGGTAAAGAAGGAAGTCAGATAAGAATTCGTCTTGAAGTAGTATTTCTACAGAGTCATGGAATCTTCAGTCGAAAGATGGAATGATGCCAAAATGGGAAATGATCCCGGTTAACAGTTATTACTTAGTCACACATTACTGATGCTTCTTTCAACTTTATTACTTCGTATATTTTATATTACTACTAAGATTTTTTTTGCAGACAAAAATGTCTATATCATCCCCCTTTCTTCCAACTTTCATCCAGCTGACAAAAGTTTATGGTTTATGCAATGTATCAAGTATCAGAAGGAGCGAATAAAAGACATAGTCGAACACACTAGATCTAGAATAGCACAGTCACGTCCGAAATGAGAAGTATTCAAAAGACTCAGGCATTCTGAATAAGCAAAAGGGAACAAGAAAAAATAAATTATACAAGAGAGATGAAGGAGAGGAATACCTTTCAAGCTCGCCTTCGCTGAAAACATGATAGTATCTGTTATAGACAACAGCAGCTTTCTTGTCGTCTTTCTTTGCCAAACCACTAGCAAGGGCACCGGCAGACGTGCCACTCACTTCTGCACGATGATAAGGTAAGTGCCATGGGACAAAATACTCTTGTTGGGTCTTCCATAAATTTTCATCATTGCAATTGGCAAAATTATTTCCACTTTGAGAGGGTAGAGGTATATTTTCCGGCATGCTTCCAGTAAAGTTTACCTTGGAATCCTTTAGATAAATACCTGAACTATTTTCATTCATTTCAGGAATGCTTTCAAGTGCCAAAGACGATGGACTACGAACACGGGGACTGCCGGGTCCAACCCACTCTTCAACATACTTCTCTGAAAGTGGCATCCATTTCGTCAATAAAGATTTGTCCTCTTGTTCAACAGCCCAGACTGTTATTAAAACTAGGCCACCTTTTTTGACAACACGTAATAATTCTTCAATTGCTTTCTTCCTCCTGTTCTCGGTACTCAGATGATGTAATACAGCTATAGAGATTGCTGCATCGCCAAAACCAGTTCTGTAAGGAAGATTTACAGCGTCAGCTACCAAAACTTCATGTCCTCTTTCGTTACAAATTTTGATAAGTTGGGGACTAATATCACATCCAATAAAAAAGCAGTTGAGATTAAAACCCAAGTACTTTCCATTACCACAACCAGCATCCAGTATGAGAGACCCTCGAGGTAATGAGGATAAGAATGATGCAACTTTTGGCCACTTTGCAAATCGAGTGGAACTAAAATGGGGAGCGATTGCATCATAAACACGATGCACATACTTTTTTTCAATTTCAGGGGTGCACTGCACATTTGATGCTGAACATCCCTGGTTTGCACAAGACAATTGCGGTGCATGTGATTCATCGTTCAACAGATGAGGATCTGCATTACTACCACCTTTCACTTTAATCTCTTTCATAGCACTGAAAAGTTTACAATGATGTCCGCTACCACTTACAACAGATGATAATCCAAAGATCTTGCTAGTATGACAGAAGCGTTTGCTCGCTCTTGAAGCCCAGCAAAAGGCTTGGGGCATAAAAATTAAGTTAGGTGTGCCCTGCAAGAAACCAACGTTCTTTCATAAGAACAGACACATATGTAAGAAACAAAATAACTAGTTAGAATCCAATGTTACAATGAGCAGGCTAAAAGGACATCTCCCAGGCCACAAAATGGGTGATTATAAGAAGCACCCCCAATATATATTAATTAAGATAATAGAAATTATAACTTACAAAAAAAAAAAATCCGTGTTTCAAGTTACAAAAAAATCCCTGTTTCACTTCTGCAACATCTAGGGCTATTGGATTTTGTTCCTACATCGTCATGCAATTCTTTCTAATGTTTCGTTTTCTTCTTCCTGTTTCTACCAAATATAATATATCCATCAAGTATCCATACACACATTCTCTCCCTCCATCCCCCAGTCAATTGTTTGATTTAGTTCATTTTATTTTCGTCCTTGTCAAGTACCAAAAAAGAAAACATTTTTGTTTCTTCTTTTTTTTTTTTTTTTTCTTCCAATTTTCATTTTCTATCTAAATGGAAGAGGTAATGAAGCGTAAACACACTTATTTACGTTCAATTGAGTGCTGCATGGGCCCAATGACTGCCATTCAAATCGTAAAATTAGACACTAGAGGCTTGAAACCTCAGAAGTTTTCTCCATCAAATCCTTTCAGTGGCACGATATGTGACAGTGGACCTTCCCTGCAACCCTTTCGAAGATCAGTAGGAATTCCGAGATCTTAAAGAAATACAACTCTTCCGTAGGATTCAGTTAACCCGCGAAATTTCATGTTCTGACAGATTACAGAATCATAGCCGAGCATGCTGCTCGACCGAAAGGGATATGTAGTTTGCAGGGCTGATAACAATAAGATAGACTGTTCAATCATTCACTGTTAATATACAAGGAGTCTGGCTGGCACTTATCAGTTCCTTCAATCTCACCAATAGCTCCCTCTAATATCGAGGATTTTATTCTTTACATTTTAGCGAGGTAATCATCCAGAAGGAAAGGCAAGCTCATTTAGACAGGTTTAGTCAACTACTTTTTGTGGAAAATATGGAGAGACAGAAATAGAAGACATCGGAGGATTGGGAAAAGGACAACGCAATAATGAAGTGGGTTAGCATTAATGTAGCAACTTGGCCGTATTATCAGAGCAAGGATCATCGCATTCATTATTGAACCTTCACAGATTTCCAAGGGGAAGAAAAGGGGAGAAACAATATCCATTATCCTACAGCAAGATAAGAACCAAAAACGTACATGCGATTGAAATGTAAGAAACTAACACAGAACCAGTCGTAACTAGAGAAAACATCGTGCAAATCACAAAATAGCAACCGTGATATAAATAGATCTAGAAAGCGAGATAAAAAGAAAACTCACGAAACTCAGGTACGGCGCGGCTGCCTGATTGTGCTGAAAGATTAGAAAGAATCAAATGGAAGGTCGAGATTGAGGAATCTAGTTCATGATTGGAAAAGGAAAGAAGAGGGGAGGGAAGAAGAAGAAGAAGAATAAGAGAAAATCAAGGCACTAATCTCGCAATGGCAGCTTCAAATGGTTGGTCGTCTTCGTCGCGAAGTGAAGGGGGAAGAGTGCCCTAGCTTCACTGTACATTGATTTGCAGAGTTGTCAAAAAATGTAGTTAATTATTTGGATAAATTACACTTCTGGTCAATTTAGTCATTACAAGTCTAATAATCGATTTTAGGGCATTTTAATTAACAAAATGTGTTAAATAAAAGCTGAATTATAACTTTTAAAATAAATAATGGTAATAGTCTTTACTGTTGTCTTTAAGAATTACTAATTTAATAAATAATTTGTAATTTATTTAAAAAATAATGATTTTAAAAATACTTTTAAATTTTCCGAAAAACTCCAATTTTTTTTTCTTTTTTATGTTAAAAAATAATTATGAGCTAAATCATTAGTACACATCTCAAAAATATTTATAAACTTTTAAAAAAAGTTATTAGTATGTAGATGAAAATGGTTTATTTACCCCCATAATTTAAGAAAGTATTCAATAAACTAATGAAAATTATAAATAAAATTATTGAAACTTTTAAAAGTTTATGAATATTTTTTAAGCATTTTATTGTCTATCAAATAAAAATTATTTAGCATCTTTACTATTTTTTCGTATTTAAATATTTTAGTCTACAACGATTAATGAATTGCCTCTTTTTTCTTTTTTATTTTCGAAGGACGATTAGTCAATAATGAATGTAATGGTATTCTTCTTAGTTATTACTGGCACGTGACAAAAAGAATTTGAGTCTCTCACCTTCGTAATAGATGTTATAACGACGTTTTAGTCAATTAAAATCTACACGAAAAAAAATAACTATTGTGATGTGAACTGCTTCGAAAATTTATTAAGGATTTTGATTCAATTTTTTCGTGGAAATTATGTCTATATATTCTAGAAAAATTCTGCAAATTTTCCATGATGCATCGAACGTAACCTATAATTTTTTTTTTCTATTCTATTATTTATTTATTTTTGCCATTGAATCCCATTATTTGAATGCCACGTGAAATTTCTTGTCGGCTTTCCTACTAAGCAATAAGGAAATTTAATTTAAATTACGGTCTCAATTTCTTTAAACATTTTTAAATATTCATCTATTTTTTATATTACATTTCATACTTTACAACGGAGGTGTTTATTTAATGGGCACAGACAACATTTAATTATATATTTACTTCTAAAATATTATTATGTTTTTAATCATGATATTAAAAAAATTATTTTAGATGTATTTGTTAATTGAACACGACTCTCCACAATAGTATGATATTGTCTGCTTTGATTATAAGCTCTCATGATTTTCCTTTGGGATTCCTCAAAATACCTCATATTAATGGAGATAGTATTCCTCACTTACAAATCTATAAATTAACTGATGTATTGTATTATGCATAAATTTGTATAGAAAAAAAGAGGAAAAATAAAATAAAGTAGAGGCGGCTGACCGAATGGATTAATTCTTTTTATGTACTTTTCAAACTAAATACAACAACTATTCCTTGGTGAGAAGGGACACCAAAAAATAAAATCAATAAAAAACACGTGCGCATGCATACACTCAATTAGTTTTCCCTCAAGTTATAATATAATAATAAGTATTTATATGTAATTTTAATCTAAATTTTAGAATAATTGGATTTATAATAAGGAATAAAACCTAAAATAATCCTAATTGGAATATTCAATTAAAATAATGACCAATATCATTATATAGTTATTTTATTGAAATTTGAATGAAAATTAGTGTTCACACCCATAATATAAAATAAAAAAATAAAAAATAAAACAGTTTTCTTTTTTTTAATCTATGAATTTTTCATATTGAATAAAATATTATTATTATCTAATAATGCGATAAATTTGTTATCAATTATAAACTTTTTAAGTAATTTACGGGAAGCATCTAATTCGCCCACGTTGTTTCGAGGAACCACGTAATGAAAACTAAGTTTGCCTACCAGGAACCAACTAAGAAAATTAAATTTTGCTTATCCAATCATACTAGTCTCGTTCGCTCTGTCAAAATTGATAATTTTCTAATTTTATTTAATTTTTAAATTTGCTTTAAATTTCTACTATATATACACACTTTATTTGCATATTGCATAGAAGAAAGCATAAAGGAATACAAATTTTGTCATTGAAAAGAAGCAAAAATGTTTAAGCGATTGCTGGATGATGGCTTCCAAGCCCCTTCATGCATCTCCTCGCCGCCCAAACCCATGCTTCATCTTCAAAGGTCTTGTTCATTTTCAACTCAAATTTGGTCGGCTTTTATGTTTCGATCGTTGTTGTATCCGTTAATAAAAATGATGCATATCATCAAATATGAGTCGTTACCGTGTCAGTTTCAATAAATATTTACAAATGTCTTTAAGCTAAAAGGTAAGATGAGAGTTTATGCTAATTCTAACTTTAATTATTGATTTAATGCAGCTCGGAACACGAGAACGAAAACAAAGCTGGTAAGATTGATCAAACTTTCAATATATATGATAAATCATCTAATGTAGTTATTGTGTTTATCACATGTAATTACAACTACATGTATGAAATAAATTTCCACATTTTTCTATTTTTTAACCTGACAAAAGGAAGAGACCAATAGAATAATAATTAAACGAGGAAAAATTTAAAATAAAATACATTTTTTGCTTCTACTTTTTAGTTGACGAGCTATTGAGGTCAACCTTTTTTAAAGTAGACTGTACAATGACTCGTTCGTCCTCACTTATTAGTATAATCTATTTTTTGATTATTTTGTATCCACTCATATTTATCTGAAATTAGTGTTTAACCTTTTTAAAATGTTAATGTTTTTAATCAATTAACTTTATTTGTCTTAAATTTAAAATAAGGATGGTAGTAATCTTAAAGCTTAAACTACAATTTGATAGAAATTAAAATTTTAAGATAAAGTTTAATACATCTTCCTGAGCTTAGGATAACGGTAGATTTCTTGAAATGATTTAAAAGAAGAAAGAATTTGTGAGTGTGATTGATGTGAATGCTCGGTGATGATGACACGTGTAGGTCATTGCACAAAAGTCGTGCGCAGCGCCAATATGGAAAACCTGAGGAGTGGGTATTTGTTCCCTGAGGTACTCATACGATACAATAAGCCCGCGACATGTTGCACTGTTTTTTGTTTTGTTTTTTTGTTTTTAATTATTATTCTGTACTCTTAAACATTTAAATATTTGTATTCATTAACGCAAAAGGCCTGGAAAATTTTCAATAATGTTATGATGGCTCGAATTATTTTTTAAGTATACTGTAATTTAAAATTTATTTAAGGATCAACATCGTTTTAATTATGTTCATTTTGAATCAGATATCTCTGCGAGAATACGAGCATTCTAAAAAATATCCAAATGCAAAAATAATTAAGCTCGGAATAGGTGACACTACAGAACCCATACCAGACTGTATTGCATCAGCCATGGCAAAGGTATATATAATTAAGAATATTGTTCTAAACTTTTTAACTAATTTATAAGTCAACCAATTTAATAAGAACCTTCAAGAAATTTTGAATATTATTCAAACTCTATTTTCAGCATTAAAAAAATAATAATTCAAATTTCATTTTATATGCTTGGGGATGCTGACTTCCAACATGCATTTCCAAGCATGAACAACATGCTTAATTTAATCACGTGGTCAATATTGGGATGCCGACCCATGAATTATTTATTATTATTTTCTTTCTTTTTCTTTTTGTGTTCTTTCTTCTTTAGGTAAATTACACATGAAATGCCACCAACCTCTAAAATTATTTTAAGTCTTTTACTCAAACTTCGATTATATTCTCCATTTTTCAAATTTTTTAATCGGCTCATCAGATATTTTTAAATTATCATTCATAATAATAAAATATTAAAATTTTAGTAAGGTAACATAAATACTTATTTCTTAATCCTTCTAATGCAGCAAGCAACTGCTCTGTCAACTGTTGAAGGCTACAGTGGGTATGGAGACGAGCAGGGCAATAAGGTAAATTCGATAACTAATTTTAAACATAAAATAAATAAATATATATATTTTTTTTAAATAAAAAAAGATTGACCAAATTTGAACTGGGTCCAGTCACTGAGGAAGAGAATTGCAGAAATGTTGTACGGAAATATGGGCATAAAGGGGGAAGAAGTCTTTGTCTCTGATGGAGCTCAATGCGACATCTCTCGCCTTCAGGTATTTATAATTTTTTTTTTTTTAATGTTTTAAATTATTTTTCAAAATAGTTTGATGAACATTTACAGATGCTTCTGGGACCAAACGTAACGGTGGCTGTGCAAGATCCTTCTTTTCCTGTAAGTTTATAGAACTGTTAATAAATGTAAATTCCTAATTTAAGCGTAATTTGAGTAATGAGGATTGGTTGGCCAGGCCTACATAGATTCAAGCGTAATTTTCGGACGGGCAGGAGACCTACAAGGGCAAAACGGTAAATACGAGAGAATCGTGTACATGAAGTGTACCCCCGATAACGATTTTTTTCCAGATTTGTCAATCACTCCCAGAACTGATATCATCTTCTTCTGCTCTCCGAACAATCCGACTGGAACCGCCGCCTCCGCCGCCCAACTCCGCCGCCTCGTCGACTTCGCCACTGCCAATGGATCCATCGTCGTCTATGATTCTTCCTATGCCGCTTACATCTCCGACGGCAGCCCTACCTCCATCTACCAAATTCCAGGAGCCAAACAGGCACTAATTTTCGTCCTAATTTTGTTTTCTTCGCATTTTCCTCGAAATGAAGCTTGATCAACCTCGATTTTCATCTCGCAGGTCGCAATCGAAATATCGTCCTTCTCCAAATTCGCAGGCTTCACCGGCGTCCGCCTCGGCTGGACGGTGGTTCCGGAGGAGCTATCGTATTCGAATGGATTCCCGATCATAAAGGATTACGATCGAATCGTCTGTACGTGCTTCAATGGTGCCTCCAACATCGTCCAGGCCGGTGGCCTTGCTTGCCTTTCCGCTGACGGTTTGCAGGTAAATCAAACTCAAAGAGCTAATCTCACTGTAAGGGTGGCTCCGCCGCCTGCGGTAGTTTCCTTTCCGATCCATCTAACACCGATCGATCTTGATTGCGTTCAGGCGATAAGCAGAGTGGTGAAATCCTACCAGGAGAACGCCAAGATTCTGACGGAGGCCTTCCGTGGTTTGGGAATGGAAGTGTATGGAGGCCAAAACGCACCGTATCTGTGGGTGCATTTTCCAGGATCGAGGTCTTGGGAGATATTTGCAGAGATCCTGGAGAAGACGCATATTGTGACTATTCCGGGGAGAGGATTCGGGCCTGGGGGCGAGGCGTATATTAGAGTCAGTTCCTTCGGCCACAGAGAAACCATTCTAGAAGCTTCCCAGAGGCTCACAAATCTTCGCACATTAAACATCAATTAGGTGAGAGATCCGACGGATTTTCCCGAGCCTTAATATGATAAAAAAATGAAATTAAATAAGTGGAAATGTTTTCACACAAGCAGCAGTTAAAATTAAACAGTAATTTAATCATATTTTGTTGCATAAGGTAAAACAATTACTCTTCTCCCTTTAGAAATTGAAACGATGAAGAAATAATTCCATAATATATATATTAATAATATGATTAATTTGGAGTAATTTTCATTCACCATTGTGACCATTGTATCCGGAGTTTGGCTTGGCCGCCAAGCCAATACTTATGGTGGGCGCCACCACGCCAATTCTTATGGTGGGCGCCACCACGCCAATTCTTATGGTGGGCGCCACCACGTGTCCTTAAACAGTGACGCATGCACAAACAGAAAAATGAGTTCGCATGGGAGTTTAAGATCCTTTTATATTAAAAAAATTATAATAAAATTAAAAGTCAATTTCGTAAATAATATATATCTTTTGTTATTAGTAGCCATAATTAGTAGAGTTAAGTTAAGTAATTTATCACAGTATTTATATATAAATATTAGGTGAAATTTATTTTAAAAAATAGTAATCAAATAATTATGAAAAGAAAAGGACGTAATTAAAATCCAAATATTTATTTATAATAATTCCAAGACGAGAAAGAGCCGAAGTCAAATTTGCCAGGACGCCTAAGCCCGCAAGTCAATTCTGTTTCACATCACGAACAGACCTACGAGCCTGCCTCCTCTTCTTTTCCGCTTTGCTTGGCGTCCAAGCAAATTCCAAGTACCTCCCCCTATAAATTTCCCCTTCCACAGCCGCTCTCCTTCTCAACCATAACAATATCCCTACTCCACGAGCGCTCTGCAAAAACCTCCGTCGCCGTCATGAACTACTCTCTGGCTGAAGCCTACGTAGCGAGGAAGATGAGCCACGAGAAATTGAAGAAGGAAGAACGAGAGAAAGCGAACAAGATCTGCACTGATTCGAGCCCTAATTACGAAGTGAAACAAGGCTCCAGGAATAAGGCCTCCTCCTGGCTGCTCGGGAAAATGAAGATCCATCCAACTAATGCCAAGAGCTCTACTAAATAAGATCGAGCCGATCCATCTCTGTTTTTGAATCTCCGTGCAAGTCCGCAGCGGCTAGTTCTTCGCTTCTGTCAGTTTCTGATTCTTCTATGTTATTTTGTTCGTCTGTAATTGTAATTTTGTATAGCTTAATTGACCTAATCCACATCGGAGCTTCGTAGGTATCTAATTCATTGTTTTTTCCACAATATTTCAAAATCTAAACATTCCACTTCGTATTAATTGACCTAATCCGATGCAATGCTTGTGAAGTTCATTGTTTTCCAGCAATATTTCAAAATCGAGTTATTTTAAAGACAGCTTCACTTTAATTTTGGGACAATTTTTTTTACATGAAACTTGCACTAAACCGTTATCAGACAAAAAATTTATAGCAATATTGGATCCAAATGAATTTAAATTATATTAATATGATCTAAACGAGTTAAAAGAAACGAAGTGAGACGTTAGAAAAGTGGAGAAAATCCACACGGAATTCCTAAGTATATTTATTACGAAACTTCTGGATGAAAAGAAAGTTCATCAATTTTCTAAATTGAATGAAAAAAAGATCATTTTCATTTCAATAAAATTTATCCTCAAATGGAACCATCTTAAATGCTTTCCATATAAATATCTCCATTTTAGGACTATCGTGGCATAAATCGTTTGGGGATACTTACATTTTTAGAAGAAAATTAATAAAAAGAGAAACAACCAAACAAATAAAATATGTTTTAATAATTATCTTCAATATTGCAAAATTTATTTTGATTTGGTCAAATAACACTCGTAGTTCAATACTGTAGTGTATAAGATATCCTATATAATTTGAATATACAACTTGTGTTAATAGGCTAATACCCATACTTGAAGGGGCATGAATGAATGAGATTTAAACATTTGACCTATAAAACTTCATGGTGATAATGTAATAATTCTTAAAACTTCATGGTGATAATGTAATAATTCTTAAAAATTGAGAGAGCAAATTAAGGGAAAATTTGTTGTCAACTTAAGCATCTAAAAAGGGCAACGCAGTCTAGCTTAGTTTGGAGACTGAAATTTGTATAATAATTAATTAGATACAGAGGGAGGGGAGCAAAGGAGGCGCGAGAGCAGACCTGGCGCGCCCAAGCAGCGGCGCCAAAGCCAGACCTGATTCACAATCTCAGAGCCGAAATCAGTTCCACCGCCACTTCCAGTTCCCACGCCCATGCGGCCCAAAGTCTAAGAGACATCGTGTCCAGCCAAAATACTTCTAATTCCGTGCGTCCCTAAACCACACCGCTATTCTAAACCCATCTTATCTGGCGAAGCCGCCCCCTGCTTCCAAAATCCCCGCTTCCCCTTCCCCTTCCGGCTTCCGTCTTCGCCCCCTTTTTGGGTCATCTTATTCTCCATACACTCCGTTTTCCCGTGCCTCAACTCCCCCACTTCCCTCTTTTCCCCTCTATTGGCCCTTTGCTCTCTGTTTTCGCAAACCCTTTTACCGACTTCCTGTAATTCCCTTCCTCTCTTCCATGGAGAAAGGCCTCCAATGGCCTAATTTCATCCCCTTTTAGTTGCGTTCTCTCTAACCCACATTCCCTTTTCCAGGTACCTTCTGTTTCTTCTCCTACCTTATGTAATTATAGTTCTATGGGGGATTTAACTATCTCGTGATCGTTCTTACTTTCTTGCTTTGAAGCATCTACTTTGGATTGCTTTGTTTTATTTTCTATCTTTTTGTTTTTGTTTTCCCCCTTTGATGAGTCGAAGAGCAGTTTCGAAAAGTAGATCTTGAGTTGCGGCTACATTATTAGTATTTTGATGTCTGAATTTTCTGTTCTGTGTAGGAGAGGACAAAGTTTATTTATTTATTTGATTGATTCTTAGAACTGGGTGGAACTTCTTCAACTGCAGTGGTTTTAAATCTAACATTCTCCTAAATTTTAGTTTTTACACTTCATTATGAAGCGAGTCATTGAAATTGATTTTGAACTTTCATAAGATATTCTCCTAAAAGCCAAAGTTTCGAAACATACCCAAATAGCTCTAACCTTCCCTCCACTTTCTTCTGCACTCTCTTTTGGAGTGAATGCGCTGGTTCTTTTTAGAAAAAGGTGGGATTGTACACATGTATGGGATCTTGTTATAAAGAATCCAGAAAATCTCCTGAGTTGTTCTCTAAATTTTTTAAATACACCAAGTTTAGTATTGCATATCAGTCAATATCACAATTGAGGTGATATTTTACGTTTATGTATTATGTTGAGATCACGCATCTACTCTATTTATTTTGTAAGAGAGAGATTTTTGTTGAGAGGGGAAAAAGAAGAAGCAACTGCTACTAAAAATACTGAAGCTAAGAGAACTTGCATATAGTATATACTTCATTTATTCCCTTTGATTTGAACATTTTCTCCTTACACAGATTGGCCTGCATATTCTTCGTTATTTCTGCAAAAAAGTTATCCAAATCAATGGGTGGTACATTCAATCCACAAATTTTGGTGGACAAGCTAGCCAGGCTCAACAACTCACAGGCGAGCATTGAGAGTATCCTCTTTGAAATTTATTATTATTCTCTTCTTTTGGCTAAATTACTTATCTTCTTGTTTTGTTGCTTTAATTCTCTTGCTTTGTTGATTAAAATTCTGTATTAAGTTCTTAGATATTACATTCGGGCATGACAAGTGTTTTTCTCCCATTGTTTCTCTGGCACTATTATTGTGGTAAAGTTGGTGTATCAATGGACTTGTTCAATGTTGTTGTGTGTAACCCAGTGTATCTGTAATGAGTTACTTGTCATTGTTACCCAATAGTCCATTTCTGGTATGCTTCTGTGACATCATATATTTATGAGAAGTTGAGAATAAGGTTATTGGTACTAGCCACTAGGTGAGGCACTATAGTTGCATTAGAGAGTGCCT
This sequence comes from Cucurbita ficifolia, assembly GCA_033971965.1. Lineage (NCBI taxonomy): Eukaryota > Viridiplantae > Streptophyta > Magnoliopsida > Cucurbitales > Cucurbitaceae > Cucurbita > Cucurbita ficifolia. The sequence goes on from CM066976.1 coordinate 315,606, forward strand.
GATTCCTTGGGGTGTGTCTTAGTACTTGACTGTTTGGTTTATTAGTTCCATCCTTAATGCGATCAAGCTTTATCCCACTGGTGTATATTTCACATGAACAAAGCCAAGCAAGTTGTAGAAACATGGGATAAGCAGTTTCATTGTTCTCCACGCGAGCAGAGGTTGGCCTATCTATATCTTGCAAATGACATTTTGCAGAACAGTAGGCGAAAAGGTTCGGAGTTTGTTGGTGAATTTTGGAAATTCCTTCCAGATGCACTTCGTGATGTAATTGAGCACGGGGATGATTTTGGTAGAAATGCTGCCCTACGACTGGTACAGTAATCCTTTTGTCAAATTTTTTTTACTCGTCCATAAATTTTCTTGATCCTCTATCTTGTCTGTTTCTTCCCTCGGCGTATGGAAAGATGCATGCTCATCTGATGTTAACACTGTTTCTTAGATTCTTAAATTCAAAATTTAAGGGCTTTCCATTCTTATTTTCTGCCTCTAGACAAAGCCCTGCTAAATTTTTGTGGTGCAAATTTTTTTTGTATAATGGAATTTCTAAGGGAAAATGAATGTTATTTTCTGCACTAAAAAAGAATAGATGTTTTGTCTTCATGAATTTAATGCATTCCATAAAACCACTATGAGTTGGAAACATACCCTGGATAAACATGTTACAAGTTTTTTCGATGTGAATTCTGTTGCGGGGTCAAGATGGGTGGAGTGCCATATAATGTATCTCTATGCTAAGCTCAATATCATATGTGCTTACAGAAGTCGAGACTTAGAAAGTGTTATAAAATAAGGAAGTACAATGGATTGTCCAAGAACAAGAAAATGTTAGTGTAAATAGTCAATCAGAGAATAAGTTAGCTGTAAACGAAGATCAATTCTTCATAATTTTCCATGTCATTCTTGATATGTTGAAGTGGAAGAGAATTTTGATTGTTTTGGCTTGACTCTGTTATCCTATTTGTTTTATTTATACCCATTTTAATTTTACTCACAGATTGGCATTTGGGAAGAGAGAAAAGTATTTGGATCTCGAGGACAGAGTCTTAAAGAAGAGATAATGGGAAAGAATTTGGAAAGTGGTAACCGAAATGGGAAGCATTTCAGCAGTAAACTGGTAAAATATTGCTAATTCATCGTGTCCGAATTGTTCATTTATAGTCTGGCCATTTAATCACCTAGATTCTCATTATTCTTTTCAACAGAAACAATCTGGCAGCATATCATTGGATAAAATAGTTTCTGGCTACCAAGTTGTTTACAGAAGTGAGGTCGATGAAGATGCAGTATTGAGCAAATGCAGGAATTCTATTAGCTATCTTGAGAAAATCGACAAAGAAATTGGCGCTGATGTCAATTCAGGTACTTGTAGCTTCTACATGTCCTACATTTATGGAAATGGTCGTGTTGCCATGTCTGTTGTCTGTGCTTCTCAGCTTGTTTTGTTTCAGCTAAACCTTAAGATTGCTTGCGTTTTGTTGTTGTTGTTGTTCTTTGACTACACAGGGCAATACCGTGGATCATCATCAGCTGCAGAGGATCTACGGGGACATCATAACATTTTGAGGGATTGCATCGAACAATTAACAACAATTGAAACTTCGAGGGCAAGTCTTGTGTCTCATCTGAGAGAGGCTCTTCAAGAACAGGTATTTTGGCATCCCTCTGGAAAAAAAAAGAAGTTAATGACATGGTTAGTAGAAGTAAATCTTATTATGTAAATAAATTTTTTAATTTCAGGAATTCAAATTGGAGCAAGTTCGAAATCAACTTCAGGTTTGCATTTCTGTTTCACAATGTGTTGGAGTACGGGGTCATTGATTCTTCTGTATTTTTCTAATTACCTGCTCGAGATTGACCTATTTCGACAGGTTTCTCATTCCCAGTCGGAACAAACTCAGAATCTGTGCAGGCAGTTTTTAAATGGTGAAAATGTGGAAGCTATGAGTAAGGAGGAGGCCTCAAAAGATGGTCAGACCTCGATAGCACCACACAGCCTTGTACCAAGGGAGAGAGATCAATCAGCGCCCGTAATGTATGCACCCTCATTACCTTTTCCTGCAAAACCTGCACCTATTGAGGAAGATCCCCGCAAGTCGGCTGCTGCTGCAGTGGCGGCTAAGCTAACTGCATCGACATCCTCCGTTCAGATGCTCTCTTACGTCCTATCTTCTCTGGCCTCGGAGGGTGTAATTGGAAATCCAAATAAGGAGTTACCTGGTGGTGATTATCCATCTGAGAAGAGGCTGAAACTTGAAAATGACCAATCCCCTTACACATTGCCTCCCAATCCTCAGCGACCACCCGTCCCTCCCTTCCCACACCCGGAGTCTCTCCAACATAACGCCTCGTCCACCAGTCAACAATACACTCCTGACCTGCCACCTCCCCCGTCGTCATCTCCACCGCCAGTGCCTCCATTGCCTCCAGTTGCGCAGCTCCCTTTGCCCCAGTTCACACAGAATGCTGCTGGGTCAGTAAGTAGCATAGCTTACAGTTACAGTATGACACAATCACTGCCACCATTAGCGAGGCCTGGGTACCCGAATTTAGGTGCCCCAGTGATGGGGATGTCTCCTTGTACAATACCAACAAATTCTTACCAGAGCTTCCAGGCTTCAGATGGTAATTTCTATAATCCGTCTTCATCCATGCCGATGGCACCAATTTCTAGGCAATAGAGCTTTATATGTAATAGTAGTGATACTTGATCCGTTGTGCTAACAAATCTTTCAGGAAGTGGTGCATCCGACTTAACTAAATCATACTAATAGTTTGTAATTTATCTTCACTTTTCAATGTATTGCTTGTAGTCTCGGAACTTTATTTGGTTTAGTTGAATGTAGCATGATAGTTATGTTGACTTGATAGATTTGTGCACATAGCAAGCGTTTGTAATTTAGCTTCATTTATTAATGTAATGCTTGGAGGCTGGAACAGAACTTCATCTGGTTGAATCAACTCTCTGATTGTTTATGTTGCTTACATGGTTTGATATGATTATGATTATAGAGAGGCTTTTGGTTTGATATGATTATGATTATAGAGAGGCTTTTGGTTTGATATGATTATGATTATAGAGAGGCTTTTGGTTTACGTTGATGATTTGCATCAATTTCAAACATCTTTTCAGAAAAATGTAGAAGAAAATGAAAAAGTATCAAAAGCTTATTTCATTTCTAAACATTGTAATGTTAACTAAAAAACGGACTACAAAGCTTGAATTCTCTTTTAAATGTCTGAGTAAGGGTACTGCCTTTGTTTTCTCTTTTAAATTATCTTTATATGTAAAATTTGTCTAAAATAAGTAGACAAAATTCCAGTTTCTTTTTTCAGAAAAAAAAACAATAAATTACAACCTTGTGGGCCTCAAGTGGGGAACGCCCAAGTCAAGGCTTACTAGGCCCAAGACTAAGGTGTAAATCCAGGCCCAAACCCCTACCGGGAACAGCTTCATCTCCTACACCTCCGACCGCCCCGGTAATAACTCCACCCCGCCGCCAAACATCTTGCCACAGCGGCGGCCGTGACATAGCGTGAAGCCCCGCCGCCTGCGGTGGAGTAATCGGTGGCTGCGGCGCAAAGGACGACGAGAGCCAGTTCTGTACGTGCAGAGGCGTGAAATAAGTAAGATGACAAGATTTTATTTGACCCCTCTTCAAAAGCCGTCTTTCTTCTCTGTGGGCGTTTTGATGGCCACCCAAAGCTTGCGAATTGGAAAATCCTCTGCAACAATATTGGCACTCGAACTTCGGGGCATGGGGATATCGAGATTCCGGCAACTCCGCCGGCGGCGGCTCTGTAAAGTTGGAAACTGATTTGTGGTCTTCTGAGATGTTGAAACCAAAGAGCTTGAGCTGAGAGTTCGGCATGTTAGGAGAGAGAGAGAGAGGAGAGAGAGAGAGAGAGAGGAGAGAGAGAGAGAGAGAGAAGAGATAGATAGAAGAGTTGGATTAGAAATTTAGAAGAAAGAGAATTAGTAGAGGAGAAAAAGTAGAGAAGACCCAAATTTTGAACTTAACTTGCAAATGAAGACATGCATGTTCGCTTGCCAAAATGGAGAGTTTTTAGGAAATTTGATATATTTTAATCTCAACTCTACTTTAGTCATGCAAGTATTGGTTTAAAAATGAAACTAAGTTTTTGGAGAAAATGACTCTTTTAAATTATGCACCAATTGCCCACTACCCATTATATTTTTAAACAACAAAATATGTTTGCCTAAACACGACCCATCGGGAAGAGGTCAGCTTTTTTTCCTATTCTTTTCGGATTAGGATTACGATCGAGAAAAATAGACATAAATCACCCATTTTGGATTGGGTTTTTCTTTAAAATCAAAATATAAAATTACCCTCCTTCCACATCAACATTTACTATTATTAATTGAATAATATTATCGTCATATCTGTGTCTTTATCAAACGTGGCCATGTCATTGGAATGGAAATGTTCAAAATTAATAGTATAACTTTAAATTAGAGCCAATAAATTTATTTTGTCGGAAAAATAAACATTAAAATTCTTTTTACATAAAAAAAAGAAAGAGAAAAAAAAGTAAATTAATGATTATAAAATAACAATTAAAATTTTGTAGGTATAATTTAGTCTAAACTAACCATTATAATATGTCAAACAAGGTTTGTTTTTGGTTGATTGAGGTTGTGGGTTTTGATTAGTTTAATACATAAAATCTATCTCAAATCCTAACAACTCCATTTGATTTCATCCTATCTTATATTTTTCTTTGGTCTTTGGTACCAAAATACATGCATATTATATTTTATCATTTAGAATGTAATGTAAAACGCGTGGATGATCTCGAAAAGTTTTCACACTGCTCAGTGAATGACTATGATACCATTTATACAGCTTAAGCCTATCGCTAGCAGATATTGTCGGATTTAGTTTGTTTCATATTGTTATCCGTCTCACAGTTATAAAACACATTTGTTAGAGGGAGATTGTTACAAAAACGGTTTCTTTTCACTCAACTTGGTTAAAATATATATTTTTTTTAATTAAGATTATAGTTTATTTATTTGTATTTTTTTTATTTTTATAATAGAACCTATCGTAAAATGAAATACACGGACATCATTAAAAAAAAAGAAAAAAAGAAAAAAGAAAGAAAACTCAAGATCTACGTGGCGGTGGCGCCATCTGACCGGATGACCCGCTATCTTCCTCCATATAAAACAGACCACAGTTACGGTCCTCGACTGAGTTACTCAATCCGATTCTGTAATGGAAAAACGCCATTGATACACCACACGAAACTATGCTTGCCACGACTTGCTTCTCTCCAGCTCTACCTCGGATTCTCTTTCCCCCATCCTTTCGATCAGACTCCACTCCCTTACACCTCTCCTCCCACAAGCCTCGCGCCCCAATTACCGCCACTTCTACAGGATCACAATCATCTCTTCTGTCGGATCCCTCTTCCGACTCCAATGCCGCCATTAACCTCCGTACAGCGCCATGGACGAAGGCTCCTCTCTATCTTCAACCCCAAGAAGAAGAAGGCGTGGATCTCGCAAAGCCCGAAAGAAGTAATGGGTCGGACGGTCATGGGGACAAAAAGCGCTATAGGACGTTAGCCGATAGAAGAAATGTTAAAACAGGGAAGTACGCAATGCGACGAATTGCTAAAAGCATTGAAAAACTTCAGAAAAATGGCGATTCGGGAGAAACCGGAATGAAATTGGAGGAGGTTGAATTTGGGGATTTTTATTTGGAGGGTTTTGATGAGTCTAGAACTCGCGGGAGAATGCCATGGGAGAAGGACGATGGGACTGTTTTGCGGAGGCCTAAGAAGAAAACAGTGACTTCAGCCGAGTTGAGTCTTGATAAAGTGTTGCTTGAAAGGTTGAGGGGTGAGGCTTCAAAAATGGAGAAATGGGTGAAGGTCAATAAAATTGGGGTTACTCAAGACGTTGTGAATAAGATACAATTCACATGGGAGACAAATGAGCTTGCCATGCTGAAATTTGATGTCCCCTTGAGCCGCAATATGGATAGAGCACGAGAAATTGTTGAGGTGAGGTTGGTTTTGCTTAATTTTCTCTTTTGTTTCGAGTATTTTTGTTATTTGAAGTAGGAATGCCTGTGCAATTTACCTGTGAGAAGTGTTTCCTTAAGAAAGATATAAGTAAATCGAAATGCTTTAGCTTTGTTAGGGAAATCACTACTTTATGTTGCCATACATTTTTGGACTTTCAGTTCATAATCATACACATTATGCTTAGAATGTGTTTATATGGTTACGGTTCCTCTTGTACAGATGAAAACTGGTGGTATGGTCGTCTGGAGTAAGAAAAACGCCCTTGTTGTTTACAGGGGCTGCAATTATCCATTGGGTTTGAAACTTAGCACAAAAATGCAAGTAGATAGCCCTTACTGTTCCAGAACACCGTTCCGGGAAACAGACACTGATTTTTCGCTCGGCAAACATGATGAAGGTGGTTCGAATCGAAGTATAAACGACAATGATGGTGAATGGGGAGAAGCTTCTACTTCTTTCTTGAGTGGATCACTCTACGAGAGGGAAACTGACAGACTATTAGATGATTTGGGGCCTCGCTTTATTGACTGGTGGATGCACAAACCTCTGCCGGTTGATGCTGACATGCTTCCAGAGGTGGTTCCTGGATATATGCCTCCCTATAGGCGCTGTCCACCCTTTACTAACCCAAAGCTTACAGATGCTGAACTACTACATCTGAGGAAGCTTGCACATCCCTTACCTACTCATTTTGTTCTTGGTATAATTTTTTGTTTTTTCTTCATTGGATACAAAATTTCTTGAGATCTTCAGTTGCAATATCAACCGAGATAGGATGGAGGTAAAAATCGGGGTCGAGGGTTTTGAATAGCTGTCTTTTTTCTGCTTCAAATTTTATGGGAAGTCGCAGAAAAACCAAAACAATTTAAGTGAAGGTCGTAAGCAACACAATGGCATGTCCACTTTAATCTGTTTTTTTTTTCCCTCCTGAATTGGTTGGTCCAGCACAACACAACTTCATAACAGTGTAGAAACGGTTTGACATAATTTTTGAAGAATGGTTAATGATCATTTGCTCTGAGCCAAATCTATAGGGTATAGAGTTTCAACTTCACCCCCAATCGACATGCATTTTCATTAGTGGATAAATAATGTTTTACACTCTGTTTATGATGTCGATGTCGTGTGCATGTTCATAGCTACATACAGACCCTGCTATATCATGGCTCGATTGAATATTCTCTACCTAGTTCATTGGGTATTTCTCTGTTCACTAATTTTGTATTTTCCAAATATTTGAAGGGAGAAACAGAAAACTTCAAGGGTTGGCTGCTGCCATCTTAAAGCTGTGGGAGAAAAGTCTGATAGCTAAGATTGCTTTGAAGTGGGGGGTTCCAAATACAAACAATGAGCAGATGGCGTGCGAACTTAAGGCAAGTTTTCTAGAAATACTATTTGTTCTAAAAGTGTCTAAGTTATGAGATTTTGAGCCTGAAATAATTGAAAATTTCTAGTATATGTTAAAGACATCGTCCTTCAATGAACATCGATTTTACTAAAGCAGCAAAATCATTGTCTATATAGAACAGTCTAATGCAAACATTTTCTAAAGACTAACTGAATTTCTTGCCCTGGAGTTTAATTCAACAAATCTTGTATACGAGTCGATGTGATTGCATTTAATAACCATTACTGGTTCAGAGTCTCACAGGAGGAACATTGCTGCTGCGCAACAAGTTTTTCATTATCCTTTACCGAGGCAAGGATTTCCTACCTGTTGGAGTTGCCAATTCAATAATTCAAAGAGAAACGGAGCTCCAAAGATGGCAACTTCACGAGGAAAATTCACGGCTGAAAGGCAGTGAACTTTTCTGTTTTGACACTGGGAACTTGGAAGAGAGAGCCAAGGCCGGAACTTTATCAGATTTTAAGGATATCACAATGGAGCATGAAGATTTGACAACCGGAAGTACAGAATCAAAACTTCAAGCAGATGCTGAAAAGGGAAAAATAATTAGAGAGCTGAGGGAGCAAGAGCGAAGGCTTAGCATTGTACGGTTAACTTTTGACGTGCTATTATCTGAATTGATCATCCTTGTTAAGCTGTAATCATGACCTCCTGATGTTTTTCTCTTATGGGGATTTTGCAGCTTGACTTTAAGGTAGAGAAGTCAACAAAGGAGTTGACAAAGTTGAATGCATCATGCAGACATGTTGAGCTAGATGCAGACCAGGAACTGATTACAAATGAGGAGAGGATATGTTTCAGGAAGATGGGATTGAAGATGCATAGCTGCTTAACACTCGGTACCTCACCGCCTTTGGAATTTTATTGAAAACATACAAATTTGATCGATTTTACATTGACGAAAACAAACATAAGATCCCCTTCTGTTTTTTGGTGAATTTAGGTAGGCGTGGTATCTTTGATGGTGTTATTGAAGGTTTGCATCAACACTGGAAACACAGAGAGGTGGTAAAGGTGATTAGCATGCAGAGAGCTTTTAATCAGGTTCTTTCTACTGCGAAATCGCTTGAAGCAGAAAGTGGTGGGATATTAATATCCGTGGACAAACTAAAAGAAGGTTATGCCATAATTATTTTCCGTGGAAAGAACTATAAACGACCTCTACGTTCGGTGTCCAACAATCTCTTGACCAAAGGAAAAGCATTACGTAGATCCTTGGAGATTCAGAGAATTGGAGTAAGTGAAGCCTTCTCTTTTGCACTTCTCTTCCCTGTTCTGTTAATATATCCCACATCGGTTGGAGAGGGGAACGAAGCATTCTTTATAAGGGTGTGGAAACCTCTCCTTAGTAGACGCGTTTTAAAACCTTAAGAGAAAGCCCAAAGAGGACAATATCTGCTAACGATGGGCTTGGGCATGCTCCAATTTTGTGTCAATATGGCTGCTTTGATTCTGCTAATTTTCCTGTTTTGTCTGCAGTCACTGAAATTCTTTGCTAATCAGAAACGGCAAAAAGTTTCTGAATTACAACTCGAACTGGTAAGCAGCAAGTCCTCGTTATATTGGAAGTGCCTTAAAAGATTAATATTTCTAATGTTGTAGTTCTAATAAAGTTTTGTTTTGCAGGAGAACGTGCATGATAGTGGGGAGTAAATTAATCAGAATTAGAGTACAAAGCTTGTCCATTAATGCACACCTCTCTTCTACGTTGAAATGGGTATGGTAAAGTGATCTAAATGACTGGCTGTGTGTGTCTCCACAAGCTACTAATTATTTTTATTGGTTCATTAGGTCTATGAGAACACATCAGATCTCCATGCGAATAAAGTTTGATAGGCAGAGACCCCACATTCAGTAATGGATGCTTCAAAGCTGTGAAGACAACAACGCAGCTAAGATGGAGAGGAATAAATCCTTTACAAGTTGTAGAGCATAAGGGGATCTGTCTACTTCGGTTCTGGAATGGATACTGTAAGTGAAAAGATAAAGACACAAATGATTCTTTTATTTCTATAGAATATGTACATAAATCAGTGACCTCTAAACCAGCTAAGATGGAGAGTCTGCAAGCATATGCTTTCATGTTCTGGCAGGCTTTAGCAGTAACTTTGATGAAGTTACATGTCAGATTATTTATGTGAGACCCCACATCGGTTGGAGATGGGAACGAAACATTCCTTATAAGGATGTGGAAACCTCTCCCTAGTAGACGCGTAATAGGGAAGCCTAAAAGGGAAAACCCAAAAACCTTGAGGGGAAGCTTCGAAAAGAAAGCCCAAAGAGGATAATATTTGGATGAGTACCGGTTCTGCTGCGTAACTCTGAAAGACGCGTTTTAAAACCGTGAGGCTGGCGACAATACGTAACGGGCCAAAGCGGATAATATTTGCTAGCGGTGGACTTGGGTTGTTACGATTTGATGGAATCCTACCACATTCTTTGAATTAAACTCTTCACTAGTTTTAAGGGGAGAAGGAAAGCAGTATGTGATGTTAAGGAGGGTGATATGGATAGCTGAGGGGTTTCGTGACGGGAAGTTAGGGAGGGTGAAAGTGTCCGTGTCGTCCAAGGTTGTCCTTAGAGCGAGTTTCCCAAACGGATGAGTCGAAAAAGTTGTCTGTCTGAATCTCGACGAAAACCTGAAAAGGGACAGGACAAGTGCCTGTGTCCAGAAACCTCAAACTTTGATTGTTGTCACTGATATGGTATAAGAGGGATGAATAAAGTCATGAAGGAAAAGCATAAATGGGGTATGTCCAAACAAATGTCTTTGTTGTATTTGTTGTACACAGGACGATCATGTTCGGGACCAACTCCTATCATTATTGTTATATTTTTGGAATTTTCTTGGTTAGTTGATTGGTTGACTCATCTGTAAAATGGTGATCCATATCCAACTTTAACTTTGAGTCGAGCTTGGATGATGTATCTACTAAAAACTAAATGAAATAGGATTATAAGCTTAATAATTAATTTGATCTCCTGCTCCACATTCTTCCACATCATCATTTGCATTTCCTAAAATCGTGCTACTATAAAGTACATCTACATAATGACCCATGTGACTTCTTTTTATTTATTTTATTTTTTATTTTAATTCTTACCATTAGTTTTATTGATACGCACCTCTCCTCCACATTCAAACTCCTCGTTCCCAATTCTAAGCCAACACATATATTAAATTCCAAAACTAACTACCCACGATAATAATTACACACTTTTTTTTACCGTCAGATTACCATTTTTTTTACCTCACTCCCAAAATAAGCTTTTCCATTAGTTCGTCATTACCATCTTTAATTAAGATCTAACGCTCAACGTTTTCTTTTGTTTTATAATCGTTAAAACGTTCGTTTTCCGTTAACGGATTGGTCGGTTATTAACGTCGCGTGGCCATTACGTCCTTACGCAACTACGGCGCACATTATCAAAATACGGCGCCAATAGTTAATTACCTTTTTAACATGTTTTTAACTTTTAATTCTAATTCACCGCTATCGTATTCGTATGGTAATTTATCAGTAATTTTTTTTCCCTTTAATTTATTTACATTGATTTCTTCGTTCTCCTCCCCACTGCTAGACGACTCGTCCGAATTTATTAGGAAAAAAAATGTTATGAAAATCAAAAAAGAAAAAAGAATTAAGGCGAAAGTTATGGAGTTTCTTCGTACAGATTTTACCAGAGAGGCTTCCTCTATTCGGGAATGGTGACGAGCACTGGCCGCCAAGCTCGCCGGAGAAATCTGTAACGAAATGTCGCCGATATCGGCCTTAGAGAGCGGCGAGTGATGGAGGGCGTACTGATTCCAGCGGCGCTGGTGTTGGCCGTCGTTAACAATGCTTCCTGTTCTTCGATTCTCCTGTCGGAAACCTTATCCTCGAGTGGCGGCGACGAGACGAACAAATCCTTGAGTTTCCGCCTGGCTCGGACCTCCTTATCGTTTTTCTCCGGAATCATATTGTCGTCGTCGTCATCGTCGTCGTCGACATCTTGAGGATCGGCGGAGTTATCTTGGTAGGGAAATCGGCGGCGATCGGTGCGATTGAGGAGCATTCTTAGGGTTTTGCGGCGGCGACGGCGGAGGTGAAAGACGGGGCTAGCGGTGGGGCTTTGGGTAGGGCAACCGGCGACGGCACATTGGGAGGCTAAGAGCTTGAATTTATGCAAGGTAGCCATGGGAGATTGAGATTTGAGAGATTCGTCGATTAATTTCTCTTCAGTGAGACTGGAAATTGGAATCAAAATTTGGAGATTGTGGGAGGGAGATCTGAGATTCTGAATTAGGGATGAGAAAGAAGTGAGAAGTGAGAAGTGGGAAGTGGGAAGTGGGATGTGAAATGGATCCCTTTTGGGTCTTTACTCTTCGGCGTTACAGAGAGACGACGGCGGCAGCGAATAAAAATATTTCTTTTTGATTATTTATTATCTTCTTTGGAGGGTTATACCTAGCCATTGCCTACACGTGTCGGCTCTTGGGAACTTGCATTCAGATCCTTCCAAAGTTTGTATTTACGTTTCTACCACAACCCCCGTTTCCACCACCACCAACACTGAACAAAAATAATTTAAATTTAATTTTCCTCCTATAAATTTAAAATTTTGTTTCAATACGCACAAATCTTAATTTCAAATCACCGCTCCTTAATCTAATTTAATTGTCACATCAATGTACAAAGATTCAAAATTTTAAAAAATATAAGAATAAATGAATTCTAATCTCAAAAGAAGGAAGAATGTATGCTCACATTAACGTCTACTTGTTGAATTGAGTTTATGTATGTTTATAACAGAAAGGCGATACCCTAAAATGGAAATTGAAATTGGAAGATTTGTATGGGACATTAAAGGAAAGAAAGAATTGAAGTTGGCATGGAGATGAGTTGTGAGCAGGAATAATGATGGAGTAAATGATGGGCCAAAAATCCAGTTTCCACGCTCCAAATCAAGTTTGTAGAAAATTAAAAGGAAATGGAAGAAAAAGGAGGAGCAGAATTAAATTTAGGAGTCATTGATGAAGTCAACTGCGCGTCTTCCCATCTCGCCATGGCTTCGCTTCACCCACCCATTCCTATATCATAAGCTTCATCTCTAATATCGGAAAATCAATCAATCACATTCTCCCTTACAAATGAATTCCAGATCCTTTCTCTTCTCTCTTTTTCGCCTTTTTTCGCCGTTTTTTCTCCTGATTCTGACCACGTCTCCTGCTTCCCCTGATTATGGTGAATGGTTCTTGAACTGCAATGCTCAGTTCAAATGCGATTCGGAGGAATTTCTTCTCTGGAACATTAGTGGTATGGAAAATTGTGGTGGTGGTAATCCCGAGTCGATGAAGCCCAAATGCGATGATAGTGGCGGCCGTGCAGTCATGAAAATTATAGGAGAAAAATACGAAGTCCTGGGCTTCGGTATGAGTGATCCAATTCTTATAATAGCTGAAATCGGCTATACGAATCGATTCTGTTCATCCAAAAGAAATGTTTCGTCAACTTCCATCTATGCGATGATTTATGAATCTTATAACTGCAGGCATCCCCCACCAGGCAAACCTACTTGTCCTGATGCATCTTGTAGTTTAAGTACCGAACTTCAAATTCCAGCATCGTTGTTGAACGAAACTGATTATGAATGGAAAAGGGTAGCGCAGCGTATCGTGGAATACTTCAAGTCAACGCGGGAGGTGAAATTGAATGAAGAATGTGGGAACTGTAGGGTTCCTGGTGCCGTTTACGATTATGACCTGCAATCGAATCAAACAAGATGCTGCTGTGCAGGCAAAGGGCCTGAATTCTGTCATTCCCCACCGTCTGCTGAATCGCCACGAAAGGATGATGCGCCAGAAACAGCACCACCTCCTCCCGGTACGTACACAAACTCTCTCCTCTTTAACTCTTCTTCTTGCTTTCCCTTCGAAATGTACCCAATACTTCTTCACACATGATCCTTGTTCTCTCTAGCTTTTCACACAAACAATCTCACGCTTCTTAGCAATCATCACACTCGAGAACTACTAAAAGTTCAACATGTATGAACACTGATTAAGCTGCTGCATTTATAAGATCAATGTCTTCTATGGAATAAGTGACCATGTCCCCCTGAGTTATGATCATGCTTCCCCCTACCTTTCCATTACTACTTTTGTTTCTTAGTCACTTTTCAGCTCACAACATGATAATCACAAAACTTGTCAACAATTACAATATAAAATAAGTAACAAAAACTTATCCCAAGTTTTAAAACTAACATCTTGATCATTCAGAAGAAGAGGCCATCACTACCAGTCACTGAACTTATATATTATGCATATATGTAAAATAAAAACTTTGTCTAGTTGTATTGTTTTGGAACCTCAGAAGACTCGCCTTACTCCTTGTTATTCACTAGATATGATTCTAAAATCTTAGTTAAAGTCGATTACTATTCAATCATCCTGAAAATGGTGATTCCAAGAACTGAAAGATCATATTCAAACTCCGGGTTTGTTCAAGTCTCCGATCCCTATTCTGTAGCAACGATTGCACTGCAAATAAAGCGGTTTAAGCAAGTGATCGATGAGGTCGGGCCAACTTAGTAGCGCTCATTTGGGTGAGCTGTGGAGTCTAAAGTTGAAATGGAGTTTCTAGGTGTGGAGGGAAAATTTTTACGTAGTTCCCGTGCCACCACAATGGCATGACATCAATAGAGTGACCGAAACCTGTCCCTAACAAGCTCGAAAGATTCTTCAAATAGCTTTACCCTGTTCAAGAAAAGAGCTACTAAACGAACCTGGAAGTCGTCCATTTCATCTTCTCAATCGAAAGTTTAGGAGGGTGAAGTAAAAAGAGCCTTACAGTTTTTTCAATCTAAGATGAACTACGAGGTAGAGGCAGACGCAGTCTTCCTACTTTGCTTGAGACCCCCTTGCTTAGTTAGAGAAAGAGATAGAGGTGTTAGGTGCTATGACAAATAAGAAGTGGACATTTGTATTAGGACCAAGTTTAGTTAAGCTAAACGTTGATTGACTGGCATCGGTAGTGTAGCACTTACGGAAGCTTCCCTTTGACAAAACTTCACATCCCACTTCGTTAGAGTTCTTCAATCAAATCATCATTCCTGATAATAAACTGAACCATTTCATTCATTCTTCTCCATTTCACACCTCTGAATTTACACTCCCCTGTCAAAAATGGCTACCAATCCCTCCAAAGCCTTGCTTCTGGCCTTGATCTTCATAGCAACAGTTCTAATCCAACCCCTGACTCTTTTATGTGATGGCGAGGAGGAGAAATATAGGAACTGCAACTCATCATTGAAGTGCCTCACATATCCAAATCTCGGCTATCCTTTCTGGGGTTTGAATCGACCTCATTACTGTGGCCATCCAAGTTTTGAGTTGAGTTGCAAAGAAGAAGCTCTAGAAATTGCAATCAACTCCATCGCCTATCGGATTCTCGAGATCAATACCAACACACACACTCTGAGGGTAGCTAGAAAAGATTACTGGAACAATATCTGTCCACAGTCCTTGAAGAACACCCCGTTTGACTCGAACCTCTTCTACTACAGCTCAAACACTCAGCCCCTAAAGCTACTTTATGACTGCCCATCCTTGCCCGTTGGTTTGCCTGGCCAGTTTCGTTGCAACATAAACAGTACAAATTATGTTAATCTCATCGTAACCCAGAATTCCGAGGCTAGGAATATCTCAAACACAGTGAAGTGCAACCATAGCGTTGATGTTGCAATCTCTAAATCAATGATGCAAAGTCTACAGAGCAATCCAAGTGAGCTAAACCTAAAAGAAGCTCTTGAAACTGGATTTGAGTTGCAGTGGAGGATAGACAATAGCGTGTGTTATGAGTGTCATGAATCAGGCGGGCAGTGTGGTTCAGACCCAAGTTTGGGTGAATTCACTTGTTACTGTTTGGATGGAGCTTTCAAAACCACTTGTGGATCAACGCCTTCAGGTATGCATGATTCAATTCCCACTCTAACCCACCATCCTTTTCAGGGTTTTTCGATTCTTCTTCGTATAGAATTAGTTCATCCAGATGCTAAGTTGATTCAAATAAGCATCCAACTAGATGTTCCTCCACTTCCCATTAATTCTCCCATGAACTTTGAAATAATTTCTATTTCCTAGAACAAAATCCTAAATCTGTGTGCGATAGATATATCTCAAGGGCTTTTTTTTTTCCAGTAAACCGAAAGGACTAGCCAATCCAGACAGCCAACACTGAAGCTCCACTAGTACGCACTTTGAATCCCACCACCATTCAACTCAACTCAAATCACCAAATGCCAAGTTGTTCTATCCTTTTTACATTAGATTCTTCGAAGTCAACATTCATACAGATTTAAAAGCAATACGAAATTAAATAATTCTTTACTGATTTACCGTTCACTATCATTTTGCTGGTTTACTCGACGATGTCGCATCCGGACGGCGAGATCTGTTTCCATTTTCGCTTACTCATTTAAGAAGTGAGCAAGTCGCTCCGGCGAGTGCCTTCCTCACTGTTCGAGCGCCATCTCCATTCTCCGTCCATGTTTCTCTCGGGTTCCTCGTCTGCTCCTGATCTGAGCAGATTTAGAATCTGTTTTTTCCCCTTTTCTAGGAGAGATTTAGATTATTAGTGATTAACAAGCATATATTAATTATTAATTACTTTAATAATACTAATTAGGTTATTAATGATTTTTAGAATATATGCGTATTTTGTTTCTGTAATTGAGTTCGAACTGATTGTAAAAATTTGCAGCAGAGGCAACGAAGACGAAGAAGGCAGCAACAGCAAAATCCATTATAATTGGTAAGTTCAAATATGAAGGAACCCCCCACTGCCTCTCTACAGAGTTTTTGAACTTTATTCTTTATATGATTAGGTGTTTCGGTTGGAGGAGCTTTTTTGGTGGCAACCATTTTAGGGTTTTGCATCTTTTTTTGTTTGGGGAAGAAGAAGAAGAAGAAGCACCCAGTTGGGTATGTAAGCAAAGAAGCTGTTTCTGATCCTGTTTCAGACAAAGATATGCCTCCTCCGCCTGCTGCTCCTCTTCTAAACTCCTTCCAGACTCAGAGCATTCCTTCTTATCCCTCTTCCAAATCTGACCTTGAGAGGCCTTCCCCCAACTCTGATATTCGAGTATTCAGCTATGCTGAACTCGAAAAAGCTGTCCAGAATTTCAACCGTTCTCGAGAGCTTGGCGATGGTGGATTTGGCACTGTTTACTATGGTATGAAGCTCTTATCATCTTTTGTTAAACATATTGCAAGAGGTATGTTTATTGATTGTGCTTTGTGTGAAACAGGGAAGCTTGATGATGGGCGTGAAGTTGCTGTGAAGCGTCTATATGAACATAACTGCAAACGTGTGGAGCAGTTCATGAATGAAGTGAACATTCTTGCTGTTTTACAACACAAGAACCTTGTCAAGCTCTATGGCTGCACCTCCAAATTTAGCCAAGGCCTTCTCCTTGTCTACGAATACATTCCCAATGGAACTGTCGCCGACCATCTCCACGGATCACGGGTGAAGTTTGGTCTACTCAGTTGGCCGATTCGGTTGCGAATTGCCATCGAAACAGCGAATGCACTCATATACCTCCATCGCAAAGACATCATCCATCGAGATGTCAAAACCAATAACATTCTCCTTGACAGCACCTGCACTGTCAAAGTGGCTGATTTTGGCCTTTCAAGGCTGTTCCCTACTGATGTAACTCATGTTTCCACTGCCCCACAAGGCACGCCTGGCTATGTTGATCCTGAGTACTACCAATGTTATCAACTTACTACTAAGAGCGACGTATACAGCTTTGGAGTAGTTTTGATTGAGCTTATATCGTCGCTAAGAGCTGTCGACACCGATAGGAAACGACAGGATATCAACTTGAGCAATATGGCAGTGAGTAAAATACAAAGTCGGGCATTGAATGAGTTGATCGATCCGAAGCTCGAGTTCGACAAGAATCCTGAAGTTATGAGGGCGACAACATCAGTAGCGGAGTTGGCTTTTCGTTGCCTTCAACAAGAAAGAGACATGAGGCCTTCAATGGAAGAAGTGGTGGAAGTACTGAGGGAGATTGAGAATGACAAATCCAGTTTTGAGATGTCTAAAGTTGTCGATATAGGAGTCGTTGAAGACGACATCGAGCTCACGAAGAGAACACCGCCCGGCTTTTCGCCGAATTCTGTCATAGATGATAACTGGGTTAGCAGCTCTACCATTACAAATTCCTTGTGATGGTGTCTTCATATGGTCTCATATTTTGATAACACGTTGTGTATGATGTGTGTATGGTAGTTTGTGCATAGTATACCCTGTAATTTTACCTCTTATACATAGCCGCCTTCATTTCAATAAGGGATTAAAACTAAAATCTGATTTGTAAGCTTATAGTGAGGTTTGAATGATCTTGTTACTAAAATTACATGTTTAGTAACAAAATTAGCATTAACTAAGAGCATATTAGTCCCTATCGATATTGAGTTTATGTAGTTAATATAAACGGAATGCAAGAGTAACATTCTTGGTCGTCTATTTAACTATGTATCAATTCAACTAAATTTTATCATATGAATATACAATGGATCAACACTTTCTTTTTTTGTGTTAACATCATAAAAGGCTTATATAATGTACACATTTTCTCCAATTTCCATGGCCTAGTAATTGATAGCTTAAAAGGTTTTGTTCATAACAACCAAGTTTGTCCTCTACTCCTTCAAGGCTTAGCCATTTGCAGAGTGCCATGCATCAGTTTAGACTAACTGGAGCATTTATTTTCTACAGAAAACCATGAGGGCCGGCAAAAGTTGAAGGATTTAAGGTAACCCACCAGCTTCTGCAGAATAATATCAGCCACAGAATTAGTATACACTTCCACACAAAGTTTGATTTCTATCATAAAATCATTTCAAATCTACATCACACTAAAACTCTATAGCAAATTTAGTTTTTTAAGTCAGTGCTAAGTTGTAAGATCTCACCTCGGTTGAATAGGGGAACGAAACATTTCTTATAAGGGTGTGGAAACCTCTCCCTAACAGGTGTTTTAAAATTGTGAAGTTGACAGCAATACGTAACGGGTCAAAGTGGACAATATCTGCTTGGATAAAGTCCGATAAAGGGAATCACAGAGCTCATAAGAAAAATGCAAAGGAATCAATTGTAACCAAGTATATTGGGATATTTTTAAGAAGTAAATATGATGCACATCCCTTTGGTTGGTTTGCTAAGAAAAGCATACATAGTTTAGCAGTATATTTACCATATTCAAATGGCTGTAAACAATGAAATGACTGAAAGTGAGACTGAGAAAGATGATATAAGAAGAACACATGGCAGTATATCTCACCAGGAAGAAGATCCCAATTCAAGAACCCTCCTTGGCCTCTTGCATTATTAAACTTGTACACAGCACCAGAAACTAGTTGAGGACAAAAGTAGAGCTTAGACTCGGGCGCCGTCATGGTAAGCAAGAAAGTTCATTTTGGTTTAGAATGTTTACCTTCATAACCTCCAACAACAGGATCTTCTGCTAATAAAAATGGTGTATCAAGAACAATGTACCTGCAGTTTGAATAAGAAACTTCACTCAACCCAGGGCCTTAGCAGAATGGTGATAAGAAAAGACATGAAAAATTACTTGAAGCAACCAACTCCAGCAGCCAAATGGCCTGCAAAGCCGGTTGCGAGTCTCGTCTCGGCCATGCTGTCGACCATAAGAGTCAAGCCTGATTTTCTTGCCAGATTTGTTATCTCTAGAACTCCAAGGACTCCAAACTTGGGCAACTTGATGTTTATGGCATCCACAAGATTTTCATCGATGATCTTCTGAACGTCAGTCAAACTCCGGCAGCTTTCATCCACTGCAACAGGTGTCCCATATGTTCTAGCAACGTTACTGACTTGGCGAAGACCTTTCCAGTCATCTCGGTCTACAGGTTGCTCAAAAACAAGAGGAACTATCCCCATATCTGCCATTACAATAATTAATTAACACAATTTGTCCATAATGGTGACATCAAATGCAAGTGATGGGAAGGAATAACTAAGTATATGGGAGAAAAACGCGTATGTTAAGGAGAGGTTTCCACACCCTTATAAAGAATGTTTCGTTCCCCTCTCCGATGTGGGATCTCACAATTTACTACACAATAAACACTCTTAGCTGATTTTATATCTTGTCAAATTATTACCCTTCAATTTCTCAAGAAACTTAATTGCTTCTTCGGCTGTGTACCCCTCATTTGCATCAAACATGAATGAGCAGCAGGGTAGAGCTGCATGAATAGCCTCAATAGCTGCAAGTTCTGCAGCAAAGTTTTTTCCAACAACAAGCTTAAGAGTCCCAAATCCTTGATTGTAATACTTCGACGCCAAGATTGAGGCCTCAGCTGGGGAAACAATTGGGACCTGCAGAAACAAATTATAAAAAGAAAAAAAAGATACTATTTTAGCACAAAAGTTCATCGAACTCAACTGTTATTGCGGTCGTTAATGTACTTGTCACACCGCCAAATAATCTCCAAAGTGGAACACGGATGCTATTGGCAACTGCATCGATCAATGCCATCTCTACCCCAGCCCTGATCTTTACAAAACAGATACCATTTAAAGAGTTACTCTTAATATCCCCACAAAACTTACTAAATAAACACATCCATTCAATTCCTTTCAGTGAAATCGACCCAAAAATAAAAACAAAATCCATAAGGGAAGATTTCACTCACCGGAGCAAACTCCCGAGGGGAAAGAAGCCCAGTAATATCATCAAACATCGAATTTAGAGTCGCCGGCGGAGTGTGGCGGAGGTAGTTGCAGACCTGCTCAGCCTTCGCAAGAACTGTTTCAAGATTCACATCAGTAACAGACGGAAGCACTTGAACTTCCCCCCAACCAACACACCCATTCTTCAGTTCAACTCTGATTGCAACATTCTCCACCGTTTCGAGCTTCGAGTCCCCAAAATACAATGGCGAATTAAGCCCAACACTGAATGGTCTCCCTTCAGCCCTCTGCACATTTACCCAAAACGTCTCCGCCAAATTTTTGAACCCGAAACTTACCCTTTCGGCCGAAGGGGCGGCGGAATCTGCAATTAGCTCGACACCACCACCGCCATGGCTGGAAACGATCAGTCGGGCCTTGGAAGTGCTTCGGGGAAGGCGTTGCGGGAGAGAGGAAGAAAATGGGAGAAGAGCGGCTGAGAGAACTAAAGCCATGGATTGTTGTTCCTCTGTTGCAGAATTGAGTAACACTCTCTAATGGGGTTGTTGGGTTCTTCTCATGCAAGTGGTTAAGATTTTGTGGTGTGAAAACTTGGAGCAGAACACTAAAATTTTTGTCGGGTTGCCAGAAGATTGGCCCCTGAATACAAGCGCTGAAAGAGACTTGGTACATTTTCGGGCTGCTTGCCAAACAGCAAAATGTCCTTTGGTGGCGTGTGAGGGCCAGAGTCAGCATTCGCCTAACGTTAACACATGTGACGCTGCCCTCGTAGATTTCAGTCTTATTTTATTTAGGTGAAAGTAAGCGACGCATCCACTCACACCGATGTGGGACATTTCTATGTTTAAGTTGGTGCTTAGATCATAGGGGTAGTCAAGCTACTATCTTTCTTTATCTTTATTTAGTGACATCTCTTCTAATTATATTTCTCATTCTAATTATATTTCTCAGTGTTAGTGTTAGGACGATACACTTAGATGTGGTCGTTGCCACTCCTCAACTAGGCTTTTGATGGCCCTTTTGGGGATAGTCATACATCCAATCCAATTCATGTAACACTATTTGGGAGATTCATTTTGATCATATCATTCGTTAAATGAGTACCGCAGTTATTATAACAAATTATTTTTATGAATGAGACTAGATTCTTTTGAGAGGAAAGAAATGATATCTATAATTTTAATTTTTTTTATATAATTACAGTTGAGTTATAATTATGTCAGGTATGACTTAATTTTTATTAGTAAGTTATCACATCAATTTTTATTGATCATTTTATGAAAAAGTTCTCTCAATGAAACTTTTAAAATTCAAAAATATAATTAAATTTTATGTAAAATTTAAGAGTATTTTGTACAAGTTAATCTTCGATTAATTAAAAAGAAAATAGCTCAGATATTAATATATATAAAAATTCTTGGAATCACAGAAAAAAATGGATAAACATCAAATAACTATTTTTTAAAGTTCGGAAACAAATTAAAGATAAGAAAGCCAAAAAAAGAATAATTTGAAAAGTTTAGGAAGAAGTTAGGGCTGAAAGCATACAGATAAAAAATTGGGGGTTGAAAGATGAGTAGAGTTTTTGTGTTGGCATTGAAGAGGAAGACGAAGTTGACTCTCTTCCATTATTGTTATTATTAATCTTCGCCGACATTTATAGGACAGATATCCTTTTGGTATATTCGTTTTATTTTTTATTTTATGAAAAAAGAGACAGAAATATTGAAAATCTATGTGAAACAACAATGGAAGGGGCATCCAATCCACCAACTAATTTGATCTATGATCAACATCACATCGTCGTAAGACTAGAGGAATCATTACCACATGCCATAAAGGGAAAGGTCATAA
Source organism: Cucurbita ficifolia (assembly GCA_033971965.1). Classification (NCBI taxonomy): domain Eukaryota; kingdom Viridiplantae; phylum Streptophyta; class Magnoliopsida; order Cucurbitales; family Cucurbitaceae; genus Cucurbita; species Cucurbita ficifolia. The sequence goes on from CM066976.1 coordinate 337,647, forward strand.
GCATCTATACCGTAAAATCGATTTTCGACGGAATGAAAAAGACATATATGGTAGAATCGTAACCATAGAATACGACCCTAATCAAAATGTATACATTTGTCTCATACACTATGGAGATGGTGAGAAAAGATATAATCTACATACCGGTGGAGCTATAATTGGAGATACGATTGTTTCTGGTACAAAAGTTCTTATAAAATGGAAAACGTCCTACCTAGCTTCCTAAATATAATAGTTTTTAATTAATTTTTCAAAACTATCAAGATATAAAATATGAAGAGAAGGATACCAAATCAAAGCAAAACCAGTAACATGCTGATATAGCAAGGGAAAGAGATGACTATAAGGCATTAAAGAGATCCTAAATTATGCGGATATTTTCGTTTTACACATATGTAATGTAATGAAACATTCCTTCTTAAGATACAATATTTCTTTCTTTTTTCCTTTCACTATTGGAAGTAGGGTACAAAAGTGAGATAACGTGAAAAAAAAATAATTTAATGAAAGAATGTAACCTTATTAGACATGGTATTCTGATTTCATGCAAAGACAGAAAAGGTTCTTCGCTAGAGACTATACTGAGAAGGGAAAGGAGAAGACATGCCTGAATGGTGCCTACGAGAAGTCTCCCATGTCATAAGCTCGGAGAATCGTCTTGACTTTTCACTTTGCCTCGGAGCATGTCGGTGAAACCTCCTCGCATGATTCGTCTGAACCTAGTGTCTTCAGCTGGTGGCGTCAGCACAGGATTTGGTGGCTCAACTGGTTCGCTTGGAGATGGCTCCAAAGTTTCTTTCTTTCCCAACAGGCCACCATCACCACCAAAGAAACTGCTAACGGATGAAGCTATTCCGAGATGTGCACCCATCACCTTACCAATGGTTTCAAATGTTCCTCCTGATCTCTCCTTCATTATGATTTCAAGAGCTTCCTTGTGTGCTGGATCCAGAGCGTCTAAATCTTTTAAAAGGTTTTGTATGGATGGAAGGAACAACTCCCGTATGCTGGTTGCCGATAAGTCTGAGACAAGCGTATAATTTTATATGATTAAATTGTAAGAGTTTCACTGGTCAGTGGAGTAAATAAAAACATCAACAGAAGAGAGCAAGTTTGAGCGTCCAATTTATAAGTCTCACAGAATGAAACAAACCTGTAGCGTCCAAAGCACGAATTGCTTCACAAAATGCATCAGCTCTCTCACGGCGACGCATTAATGAACTTGACGTAGGTGGTGCGGCTGAGAGTTGAAAGATCTTGGATAAAAGATGTAGCATGTTAAAGAAACAAATAGACTACATAATCTGAATATGCAAAATGTCCAGAGAGTAATATGCGTTCTTATTAGCCTACTGAAACAGTCCTAAAAACTCATAGAACAATATTCAGAACGACGGCCAAGGATATAATCTCTAAGTCTTTCTGTTGTATGAGGTACAGCCACCACCAATGCACGGACCACAGCTATAGTAGCCTCATGGGATCCATCTTCCAGAAAAGCATCCATTTGAACCCTTATCTTCTCCACTATCTAAGAGATTCAAAAAATTTAATCAGCTACCCCTCGTAGAGTGTTCCAGAAGTCTAACACTACAGTCAAATATAGCTAACCAAAGATACATACAATGTCATTCTTAAAATGTTGTGCAACAGCTCCAAATGCATCTATGCTTGCATACTTAACATTCAAGTTGGGGTCGGATCCCAAAGTAACCAGAGCAGGCAAAATGTGAGTAGACGCAACTTTTGAATCGGTGTAAGGTACCTAGCAATAAATTATATTTGATATAGCTTTCAATATGATGTTTAAATTAAACGGATACAACTCCAGAACAATTAAGCTTACAATAACTTTTAGCAGATTGGCAGCACTGGTCTTCATACTTATGTGAGAGCTAACAACCATCTCCCACAGAATATTAAAAATGACACCATGGTGCTGTTCAAATGTGCTGCACAATGGAAAGCAAACTCAGAGGAGAAAACTACAAAAATTAACTATCTATAGGTATTTATTTAGATACAAACCAAAAGAAGCGGACTGCATCTACAATCTCAGTAAATTGATTTGCTGATTGATTCTCCTCCTTAGACCCTTCAACTAATAGTTTCCTCAAAAACTGCACCAACTCTTCGTGTTTACTAGGAGCACCCAAAACACCAACTAAAAGAAGTGGCAGAACACAAATTGTAGCAAGTCTTTTGCCCAAAAGGGTTTTTGGTTTAAGACCTTCAAGAAATAAATCATCACCATATATTAGAGAAAAAAACTGTACAACATGTGGGGTTGTTAATAATATAAAAATAAAACATAAGTATAAAACACCCATCAACTTTTTTATAAAACAAAAAACAAAAAATAATTATTAAACCATTATTATTTTTCTTTTTTTTTAAAAAAAAATTGAAAACCAAAAAACAGTAATCAAACAAGTATGGTTCTTTGTTTTTCAAAATCAGAAAACAGAGGCGGTTATAAGCAAATTTGGTTTCCTGTTTCTCAAAATCAGAAAACAAAAAACAATTATCGAACATATATGGCTTAGTTTTAAAAAAGTAAAAAAAAACAAAAAAAACAAAAAAAACACAGCCAAATGTTCAAAACAACTATAAAAATAAATGAACCTAACTACAAAATTAATACCTACAAAAGCAGTCTCATCCATCTAAAAGAACACAAAAAAAAAAAAAAAAAAAAAAAAAAAAAAAAGGAAATTCAAGTGATGGAAAATATTAGTTTCACCCCTTTTTTAAATTTCAATTCAATTTGATAAAATTATAACTTTAGGGTTAAATCTAACTCAGTCAACTAAGTACCCAAGTAAAATTTTCCCCAATAATTACAAAATGTATATGATAACTTACCTTTAATTCTTGAATGGACAGCTGAAGGGAAAAATGCCAAATCTGCACTTTCCCCAACTGCTACCAAGAATACAGGCAGCATAATATGTGTCAAATAAGGATCGCCGAAACGTTCAGATACAGCCAATAGAAACTGTATAACCCAAAAACGAAAAGAAAAAAAAAAGAGAAAAGGAGATTAGAGAAAGAGGGTAACGCACCAAAAACACAATTAAAAACTAAAGAATAACATAGATAATGATAAGGCACCCTGGTAAGTCGATTTCTCAAGTTGTCTTCTTTAGGAGGTAAAAAACAGGCCAGTTGTATTAAATCAGGAAAGCAGTCTACATGAATCCATTCAAAAGCTGGCCATTCAATGCATCCCCTAGACCAATAGTATACAAGAGTCAAATTGATCTGAACTTCTTTTCCGAAATGTAAGAGTAAATTTGGGGAAAGGATCATGTTCCAAATGTGTAGAAAATTAAAAGAAAAACAGTAACGAGAAAAGAGAAGAATTTACCCTGCATACAATTCAAGCACGGAAGAAGAGATCATGGCTCCTGCTGTTTGAGTTACAGAAGAAAATGGGCAAGTTTCTATTGCTTTATGGTGCACAAATGGGAGCAATTCTGACAGCATTCTTAGTAAGACGTCAACATTCCAACGTTCACGTTCACCTAAAGAACGAAGATGAGAATCCACTGATCCTTCAACACCGGAAAGAGGCGGGCACCGCTTCAATATTGAGCAAATAAATTAGACAATTAATAAAATTTCTATACAGACCCAGAAGATGGTGAAATAAAAGCACACCTGAGTAGAGCTCAAAATATGAGACAATAATACTCTTAATACATGGTCTAATTTATTTCCCCACTTTATAACTGCAGGAACCAATTCCTTTATTGAAGTTTCCACAACCACACCAGCTGGATCACAGACCAACTGGAACATCATATCCTCTACCTGTAGACAAACAAAATTAAGTATTAGATGAAGAAACTCGTGTCCTAATACCTCCTCTTTTCCCTCTTATGTGTCATCCAATCGATGGCAAGGGGAACGGCTCCACTCCCCAGACCATGTGTTATCAACCTGTTCTAGAGCTTACATTGTAGCAAATTCCCTCAAGTCAGAATTCTTCTCCATGAATGCCTCGTAGCATATTTAGTGAGGCTGACCTTGTAATATTTGTCAATGTTTGGAAAGAGAGGAAGCAGCATAGCAAGATTATGAACAGCAGCCTCCCGCACAACAGTTGCAGAATCTTCAATCAGTTGTTGCACAATAGATAGAATAAGTGAATCACGAATCTCTGGCCGGACAAACTCTGCTAACTCTCCACACGATTGAGCAACAAGTAGTCTACGTTCCTCATACATGTGATTTATCTGATTACAAATTGAAAAACATAAATAAAAAATTCCTTCAAAAGTACACAAAAGGTACAAATGATATCTCCTACGATGTAGACTGCAAAACTCACTTGTTCCCAGCACTGAGGAAGTAACTCTGTTTCTGTTCTCATCTCTCCAACACTCTTAGCAAGGGTAACACAAGCCTAAATAGTAGACGAAAGCTTCAGTATGAATAATATAAAAAGGCAACCTCCAAACACAGAGGTGAAAAAATTAAGGAAAAAAACCCCACATCCATAATAATACGTCTCTGCTGTTCATCTGGACGTTTGATTAAATTAAACAGTGTGTGAGTTAAGGAATCCCTGATGCCACTATCTGGATGACGCTCAATTGCGCACATAATAAGGGGAAGAAGCTCCTGAAAGTCAGTACAAACAACAAATCAGTATATGGAAGTAAGACAGATTTTGAAACCGTCACTGAGAGACTGAAAAGAACCTCACGATGATTGATCAAAACATAAGGAACTATCTTCGGTAAGGCATCTGCAAGTATCTGAATGGTCCCCAAACCCTGTTGATCATAGTTCATATATCTAAGTTTAAAAGATAAATATGAAGAGATAGAGTAGATGAACATGAAAGATTGTTGGACAGGCATTAGAATTGCAGCCAGACACCAGTAAAAGAAACAAGTCTGTTCAAATGTGAACTGCCTAAGGAACTGATTAATTACCTTTTCAAAAACAGCTTCATCACATGGATTGTTTTCTTTCACAGGTAGCACATTCTCTTCTGTCAGTTGCTGACCATTTTGTTCGGAGATGCTTTCTTTATTTTCCATACAATTGCCATTATTTGATGAAACTACTGTAAGTTCATGCAAAACTTCATCAGATTTGCTCATGTTGTTACCAGGAGTTTGAGTAGCCAGTGGCCGAATATCTCCATTATCTACAACCATATTCCCTTCATCTGACATATGAGCTAACATGTTTTTGTCTTCATGTATCTCAACAACTATGTCTTCTGCATTCTCAGACACTTCCTTTGTAACAGTTGGTTCAACAGGCTTCAATGCATTCATATTTTTTGCCTTTAAAGTCTCAATTTCAATTTTCAGTAACTTTATTTCCTCCTTGTATGTTTCAGAGGACTGCAATTGGCCAGGATCCACATCATTAGTAACTGAGTACAAATTAGAATGAGATCCCTCAATTTGCATTTTTAGTGCAGTGATTTCAGCTCTACAGTCATTGAGTTCCTTTCTCTGGTTCTCCCAGGATTTCTTTAAATCTTGTACCTAAAGATAAGTGCACGTCATTTTATGAATTAGGAGAAAAATTAGACAGCACTTCCAAAGTATATTGAGGGGAAAATACCAGGCTCTCTTTATCTTTAATATCCTTCTGCATAGTTTCCAAAGACTTAGTTAATGCACCTATCTGACCCTCTGCCAAATCTTTGTTTCTTAGCAAGCTTTCCTTCTCTTGATTTAATTTCTTGTTTGCTTCTAGCAAAGATTCATTCAGTCGAATCATTGCAATGTTTTCCTGTAAAGCAGACACATGGTAATGATACAAACTGAAATTCAGAAAACATGTCAGCTTTATTTATTGGAAAAAGAAAAGAAGAGAAAGAAAAAAAGAAAAAAAAGAAAAAAAAGAAAAAAACTGTTCTAGGTCACTTGAGGCTAACATATAGGGCTGAACTGAATTCGGGTTTTCTTGGTGAAGATTAAAGGGTGCCAGCTTGTCAATTGGAAACGGACCTCTCTACCTCCCTCACCTTGGAGGCATTGGTGACATCGCTTCGAGAAGCTTAATTGGACACCCTTGATAAAAAAAGATCAGTTGGACAGCTAGGCACATTCACTAGTAAACCAGCCCACTTCAACTTGATAGCCAATATGCCTAAATTGAATTTTCCTCCCACAAAAATATTGTCTGGAAATATTCCCAAGAAGCTAACAAGAATTTTATGGTCCATTGCTTACAAGGGCTTCACAATGAAAAGGGTTCAGTAAAAAAACTCTTCAATGACTAACAAAAATCTTTTGATTCCTTTTTGTGACAGGATGCAATTCACTGCCTCTAATTAGAGTGCCATCCATCAGCCTTTTGGCAATTTTACTAGTTTATTGATGAACCTAGACTGGCGTTGCTTTATATAGTACCTTTTAGTGCCAGGCCTACTCTACCCTTAACCATTATTTTCTAAATTTTCTTTAGTTGGAAAGAAATGCGCATTTCTTATCCAAGTAATAATTATAATAATAAATAAACCATCTACCATAACCCAAAAAAGTTTCCAAGCAACGAACAGGGAAAAAGAAGAAACAGCTTACTGAGTACAATGGGATATTAATATATATCAGTAGCATCTAACTTTAACCGTTGCTTTGATGGAGCAGCGAGAAAAGTACAACAGGATATTAATATTCATAAGAAATGGCTTTAAATTAACATGAGAGAAGCTTGCACACTTGAACCAAGAACTACCTCAGCAGCTTCTGAGGTGGAGGATAGATATTGATAGTAGTAGTGACGCAGGGCATCTGATACACATGCAGGTGAGTTAGGCCAAACATCAAGGTTTTGATCTGTAACCTGCACAGGAAAAGGTAATATATAATTTAAAATACCTATGGATGCCTATGTAGAGTCTGAAGCACACTATATGGACCCTCAAGGAAGACTCTACGCTTTTCCATTTTTTAAGAAAATTAAATAGGACATTTTATTCATGTAACAAAAAATAAAACAAAAAAAGATTAAGCATAAGTACCCAAAAAAGCCACTTAAAGAAGTCATTGAAAAATGACAACAAATTGATGAGTTGTACACACACATAAATGTTAAATCACAAATCAATCTATGATAATGGATTACAATAAATTAAATTATATCAATACTTTAACACTCCCCTATACTTGCGAGCTTGAAAATCTGTAGAGACAGTGGAAGTCAATATTAATTGGGGAGGAAATGACATTACAAGAATAAGAATTCAAACACGTAGCTTTTAAGCCAATGGGTAGCAGTAAATATTTTACATGAAACCACTCAAACAAATGTCCGTATAATTCTGGTAGAAAATCAAAGATTGTTTGCTCTGTACTCAAATCAGTTGTCTCTCACATTAAACATCTCGAACCATGTTAGAAGTCATCTTTTCAAAAGTCATGACGTTATTTATTGAAGTTAATAGATTATCTTTTTTACAGATGGAAACCAAAGGCGTCTCAGCTCCCCTCTTCTAGGACAGTGATGGATACGACAACTAAAGAAAATCCATAGATGATAGAACAAAAAAAAAAAAAAAACCCATAATCTTGCATAGTGTATACCTCTTCATAAAATGTCATTGCAGTAAGTCGATAACCTGCTATAAGCAGATATTCCTTCACGGCACAATTAAGATCTTGACGTTCATTGTCTTTAAGTGGACCCAGATCAGAGGAGGCATTCCTCTTTTCTTGATGAATCTCTTGCCGAATTCTTATGGTAGTGTCGGCCCTTGAATCTATTAAAACCAACCCAGAGAAATAACTTCGGGAATCGGATAATAGCAGATAAGCATTGACCGATCAAATAAATTAATACTATTATAATTGTCCACACATTGCAGACAGATGACTGTAATCATAAAAGAAAAAATTTGTGGCGTCCACAAGAATAGGGATCACCCCAGTTGATAAAAAGGCCATTGTTTTTACCCTAAAAACCTAATTCCTTTTGACATTGCAACTGTAAGCAAATAAAGTGAGGTCATCAATGGCTGCTGCACTACAACTTTCTTCCTTTATTTCCAAACCCACTAACTTTTCCGGGAGCAGTACTGAAAAATCTGAAATGCTGAAAAGAATAACTTACCACTCAACTCAACTGAATGGGCCTCATTCTTTTTCTGCAATTCGATCTTCAATTTTGAAATGTCTTCTTGAGCTAAGCGCAGCTCATACTCACTGATAGCTAACTTTTCTTCTATTGCTTCTTTCTCCTCCAACAAACTTTGAGGGTCTGCAACTGCTCCAAATAGGAACGAGAAAAAAAAAGAAGGGATATTACATCTAAAAACAAGACTAAACACCAGTACCAGTGAGTATGATACTCAATGAAAATTTAGTCTCCGACAGTAAAAGCAGAAAACTTAATTTATTTAACAAATTCCTTCTTAACCAAATATATAAAAGACAAATTGACGTTTATATTTTTTTAAAAGTTTGGTTAAAGAGCAAGCCAACACAAATACAATGGTAGACAAGGTATAAAACCCAGAAGAAGAAAAAAGACATAGGAGAAAGATCCTCTAGTTGGGATTAACGAAAAAGAAGTAAAAGTACCAAAAAAAATAGTAAGACTAATTAGAGCGGGCTCCAAAGTAGGCTTAGATTCAATGGTTTCTCAATTCTCAAACTCTCCTTTACGGTTATCCTTAAATACGACAAGACTTATTTCCATCTATACCGCCCAAAACAAAGACTTGTCTGCACAATCCGATGGGAGGGATGTTTTGATCTGCGATCCTCCATTGGAATGTGAGTTGAACTTTGAGTTGTCTAAGGTCGTAATCGAATTACTATTTATTTGAAATTATTCTATCTGCCTCAGCCTGTCTTGCTATATTTTGCCAACTTCTATCTGATCCTACATCCGTGGGTATTGAACTAGTTTTCTCGACTCTAATGTCTATCCACTACCTTACATAACAAGACAGTTGGAAGTCCTGCATCAAACCTCCAGCATAAGCTATGATTTATTTCCTCCACTTATTGAACAAAAAAAGAACGTTATAATGTCAGGTCTAAAGATAATGTATAATCTTGATCAAGCTTGTTGTTCGAGCCAAAATCTGAAATCGAAAATTCCGAAGATCTAAGTCATAGTTTGAATTCGATTAAACAAATTATAGGAATTTGGAAAAGCAGATAGAACTTATATTTTACGTCAATACACGCTACTGAATTGCCATTGAGCTCAACAGAAACATTTGGAGCTCTAAGCTTGAGATTGAGCGCGAATTTTTAAAGCGCACTACTTCAACAAAATTTGAAAATAGTAGAAATCAAGTTCTAATCACGTACCCCTAATTTCTTAACCGAATGGAAGAAAGAGAAATAGAGTAAATACATACAAGGAAAATCAGAAATCACGAAATCGACAAGATAGAGTAGAGGAAAAAATAACCTCGAAGAGAATTGAAGCGAGTGATTTGATCAGGAGGGAAGTGAGCTGGATCGGAGAAATACTCCTTGAGGCGAATGGCCTGGGCATCCCGGCCATCGTCGAGAAGCTCGTGGAGGAGCTCAAATGCAGTCAACACATAGTTCTCCTCCAACAAAAAGTTAACAACGCAATTGCACAACGACGACCTTTCCATGTCAATGGAAGTTAGTTTGCAGAATTGATCACATACTACCTCAGCTCAACAAGAACCACTGTTTCTGCTCCGACTCCATCTTCATTACGTCGCAATTGAAGTGAAGGAGAGAGGAAAAAGCGGCAGCGAGCTCTGCTAGATCTTACTTCTCTAGTTCGCTGTGAGAAAATCGGTAATTTTTGGATCTTCGTGTTTTCCCAACAAAATTATCTTTTGTGTGAGATGGCAAACGGCACTTCTTTTTAGTTCTTTTTTCTTAGGCTTAATTTAATAACTAGTTTTTTTTTTCAATTTTAATTATCGAGTAATAGTATTCATTTTATATCATTTGGGTTAAACTCGTTTTATATTTAATAATTCTAGTTTTGGTAGTTTAAATAAATAATAAATTAATATTTAAATTATATTTTGGTCACCGGATTTTAATATTTCTTCTTGTTCCTAAATATTTAGAACGGTTATATTTTAGTCTCTAAATTAACTAATCTATTTTAATATTTAAACCTTAGAAATATAATAATTTTGAACACTATTGGTTAAGATACACGGAAGTATTGTCGAGAAATGTTGGGATGAGTCCACGTGTACTAATTAAGGGAATGATCATGAGTTTACAAGTAAGTTTATGCTCAGAGTGGAATATCATACAATTGTGGAGATTCGTAGTTCCTAGCATGTTATCAGAGACATGTTCTTAACTTAGTCATCTCAATAGAATCTTCAAGTGTCGAACAAAAGAGTTGTGAGACTCAAATGTGTAGTAAGAAATAACTAAAGTGTCGAATAAAGTGTATGCTTAGTTCGAGAACTCCAGATAAAGAGTTGGGAGACTGTTGCAGGACTCTATTTGAGACCAAAGTCATGAGCTCCTTATATAGTGCTTGGATAAAACTGGTGTTAGTTAGACCTACCTAAATCAGCCCTCAGTTTAACTTAATCGGGGTGTACTTGTAAATTATAAGCAGCTAATTAATAGTAATTTAAGTTGTAATTTGGTTTTGAAAAGAAACAAAATGAGCCTCTCATTTTATTTTGCCCTTTTCTTTTCCCAACGCATAAAGAAGACTCCACGACCTATCTAATTTTAAATAAGAAAAGAAAAAAAGAAAAATTTCGCTGGCGTGTCAACTGTGTGGTTCTTTAGAGCAGGACGTGGCGTTTCACGTGTCGTAGATTATTGCACGGGACCCGCCGAAGCGTGGCTCCGAATAATTGGACGCCGACAAATTTGCATTTATGTGATCAGGCTCAACAACAAAAATGTCCTTCCCCTCACCTTTGTCTTTTCTCGCTCCATTTTCATTCTTTTATTTATTTGATTTTCACGGTATGCAGATAATTCATTAAAAAAAATATAAAAAACATATTACGATATTTTTATGAACTTTTAAATACCATCTCTTATTTATATATTCATATATATTTTTTTAATTAGTCGAGACTCTAACAACTTTTAACAAAAATAGTATTACTATTGGACACTCCGTCCATATTGAATTGGATAGATTATTTAAAAAATAATTATTCTATTTTTCCGTTTAATTTTTTTATTTTATTTTAAAGATTACATGCAATTCAAGAATTTGTGTGAAAGGTGTGGAAATGAAGTGGTTTTCAACTAGTAAAATATGTGCCCCGTATTCTTATCCACGTACCTTTCTTCATTTATTTTTTTTCAAAATATATATATAACCAATTCAAAAAGAAAAAAAGAAAAAGAAAAAGTAGTGGCGATTTTATTCCCCCGTTGTTCAGCTCTGTTATCTGTTACACTGTGGTTCCTCTTGGCTATGGCGTCCTCCACTTAAACCCATTGGCCAATCTCACCACAAGCAGAATTCCCATGCCTTTCGCTCCCAATTTTCAGGTAAATCCATTTCTGGTAACATCGCGGTTTCCTATCGCCATTTTTAGTTTACGTCTTTTTTCTTTCTTTCTGTGGATTGTTGAAGTGTTTGGTTTTGAATCTGCGAGGATTGGATGAATTTGTTTCACTAGTTTAATTAGAAGAAACAAGCTTAATTTGTTTTGGAGTTGATTTCTAATCGAAAAACAGGAATGAAACTTTTGTTTCTTGAGAATGAATAGGTGGAGATGGAGAGGAGAGATTTTGACAGCAAAATTAGAGGTGGATTAGTCAGAGCCGCTATTAACCAATATGGAGATGGAAAAGGAGATGGCATTTCATGGAAGAAATCACTCCCCAAAGACTCCTCAGAGGTATGCATCATTTTAAGAGATTGTAGGTTTAGTTTCAATTCGGCATTGCTTACTTGAAAGTACTGTTTAAACATTTTCCATCTTTAAAAGTAGTTTGAAAGTTTTCTAAAATGGAGTCTTTTAACTATCTTTTCATCCAAAAGTGTTTGTATAGGGAATTGTGATAACAGTGCTTCCACACACATGCATCCACTTTACAAACCATTTCAAATGTTTTTAGTATTAAAACAAAAAGTTTGTTGGGAAAGGGAAAGTAGTTTAGTGTCATGCTGAACATGTCTCTTACAATTGCAGTATTCCTTAAAGGCGAGAGAGCTCCAAAAGGCAAAGACAGACATTGAGCATTATAAGAACAGTAGAAATGCCGCAGATTCCTTTAGTGCCCAAGCTCAACTTGAGCTCCTCAAGGCCAAGAGCACAGTGAAAAAGCTCTCTTCCCTGTTTGGCAAATCAAATGCCACGATGCAGGCGCATAAACGGGAACTCGAAAGGTTGAAGGAGTCAGGTTCAGTCCAGGACCGGCGTTTGGCTGTTGAAAGCAGTGACAATCATGAGTATGAGGAATTGATGCGGGAACTGGAAGTTGCAAAACAAGAATTAAGCAAACTCAAACTTGATGTGGCTTCTGTTTTTCAGGAGAAATTGCAGGCAGAGAAGGAAAAGGAAGAAGCCATTTCGAAATTTCATTCCTTGTCAAGCTCTATTGAAGAGCTAAGGAAGGAGATTGATGAAATAAATGAAGAACAAGTACTAGTTGAGTTAGCCCAGATGGAGGCTTTGAAAGAGTTTCAAGAGATTGAAGCACAGAGAAGAGTGGAAGCCCATGAGTTCTTATGTGCAATTGAGAACAAGAGGAAGAATATTAATGATCTTGCTCAAGAGGTTGAAGGCTTAAAAGAGCTAGAAAACCAATTGAGTGCCACAACGTCAGATGTGAATGTGTTGCAGAGGGAACTAAAGTTGGTCAAGGAATTAAACGTCAAAGCTCAGAGAAAAGTTATGATGACAGAATTGGAAACAAAATCTCAGGTAGAAGAAGATGAACTTTTATTGCAATCAATCACAGAAGAACTCAAGGCTGCAAAGAAGGAATTGGCCTCAATACGGGATGAAGGCTTTCAGTTCATGACATCGATGGATGCTGTACGAAGGGAACTGAAGCGTGTCAGGGAAGAGATTGCTGACTTGAAGAAACCTGATGAAAAAACTGATTTAGTTGTTCAAAAACTAAACTCAAAGCTGCTTAGAGCAAAAACCAAAATGGAGGCTGTATCTTCAGCTGAAGAGAGAGCCAAAACTATTGCTTCTAATCTGTCTCTCACTATAGAACAAATGAAGAAAGAAAAGGAGGCTGCAAAGAAAGAAAAGGAGCTTACTGACCAAGAAATAAAAAACACCAAAGCGGAAATCCAAGAGACTGAATCTGAAATAGACTTAAATGAGGAAAGATTGCAAGATGCCTTGCGGGAGCTCGAAATAGTGAAGTCTTCTGAGACTTTGGCACTTGCAAATTTGAAGTCACTAACAGAAAGTACAATGAGACTAAGAGCTTCTGCAACTAAGAATAGCTCTGTTATCACCATCTCTAGTTTTGAATACGAGTACTTGGCTGGCCATGCGGTTGCAGCACAAGAAATTGCTGACAAAAAAGTTGCAGCAGCTCAGGCTTGGATTGAAGCCATTAAAGCAAGTGAAGTTGAAACAATAAAGAAATGTGAATTAGCCGAAATGGAAATCAAGGAGATGATAATGGAAGAAGAGAAACAGATATACAGGACAAAGAGATCACTTTCCGAAAAAAGAATGGTGGAGGGAGAGTTGCAGAATACAGAAGCTGAAAATATGGAACCAGCAAATCGTCAAAAATCCATTAGGAGAAATGGAAGCATGACTCCATCTAGGCGGTTAAAGTTCAGAATATCATCCTCACCATCGCCTCATATGATGAACGGAGGAATTGACTCCTTTTCCATGGAGAACAAAACGAAGGTTGTGAAAAATCTTGCCAAATTCTTCAATGGCAAGAAAGCTAAAATGAACCCTTGAATTGGCTGAAAGCTTGTTCCTGCTGATTGTGATTGTTTCAGTCAGAACCTCCATGGCCCCATCAAAGAGAGATCGTTCCTTTAGAAAAAAAAAAGCGGTAACTTATTCTGCAATCAGTGGGAGCGAGGAGTTCAGATAATGATTTTTTCCCCCTTTATAATTTGATGTGCATAGAAAGAGAACGCATTCAACTTTAGATTTGGATTATTAGATTACACCAAAATCTGCCTTGAGTTGTTTTCTTTATGCAGCTTCATGGATCTGTATGCTCCAACTCACTAACTGCAGCTTTCATGATCTCTCCTATTATCGTACACAGAAGTCAGGTTATTGTCTTCTTGATCCATTAGTTGGTTTGAATTGAGTTAAGAGGTGTTGATTTATCCAAGACATTCGTATTTTGTTTTGGATTATATGGTTCTTTTACAAATGAGAGAAGGAAATAAGAAATAAACAAAGAACGATGAACGTATACATGTAATAGTAATAGATCTTTGGATCACTTTGACTTGCAGCCTAACCACACCAATCCCGCCGTACTTCTTCATTCAAAACTATACATGATTTCCACAACTGGTGGAAACGAAACAACCTTTGTCAATTTCTTACAACGTCTTCCACTATAGACAAATTTTAACCCAAAATTTCCAGCCAAATTCCATCAACAATCAGCCCAGCAAGACTCGCCTCCAATTACGCTTAGACCAGTCCAAAATGGCCCGCCTTAAAATTCACAAATCATAGCAGCCCTCTTGTTTTCTTTCTCCACTGTCAAACTTGCTGGTTTCTGATTAGGAACCTTCTTGTTTTCCATTTGATACTTATTTCAAGGGAAGCACTCCTTCTGATTGTAACATAACTACACAATATGGTTCTACTGGTGATTTGCTTTGTTTTCGTTGTTAGCAACCATTTTTCATTTGTGTCTTCTCTGAATGAAGAGGGATTGGCTCTGCTTTCATTCAAAAACTCAACTTTTGACGCCGAAGGCTTCCTCCAAAACTGGAACTTCTATGATGCGACCCCGTGTTCCTGGAATGGAATCACTTGTACAGAACAAAGAGTTGTTTCTCTCAGTATTGAAAACAAGAAACTCTCTGGTGCTCTCCATCCTGCACTTGGGAAGCTTGGGTCACTCCGTCATTTAAGCCTTCGGAACAATAATCTTTCCGGAAGCTTCCCAACTGAGCTCTACAAACTGGTAGAATTACAAAGCTTGGATCTCTCACAAAATGTCTTTAATGGTAGTATTCCAGATGGGTTTGGTTCCCATTTGACATCCCTTCAGTATCTCAATCTTTCCTTCAATGTCATCAACGGTTGGATCCCTGCAGACTTAGGCAACTTGTCCCACTTGCGAGGCACTCTTGATTTGTCTCACAATGTCCTTACCGGCCCAATCCCGCCAAGCCTAAGCAACCTCCCTGCAACCCTTTATATCGATCTAAGTTACAATAATCTCAGTGGCCAAATACCACCACAAGAAGCTTTCCAGAACCTTGGTCCAACGGCTTACGTAGGGAATGCCTTTCTATGTGGACTTCCTCTCAATGTTTCATGTCCATTCATAGTGCCAACGTCAAAGCCCGACTCGTGGTTCCATTGCCCATCACATGGGAAAGGTGGAAAATCTTGCTCCATAATCACAGGCTCTGCAAGTATCATAGTTGGTTTGTGCCTGGTAATCCTGGTAGTATTTTGGTGCAGGAGGGCTTATCCTTCTAAAGGGAGTGAAAATGTAGATGGCTGTAACTTTAGCCAGGCATTGATGTTTAAAACAGAGTTTTCTTGCTTTGCAAAACTTGATGTTGAGACCCTACCAGAAAACATGGAGAAGTATAATTTCATGTTACTGGATCGGCAAGTCGACTTCAATCTCGAGCAACTTTTGAAAGCCTCAGCTTATCTTCTAGGCAAGAATGGGAATGGGATTGTGTATCAAGTGGTTCTAGAGAAGGGACTAAAGCTAGCCGTAAGAAGGTTGGAAGATGGAGCTTATGAAAGGTTTAAAGAGTTCCAAACTGAAGTTGAAGCAATTGGGAAGGTCAGACATCCCAATATCGTAGCTCTTTTAGCTTACTGCTGGTCTCTTGAAGAGAAGCTGCTCATTCATGAGTACATTCCACAGGGAGACCTGGGCACTGCACTTCATGGTAAATATTCAAAACCCTTCTAAACAAATGGAACAATTTCATTTTCTAATGATATTGGAGAGTGATTTTCTAATAATGCTTCAGTTTCTAATGATATTTTCCAATATCCAAGCAGGAAAAGCAGAAATTTCCTACTTCCGACCACTTTCTTGGGCTGATCGTGTGAAGATCATGAAAGGAGTAGCAAACGGATTGACATATCTTCACGAATTCAGTCCAAGAAAATACGTCCACGGCGATCTGAAGCCGACCAACATTCTGCTAGGAAACAACATGGTACCCTACATCTCAGATTTCGGACTCGGACGACTTGCAAATGCCGCTGGAGATCTCAGCGCCTCACCATCGGAACGAACCCCCGCCGCAACGCCGCGGCGGTCTCCGTTCCGATCGAACTCCATGTGCTCCTCTCTGTCAATAGGGTCCTATTATCAAGCCCCTGAAGCCTTGAAGGCGGCAAAGCCATCGCAGAAGTGGGATGTTTACTCGTTTGGAGTGATATTACTGGAAATTATCACCGGAAAGATGGCGGTGATTCAAGCGGGTTCGTCGGAGATGGAGCTGGTTCAGTGGATTCAACTTGGAATCGATGAAGGGAAACGGCCATCGTGTATCATAGATCCGTCCATGTGTGGGGAAGTGGACAAGGAAGAAGCTGCGGCGGCCATTGATATAGCTGTTGCTTGCACTCGGAAGAGCCCTGAGAAGAGACCCTGTATGAGAATTGTCTCAGAATGTTTGGAAAAGTTGGCAACTTCACCGTAACAGAAAACTATGTCAGAGATGGTCGCTGATTTGGCTGCTGGAGGCTGAGGGCTTTTGAGTACACATTTTCTATAGTTTTTTTTTTTTTTTTTTTTTTTTTTTTTTTTAATAATTATTATTTATTAATAACAAGCTAATAAAAAACTAGTTTAATTTGGAAAATCCTACCGAATTCCAACATTTTAGTTTGGAGATGTTTTCAAGGTAAAAATATATTAAAATTTTAAATAATATTCTTCTAGCTTAAAAAAAATCTAAAAAATATTCTTAATTTTCTAAAAAAATTCAAAGATGATCGACACGAGCATAAGTTTGTATCCCATGTGTTGGAATAATTCCTTTTTTTTTAAAAAAAAAACTTTTAAAAAGTGGTTACTAAATATATTAAGTAACAAACTTGTAATTGAATTTAATTTAAAGGGGAAAAATGAAAAGCTAAAACAATAGGGATAATTATGAAAAAGAAAATTCATTTTAATCACTTCCGCACATGTAGAGAAACATAAGAGAGAATGTAAACCAGTATAGAATAACCTATGCATTTTTTTAATATAACCATAGTGATAGCCAAAAATAATAGTCTCACAAAATTATAAGTTTTATAAAGGACCGACTTATATATATACACATAGGTCACAATCGCACTCTTTCGAGACTGCAATAATTGTGTAGCACTTACCCTCGTTATTAAGTCATCTAACTAAAACATAGGTTGCTGTTGGCCAAACCATCTATGTTCAAGCCTCTAACCCTACTTTTGAAAAACAGTTTTAGAAAACATGGTCAGAGAAAGTTCGGAAAAAACGTTTGAAATACAATATGAGAAAGTAATGTTATAAGCCAACAAGTAATAAGCAACAACGAACCTGAGTAGAAAAAATTGACAACTAATCACATCTTTCTATAATACGTTTTAAGGCAAATCGCTTGGAAATAGACATGCAGCGAAAGAATCTTAAAAAATCTTCAAAAGAACAAATTCTAGCATAACCAAAAGTAAACAGAAAGCACAAGAACAGTAAACATACAGAGATCTTATCTAAATACTTACCCAAGTAAGTTCAGGAAATCACCAAATAGAGCTATGGAAGGTGGCAAAGAGCAGGAGAACGTTGCTGTCAGTCCATGCGAGATAGAAGCACAACAAAAACAAGAAGATATGGAAGACAAAGATGAGGAAGTGATAGAAACACAGCAAAAACAAGAACAAGATGAGGAAATCAAAGAGTTGGAAATGTTTGAAGTTGGTCCATGCGAGTGTGCATACCAGATGGGGTTCTTGATTGGGAAGAGGTTCTCTGATACCATAAGGAGAAGATTGGAGCAAGACATGGTTCTTCGTCACCACCTCCTTCCTTTTGCTCAAGCTCCAGAGACAAAGCCTCTTATAGAAGCCATCTGCAACAATAACAAGGCCAAGTACCCATCACATTGGGATGAACTCATGGGCATTGTAGATGGAAGTCAAGCGCCTCTCCTTGAGGTAACCTCTTATATCATCCAAACATGTTTGATCCCACATCGGTTAAAGAGGAGAACGAAGCATTCCTTATAAGGGTGTGAAAACCTCTCCTTAACAGACGCGTTTTAAAACCTTGAGGGAAAGTCCAAAGAGGATAATATTTGCTAGTGGTGAGCTTGAGCTGTTACATGTTCGTTTTTGGTAACTTTGGAAAGTCATATCAATGTGCAGATTATTGTACTCAACTTCAGGAGG
The DNA here is from genome assembly GCA_033971965.1 of Cucurbita ficifolia. Taxonomy (NCBI): domain Eukaryota; kingdom Viridiplantae; phylum Streptophyta; class Magnoliopsida; order Cucurbitales; family Cucurbitaceae; genus Cucurbita; species Cucurbita ficifolia. The sequence continues at coordinate 356,140 of CM066976.1, forward strand.
GAGATTCTGTCATGTATTCAGGATGAAGCTTCCATTGTTGATTGTACAGATGAGTGTTCTGATGTTCTTGTTGTTAGTGATTCCTTGGCCCTTGCAGCTCATAATGAAGATGCCCTCTTTGGTCTCTCTGGCTACACGTAAGAAGCTCACAAAACCAACATCCAAACACTGTTCGGTTCTGTTTAACCAACTTCATTTCTTCTTTTCTTCACTTTTGAAGCTATTTGATCAAAGCAAAACTGCAAAATGGGATATGTTTCATTGCTTATTCACACGCAGGAGAGCTTCCAAGCCGTGCTTTCAGCTTTAATAGCAATGGCCTGGTAAACTTTTCATACCCTCCTACTATTAGATCTTCCATTTCCTAACCAATTATAAAAAATTCATCTCTCTGATATGGGGTCTTCATCAATCCCGTCATCATTCGTTGATTCGGAAGGAATTTAAAGAGCATGCGTAGATCTTACGAAATAAACAATTGCCCTTGCAAGATGCGTGACAAGAATTCAAGCTTACGTGAACATGATCTGTTCTATAAGTTGTTGTGAGATCCCACATCGGTTGGGGAGGAGAATGAAACATTCTTTATAAGAGTGTGGAAATCTCTCTCCAACAGACACGTTTTAAAAACCTTGAGGGAAAGCCCAGAAAGGAAAGCTCAAAGAGGACAATATCTACCAGTGATAGGCTTGGGTTGTTATAGTTACAATTGTGCCCTTGAATTCTAAGCTCCTGACATGATCTTTTCCTATCTTTTAGACATTTACCATGAACGCAGTACGTCCAGTGAATGACGAGATTGATCCTAGGGCAATCGGACGAAACTTTCTCTCCCGGGACCTCCTTGAATCTACCAGTTTTGAAGATGCAATAGCTGTAAGACACTTCATTGAGACATTATAGATAATGTGCCAGCTTAATCACCTTAGCATGTTCAAAACATAACATAACACATGGGGTTGGATTGTGTTTTATCCAGAGAATTCGCTCAGCAGAGATATCCCTGGGCCACAATTATAATGTGATTGATGTTCAGACAAGAAGAATAGCAAGTGTAGAAATAGCATCAAAGTTCAGAGTTTCAGTCCATGAGGTTGGAGCTACACCATTTTTCCATGCAAATATGTATTCCCATCTTCAGAATATCAAGCAGGTAACAATACCAGGAAAATCTACAAGTTATCATATAAGATATGGTTTTGAAGTGAAAATAAATTCCTTTGGAACACAGATAATAGATGAAAACTCGACAAGCAGGAAAAGACGAGCCGATGTCATGCCGAAAGAATCAAAACATGATTTTCTGTGTGTTCTTGGAGATGCAGATAACAAGAAGTTTCCTATCTATATGAAAGGTAAATTATGAAGATCACTTAGATTGGCTGCCTAAAGTCCTTTCAAATTCAAACTGACATTGAAAATTTTCTTAATAATGTCTTCAGGTCCTAAGCTTTACACAATGTGTAGCGTTCTAATCGACCTGGACGAGCAAACTCTATCAATTTTTCGAGGAAATCCGAAGAACAAAGAGATAACCCATGTCTTCTCATTGCAAGAGTTGAAGGAACAAAGTCGAGTCTGAGCTTTTGTGCTGCTTCACAAAATGCCCCCAACATATTGATATCAACTAGTAATCCACAATCCACATTTTGATATCATTTTCTATTGTTACGTTTGTAAGCATGTCTAACTAAGAGTATTTTAGTCTTAAAGCCATAACTTGGCATCACCACTACAAGGGTCATTACTTGTTAGTAGAGGCATAAGATTGACTATCTAAAGCCTAAGTTACCTTCATATAAGGGCACGTTAAATTTGAATAAAATTGGAGTGTTTTCTACTCTTAAAAATTATGAACATCACTACTTGCTTGCTAAGTTTAGAGTAAAAATGGATTCTTTTTCCTAAATAAAACATATCAAAAGTTCACGATACAATCTAAAACGATTTTTTTTAATGATAATTGTCTAAAATTCAAGAATATGAAGGTGGTGGCAATTTTTCCACCACAGAGTTTAACCTCTTTAGAGCCATAGACATTGAGGGCCTCTAAATATTCTAGTATCACTAAATCCATCCATCTCTAGGCGGATAAAAACACTAATTATTATATCAAAAGTCGATGATTTGATGTCATCCCACTTGTGGCCGGATTCCCTAAAGTATCTTTGGGTGTGTTTATGAGATCCCACATTGGTTGAAGAGGGGAACGAAACATTCTTTATAAGAGTGTAGAAACCTCTCCCTAGCAGACATGTTTAAAAACCATGAGGCTGACGGTAATACGTAACGAGTCAAAATGGACAATATCTGCTAGTGGTGAGTTTGGGCCGTTACAATTGGTATCAAAGCTAGACACCGGGCAGTGTGCCAGCAAGGACGCTGGGCTCCAAGGGGGTGAATTGTGAGATACCACATTGGTTGGAGAAGGGAATGAAACATTCTTTATAAGAGTGTGGAAACCTCTTCCTAGCAAACGCGTTTTAAAACCGTGAGGCTAGCGGCAATATGTAACGGGCGAAAGTTGAGAATATTGTTACAATGTTCGACCCAACCCAGCATTTAAGGCTCAAACAGCGTCCAAACTACTACTTGCACTACATTTAATGATCTTGTCAGGAGTGGAGTGAGAATGTCCTATATGCAGTGCCATTATTGTTTGATATGAACACCCATGACTGAATAATAACTTTTAACAAAATTCTAGAAAAGCGTAAGGCTGGAACATAGGTAGGGAAGAAGATAAGTTATACCTTAATTGCACCAAAACTCCATAAAAAGAAAGAGAAGAAAAGTTGGGGTATGGCGGGGAAGAAGGTGGAGATGTTTGAAGTTGGTCCATGCGAATCTGCATACCAGATGGGGTTCTTGATTGGGAAGAGGTTCTCTGATACCATAAAGAGCAGATTGGACAAAGACCTTGTTCTTCGTGACCAGCTCCTTCCTTTTGCTCAAGCCCCTCAGTCCCAGCCTCTTATTCAAGCTCTCTGCAACAACAACAAGACAAGGTTTCCAACATATTGGGATGAACTTGTCGGAATTGCAGAAGGAAGCAGTGTGCCTGTTCTTGAGGTAATAATACAAATTGTAGAGGGGGAGAGAGATAAATGATACCTGGTTTTATGTTCTGTTTGTGATATCTTCGTTGAAAATCAATATGCAGATTATTTTGATCAACTTCAGGAAGGAGATTCTTCCATTTCTTCACAAGGAAGTACCTTCGGCAGTTGATTGTTCAGATGATTGTTCTGATCTTCTTGTTGTTAGTGAAAACATGGCCATTGCAGCACATAATGAAGATGCCAACGTTGCTCTGGTTGGCCACACGTAAGTTCATAAACCTCTACTTATTCTGACTGAAAGGATAGCTCATTTGTTTCTCCACTTCCGTAGCTATTTGGTCAAGGGAAAACTGCAAAATGGGCTGTCCTTTCTTGCTTATACCTACGCAGGAGAGCTTCCGAGCTGCGCTTTTGGTTTTAATAACCATGGACTGGTAAACTCTTCAAACCATCATCATTTATGAATGAATTATGAATGAATTGAACGCTAAAGCATAGCATATTTTCAAATATTTTAGGCATTTACCTTGAATTCAGTGCCTCCAACCAATGATGAGGTTGCAGCTGGGGGTATTGGACGAAACTTTATCTCCCGGGACCTCCTTGAATCTACAAGCCTTGAGAACGCAATATCTGTAATGCCCTGCAATGATGTCTTCTATTATAAATGTTGTAGCTTATCTGATGACACTTTGAGTTTGATTCTCTTTACAGAGAATTCGCTCAGCAGAAGTATCCGTTGGACACAGTTATAATCTGATTGATGTACAGACGAGGAGAATTGTGAATGTAGAAACAGCATCAAGGTTTAGACACTCAGTCAACGAGGTTGGGGCTACACCATTTTTCCATGCAAATATGTATACCCATCTTCAGGTTAACCAGGTATGAGTATCATGAAAAACCATTTACCTTCGCCATGGCATTAACATTGGAACTAGTAGCTACGTAACGTGCCAGAAATTAGGTATGCCAAGTGATCACGTGAGATCCTATGACGGTTGTAGAGAGGAACGAAGCATTCTTTATAAGGGTGCGGAAACCTCTCCCTAGAAGACACGTTTTAAAACCGTGAGGCTGACGACGATACCTAACGAGTCAAAGCGTACAATATCTATTAGTGGTAGGCTTGGACTGTTACAAATGGTATCAGAGCCAGACGCCGGGCAATGTGCCAGTGAAGACGTTGGACCCTCAAGAGAGTGGATTGTGAGATCCCGCATCGGTTGGAGAGGGGAACAAAACACTTCTTATAAGGGTGTGAAAACCAATCTCAAGAAAGCGCATTTTAAAACTGTGAGACAGGCAACAATACGTACTGAGTCAAAGTGGACAATATCTAGCAGTGAGCCGTTACAAATCACCTCAGAAAAGATTTTGAAGTCAATGTTAACTATTTTGAAACACAGGTAGAGGACGCAAACTCTAGAAGCAGGCAGAAACGAGCTGATGAGCTGCCAAAAGGATCAAAAAATGATTTCATGTCAGTTCTTGGAGATGTGGACAACAAGGAGTATCCTATCTATATGGGAGGTAAGTAACATAGAGATTGTTGAGATTTCTCAGTCCTTTCAAACCCACATTTGAACATTTTCTTAACGTTTTCAGGCCCTACGCTTTACACACTGTGTACTGCTCTAATTGACCTGGACGAACAAACCCTTTCAATTATTCAAGGAAATCCAAAGAAAAACGTGATATCCCATGTCTTCTCCATCCCTTTGGTGGAGTTGGAGAAACCATAAAAGCGAGCAATTGACACTTCAAAATGCTCAAACAGTTGATCCAAGAGGAAGGGCGTGGGGATTTTGTACCTTTCCGTGTAGTTCATTGTTTATGGAACCATCTACATTGTCATCCATTTGGTCTCTGCGCTGTGAATGATATCAGCGAAGAGTATCCCTTCCAACCTCCGTCGGTGTTATCTATCCATGTAGCGCTGATTCAACACTGACGCGTCGTCCAATGAAGAAGAAGGCGCTTCCCGTTGCTGCACGTCGCCTTTCGCTGCTCTTTCTTCCCAAACTCCTGTACCCATTATCCATTCTTTCACCTAATAATAAATAAATAGTAATAATATGGTCATATCCAATCCCCCCCCAACTCAAAGGGTAAAAGAACTAAAAGCAGGCAAAAATCCAAAGTGAAGGCTGCTTTCATTTGGGTCCCCTGTTTGAGTATCTTCCCGTACACTCCCTCTGCTCTGCCCAACGCGCAATTCCCCCCGATCTCAGAAACCCAAATGGACCCACCACCGCCACAATCTACCACCATCGCCGCCACCTCCAAGCTTCGTTTGATGTGTAGCTACGGCGGCCACATAACCCCACGCCCGCGCACAAAGGCTCTCTCCTATTTAGGCGGCGAAACACGCATAATCTCCGTCGACATAACCGCCGTCAACACTCTTTCCGCCTTTATTTCTCATCTTCTCACAATCCTACCCATTAAACCCCCCTTTTCCCTCAAGTATCAGCTCCCTCACTCTGCCCTTGACTCTCTCATCTCCCTCTCCTCCGATGACGATCTTCACTTCATGCTCTGCGAGCACCTCCGCCTCTCCTCCTCCACCTCTTCTCGCATTAGGCTCTTCGTCTTTTTCCCCGAGCCCGAGAAGGCTCTTAATGTAATTCATCATCCCAAGACTGAGGCCTGGTTCGTCGATGCGCTTAAGGGTGCGAAGATTTTGCAGAAAGGGCAGGATTGCTTGGTGGGTTTTGATGCGGAGGGGGTGATTGGAGAGAATGAAGCTAAGGGCATTACAGATTTGGGTAATGGGGGTGTTTCATTGCCGGAATCCATGATCTTGGAGACCAATTCTTCTATTGGATCATCGTCTTCTTCGACCTCTTCGGCCAATGTGTCTCCTCCCATTAAACTCCAGAGTGAGGATTTTGGACTCAGCTCGCCCGATAATGCTGCTAAGCTGCAAACAACTACCGATTCCGCCGCAACCCTCGTGAGGTACCTTTTTAAAATTTTCGTTTTAGCTTGTTTTAATTTTCATTGCTTCCTAAAGATGGGAAAGAAAGAAAGGAAGGATATGTTTTCCAGCTCTAATTTTTCTGTTTTGGGTAGTTCGTCCATACCCTTGCCCTGGATTATCATAGTTTTGCCAGTAAATTGGTTAGATTAGGAATCTAAACCTTAATTTCCACCAAAAATCACAGAGATGAGCTCGAAGATCACATTATCCATGTTTTCTTAAGCTCTGATACTGCAGTCTTCTAATAGGCAAAAGAATTTGTAATCTTTACAGCGAGATTGCCCCTACCAACTCCTGTTGTTCAGTTGAGAATGCCTTTTCAGGGCATGCACTAGCTTCCCAACTGAACCCTTTACAGCAGCAGTCATGGCAGTTTGTTCAAGCAGGCACGCCTATGGAGAGCTGCCTTCCTGCCATGTATCCAATGCCTTCTTACTATCCAGTCCAGCAGCCTCAGTTTGTGCATTACCAGCCGATGCCGAACCACCATATGTATCCTGTGTACTTCTTGCCTGTTGGGCAGACACAGGTTCCTCCACCCCCTTCCAATCTACCTATGCATTGGGGCTTCCACGATACTGCAACCGGGACTTGGGCACCGAATTTCGGAGCAAATCCGATTGCTCTTGAAGCTGCTGATGAAGTTCAAGAGCAGGCAGTAGTAAGCATTGGTAATTATGGTGGAGGTGATGCATCTGTTGAGGAGGGTTCACATAGTGGTAATGGATGCAATGAGGATGATCCTGCAAGGACCCTGATATACAAATCTCAGCCTGGCCCGCCACCCCTGGCTCCTCCTTCTCAGTCGCAAACTACCAACCTTCTGTCGGATGCGATGGCTCAGCTGCAGCTGATAAAAATCAAGCAATAGCTTGGAAGTGAGTAAAACATTTGATCACCCAGCTTAGCTTTGTGACAATTGTTCTTTCTTTTCTTTTCTTCTATGGTTGGTTGCCTTGCTGATGAGCCTGTTTTATAGGTGTAAAGACTGAATGTTTGTTGTTGTTATTCTTCTTCTTTTCTTTCTTTTCTTTCTTTGGTCCGTCAGAAATATATTTCTATTGGTACGAGGCCTTTTACTAGACTAGACTTTATGGTTAAAAGACTAGACTTTATGGTTAGAGTGGATAATATCATATTAAAAAAATTATTAGCGGGTATCTAAAATTAAAGAAAATTAAAGAAATATTGAGCAGATAATTAGAAGTTTAAAATTTTATTGGTGAAAATGGCAAGTTTGGAGACAAAAAGGAGGCGCCTTTGGTAAGCCATCCTTTCGACAATTTAATAGCATATTTGGAAGAGTGGTTAGTTGTGTCACTTGAATGTCTCCATTATTGTGTTTGGTTTTGTCGGTTTCTTCGGTTTCAACTTTTCTTTTTCTTTAAAGAAAATAAGAAATATACCTAAATTTACTTATTTTTATATTCGGACGTATTTGACATTTTTTTAAAAACATTCATAGAGCTATTAAATATATAATTAAAAGTTTAAGGTTTTTTATTAGATAAAAAAACAAATTTAGGTTTTAATTCAATTCCCATTTAATAGCTATTTGAATTTTTAAAATGGAGATAAAAAGACAATATAATTTACAACCCTAATACCAAAAAGAGAGAGGCAAAAAAGAAAAGGAAAAATAGAGAAAGCCCATAAAAGTTCGCCACGTGGTGTGAGTATCTATAATAATTGTGGGAATGGTGGACGTCCCATCAATTGGAAGAAGCTTTTGGGTAATTGGTATTAGTTCGTGAGAGGAGGGAGGCCTGAAGAAGGCCGCAAAATATCTCCCCTCACCAAATCCAACCCTCCCATCTAAAGCTTCACAAATTTCATCCACTTTTTTCTACTCAATTTTCATTCCAACCTTTCTGGGCTTTTCTTTTTTCTTTTTGAATCTTCACGCATATTCAATTCCACGTTTACTTTTCACCCGATTGTCGTCTTTCGAGGGTCCACCGGCTGTCTTCTTCCTTCCGATTTCCTTGCGGATTTTGAAGCCTTCGATTCTGATAAGGAGAGAGGCTTCTTCTCCCGGTATAGAATGTTGAGATTTTTGCTTTGCTTTGCTTTGCTTTGTCAGATCCTGTAGCGAGCCCTTTAGTTTCGGATTTCCCCCTGCTTTTGATTTTCGTTCTTATAATGCCCTCGAGGAATGTTGTTGGATCTCTTTGTTGTTTTAACATTTTCGGCGGCGCATTTCAGGTTAGTGGGTTTCTTGTAATCAGGTTTCCCAGTTGCTAAATGCCAAAGGAAATTCGAATTGCTTAAATCCTGTGAATGATTGCCCTGTCGGTTACCGTTTATTTGGAATATGTGTCTTGTTTCTGTTTGTAGAGACGGGTTATGGATCTATGAAAACTGCAACGCTTTTCAATTCGTGAGTTCTCAGATTGATTAGATTGGAAATGATGTCTTCCTATTTTCTTGAATTGTTCGGAAGCAGAGCCACTGACTGTTGGAATAAATGTGTGTAAGAATGCTAGGGGCTGCTGAGGCTTATATTTAGAATCCAATTCATTTGGCGGAAGCCTTTGTGGTTTAGCTTTTCTTTGTTCTGGGTAGCTACACGAACAAACAACTATAATTCTTTCGGAAGAGGCATTGTGATTAAACGTCAAGTCAACAGTAATAGGGTCTTTTTAAGATCTCTTCTTAGGGACTCTTGCAATATAGCTTTCAGTTGGAGTTCTTAACAATACTCTTCTCCTGAAGGTTTTGTTGTGGTTATTTTGGTTGTATCACAAACGAGGCCACAGCTTTTCACCAAAACTAGCGATTGCTATCCACCCATTAATTTCCCACCGACACTATAATCAAGAGAATCGAAAGGAATTCCTAGATAAAACTGTTGAAGGGACCCTTGTAGACACATACATGTATGAATAGATACATGTATTGAAGGTCACTTCAACAAAAACCCCATTGATATCCGTTGAGGTTCATTTGGATTGTAATAAGATATCCAAGGGTGGGCACACACCCACTTATGTTACGGGAGAGTTTTCCACACCCTTATAGGGAATGCTTCGTTCCCCTCTCCAACCGATGTAGGACCTCACAATCTTTCCCCCTTGGGGGTGTTCTCGTTGACACAACGTCCGATGTTTGGTTCTGATACTATTTGTAACAACCCAAGCCCACCGCTAGAAGAAATTGTCCTCTTTGAGCTATCCCTTCTGAGCTTCCCTTCAAGGTTTTAAAATGCGTCCACTAGTGAGAGGTTTCCACACCCTTATAAGTAATGCTTCGTTCCCCTCTCCAACCGATGTGGGACCTCACAGTACATGTGTGTGCATGCATGTGGATTTCTTTGAATTACCATAGGATGGAATGCACAATACGACCTTTTTTGATTGTCTTAACCATTGTTGAGAGCCTAGGAGTAATCTCTATTATTTTCCAATGTATTTGTTCTTGGTACAATTAGTACTGCTGAAAAAAGGGAATCTTGGTATTTTCTCATGATTCATTTTCCCTGCAAACATGTTTTACAATGCAATGTACTACCATACTATTACTGCAAGGTGAAGATGGAGCCTGATGTTTTTCCTTTTCTTGGTCGGTTTTTATGCTCGTGCAGAACAGCGGAATGAGGGAAGGGCAGCTTTGTTCGCACACTTTAAGGTCCCATGGAGTCGCCATTGCGAGGATACACATGCATGATTGGCTTATATTTTTACTTCTTGTGATGATTGAAGTTATCCTATATTTAACCCATCCGTTTTATCGCTATGTCGGGAAGGACATGATGAGTGATCTCAAATATCCCTTCAAAGATAATACTGTTCCTGTCTGGGCTGTACCTGTAGGTTTGCTCGTGTCTGTCTTGTCTATGAAAACTTTTAGATATAGGATGGAAAGGAAACTGATGCGAATGCATTTTTTTGTTTTTGTTTGTGGTGCGTGGATGATTAGTTGTATGCAATGCTGTTGCCAATAGCAGTCTTTCTGTTCGTGTATTGGCGTAGAAGAGATATCTACGATCTTCATCATGCCATACTTGGTGAGATACTTTGGCATGAGATATCCTTTTTCCATTGGTGATACTCGTATGCAGCTAGCTGATGTATACTGGAATACCCTGCAGGTCTCTTTTACTCTGTTTTAATAACAGCGGTCATTACTGATGCGATAAAAAATGCAGTGGGACGACCTCGACCAAACTTCTTTTGGCGTTGCTTTCCTGATGGGAAAGATGTGTGTTGCTTAAAAGCGGGATTTAGCGTTTTGCGTCTGTTTTGATACGTACTTGCTTGGCTTGATGTACTAATTGAATTCTTATTTCTCAGGTGTATGATCAATTAGGCAATGTTATATGTCATGGTGATGTGAATGTTATCAAGGAAGGGCATAAGAGCTTTCCAAGTGGTCATACTTCATGTAAGTAACAAAATCTTAATCTTTCCCTTCTTTCCAAGTTAAAAAGTAGGATGTCCTGTAACGACCCAAGCCCGCCGCTAGCAGATATTGTCCTCTTTGGACTTTCCCTTTCATGTTTCCCCTCAAGGTTTTTAAAATGCGTCTATTAGGGAGAGGTTTCCACACCCTTATAAAGAATGCAATTCACCCCCCTTCGGGAGCCAGCGTCCTCGTTGGCACTCGTTCCTTTCTCCAATCCACCCCCTTCGGAGCCCAGTGTCCTTGGTGGCACACTGTCTCGTGTCCACCCCCTTCAGAGCTTAGCCTCCTCGCCGACACATCGCCTAGTGTCTAGCTCTGATACCATTTGTAACGATTCAAGTTCTCCGCTAGCAGATATTGTCCTCTTTGGGTTTTCCCTTTTAGGCTTCCCTTCAAGGTTTTTAAAAGGTTTTTAAAACACGTCTGTTAGGGAGAGGTTTCCACACCCTTATAAATAATGCTTCGTTCTCCCTAACCGATGTGGGATCTCACACACCCCTAGCAAGATACAATAGTAATGTGATTTCGATATCGGGATATGGTATTTAACCTTTATTCTGTTGTTGAACTTTTGACCTGATGCAGGGTCTTTTGCTGGTCTTGGTTTCCTGTCGTTGTACTTATCGGGAAAGATACAAGTATTCGACCAACGAGGTCACATTGCAAAACTCTGCATTGTTTTTCTTCCCCTGCTTTTTGCATCACTCGTGGGCGTTTCTCGAGTGGACGATTACTGGCACCATTGGCAGGATGTGTTTGCTGGAGGTCTGCTAGGTATGTGCACTTTCCTTCATCCTCACATCGTATTTGCAACTTGTACAAAACAATAAATGATCATACAGAGCTCTACTTTTGCAGGGCTTGTAGTATCTACCTTCTGCTACTTGCAGTTTTTTCCTCCTCCATACCATTCTCATGGTATAGTTTTGACCCCAAAACTCCATCACTCATTCTTTATCTACCGAAGAACCAACTAGGCGTGTTGCCGTTGCTTCTCGCTCGCTCGCTCATTTTTCATAACTAAATCATTGGGTGTTTTCCTTTGATTCTGGCTTGTAGGTTGGGGACCATATGCATACTTTAGAGTGTTGGAGACGCTTGCCAATCCTCCCCCACCGACGAATGCCATGAATGTTGTGCAGAATGAACAGGACGTGGAAAGGCAGGAGGTGGACGACCGAAACAACGATAGATTTCTAGGACTGTCCATTGATGCCAATTCTCGTTCCACAATGCAGGAAACTACAACTGAGGGGAAATAAATTGCTTTGCTACACAGTCCATGGCACAGCATTGCTTCTATGTGTATGTGTGGTTCATAGGCTTCAATTATATGATGGGATTCTTGTACAGCAGGTTTTTCTTTGGTTTCAATTTATGACATGGATCATTGTTACCGTGTAAACAACTCATTTTGGGATTCTACAACCAAATTTATCTTTGTTTCTTTTCAAGAATCAGATCTACACAACCAAATTGAATCTACAGGAACAAGAATATTTATCCAAAAAAATCTTCGAACATTCTAAATAGCCTTCAAATTTCTCGAGGAAAAACTGGGAACAATGTGTAAAAACAAGGTAATGAAATGGGTAAGAAAGAAACTTCAAATCTGAATCAGAGGAGGCTTCTGTTTAGGGTTCGGTTTGTGATCCGAGAAATAAGAATCGAGAGAGTCGAAGGAGATGCCATAGCCAATCCCTTTGCCAATTCCAAGCCCTAAGCCAACGCCACAGCCGAGACCGAGGCCGAAAACGAGGTGAAGGTGATTCCAGGGAGAGGCGCCGCCGTGGCCAATCCCGCCGACGAGACCAAACCCGAGACCGACGCCGCAGCCAACTCCAGCTCCTCCGCCGGTCTCCAAGATTAGGGGTGGCGGTTGCTTTGCGTGCCGGCGATTGGCGTCGAAAATGTTGGGGAGAGAGAAATGGTGGTTGTCAGCCTTGGTGTGGAAGTTGTTTGTGATTGCTGTGTTCCACTTCCATGGCGAATTGGAGTCGGATTTCATAGTAAGAAGGAGAAAGATGAAAATTTGAGAGAAATGTGGTCGGTTTGATTAGGATTCAGGTGAACTCGATCTTTCTTCGCACATTTCTTATCCCAACCACGTCACCCCGCCTTTCTTCCCGTTGGAACATTTCTTATATTTTTTAAAAAGGTATTCATTTCAATAATTTTTTAATGAATAATTTCTACTCCCACAAAAAAAAAAAAAAAAAAAAAAACTAAAACATCCTAATAATTTAACCACATGTTCAACTTAATTTCTAAAATTCAATAATTAATATATTTATTTATTTACTTTCTTATTAATTAAACACATACATATAAGTGGGATTGGGTCGGGGTCAGAGTCAAGAACAGGGATGGGGATCTCTTCATGCTTGTCCGTGACCGGTTTAGCCGATCAATAAAAATCTCTCATCAATCCCTCCCCCATTATTCATTTAAATTACATGATTCAAAAGTGGGTGTTTACAGACCTCGGCCCTCAAGGGTTTTAATAGTAGACATTTATGTACATCAAATAACACACGAGGGTCATCCAAGTTAGTTAAAGTTGTGACAAATAAGCAAACCAACGCCACGCCAACCCCTTAACAAACTTCAGATATGTATATAGATAGCTATAAACACATGTCTATTCTTGGGGGTTAGGGTCTATCTAACACCCACTGGGCTTCAAAATCTGAACTGTGTTTTCAAGTTTAAGATTCCAAGGAACGAGGGGGATGGCGGATTGAAGAACAACTTCATTTCCAACCTCTCTTTCATTCACCCCCTCGCCGTCCTCCTCCGCCGATTACGACAAACACCACTGCATCGCTGCCGCCACGCTCTCTGTCTCCGCCGCCTTCGCCAAGTAGCCCAAGACGCTGATATAATCAGTCCGACGAGTGTGATAGGAAAATACAATGACCTGTTCGACGGGAGGAATAATCTCCGGCGGATCTCTCTTCGGCTACTGCCGCCGCCGCATTTCCCCTCAACATCCGATCGGTAGCCTTTCTTTTCATTCTTTATTGTATAAAATTAGTGAACTACAATATTTAAATGAATGAATAGCAAATTAATATATAAATTAATGTATAGACATTAGTTTCAATCCATAGGTTTTTAACACTGCATAAAATTAAAATTATTTTTTTAAAAAAATGAGAGCCGTTAAAAGTAAAATTTGGTTGCTGGCAGAGACGGGTGTACGCTTCGGTGATCGGCGGCGGTAGCAGAAAGAGAGAGGAGGAGGTACAATCAGGGGTTGGCGAAGACGGAGCTCTGCAACAAACCCTACAAAGGTGATTTTTCTAACTATCATCTAAAAGGAAGAAATGCATCTTACGGCCTAAGTCCACCGCTAGTAAGATATTGTCCTTCTTTAATTTTTCCTTTAAGAGCTTTTCCTCAAGGTTTTAAAACGCGTCTGCTAGATAGAGACGCGTTTTCATCACTCTTATAAGAAATATTTTGTTCTCCTCTCTGACCAATGTGAGATCTCACAATGAAACACTTGTGGGGTTGGCTATCACAAGCTAAGTGATTGAATTAGTGGAGCTTCAGACCGAGAGAAAAACATCCGCCATTAGTAAGTAGTAACAAACTGAATATAAGGTATCGATAGGGCTATCACAATCAGAAACGAAGCAATTACTTCCAATCCTTCTCTTCTTGTGCTCGACTAAGATCATGTTTCATGCAACATCGAATAAATTGTTAGGAAAATTATAAGGAAAGGGGATGAGAAGGTGATGACAGAAGTGTAGAGAGCACAAAGGAGTGAGATGCAAAGGATATGCACTTCATCATCTGTGCTCTCTATCTTCTGTCAACATTTTTACCTTCTCCCCTTCCAATCACACACACACGCACACACACCAACACAAAAATGATATCAAAACAAAGCCCCTACAGACAAAGAGAGAGAAGAAGATGGTTCAATTTGTATGGATGGTTCTTGATCAACAATGTCTGAATTTATAGCAAAGGCCATGCCTTTGGGGTCCTCCATTTGCAGCCCTAACACCCTTTACATTTCATTCAATAAAGTGTTCAACACCCACTTCTTAAATCATCATATTCTGATGCCTTTTCTACCTATTTCCTCCTTCATTTCTAAACTTTCAACCCATTCCAATTCAACTTCAATCCAAAATTCTTTTATCTTTATGTATTTCTTTCCGCGTTTTAGTCTCTTTCACTTTTTCTCCGTTCATTATAACCCTTGCTTTTCTACACCTATCGGTTCCGTATTTCATTCTATTTCATTGTGTGAACGATATTCGCGCATTTCAATTACGACGTGATATTATATCTTTAACTTTAACTTTTCCTTTTGTAGACGTATCGATTCAATATTTCGTGTTGTCTGATTGATTTGCGTAGAAGATATTCACACATTTTGAGACACATTTTGAGACAATGATTGATTTTGTGATTTTAACCTTTATTAGGGTGATCTCAAGCTTTTGAAACCCAAAAACGTCTAAATAAAGGAAGAGTACATGGATGGACTGAAAATACGATAGATAATTAAGAAGTGCTTAAAAAGAATTGGTAGGAGACCTCTTAGAATCGCCCCCATCTACTAAATAATGTGGGAACTCTAAAGTTAAGCATATTTAGCTCGGAACAACTTCATGTTAGGAGACCTCTTAGAACCCATGTGTGAAAATGACTCGTTTTGGTAACATGGTCAAGTTGTAGGAAATGTGAAAGATATCAAGCGGTGAATTTGAGTTTGAAATGTTTGGTATGAAGTGTTCCAATATCAAACAATTGTTTTGTTTTGAAGGAATCTGGAGAGGGTTAAATGGAGAGGGTGGATGGGGGTTGAGGGTGAGGGAATGGTGGGCAAGTTGAGAAGAAGCATGGAGAAAGGGAACAACAATGGAAAATCCCCCACCACTAAAACTATAACCTTATCCCATATGTTTCTTATCATTCGGGCTTCCTTTTTCGACATTGGTGGGGGATTGTTTGACTCCTATCCCTTCCATTTGTCACTTCCCCTCTGCTTCTCTCTTATTCCAATATTGAAAATTGCTCTTCTAATAAATATTGTAAAGCTAAATTAAATAGCATTTTATAAATTCAGCTTACCGTTTAGCAAATATGGTCTGTTTTGACTAGTTTTTAGAAATTTTTATTAATTTTTTCATCTAGATATGACACAAGTGATTGATGCAAGACAAAGGTGAAAGATGGGGTTGCCAACAGTGGCAAGTGCTGTGGCATGATGTGACCCCAAGTGGGTAGGGCAGGGTGTCCTTTGATATATATATATATGTGTATATATCCCTTTTGGGTAAGGGAAGGGTTGTTTCATGATGTGACCCCAAGTGGGTAGGGCAAGGTGTCCTCAGACATATCCCCTTTTTAAGTGTGTAGGGCAAGGTGTCCTCAGACATATCCCCTTTTAAGTGTGTAGGGCAAGGTGTCCTCAGACATATCCCCTTTTAAGTGTGTAGGGCAAGGTGTCCTTAGACATATCCCCTTTGGGTGCAGAACAACCTTTCACTGAACACCAAAACTATTCCCCATTTGGGTAAGGGAAGCCCATAACGTCACCTGTGTCCCCCTTTTTTCCCATACCTAAAGTGCTACCTCCTTTCCCACTCCTTCCTATTATATAAATATATAAATATATATATATATACACACACGTATCCCATACCACTTTTTTGCTTTTCGAGAAAAATGCAATAATAGAATTATAGACGGAGAAATCTTCCCCAGTTTTATCTGTCACCTATTTCAATTTTCATTATTAGAAAATTCTCAATTTATTTTTGTCTAACGGCTCATTTTCTAGTAAATTATGAGATCTATTCTTTCCTTTCTTCTTTGTGTCATGGTGGTTAAGAAGAATATATAAACAACATAATGGAAACATCATCTCATTCATTTCACACATATTATCAATTAAAGAATGTGATTCTCAATCGCTTCTTAATAAAAGAAGCTTCCATGGTTGAACTATAAAAAGTAATAAAATTTAATTAAGTAGAATCATTGGAGTCTATTTTTAAGGGATTAATTTTAATCTAATCATATTCATTATTGTTATATAATTCAATGCAATTAATAGTTGATTTATAATAAGAGATGGAAATAGTACTGTTTTTAGCACTTCCAAATGCATGGAAATTATCTATGCAACAAAATAGCATTGTAGATTGGTTTTTGTGGTCAATTCAACACACAGTTGTTCAAAATATGAACATACTCCTATCTAACAGTTTTTCGGCTCCATTTAAACGCCAAAAACTTTTCTAGCTATCAAACAAGGCCTTCAAAATAATGAATTTGTACTATCTTTGTACAAAGTACAAACCATGGGAATACAAGTCAACGTGTAATGAACTGAGTCACAAATTCAGCTGTTGAAGACTGCATTTCAACCTTCATATTCTCAAAAAATATCTCAGCTTTTGGAGCCAAAAACCATCCAGATTCCAGCAATGATGATCTCTGAGAACAAGTTAACGACCATGGCACAGGAATACTCTGACTTAGTTGGGATCGTAGTTCCTTTAACAAAGCTAAACTTTAGGACTTTGTTCGTCTGAAGGATGTTCAGGCGAAGCAGGTAGTTGTTCGTCACCGTCGGTTTCAGCTAATACAGGATCGTTAGGAGGTTCCTCTCCACTATCATTAGTCTCTGGGTAAAAATTAATGGGAAACTTTGTAACCCTCGGTTTATCAGAGAGAATGTTTCTCTGAACCCTATCGATCAAGACTTTGGCTGGAGGTTCTTCTCTTAGCTGCTCATCGTCATAATCATTGTTTACGTAGTAACCGACACGGACAAACTCCTGACCCATGTATGAGCAGGTCAACAGAAGTACAGTCACACCAATGATATCTTCAGGAATTCTGGACGGGTCCGGAGGGTCAGCCTGGGAATGATCCATGTGGGAGTGATAGCAAGGTTAGCTCTATAAACAAGATGATGTATGATAACAAAATACAGAAATTTGTCAGGGAAGTTTACCTGCAATACGAAACGATAATTGCCAACATTGACAGGTCCAACAAGAACACACTCCAAGAGTTGATCATAAGTCTCAACCTCAGCAGACCCCACGTAAATTAGTTTCCATTCCAAATCTGAAACAGAATGAGAAAACAGTAGAAACGTTAAGTTAACAGGGTACTACTATAAGTACAATGATAGATCAATGCAATTGGCTAGACATCTAAAGAAGGAAAAGCGCATATGAACAGAGTTAACAGTATTTCCATTCATCAATTGGATACTATTCTCGGGGGTGTCGTAGAAAAAACTGCATATTCACACCACTTCAAGAAATATCCACGCCTAATGATACAGTTCAATCTAGTTGCTTAATCATACTTTTCTTTTTCTTTTTTTTTCTTTTTTTCTTTCTTTGTTACCTGAACGAAACAATGATATCTGGGTACATAGATCAGGATAGGTGCCTTATATAGCACAATCCAACAGAAAAATATTATGAACAAGAAAACATTTAGGAAACTAGAGCTTTTCTTTTAAAGAAACACATGTTATTGAGAATATTTGTCATAAAAATAAAAATAAAAACAATAAAAAAAGGCTAAGTTGTGTGCCTCATTAAGGAGGCCTTGCTTCTATGAAGCTTCTTACAAACTGCTCCAGATCCATACATTACCACAATAATACAGACCGAAAATATCAAGAAGAGCTTCATTTTCCCCTTATCTTGGGGGTTCGGATGTGTCCCAACTCCATAAGGACTGTGTTTGAAAAATATGAAGCATCAGATGAATAAGAGGACCTGAAGGTAACTCCAGACTGTAAGCGATTGTACCCACTCTTTGGATGATACAAAGTGGACAACAGTCAGAAGTAAAATTTTCATATCTTCGATCTAATACAGACTGTTGACTGTACGGCTAAAGTTTCAAATGGACCAAAGCACCTGTTGCATATTCCATGTCTGTCAGACGGAAGTTAGCTAACTGTTACATTTGAGCTCTAAGCCAATTCCAATTCTAACCATCCAAAACTGCATTTTATTCCACCAAGAGCTAATCCAATCCAACATTGCTTGGACTTTCTTTTGGTCAGTCTGAACCAATTGTTCTGAGGTGCTATGGCCTACTATATATACTAGTTGGCCTTGCATAAATGCACTTTCCTTTTATTTAACACAGATCTTGTTTTTCTAACAGGTTCCTTAAAAATAATTAATAAAAGTAAAAACAAATTTGAATGTCTGTAATGACGTCTTCAATACATCATTCATTGAAGCCTTTGGAAAAACTGTGACTGATTTCAATGACCTGCAGCCTTATTCCATAAAAAATACCAGAAAGTATTTCAGATTCTGTTCCCTGCCTTCCTGTTAACATATACCACCTAAGTTCTGAAGTACACAAGAGTGTTCTTTAAACATATGCCCCAAGTACCTCAAGAGCCCAATCAAATACAGACCTCGCTGCTGGAGCATTGACTAAACAAAGAACATAGTCTCTTCTGAGATATCCTAATGTTGGGCACAAAGTAAGAAGTTGGAGAACTAAATGGTGCCCTTTCAATAGCCAATATCCAAACCATATACACATCAAACAATCACTTTTTAAGTTTCATCATAAACCTCTATCAAAGTAATTTTTTTTTTTTTTAACTTGATACCAATAAAGCCATTGCAGCCTATCTAATGTTGCTATCATCACAAAAATTTAATCATACTCAGGAAATGCCAAAATTATTTGATTGATATGCTCATACAATAATCCAATTGACCAAGATACATAAATAAACTGAGATAAATATTCTGGTTACATCATCCGTGATCCCATTAGATATCCAATAAATTGAAAATTAGTAATATCCTATCCCTCAACATATATAGGGCTAACAACATCAGTTAATTACCTTCAATCTTAGATGGAGTAGCAATGAATACAGAGGGAAAATATTAGGAATCATGATATGATAATCACTGGCATACTCACTAACATGCAATATAACATAGAGAATAAGGTCCTAGACTTTCCAAGTGTATCTTCAGGCTCATCTTCAAAAAGCATGCAGAGAATTTTGCAACCTTAGAGGTACAGGTAAATAAAAGCTTGGACCAAGACGACAATAAGATACTCACCTAAAAGTCCAAGACAAAGTGTTAACTAGCCATTTTGCCGAAACCAAATATCCAGTTCAAGAACATTTACAGTTTGCACCAAATGATAAGGATAAAGCCTAGAAATAACTACAGCATCTCCCTCTCTCACTAGTCACTGCTCGCTAGAGTGATATAAACTAAAGCGCCCATGAAGAGATGACAGAAACTATAATAGAGATTAAGGGAGACGATTTTTTTTTTTTTTTAAGGTATAAACACCATTCATTACCAATCCAAAAATCAAGGGATTAATTTCATTCCCCCAAACTGTTAAGAGCTATATTCTCTTACAAATCCAAGAAAGGTCATCTTACACTGTCTTTTACAATCAAACCACATTTTTCTTTCCATCAAGTAATTCGGCTGATGTAAGCAGAAATTCCTCGGACCCTTGAGGCAATATTGAAAACTTTATACACAGATAAGAAATATTAGATACAGGATTCAAAGTCAAAGACTAAAGGACTTCGGTATGAAGGTGCGCCCGAGTACTACAAACCTGTTCGTAAGTTACCAAAAACTATCTGACATTAGTTTAACTTTTCCGAGATTGCATTCACAGTCAATTATGCAAAAAGCTCTGGAAGATTAACCTCTAAAAAGTAAACCCTAATAAAACTTAATTGAAATAGTAGTGAAAGGGAAATCATCACTGAACACACATAGGACATAGAAAGCGACAAAAAGTAGATCGAGGGAATACCGTATTTGAGAGAAGACAAACACTCGTAGGAGATCTCGAACTGAAGGGGAGTAGAGAAGGGCGATGGATTGTCAAGAACTGCAACGTTCGTGATATTCACAGCGCTCATTGTGTTCGAATTCGATAGAAACAGTTGGGTCACATGGAATTAGCGGAGAAACGAAATAACTCAAAACCCTACTGGCCAATTCGAATCGTTAATCGAACATCAAACATGGTGGAATCAAAAAGAAGTTGAAAAAGAACGAAGTCGGAAGTCCCACGGCAAGAAAAAAAAAGGAAAAAAAGCCGGGAAGAGAGATTAATCTCTATTATTTGGGGCGGTGACCGGCGATTACCGGTTGCAGGATTTGGCGGGAGTGGTGTGGGCACGAAAATGATTGTGGTGGCGTATGGCGGGCAGACGAATTTCATTTTCAGGCAAATTTTGATTACAAATCTAACGCTCAAGAACCAGGATTCGATCGGGCTCACATAAGGCCGACCAAGTCCTGGGTCAACCACCATCCAAAGCCCTGGCCCGATCACTATTCAAGCCCAGCCAACCATGCACTAGCCCCAAATGCCCAAATGGCACCTCGACCAAGGCTGAGGTGGCCCATTCTACTCTAGGGCCCGTCCCAGTTTGGGAAGTCCTACGAGCTTGGTTCAACTTCTCGTGGTCCAGTTTGAAGCAAAATTTAGAAACCCTAGGTCAACCCCTCGAATAAATACTGACTTCAACAACCCTAAGTTCTACAACAAAGCCCATATGACAAATACTGCATATAGTGATCGAGTGAAGTGAAGTTACATAACTCAACTAATCCGACCCTAACAGTGAAGTTACTTAAGTACTTTTTCTTTTTAAAAAATTTAAAGTAGTGACAAGAATGTATACGACAAGGTGGTAGGTTGACCGTGTCATAGAATTAGAGAGGTCATTCTCCACTTAGTTAACCCAAGTTAATCTCGGAGAGAAACGGTTAAGCTTGTTGTATGACACGCGGAAGAGGATAAAGTTGAGTACCAAAAAGTTATTTAATAATTGTTAATCCACATGGAAGTAATAAAAGAAAAAGGGTAATGAAGCATACATTCCCTCAAAAGAGTGAAAGACAAAACAGCATGGGGCCAAGAGAGGGAGACAAAAGCACCTTCCCGTCAGATCCCAACACCAAAACACAACACACAACACACTCTCCTTCTTTGGTACCCATTTTTAATATACTTCAAAAGCTAAGCAGTTAAAAGGAAAGGAAGAAGACTGGTAGATCCCTGAGCGTAGAAACTTCTCCTTAACAAACACGTTTTAAAATCGTAAATCTAATGGTGATACATACATAAGAGTTAAAACGGATACTAGCGGTAGACTTCAGCTAGGGACGAGGAACGGGAGTAATGAGAATCCCAGTCACTGTTAGCATAAAAATGCGACAAACTGAGATGGATGCAGCACAGCACAGGGTTCCAACAAAAGAATACATAAATAAGTTAGGAAGAAGACAGAAGCTTAAAAAGCAGTCAACGTTGGGATAACGTCAGCAAAAATGACAAGCAAAGCCTGCCCAAAGTGGGCGTCCATTGTCCCACACCGTCTGTCCTCTTCTAAGTACGCCCTTAAGCCCTTGAAAGGGGTGGCTTGGTATAATTAATTAGCACCCTCAAAAGGGCGTGCCACCTTTGTGTGTTCAGGTAATGAGAGAGAGAGAGAGATAAAGGAAAGGCCATGCCTTTACTTACTACTTGGGGTTCCCTAATCTATAACTCCAAATCTATTTCTGGCCTGCTTCCCAAAAGTGGGAGACCAATAGACAGCATAAGTCATTCCCACACACCTTGCCCCGCACTCCCTCTCCCCATTCTTTACTTAATTCTACACAATACAACAAATGGTTTCACCTTTACCACGTCACAAACCTTGGCTTCTGCTGCAAAAAACATAGCTAATCATCTCATTTAGCCGATATTGTCCGTTTTGGTTTATTACGTATTGCTCTCAGCCTCACAATTTTAAAACGTATCTGTTAAGGAGAGGTTTTCATACCCTAATATTCCGTTCTCTTCTCCAACCGACGTGGGAACTTAACGAAGTCGATCCAGCGAGCTTTTGATTTTAAGGAAACAAAAATGTTGGAGAGGAAGTGGAGGCAAAAGTAGTATGGAAAGAAGTGTGGATGATGAAGAAATGAACAAAACATAGAAGAAAGAAGAAGAAAACAAAGGGTAAAACATAAGAAGTATAATTAATTAATATACAGTAATTAGAGAGAACATGTTGTGTACATGTCTGGAACATAAGAGAAACATGCGTGCTCCCACTCCACTCACCAATATCACTACTCTACTTCAACAACAACAACAATAATAATAATAACAATAACCAACCTTTCCCTTTTACCTCTTATTTTACTCCCATTTTTACTTTTACACCACACCCTCATTTTTTACCATTCTATTTTTAACCTAACGACAATACAATTTATTTTTAAGGATAATAGAGAGGTTGTAATAATTTAATAATAATTGAAGTGGTGGAGTTTAAACTAAAGTTTGGATGGGTTTGTTTCATAGTGCAGTTGTTTGTGTTGAGAAGCAGTATGAGAGTAAATTGATGAATATATGGAAGAAAAAACGATGGAACAAAAGAAAACGCATACCACAAATTTGGAAAAGGTGAGAAACATAGATTTGTGACGTCCACGTTGTTTTGTTTGGAGCCCATATTATTTTATTCAACAAAGGGGATTGAAATGCAATGATCAAGATCAGTGGCAGCCGTCTGATCTCTCTCTCTCTCTCTCTCTCTCTCCTGCCGCCCGACAACCTTCATGTTTTTCCTAGGAACAACTTAGATTTTAGATCAGACATGTTTCGTCTACAGTACGTGTTTATTTCTAATATAATAAAGGGAAAACAAGGAACAAAAAACAGGATCACCCTGCTTACTTAATACTTATCAATTGAGATTCAAAGAATATAGACATTACTTTAATTATTATGTCCCCAAAACACCTGAACCTTTGTCACCCTAACAAAATTAGGGTATGATCTCCATAACATACATTCTTATATACCTCCTTAGTTGAAGAGAGAAACGAAACGAGTGGAAACTTCTATTTAGTAGACGCGTTTGAAAACCATGACGTTGACGACGATACATAACGGGATGCAAAGAGTTAATAGCGTATTGGAATTGAAGTTGGTATCAAAATTGAAAGAAAAGGGTGTTGTTTTGTTCATGTTGTGGTTGTTCTTCCCAGATTCTTTCACTTTTTCTCCTCTTCATTATACTTAAAAAAATGAAAACTCCACGGTGTTCCTCTCTGTCTTTGAGATATCGCATGCGCTCGCTGACCACTATCGCTCTTCTACTTTTAGAGGGAGACCAAAGCTTTTAGCTTTTTGGCCCTTTATTAAATTAAGAACCTCAGAAGCTGTCCCTTGAAAACAAATATTCAACAACACAACACACCCCCCCACTTCTCAAATCTTTCAAACCCTCCCCTCTATAAATAATAATCCACACTCCCCGTCTTTGTATTCTCATCATTCCATTCATCTTCTGCGTTTTGTCTTTGTTTTGGAAGAATATGCATTACCAAACCACGCCATCTTGGGGGTGCTATATGGCCACCACCGCCGCCGTGGAGGATCCGGTGGAGCGGATAGAGCGGTTGGCAGCGGAGAACGCGGTGGTGATATTCAGCATTAGTACGTGTTGCATGTGTCATGCTATAAAGCGGCTGTTTTGTGGGATGGGAGTGAACCCAACAGTGCACGAGCTGGACGAGGACCCCCGAGGTGGGGAGATGGAGAAGGCCTTGATGACGCTGTTGGGAACCTCCTCTGCCGTCCCCGTCGTGTTTATTGGTGGTAAGCTGGTGGGCGCCATGGATAGAGTCATGGCCTCCCATATCAGTGGAACCCTCGTCCCTCTCCTTAAAGACGCTGGAGCTCTCTGGCTTTGACTCCATTATTCTCTGCTTCTTTTCTTTAAAGTTTTTACAGAGGAAGAGGAGGGCTGAGTGTTTTTTTCTTTTTTTCTTTTTCTGGGTTTGATTTGTGAGTCCCCACTACTTTGGACATACTAATTATTCAACTAATTATTAATGTTCACTTTCTTCCCATCATTTCCTTTGATCACCAGAAATGTAATCGCTCTTATCTCCCTCCTCTGTATTTCCCGAGTATTTAATTAACACATTTTTACTCCTCTTTAGTTATTTTCTCCATTTACCTTACAAATACTTCTTTTCCCTTTAAACATTTATGTCAAAGTTGATATTTTAGTTGGAAATAAGTAGTTAAACATTGATAGAAATTTTAACCACAAATACTTCGGTATTTTTTCGAGTTTCTCTTCAAAACTTTTAAAACGCGTCTACTAAGGAGAGATTTCCACACCTTTACAAAAAATGTTCCGTTCCTCGATCTCACTCCCTTGGGAGCCAGCGTCCTCGTTGCCATACTGCCCAGTGTCTGGCTCTAAATCATTTGTAACAGCCCAAGCTCACAGCTAGTAAATATTATTTGCTCACGCTCTTATAAAGAGTTCTTCTAAAGAATACTTAGTTATAAAGAGTTCTTCTAAAGAATACTTAGTTATAAAGAGTTCTTCTAAACAATACTTAGTTATAAAGAGTTCTTCTAAACAATACTTAGTTATAAAGAGTTCTTCTAAACGATACTTAGTTATAAAGAGTTCTTCTAAACAATACTCAGTTATAAAGAGTTCTTCTAAACAATACTTAGAAAGCTTGAATAAGAGCCCAATCTTGGCACCCCAACAGCAAGCAGCCCTTGTCCTCCCTAGGAAGTACGGCCCGTTATGGCTGCTTCTCGTTCCACTAGGGATTCCGGATAAATTGCTAGTAAGTTCCCGCTGTGGAGACGCTTCATGGCTCTCCGACGTGGGAGTTGAACATGTTTGGCGTTAGGCCTTCAAGATCTTCTCCAATTGCGTGGAAGTCAATTGGTTGAGCACCAGCCGGTTTCTCGTACGGCGTCGATGGCGGGGCCTCCTCCTGAAAGCAACTACTTGTGCACATGCAAGAAAGTGAAGTCCACTATCTTGTTCCGACGCTTTTAAATGGGAACAACCAACCAACCAACTTGAATACATCAAATCAAAAGTATCAAGATTAAAATGGCCTCTCCCCATCTAAGTACAACTCTACTTCACCCTCCAGGTTAATAATAAAGATCAACTTATTAATTCCCTACTCCGACCCATCAAGCTATGGTTGAGCTGATTTGAGGCTGCTTTCGTGGTGGCAGCAGTGGCGATGGCATCGGTTGTGGTAGTGGCGGCAGATGCCGCGGATTCCCTCCGTTCTTAATCTCCTTGTTGTTGTGGCAGCGTGGAGGCAGTTGTAATGGACACTGTTTGATTATAGACTTCGGTAAGAGCCCAAACTCATTCCTCTCCGACCAAACACAATTCACCCCTTCAGGGTCTAGCATTGGAATTTCACAATTCACCTCCTTTTAGGGCCTAATGTCCGGTGTCCACCCCCTTTAGGGCTCAGCTTCTTAGCTGGCACACCGTTCGGTGTCTGGCTCTGATACCATTTGTAACGGCCTAGGCCCACCACTAGCAGATATTGTTCACTTTAGCCCGTTACATATGGCTATCAACCTCACAGTTTTAAAACGCATATGTTAGGGAGAGGTTTTCACACTCTTATAAAGAAAGACTTCGTTTTCCTCTCCATCCAACCAACCGTTAATGATTCTTCGTTTGACCCACAAACAAACACTTGAAGAGCTTAGAAAATTTGGTGGTAGTATTTGGAGTCATGTCCTAGATTTTGTAGTGTAGATGATATTCTTGAGCGTTCAACAAAGAAAAAGAAGAAAAAGTGAAATCCGAAAGGACGAATTGTAGGTGTTTCAAGAACAAATGAACTCTTTCTTGGTTATTAATGGGCAAATCATTTTTGTGACTGCACTAGAATCAGAAGCGTACAACTCTGAAACCAAAGAAAATGGAGGTAAAGTGGAGGGGAAACAAGAAGGTGGGTCTTATAATAGGCATCGACTGATTCCCAAAAACTCATGCCTGCCCACATTTTGTTAGACAGCCAACACCTTCTTCTAGATAATCCTCCCTGCTGATCCAAAACTCAGGTGCATCCTGGATGTGTCAACATACAGTGACCTCTTTTCTCAAATGGTTTAATAACGTTTTCGACATCGCCATACTCAAACATACCTTCATTATTCCTGCTAGGACTGCACCTCCCAGATACACCATGTGCTTTCTTCTTGGTGGATCCTCTATGCGCAATCTCAGTTTCTATGAACCATTCAGATTAATTACAGGCATATACAATAACTAATACCTAACGGGATCGGATTAGATATTACCCTTAAACCATCTCTGTTTCCCTTCAACACGACTTCGAGATAGCGCTCAACTATTTCCTTCTCCAAACTGAATATTATTACAATTAGTCACCCATGTAATCAAGATCTAAACACATATTAAACACCAATTACGGGTCAACCCTATGAAGTAATTACAGACCAAGGAAGAGGTACACATTACCGACTAGGCAATCCTGGATACATTGTGCTCCCACCACTTAAAACGATATGCTGGTAAAGCTGCAACCCAATGATATTCACATTTACTTTAACATCAAAAATGAATATCCATTTCTTGAAATCATATGAAACATCTAACCATACCATCATCCGATTATCAATATCCATTTCTTGAATGCAACGAAAAACCATATCTGCTATGCCATCCCCTTCAATATCTATCAGTTCCTGCATCAAGGAACGAACTTCATTTATTATTTAATCAACCTTGTTTTAAGTACAGTGCACATAACAATGTTGAACAAAGAAAAGAAAGCTTTGTTAAAAATCACAGGCTTACTGGAGTAAAAAGCGCCTCAGGAGCTTGAAAACGTTCCGTGCCAACTTTGATCACCCTTCCATCTGGAAGCTGCTCAAAGTAAATCATCCACGTGAAATTGAAATAACATCAAACACAACTCTCAGTAGGACCAAAACCAAGTAAAAGGACTATCAAATCCACAAACTTCAAAAAAAAAGTCTGCAAATCATGTCAGAACAAGAATACGCCATCTTAGTTGAGTTGAGGCAACCTGGAGTTCAAATGCAATGATTTCGACCCAAATTTCGAAGAAATATAGCCTATAAAAGTGTATGCACGCGCTTAAAACCGAAACCCTAATTGGGTCGTTCAAAGCACACGCATAAAAAAATTGAGTCACGGTAGATATGTTTCGACATTGTTGTGGGGAATGTTAATACTCGAGTATTTCAACTAAGAATTATGCTATCTTAGTTGAGTTGAGGCAACCTGGAGTTGTTGGCTTTCGGGCCTATCACCCTTTTAGTTATGTAGCTAGGTCCATTAGGATAATTACTGTTGTGGCTTCCAGACTCTTCAATCTAAGTCAGAGGTGTTTACTTATACGGAGTATGATTAATTTGAATTCCTCGAAGAATTTCCAAAGGTGACTTACAGTGTAGTTCTTGACAAGAATGGTGGTCTCAAGCCCCAGTTGATATTCCCTCTTGTAATCATAACTGCACATATATACATATGTATATGCATCATTAAAGCATGGTGAACAAGCACATATCAAAAGCATACGAAGTCGAATTGTTTAGTCGACCTTATATAGCATAACTTCTCCTTAATTTCCCTAACAGCCTCGAAATCAGCAGACCTATTCATCGAATACCTTCAAGAAGTTGTATGTGTTAGCCAAAGAACAATCCATTTAATTGAAGAAATAATTTCTTAGTTTCCATCCAGTTTATATTTGCAATGAAAAATAATTCCCACCCTCTCCGTGAGAGTAAATCGACAAGATATGAAGTAATGTGTCGCCCAGCTATGTTCATTCTTTTTGTAAGATGAGGAAATGAGTAACCATCAACAACTGGAACCTGGAGAACAAATTTACTTTGTTCAATAAGCACAAGGAAGATAAAAGATTTCAACAATATGTAAATTATTTACCACATGAGTGACACCATCACCGGAGTCGATGACTAGCCCAGTCAGTAAACCTGGCAGAGGAAGAAGAATGAGTGAAGAATTAGCTGAAAAACACGAGTGAATTTGAGGGTGTTTACCGTAGGTGTATGCCTTTTTCTTCTGCATCGTAATCATATTTACTTTTCTGTTCAACAATTATGATCTACTAACCAAATATATAAAGGAAGCTACACCTTCATTCATCTTTATAAGCACCTTGAGCATACAAAGTTAGAACTGCTTGGATTTGAATGAAGACCCCAGAAAAGTTGTACTTCTCAAACATGGTCTCAACCTGTTTGGTTAAATTGACCCAACTCATTAATGAAATCGAAAGAAAATTGAAAGCAAATCAAAGCTCACAAACCATTTGTTCACGGTTCCTTGAAGGATTGAGAGGTGGGTCTGTGAGCAAAATTTTACATTCTTTTGGATCTATCTATTGGCAGCAAAAACAGAAGCAATTTAGTTCAGTATTATATGTATAATGCTGATTGTAAGTGCTACAAAATCCTTGCCTTCAGTTCATTGAAAAAGGCATGGTCCCACACATGACCCATATCATCCCAGTTTTGGACAACTCCATTGTGAACTGGATAGGTTATATCAAGTTGATGACGCAAATCTGCACAGCTTTCTCCGACAACAATGTCCTAGGAGTAATTCAGAGATGATTGCTCAGTTCACTACACTACAATATTCAAATGAAAACCGAGGAGCGATTCTTGTTCGATGAGCGACACAAACAAAACAGGGAAATTGCGAACCTTCAACTCCTGTTCGATGAGCGATTCTTCGTAGCGAAGCAGGGGCCTCCCCACCACACAAGGAAACACAGATGTGGGAAAATTCTCCCCGGCGAATCCACATTTCACGTACTGCGATTAATCAACGATCTAATTTTAGGCAAACGAATCGAGAAGAGGGTGATCGAGGGGGAATAAATCAATAGGTTGAAGCAGCGATTAAAAGAAGAAAGAGATACCCCAGTTCCGTTGTCGCAGACGATAACCTTCCGATTATCCATGCCGTCGCGATGCGGCTTTGTAGCAGATGGTATTGGCTGCCACTTTTGTAAGAGGGATTTGGTTGGGTTGCGATGGCTTGAACTTGAAGTTAAGGAAAGCACGGAAGAGAAATACTATACGAACACAGATCACCCATGAGCCTACACGAGGTTTCCTTACCAATCTCAAAGAAACAAAGAATATCCTTTTTTTAGAATTGCAATAAGTCTTAAGTTGGAATTAATACATTTTCATTAAAAGAAAGATTAAAGTTCATTGGTGAATTATATCAAGTTCAATCCATGAACTTTTTTTTATTAATGCTTGAATCCTATTTCGAGGAAAAATTATTGTCATTATTATTATTATTTTTAAGTTCAACCATGATTATTCATTTTGCCTCCATATTGTGTTCATCAATCTCATTTCGTCAATTACTCCCAAAGGAGACAATTCGAGGAAGGACCGACTCAGAAACGAAAGCCGTTCACTCCCGCGCAGTTTTGAAATGAAGCCACATTTACAAGAATTAGCTACTCGAGTGAGCAGAACCATACTATCAATTTCAAATCACACAAGGGCGGCTGGATCATGGACCCCTTCACTGGAGCAGAATTTGCATCGACTCGGTTTTCGCGAAACGCTAAATCCATCGCTTGTCTCTCAAGTCATCGATCCTCATCTTCTCAGTCATCACTCCCTCGCTCTCGGTTTCTTCAATTGGGCTTCTCAGCAACCTGGTTTCGCCCACAATTCTGAATCCTATAAGTCGGTTCTCAAGTCTCTCTCTCTTTCACGCCAATTTGGGGCCATTCATAGTCTCTTGAAACAGGTAAAAACTCAGAAAATTGGTCTCGATTTATCTGTTTATCACTCTGTTATTGATTCGTTGATCATTGGCAAGAAGACACATGATGCTTTTCTGGTTTTTAAGGAAGTTACTTCAGTTACCCACGTTATTGGATCCGAACCATGTAATTCGCTTTTGGCTGCTCTTGCTTCTGATGGGTTTTTTGAGCATGCCCAGAAAGTGTTCGATGAAATGTCTCTTAAATGCATTCCTTTTAACACTCTTGGATTTGGTGTGTTTATATGGAGGGTTTGTAGAAACGCTGATGTAGTTAAAGTTTTGAACATGCTAGATGATGCTATGACCAATAATTCGGAGATCAATGGATCTGTTGTTGCCACGTTGATCATTCATGGGCTCTGTGGGGCATCTAGACTTTCAGAAGCTTCAAATATTTTGGATGAGCTTAAGAACAGGGGTTGCAAGCCTGACTTTTTGACGTATTGGATTCTTGGAGAAGCATATCAGTCAGCAGGGAGTGTGGTTGACAGGGAGAAAACCCTGAAGAAGAAGAGAAAGCTGGGGGTAGCTCCAAGGCTTCATGATCATAAGGAGTTCTTATTTGCTTTAATAGCTGGGAGACGGATATGTGAAGCTAAAGAGTTAGGTGAAGTTATTATGAGAGGAAATTTTCCTATGGATGAAGATGTTTCTAATGTGCTGATAGGATCAGTCGCTGCCATTGATCCTTCCTCTGCTATTATGTTCTTGAAGTTCATGGTCGAGAAAGAGCGATTCCCCACTCTCTTGACTTTAAGAAATCTGAGTAGGAATCTATGCAAGCATGGAAAGATTGACGAACTGTTGGAAGTTTATCAAGTTCTGAGTAAACATAACTACTTCGATGATTATGATAGATATCATTTAAGAATTTCATTCTTATGCAAGGCTGGAATGGTGAAAGAGGCCTATGGTGTTCTGCAGGAGATGAAGAAAAATGGGTTTGCCCCTGATGTATATTTTTACAATTATGTGCTAGAAGCATGTTGTAGAGAAGATCTACTTCGGCCTGCTAGGAAGCTGTGGGATGAGATGTTTGCCAGTGGGTGTGGAGGTAACTTAAAGACGTATAACATCCTCATTCAAAAGTTTTCGAAATGCAATCAGACGGAGGAAGCTTTGGTGCTTTACCGTCATATGCTTGGAAAAAAGGTGGAACCTGACATTACAATCTACACGTCCCTGCTTCAAGGGCTCTGTCAGGAATCACAACTGGAAGCTGCTTTTGAAGTGTTTAGCAAGTGTGTTGAACAGGATGTAAATCTTGCGGGAACCTTGCTGAGCACTTTTATCCTGTGTCTGTGTAAAGCAGGCAAGTCACTTCCCTGGTTAATTCTTGTGTGCTTGTATATGCATTTCTAATTTGGAGTCATTTGTTTCTCACATAACAAGTCCCATAGTCACCGCCATACTTGACCATTTACAAAACCTCTTCTATAGCCCAAATCACTCTCTTCTGGGGTTATCTGTTAGATAACACCCTTCATCTAACACCCTTCATAAACAACCAAAGCCATTGTTGACCCTGTAACATCCTCACTTCTATTGGCTAAATCACTCTCTTTGGAGTTATCTCTTCGACTACACCCTTGTCGGCTATGTTGCCCAAACACTCATCTGAATTAGCCGTGTCCACATCGAGCCTCCTTGCCTCTTTTTGTCCTACAAAGAGTCCTGTAGAACCAGAAAACGGTTCTGTATTCAATATTTTCATTTAATTTAACTTGGGTTCAAAACACTGCAGGTCATTTTCTTGCTGCGTCCAAATTACTCCGTGGTCTCACAAGCGACATTGCTCACCCAGACTCCCATGTAACTTTACTGAAAGGTTTTGCAGATGCTGGAGAGGTTCCACTTGCTAAGCAACATGTGGAGTGGGTTCAAGAAACCTCTCCATCAATGTTGTCTGTTATATCCAGTGAGTTATTAGCATTTCTTCCTTCCTCTCCAAAAGCAGATCCAATTTTACAGATTCTTCAAACAATACAAGAACTATCACGTTTCAACAATTGATGAATGATATTCCTAAAGATCTTCAAACATACAATAAGGCAGGCAATTTTGTGCATCTATTTCCATTAAGTTTGAGGCCAATAATTACAGCTTTACAGTCTTTTCTACAATTTTTGTAGAATAAGCATTTTCCTCACACTACACTGTCCTATGCACATCATTTTCTTAAAAGACAACAAATACATACATCCAATCAAACTTGCCTTTCAACAGAAGAAGGTAGGCTTCTTCTGGGTTTATAGTTATTCCAAACCCCTCACTTGTAAGGGTGAAAGGAAGGGTCCCTATACATTTACATTGTCCCTAGAACTTGATCGTGTATCTGTGCATCTTTTTTACTTGTGAAAGAATATGCACACAAAGGGCAGAACAGCTGCTTTCAAGAGTAGGATCTTATCAATTTGAAATTTTGGAATGTTCTTGCCTTGAAGAAGTTCCCCAAGAAGACTCCTGTTGTTGTCTCCTTCGGGGACGTTTCAGAGAGGCACGAGTTGTGTTTCACCTGCAACATGGCATCCCCGATCTGTTTTCGAATGGACTCAACGATCTTCGAATCGATGGTGGTTCCTGTCATGTCTGTAACATAGAAAATGTCCTTTGCTTTTCCATGTTTGGTGGCTATTTCTGCTCTCCTGATACACAGGCTGTTCTCCCTAAATACTCTTGTGATATCTGAGAGGAGCCCAACTCTGTCTTCTGCATACAGTTCTAGTTTAAGTCCCTGCAAAGGAAGCCAGACAACATTATATATTGCAGATACTTCACCTTCAAACAATAAGCAAAAGAAACTCAACAATGACTTCTCTTGTACCTCAGACTCCCTTCTTTCAATAGCTGCTTCAAGACAATTCAATACTCGATCTCTTTCCGCTTCAGAGCTAATCGGCAACCCATCCTTGTGTCTTATGTAAAATTCCTGAAAAGAAAAGAACCAGTTTTCTTTTAAACCACAACTAACTCAAAAGCTTAAATGGTTCAAGGGATCTTAAAATTACCAGATAAGCTTCCGTTCTCCCAGTGTTGACCATGCCATGAAAGACAAAATATTCCATGTCCGTCAAAGTGCAAATGACATCAAACAGCAGCTTAGGGCGATCTCTAGATCTGGTAGTAATCACAGTGTAATCCTTCTCTGTGCAATCCAAGACAGTAACATGGGGTCTCAAGTTCTTATGTTCAACCTCAAGCCTTGTTTGGACAGCCCTTTCATAATCTCTATCAGTCTGCATGATCTGATGCAGCCTTCTGTCTGTGCTGGTGACCCCAGGAGGGGAAAGGGTCATTTTGGCTTCCTTTAATTCGCCATTCCCTCTGAGAACATTGCACAGTAACTCCTTGATTGTTAAGAGCCGCTGTGTATCTTTGATGGCTCCGCCAGTGGCATCATCTGTCACATGCACTACAGCTGCAGCCCTATTATTGTGTGTCCAAACGTCAGCATTTACTACATTACAGTGAAGGTCCGCAAGAACAGCACAAACTTCAGACAATAAACCAGGCCTGTCATTACCAGACAGCTCGATCGAGGTGTGATCTTCTGAGGGCATCACACCGACGGATTCCCTCAAAGATGGCACAAAACTCGCATCCACTTCAAGCCTCTGTGTAGTGAAGTTAATAATCTCATTATAACACAGCCCTCATAAGAGATGAAACATTCATTTATTTATCCCATATTACATGTACAAGGGTTTTAAATCCTATAAATTGAAAGGTGCTTTACCATTTGTATGGCGTTTATCACTTCTTGATCTCTGATTTTGTTTCCTTCACAAGTGATAACATTAAAAACTGGAAAACAAAGTAACCCATAAGTGGTTAAGTTAAGCTTTGCAGATTCAAAGTAACTGAAAAGACAGAACTACTTACCATCCATGAACCAACCTCCATCAGAGGAGATATAAGCTTTGGTCACTACTAAGTTCATATCCATGAGGACTTGCACAACTTTCAAGAGAATCCCGTGCTTGTTCATGCTGTCAACCTAATGAGTAGAAGGAAAGAAATGGTAGCAATCTTTAGCTCATGATTGAACTTTGTTTTTTAGAGGAAAAAAAAGAACAATAAGTGCAGGGCAGAGTTGAAGATCATCAAAATCCTAGAGAAAGCACCTGGATGACTGTAGCATCCTTACAAGCGTTATTGTCAATCACAACTCTGCAGGGACGGAATGAATAAAATAAATCAGAAGAAGAAAAGCAGAGAAGAAATTGTATTCTGGAGTAAAACAGAGGGGAGAATTATTCTAGAACAAACAGCCACAAAACTCGGATATCATGAGTTCATTCACTTCAACTCGAGTAAATGGATTGCAATAGGAACCAAACCAAATCCGCTTTTAATCGTTGACATTACTCCAAGAAGTCAGCAAAACCAAGAAACTTGGAAGAGGAAAACGGAAACTCAACAGATTTCCAGTAGTTACAGAGGCAAAGAATTTAAAACACCATCACTCATAAAGACCCAGAAGCAAATTCCGAGTCGAAAATCAAAACCGGTTTCATATTGAGATGGCCATAAGAAGGAAGAGGAGTACCTAGGTGGGTTCATCCTCCTGATAAGTTTATCATACTCGTTGTCCATGCTGAAAACCCTCCAGGAATCTCCGCCCAAAAGCAGACTTCAAGAACAGCCCACAAAAACTTACAACCAGAAACGACTAAAGCTGTAGAAATGGAGAACAAATCCTTCCAGTAGCAAAAAGGAAGAAGAATAAGAAGAAGAAGGGAAGGCTTAAAAGTAAAGCAGAGAGGGAAAGGGGAAAGGGGAAAGGGGAAAGGTAGAGAAGGGAAGCGTGGATTGGAGGAGGAAAACGGTGAAGGTGGGGTGTTGGTTTTAGGATAGGCAATGAAAGTTTAGGTGCGTAGCTTCTTAATTTGTAGGATTTGACTATATCTATTTCCATGGCGACTGGAGGAAAGGTTTTTGTGGGTATTATTGATGGCGATTGCCCAAGTTGTGGAGGACCACCGAGGCCGCTGCGGATCACGTGTCATCTAAACCGCGGGACTTTGGTCGGAGACTTGCCGCTTCTCTTGCCGCCAATTTCACCGTCAGCGACTCCTAATCTGCCCGCTCTTGTTTTTCTTTTTTTTATGCTTCACTTTCTAAATAATTACTATATATATTTTAGGTTATCTTAAAATCTATCTCTTCTCCATAAAATTTTAAAATATCTAATATATTTTTCCACTTTTAAATTTTAACTTATATATTAAATTTGAAATTTTATTTCTTTGATTACATAGGTTCATAAATTTTAAAAAATAAAATTTATTAAATTAGATATCTAAAATCTTTATTTTTAAAATATTAAAATCGTTTATAGCCTTCTAAAATTTATTATATAATTAGTTCCTACAATTATTAGATTAGATTAGATTTGACCCTATTGGGCACAATATGTGATCTAATTAAATCCATATCAACCCATTCAAATCCATATCCATAAAATATGATCTTATTGGATAATGAGCATTTTAGAAATATAGCTTCATTTAATCTTTTGAATCCTACTTCAAAAGATAACTCTCAAGATTGAACCCTTTTGTTCTATCCATATGTATGGAATCAGCTGCTGGGAATATACTTAGAAAGTTTGCAGAATCTGAACCACTTGCCAAACTGTTGAAGAATAAAGGGAAATTGATCGCAATAAAATTATAGTGGAACCCTATCTATATTCATGAATCATATTATTCTTTTCACACTAAATCACCCTAAAATAAACCAATTTATTTAGTGGGATGACGCCTTCAAGTTCCATCGTCTGCAAACGATTACCAAAATACAGGAGGAACCCAAAATCCCAAGGTTCCAAAACAAAGAAACCAACTGATCTGCTTTAAATTGTATCTTAGTTCTTAAGGATTATCGAACGAAATCGAACTTCTCTACATCACGCCTCGCTTGAAGAGGGATGTAAGAGTTCATCTAGTCCGGTTAAGTTGTAAATGAACCAGACAATAATTCTTAGAAAATCAAATGCAGATGAATAATAACAAAGTCTAGTAAGTTGAAGGTTTGGAAAAAGACTTCAGTCCAAAATTGTTTCGGCATATATGTTGTTTTAAAGTTCTGATACTATTATTGAATGTACAACGATTCAAAAAATCCCCATTAGAAACAGAGGCAATTCAATATGGGTTGGTTACCATAACCTTGCGAATCTACGACCACTTTTGGTCCTTGAGTTGATGCAGTGACTCGCAAAAGCATGAATGAAACTGCACCCGTGTACACAGCTGTGGTTGATTCCATGCTGGAAATTCAAGGCAAAGACAAAAGATTTCATCAAAATGAGGAGAATTCATTCGAGGTAATGCAATGGCACTCTTTCTGAAAGAATCTTTTTGAAACTGTACAAAAATGTCAAACCATACGTATAAACATGCATATTCTCCTTCTCGATAATTCGGTAAACTGATAAATTTTAGTTCTCATAGCTACATGACTAGATAAAGAACAGTTCATTTTAGAAAATCCAACACAAGCTTGGTCACCAGACTGTGGCAAGCTTTTGTGAACAGAAATGGAAGAAGCAAGAGAAAAGAATAAAATAGCCATAGCAGCAGGACATTATACTCACAGCATGAACGCATAGTCAAAAATTACAAATTAAACAG
Organism: Cucurbita ficifolia; assembly: GCA_033971965.1. Lineage (NCBI taxonomy): Eukaryota > Viridiplantae > Streptophyta > Magnoliopsida > Cucurbitales > Cucurbitaceae > Cucurbita > Cucurbita ficifolia. Next base: position 392,923 of record CM066976.1, read on the forward strand.
GCATAGCTTCTTCTCTAAGAACACCGCCCATTTCCATTCTCCATGAATAGTCAACTAAGCCAGCAAACTCTCTGAAAGGCACCCAGAATTAATGAGTGAACATGAACACCTTTATCAAATGAGATCAGAACAGGTTAAACATAAAGTGCAAGAGAATGGCAGTGTCAATTTTCTTTTACCAGATGTTGGTTTGGTAGAAGCAAAACTGTAGTTGCATTAGGTTTGGTGCAATAAACTTGAATCTTAACAAATTTCAAATTTCAGAATAACTTGCAACCGGGATATAGGTACAACCTCAAGGTACACTAATGAGGGGAGAATAGTTCTAGATAACTTTTTTAAGCTATATAAACATCATTATTATTTTAACAAATTTACAAAAAAAATGTCCCATCGGCTTTTCATTACTATAGCTAACAGAAAGAGAACAAATCTATGGCCTACGTTGAATTAAGAGCTTGTAGCAAATCTATTTAAACTAATCATGTAATTAGAGAATTGTTCTTCTTTTTTTTTTTTTTTTTTTTTTTTTTTTTTGGGGGGGGGGGGGGGGGGGGGGGGGGTGGTTTAATATTTAAGACAAAGCTGGAAGAGGGGGTGAAAGAGCAGAGACTAACTTGAGATCATGGCTGACGACAAGTACAGTTAAGTCTTTCTTTAGATTCTTTAAAAGCTTCACAACATCAGCACGAGCCTTCCAATCTATCATATAAGAATGAAAGGGCATTAAACAAAAGCATAGGCCAAAATTACATCCCACATTTCAAAAAGCTTCATATGCCAAGATGCCAAGCGATATGAACCAGTCCTTATAAAAACAATAGAAAATTATTCCAAAAAAAAACATTGGTTCCCAGAAATTGTTGTTAAACATTATTTAAAGCCAAGGGCAAATGAGAACCCAAGTTTGAATAGCATACAACAAGTTGAAGTGGAAGCTATTCATTCTAGCCCTGTGATTTGATTAATGACATACTAAAGGTGAAGACCTTAAGTTCCTGGAATTTCAATGATAAAAAAGCCATCAAGTCAACCGAAATACGTGAACTAAATGATCCAGAATTTCCTTAGTTGGATTTCCCATTTTTTGTCAAATCCCCAAGTTTGTGGGACATTCAACTTCTTTAGTTTTTAGACAACACTATTATATTTATAAGGATCGTGAAATTGATCTTCATACCAAGACCAGCTAGAGGCTCATCCAGTAATAACAGATCTGGGAACTGCACCTGAAAAAAAATAACTTATTCAATGTATATGTTCTGTTTAAGAATGCAGGTACACAAGCATTTTGAAAGGTACAAATAGAACAACGAATTATATTTTAACTAAACAATTTGGAACTAGAATCAGATGAAAAAAGAATAGCATTAATTTTTTTCTCCAGGCTAGCAATAAAAATCATGTATGTAGTAGTACCCCAACTACCACTAAAATTGGGGAGTCGACAATATTTTCCATCAATAATCAATTATTCAATTTATCTAACCTTAAAATGTTGTTAGATTAAACCTAAACTAAAAGGCACAATTTTTGTACTCTCGATTCTATTCCTCGCATGAGTTCATTTTGTTATTTAGGCTTACCAATTGGATTGCCAAGGCAAGACGGCGCTTGTAGCCACCACTGAGAGAGTGAGGATCTTTGTCCAAGGGTATGCCATTTAATCCCACCTATCGTCATCAATGGAAAGGAATATAGCAATCCATCACGATAATAATAATTATAATAAAATAATAAAAAAACATGTATGCCAACATAACAAAAAGAATGTAATCAACTGTTGATGGGAAAGATCAAAAGTACCCAATTAATTGCTCTTTGGAGTCTCAAGGCAAGGTCCTGTTTCAAATAAACATCACTCTTTTGCCGCGGCCACCCAAATGTAACTTCATCAAGCACGTTGTCTGCAACAAAGTACCTACCTTCAGCAAAAGAATATTTTCAGTAACTTCTCATTTCATAAGCTATAAATGATGAAGATTTATCGGTTTTTTATTTTCTTGAAAAATTAGTAAAGAAGAAAGGTTTATTGAGGGAAATGTAAGGAGTAAAGAAGACTGGATTAATGTGTCTAGATGACTTCCTCTTTAACAAGTTTTGTTTTTTTCCACTTTTTTTTTCTTTTCTTTTTGACCAATGGAAGAGTTCTTCTATAAGCTCCTTTGTTCCGATCATTCGAGTTGGAAACCTAGTCCTTCCTACATACTTTGTTCATTAATATAAGTGTTTCCGATCCAAAGGAATGAAGATAAATAGCAGGAAAATGAGGTGATATGTATGAAAAAGAAAGACCACACAACTCTATGAAATTAAAGCAGCCTTAATCACATTTCTAGTTCAACGATATTCAAAACTAGTTTCAAAATATTAGTCAGCCTCAAAATATTAGTCTTATCAAGGCTAACCAAAATGGACGATACCTCTCTGGAAATTGAAAGACAATGCCAACCCTATCAGTGGTTAACGGTTGGGAAGACTGGCATGGTTTGTCATCTTTACCGTACTTTTGGACATAAATGGAACCTGAAGTTGGTTTGCTCAGACCTGCAAGAAGCTAAACAAGAACGGGAAGAAAGATTAACATACTCGTAAACAATAAATCAACAAATAAGTAGATAAAAGAGACTGTGAGAGAAGTAAGGGAAGGCCTAATACATTAAAATTTCAAAGAAAATAGCTAACCTGCAATAAAGTAGTTTTCCCACTTCCACTCTGTCCAAAAATTAACCCAAAACTGCATAAATCAACAGAAAGGAGAGTAATGTGGGGACGATAATGAGGTATATGTGAGCATTAATAAACTCTTAGGGAAGAAGTCCATGTTAGAGATATGTGGCGAAATGCCCTTTATTACTAAAAGGGAGGACAGACAAGTCCTTCACAAGTGCCTTGATAGTTGATTCAGGTTAGCCAGGGTGAACTGTAATATAATTATTAGAACTCAAATAAAATTTTAGGCTTCAGAAAGATAATTTATTCAATCATCAACGTTTACAACCATTTTCCTATACATGTTCATCATTAGAGAGTATGGGATAACTTTTCTCTCGAAGCTTGAACCCCTCGTCACGATATACTACACCAATATACAGTGTGAAACCAGAGCAGGAAATCGTACCTTTTCTCCCGGAGGGAAAAATTAACTGTGTCGAGAAGAGAATGCTCGGTCCCTGGAGGTCGATAGCTTAAATCCCTAACCTTAAGAATCACAACCAGACTTAGTAGCCGAACCAAGTTTCACAATAACATCCACATTCCACCAAATTGCAGAAATTGTAACGAAATCAAATGGGTGAATCTCAATTAGGGCAACAGGAAAACTGCTAAACGGCAATAAATCAGTGAATGATAGAGTGGAGAGATTGTAACTCACTTCAAAGCAAGAGTAATCGGATTTCACTGAGAGAGCATTGGTTCTTAGGGAATTCGAACTACAAACGCCAAATAAAAGTGACAAACAGTACGCTAATTAGGAGTTGTCACGAAACAAGGGCTTGAGTTCGAAAAATAAGAGAAAGAAAATGGAAGGATTGCAGTGGTGATATGAATAGAATACCTGCTGAAGGAGTCGCGCGCAGGGAAATTTGATAGTGGGGTTGGTTTCCAGCCAACGAACAACTTAGAAACAGAAATAAAGGTGGCCATGGGATCCGTTCAGCGGAGACGACGAGGCAGGCCAATGGGCTGAAGCTGAATGCCGTTTTCAAGCATCAAAATTTGTCAAAATCCCCAATTTGAAGTTAATATACCTTCGCTTCAATCTCCCAATAGCTTAAGCTTGTAACGCACAAACTGAAATATTTGTTAAACACGGTATTATCTGTTTCTCTATGTGTGCGCCATCTGTTTGTGTTTCTAGAAGAACCGGGTTCTTAAAAAAAGTTGTGAAAATAGTTAACTAATTAATTAATTCCATATATTCCATCAATTTGTTTTTATAATGATATTATTCTTAGAACATTTACATATTTAATTATTAGGGTATTAGGTGTACAAATGTTAATGTTGTATTATAGCAAAGAAAGTTGCAACATATTAGAAAAATAGAAACAATGATTAACTTCGAATTAATTAGGTAGAAGAAGATCTTTCTCTTTGTCCGGAAGATTGGATTCTCCATTGCACGAATTTTATTAATCAAGAGATTAGATCTAACCCTTTATTTGGCTATAATCATAACACATTAATCTATATTAAATTGATTAAAGACTAAGGCCTCCATCCATATCTTACCAATATAACTTCGTAAGAACATTAATCCTTTGAATATTATGCTCCTACATATTTGTTTTTTTCCCTTGGTGGGTCTCACCCTAGAATACACCCAAAATTCTCCCATATCCATCTCTGAATTAGATGAGATAAAAATCCAGATCACTTGCTCCTTCACTTATAAATACCCCACTCCCCAGCTGCAAAAAAAAGAAAAGCTCAGATCAAAAGAAAGAGATGGATGCAAGGTGTAGAGCAAGAGGCCTTGTGAAGGGCATGTTGTGCCCTCTCCATGGGGAAGGTATGGTGTCGTGTTCAAGTCATGTTTCGTTTGCGGTTCATCGCCAGGAGAGGGCTGCGATGGCTCCATCGAACCAAAGAGTTGTTCATGATCAGGCCATGAATAATGTTCACGAGGCCAACTTTAGGAACCCTCAAGGTGGTGGGGGTTTTGTTGACGAACACATCGATCGAAAGGCTGCCATGTACATATCATCAGTGCAAGAACGCTTTAGACTTGAGGGCTTAATCAAGTGAAGAAGCTTTGCCATGTAATGGATATTATGTGATGTTTTCTGTTTGTGAAAACTAAATATTTTCTCCTCTCCTGTGTTTTGTTTATCTAAATTAGGTTCGTCATAGAAATGTATAATATATAGCTAGGTGCTATGCAGTTGCAACCCGGATTGCGGGATTGTTTAATGTATCTAGATATTAAATATACAGGAGTTAAGAATGTGAAATTATAGACTCAATTATTGACACTTTATTCTGCTGTTCTTTTGTGCAAAGAAAAACAAAAAAAGCATAGTAGGTGGAATCATTTAGATTAATATTAAGAGGCAGGACTAATTGACCAAAGTGGAATCATTTTATTGGCTACGATGTTTATATAAAAATAAGCTAAAACTGGTAGTGATCCTTTTTCTTCAAACAATATGTTCCTTTTCAAAATCCTAAAACTACCTGTTCCTGGCAGTAGCCTTGGCCTTTCTTCTTTGTCATGACCCTTGAAATTTAAAGCTATTTTTCAATTGATCAAAAAAGGTCGTTGTTGCATAAAAACAAGAGACAGGCAAGAGTGGCCTTACAAAAAATGAAAAGAGAAGAAAAGAGGGAGAAAAGAAATTTCAACACTACGTTCATAATCGTTTGATTGATTCCGAAGATGAGTGATCTTGATTGCCTACAGAGGCGAAGAAAAGAATAGAGCAATATGTTAACAGATAAATCTGAAAAGCAATGCACAGAGATAAAGCTATTTCCCCATCTTCAAGATATGATATTATGCGACAACAAAAATATTCTGTTCATTACCCAATCAAAGCGTGTGTACTCCTATCTGCCTGATGAAATCACATTCATACTTGCATCATGGTGCAATGAATTCCACAGGCTTTGAACATCTTTATGACAAGACAATCCTTCTAAGCTTTTGGCGTAAACAAACAAACAAACAAACAAACAACAAAGCATTCTCAATAATCTAAGCCTGATAAACATAACTTTACACTAGCACACACATCCAATTTCTTTAAACAAAAGGCTCCACCTTCATCACACATCCCTAAAGCAAGAAAAAAGAGAGCATTTCCATTGGAACTGGAATGAAGGAAAATCCAAATCCTTTTCTTTCAATCTTGATAAAGCAAATCCACTCCCATCGACCCATCACATACCTTTCCTTCGATTATAAACCATTTTCTTCCTTCTCCCCAAGTTTGGCATCCAACCCCTCAACTCCTTCTTCGTTAAGCAAATCTACAGACTCATTCCCCCTTATAACCCCTCTTTACTTTCAGGTAGTTTCAACCTTCAATTCTCTCTCTCTCTCTCTCTCTCACTAATCCTATTCTCTGTATACTTCAAAACACACCTCTTTTCTAGATAGAGATGAATGCAGACTGGGGGCCGGTTGTGGTAGCGGTGGCGCTCTTCATTCTCCTGTCGCCGGGGCTGCTTTTTCAGTTGCCGGCCAGAATCAGGGTGGTGGAGTTTGGGAACATGAACACCAGTGGGATTGCCATTTTGGTGCACGCCATCATATTCTTCTGCATACTCACCATATTGGTCATCGCAATTGGTATTCACATACACGTTTAACAACTTCATAATCTGCTTTGGCTACCTTCGCCAAATGAATTGCTTCTTTTTCACTAGGACTTACAGCATACTTCTGCCTATTCTGCTCCATTTCTTGTTCTCTTCTTCCCTTTCAACAATAACTTTCTATATTGTAATCTGTCTAAATGTAATCTATAATTTCCATTCTTTTTGGGGGTTAATAAGAAAGGTGAAGTTCAATGAACACTCTCGCGGTAATTGTTTGAATATTTTGAGCAAAATTCTTCTCTATTGTCTAACTAATTGATCATACCCCTCTAGTAGCTTGCTTATACTATGAGACTTCAACAAAAATTTGACCAGATTATCCGCGCTAGGACGAATACCTCGTACTTTAGATGCGTTAAATTTATGAAACTAAAGAATAGAGGGAAAGAAAAAGAAGCTACTCGATGAGCATGAGTAGCTACAGAGCCCAATGTTCGATGTAATTAGATCTATAGTAGCAATGGAGGGATAGGCGTATGTAAAAACGAAAGTAACAAACAAAATTCCTTTATCTCTTCCGAGTCTCCGACTACACATACACAAATCGCAAATCCAGACAGATCAAACAAGATCCGCTTCGAAAAGAAATACAAAACACCAGGCGGCACAAACATCACCAAGATTGCAGCAACTTCAGTTGGTAACAATCTCGAATGAAAACGGAAAGAGACGAGAATAAGAGGTTACTGGATCAGCCAGTATAGATGTGGATACGGAGGGCGAGAATGAAGACGGCGTAAAGGATGAAGAAGATGAGCGTGTGAATGGCGATGGCCTTGCCGTTGGTCTTCATACTCCCAAACTCAAACTGTCGATTATTCCCCGGAAACTGGAACAGAAGCCCTGGAGAGAGAAGTACGAACAGTACAACTCCGATCACCACCGGTGCCCAATCCGACATCCTTTCCCAGATATCGTACGTCACTTGACGTGAAGAGAGAAATATCCAAAGTAGCAAAACGTGAAGCGAGTAGCAAAAATTGAATTCAGCAGAGTTCGCTCTTTTTTTTTCCCCCTCTTTCCGTATAACGCTTTATTTCTGGATTCGAACAACATGGGAATCTCCTAGAGTTGGTGTTACTTACGAGATTGACAGTGGTTGGTGGCGATAGTTACTGATTAAAATTAATTATTTAAGAATTTTATTCAGTGCGGGCGGTAGCAGATAATTACTTCGTGTAGTCATCAATTGGAGCTCGTAAGTGAAGTGCTAAATGGGCCCCCGTGGGCCAGGGGGTTGATGGCCCACAGAATTGGCGGGAAGGAAAAGGGATGGTCCTGCTCCTGAAATTATGTGGATCTATGTGCAATGTGCTCTTGCTTTTCTTTCTGCGCCTTTTTTTACCATTTAATTGCATCAAAATTTGTGCCGTGGACCTTCCGTCCTCTCGAGTCTTAATATTCTTTTTTTAATTTTAATCTCTATAATTTTCAAATTCTTGCTTAATTAAATTTAATTTTTTAGAAAAATACTAATAGTTTCTATTAGTATTTTCCTATAAACGCTAGAAATGAGAATAATCGACCCATCGTGTATTTTCTTGAGTAAAAATTGTTATCATTTTATTAATTTTGTTTAAATTAATTCTAAACTAATATTAAAATATATTGAAAATACAAATAATAATAAATTAAAGCATAAAAATTAAAATAAAATAAATCAAAGAGTTCAACAACTAAAATATTATTTTAATTATTTAAATGAAAAGTTAGGGAATGAGAACATAAAAGAAGATAAAATCTTTTGGTATGATTCTTGTTCCACAATGAATAGGTAAAAAAAAGGGCTAAAAGTTGGTCCAACATAATTGCCTACACTAGTCTAAATCTCAATTGTAATATTTATTCATTTTTTAAATATCATATTTTCGTTTTTAATTCTCTCAACTTTCACTATGGTAATTCATGCATTGTTTATTGAATTATGCTTGAATTGGACGGGTGAGTGAGTAAAAAGTGATCTTAGGAATCGCGAACCTCTACAATGATATAATATTGTATACTTTAAGCATAAGCTCTCATGCTTTACTTTTTGGTTTCCAAGGTCTCGTAATAATAAAGATGTATTTATTACGTATAAGATGTGGACTCTTCTCCCAACAATTCTCCCCTCGAACAAACTACATCATAGAGCCTTGCTTGAGGCCTATAGAGCCATCATAGCTCTGATACTATGTTATGAATCACAAACCTTCACAATGGTCCGATATTATCCACTTTGAGCATAAGCACTCATGATTTTGCTTTTGATTTTTCGAAAAGGCTCCGTACCAATGAAAATATATTTCTTACTCATAAATCCATCATAATCCCCTTTAAGTAGTCAACTTCTTCCCGTTCTCGTTGGGAATTTGAAATTGGAGTGGAGGACATAATTATGAATGCACCCGCCACGTGTCATGGGTGAGGTTAGTTACAAGGAAAATGGAATAAAAAGGGGATGGTGGAGAAGCTCCGTAAAACCTTTTACAAAAATTCTTATTCCTCTCTAACCATTAAAACTCAGGCATTCTGTGCGTCCCCCATTTTTACAAGAACAACACAAGAATGAATGATTTGGCAGCTCCATTGATCGCTTCGGTTCTGTTTGCGTTTCTGTCGCCAGGGATGATCATTCAGATGCCGGGATCGGAACGCCCCCTCGAGTTCATGAATTTGAAGACCAGTTTTGCTTCCATCTTTGTTCATGCCGTTGTCTTTCTTCTGCTCCTTATTTTGCTACTTGTTATGCTCAACCTCCATATTTACATTTAGACCTCTGCTTCTTCCTCTTCTTCTTCTTCTTCTACATCACGCTGGTGCTTCATCCGTGTAATTTTTTCTAATTTCTCTCGTTGAATCGTGATTTGTAGTTGAAGAACTTTCATGTTGCTTACTCTTCATCGAATGAAAAATTCTCTCATCCGCTTAATTTCAAGTTCAGATCTCTTCTTCATGCTTTGATTTTTAGTTCAGTTTTCATTTCACTTTCCTCGCCTGAAATTTTGTTGATGCACTCTCTCAAATTTTGAATGATCTTGTACTATACTCAGACATAGACTCTAATTAATTTTTTTGTTTGTTTGCGTCATAGCAGAATTTAGTTTATTTTGAACATCTGATAGATCTGTAATTAATTCCATTTTTTTAAAATTAGGTGTTCAGATTTTGATAATTGATCAAAACTGGGGGCCTAAAATTCATACTGATTCGATATGTGTGCTTTTTGGGGGACTAGTTTATTACCACGCCTAAAAATATTTCTGCTACGTTCTTAGTTTTGAAAATAAAATAAAATAAAGTTTAGTTAGGTATGCACGTAGTTGAGGCAAGTCAATTATTCGTAGAATAAAGTTTTATGGTAAATCCGATCCCCTTTCTCGAATCTCGAATCATCGAGTTGAGGAATCAAATTCCTCAAGAACAGAGGATAAAGTTGAGAGGATGATTATATGCAGAGAGAGATTTTTTATAAAAAAAAAAGATGTATAGATGGAAGCAGATGATAGAGTTAGGAAGAAATAAAGAAAGCGGATTACACAAAATGGTGCAGAATTAGAATTAGAATTAGAATTAGAATTAGAATTAGGAGCCCATATAAACATGAACACCAACAGCCAGCAAGAAGATGCAGATCAAGGCAAAATAGAGAGCGGAATGAACCAGAATGGAGACTCCACTGGTCTGGAAGTTCCCAAACTCGATGAAGCGATTCTTCCCAGGCATCTGAACGAGCAATCCGGGGGTTAGGAGAACGAAGAGCACCACCGCCACAAAGACCGGACCCCAATCCGCCATGGTGAGGAAGAGTCTGGGGAATGGGAATGAGGAAGGAAGAGGAGGAAGATGGCATTAAGTAAAGAAGAAAGGAGAAAGGAATGGTGGTGGAGGGATGAGTTGGAAAGACGAAGGTTAGCGAATGAAGTTATTCAGATTCACATGTTCTTAAGTGGATTGGCTTGGCTTTACTCAGTTTTTGTGTATTTTTGGTTTCTCATGTTTTATTCTTGACTTACTATTCAATCATTATGACCTTTACAAAATGTGTTCTTCATACTTCCATATATACTTCAAATCAAAACTGAAAATATCATTTTTGGCTTATATTAGGAATGGAATTGCCAATTTTCAATCCAAGAAGCAAAAAAGAAATTTAATAAAAAACTCGTCGACAGCAGGGTTCGAACCTGCGCGGGCGAAGCCCAACAGATTTCAAGTCTGTCTCCTTAACCACTCGGACATATCGACCATTTGCTAGTCGAATCTCGATAAAATAAAATTAATGCATAAATAACTTGTACCATTCGAAAAAACAAAATAAAATAACGGTCGAGTTACGAAGTTCCTTATTCTATATTTGAAATTGGATCGTCGTTCCCATATGAAATGGTCAAATTGTATCTCTTAAGATGGTGACAGTTCTGGTAGACGATCGATTTGTTTCGTTGTCATTTCTGGTAGATTATCACCGCTTTGTTGTCATCTTCTAATTTGAATCGCCGTAGCCATATCCAATTCTAAGTTTCTTGTGTGTGTGCCTAACAGAACAGAGTGCGCGCCATGGCGGGGATTTTGCGTATTAATAATCGAAAAGATCCATGTTTATGTTGCCACCCCATCTCCATCAATCCACCCCTCCTTATCATTCCCATAAGGGTCCGTTTCGATTCTATAGTTCCTTTTTGGCAGCCAAATTTTGGGACGGACGTAAAATCGGAGAGAGTTGGGTTTCTGGGCATTGATGGGTATGTGTAATGAGAAACTTGTGGGCTTTTTGAACAATAGGTGGTTGGTTTTTGTGGCTGCAATATGGGTTCAATCTTGCGCGGGAATTGGGTATCTTTTTGGAAGCATATCTCCGGTGATCAAAACCAATTTGAGTTACAGTCAGAGGCAAATTGCGCGGCTCGGTGTGGCAAAAGACCTTGGCGATAGTGTCGGTACTCTAGCCGGAACCTTGTTGGAGATATTGCCCTTCTGGGCAACTCTGTTGGTCGGTGCTATCAGTAACTTTGTCGGGTATGGTTGGATTTGGCTCATCGTCACTGGTCGAGCTCCCGTTTTGCCTCTCTGGGCGGTAAGTTTTCAGTCTCCTGCTCTTTTCTTTTAATCGAATGGGTATGAATCATCGTCTTTAGATATTTAGAATGTGATATCCATATTCAAACCTTGATAGGATTCTGTAAAAAAAAATGCAGCAGGAAGCACATTATCTGTTTGATAAATTGTCTCTAAGATTATAGAAGCAATTTTATTGAATATTCAACAGATTTGCTGAATATCTATGTTGATTGAAGCTATTGAAAAGTCCTTTGGGAAGGTCCAGAATCACTCTTAAAGTTTGAAGAACAAATTGTTAAGCTATTTCCCCTGTTTTGCCAGTTTTGTTTAGTCATGTATGAATATGATTGTGCAGATGTGCGTTCTTGTATTTGTGGGAACGAATGGGGAGACTTACTTCAATACAGTTTCTCTGGTTTCTTGCGTACAAAACTTTCCAAAAAGCAGGGGTCCTGTGGTTGGGATTTTGAAAGGCTTTGCTGGTTTAAGCGGTGCAATTTTGACTCAGATATATGCAATCATGCATTCTCCTGATTCAGCCAATCTTATATTCATGATTGCAGTAGGTCCTGCACTGGTGGCTATTGGTTTGATGTTTTTCATCAAACCTGTTGCCGGCCATAGGCAAGTGCGGCGGTCGGATGGCATGAGCTTTACTACTGTTTATGGGGTCTGCCTCCTCTTGGCTGCATATTTGATGGGAGTCATGCTTGTTGAGGATCTTGTTACCTTGAGCTCCACTGTGATAGCCATTTTTACTGCTGTTATGTTTGTCATCCTTCTTACGCCCTTTTTGATTCCGGTGGCGTCGACTTTGAGCACAGAGACGACAACATATGCTGAGCAAGAGGCTCTCCTACAATCGTCACAGAACCAGGAACCTGCTAGATCTGAAGCAGATGGTAATGAAGTGATATTAAGTGAGGTGGAAGATGAAAAATCAGAAGTAGAGGACTCAGTTCCTGCATCAGAGAGACAAAAACGCATTGCTCATTTGCAAGCAAAACTATTGCAAGCAGCTGCAGAAGGAGCAGTAAGAGTGCAGAGGAGGAAGGGTCCACGTAGAGGGGAAGATTTCACTTTGGGTCAAGCTTTAATCAAAGCAGACTTTTGGCTTATATTTCTCTCCCATCTCCTTGGTTCTGGAACTGGATTGACCGTGATCGATAACCTCGGACAGATGAGCGAGTCTTTAGGCTATGATAATACACATATTTTTGTGTCCCTCATCAGCATATGGAACTTCCTCGGCCGTGTTGGTGGTGGCTACCTCTCTGAGATTGTTGTGAGGTACAAAATTTATTTTAGTTGTCTCAAGCCCTGTGTGATCCCACACCGGTTGGAGAGGGACACGAAATATTCCTTATAGCCGTGTGGAAACTTCTCCCTCGCATACGCATTTTAAAACCTTGAGCGAAAACCTAAAGAGGCACTGGTTGGAGTAGGGCTAGACCCTCTCCGTACTAAACGCGTTTTAAAACCTCGAAGGGAAGCCCGAAAGGGAAAGTCCAAAGAGACAATACCTGTTAGCGGTGAGCTTGGGCTGTTGCAAATAGTATCAGAGCCAGATACTGAGCGGTGTGTGAGCGAGGACGCTGGGCCCTCAAGGAGGGAGGATTGTGAGATCCCACATCGGTTGGAAAGGGAAACGAAACATTTCTTATAAGAGTGTGGAAACCTCTTCGTAGCAGACGCGTTTTAAAGATGCATTCCTTATAAAGGCGTGGAAACCTCTCCTAGCAAACGCGTTTTAAAACCTTGAAAAGAAGGTCAGAAGTAAAAGTCTAAAAAAGACGCTAACTACTAGCGGTGGACTTGAGCTTAGACGGTTAGAGCATAAAACATCATTATATCTTACTATCATTTTCTTCAACAGAGATTATGCTTATCATTATATCTTACTATCATTTTCTTCAACAGAGATTATGCTTATCCAAGACCCATTGCAATGGCGATTGCGCAACTCCTTATGATATTTGGACATCTCTTCATCGGAATGGGATGGCCTGGAGCAATGTACATTGGAACTCTCATAACAGGGCTCGGGTATGGGGCTCACTGGGCAATTGTGCCTGCTACGGCCTCTGAATTGTTTGGGTTGAAAAAGTTTGCTGCTTTATACAACTTCATCACTCTCTCTACTCCCGTGGGATCTTTGATATTTTCTGGGTTAATCGCGAGCAGTGTCTATGATAGGGAAGCAGAGAAGCAAGCTCTCAATCATCAATCACAGCTGCAGAGCTCCGATGGACCGCTCAAGTGCGTGGGCACCATATGTTTCTCTCTAACTTGTATGATAATGGCTGTTTTCTGCGCCATTGCAGGCATCTTAAGTTTGGTTTTGGTTCATCGGACCACGGGTGTTTACTACAACCTCTATGGAAAATCTCGTTCATCCACGCTTTCGTAGATCGGTTTCATCAATCGTGCTAGCTACCCTTTTGTGTTCATCAATAAATACAAAACATGCTATTCATTTATTCATCAGTAATTCATCAATAAATACAAAACATGTTCTTGACAGACACAATAGTTATGTTTTTTTTAATCATTAGATGTTGTTTATTTTTTATACCAACAAATTTTCATACAAAAAGACAGAACATAATAGGAAATAACTTGTTACATGACCATAACTTATCTTTCGAATTCATCACATGATGATCAACAAAATTTAGGAATTAAAGGCACTGCAATCGATTCGAATTTCACCATCATTACCAGTCTTAACTCCAATCCGACCCATCTTGGTCATGGCGTTGATAAACGCCACATTAAACTCAGCCCCATTGGTGGCGAAGCTGCGGACCGTCGGCTGGGATTCGGACTCCGTGAACAGAATCTGGTCGGCAGTGAAGAGGCCCTTGCCGGCGATAAGGTTCTGGTAGTAAACGTTGTCGAAGGTCCGAGGGGTTATAGGATCCATGTCTATGGCTATGCTGGGATCCACGTTCCGCGGACACGCATCCATTAGCTGCTGCGCGTAGCCGGGGTCCAACGACGGGTCCACCGGAGACGAAGGGGAAAAGGAGTAGAGACGGTTGGAGAAACGGTCGCAGTGGGAGAAGCCCAAGGTGTGGGCTCCGGAGAGGGCGATCATGTCGATGAGGGTCAGGTTGTGGGCGGCGAACATGGTGACCAGTTGGTCCAGATTGAAGAATGGTTCCGGTAAGTTTCCGGCCACTCGGGATGCTCGGGAAATTAGCCCATCTCGACGTCCTAGTTCCACGCTGTACAGTGGGCCCCCTGCCTGAAACACGAGGACAATAAATCAATGATTTTAAAATTTAAATTAATAAATCATGAATTTTCTTTTAAAATATTTGTTCATCCATTGATTTAAAAAATCATCTCAAATTAACGTACCAAATTAACGACATCTCTAGTTGCAAGAGCCAAGATGTCAGCACAAGAGACAACACCAGGACAAGCACTTTCAACCGCTTCTTTAGCTTTAATAACCGTGTCAAATCCATCTCCCGCTAATGAAATGTTGTCTCGAGCATCTTTCTCTGCATCCCCATTTGGAGATGCTATCAACACCGAACCATCACAGCCCTATACTCATTAGTAAACAAATAAGCTTCTACCAGTGATATACTTTATGAATACTATTGAGAGAGTCTCACGTTAACTCATTTAAGGGATTATGATGAGTTAGTAAAGAAGAAGCACCTCAACGAAGCAATCGTGGAAGAAGAGTCGCAACGTTGCAGGGACGGTGACGAACGTTTGATCAAACTTGTTTTGAACAGCTTGTGTAACGATTCGCTCCACGTTTGGACAAGTGGAGTCGTAGAAATTCTCTACTAATTGTGCGTCTGTTCTCCCCAAAGTAGCCGCCACAAGAACCACAGCCAAAACCAAAGCCCTCCAGAAAGCTCCCATGGCCATGGCCGCCTAATTGCTTTCTGTAATTTTATGGAGATCCGACATCCCTTCAGCATATATAAGGTGTGGAAGAGGATGATGGGCTGAATGAACTTGGTCAAGCTTACATTTTTCAAAAGAGAGACTAAACAAGGTGACGATTGGGTTGTTGGGGTCAATCCACATTACTATTATTCTAATCTCTTTTTTTTTTGGTGAAAGAAAAATGGGTTTGGTTTATATTATTGCTGTGAATGATAATTTGTTTAGGGTTTAGTTTAGGTAATTCGGGTTCCTTGCAAGAATGCATGAAAATGACATTTATGATATTCAAGTTCCGTGCGCGTGAAACCATTATTTTCTCAATTTAAAGTCAAATGTGGAAGTGGTAAGAACTAGAAAGTTTTAATAATATTGCAATTTATTACCATCAACTTGGGACAAGAAAATTTCAAAACTCCTGCTATTATCAAATCAGACTCCTTCCTAACTAATTACCATTATTTTTAAATATTTAATAGATTTTTCACGGGGATTGGTAAAATGTATCCCTCCCTAGGCATATGAAATTTAACTTTAAAACCCGTTTAATAGGTTAGGAACATTCCTTGTTTTGGGAAGCCTTCTCCTAGAATGTTTCTTTCTTATCGGCTAGTAGATATTGTCGCTAGCAAATATTGTTTGTTTTGCCCCGTTACATATCATCATCAAGCTCACGGTTTTAAAATGTCATTTGTAATGACACGAGCTCACTGTTGGCAAATATCGACATTTTTTTATTTTCCCTTATGAACTTCCTTCAAGGTTTTAAAACATGTTCCACCCGGAAGAGGTTTTCACACCCATATAAAGAATGGTTCATTTGCCTCTTCAACCGATGCATAATCTCACGAAGAGACTGATATAAGAAGGATGGCTAATTATGAACGAACTAAGCAATGGACAAGTTAGTGGGTTAGTTCCTTCCATGTTAGATGATTTGAAGATTTCATTTTTAGTTTAGTTGACTTTCACTAAGCCAAGGATTTTAATTTTAAATAAAATAATACCCATAATCCAACTAACAATTAAAGTATTATTCGTGTGTTTATATATATACACACACGTACGTATGTGTGCGCATGTAGTTTTGTTTAACACGAACATATGCGATACGATTTTTTTTATTTTTTTCATTGTATGGAGTTGATTAAAGTTCTTAAGCATTGATTGATTTGATTAAAGTTCTTAGGAGGCTTAGAAAAGAAAATGTCAATTGAGCAATCAAAAATACCTCTTTTGACCCACCCCTTGGTAAAGGAGACTGTTGGGCGAGACCTCTTCAGCCGCAATGGTGTGGCAGAAGTTGTTACCTCGTGACCAATTCTTAGGAGTTGAAGTTCAATGCAGAACCTTTTTGTTCTTTAGTCATAACAATATTGTGCAAGATCCAACAGCTCCAGTCTTACAAGTTTCTACTAAAGGCTCCGAAGAGTTCGTTTATTTTCTCTCCTCGCTTTCAAAGATATATGGATCGCAAGTATCTTACCACCAGATACCGACAATCGTTTTCTAACATCACCGACCTTTAAATAAAGGGTTGGAATCAATTTCACATAAAGAAAAGCTCTTTTTCTCTTAGCAACTTGATTTTTGAGATCTCATGCATTGCTGTGTTAACCTGAGATGCTACTCACGAGCTGGTCAGAGATAGGTCTCGGTCAGTGGCACGGGAACCACTGAATGGAGGCGGTTTAAATTTCATAACAGGCGTGTAGGATGGAGTGGAATACAAGTGTATCCAAGGAGAGTGGAGCCAATAGGGTCCAAGATTGGCATTTGCTGGCTTGGGGCGGTTCTGGTTGTGGTTGTGGTTCTAAGGATAAGGTTCGCGTTCGCTCCCTCTCTGTCTCTTCCCCTCCTCCATATCCATTTCTTTTTCTCAATCAACTAATTCTGTCGATTTCTTGTATTCGCTTCACAGTTTCGATCTTCAAGAGCCGTGGAAATCCCCGTTGCAGCCATGAGTTTAAACCTAATTGGCGCATTCAGAGGCCTCTCTCTGGCCTCTTCTTCTTCTTCTTCCTCTTTCTTCAAAGGCGATTTCGGATCTATTCAACTGCCTCCCAAGCTCTCCGTCTCGTTCCCTAACAGATTCCCTTTAACCATTGAAAATGCACACAAGAAAGGAGCTGGAAGCACGAAGAACGGCCGAGATTCTAAGGGCCAGAGGCTCGGCGTTAAAATCTACGGCGATCAAGTTGCCAAGCCTGGTTCTATCATCGTTCGTCAGCGTGGAACCAAGGTTGTTTCTCAGTCCCAAATCATTTTCCAATTCGATTTTGAAAATTATATGTTGAGAAGTTGGTACTCGTTCCGCCCATTGTTTAGGGCATTCCTAATTTACGAACATACATCGATTGTTTTGTAATTGAGTTCCATGGTGTCTGTTTTTGTACAAATGATTTCAGTTCCATGCCGGAAAGAATGTGGGGCTTGGCAAGGACCATACAATTTTCTCATTGATTGACGGGCTTGTAAAATTCGAGAAGTATGGACCTGACAAGAAGAAGGTTTCACTTCGAATCTGGACCTTTCAAGATAGCTTGCAAGAATGAACACAAAACTGAGATATATGTATTTGATTGCAGGTGAGTGTGTACCCAAGAGAAGTACAGCCTGAGAATCCAAACAGCTACAGAGCAAGGAAGAGGGAGTATTTCAGGCTGCAAAGAGAGCGCAAGAAAGCAAGGAAGGAAGGCACTATTGCTCAACCCCAATTAGTATTAGCTTCCACTGATGCTACAGAAACCAGTCCAGTTTGCTGATTCCTTGAGGCTGCACTTCAATCACTGCTTGTTTAAAATCCCTGATGATCTTGCAGGAAGGTCTGCTTCTCTAGCTTCACTTCTTTGGTTGTACACATATAATTTGCCACATTCCTCGCAGGAACTTGTTTCATTATTATTCTCAATTACGCTCTTGTTCTACTTCTTGCCCCTCGATTTTCTGTAACACTCAGAGCATTATCAGGAATTTTTATGAGGCGCAAAAAAATTTCATCAAACGAGTGTTTAGACAAGAGCGGTGGAACTTCACTATATCTTGTTGTCAAATGACCAACAAATTATTTAAATTAGAGATTGGGAGACACAATTTGCTAGATATGATAATCAATAGTATAAGAAAGTTGGGAATGTGAGTCTCAATTTTGAATGTGCCGGGATCACATATGAATTAGAACAATTCTTAGGAAAGGACGGCTAAAAAAGACTAAAAAGAATTGAAAGTCATTACTTATACTAAGAAGATTTACCTTTTTTTTCGGTAGCTCAATTATAAGAACTAAAAACATGTGAACGAGGATAAAATACGACTCGTGTTGATTTGTAGAGATAGTTTTCGTTCTTAGAAGCAGAAAGGAACCCGTTCAATGTTGCAAGGGGTGAGGATAGTCTAAGTAACCTGGAGAGAGTTTTTCTGTTTTAGAAGCAATGTATAAAGAATTCATTCGTATCTCAACGTATGCCGGTGAATGCTAGAGTTATTAAGTGTCAATCTTGGATATGAATCTTTACGAAATAGATGTAACAATATCAAATATATTTGAGCCCATTGAGATTTTGAAATTAGAATTTGGAAAGTTTAAGAAATTAAAAAATGAAGAACGAGATGAATGAGTATTAGGAGAGTAATGGAATGCTAAAATTGTTGTCAATAATTTAAAATACATGATTCCCTAAAGGTGCAAGCTTATTAGGAACGAAGAAAAGAGAGGTAGTACATTATCAAACACGAAATTTGCAGAAACAGAATTAAGAAATAAGTACAGAGTGAGTGGGTGTTATAGAGAGAAGGGTATCGTATCTTCTAAAAATCCTCATCCATCTTGAACTCATGTATCCCTCCAATCCCATCCAAGCTCGCCATCACAGATGCCTTCTGATAATCTCCCACCCTCTTCTCGAAGAAGTTTGTTTTCCCCTGCAGCGATATCAGTTCCATCCAATCGAACGGGTTCTGCACATTGTAAATCTTGCTCTGCCCTAGGGCTACCAGCAGCCGATCTGCCACGAACTCGATGTACTCACTCATCAGACCGCCATTCATCCCCACCAGCGCGCACGGCAATGCCTCACAAACGAATTCCCTCTCAATATTCACTGCCTCCCGGACGATCCCCTGCACTTTCTCCTCGCTCAGCGTCTTCCTCATCAGCGAGTATAACAAGCACGCGAAATCGCAGTGCAGGCCTTCGTCTCGAGATATCAATTCGTTCGAAAATGTCAATCCAGGCATCAGCCCGCGTTTCTTCAACCAGAATATAGCGCAGAAACTTCCGGAGAAGAAGATGCCTTCCACGCAGGCGAATGCTATCAACCGCTCTGCAAAGGACTCGGATCCGTCGATCCAATTGAGCGCCCACTCGGCCTTCTTCGTGACGCAAGGTACAGTCTCCATGGCATGGAACAACCTGTTCTTCTCGACAGAGTCCTTGATGTAGGTTTCGAGCAACAAACTGTACATCTCGGAGTGAATATTCTCAATTGCTATTTGGAAGCCGTAGAACGCTCTCGCCTCCGCGACCTGAACCTCCTTCATGAACCGGCCGGCGAGATTCTCCAGAACAATGCCATCGGAAGCGGCAAAGAAGGCCAGAACATGTTTGATGAAATGCTTCTCATCGGCGGTGAGAGCGTCCCAATGGCGAAGGTCCTGAGAGAGATCGACCTCCTCGGCGGTCCAGAAGGAGGCAACGGCTTTCTTATACATTTCCCAAATCTGATGATATTGAATGGGGAACATACAGAATCTATCGGGGTTCGGGGCGAGCAACGGCTCCTCTGAAATTGCAGGCATGGTTACAAATCTTTGATCCAAGGATTGAAAGAGATGATTGGGAAAATTGATGGATGGATGGATTGATTGGACTACTAATGGATGTGAGATTATATATAAGCGAGAGGGAGGGGAAGGAAGATTAAAGAGAAGTTCGTAAATCCAAAAAGGAATTGGAGCGGGAGATTTTGAAATTTTGCAGGAAGCTTGCGGGAGAAGGGAATGAATGAGAAGGAAGGGCAATTTGGGGATTGTGGAAGATTTCAAGATACGATTCGGGTGGAATTTAAAATAAATAATTTTTACATTAAATTGGCGCCGTTTCAACCAATAACTCATTTTCTGTCATTTTAAAACACTTTTATTCCCTCTTTAAACATTTTCTGCTTACGAAAATTAACATATAATTTTTTTAAAAAAATAATAATTATAAAAATGCGGATATCCACGTGACAAATCATCTATAAAACCAAAGCCACGCGGCAGAGACGTGGCTAGCAGAAGCACACACGAGCCAACCAACCACCTACGACTTGCCTATTTATTTTTTTGTAAAAAAAGGTTCTTTCATAGGACTGGTCCGGCCCGGTCCGGCCGGCCCAAAATTTAAAGACCGAGGCAATCTTAAAACTCCACCTCTTACACTATTTCCTTCTTCCTCCCCCTTTCGGGATTTTCTCCGTAAGCTTCTCTATATTCCAGAAATCTTCATCGACTTCAAAAACGAGAAGCCCTAGAATCAATTTCCACTCTCTCTCTCTCTCGATCAAATAGACGCGGTTTACGACGATAACTGGAAAGATCCTTTGCGTCTGCTATTTCACTCGAACGGAATTCAAATTCCACAGCGAGGCCATCGACAGCCCCGAGGAACAAATTTCGTTTGGAATTCCAGTAAACGAAGACCTGAATTTCCTTCTGGTAAGAAACTTCCCTTTACTGATTTTGTGTGCCGTCCTTCCTCTGTTGAAGCTTCTTAATTTTCTCGGCATTGGTACGTTTAGAACTAGTTCTACTTACGTTAGAGATTTGAGCTGATAAAGTTGGTTCTACTTTGTTTTTTTTTTATTGAATGCTGTTGAGTTTCTTTGAAGGCGTAAATTATAAAATTTTAAAAAAGAAATCTCTTATTTAGTATAATTGGAAACATGTTTTTTTTAAGTCCACATCCCAGCCGGATTAAAAAAAAAAAAAAAAAAAATTCAACTTCCTTAGGGTTTTGTTTTCTCCTTTGCATTCTACACACTTATTTGGAAGGAAAACAGGGGTTAGCCAAAAGCTTTACTTGATATTACTAGCATCACTAAGCCGCTAACGATTTCAATTTAGTTTTTCAGAGGTATCTGTAAGGAACATGGAGAAAGCTGCAATTGATTCTGCCTCTGATGGCGAGGAAGAATATGTATTGCTTGACCTCGGGGATGTATCGCTGCTTGACATCCCACCCAATGCCCCATATGTTCTATCTGTATGTATCTTTCTGTTCTACTCTAATTTCAAGTACTGAATATTTCTCTGCGAGCTAATTGTTGATATTTAATTGCTTGCTCTCAAGATACCACTCTTAAATTAAAAAACGAGGTGTTCATTAATAGGCCTACTGCCCGTCTGAAATATAATAGGTATTCATCAATATTTCTCAGTAAGTCTACTGTTCCTTCAGCGCACCATGGCAAGTTCTCCAACTTCAGAATCCTTGTAGCATTGCTTCCTGTTTCCTAATGCATATTGTACATTAGCCTTAGTTAAAGGATCATACCAAACTTGGTGGAGAGCTAATCCCGAAGGAAGGGCATCTTATTGGTTTAAAAAATAATGAATACATAAAGACGAGCCCCACCGTCATAAATTGGTTAGATTTGAGGGGAAGGAGGGCAAATTACATTAGTTTTCACGACAAGTACTCAAAAACTTGTGTATGTTAGTTGGGGTAGCATTTTGTTAGTCTGTATGGTTTATGTGAATTTTGATTAATTTGTTTTGCAGGGTTTGGACACCATGAATCCAATCTTAACTATCTGCGACAAAATTAAGATGGTAAGTTGTTAATAAAAGATACAAGCTCTACACCCAGTGCACGGCAGCAGAACCATAATGTATAATCTCCTGCCATTATTGTCTCTCTCTTTTGTAGATTGGAGAATATGAAGAAACCGTAGGTACATGTCTTACCTTTGCGGAAGGTGAGTAAATTTTATAGGAAATGAAACCATTTGATTCCTAAACCTTAAAGCAAGTTTTGTATTTGTTATTGGAAGTTTAAAAAATGTTGGGATATGTTCTATTACTACTTTACATTTCAATAGCCATCGGAAAACCACTCTGTTTACACTGATGAAAAGTCTGCGTTCCCTATTGTAGAGGAAGTCCCTATGGTTGAAGAAGAAGCTGTGCCATCTGAAACAAATCGTCGCTCGGCAAAAGCAGTTGAACCAAATCAAGCTCCTAGAAAGGATCTGAAGCCCGTTGCTTCTGTACATAAGATCCTTAAATTTAAGTTACTTGATTCTGTTGATTCTGTTGATTCTGCTGTTCCAGACTCAACTTCTTAGTCACTAAATTTTTGTATATTACTTTACCCCAATCTATTTAATTTCTAGCTTCCCATATTATTGTAACCAGTTTAAAGTTTTGGAATATAGATAAAAAAATAAAAAAAAAGTTTTCATTCATATATTAACGAGTTTTAATTTCGTTATAAAGTTTGGATCGATCTTTCTCATCTCTAACCAAGGAGTTAAAAACCGGGTTGACCAAACATAATTAAAAAAGAAAAAAGGAAAAAAAAACAGTGAAACAGTGGGCTAAAAGGATCGATAACATACCCAAAGCCACACAGATTTGGCAAAAGCGACAACTCAGGATCATCAAACTCCACGTAATTTTTTATCGTTGTCGGTTAATTTTACGAGCACTCGTTGCGACATCTAGCATCTTCACTAAATTGATTGCCATCTTGTTGAGAACTGCCATTCTCTCACACATCGCTGAATATCTTTTGTGCTCCTAAAAGAGTGAGAAGATGCCTGGATTAACCGCACCCTCAGATTACTCGCAAGAGCCACTTCGTCACCCATGTCTCCGAATCAACGCCAAGGCAAGCTTCTTCCTTCTTCCATCTCTATGGGAATTTCCTTTTGTTCCCGGAATCGCAATCGTTTTCTTGTAGTCCGAATATTTGATTTACTCTGGGGTTCTTCGCAATTTGATTATTTGGGTTTCATTCATTCCGTTTTGGTAAAATTTGTTATGAATATTTGTGCTGATTTTCTCTCCCTGACATCTCTCTGCCTCAGGAGCCCTTCAATGCAGAGCCACCGCGCTCCGCCCTGATTTCGTCTTATGTGACCCCCGTAGATTTCTTTTACAAGAGAAATCATGGCCCTGTTCCATTAGTGGATGATATTGAAAGGTTTCCCTTTTTCTCTCTTTTTTCTTTTCTCTAAATGTTCTTATATCTGTTCACTTTCTTTTTCATTGTAGATATTCTGTTTCTTTAAATGGCCTAATAGAGAACCCAAAGGAGCTGTTCATGAAAGATATCAGGTGAGCTGTGGAATTTTGGATTTAAAGAGCATTTCCTTTTCTTCATGCAAATTCCAACATAGTTAAACCGTGTGCATTGACATGTTTCAAAGAGAACTAAGATTGTTATAATGTTACAGGATGCTTCCAAAGTACAATGTCACTGCCATTTTACAGGTACTCTCATACGTAGGCATAAGTTGCAAGTATTTCTTCTTTGCTTCGTGGAATATCTGACTCGAAATTACGAGGTTTACGAGTAGTTTCCATAACGCGATGCTTGATTATAATTGACACCATTTGGCATGTGTGGACATAGTGTGCAGGTAATCGAAGGACCGCGATGAGCAAAACCAGAACGGTGAAGGGAGTTGGCTGGGATGTTTCTGCTTTAGGAAATGGTATGGGACATGAATCAGCTAGTGTCTTAGATGTGTTAGCTTATAAAATTCATCTGTTTGAAAAAGTTGTTTTGAACCTTACAGCTGTGTGGGGTGGTGCTAAATTGGCTGATGTTCTTGAACTTGTTGGAATACCGAAGCTCAGCTATAGTTCACAAAAAGGTGGAAAACATGTTGAGTTTGTGAGCATTGATAGATGCAAGGTACAACGTTGTCCTATTTAGATGCTCTTTTCCAAAGAATATGGAATGATTTTGGTTGCTATGATTATTAAGTACAGGAAGAAAAGGGAGGTCCATACAAGGCATCAATTCCACTAAGCCACGCTTCAAATCCTGAAGCAGATGTTCTCCTTGCTTATGAAATGAATGGAGAAGTAAGTTTTGGTGCTTAAACTCCTCAATGTTATGCTGTTACGTTGCTTATTGTTCTACTATACTATTCTTACTATTTAATACTTTTTCATGAAAGCCTCTTAATCGAGATCATGGGTATCCGCTGCGTGTGGTTATCCCTGGTGTTATTGGTGCTCGTTCTGTTAAATGGCTCGATTCTATTAGCATAATTGCAGAGGAATGCCAGGTAGGAAACGTGAAATATGAAATTTGATTTTCATTTTTTTTCACTCAAGAAATTGCCTTCCTTCATAATGGAGTTCATGGCATTGCTTTGCAGGGTTTCTTTATGCAGAAAGACTACAAAATGTTTCCTCCTTCTGTAAATTGGGATAATATTGATTGGACGACTAGGAGGCCTCAAATGGATTTCCCTGTTCAGGTTTTTACTGAAGGCTCCTGTTTTTTGCTTGATTGTGCTTTTTTCTTCGGTTTTTGTGTTGATGATGAACATTAGAAATGTAACCGTCCAAGTCCAAGCCCACTACTAGCAGATATTGTCCTCTTTGGGCTTTTCTTTTCAGGCTTTCCCATAAGGGTTTAAAATGCGTCTACTAGGGAGAAGTTTTCACACTCTTCTAATGAATCTCTAACCAATGTGAGATTTCACAATCCACCCCCTTGGGAGCTAGGGAGAAGTTTTCAACACCCTTAGAAGGAATGCTTCATTCCCCTCTCCAACCAATGTGGGATCTCACACTCCACCCCTTGGGGGCTAGGGAGAAGTTTTCACTTTTATAAGGAATGCTTCGTTCCCTTCTCCAACCGATGTGTGATCGCACAATCCACCCCCCTTGGGGGCTAGGGAGAAATTTTCACACCTTTATAAAGAATGATTCGTTCCCCTCTCCAACCAATGTGGGATCTCACCATCTACCCCCTTGGGGGCCCATCGTCCTCGTTAGCACACTGCCCTGTGTCTGGCTTTGATACCATTTGTAACCGCCTAAGCCCACCGATAGCAGATATTATCCTCTTTGGTCTTTCTCTTTTAGGTTTGAAAACGCGTCACGAGAGAGAGGTTTCCACACCCTTATAAGGAATGCTTCGTTCCCCTTTCCAATCAATGTGAGATCTCAAAAGAAACAGTTCTCGCTCATCACTTATTTTGAATATACACCTTTTTTGGGTTGGCGATTCTCTGTTGTGACACTGTCCCATTTCACCCGACTAATGCTGTTGAACTTGCTGAATTGCAGTCTGTCATTTGTTCTTTGGAGGATGTAGATCATATAAAGCCCGGAAAGGTTAGTCCATTTATGTACGTAAGTTCAATTTAGTGGAAGATAACATACAGATGTTACCTCATGCAAAGAATTTCCTATTGCATATGTTCATCCCGACAGATTTGTAAGTTCCTGGACATGTGAACTAGCATAGTTGAGGTATGCTAGATAAGTAGTTAAACAAACAAATATAATTGTGATGTTCAAACGCATGTCAGGTTACGGTCAGTGGTTATGCAGTGTCGGGCGGTGGGCGGGGAATAGAGAGAGTAGATATATCTGTTGATGGAGGCAAAAACTGGAGTGAAGCCAGCAGATATCAGAAGACTGGCGTCCCATACGTTGCTGATAGTCCGAGCAGTGAGAAGTGGGCATGGGTGCTTTTCGAGGTGACGCTGGATGTCGTACAAAACACGGAAATTGTTGCAAAAGCTGTAAGTGTGTGATGTTGATGCACAGAAATGTGTTTGATTGAAAAGATAAGGTTGTTTAGAAATGTGTGTGCAAAGGTTTGAGTTGAATTGGATAATGCAGGTTGATTCAGCAGCAAATGTGCAGGCAGAAAGAGTGGAAGAGATATGGAACCTAAGAGGTATACTCAACACCTCATGGCATAGGGTTCAACTTCGACTTGGTCGTTCCAATATATAGAAACAAACAAACAAACAAACTGAGAAATTAAACAAATGCTTTATGTCTCTGTATTCTCCTGAACGCACCGTTTTATGTGCTCCATTGACTCTGGAAATCCGTTCGAACTCATAATTTCTTTTTTTTTATTGATCGATCTTTTAAATGGATAATCTTTTAAATCTGTTATTCCGTAAATCACGGACACAATTTATTTATTCATTAAATAAAACAAATGTGTATTAAATAACTTTTTAATTATTTTGACTATTTCCTCCCACCAAAAAAACACAAATTTTAAAATCTTCATTAAAATAATAATAAAACAATAATGATGGATGCTAGGTGGCATGTTACATGAAACAATAAATGACTAAAGAAATTGACATTTTCCTCCTTTTTTTATTTTTTTATTTTATAAAATGCGATTCAACTATCGAATAATAACAGGTGATTTCATCTACTGAATTTATTCTAATTGATATATAAATAGTAAGATTATGGTGTTTAATTTTTTTTCAGCCGGGTGTTTCTATAGTATACTTGGTTACATATTTTTAATTTAAAATTATTAGTTAATATATTATTATTAATTTAAAATTATTAGCAATTATATTATATTATATATATATATATATATTGGTTTGATTGGGAAGAGAAGGAAAGATGTGGAAACCGAACGCCGGAAGGGCATCCATTCCATTCCATTCCATTCCCTAATAAAGTGCTAATAATTGAGATTTATCCATGACCGATGAGATCCGCTCCTACGTGGATTCGACCTATAGGTTTTTGCCATCTGTCCCTTCATTAATTTTCGGCCCTTTTCTTTTTCAAGGCAGCTAATTTCGAGCTTTTATGGGAACATTAATTTCCATTATTATTCAGTCCTTATAATATTGAATAAAACACATCTTGGTACGTGAAATTATTAATTTCCTTTTCTTTTTATAAAAACATATGTATTTCTGCCATTCTCGTTCGCTGTAGTGTTGTCTTTTTGTCTGTTTTCTGTTTTTAGCAGTTCCTGATATCTTAGTTTAGGGTTTAAATAATAAGTCAATTTTATTTTCTTAATTTCCGCTGATACAAGAAAATCATAATTAACTTAATTATTATTTTCAGAAGTAGTTTTCAAGCCAAACAAGTAATTGCTAACAAATATTATTATTTTCATAATCACAATTCATAAATGATACCACAACTAATTTTCCCTCATTTTATTTGGTCCACTTGGACAGGACACGACATATGAAGCAATTATTTATTTTATTTTATTTTTCCCCATTAAAAAACAAAGCTATAAAGTTGTTGGCCGTAGATATTGAAACCACAAATTTATTACCAAATAGCTCCACCACCTCTTCCATCCCCGAAGAGCCATTTATGATCCACCCTCCATTCTTCTTCATCCATCGGTCTACTACACACCACGTGTTTCAGCGCTATTGGATTACCAATTTATTCTCATCCCCAACTCATACATCCAACTTGCCACTCAACCGTAAGGAATCAGCAATAATATTTACAAAAATGACAGATATGAATCTTGTTTAATTTAATTTAAATGGCATCATGCCATAAATTTATAATAAGGATGTGATTTTTACGTTTGAGGGTAATGTATTATCACAGATAATATTTAAAGTCTATAAGTGTCACATCAAGTTCAGAAGAGACGTATAACTTAATAATTTATTTTTAATATTTTTAAATTGTTTGTAAATATTATTGGATTGGCACATGTCACATGTGGATATACATGTTAAGACTAGTGGACCTCTTTTATGGATAGACCGGAATTTTCAACAAAAAAAAAAACTTATACTAATAAACATAATGGAAGTTTTCGTATTATAAAATTATGAATAAACATATATTTCACTTTCCTTTTATTTCACTTTCATAGTTGCTAATCGATAGCCACTCGATTGATTATCATATACTATTGTGTTCTTATTTTCATATTTTTAATATTTTATATTAATAAAAGCATGGTTCTAAAAATTTGATACGTATATTTAAAATTGGATAAATTTTTTGTCTGACATAAAGTAAGTGGATTATGACGAACATATTTTTTACCTATAGAAACAAGCCAAGCCAAACAAGCAACTTGAGTTTGAGTGAGACGCTAGTTCTATTAAAAATAATAAAGAATAAGGTCATAAAGAAAGGGAATAAATGTATTTTTTGATATAAAAATGGGATATTTGGTGAAATAAGGGTGTCATAATGATCAAAAAAATAAGTGAGTGACAAGTTGGGTAGTTGAAAACTATGAAGAAACCAAGAACATGAAAAGAAAAAAGGGTAAAGATGATGGGAGAAATAAGAACTGTTCATTCAAATGACCATAAAGAAAGTGACAAGACAAGTACATGATTGCGATAACTTTGTTGCATTAAAATCCTACAACACAGGGGAAGCTTTGCACTTTCTTCCAATCCCTAAACTTCACCATCTTCTGTTCATAACCCTCATCTGCCCCATTTTTGTGTTCTTTTCACTGCTCCAATGGAGGAAAATTCCAGCCTTGTCGCAGAATCAGCTCTCACAAACGCCATGGATGCAGAGCCTCAAGAAGAAGAAAGAGACCCAGAAAGCAATCCCTTGAACGAACCCCTTCTCAAGAGAAGCAGAACTCTCTCTTCTAGTCCTCTTGCCATTGTTGGGGCCAAAGTTTCTCTGATTGAAAGCTTGGATTACGAGTAAGAACATAGCATTGAAAGCTTTGATTTCTCGTTGAGTTCTTCAATTTTTGGTTATTTGGTTTGGTTTGAATTCAGGATCAATGAGAACGATCTGTTTAAGCACGATTGGAGAAGCAGATCCAAAGTTCAAGTGTTGCAGTACATATTCTCCAAATGGACATTGGCTTGTCTTGTTGGACTTCTTACAGGGATCATTGCCACTCTCATCAATCTCGCCATTGAAAATATTGCTGGCTACAAGCTTTTGAAAGTGGTCGGTTACATCAAACAAGAAAGGTAAGTTCATACCGATTACACACTTGGTCTTAATGAGTTCAAAAATTCTGGGTTTGAAATGATTTGGATTTAGGTACCTAATGGGATTCGCCTACTTTACCACTGCAAATTTCCTTCTCACTTTTGTTGCTGCTGTTCTCTGTGTATGCTTTGCTCCCACCGCGGCTGGGCCTGGCATACCAGAAATCAAAGCCTATCTCAATGGCATAGATACTCCTAATATGTTCGGCGCCACCACGTTGATCGTTAAGGTGCGTATGCCCTGCACTTTCTTGTAATGCCATGAATATCAATATCAATCATTGATCAATCTACGAAAGAATCAGACTGATCTTGCGGATCATACAGAACGTAGATAATTTGAGAAACTGAAACTGATGATGAAATCACTCCTTTATAGGAATGAAAGCAAAAGAAGATGTATTTGATCTTTGATATCTCTACCGAGTGGCATTATAAACTTTGATCTTTGTAGATTATTGGGAGCATTGGAGCAGTGGCTGCTGGGCTAGATCTTGGGAAAGAAGGGCCTCTAGTACACATTGGCAGCTGCATTGCTTCTTTACTTGGACAGGGCGGTCCTGATAACTATCGAGTCAAATGGACATGGCTACGCTATTTCAACAACGATCGTGATCGTCGGGATCTTATCACATGCGGGGCGTCGTCAGGGGTTTGTGCAGCTTTCCGAGCTCCAGTCGGGGGTGTTCTATTTGCCCTAGAAGAGGTAGCTACATGGTGGAGGAGTGCCCTGCTGTGGAGGACCTTTTTCAGCACAGCCATTGTTGTGGTGGTGCTGAGAACTTTCATTGAAATATGCAAGGCAGGTGAGTGTGGGCTGTTTGGAGAAGGAGGGCTTATTATGTTTGATGTCAGTGGAGTTTCTGTTAGCTACCATATCTTGGATATCATACCAGTTGCTATCATTGGCCTTCTCGGTGGGTTCCTTGGAAGCCTTTACAATCATCTTTTGCACAAAATCCTCAGAGTTTACAACCTCATCAATCAGTAAGCAATTTCACTTTCACTTCCTTTCTGCTTGATTCTATAATGATCTGATAAGAACTGATAAGAACTGCAATGGTGAAATGGTATTTGCAGGAAGGGAAGAATGCACAAACTGTTACTGAGCTTAGGAGTGTCACTGTTCACTTCAATCTGCCAATACAGTCTGCCATACCTTGGCCAATGCACCCCCTGCAACCCTTCTTTTCCAGGTTCCGCCTGCCCCACCAATGGCCGCTCCGGCAACTTCAAGCAATTCAACTGTCCTAAAGGCCATTACAACGACCTCGCCACCCTTCTCCTCACCACCAACGACGACGCCGTTCGAAACATCTTCTCCACCAACACTTCCACCGAGTACCAGCCCCTTTCCCTCGTCATCTTCTTCCTCCTTTACTGCGTCTTAGGGCTTATCACTTTTGGCATCGCCGTCCCCTCCGGTCTCTTCCTTCCGATCATCTTGATGGGCTCTGGCTATGGCCGTCTCATCGGCCTCCTCATGCGGCCCTACACCGATCTTGATCAGGGACTCTTGGCTGTTCTCGGTGCTGCCTCCTTAATGGCCGGCTCCATGCGGATGACCGTTTCGCTCTGCGTTATATTCCTCGAGCTCACCAACAATCTCCTTCTGCTTCCGATTACGATGATTGTCCTTCTGATTGGAAAAACCGTCGGGGACTGTTTTAACCCTAGTATTTATGACATCATTCTACATCTGAAGGGGCTTCCGTTCTTGGACGCGAATCCTGAGCCGTGGATGAGGAACATCACGGTAGGCGAACTGGCTGACGCGAAGCCGGCGGTGGTGACGCTGCGGGGATTGGAGAAAGTGTCCCGCATTGTGGAGGTTCTTAAGAACACGACGCATAACGGGTTCCCTGTTGTGGACTCGGACGCGGTGGTGCCGCCAGTGGGGATGGCAGTGGGGGCGACGGAGCTGCACGGGCTAGTGCTGAGAGCGCATTTGCTGCAGGTGCTGAAAAAGAAATGGTTCTTGAGAGAGAAGAGAAGAACAGAGGAATGGGAGGTGAGGGAGAAGTTTACATGGGTGGAATTGGCGGAGAGGGAAGGGAAGATTGAGGAGCTTGCAGTGAAGAAGGAGGAGATGGATATGTACGTTGATCTTCATCCTCTTACGAACACTACGCCTTACACAGTAATGGAGAGCATGTCGGTGGCCAAAGCTCTGGTTCTGTTCCGCCAAGTGGGGCTCCGCCATTTGCTCATCGTGCCCAAGTATGAAGCTGCTGGGGTAAGCTCTTCTCCTCCTCCTCCTCCTCCTTCTTCTTCTTTACACATGAATCAAACAGATGTCTGTGTTTCATTCGCTGCAGGCTCCACCTGTAATTGGGATTTTGACGAGGCAGGATTTGAGGCCGTACAACATTCTGAGTGCGTTCCCTCATCTTGCCAAGATCAAAGGCAACTAAAAACGTAACTGAACTCTCAGATTTGTCTCATTCATGATTCACCAACATACACATACTCTCCACACACATATTCCAACCTCTGCTTTTCTGCTGCATTTCTTCATATCATTGTTTCCATACTTTACTCTTTTCTTCACCAATTTTGCCTTCTATTTATTCAATTTTACAATAAGCAAAAGGGTTCTCCATTCAATTTTGATTCTCTTGTTGTTGAAATTAAGTGGGCATTAATAAAATTTACTTCTATTTACCTCTCATTCTCTCGTTGTTGGGCAGTTTTTGTCACTCCAGCAGAAGGGAAAATGATAATAATAAAGTAGCACATAATATTTATATTCCCACTAATTCTACATCATCATAAAATGACAAATTTAGAGGAAAATAAAGGTGGCATCAAATGAGTTGGGTTTAAATCAACTTTATTAATTTATGGATACCATTTTTTGGGCACAAAATATCAGCTCATCTTATCTTATCTTTATATCATAAAAGTCCAAAACTTAATTAATCTAAGTCAGGAATAATAACTAAATCGAAAATCAAACCATGAACCATTAAGATGGGATAATTAGAATGAATCAAAGATTCAAACATGTTCTTCTTTCTTGCAAATGAAAACCGTCAATAAAATAACCTCATCAACTTCAAAAAAAAAAAAGAAAAAAAAGATGGCTAGTAAAATATTGCAATCTCACTTTTAATTGTAATAATAAATATTCACATTTTATATTCCGCACTTCAAATGATTATCCATTCACAGAGGATCTGATTTTATTTCAATTTATAAAGATCGAACCTTAAAGGTAAAGGTCCCACTTCTCCTCTGCCACGATCCCCTGTTCTTGCTCTTCTTCGTGAGTTCTCCATCCGTTTAGGGCTCAAGATACGCCATTAACAACCTTCAATTCCTCCTTCCTCTCGCGCGAACTGTTACGCGAAACCAGCGCCGGAAGGCAACAGAACTTCGACTCAAATCCGATCATATTTTTGTCATCAACGCCGTTGCCGACGGTCCTCTCGCTGTTGCGGACCGAACCAGTTCCCGGAAGGCAAGACTCATCGGCTTTTCGATTGTCGTTGTGATTTAGGAAAGCAAAACTCGCCTCATCTCCGAGGCTCTCTCGGAACAGATCAGCCAGTTTCTTCCTCCTCTTCGTCGGTAATGGCGACGAGTTGAATGTAGATGGTTTGTCGTCGGCACCGGCTTGGCTAGCTCGGGGAGTTCCCGCCGGAAAGCGGTGGTGAATTGGAGTATTGTCTCTGGAAGGGGTGAAATCTGTATCAAATAAAAATAAGGTTTAAATTTAAGTTTTAGTATTTCAAATTTATTATACTTAAATAAATAATTATTTTCATCATATTGCTATGTTATTTTTGTATTTCAAAAATTAAAATAGACATAGAAAAATATAAGGGAGGGAACAAACTTCAAAATTAAAGTGAGTAAACTTTAAAATATATAACCATCCTCAAGATAGTTTTTAAAAAGTTCTTTTAATTAATATATAAATTTAAAGTAAGTTTAAAAATACTAAAGTTGATGATGAAAATCAAATTTAAATCTTAAAAAAAAAAAGTTTGTTTTTAATCCGACCTAGAATTCAAACCTCCGTGCTTACACGATTTAAGCTAAAACAATTATATTAGCATTAATTTGTGATTTATCAATCTAAATAATCTGAAAAAGGAAATTGAAATCTTGGGTGATGATGATGGTCACCTCCTTTGACACTGAAGAAATCTTCACAATCGGAATCCAACCACGCTCGAGAATCAAAGAAGGCTTCTTCTTTGCTGCCTGTGAAGAACAAAGAGAATGAAGAAACAGGGCAATCGAGGAATGGCGCGGCGGAAAGAAAACCCAGAAAAGAGCGAAGAAGAATCAAACCA
The DNA here is from genome assembly GCA_033971965.1 of Cucurbita ficifolia. NCBI lineage: Eukaryota > Viridiplantae > Streptophyta > Magnoliopsida > Cucurbitales > Cucurbitaceae > Cucurbita > Cucurbita ficifolia. The sequence goes on from CM066976.1 coordinate 426,470, forward strand.
GAAGGCGTCTTGTGGTGATGGGATACTACAGAGATGTCCTTAAAGACAGAACCGGCGTTGTCTTGGAGCTTGTAGTGTTTGATCGGTGAAGGTGGAATCTCAAACTTGTCCGTCACAGTCTCCAACGGCGCCGGCGGTGCCTTCACGGCGGAGCATTCCGATTTACTGCAAAGGGAAGCACATGAGCCCATCTGTCTTGGCTTAAAAGCAATGGAAGAAGAAAGAAACAAGAGAGAGAGAGAGAGAGAGAGAGAGAGAAGGAAGACGAAGAAGGAAATGAGAGAGAGGCATGAAAATGGGGAGTTGGGGCCAAGGAAGGACCCTTCTTTTTTAAAAAAGGAAAAAAGAATAATAACAATAATAATAATTTGAAAAGATTAATTAGTATGAATTGTTGTATGGGGAAGTGAGTACCCGGTAAACAGAGATTTCAGAAATGAAAGTGATTTTTCGTTGGGATATGAGACTCAATTATTATTTACAATCAAATTAATTTCAATATCTTAAGTTATACATTAGGAAGGAAGGAAGCAAAATGTGATAACCAGGTGATAACATTTTTGTTAAACAAATATTAATCACCAAAAAATGCTTCATTTTGTGGGAAATGGGGATTGGGAAAATTGAAGGGACACCCCCAAAAGAAGGCCTGAAGCGAAGGAAAGTACAAGTAAATAATGGGAGTAACGTGTCCGGTAATTGACTGGTCAAACATACTGCCTTCACTTCAAACAACCCTGACGTGGCGGTTCCCCAGTTTAAATTTTAATTTTATTTCATCTTTAAAATAATTTTATTAATGTTTCTATCATAAACGCGTTTTATTTTATTATGATTAAATATCAATTAATGTGTTAATTTAAATATGGCTTTTGCATACGTCTTTCTTTAATATTTTAATATTTTTAATTTACTCATTTTCAATTAACTTACCTAACCTAATATTTCATTTATAGCAATTTAAAAGAATAATATCTTATTTCTTTAAACGGAAGTTTTTTTTTTATCTCAAATTTTAAACCTATGAGATAGTTGATATTAAAATGATAGGTAATAAGATGGTGATTTGAAGAAGGGCAAATAAAATGAATAATAATTAGAGAATTATATTAAACCAAACTTGCAAATAATGCCAAATGTGCGATAAATTTTATTTGTGATTACGCGACATGGCACGGTTTTTGAATATCTTCAAACTTTAGGAATTATGTATAAAGAAATTCAAATTAAATGACAAAATATGACACATTCTCCCATGTTCTGAGGGGCGCATAATTATTTATTCTTAAAAAAAAAAAACAAAAATTTGCCACCTCAGGGTCCTGGTCTTGCCTCTTTGTATATGTTAGGTTCACGTGGCTGGCTGGCTACGGCAACCAATTATTCCACCAATCAATCTGCTTCTCCTACGTTTCGTGCCTCAATTTTTATTTCTTAATATGGTTTTTATTTTTTTATTTTTTTATTTTCACATAAGATTGTTCATTTATACGATATTAACTTGGATAAAATTAACATGGTATTTATTTATTTATTTATATTTTCGTGCCTCAAATTTATTTATTTAAAGGGTTGAATAATAAATACGATATTTAAAGTATTGGGTCCGTTTACCCTTCTAAACTTTTAAAAAATTGTTTTCATTACCTAGCTAAATATCATGATGCCTATTATATTATATATATATATATATATATAAATGATATAAGTCAACTAGACAAAATTCAAGTAATAAGTAGCCATGCTAGGATTTGATGTCGCCCATGACACATCTCACAAAACTCCACCTCCAATCAAAGTGTTTATATTTGGTAGCTCGACCTTCGTTGTCACCATTTTTTTTAAACGTTGTTATTATTATATCAAAAAAATTTGAGAGTTTATAGATTTCAATCTTTTTATTGATGGACTGGGTGAATAAATGTTGGAGTCTCACATTAACTGATTAAGCCGATATTATAAGATAATATACCAGGTGTAATTTGGATGAAATATCACATTGAAATTACTCTTAGAAGGATAGTTTAAAGCGGAAGTTTTGATTTTTTTTGTGTGTAAAATTTCCTTGCTCCCATTTACGGAAAAAAAAAATGGCGTCAAAGTTTAGGAAAGTGGAGTTGTGGATTGATGAGAAGAAGCGAAGAATGTTGTGAAGATGCGATAATTTATGAAAAAAATGTAGAAAAGGAGGGATGCCACTTTCAGACGGTCCAAAAAGAGCCCACGAAAGTCGATCTTCTTATTCATCAGTCGAGCCGCCAGGGGTTGGTAAGATCATCTATAAAAACAAAAAAGCTCACATCTGAGTTGGGAGTTGGGGTTCTTTGTTTTAGAATTTACGAGAATTAAATCTGTATCTGCAAATTCCTCGCTGTTGGATTACTTGAGTTTTTGATCGGCTAAGCGAGTAAGAGGCAGACGAAATGGGAGTAGCTGCGAAAATCGCACCGTCAATGCTATCCTCAGATTTTGCTAATTTAGCTTCGGAGGCCGAAAGAGTGCTTAAATTTGGAGCGGATTGGCTTCACATGGATATTATGGTACCCACACGCTCTCTATTTCGGCTTTCCTGAATTGCCATTTCTCTCCAGTTATAATTGGACGAAATACCTTTTGATTCTTTCTCCCATTTGGTTTTGTTTCATAACCCAATAATTTGATCCTAGTTCTTGCCTTCTAAGTCTGATTTTCCACTGTTTAGCTCTCGTGTAATTTAATTTGTTCATAATCTACATCACTAATTGTTTGAATCATATGATTTGTCTATGCTTTTCTGGGTCTTGACAAAATTTTATCTACCCTAATTTAGTACCTCTGTAGTAATAGTGTAAGGTAGTCCATGGAGGACGAGCAGACTTTTACCTTCACCAATGATTTCTCTGTGCTGCTAATTGTTATAGTCCTGTTTCAAGAATGGATTTTACTTTCTTGTAAATGGTTGGTGACAGTGTAGAGAAAGGCGCATGGAGATGCATAATTCAATTAGTGATCTTATAATGACATGCTTGCAAAGTTTGAGATAAATTTATCTGCCATCACATCTGATATCTCTTTTTGCTTTATTTGCAGGATGGGTAGGCTCGTTCTTTGCTGATCTCATACTCCTGTTGAACTGCAATGTGCTTCATGTGAATGGGTTTTAAATTTCCCTCCAAATAACTTGACCTCGACCTGTGTGGTGTTTTGATCGCTTCTAGTATCTACTTTCCAGCCACATGCCTGCTTATTTATAAATATTTGCCGAAGAAACTTGAGAAATATCTAGTTTTATTTATTGATTTTATTATTTCTAAAGTAAAAAAAATGTGAGATCCCATATCGGTTAGAGAGAAGAACGAAGCATTCCTTATAAGGGTGTGGAAACCTCTCCCTAGCAGACGCGTTTTAAAACCTTGAGTGGTAGCCTAGGGAAAGCCTAAAGAGGACAATATCTGCTTCCTTTCCATGTTTATGGTCTACCTTCGCAACATTCTTTCTGCTACCATCCTTTTTAATAGGAAATAAATCTGGGGCTGCAAACTAAAAAAGTGTTGGCCCCTACCCAGAATGAACTATTATCAAGAAAATCACAAAGATTTTTCTTTTAAATGCATCGACATGGTGGCCCCGTGAAAATCTATCCATCATCATTTGGTTGAGTTCATTCTGTAACAGGATTGTGGATCATTTCTCGGTGATGTGATTTGTGCATCATCTGGATTACATAATTTGGGCTTGCTTTTCTAGCAAAGTAATATTTTTTTTGGTTATGCATTTACCGCAGGCACTTTGTCCCGAATCTGACAATTGGTGCTCCAGTCATCGAGAGTTTAAGAAAACATACGAAGTAACATAACCTCTTTGCTTCTTCAGTTTGAGGAATTTGGATTTATTTTTTTTATAATGGCCAATTGTTAGAGTTTGATGACATTGCCTGAGTTTATGAGGAATTAATTTCTTGTCTTGCAGGGCATATCTTGATTGCCACCTTATGGTTACAAATCCACTTGATTACGTTGAACCCTTCGCAAAAGCTGGTGCTTCAGGCTTCACATTTCATGTTGAAGTTTCCAAAGGTACATTGTGTTTGGACTTCAGATTTGTTCTACTTCTATGACATCAAACTTGTTTAACTTTTCTTTCCCTCTTCTCTGGTAGACAATTGGCAGCAATTAATCCAAGAAATCAAGTCGAAGGGCATGAAGTCCGGGGTTGCGCTAAAACCTGGAACACCCATTGAAGAAGTTTATCCTTTGGTATGCAATTCATCTTTACATCTTCTCCCCCAATTTCATATCCTTCATTTGCGAGGATGTTATATTGTAAGATCCTGTTCATCTACCGCTATATGGTTTTGTGCAAACGCTGCTGCATCAAATTTTTTATAATTGGTAAGTGATGCTTGTTCTTTTTTTCAATTTTCAGGTAGAAAGTGAAAATCCTGTGGAAATGGTCCTTGTTATGACAGTCGAACCTGGTTTTGGTGGCCAAAAGTTCATGCCAGAAACGATGGATAAGGTTCCATTACTTCGACATTTTTCAATATTCCTTGAGGATTGTTTGATTGGCGTTTCTTGTTGAATCTCATTACTGATTTTAACTTATCCAGGTACGGAAGTTAAGACAGAAGTACCCAACTCTTGACCTTGAGGTAAACGCTACGTAGCGTGTACTCGTTGCAGTTCAAATTCAGTGTACAGATGGCTGTATGAGGGATGGTTTCTGACTGGTCATTGTTTGCTTTGGTGGGCAGGTGGATGGCGGGTTGGGACCTTCGACCATAGATGCAGCAGCTTCAGCTGGGGCAAACTGCATTGTTGCAGGAAGTTCGGTGTTTGGAGCTCCCGAGCCTTCCGAAGTTATATCCATTCTGAGGAAAAGTGTTGAGGAGGCCCAACAGAACTCTTGATCCTTTAACAAGCTTCAAGAATCCGCCATCAAATCTTGTTTTACACTTTTTGCAATTCATACTCCATCAAATCTCTTGCTATTGTTTCTTAACATGGAGTCAAAGGCTGCATATCTGGCTCGACGTGGCGGCTGGGTTACAGCATATGCCCTATGTTATGAAACCAGTTTTACATTCACCGGAACATCATTCCTTAACAATGATTTTTGTGAAGAAAATTACTTTACGATAGAGGATGTAATAGCTCAACTCCAAGCAAATATTGTCATCTTTGAGTTTTCTCTTTTAAACTTCCCCAGAAAATTTTAAAACGTATATGTTTGGGATAAGTTTATACACTTTTATAAGGAATGTTGTTTCGTGGTCAGAATGATGAAGATCAAATTAAGTAGCAGCTCCAAATTTGAAGAGAAAGAACGTGCGAATGGAAGAGTAATCGTATTATAATAGCTGCTGAACTCATCACAGTTCAGGAGACAAACAAAAATGGAACAAAATCAGGACATCATGAACATGAACTCATCAAAGTTAAGAACACCATCAGAATTGAGATCAAATTTAGCAATCATTTTCTTGCATTCCTCAATGCTCCTCGATTCCCCAAGCCTACTCAACATCCTCTTCAAACTTTTGGTCGTTATGAACCCACAACCATCCATTTCATACATCCTAAACGCCTCCTTCAAATCACTCACTTTCTCTTCCTCTCCCACTCCTTCCACAAACGCAACAAATTCACCCCACCCCATCAGCCCATCGCCGTCCGAATCCAAATTCTCCACCACCATCTCCGCCTCCTCCAGCGTCAAACTACCCCCGACGCCAGCCATACACCGCTGCAGCTCCAGTGGAGACAGCTTTCCATCGCCATCTCCGTCGACCTGCTTGAACACCTTCTCGAACAGCGCGATTTTGTCCATAATTCTGGATCCGAGTGAAGGAAGAGAAATGGGTATGAAGAACTGGGGATTAGAGCAAAATGGGTCTGCAATTATATGAAAAGGAATGCGCGTGCCGTGGTTTGACCGCCGGATTAGTTGGGGAATGAAAATGGCAGTTGCCGTCAAGTCGTGGAGCAGATGGTCGACCATTTCTTTTCTTCACCGTTTCAACGAAGTCGAACGGGAAGGGGCTTCTCAGCGATTGTTGAATAAACAATTCTGCCACAAAGATTTGACAGAGAAGGAATGTTGGCAACTTGCGACCGGTTTGACAGTTTCTTCCCTCCTGACGAAAACATAAAATAATAAGGTTGGAAAGTTCTTGATTTATTCTTTTCAAAAAGTTGCCATCTTTTTTATTTTCTTCTTCTGGGTTCTTCAAAAGATTAAGAATTAAAAGCTCGAAGTTTCCAAACAAATCATTTTTGCAAGAAAAAAAAAAAAAAAGAATTCAAAACCTCCACACATACTTTATGCTTAATATTAGCTCATCATCAGCTCCATTCTTCATATCTAAAAATTATTGTTTTAACTAAACTTCACTCATCTCAATCATCACTGCAACACAACACTATTTGTCTTCAAGAAATGGTCCACTGTCTCTAGTGCACTGTAGTTTTCGCTCTAGACATTTACAAGTTTACATCAGTTATGAACATGAAATGAAAGAGATGGCAGCTCAGAGTATTTGCCTATCTACTTTTCTTGTGCGTGTGTACAACTAAGACGTGGAATCAGACTTTTGCTCAGCATCGACGGAGGCTTGGACTTGAGCAGCATACTGCAAGTTCCACAGCACATCCTCAAACGAGGGTCGAGACGATACGTCGGTAGATATGCACTTCTTTGTGATAGATATAACTCTTGATAACGACTCTTGGGAGCTTGTGGTCAATACAACTGGATCCACAATTCGTCTCCGCCCATCCGTGCTGCCAAAGGACGCCTGTTGTTGTTTCATACACAGATTCAGAAACCACAAAGAACAGAATAAGCAGCACTTTTAGTTGAACTTGAATGGAAACTCAGCCATTGAGAATTGATACCATGTCAATCAGAAGAAATGTTTCTTCTCTTCCAGTTACAATAGGCCCAACAAGTGACTCGAGCAATATATACCCAAAATTGTAAACATCATCCTCCACCAACTTTTTCCTTGGTTTTGAGCCCTCTCCCTTCGTCTACAAAAAGAAAGGACATGGTATAAGTTCATTCAACAAAAGAAGCCAGAAGAAATCTCAAGAACTAAAATCCAAAGCCTAAGCTAACTAACTTACCTCGTGTTTTTCAGTTTCGTCAGTGATCATCAACGTGCCGTAGTCACTAAGTTTTGGAAATCGATGTTCATCAAGCAATATATTGTTCGTTTTCAATCGATTATTGAATGAACCAGGAATAACCCCTGTATGTAGAAAGTGAATGGCCTTCGCAATTCCAATTAGAATTGTCAACCTATCTGACCACTTCAGTACCTTGTCTGGATAAGTCTCTACATTTGAAGATAAATGAGGTAATGTCACCATCCCATCAATAAATTCAAAGCTAAAGAGAGCCTAAAACATGTTCAAGAATGCAAGTTTTACACTAAAACTGTTGTATAAAAAAGATTATCTTGCAATAACCAGAGAAAACAATGTTTCAAAACTTTATTCTCGACTGTTTTGATGGTGGACTAACCTGATAAAAGGGTACGGTAATTCCCATTCGACACGTATTCGTATACGAGAAGAACTTGGTTGATACTTGAGTTGTCATGTCCGTCTCCTTCTATACAGTGACCAAAAAGGCCAACTAAATGGGGGTGGTGAAGCTTCGAAAGAACGTCCAGCCGAACTTTAAGGTTCTGTACTGAAAATTTCTTTGATAAAGCTAAACACCTTATAGCAACAAGGGTCCCATTCTCCAATTTTCCTCTGTAGAGCTGAAGAAGTAAACAAAAACCTTAAATTTTCAGAATTAAATTCAACATCCTCAACAGCAGCTTCACAATGAGAAATCTAAACATGGATCTAAGCATCCTGGGGGCATTTTTAAAAGTGAGTTCGTAGATGAAAGGCTCAGCTAAGAAAAGCTTTTGGTTGACATGACCCAGAATCAGATCAAATGAATAAAGATTAAGCCTACGACGAACTTAAAATTTTAATCATCAGAACCTCTATCTTGTGTGTTGAAGTTTTGGGGAATACCTTTCCTATAGAACCTTCTCCCAATAGCATTGATTTATCAAAGTCTTTTGTAGCTTCCCTTAGTTCTTGAAAGGAAAATGATCGACATACTGGAACAGTCTGAGCACCTAGCTTCATAGCTTGAGAAATAAACCCTACAAAACAACACTTCCTCTAAGCTTCCATAGACATTAGAATCAGGCAAATAGACATAACTTACTGGCATTTGCAAGTAGCTCAGATGGAGCGGCAGCAGGTGAGTTTTCTTGTATAACTTTTGGCGGTACTGGCTGTTCTTGTACTGTTCTTTTGAAGAGCCTTCGGTACAAATAAATAACTACCAAGGCTAAAAGCACAATAACAATTACAGCTCCACAGATGAAGGCAACAAGCAACAGTTTTTGTTTTCTTCTAGACTTTCCTGATCCTTCAAGGGCTTCTGCACAAAATGATGCTTCATGCTGGTGTTGCAAGTCAGAAGCAAAACAATTCCCACCAAATTTAACCATTCTCTTGTCTGAAGAACTACTCAAGCAAGTGGGAAGTGTTCCAGTTAACTTGTTGTTGGAAATATCAACGTACCCAAGTTTTGTACTGCAACTTAGAGGACTTTGAAGAGATCCACTCATCATATTTGAAGCTAAATTCAGATATGTAATGTTTGGCAAATTGAACAGGAAAGGAGGTGGCGACCCTGTTAGTTGATTGGATGATAAATCAAGATGTTGAAGCTGATCCATTTGACTGAAGTGCTTAGGAATTTCGCCGGATAAAGCATTCTTGCTAAGTAGAAGTGTAACTAATCCTTTTGACATCACAGGAAGCACAGAGTTTAGCTTGTTTTCTCTCATATCCAGTACATGCAAATTGGTTAAAGCGCTCAAGTCGGGCAATTCCCCAGAAATTTCATTGTGAGACAGAGAAACATCAGCTAATGTTCTAATTTTGCATAATGAAGAGGGAAATTGACCCTTCAGTCGATTGCTTTTCAAGCTCAAAAAGGTCAGGTTTGTTAGAGAGTCGAGCCAATCAGGGACTGTTTCGTTGAAGAAATTGCCATCAAGAACCAATGAATAGAGTTGAACCATGGTGGAAATCCTAGAAGGGATTTGACCATATATGAAATTAGAGCTCAAATCCAAGAACTCAAGCGAGGAGAGACGATGAATCTTATCAGGAAGTGGCCCCCAAATCCCCAAAGAAATTAAGCTGAGAACCCGCAAGCTACTTAACCTCGACAATGTGGTAACGAAGGAATCCATGGAAAATCTCTCAGAAAGAGTTTGATTCGGAATTGGAAACCCATTAAACCCTCTAAATTTGACAAGTTTATCCCCCATAATTCGGAGTTCAGTCACTACATTGTCCTGGCACGCAATGGTCATATCTCGAGATGAGGAAACATTACAGAGGTCGCCATCGAAAGCGTCCATAACTTCCAAGGAAGAAGGGTACTCCAAATGCTTCCTAATCTGTAACAGGATTTGAATCTGAGAAGTTTGTAGCTGATGGGTATAGGGAAGGAATAAAATCCATGAAAGACTGACAATAAGGAAAAGTTGCAGAGAACCCATTTGAGAAAGCCTCTGAAACTAGCTGGGTAATCAACAAGATGAACGAAAACGAAGAACGAACGCAAGAATTCTTTGTCCAAGCCTCATGGTATGAAACTGGAAAAACTTTTGACCGAATTCAGCAAAAGCGAACTATCTGGGGAAATTCCCCCATCAGGAATTATTCTCCACTCAAGTAGAAAATACAAAAGTAATGCTGTTAAACCCTCAAAAACAGAGAGAGAAGCTCCGACCAAAAGGAAAAGAGAAAGCAATGAAAAAGAAAACAGAGAAAATCAGAGTAAATCAGAGAATCTTCTAAACAGAGTACACTTCCCACAGGTAACATACGCTCAAGGATGAAAATGCTGCAATAGAATTGGAAGAGACAAGATACAAAAACTCAAGCTGACGATCACAAACAATGTATCGGTAGGATAAAATCCTAAAAAACAGAGAAGAAACCAAACAAAACAAAAAGGGGATGGGGGGAAATAGAGACAAAATGATAAAGCAGAGTAAAGAAAGCACTAGCGTTGCTCTTCCATAAAAAAATAGAAAAGAAGACGACGAAGAAGGGAATTAAGGAGGATAAGAGATAATTGGTGGAGGTAGTTGAAAGGGTGCTCTAAAAATCAGAACCAAGACTGAAAGAGCATTAACTACACCTACAAGGCGGTCTTCTCTGACATGCAAGAGCTCAAGATTTCGTCCTTGGAACAAATAAACCAAGTGGGGATGGATAAAATGGCGGTGAGTGTAAGCCCAACAGGAAAAAGATCGAATTCTGTGAAGAAGAAAGAAAGTTGAGTGCGCTGGCGAGCTCTGTCGCGCTGCTAAATATGAAACGCCATGCTACTCTCTCTGTTGTTTGCTTCTTTCCTCTTACTCTGTTTTTTTTTTTTCCTTCGATTTTTGTAATATTTCTCTGTTGTCATTATTATCCTACAGATTTCGAAGAATTTACGATGTTGCCATCACGTGCTTTCTTTTTTGGTTACCCGTTTTTATTATTGTACACAGTCTGAGATATTACCGTTACAAATGAACCGCCACGGTCACGAATCACAGTTTCTTTCCCACATGTATTTTTTTTTATATATTAAATTAAGTTTTAGGTTTAAATTCCATTTTTATTTGTATTTTGGGTTTAAACTTTTAAATTATTTATTTTGGTTCTTCAATTTTATTTATTTATTTTATTTTGGGTTTTAAACTATTAAATATTAATTACTTTTTTTTATTTTTTATTATTTATTTTAGATTAGATGAAAAAAAAGAAAAAAAAGAAAGAAAGAAACGAAAGCGGCAGTAATAAATAATGTGAAATAACATGTGAGACCAATTTAATACCACCCCTCACTTATGTTTCACATGTCACACTATGCTTTACATGTCCATTCTCAACCGTTCTATTTTAATTTTATATTATTTTTTAAAAATATATATACTTTATTTTTTAGGGGAACGAAATTTCTGATGTGAAAACCTCTTTCTAGCATACCCGTTTTAAAATTGTGAGGTTGACGGTACGTAATGGAAAAAAACGAACAATATCTGCTAGCGGTTGGTTTGGGTTGTTATATATGGTATCAAAGCCAGACACGAGGTGTTGTGCCAACGAGTGTCTCAAGGGGTGTGGATTGTAAGGTCTCAGATCGATCGTAGAAGAGAACGAAATATTAACTCTCATTTTCATGATAAAACCCTAAAAACAATGAATTTATTTCTTTTATGGATAACAGAGGCAAACTCGTAATCTCCACACTTTTTCAAGACCAAACAGCCAAGAAAAGGAAAAAAAATAAGGCTGTATAAATGGGACCATCTTATTCTTCATATTATTTTTCATTCAATTTCAATATATAAAAAGTTATATTATGTCAGGTAAGTTTTACAATTTTAACTTACAATTTTTACCTTAGATGTTATGTTAATGTCTATACATTATGCATTATTATTCAAATGATTGCAAAGTCCACGAATTAAAATGAAAATTTTGAACATAATTGAAACCTACATTAAACTATTTTGTATAATTTAACCTGTTTTTTATTCTCTTATTTTGGCATGTTATATTCCTTTCATGTCTTTGTCATTTACATTATCTTCACCCTTATCCATTTCTTTATCTTCAATTTTTGAGGATTCTTATTTTACCTTACCTTAGTAAACTAAAAGCACAAAAAATAATAATACTTTTATCGATACTTTATGAAGAAAAACTATTAGTACTTTATTTTAAAAGTATTCTAAGCTTTCAAATGTTTCATCCATCTTAAAAAAAAGACTTAAAATATTTTTTTTATCACTAATATATATAGAAATCGTTAGTAGTTCATGAACTAAAAAATTGCAATATTTTAAACAAAAGGTCAAAAATGTAATTATGGCCAGCTAGTACATAAAATAAAATATTATTTGGCTAGGGTTGGGTTATAAATACTTTTTTTAGTTGAATGCAGGTTAGTCTTGATTCTCAACATACCCTAAGCTGCAAAATTAAAAGAGAGAACTTTAATAGGAGGCATCAATGATATAATAGTAAGTAATTGTCAGAACCCAAATACAATAATGAGCGAATAATGGGCGAAACAGACAAGGGTTTGAATGCAAGAATTTGACTGTGATCGCCGGAGACCTAGTCTACTACATGTCATAGCATTGCCTGCCATTGCAGCTCAGTTACAATGCCTTCTAATAATTAAGTTGATAGGTAATTGAATGTTTGTAACAAATTTATGAATTGAATCTCAAGTATTATATGATATAGTCATCAAGATTATAAAGTATCATTAATTAACTTATTTTACAATATCAATTCTGCCAAGCATAGGTTGTTGACTATTAGTTAGGTCTGAACATCACTATAAATAAGTACGTGTATGCTCGAGGTAATAACAACAACCTGATCACTTTTTCATTGATAATTAGTATTTTTTCGACTAAATTATATTCAAATTGACAATGTGTCATCTAGAGCATTAAACGAGCAATTTCTGATATTCAGAACAATAGTGTTCACTTAGACAAAGAAACTTATACTGAAATAAGATCATGAGAATGTACCTTTTCCTCCAAATCAGGCCAACGAGATTTGGAGAGACATGAGCTTTAACACTTGCCCTACATGACATCAAAAAAACAAGTACAACACATCAGGCTTAAGTCATTGAAGTGGCAAAATGCTTTTCAGCTCCCAAGGCGGCGTTGAGACAGCTCAATATAATTAACAATAGAAGTGGAGTATCCAATTACTTGGTTGGGTAAGCAGGATCCAACGACAGAAGGGTGGATCCACACTTAACGTGCCCACTTGAAACAGTAAAACACACTACAATTTTTTTACAAAAAAAGGTAGCTGGTCGTGCGTCTGCTTAAGCACGCAAGCGACAGTAGTTTCAAGAACATGCCCTTCAAATACCAGAAAAAGATGAAGTTCGTGTGGTTACCAGAGTTCCAAAGTTCAATATTTATAACTTCATAGGTTGGATTGGTCATTGGAGGACAAATATATAGTAATTTTATTTTTCTCTGTGCAGAGTACGAAAATTACAATACAGCATTCCAGTCCAGTAAATGTATTTTCATAGCAACTTGGAAGTTGATGTTATAAGTCATACAACTACTAAAAGCAATGATCAAAAAGTTACTTGACAGATAACGGATGTTGGATGCTGATTCTCCCGACAGTTTGAGAGTCCCTGCAAGCACAAGTATAATGGATTAGATTACTATGAACTTTCAAATCTTTTAAAATTTATAGATCTACCGACACAAAATTGAAAGTTTAGAGTTCTATTAGACATAAAATTTAAATTTAAATATGATAGATGAATTAATTTTTAACGACTTTGAATTTTTCAGAGACTTATTACACACAAAATTAAAAGTTCAAAGATTTTATTAAATACAAAATTAAAAGTTTAATAACCTATAAAAAAAACTTTTGAAAGTTCAAAGTTTAAAGACGAAACAATCGAAACATATCTAGGTATTGCCTTTTCGTTTGTTTTAATTAATGACCCTATCAAATCTCAAAAGTTACCCTAATCCACCCAAAAAGGGGCACAGGCTACCATGGGAAAGTAGATTCGAATCATGCATCCCTTCGGCTCTTGGAAAATGTAATGCGCCAGGAGAAGGGTAAAATCACTCACTATATAACAAGGATGCACTTTCATTTTTTCAATTCTTGTTGTTCAGCACATGGCTGATCAGTAGAAGACTCCAGATAAGAAATTACAAGATCAGCAGCTTTGCATCCAGAGGCTATAGATTTTCCAACAGACAAACCATCCCTGTGGTTACCTACAGGGTACGTGATTCATAAGGTTGAAAATCCACAACTCATAAGAAACTAAAAGTATGCAAGATTTAGAAATGAAATAGTTCATATTATTTGGGATAGGAAAATTGGGAGTAACAAAACAGTAAGAATACGCCCATCACATCACGTCATAGGATTTGAACAAATATGTACGAAGCTAGATGTAAGCAATATAAAACAAAAAACGAAAACGGATATGAGGATGACAAAAAGTTAAAGGTATAATATGATTTAAGAAAGAAAGTTTGATGATTATATTAACCTTAACTTACCAGCTTATCAGAGAAAACTAGCTTAATTTTTTTAAACTAGTAATTATTTAAAATAATATGAAAAAGGATATTCTAAAATTTGAGTAATTTGCTTCTCTTCTAGAAAAGATAATAATAAATAATAAAATAAAAACTAAAAAAATAATTGAATCTTCATATTAGTATTATTCCACCTCATATCAACAGTACCATGCCTTGTGTTAGACATTGCTAATCAAACTAATAATCAAATCCACATAATAGAAGATGCGCTGAAAATAAATTTTAAAAACAAAATCTCTTAAATTTTTTTTTTCAAGAATAACAGTTATTTAACAACCTCAATCTCTAGTTCTAATTCTAATTCAGAACACTAAAACGCAAGAATAATTTCTACAAATTATGGATGCCTTGTAGTTACCTGCATAAAAGAAGCCAGGAAGACTTTTTTCCATTGTTTCAATTGCCTTCACAACTGAATCATAGTTACGCCCATATAAGGGAAATGCTTTGCTCCAATAGAAATGGCTGTCATTGTATGCCAGAAGAAAGTGGGAACAAACGTGAGTTCTTGACATTTATTTCTAATCAAAACTATCGGAAGTGATAAGATGTAAATTGATTGATAAATGAAAGTTTGTTTACTTGACAAAAGTGGGCTCCCCTTCAACTCCCAACAGCTGTCTTAGATCCGATGTAACAATTTGCTTCAGCTCATCTCTGGAAAGCAAGGGAAGGAAAGTTTAGTTGCAACATGCAAGAATAAAACAGAAGTAAAAACCAAGAAGCGAGATATTTTTTGTTTGTATGTTTGTTTGCATAATAATGAAAACCAAGAAGCTCTCCTAACGTTGATGACTTTGCAAGCTCCCTGTTTCGACTCCCTCCAATAAAAGTAGTATACAGATACTCATCATTTGATGCACGATTTGGAAACATCATGGAGGAAAATAGTGTACCTGTAGAGAAGAATTACTCGTCTGTTTGGAGGAACAATGTAAGTTTTCAGGAATCCAAAAGGACAAATAAAAATTACCAAGGGTTCTTAGACCATTTTGTTGCTCTAAGGAAGGTACAAGAACTCCAAATCCCTCCAGTGGTCGCTTAACACTTTCCTTTCTGAAGGTAGTTATCATGACTGACAAAGGCAAGTAAGCCACCTGTAATAAAAATAGTGAAGTCTTCAGCTACTCTTACGAAGTTGCTTTGAGGTTTAAGAAGATCCAGTACTTTATGTACCAAAGGAAGAAAGGGAAAAGTCGTGAGGGGGGCTCAGGTGTTTAGACTCTGGGGGAATGGGAGTGTGATGCAAGTGTGGGGGAGTTCAGATAGGAAGTAGTAAGGATGAGGTCACAACACGCCATCCAACTGTTCCCTGATCTGAACATTCAGAATAGAATTAGGGCAAGAATTTAAGCGTTGGTCGGTTTAGATGTTACATGCATCCATCCAAACTATTGCATCAGAGTAGATACAGAAGCAGAGAAGTGGTTGAAAAGTTCTTTAGGTTTTCTGAAGATATATCTTCTGTGCTTGAAGAGTTCTTTACATTTTCAGAAGATAATATCTTTGATACAACAGAAAAGCATGTCAATGTTTGATAAGAGCTTCACCACTTCAAACGAAAAGAATTGAAAAGAAAAGAAAAGAAAAATTCAACTATAATCTCTTTCTGGTCATAATTTCTATCCGTATGAACATTGCAAACATGCATGCCATATAACAATATCATTATTGCTTTTCTTTTCATAAATCTGCTCATATTACCTCAGGAAGAAAATTTAGCGGAAATGGAATTCCTCCTTTCATAAACTTCATTTCTCTGACATTGCAAACAGGAGCCTGGGATAAGACAAGCGTGTCATTAAATGCCTCAACATGTTATTAATCAGCAGAACAAATACAAACTTAAAAATAAGACACTTCTGAAAATAATAATCAATTGATAATAGTATTTAAATATTTGCCTCTACTCGAGACAAGGCAGGTATAATTGAATTAGAAATTAAAAGATAATAATAAAAAATAATTAAAGTTGTCCACAGAGATGGTCCCTGTCGGGCCAATCAAAATTTTAAGTTTTCTTTCTACAATTGGTACCCAGTTCTAAACTTGAAATGCCCTTATGTAGTCATACAGTATGAGATTTAACATTCTTTTAGCTCATTTCTCTTCAATTAAGGGAAGCTTACCACTGTACATTTAGTAAAGGTCGTCTAAAGTATGAAGGATTGTGCAAATCAAACAAATTAGAAAGTTCAGAAACACATAAAAGCAAACAAAAATCTCCAATGGGCCTAACCGTCATGATTACAGCATCAGCGTCAGCAATTAAATTCTTAGAATTCCGGTCACTAGAATAAGCGAGTGACCAATTTTGTGAGGCGGACTTCCCAGCATTGTATGATAATGACAAAACTTCTGATCTTAACTTAAGCACATCTTCACCGAGCTCTTTGCTTAGTGTATCAGTGAGCGTCTGCCACAAGATGGATCAATCTAAACATTTAGTTTCAGCCGAGGAGGACACAACAATAATCCATGTAAAACGAGGCTTATTGGACAACTGTCAAAATACTAGTAGAAAATGAACTCAACAATAGTGAAACTAAATGAACCAAATCCTATAAAAGAGGGGAATTAAAGAAAATGGCACAGAAGATACCTGCATTCCATTCTGAAAGGAAAATGAACCGCGAGTAGGTTTCCTTTTTCCTGTAGTACCATTTCTCACTCCACTATTCTCCTTTTTGGTAGACAATTTCGACTGCACTAATCCAGCTAAAATAGAACCAAACCTGAGGAAAAAAGAAAGCTCACCACTAACAAATCAATACATTTTGTATAACAGGCATTACAATGCCATAAAGCAAAACACCCAAGTCTAGAAAACTTGTACAGTATTCCGACCAAGGATAGACATTGGCCTAAAGCAGTTTCAGTTCTTTCTACGTTTACAATGAGTTTATAGATAATGAAACTGCTTGGTGCAGTGCAATAAAACTTTAACCAAAATGACTTGATTGAAGCTCGATTAGAGCAGTAACAACTTAATGGGTTATTTAGAAACTTATTCTAAGGTTTCTAAAATCGGAACAGTAGTAAAGTAATTTAACGTGAAGTATGTATCAAAATTACCTTTTCTCTATATTCCACAGCTCCGGAAATGAATGACTCATCTGTTGAACGGAAGTAAAAAAAAGAAGCAGCATTAGTTAAGCTGCAATAGGATAATAACAAATGTGCCCCTGCTTATTAGTTGATTGATGACCAACGTACAGCTTTTCACACACAAAATTGGAAGCTCAACTCAACCCTAAGCATGACTATTGTCAAACATGCAAATAACGTAGAAACCTGTACTTGAGTTTATTGGCTTGCATGATTTAAAAGGCATGTTTGCCTTATAACTAATACAAGAAACAGAAAACCGAAATGTTAGTACTCACAGAAAGAGAGTCGGGATCTCCAGCACTTGTACCAGCAACAATAGGATCAATTAGATAGTCAACAACCTTGAAATTTAGGACAAGTCGAATAAAGAAGGCATTCCATATATATAATAAATATTCTATTTGTGCCATAAATAATACAAAGTATTAGGGTCTGTTGGCAAACTGTTTTATAAGAAAAGTTTTTTAGTTTTGCTTTCGAACTAGTTTCAGTAATAGTGATCATGTTAGTGCTATTGTGCACATTGGAATTATTACTCACAAACTTGTGATTTACAAAGAAGAAAACTTCAAGTATTTAAAAAATCAGTTCATTCAAGAAAAAACTCTAAAAGAAAATAAGAAAAACAATTTAAAAATATTAATAATGATAAAACATGTTTTTTTACTGAAGAAGCCAACTTTCATCGAAAAGAAATGGAATTTAGTGAAAAGAGTTCTCAAACAGATCCTTATTTATCATATGTTCGATGACCATGTTTTATAAGTAACAAACTTATCATGATAAAAGCAGAAAATTACCTCTTTTCCAAAATGACGCTGAAAGAACCCACCCACACTGTGGATAAAAGCATAAGAAACCAGTAAAGCTAAGATAATTTCCTCAAAAAGTGAGAACAAAAGAAGTGAGAAATTCGGTGAAGTTAGTTTGCAATCTAGAGAAACAAAGTCATAACCTTTCGTCAGTATCATCCTCTGATACTTTTGATGAATTATACTTTTTCCACAAAAATGGCTCCAAAATTATCTGAAACTGCAGATGACAAGTGAATTAGTAATATGAAGGAAATTTTGATAATGATGTGTTTGTGCTGCAATGCAATATTATTTGTACTAGGAATTACAAGAACTCGCAACAGAGAGAACTCTAGGGAATTCGAGTATCCAGACAATGCTACCCACACCCAATCAAATACCAATTACACCTTCACCTCCCTCTCACCTGCCACGACTCTTTCATTTACATTTCAGCATCATCTAACTAACCACCCTAGGATACAATTGTACAACCTATAGAACAAATCCTGTTGAAGTAAGGTCGTAAAACCAGTGTATGCTTAAAAGTTCTAAAGTATTGTCTATAGCTATAGTTGATTCCTTTAAGCTGCTCCATCGCTCTTCTTCCTTTGTGCATACGTAAAACCCTCTGTGGGCTTACCATCACCACCCTCCATGCTTACTTTACAGTTCACCTAAACTGCAGCACTAAGTATCGAGACCACCATGGAGAACCAAGTGGAAGAATTTTTTTGATATTACAGGACTAAGTAAAAGAACAAAATCAGGCTAAACATTGCAAAAAGGCTGAGAAACCAACACCTACAATGAGGTGGTAAATTTAACAACCTTCTGAACCTCCCATGTTCTTTTGAACCCCTCTAAAAATCTTACTATTCTTCTTGATCTCACAAAGCAGGGAAAAAACAACCATGTCAAAAGACTCTGTCCCTGTCCTGGAAGGAAGGATATAAAAGCACCTCCTCATCTTCGAGCCACAGTCTACGAGCCAAACAATGGTTCCACAAAGACCGAAGGAACTGGAAACCTCATATTCTTCTAAATTGATACAAAGATTACGGGATAAAGGTACCGTGAGACCACAGAATAATGGCTTTCAAGAAGAAATGCCAGAAGACTCAAAGTCAAGTGTCCGCACTCTTCTATCAAATATCAAACTTGGGTAAGTAGTCATACATTTGTAAAATACAGATTTGTTATAAACAATTGTGACATAAATACTTCATCAAGCATGCCTCGATTGTCAGGTAGAAAACAAACCTTTGACTTTGTAGAGAGAATGCTGCTCTTGATCAGTGCAATGGGATCTGTAGGCACCTAGTCTCGGTCATGAAAACAAAACTAATAATAATAAAGAAGAGAACGACTAATAATGCAAAAAAAAAAAGAAAAAAAAAAAAAAAACTCATGATATACCTAATTTATTTATTAGAAGCACAAAAGCAAGGGACTTACCAGTACTGGCAGACCATTCCTCACTATGTATCGTTTGCTTTGAGAAATTGGCTGGATGAGGGAAAACAATAAATCTAATTAGATACATTCCACTCAATGATTTCCATGCATGTACAAAATGGAAAATTAAATTCTATCATAAATAAAGAAAGAAGTAACTATTACAAATTGTTGTTTCTCTCGAAGTCCAAGATCATCAAATAAGCACTGGACCTCTGGTTCACTTTCAGTCTACATAGGCTCAAGAAAATAGTTCAGCTAATTCAAGTGCAGAAAATTTTGAGACAGTTCAAAAAATTGAAGATAAGCCCTAGTGAAGAAAAATGCTAGTCAAATTATTGTCAAGGAAGCTTGCCATTGTATTGGCTCCTTCATCCCAGATAAGTCCATTGTATGAGACGCTTCTTAGCTTTCCTCCAGCTCTTCCATCCGCTTCAAGCACCGTAACATTGAAGCCATGCGATTTCAATTTGTAGGCTGCAGCGAGCCCACTTTACGCAGGTCAAAGAAATGATCAAATTACTGAGAAACAATATTATTGAAAAAGAACAAAACAATGGAATCACGTGAGAGCCTTCAGGAATTTTTTGAAGCATCGATATTCCATCTCATTCCAGAACCTCTCTATTCCTAAAATTTCTTTGGTTTATGCGGATTCAGATATGTCATAGCAAAGGATCTAATTGCACAATTCTAAAGGATTTTAGCTTTGTCTTTGAACCACCTCCTGTGAGCGCTTCAAGCAGCCACTCATCAATACGTTTTGGTAAGCAAAGAGACAAGTCAAAAGAGATCAAAAAGTACTGGAGCATTACTTCTCTCAATTCATGCATCAGTACTCATGTATAGACCGATTTTCTTTTCACCCACAAAAGTACTGGCCAGATGAAAGAAAATTACATTTGAATTTGAAGCCATAACTAAAAACCAGAGCCAGTATTTTAAGTGAAAAATGCTGATCTAAAAAAACCAAACAAAGACAAATAGACAACATTATAAACTTCCATCAAACTAAATCTTCATAAACATAAATGCAATTAAATTATCGAACTATCATTACCCAACTCAAAAATTAGTACATAAACTTTATTTCAGTGCCTCATCACTAACAACACCGCCCCATAAGCAGAAGCTAGAAAAAAGTAGGATATGGGAGATAACAACATACACACCTAACACCAGCGCCAACAACAGCCACCCTTTTTCTGGAGGCTACAAAATCGAAGAAGATGCAAAGAATTAAGCTATATCCAGCAAAATTTAGCTCAAAAAGGAAAGCATGATCTACATAGCTACAGAAACTGCTAACAAAACGTATTTACAAAACTTGTCAAAGATATTTTGAGGAGAAAAGGAAAACTGCTGCAGACTCGTATAGCAAGAAAGTTGCTGATAGTTACATTGTGAGGACTTCATAGTACAATCCAATTACAGAATGACGATAATAACAAAAATGATTAGTTTCTCGATGATCAATGCAATCAAGTGATGATGTGCTCAGCGAGATAGAAAGAGAGAGAGAGATAGAGAGAGAGAGACTTCGCTGGTCTTGTTTGGCTGGCGAGGCCATGTCTGTGTAGCTTGGTTAAGCTGATGCTCTGTCAAAGTTCTTCAGAATCATCCATGGGGAAACTTGGGAAACAAAATAAGAGATAAAATGTATAGTACACAGGAAATGCCGCCGGTTTCTTTCGAATGGGCCATTGATGTAAATATTAATGGGCTATTGACGTCAATATTAATGGGCCATTGACGTCAATATAAATGGGATGGGCTGTTGACGTCAATATTAATGGAATGGGCCGAAGACGTCAATATTAATGGGCCATTGACGTTATTATTAATAGGCCGTATCGTCAATATTAATAGGTCGTTGACGTCAATATTAATGGGCCATTGACTTCAATATAATTGAGATGGGCCGTTGACGTCAATATTAATGGAATGGGCCGAAGACGTCAATATTAATGGGCTGTTGACCTCAATACCAATGGGCCGTTAACGTTAATTTTAATGGGCCTGACGTCAATATAATTGGGATGGACCGCTGACGTCAGTATTAATGGAATGGGCCGAACACGTCAATATTAATGGAATGGGCCATTGACCACAATATATATGGGCCGTTGACGTCAATTTAAATGGGCCGTTGACTAATTACAATAGGCCGTTGACGTCAATATAAATGGAATGGGCCGAAGACGTCAATATTAATGGGCCATTGACGTCAATATTAATGGGCCGTTAACATCAATTTTAATGGGCCTTTGACGTCAATATAATTGGGATGGGCCGTTGACGTCAATATTAATGGGCCGGTAGCGTCAATTTTAATGGGCCTTTGACGTCAATATAACTGGGATGGGCCGTTGACGTCAATATGAATGGAATGGGCCGAAGACGTCAATATTAATCGGCCATTGACGTCAATATTAATGGGCCGTTGACATCAATTTTAATGGGCCTTTTGACTAATTGGGATGGGCCGTTGACGTCAATATTAATGGGTCAGTGGCGTCAATATTAATGGGCCATATGACTTGGGCTCAGTTCAAAATGTAGCAGCTTGTTGGGCCGTAATAATTGGGCTCATTTCCTAAAGTAGCAGATTGTTGGGCCGGACATAGCGCTGAGTCCAGAAAATCCAGTTGGGCCATATGACTTGGGCTCAGTTCCAAATGTAGTAGCTTGTTGGGCCGGACATAACGCTGAGTCCAGAAGATGCAGTTGGGCCGTTATGACGTGGGCTCAGTTCCAAATGTAGCAGCTTGTTGGGCCGGACATAGCGCTGAGTCCAGAAGATGTAGTTGGGCCGTTATGACTTGGGCAGTCCCTTCTTCTACCGATCTGGTATTCACCGTTCGGATTCTGACTTCACAAGAAAGAAAGGACTGATCGAGAAGTAGAAGCTTCATCTCAATTTCTTCTCTCAAAGATACTCCTCCTGCAGCTGCTACATCCACTGTTTGACTTCAGCTACGAGCTTCCATTACCCGACCATGGCCACGGTTGAAGTTCTCGTGGCACAAATCCAAGGCTTGTCGAGTACTGCCGGTGATATTTCACGCCTCCACACTCTTCTCAAGCAATCAGAAGAACTACTTCACGCCGACACCGCTCGTTTACCTTCCGCATTGGCTCAACTTGATGCTTCCGAACATTCTTTAGGATATCTTTTCATTCTGTAAGTTTTTCTTCTCTGAATTATTCTATCTGGGTGTTTTGGCGGTAAGGTTAATTAGGGCCCGCCTTCTTTATGTTACACTTCTTTTGAGGATTCATTCCTATCAGTGAGAGCTTTTGTGAAACCGTCATTTCTTTTGCTACAAGTTCGAAGGGACGGAATCCAAGATTGGTGTTCTTTATTGAGGACTCTACGAAGGGGCAACACCCATCTTGTATACGACGTCTAACTATTCTAGTTATTTGAAACTGCCTTACTTTGATTTCGAGTGTGTGATTGGAGGCGAAATGTATGCAAAGGAAATTGATTCATACTGTTTTCTTTAAATATATTGGCAGTGAGGCATGCACATCTGTACCAATTTCACAAGACCAATCCAGTTCAATTGTTCTGACTATTTCAAGATTTATCTCTTCTTGCAACCAGGATCAGATTCGTTTAGCACCTGAAAAATGTAAATCATCATGCAAATTGATCCTTATTATTAACATATTTGATTACTGCTGTCTGGAATTTTGACATCTATTATCACAATATGGTGATCGTGCAGTCGCCTCTGTTTGCAAGAGGTTCAAAGATCAAGTTATGCTTGAGGCTCCAATTAGAGGGGTAGCTCCACTTCTTACTGCCATTAGAAAACTCCAGACCTCTTCAGAACATTTAACCAGTTTACATCCGGATTTTCTTCTTCTCTGCTTATTAGCCAAGTGCTATAAAACTGGCAGATCCATACTGGATAATGATATTCTCGAGGTTGATCAACCAAGAGACCTGTTTCTTTATTGTTATTACGGGTGAGTTGCTTTTCTTCTTCAAACTCTCAACCGTTATATTATATGTTAATTTTTGCAAATGCTATATTTTCTTTCTTAACCCCCCTCACGTATGTTGATTTCCTTCTATTTTCATCATTAAGAATTTTACAATGCACCGAAAATATGGTAAGTGGTCAAAGGCCTTGTCAATGCTTTCAGCTGGAGTTTGTTTGCTTTTCTAGCAAGAACTATGATGTTAAGAAATTTTATGTCGCATGCGAGTCATATTATGTAGTAAATCTAGATCTTTTTTTTTTTAAAGGCTAAATGAGTTTGCTACCGTTTAGTAAAAATTTTCTATCGTGACCTTTTTATAGCTCTGCTGCTCTGAGGTAGTATCATATTTACTCTTTGTTGTATTCTTTCTTTTGTTGTAGACTTGTAGTAGTCTCATGCGGGTTTGATATAGTTGCACAGTTTATGTGCAACTTGACTAATTTTAGAGGACAACCTTTTGACCTTGCAACATTGGTGTCTTGAAACTTGTAAGATACATAATAGGTGGCACTACAGTTTGACCCCATAACCACAAAGGCTTGGTCTATAGCTTGTTCTTTTGACCATTCAGCTATCTAATGGTTTCTGTATGTGTAGGGAATGTTGAATTCCCCTTTTATTTCTTGGATGAGATAAGGAGTATGGTGTTTAGTTTCAAGGGGGAAGGCCTTCAAGATACTAATAAGGAGGACTTGGTCAAGGTTTCTGATGAACTTTACATTAGTGTTATTAGTGATGCGACTATGAATAAGACCTACATCTATTTTCTTTTTAAGAAGGACAATACATGATAGTGAAAGACTCAAGACCCATCAGCTTGGTAACTAACTTATAAAATTAATGCTAAAGTCTAGGCTGATGAGGTAGTGGTCTCCTCACTATGTTGCTTACGAAGCGATTGAAGATTATATGGAGTTGGACCTGTAGGAAGGAAGGGGCTGTCTTTATGATCCTTATCTGCAACTAACACAAAATTTTATGTTCCCTCTCCTTTTGTATGCTTCTTTTCACTAATACAAAATTTTATGTTTCTTATATAAAAAAGAAATCCCCAGTCTCTGTGCCTCTTTCTCATGGTGGATGACATTTTTGACAGGATCTAGAGAGATAGATAGGTACTTCGTTGACTAGAGAGGGAGGGGATCTTTTTTAGGGTGTGATGGAGTATTAGGAGGTGAATGGTTGGGCTATTTCAATGCTTACCTTTGTGCCTTTATGTCTTTTTTTATTTTTTTTTATTTTGTAATCATCATTTATCTTTTATTTTTAACAACTAGAGTCCATTTGTCTAATGTTTATTTTGCTTTGGTTGGTCCCTTTTGTTTCAGTCATTTATTTTTTGTTTAGCTTGTTAGTTGTACCTCCATTCCTTTTTAATGAAGGTTTGGGTTCTCATAAAAAATAGGATAAAATAAGGCTTCTCGAGACTTCATTTATAAAAAAACTGTCTTATAAAAGACATTTATTTAATTGGGAAGCAACAAACCATGTTGAGTCAAGCTCGTTGTAAGTTGTGGCAAATCTATTATCTCCTGATTGGCATTCTCCTTTTAATAACATGCGATACATAATTTAATTTTATGAGATCATTCATGCGCTGATATTCAATTTTGTCTTTCTTTGTAAATAGGGATTTTCTGATAATATTTTTCTTGTGTGTCAGGGGGATGATATGCATAGGACTAAAGCTATTTCACAAAGCGCTTGAGCTTCTTCATAATGTGCTCCATCTAATTGGAACTCTTTCCTTATTATTGATTTGCATTTATTTAACGTGCTTCTAGATGATCTGACAGCCACTACCCGTATTTTTCTTACAGGTTGTGACTGCTCCAATGCCATCATTGAATGCTATTGCTGTTGAAGCATACAAAAAATATATTTTACTCTCGCTCATTTATAATGGACAAGTATGGGGTTCTTTCTATCTGCTTTATTATTAGTTTTTATTATTTATTTTAAGGCCTCAAATATTTGGAAGTGAGAATGAAATTTCTGGAGTTTGGTTCTTTTGATTTCATCAAGTCAGCAATATTCAATATGAATTCTATGCTTGCTTCTTACATATATTCAATACTGATACATTTATCAGAACAAATCTTAGCATTAACAAATATTCTTATATGCTTTCTTAGTTGCTCAACTGTCTCTGTATATGTCACATTTCTGTTGGTAACTATGAAAATACGAGATGTTCCACCATGACCACAATTAATTATGCACTCAACAAGGGATGTAAATTGTTTGGTCATTGTTAGATTTTGACTAATGGAGCAAATTATCCTTAATATTTGTAATATAGAATTTTAAACATAACAATACTTAGCAGCATTAGTGGGTTTAGTTAGTTTTAGCTTTTAGTCACTTAGTAAGTTTATATGTTCCTGTGATGTAAAGGAGACTAATATGGCTATACATGAATCTGGTGGCAGTTTTCATCCAGTCTCCCAAAGTACACTTCCTCAGTAGCACAGAGAAATTTAAAAAACTTCTGTCAGGTACTATAAATTCGAAGTGAAGACATTCTCTTTGTTCATGGACAGATTAGGTACATTGATACAAGGTTAATGTAATTTATTACGTGAATATCACTTCTCTAATGTTGATTTCAACAAAATGTGAATGTTCCTCATTTTGGATGTGTAGTAATCAATGATCACTTTCGTGTTTAGTTATCAAATTTATAAGCAAATTTGCTTGAAATTAGAAATTTTCTTTTAGAGGATAACTGGATAAATATTCCATATGGTATTTTTCCTTATTGAACGATGCAATTTGCTATTATAACTCTGAAAAATGACTATCAAGCACTAGATTGATGCTATCTAAATTATATTGCACAATCCTCGTCTGATTGATCTTAGCTGCATTTTCTGGAGAACGTAAATATATTGCTTTAGAGGGAATGGTTTGGTGCTTGGTCTATTTCGGTATATTTTTGCAATCAAATTTACTGATGAGTTGCCAAAATGTCAAAATTTACTGCATGCTTAAATTTGGGTTGAAAGAAATGTACGACCAGTTCCAGTTGTCATCTGTGTACTTGTATCTCCCCTCCCTCTCTGTGATGTGTTATGCTGTTTTTATTTATTGTCTGTTTCTTCTTTTACAGCCCTACATTGAATTGGCAAATAGTTATGGCACAGGAAATGTTGACGAATTAGACACTGTTTTCCAAACAAACAGGGAGAAATTTGAAAGTGTAAGAATTATCTCACTATGTTATCACTTCAGATGGTCTAGTTACATTACATGGTATGTGCATGCAGTGAAGAGGCCTTGTTAGTTAGATATTGGCTTGTCGATCTATCACCTAAATGCTTCTGTGTTTCTGATGAGTTATGGATTGTGTTATTCCAGGACAACAATCTTGGACTCGTAAAGCAGGCTGTATCTTCTTTGTACAAGCGCAACATTCAGAGATTGACGCAGACGTACTTGACCCTCTCACTTCAAGATATAGCAAATACTGTTAAACTCAACAGTCCTAAGGAAGCTGAAATGCATGTGCTACAAATGGTAACTTCAGAATCGCAGGATTATTCTATTAATCAGCATCCATCTCTAGTAATATCAGTTTTTGGTACAATTTTAGATCCAGGACGGTGAGATTTTTGCAACGATTAATCAGAAGGATGGAATGGTCAGATTTCTAGAGGATTCCGAACAGTACAAATCCTGCAAGATGATTCAGAAGATTGACTCGTCGATTCAGAGGTATGATGCTTGGAATTAAATGAGAAAACAAACATTAATAAGTATATTGAATGATATCATGATAATGCGTCCTGTCGATTGGGATTTTCTTTTCATAAAAAAAATCATCATATTTTGTAGAGCATTACAGCAACATAAGCAGCGCTGGCTGAATTGCCATTTACATCACGATTATGACTTGAACAGACTTGTGATACTGTAGTATGTACTCAGTTTAGGTTTGAGCATACTTCATTGTTTTTTCCCCCTCTCTTCCTCTGTTCATCACAGGATAATGACACTTGCTAAGAAATTGACTGCTATGGATGAAAATATATCATCTGATCCTCTGTATCTAGCAAAGGTGAGCATCTCTAAATCAAAGTCTCATTTTGAATTGTAAGTGCTCTAAAAATAATTGTTGTTTTCAGGCTGGAAGAGAGAGGCAGAGATTCGATTACGATGACTTTGATTCTGTTCCTCAAAAATTTAATATTTGACTGGAGCTATGCAAAGTCACTTTGTATCTTTTTCCTTCCGCCCGATTTAGTTCAAAGAGACAAAGGTTGTCAAGGTCATTTGCTCCTTGTGAGTAGTGTATGTAATCCCATTCTCTTACCTCAAAAACTAATTTTGTGTTTGCTTTTGTGAAGTCTCTATCCCATGTAATATTCTGCAACATTGATCAAATCCTCCGCGATTTTTGAACGGGACACGGATAAGGCTTCTTAAAGATCTAGAAAATTTAGACTTGCTTATTCTAGTTTTGTTAGTTTCATTCATGATATTAAAAAGAAAAAGAGTTTGTTAATTTCAAGCAATTTTGGATTTTGAAACTCACCCTGTAACGGTATATTGAACCAAGCATTAAATGTATCTACCTACCATCACTTACTACTTCTAAACATGTCAACGTGAGAATGCACCTATCGAAGAGAAAATAACATCAATAGAAATCGAGGGTAGAGTAATGTATTGCGACACTTTCAACACTGAATCATGATTCAGATGCGAGTAGAAGATGGGATAAGATGTTTCTTCTTTTTTAGAGCTTCAAGAGACCCTTGAATGTGATGGACCGTAAAATCCTTTATTCCAAGATCAAATGGCCAATGATATAAAGTATTACTTCCTCATACCTATGCGTAAAATATTCTGAATCGAAAGAAATCAATGCATACACTTACACACAAGCAAAGATGCGTTACAAAGACAAGAAGAAAGGATTCTTACATAATCGATGGTTTTATATCAAAACGACGTACAGTGTTGATGGCATCTCCTCCCATCAATCGGGTGCAGGTGAATCAATCTCCGACCTAGAAATATGAGTTTGTAAGATCAGTTGAGTCCAACAAAACGCCAAAATAATTTAAAAATGAGATCACGCGAATGTATCATCTATTGAGAAGTCTAACCTGGATAGCATTATCAGTCGACGAATCCATTGTAGCTAAAACCTACGTTCTCTTGACCTCCCAATTTGAAGCGATGGAAAAAATACGATGAAGTCGAAGAGGAAGACGATGTCCTAAGCACATCTGCAATGAGAGCGGCTCCGAGAAGACAGAAATATTGATTATTTCTGATAATTTCTCATCGAAAATGTGGGAGCCATGAGAGAGACTCGTAGAAGAAAGAGGAAGAAAAATGGAGAAAGAGCGGGAAATTGTAAAAATAGGACCTTCTAAAGACAAAAGGACATTTAAATAATTTCTCCCAAATATTCTTCTCAAAACTGAAACCCTTCATCAAGCGAGAAGCGACTCCTCCGATTGCTTTCACCGACCGAGGTGACGACGGTGAACTGCCTAGCGACTGAACTGTGAGTGCGTCGACGATAGTTTGCCTTCTCTTCATTGTCATGGAATTTGTAAGTTGCTTCTCAATATCTGCGATATTAGTTCAGTGCTTTCATACATGTGAATTCATGGAAAGTAAACAAATTTCATTTAGTTTTTATTTTTATTTTTATTGTTTTTCCGTTTCAGACTTGTTTAAGCAGAGGTGGATGTTTCTATTTCCCACCATGTCATATGCTCGAGGTCTGTGGGTTTCGAATCCAATTTGACTGCCCTATGGACTTTTCAGCTCTCCCTATCTTCTCCCCTGTTCCTCTTGATTTTGATGTTATTTCAGATGAAGAATTATCAACTCATCCGGGCAATGGTTCTTTCAATTTGGAAAATGTATCGGAGGAAAAAATTGAAAAGCCACTTGATGTGGGTTCTTTGATAAAAACAGAGCCTTGGTACAAAATCATTAAGAACTTGCGCCTCTGGAACCCCTCTTTCACTGATATTGTTTTGATTTCTAGTCCAATGGGCATGTTAGGACTTCCCTTTTTGACCCGAGAGAAGGGTTTCTCTGCAAAGGTAGATGATAGCATTTTCTTTGCATTTGATGCTGTGTTAATTAGGTCACTATAAGTTTCACAGTTGCGGAGAAAACTTGATTTTTCATTGGCTTGCCGTAGATATATGCGACGGAAGCAACAGCAAGACTTGGAAAAATGATGATGGATGACCTTGTTGCAATGCATATGGAATTCAAACAGTTTTATGGATCTGAAGATGATGCCACCTCGCAGTGGATGAGGCAGGAAGAGCTAGAGCTGCTTCATCATGCGCTAAAAGAAGTGGCATTTGGGCAGGATGAAGCAGATCTTGGCGGTTGGATGCCCATGTACAGGTAAATTAGTTATTTAGTTTGGCTGATTTCTTTCAATTGGAATTAATTTTTGGAAATTTTTGAGCGTTTTGTTCGTTTCTCTTTACATGATGTAAATTACTGCTCTCTTTCTCTCTTGCTAACCATCAGCTTTTGGGTTCTCTCTTGTTAATCGGGTATTGTTTTCCTCTCGTTGCTTCTGCTGTGGGAATATTTGTGGGAATAGTTTCAGAGTTGTGTAACCACCAATGGCCTGTTATGAAACGAAGATGCCTTGGATATTGTTTTCTTTTGCTTTCCTAACTATAGTTTTGATCTTATGGAACTTATGTATGTTGCTTTTCAATGTATTTCACAAGTTAATTACCAAAGATACTGAAGTAAGGAAGTTGGAATGTTCTAAAACAACGAGTATCAATGCATTTTGTGCTCTCACTCATTGTTCATAAATGTGTTTGAATGTAATAAAGGAACTTTTTCTCAGTGCAGCTGACGTTAAGGATTGCATTCAGAAGGTTGAAACTGTTAGATATGGGGAAGAAGCATGCTATAATGGTGCACTAGTTATAAAGGCACTCAGCTCTGGTCTTGAAATTGGCGCTTGTAACTGGACCATTAATGGCCCAAAGAGAGACATTGCATATATTTCAAGTTCCATCTTTTCTTCCTCCAATGCAATGAATTTTGATTACCTTGCTCTTCAGGAGGAGACAGTTATTTATTCTGATTTCTCATCTGTATTGAACGATACAAGTGGCCCACTGACAGACAGCTTAATGGCGCTCAGGTATTTTATGCTGCAACTTTGAAATTGTATCTTGCACTACAAATCTAGTCTTCCTAGACATCAATATTTTTTTCCCCCACTCTTTTGAATAATTCATCAAATATTTTCCCTGAGGGCATGTTTTTGTGTTATACTTATTAGTAGTAATGAGGAAACTCTGGCAAATTTATTGAGTGATCCTGCTGAGAGCGTGGGGGAATCAGAAAAACTGTCTTTTATCTGTTCATGTGCTATCCAATCTGTTGAATCTGGAGGTTCAGTTCTTATTCCTATCAATCGACTTGGTGTAACCCTGCAACTTCTAGAACAGATATCAGCTTCACTAGATTATTCAAATCTGAAGGTTAGTAAACTCTTGTTATTCTTTTAGAATCCCATCAATAGCTGATATCCTAATTGACATGAATGAAGGTAAGAACTTAGAGGACAAGGGGGGCATATATCATCAGAGCATGAAGCTTAGTTCATATATTTGTTGATTGCTTTCTTTATACCCAATATGCAATTAAATTGTGTAGGTTCCTATATATCTGATTTCTTCTGTAGCTGAGGAGTTGTTGGCATTTGCCAATGTTATACCAGAATGGTTATGCAAGCAAAGACAACAAAAGGTTTGAATTTGTTTGTTTAGTGGTTTCAATCTACTTGGAGCGTTCAGTCAAATTAGATCGATATAATATTGCTCTCACACAATTGGTTGGTGTTGCAGTTATTTTCTGGAGAGCCAATGTTTGCATTTGTCGATCTCCTTAAAGAGAAAAAGCTTCACGTCTTCCCTGCAGTTCATTCACCCAACTTATTGTATGGTTTAGCCTAAGCTTTCTTCTCACCTACATACGCAAACACAGCAATCTATGAATTTTGTGCTAATGACATGTACTTTCAACTTTTCAAATTTTTCAAATTTTTGTTTAGATTTTTAAGAAACTTTGGTTTTGAACCATGATCAACTTTGTGAATTTGGCTCTGTGTGTAGAATAAACTGGCAGGAACCATGTGTTGTATTTTGTCCTCACTGGAGCTTACGACTTGGTCCGGTGGTCCATTTGCTTCGACGTTGGTGTGGGGATCCCAGCTCTTTACTTGTTCTAGAGGTGCTTATAATCACTTAATATTGTTTTTTACTTTCCAAAAGTACATATCTTCAATGGCTTTGATGTTAATAGGAACATATAATATGCAGAAGGGACTTGATGCTGAGCTTGCTCTCTTACCGTTTAGGCCAATGAGTATGAAGGTCCTCCAATGTGCATTCCTATCTGGTATAAAGTATGGTTCATTTTTCTCCTCGTTTTCTCTCCTATCCATTATTCTTGTGCACATACAGATGGGATTGCTTTTTTTGCTTCAATATGCTTGGTCTCCCACTTCGAACTTTCCCCCTCCCCCCGCGCCTCCTCAGTAAAAGAAATCTGATACCATCTTCTAAAATCAATATTTCTGCCAGAAGCTAAGATTAAAGTTCACTTGTGTAAAATAGACTAAAAAGACTTGGAGCTCTCAAACAACTGTTTGTTGGATTCCAGTAGGGTTGAAAGCTTCTAATAGGACTTGGCATGAAGTGAGACCAAAACTAATATCTTCTCTTGGTTTGTCTTCAAGGTTTTGAACTTGTGAAATGTAACAGCCCAAGCCCAAGCCCATCGCTAGCAGATATTGTCCTCTTTGGACTTTTCTTTTCGGGCTTTCCCTCAAGGTTTTTAAAACGCGTCTGTTAGGGAGAGGTTTCCACACCTTTATAAACAATGTTTCGTTCTCCTTCCCTACCGAAGTAGGATCTCACATGAAATTCTTGAGTTATATTGGTTAGTTTTCTTATTGTGTGTGCTCGTATATCCTATTTGAAGGTTGGACAAGGTACGACCGTTGCTGAAGGTCTTGCAGCCAAAAGTTGTTGTGGTAGTATATAGTCATTTACTCATTATCTCCCACTATTCTTTTTGAGTTTATATATTTTCTGGACCTACATTTGCGTCCCCCTGTGTTTTACTTGATGCAGCTTCCCGAGAATTTGAGCCGGCTCATCAATACAAATACAGAATCATTCGCGGTCTTTTCGTACTCTGAAGGCGAGACCTTACGTGTACCAAACTTGAAAGACAGTTTAGAATTAGAGATTGCCCCGGACTTGGCTATGAGTTTCAGTTGGCGAAAGTTGCAGCAAGGAAATATAGACATCGCAAGGTTGAAAGGAGAGCTCTCATTAAATTGTGGGAAATTCAAGTTGTTCCCTGAAAATGCGCAAGTAGACACAGATCAGAGGCCACTAATACACTGGGGTCAGCCAGATTTGAAAAAGCTTCTGAATGTGTTATCAAAAATGGGTATTGAGGGATCTCTGCAGCAATCCGATGCCGAGTCGAGCATAATACGTATACACGATCCAACTGAGGCTGTGATAGAAATCCAAGAATCAAGGACTATAATTAGTGTTGGTGATAAGACATTATCTGCTCGAATTTTTGACGC
Organism: Cucurbita ficifolia; assembly: GCA_033971965.1. Classification (NCBI taxonomy): domain Eukaryota; kingdom Viridiplantae; phylum Streptophyta; class Magnoliopsida; order Cucurbitales; family Cucurbitaceae; genus Cucurbita; species Cucurbita ficifolia. The sequence continues at coordinate 459,642 of CM066976.1, forward strand.
TGTAGATAGCGTCTTGGATGGAGTTTAGTAAGGACTCAGCCATTCTTAGCAAATGTTACCTTGCATTGGACAGGCATGGCAGTAAGAGATGAAGTTTGAACTGCAATGGCATGGCGAAGTTTTGTGTAAAAGATCCACTTATATGGCTGTGAATACAACCAAGGGGAACAAATGATTCTAGAAATGTTGAAGATAGCTTAGGATTGTATATGGCTGTGATTGATGAAACTCCAGATACCTGAATTTTTCTGTTCAGTGTAAATTTTGACTAATTTTCTAAGTTATTCAAATTCCAGAGAATTTTGTAGCTACGTTGATTGAACAGGAAGAATATATGTTAAAGAACTCAATGAGGTGATGAAAAAATCAAGACCTTGCTGTCGTGGGGTATGCTAGATGAAGGAATTATATTCATCCAACCTTATTGTGTTTTGGATAATAAATTTATCCAAGATGATGGACCCAATAGAATAATGGAGACTGTTATTACCTTAAAAGTCTTGTAAAAGTTGTCAGACTTGTTATAATAAAAAATGGTTGAATGAAAAATAAATAAATGAGATGTATGCATGTGCAATCTTATTGCAAGTAATAAATATTTTTTTAATTCAATTAATAAAAAATAATATTTTGAAACTACTCTATCCAAGTTAATCTATTTAGATTCAACTTAATTGCACCCAACAACCTTCACATTCCTCTATCATATGGTCATGTTACTTACTCTTAGCTTCTAAGAGTAAAGACAATCTCCATAGACCAACACGAGTTCTTTTAACATATTTTGTCCTCACTCAAATGCAATTTAGGGAAATTCTTAAAAAGTCGCCCAACATAGAGAATTGCTCCAAGTAAAACACGTTTAATCACATAGTTTCTATGATTGGGCCACTGAAAAAGAAGGTGCACATTGTTGGTATAAGTAGTAACTTTCATTTCTTTTAAGTCTTTCCTAACCATGAGATCCTTAGAACTGCTCTCGTCCGAATGTGGTCTTGGTTCATTCATGTATTTTTCCGTCACAATAAATATTATCTTTAAAGATAGATATTAGGTGAGTTCAAATAAAGTAAAAAATTATATATATTTTTGAATCAATGTCGCTTGTTGGCATACGTGGAAGGATTGGTGGGTGCAACGTCAAAGCAAGCATGAAATTGAACTATCCCAATGATCTTGTTGGCATTGGATGTGCTATGCTATTGTGACCAATAAATAACATGTGTAGGACAAGGACCAATATAATTGGAAACTCTAGCCCTTGTCCAACCAAATTTTAGGTAGATATTTTAAAAATATTTAATAAATCTTCAAATCATTAACTTTTGTAATTAGCATAAAATTAAGAAATATTTATTTGCATTTCAATATAATTTACATAATTAAAATATGTATAAAAAGTAATTAACCTGAGATGCATCATCCACTAACTTTTCAAAAAGTATATTTTCTTTTAAAAACTTTTTATATAATTATAATTACCATTGTATTCTACGTACCGGTAATTCCGGTGGAGAATATTCATTAATATTATCATTCTAAGTTAATTATCTAATTAAGAATCACTTGTACATGTAATTATTAATATTCTAATATTTTCTTTAGTATAAATTGACAATTTAACAATTTTTAATAGAAAAATAATAACTAAAATAAATAGTCGTAAAAAAATATGCCCCGAATTTCTTTAAAAGCGCAACCTTGAAAGGCAATATTAATCACATTATTACTAGAAAATGATGATGAAGAAGACAAGAACGTGACAGGAAAACAAAGCTAAAAATCCACATTAAGGGTACATACATACATACATATGTATGTATGTATCATCTTGGTTCATAAGACATGCATGGCTCAGAGTCGGGACCTCCAGAAGTGGATGAAAATGGATTGAACATTGAGCTTAAAGAAAAAATTGAAGTCGTTTAGGATCAAAATAGAGTCATGAATTTGAGTTGGGAAAGAAAAATGTAAAAACGATATTATGGTATACACAGAAACGGGAAATGTGGCGATGTGCAGAGTTGGAGATTTAAAGATGTTACAATTTATGTACTTTTTTTTTGTTTGTTTGTTGGTTTGGTTGGTTGCATTAATGAGCGATGATTCCATCCAAGTTTGTGCTTGGTTGCTTGGTGACCCATAATGCTCTCGCTACTGCCTTCTTTATTGCATAGTTTATTACCTATTTAGACTTACACTTTCGAGTGCCAACTCCCATCCCTTCAAGCTAGCTGATACAGTCAAACACATAACTAAGAAATGAGATTCTTAATTAAACAATGATATTATTGTTATTATTATTGAAGGGTATGGATATATACCTACTATTCCAGTATTTGGTTCCTTAAATTCTACTTTAACAGCTTTATTTGATGCTTTTTAAGTTTATTATTATAATTCACAATTTTCAAAATGTTTAAACACAATGTCCCTATCATGGGGTTGGAGAGGGAAGGCATTGATTAGGCATTAGGAGGAGTTTTAGTTTGGTAAGCAAAGGAAAAGAAAAAGGTGGGTTTAGGGTTTGATTGGGTAAGAGTTTAGGGGACTTAGAAATGGTACCTGAAATTTCAATAAAAATCCTCTGGAAGAAAAGGAGCCAAAGTGAGAGCGGCTTTGACGTCTAGTTTCCATGCAAATCCACCGCGGTCCAATCTCCAGGCATCACAGGGCACCACTTTGGAGTCCTTCTCCATTTCGGTGTCTCTTTTGAACTGCAGCTTTATTTGGCAGCTAAATACTCGGGTGGTCACACCCAGTTTTGGGTTTGATATCAACCACACCGCTACTTCTGCTGCTGCTCCTGACTCACTCCCGCTTCTCGTTTCCTCTTGCCTTTGCCTTTTTTGCCTTACCATCCTCTTGAATGCCTTGTTCAACCACTCCACTCTATTCATCCCGTTCGATATGAACCCTGGACACGTGTCCTCTTCTAGATTCTTTATCCTCTCCTCGTCCGTGCACCCTATCTCTCCCTCCTCCACTTCCAGATCCATGCATGCCTCCCTCACGCATTCCACCGTTACCCACAACTCCAACGCTCCACGTTTCGGATCTGATACCAATACTACGTCGTTTTCCATCCTCCCACCTTCCCTTTTCTTCTCCCACAACTCAGATCTGCCGCCACCGCCAACCAACTCCATATGTCGTTCCGGGAGCAGTTGCAGTGTCGTCGTCGTCGTCGTCGTCATCGGCGTCGTCACGGCCGTACGATCCACGAACTCGCCGTTTTTGTTACCATCGGTACTGCCGGTGGTGTTTCTCGTAGTTTTCTTCTTCCTATTATATCTCCTAACCCTAACGTACTTCCTCTTCGTCCGTCCTTTGGAAATCGAGGAGTTCTTACTGTCTACTGACGATGTACCAAGGGAAACAGAGCCTCCGACGACAGGCTTCGGCGCAATCGGGCGGAATCTCATCATTATCGGATGGATAATCGGCTTACCACAAGATCCAAGCAGGGGGCGCGCCGCTGCTCCACCACCATCCATAACGAATAAACAAAAAACAATAGAACAAAGCAAAATAAGCGGAGTTAAGGCATCGCGTTTTGGAGTGTGACAGAGAGAGCCATGTTGTTGATGATGATAATAGAGATAGAAGGAGAAAAACCAGAGAAAAGCAAAAGAAAGCACAGTAGTAAGGGTGAGAGAATTCAAGGGGGGGAAAAAGAAAAAGGACACGTGGCTGTATGGCTAGGAAACAGAAACAGTGACGCGACGTTAATTGGTTGAATATGTTTTCTTATAGCGGTGGGACCCAGGAGGAGAAAGATGCAAATCTGGTAGCAAATTGGGTTCTGTTTGGGGAAGTGGGGACCACCAACCACCAATAGGAATTGAGGGAGTGTCAAGCACTGCCGAAAGGTAGGGCACACGTGGCTGGCCTTGGGGGAAGCGTAATGTTCCGTGAAGCGTGAAGTGGGAAGCTCCCTTTTTTTTTATATTTATTTTTAGTTGGTAGGTTCCAGAGAGCCAACACGTGGTTGTCCGGTATTAGACAGAATTCGTAGCCGATCGCACTCCTCCCGCGCGTGTGAAATACGGGAGATTAAGATATTTGAGGATGGGAGCGCGTACGGTGAGACGCGCGTGGAGCGGGAGTTGAGAGATGGGGACGCGTGGAGGGTGGGATTTGGGGGAGGATCTAGGAAAAGATTTAGGAGGAGTTTGGGGGGGTTGGACAAAAAATGGAGCGATGGGATTGGTCCTTCACGCACACCCATGTGCCGCTTATTGCTATTCAATCCTTGCCACTTTATTCCTTCCCTAAATCCATCTTTTCAACCCTCAACGAATTAACTATTTAAACATCAAATTAATTAACCCAAATATCAACCTCTAATCGAATTAACAAAATTTCTTTCAAAATTAAATTAAATTATCAAATTTTTAATACTCGTTCCCAGAATATATACATATATATATATATATATATCACCGTGATTTAAAAGAAATTTTTTCATAAAAATTAATTTTATGTTGCAAGTCACTGTTGAAAGAAGGGACACGTCGAGTTCATGAATAATTCTATTTATTGGGCCCGATTGCAAAAGAACAGGGTCACTTTACATTTCCTTTTTCCTTTTATTTCAAATAAACACTTTAAATGCAATAATTTTCTCTCTCTTTCAAAAAAAATTCTTCTCCTCAATCATCTCCTAAATTGATATTAAAGAACAATGATATACCTAATTTACTATTAAAAAGCATGTTATATAAATACTGATATATTATGGTGATCTTAGTGATAATAATTTGTCCATGGGTAAGTGGCAATGACATGGACGAGGATGAACATGTTTGGCGGTGGCAATGAGCCACAGGCTTTCTCGAGGGAGACTAGAGAAGAATGTTGTCTTTGACAGAGTAACTGAACATCCAGTAGCCGATGAGGGCGACGACAAAGTAGGCAACAATGACACCTCTCCACATGGGGCCTTTTGGATGGCTTATCGGAAATGGAAGGGATTGTGGTCTGAATCTCCAGCACCACGTTGTGGCCTGTGTATGCCAAAGCGTGTACAGTGCCACCACTCACGACACTACCAGCATCGTCACGCCAGGCCCCACCCCAGTGAAGCCATGGCGGACGGGAGGATGAGAACGCCAGCACCCACCGTGGGCGTCACGTTGTGGAAAGGGGAGTACCACCATTTTACATTCCTTGACGATGTGATTACAAGGCAGTCAACTATCGCCAGGGTCCCATTCCTATGTATGGAGCAAGATTTCATCACTACATAAATGACGACTTTATATTATTAAGCATTTTTATGAGTTTAATAATGGAAGCACCTATTGTAAAGGCAAGTAAACTCACAAACGACTAGAGATTAGTCGCTTTCAGAAAAGATTGAGCAAGTTACAAGCCATTTCAGTAAGTTACTTGAAGTTGACTCTCTCTTAGCTATTGAAATCATATAATCCAACCACTGTGTTATACTTATACATCAGACAGTTTGGCACTTGCTACTCAGTTTAATCCTCTTCTTCTACGTTAAGTCCCGACAGCGACGTCGCTCGGCTTCCTTCTTCTTCTCGTCTACGTTACCGAAATCACTGGAAGCTTGTAACTCTGGCTCTGCTGCTGCTTGCTAACTGTGGTCTTCCCAATTAGGCTTCCTGCACCAAAACAGAAATACTGGCTCCTCAACTTCCTATCCACTGAGCCTTGTTTCCTGAGATTCGGTGTTTGGTTGTCAATGGCTTGGTTTGAACAAGATGGGCCTGCACCATCACTGTCAAAACAAATGCCCTTCAGTTTATCTACTGAACCCGGTGAAGAAAGTGATGATTTTGAAAATGAGCTAGACCGGGATCGATGGGGAATGACTATGTGTGGCATGCCTTGAGCCACTCCGCGCATTAGACCAGTAGCATGTTTTTTCTTAGCAGACGGGCTGGATTGATTGCTCCTAACCGAAAGTGTTCGTTTGTTGTTGGGAAGAGCCAATGGCTTTGAAAACCTTTGCCTTAAAGGGGGTGGAGCTTCATCTGAACTGCTGTATTTCTTCTGTGATTCTTCAATGGAGCCCTCATCCAATTGCTTCTTTGACGTCTCACTTTTCTTCTTGTCTTTGATTCGAGGCCAATGGAAGACGCTTTTCAATCGTTGAGCTGCAGAGTTTACAGAACCAGATTTCTTAATAGTTGATGAAGTGTTGGGATTCTCATTTGTTGAATCGTATGGACTAAACTCAACTGAGGAAGAGCTCATTCCGGCACTGCCATGATCCGGTATGATATCCGACACATTCTCAATGCCTGTATACAACAATATTTCATTGTCGGAGACTCGAAAACAGGTCCCAGGACTGCTTCCAATTTCCTGCATCTTCATCCGTGAAGCTATGGCCTTTCTCATTTTATAGTCATGACAACCAAACATTCCTCCAGCTGAAATCAGCTGCCTTATTAATATGTCAGCTGATGCAGAATGTGTATTTTGTTTAAGATAATCAAGCGGCGTCATGCCGTCCATGTCTCGAACATTCAAGTCAATGGATCGAGCAGTCATCAAAAGTTGTACGAGATCAGAGTGAACATTCCCAATGGCAGCCATGTGAAGAGCAGTCCTTCCATCGTTGTTTCTGGCATTGATAATGGCATCCATGTTATGAACTTTACCACAAATCACATTCTTCAGAAGATCAATTTGTCGGTCAAGTCGACGAAAAGCAGGGGTTTGGAACCCAGAAATGGCTTTATGCAAAAAAGTTTCACCAGCTTTGTTTCTTAGAGAGATGGACGAGGGAGATGCTGCAATAAGAGCCTCAACTGCAGCCAATTGGCCCCTGCAAGCAGCAATATGCAAAGCTGTGTTTCCCTGATGATCTATGGATTTGATGATAGGGAATGTTTGGACAAGATATTTAACCACCTGCAATAGTCAACAATGTTTCAGTTCTCACATACAGTAGCCAAACAATTCTCTCGACCAAAAATTTTGTAAAAGAAACTTTGTAGTGCGAGAGTGTGAGAGATATATTTAATAAACACTTTGTTTATAGTGATTGGCTACCACCCCAATATAGGAAAATTTATTCTCTCCAAACCACGTAAATCTTTGTATCTTTTGTTTAATTTCTATTTGTGGGTATGTGAGTGCGATCGATATTGTTCCCGCTCCCGCTATAACAATTGGGTATCATAACTTTTTTCTGTTGTTGTGTTGTTGTGGCACTAAGACAGGATCAACTTCCTTCTTTTCATTCACTCCTAAAAGTTCTAACTTAACATACAAATCCCTGCCAATTTTATACTTATAATTTGCTAAAGATTCTCAAAATGTATCAGATTACCATGTAGGTCTAGCATGAACAATGATTAAGAAAGTAAGAAAAAGACAGCCATTATAATATAGATTACCTCGACTTGTCCTCTTCCAGCGGCTGCATGTAAAATTGTAGATCCTTGGGCATCTCTGCAAGCCAACACGTCGGAGCAATCTGCAAGAAGGTCCTTCAAAATCTTTAAGTTACCTCCTCTGGCGGCGGCATGAACACCTCTGTTCATCATTTCCCATTTATAAACCGCTGGAATCTCTCCGATATGCTCCTCCAAAATCCCATCTCTCCCCGTCGAGAATCGCGGGGAGACTGCAAAATCATATAGAATCCGAAATACTTCATTGTTCTTACTCCGGGCGGCGGCGTAGAGGATATCAGTGACCCCATATTCTCCTTCCCCGAAAACAAGTAAAGGGTTTCTCTGGAGCAGTTCTTGAACGAACCCCAAATCGCCTGCGGAAGCGGCGGTGTAAATCAACCACCCGCCGTAGCCAGCCCGGATTAGGGAGTTTTTCCCCTTCTTCGATTCGGACTCCAGTAAGAGTTTTCGAGAGACCTCAGAGCGGCATTTTGCGACATCGTGATACTGTTCTTCGTCGTCCCAAACGGTCTCGAGGCGACGAATCCGGCGGAGAGATGTGAGTTTGATGAGGTGGTTGCTGTCTAACCGAAGGAGCTCCCGGACCAAATCATAATGACCATTGGCAGCCGCCCAATCGATCGGAGAAGCGTACCACCACTGGTCACCGGTGCTCTCCCACCGGAGAGGGAAATACGTCGGAGGCATTAATAAGTAAATAAATAGCAGAAAGAGGCACAAAAAAGCCACAGATTGGAAGCCCTTTTGAATATGAACAAAAAAATTGCGAGTTTTGAGAGAGACTCCCGATTAAATTAGCACAAAAAAGGGAATTCAGAAGGAGAAAGACGAAACTCTTGGGCAGTGGAAGCGTTGGAAAAAGGTTGAAGACGAGAGTTTTGGCGGGAAATCAAAGAAGATGACAGAGGGAGAAAGGGTGTGGAGCAGCCATTATTGGGAACAGAAAAAGCTTTGAATTCAGGAAAAAGGAATCAGGCCTTGTGTTTTTCCTTGGAAGAAAAAAGCTGTGAACTAAGGTCGTAACGGTGAGAGAGATGGAAGCAAAACCAAATACTGGTAACTCCTCTAACGGATTTATGGCGTTTCAATGGCGTAAAATAACGCTGAATTTTAAATTGAAAATGAACGGCCACACATTATAAATCTTAAAAAATTAACGGATGTAAAATATTATAAATGTATAAACTAACTCAATTTACACTATAAACTCGTGACAATCTGAATAATTACTCCCTAATAATCTATAAAAAGAAAATAAAGATAAAAATTAAAAGCATAATTGTAGGAATATTCTCATAAAATATAATACATATGAAATATGTAAATAATTTTTCACTAATTTAAAAGACAAGAAAATAATAAGTTTTATTTAAAAAATGTAAGAGACATAACCGTACCATTGACATTAGTAGCGATGTTGGTAGATGCAATGATGGAAGAAACAAGCTGAATCAGTGGGGGAGAGAATGAGAAAAGCTTTTTTTCTTTTTCTTTTTTTAATATTTGTTGTGAAAATAAAAAATAAAAGAAAAGAAAAGGAAGTAATGAGTAATAATAATGGAAAAGCAAATCAAAGCCAACTCTTTAAAAAAAAACTCCTTTTTTTTCCTAAAAGAGATCTCACATCGCACTTGCATTATTTGTTAATTTGATCTAAGTTTTGTGTCTAACTAACTCATACCGACTATAAAAGCCACAAGATAAGGTGGATATTTCCGATTTTATTCATATTTCGTTGTTTCCTTCATTTCATGATAAGATTTTTATGAAAAGTAACGATTCAACGGTCTTAATGATTCATATTTATAAAAAGGGAGAGAAATAATAAGGTTTTTATTTTTTAAATAATTTTTATCGGATGAAAGAAAAAAAGAGTGATGTGTCAAAATCAAATATGAGAGAGACTATAAAATTAGGACTATTTTTGGTTGAGTGCACAAAAGAGACTTGAAGAGGCATATCTAGGATGGAATGGTCTCTAAATTTCGTTTCTCCCTTGGGAGATCTCATAATTTTGTGAGGTGAAATATTGATATTAATTATAATATTAGTAGTTTAAAGGAAATGATGTGATTATATGGATGAGAGAGAGAGATGAAAATAAAGAGGAAGATTTGGTGTTGGTTGGGGGAAGGGAATGGGGGGGGTGGCCAAAGCCAAGGCGAAAGCTAAAGAGAGAGGCATGTGAGTAAGCAGCTTTTAACTTTAAAACCACTCACTTTTTTTTGTTAATCAACCTGCCTTCTTGGCTTCCCTTTAACACCAATAATGCACCACCACATCTCACCTCTCTTTTTCTTTGCTTTTAGGGCACCTTCACATGGGCGTGTCAAACAAAAATGTGTGCATAAATGGATCTCTATGGTATATACCACACTTTTCACTTTTACATATCGGATTGAAAATTTTACCCCACCATCGGGTTGATAACACTAATGTAAGTGTAACAATGACCCACTTCATAACCATTTTTGGTACCATTGTCTTCTGGTGGTTTCAAATAATTGATGGTGAAATTTAGTGATCTTTCTTTCTTTCTTTCTATCTTGTTGTAGTCAAAACTGGTGGGGAACAATGGAAGCTACAGAAAGATACCAAGAAACATCAAGTCAAATCCAACGATAAAAGATAGGAAAATAAAGGAATCATAACAAAGCACTTTTTTGCCTGTCATGGAATACCAAATTCAATGCACTTGTCCAGAATAGGTATCAATTAAATTTCATCAAACATTTGCCATTGAAGCTCCAAGTCCAATAGAAAGAATGTGAAGGAAGAATGGGCGATGACTTTGCCACACCACACAGCAGCTTTGGTATGTGCTGTTTTTTGCAATTAATGAATCGTTTTTTGGGTGCAAACAATTATCACATTCTTTCCGACTACTTTTACTTCGAACAATGGAATAACTTTTGATATTCAATCCATGAGAATTTTGATAGTTGAATACACCATCTTGTAATTTTTAGTTTGACATGAGAATTTAACGTTTTCTTTGTGGCTCAACAACGCGTGTGAATTCAACTTTTCGGTTTAATGGGCTCAAGTAGTCAAGAATGTAGAATAGACTAAAAGGCCCTGAAAATTCAATTTCTTATTAACAATCCTTCTACGCATGACACTTTAATAAGAACATTTTCAAAATCGGTTTTAATACCTGTTTGAAAAGGCAACTTTCTTCAAAAATAAATTTCAAGTTTCAAAATAAGGGCTATTTGTTGGGTATAATGACGCATAATTAAGAATAGATAAACCCAATAAAAAAAAGTGCCAACTTATCATTCGAAAGGGAAAAAACAGGATTCCAAATCCGTCCCTGAAAAAGAAATTGGGAGGGCACAAACACAAGGTTCCAACAAAATTCTCATCATAACCCCTAATCCTCCGGTTATTCAAACTCAACGCTAAAATTAAAACCCCCTGCTCTGATTGACAGGGCCTAATAGTTGAGAAAATCCACAGATTCAAACACTCTCCACCTTCAGAATATTAGAGAACGCATTTATTGAACAGAGTTAATGTGGCGAATCAGGTCGACCACACGTGAACTGCAAAGGTGTAAAAATGAAAAAACAAATTCAATATCTTATTCCGCAGTTCCACAAAAGCAACGCATAATAAAAGAATAATTTCCTACCTGTATCCCCACTCGTTGTCATACCAAGTGACGAGCTTCACAAAGTTGTCGTTCAAAGCAATTCCAGCCTTGGCATCAAAAATGCTAGACCTGTGACAATAACAATAGCAAATGATATATACGGAAACTCACATCGTCTTGTAATCACCGCAAGGGATAATGCATTGTTTACACCACTTACCTGCTGTCACCAACAAAGTCGGTTGAAACAACATCATCTTCTGTGTACCCAAGAATTCCCTTCAGCTTGCCCTCTGATTCTTCCCTGATAAGCAAACAAGAAATTCGACTTAGCATGAAGGAGAAATTCTCATTCGTGGGAATCAGGTTCATTATGAAATTCCAACATTCGTTGATTCTTACTTGATGGCAGCCTTAATATCTTCGTAAGTGGCCTTCTTTTCAAGCCTAACAGTGAGGTCAACAACAGAGACATCAACAGTGGGAACACGGAAAGCCATTCCTGTCAACTTTCCATTTAGAGCAGGCAGCACTTTACCGACGGCCTACGCATATGAGTATGAGTAAAAGCAATGATCTTAGTCAAATTATTTAATAAATGAAACAACATCCAACTTTGGAATCAGTGTATAAGCAAGCTAAATTTGTTACTAGAACAAGTGAATGGATTAGAGGATATGACAAGGACATGCGTAAATCCTGAAAAACTACCTTAGCTGCACCAGTGCTGCTGGGAATGATGTTGAAGGAAGCGGCTCTTCCACCTCTCCAGTCCTTCATTGATGGTCCATCAACAGTCTTTTGGGTTGCTGCATAGGTAAAACGGTTAGCAACTTCTGAACTTACAACAAATTTAGTAAGGATGTTTGGCGGAGGATAGTACATACCAGTGATGGAATGGACAGTCGTCATGAGACCCTCAAGAATACCAAATCTATCATTGATAACCTGATGCATAAAAGCTAGGTTAACTTCTGAAAAGGTCAATTTATAATTTCTTCAAAATGAATTCAGCACCAATTAACTAAAACGATTAAACTACCTTTGCTAATGGAGCAAGACAGTTGGTAGTACAACTAGCATTGGAAACAATGTTGAGATCTTTCGTGTACTCCTTCTCATTCACACCAACAACAAACATCGGGGCATCCTTGCTAGGTGCGGAGATGATAACCTTCTTGGCACCACCCTGAAAACTTATCAAAGAATCTATTTAGTGGAAACCAATCAGGTAATTAAAACGGAAGAAGAAAATAAACCAGATATACTTTGTTCAGAAGCCTAAACCTAAACAAGGATTTATTCTCACTGCTTAATATATGTATCAAAGGCATCAGAAATCACGAAGGTATTATGTCTAATAAAAAATTGTTATATCATTTCGATAATAAAAGAGTCAACACCAAGCAGTGGTTTTGAACCAAATACATTGCTAACCCCAAACTGTGCAGGCAAAAGTAAAAATGTTAAGAAGGTTCATTCCGAAAACCATACTACAGTGTTGTATTTAGCTTCCTCAAACTCAGCAGCTAAAGGGCTATTCCTAGTGAAAACAATAATATCAAATGTTGAAAGTACGTAGAGTTTACATCTACCAACCTTAGAAGAAAACATTAAAATAACATAGATGATCATGAATGTGCGTATTAACTATACTCAACAAACCTTCAAATGAGCAGCAGCCTTGTCCTTATCAGTGAAAACTCCAGTGGATTCAACCACATATTCAGCTCCAGCCTCTCCCCATGGGATCTCCTCCGGGTTCCTAATGAATGAGTAAGCCAAATGCTCAATTGTCAGATTGTTAAAAAAGATCAGATGCTCAATTATCCGATCGTTAAAAAATCAAAGTAAAGAAAAGAGATCATGAAAATACCTAGTACCGAAAACGGTGACTGCTTTTTCTCCAAAGAGAAGAGTCTTGCCGTCCTTAACCTTAATATCGTGGTGCTTCCACTGGCCGTGTACACTGTCGTACTTGAACATGTAGGTCTGCAATTGTGCATTGATATAAATGACAGGGAGCCAAGTAAAGATCCAACGCAAACAGACGAGAACAGAAATATCTGAATCAAGCTTCAGTCGTTCTTAGACAAGTATTAAAATTCGTAGGATGAGGTTCGGATTCAACTATATAAGAACTATATACTCGTGTGTAACAAAAATGGCTGGCTATAGAAGACCAGGTAAATCTAGGAAAAAATCTAGGAGTAAATCCGTAAGATTACCATGTAATCAGTGGTGATGAAGGGATCATTAACGGCAACAAGTTCGATATCATCACTCTGCAAGGCCACTCTAGCAACAAGGCGACCGATCCTTCCAAATCCTTGATTATAAGGAAAATGCAGAGTCATAAGATGGAGATACAGAAAACTGAAGATCGGAAACGAAAATACATACACAGAAAACTCAAGATCGGAAACGAAAATACATACACAACAGAAAAGAATGCAGAGACATAAGATGGAGATACAGAAAACTCAAGATCGGAAACGAAAATACATAAACTTAAAATAAAAATAAAAGAAAATGAATACCATTGATCCCGATCTTAATCTTGGCCATGTTGGAAATAGGGAATTAAACAGATGAAAATAAATATATCGGAGAGAAGCAGAATGAGACTGAAAGGGAGATTATATAGGAAGTTGAGTGCTAACCTAGTTGAAAAATGAGGGCGGATTTGTCGATGAAACTGGGTCCACAAATAAATATACAGATTCGGATATTCCATATTCCTTTGTCTTAATCACAGTTGATTTCGAGCAATTTGGTAACTCTATCCTTAATTTAGGTAAATGTTGTTTTGTTATTATTATTATTATTATTTTTTTTTTTATTACACTACGACTAAATTCAAATATTTCATTTTTATCTCATTTCTATTTTAAATATGTAGAACTTATTTGTATTTTGTGTCTATTTCATGTGGAACTTGTTTGCATTTCAAGTAGAACTTGTTGGCATTTTATTTTCACTTAGAGTAGAACTTGTTGTCATTTTCACGCAGAACTTGTTGTTATTTTCAAGCAGAACTTGGCATCGAGCCTATTTATATAAAAAATTCAAACTCCTTTCAATCCAAACACAATTTTCGCCACACAGTAGCGGTCTTCACATCTTTACCCACTGACAACAGAGGAAAGGAATGGAGGAAGGCCGGGACATTCTCTAGGCAGGTTGGCGGTGCAACGCCTAAAGAGGCCATCTGAGAAGGATGTAAAATTTATGTGTTTCGACTCCTTGGTAAGCAAGTAAGTCGTTCTTGAGAAGAAGCTATTCATTCATTCTTGAGAAGAAGCTATTCATTCATTCTTGAGAAGAAGGGTTTTGAGGAAATCGATCTACTGAGGTTTGAGGTTTATTATATTTAGGGCATCCTTCATGGTAAAATATGTCTAAGAATTAAGAATTTATGATATTTGCCATTTTAGGAGCTAGATAGCAATTTTCCTTTTTTTCGGTTATAGTTCATAAATATTAAAACGTCTCTTAACTCAAAATTCATATTTCAGAATCTTTCAGTCCCAATCTCTCCCCTGGAGATCGATTTCCTAAACCCTAAACCCTGATTATGCTCACCAAAGTTGCTCTGTGTGTCGGCGTTGTAACAGTTGTAAAGAGTTTTATGTTCACCGTCCGCGAGGGTGAACGAGCGGTGGTCCACGATCGGTTTCGAGGTCGACCAGACAAAGACAAGTCTATAGGTGAAGGGATTCATTTTTTTATTCCATGGCTGCAAAATCCCTTTGTATTTGATATTAGTACGCAGCCTCACACTTTCCATTCTGTGTTCTACACCAAAGATCTTGTGAAGGTAAACGCGACTGTACGGGTTCTCTTTCACCCCAATATTTCTCACCTCCCTGTGGCTTTTTTCCACCAAAACCACAAGAGAGTTCTCCCTGATATTGGATTTGCGAGCCTGAAGAGTGTGATCTCTAAATTCAGTGTTGATGAGCTTCTGAGCAACAGGTTTCATGTCTCGGCTCTCATGCTTGAAGCACTGGCTCCACGTGCGAAAGAATTCAACCTTATATTGGATGAGCTGACTCTTGTTGATATATCCTTTAACCCGCTACTTTCCAGGGCTTTGAAGCAGAACCTGGAGTTGCAGCAAGAGCTTGAGCGGGCAAAGATGTTAGCTAAAAGGGCTGAAGAAGAAGGTGCGTCTTTTATGCCGCATGTGGCAGAGGGCAACATGAAGTTATTTTGGATGAGGTTGTCTGGGCGTGACTGACTGTAGATGCTGTAGGAAGCATTGCAGGATGATTGTTTGTGGATGACCAGTCATGTCCACAACTCGAATTTCTTCCATCCATGGTATCAAAAAGTGGGTCCCTTCCCTCGGACAGGCTCTTCAGGCGATCGGCCGAACTTTCTAAATATTATACCGGTCTCGCCAGGACACGAAGAATGGTCGGCAAGGGAGGGTTTGGAGAAGAAGAATGGTCGGCAAGGGAGAGTTTGGAGCAGAAGAATGGTGAGGGTTTGGAGAAGAAGAATGGTCGGCAAGTGAGGGTTTGGAGCAGAAGAATGGTCGGCAAATGAGGGTTTGGAGCAGAAGAATGGTGAGGGTTTGGAGAAAAAGAATGGTCGGCAAGTGAGGGTTTGGAGTAGAAGAATGGTGAGGGTTTGGAGAAAAAGAATGGTCGGCAAGTGAGGGTTTGGAGCAGAAGAATGGAAGAATGGTGAGGGTTTGGAGCAGAAGAATGGAAGAATGGTGAGGGATTTGAGCAGAAGAATGGTGAGGGATTTGAGCAGAAGAATGGTCGCAAAGTGAGGGTTTGGAGCAGAAGAATGGTGAGGGTTTGGAGAAGAAGAATGGTCGGCAAGGGAGGGTTTGGAGAGTTTGGAGCAGAAGAATGGTGAGGGTTTAGAGGAGAAGAATGGTCGGCAAGGGAGGGTTTGGAGAAAAGAATGGTGAGGGTTTGGAGCAGAAGAATGGTGAGAGTTTGGAGCAGAAGAATGGTCGGCAAGGGAGGGTTTGAAGAGTTTGAGCACAAGAATGGTGAGGGTTTGGAGAAGAAGAATGGTTGGCAAGTGAGGGTTTGGAGAAAAGAATGGTGAGGGTGAGGGTTTGGAGAATTGGAGTAGAAAAATTGTGAGGGTTTGGAGGAGAAGAATTGTGAGGGTTTGGAGAAGAAGAATGGTCGGCAAGGGAGGGTTTGGAGCAGAAGAATGGTCGGCAAGTGAGGGTTTGGAGCAGAAGAATGGTCGGTTTGGAAGTGAGGGAGGGTTTGGAGCAGAAGAATGGTGAGGGTTTGAAGAATTGGAGCAGAAGAATTGTGAGGGTTTGGCAAGGAGAAGAAAAAAATGTGAGGGTTTGAAGGTTTGGAGCAGAAGAATGGTGAGGGTTTGGAGCATAAGAATGGTGAGGGTTTGAAGAATTGGAGCAGAAGAATTGTGAGGGTTTGGAGGAGAAGAGTTGCGAGGGTTTGGAGCAGAAGAATTGCAGCAGAAGAATGGTGAGAGTTTGGAGCAGAAGAATGGTGAGAGTTTGGAGCAGAACAATTGGAGCAGAAAAATGGTGAGGGTTTTGAGGCAGAAGAATTGGAGCAGAAGAATGGTGAGAGTTTGGAGCAGAACAATTGAAGCAATTGGAGGCAGAAAAATTGGAGCAGAGAATGGTTTGGAGGAGAAGAATTGTGAGGGTTTGGAGGAGAAGAATTGTGAGGGTTTGGAGCAGAAGAATTGCAGGAGAAGAATTGTGAGGGTTTGGAGAAAAGAATGGTCGGCAAGGGAGGGTTTGAAGCAGAAAAGCTGGGGTGAGGAGAAGAGTTGCGAGGGTTTGGAGCAGAATAAGAAGAATGTGAGGGTTTGGAGGAGAAGAATTGTGAGGGTTTGGAGCAGAAAAATGGTGAGGGTTTGGAGCATAAGAATGGTGAGGGTTTGAAGAATTGGAGCAGAAGAATTGTGAGGGTTTGGAGGAGAAGAGTTGCGAGGGTTTGGAGCAGAAGAATTGCAGCAGAAGAATGGTGAGAGTTTGGAGCAGAAGAATGGTGAGAGTTTGGAGCAGAACAATTGGAGCAGAAAAATGGTGAGGGTTTTGAGGCAGAAGAATTGGAGCAGAAGAATGGTGAGAGTTTGGAGCAGAACAATTGGAGCAGAAAAATGGTGAGGGTTTTGAGGCAGAAGAATTGGAGCAGAAGAATGGTGAGAGTTTGGAGGAGAAGAATTGTGAGGGTTTGGAGGAGAAATTGTGAGGGTTTGGAGCAGAAGAATTGCAAGAGAAGAATTGCAAGAGAAGACTTGTGAGGGTTTGGAGCAGAAAAATGGTGAGGGTTTGGAGCAGAAGAATGGTGAGGGTTTGAAGAATTGGAGCTGAGGGTTTGGAGGAGAAGAGTTGCGAGGGTTTGGAGCAGAAGAATTGCAGCAGAAGAATGGTGAGAGTTTGGAGCAGAAAATGGTGAGAATTTGGAGCAGAACAATTGGAGCAGAAAAATGGTGAGGGTTTGGAGCAGAAGAATGGTGAGGGTTTGAAGAATTGGAGCAGAAGAATTGTGAGGGTTTGGAGGAGAAGAGTTGCGAGGGTTTGGAGGAGAAGAGTTGCGAGGGTTTGGAGCAGAAGAATTGTGAGGGTTTGGAGCAAAAGAAGAGAAGAATTGTGAGGGTGAACCAGAAAAATGGTGAGGGTTTGGAGCAGAAAAATGGTGAGGGCTTGGAGCAGAAAAATGGTGAGGGTTTGGAGCAGAAGAATGGTGAGGGTTTGAAGAATTGGAGCAGAAGAATTGTGAGGGTTTGGAGCAGAAGAATTGCAGCAAAAGAATGGTGAGAGTTTGGAGCAGAAGAATGGTGAGGTGAGGGTTTGAAGAATTGGAGCAGAAGAATTGTGAGGGTTTGGAGGAGAAGAATTGTGAGGGTTTGGAGCAAAAGAATTGCAAGAGAAGAATTGTGAGGGTGAACCAGAAAAATGGTGAGGGTTTGGAGCAGAAAAATGGTGAGGGCTTGGAGCAGAAAAATGGTGAGGGCTTGGAGCAGAAAAATGGTGAGGGTTTGAAGAATTGGAGCAGAAGAATTGTGAGGGTTTGGAGCAGAAGAATTGCAGCAAAAGAATGGTGAGAGTTTGGAGCAGAAGAATGGTGAGGTGAGGGTTTGAAGAATTGGAGCAGAAGAATGGTGAGAGTTTGGAGCAGAAGAATGGTGAGAGTTTGGAGCAGAACAATTGGAGCAGAAAAATGGTGAGGGTTTTGAGGCAGAAGAATTGAAGCAGTTTGGAGTAGAAGAATTGGAGCAAAAGAATGGTGAGGGTGAATTGGAGCAGAAAAATTGTGAGGGTTTGAAGCATGGTGAGGGTTTGGAGCAGAAAATGGTGAAGTTTTGGAGGCAGAAGAATGATGAGGGTTTGGAGCAGAAGAATTGGAGCAAAAGAATGGTGAGGATTTGGAGCAGAAGAAGGGTGAGGGTCACGGTGTTTTTTCGTCGGCCTTTTTGGTTTTCCCAGCAGAGACAGAGGTCTCAGCATGCAATTGATTTTATTGCTCGTAAACATGATATTCTTCTATCATGTTTGAAAATGGAGTACTAAATTTAAATTCTACCATAGAAAAATTTTCTACAATTATACCACTTTCTCTCTTTTGCCGGGGAAAGTTTTGAAAATGTAATGTGAAATGAATGATAAATGATTTGATAATTCACTAGCCGATCTGGAGATTATATCATGAACTTTCCCAAAAGGTAATAGATTTCATCATCTGAAGAAAAACAAAAAGGATGAGTAAAATGTGTGCACATTCTTAAAAATAAATAAATAATAATAGTAATAAAAAGGAATTCAACTCATCTCTGTGTTATGTGCACCTTCTGAAAAACAATAATAATAATAATAAAATAATTCAACCCACTTCGGTGTGTTGTGTACATTTTAAAAAATAATAAATAAAAAAAATTACTCACTAGTAATCCAAACTTTTTTTTTGTTCATATCTTCTATTCTAATATATAAATAATACAAAAAAATATATATTTCTAAATAAAAAAAATATAGTAGGTTTTTTATTTTATTTCATTCCTTTTATTTTCATCGCCTGACCTGATCAGTAACTAGTCGGGTTTTTTTTGTTACGAATCGTAGATAAAATTATTGATTTTATTTTGAAAACAAAAAATATTTTTGAAACAAAAAAAAATCGAAACAACAAGAATCATAAGATTTATTATTTGATTCCTATGATAATCCCTACCAAGACGGTTACATCAGGTCGATAAAGAATCGTTACCGTCACTGTGACTGATTGTAAATGTTGTAGGAAGCATTGCAGTGTGATTGTTTATGGACGACCAGTCATGTCCACAACTCGAATTTCTTCCATCCATGGTATCAAAAAGTGGGTCCCTACTCGGACAGGCTTTTCAGGCGATCGGCCGAACTTTCTAAATATTATACCGGCCTCGCTAGGACGCAGCGTGTAATTTGATCCCTTGTGAGGACGACTACTCTAGCTATGACGTTCACTACCCTAGCTACTGAGAACAAACGCCCACCCGACATTGGCAAAGCAGAAGAATGGTCGGCAAGGGAGGGTTTGGAGCGGAAGAATGGTGAGGGTTTGGAGCAGAAGAATGGTGAGGGTTTGGAGCAGAAGAATGGTGAGGGTTTGGAGCAGAAGAATGGTGAGGGGCACGGTGTTGTTTCGTTGGCCTTTTTTATTTCGTCGGGTTTTCCAGCAGAGGCAGAGGTCTCAGCATGTAATTGATTTTGTTGCTAGTAAACATGATATTCTCTATCATGTTTGAAAATGGAGTACTAAATTTAAATTCTACTATAGAAAAATTTTCTACAATTATACCACTTTCTTTTGCCGAGAGGCTTTGTAATGTGAAATAAATGAATTTTCTACAATTATACCACTTTCTTTTGCCAAGAGGCTTCTGAAAATTTTATGTGAAATAAATGATAAATTGTTTGATAATTCACTTGCCGATGATCTGGAGACCATACCTTCTCAAAAGGTAATAGATTTATCATCTGAGAAAAAAACAAAAACGATGAGTAAAAATGTGTGCACATTCTAAAAAAAAATAATAATAATAAAAAGAATTCAACTCATCTCTGTGTCATGTGTACCTTCTCAAAAAAAAAAATTCAATTCATCCCTGTGTAAAAAATAATAATAATAAAAAATTACTCGCCTCTGTGCAGTAATCCAGCTATGACGTTCAGTATCCTAGCTACTGAGAACAAACGCCCATCCGACATTGGCAAAGCAGAAGAATGGTCGGCAAGGGAGGGTTTGGAGAAGAAGAATGGTCGATCGACTGCGGAAAATTTTTCGATCGACCTGCCAATGATCTCTTATTCAATCCGCGAGATCTTGTCAGAACGAGCCAAACAATTTGGCGTTGTTCTGGAAGATTTTTGTATCACATCCTTCGAATTTAGTAGGGAATTTTCTGACTCTGTGGAGCGAAAGCAAGTTGCCTTGCAAGATTATGAGACTGCTAAGATCTGGACGCTTATAACCGAACAACAAGTCAAGATTGGACTTATTTGGACAGATGCTGAAGCCAAACGAAGCATTCATCAAAATGGTGGTTGGGGACAATTCTAGATAGAAAAATTAGGTGAGATTATAGTTTGTTCACGCACATGTAACGTTGTGATCTTGACACACTCAAGATCTTTTATTTTTATCCTAGAAGTTATATCAATATGATACTTGTCAAGTCGGCATGCTTTAGGAATGCATTAAAAAATTGATGTAGGCTACGTTTTTATGGTTAACATGGGTATATGTACACGTACACTATGTTTCCATCCTAACAGATAAATATTTAAAAACACACAAGTTTAGTGAGGCAGAACACACAGCACACATGACATGTGGATAACAATATGATTCTAGCTTCATATACTTTGCTCTCACTTACACATGGATGTAGCGTCTCATAATGCAGAGTCAAGTCCTTGAATGGCCTTCAAGATCTGGTTCTAATGCGTTCTGCATTTCTATCTCTACTCTCTACAACAAGAGTAGTGGAGATTTGGGACCATGCGTTCTGCATTCCATGACTTACACAGGTGGTTTATTGGTGAATTGATCAACACATTCAAAGCTGCCTGAATGATCTGCTGCAAAGATTTTTAGGTATCAAGCTAAAACCAATGGATGACCCAAACTCATACTTTCTTGCATCCAAAATGACAGCTACAAAATCCCCATTGCCGTTTATAGAGTCACTTTAAAATATCTCAGACTATATATCATTTGCTCAAACAAATTGAAATCCAGAGGTACCCAGAAAGGGACAGAAAAAAAGAAACCAATAACTTGAATTACAGGAGCAGTAAACTACAAGGGGCCATCATCCAGATACGAAAAAAATTGAATTGAATTTCGTTCTTGCTTTTCACCCATTCAACAATAAAACAGAAATTTTCCAACCCGAATCCAACCCCCCTCCCAATCACATATACACTATGCAAAATAGAAATCTCAGCTATGAGCACCAATATCAACTTTCATCACATGGTGAGGTGAGTGATTAGATAAACTTTTATGCCCACATACCAATTGGAAAACCAAATCTGCTGAACACCCCCATTTGAAGTTCTGTTGTTAGCTAGCTAGCCAGATGGTGCTCGTAAGGCCTACTTTGAGAGAGACGAGAACTGCTTCATTACTTGCAGATTTCACAGCAGCTATCTCCTCTAAGCGTTTCCACTTAGCCTCGCGCTTAGATTTCCTTTCCTTCTCGTGTGTCTCTTCTTCTTGAAATTTGAGCAAACACTCCTCAAACAATCTCAGGGTCAGCATCCAAGAAGATCTTTCGGCCGTTTTGTGTCAAGTTTTGTACAGCCTGGTTCCAATGGTTTCTTGAATTTCTCTCCAGCGCAGGAAATATAATCGGCAAAATCACTTTGAGGTTCTGTTTGATTAGGTTCTCGATGTGACTATTGTTCCACAAAAACAGAGTCCTTTCAGCCACCTGAAAATGAACAAGATAAACATGGTACAGCGTGAGACAAGGAATCTAGAAGATTCATTTCTTTCTACTTGAATAAATAAACAAATAATCCTCCAAAATAATTCCAACAACAGCTATATTTAAATAGAACTTGTGAGACCACAGGTTATCAAAATATTTGTCAGTAACATCCCCTGTTTCAGAAAGTGCACCTATGCAACCACAAGGGGAAGTGATAGATCGACAAGCCCATATCTAACTAACCAAGGTCTCTTCACTGCATGCACATACCATGTAATGTAACTAGACCATCTGAAGTGATAACATAGTGAAATAATTCTTACACTTTCAAATTTCTCCCTGTTTGTTTGAAAAACAGTGTCTAATTCGTCAACATTTCCTGTGCCGTAACTATTTGCCAATTCAATGTAGGGCTGTAAAAGAAGAAACAGACAATAAATAAAAACAGCACAACACATCACAGAGAGGGAGGGAAGGAGGTGGGGGGAGGGGAGATACAAGTACACAGATGACAACTGGAACTGGTCCTACATTTCTTTCAACCCAAATGTATGCATGCAGTAAATTTTGAGATTTTGGCAACTATCAGTAAATTTGATTGCAAAAATATACCGAAATAGACCAAGCACCAAACCATTCCCTCTAAACGAATATATTTTGGTTCACCAGAAAATGCTGCTAAGATCAATCAGAACAGGATTGTGCTCTACCTAAGAATAGTTTAGATAGCATCCATCTAGTGCTTGATAGTCATCCAAGAAATAAAAGGGGAATTCTAACATTTCCCTACACACACAGAAACCGTTAGTTAGCTGAATGGTCGAAAGAATAAGCTATAGACCGAGACGCCTTTGAGGTTATGGGTTTAAACTATTGTGCCACCTGCTATGTATCTTACAAGTTTCAAGACACCAATGTTGCAAGGTCAAAAGGTTGTCCTCTAAAATTAGTCAAGTAGCGCATAGACTGTGCAACTTTATCAAACCCGCATGAGACTACTACAAGTCTACAACAAAAGAAAGAATACAACAAAGAGTAAATATGATACTACCTCAGAGCAGCAGAGCTATAAAAAGGTCACAATATAAATTTTTTACTAAACGGTAGCAAACTCATTTAGCCTTAAGAAACAAAGATCAAGATTTACTACATAATATAACTCGCATGCAACATAAAATTTCTTAACATCATAGTTCTTGCAAGGAAAGCAAACAAACTCCAGCTGAAAGCATTGACAGGGCCTTTGACCACTTACCATATGTTCGATGCATTGTAAAATTCTTAATGATGAAAATAGAAGGAAATCAACATACGTGAGGGGGGTTGGGGGGTTCAGGAAGAAAATTGGTACAGATGAGCATGCCTCAGTGCCAATATATTTAAAGAAAACAGTATGAATCAATCTCCTTTGTATACATTTCGCCTCCAATCACACACTAAAATAGTTAGACGTCGTATACAAGATGGGTGTTGTCCCTTCGTAGAGTCCTCAATAAAGAACACCAATCTTGAACTCCGTCCCTTCCAACTTTTACCAAAAGCTCTCACTGATAGGAGTGAATCCTCAAAATAAATGTAACATAAAGAAGGCGGGCTCTAATTAACCTTACTAACAAAACACCCAGATAGAATAATTCAGAGAAGAAAAACTTACCGAATGAAGATATCCTAAAGAATGTTTGGAAGCATCAAGTTGAGCCAATGCGAAAGGTAAACGAGCGGTGTCGGCGTGAAGTAGTTCTTCTGATTGTTTGAGAAGGGTGTGGAGGCGGCTGTATCTATAAATAGTTAAGAGAATAGAGAAACTCATTGCCATAGTTGAACTCTATAACCCTTGCCAACTCAAAAATCCTACTGCCATTCAGATCATAAATTCCACTGCCATTCAGATCATAAATTCCACTGCCATTCAGATCATAAATTCCACTGTTATTCTTCTACTGCCATTCAGATCATAAATTCCACTGCCATTCAGATCATAAATTCCACTGTTATTCTTCTACTCATAAATTCCACGGCTATTCTTCTACTCATAAATTTCACGCCATTCAGAAATTCCACTACCATTTTTCTACTCATAAATTTCTCCAAACTCCACTGTCATTCTTCTACTCAAAACTCCACTGTCATTCTTCTACTCAAAACTACTACCGTCATTCTTCTACTCAAAACTACTACCGTCATTCTTCTACTCAAAACTACTACCGTCATTCTTCTACTCAAAACTACTACCGTCATTCTTCTACTCAAAACTACTACCGTCATTCTTCTACTCATAAATCCCACTGTCATTCTTGTTCTTCTACTCCAAACTCTGCCATTCTTGTTCTTCTACTCCAAACTCTACTGGCCATCCGCCGAGAGTTTCGGATTTAATACCGATATTTTAGCAACAAATCCAATAAATCTAAGCGTAGTGCTTAGTGTATTGATTTTTTTTAAAAGGGAATGTGTGCGAGTTGTTTATTTCAAGAATAAGTTGGATACAACCAACTGTACTTTTCTACTCATATAAGAAATTCCACTGCCATTTTTCTACTCATAAATCTCTCCAAACTCCCACCGCCATTCTTGTACTCAAAACTACTACTGCCATTCTTCTACTCATAAATCTCACTGTCATTCTTGTTCTTCTACTCCAAACTCTACTGGCCATCCGCCAAGAGTTTCGGATTTAATACCGATATTTTAGCAACAAATCCAATAAATCTAAGCGTAGTGCTTGGTGTATTGATTTTTTTTGGAAAGGGAGTGTGTGCGAGTTGTTTATTTCAAGAATAAGTTGGATACAACCAATTGTACTTTTCTAGTTATAATTACGTAAATGTGCATGATCCCGCGAATTACTTCTGACAAAATGAAGAAATCATATTGAAAAACCATAGCATTTCGTGATTCATTGGTAAATTCACTTTGATTCTCTATCAACCAATAATGTGCACTGCCATTCTTCTGCTACAAACTCCCACCGCCATTCTTGTACTCAAAACTACCATTCTTCGGCTACAAACTCCCACACTCGAAACTACCACCGCCATTCTTCTTCTCAGAAATCCCTCCAAACTCCCACAGTCATTCTTGTACTCAAAACTACCACTGTCATTCTTGTACTCAAAAACCATTCTTCTGCTACAAACTCCCACAGCCATTCTTGTACTCAAAACTACCACCGCCATTCTTCTACTCAGAAATCCCACTCTCATTCTTCAGCTGGAGTAACCGTCCTTACGGGAGGATCAAATTACACGCTGCGTCCTGGCGAGGTCGGGATAATCTTTAGAAATTTTGGTGGACTGCCTAAAGAGGCTGGCCGAGAAGGGACGCACTTCTTGATCCCTTGGATCGATGAAATTCGTGTTGTGGATAGGACTGGTCGTCTCCAAACAATCACGTTGCAATGCTTTCTACAACATCTACAGTCAGTCACGGTGATAGTAAGGATTCTCTATCGACCTGATGTGACTGTTCTGTTAGATATGACCAAAAAACTAAGATTCGATTACTACATAGAGGTGATTATAACTTTTTTTTATTTTGAGAAGGTACACAAATATCATTTTTACTAATCATTTTTGTTTTTTTTGTTATTAAATGATGAAATCTATTACATTTGAAAAGGTTCATACTATAATCTCCAAATCAACTGCGAATGAATTATCAAACGACTTATTCTTGATTTCAAATTACATCTTCAAAACCCTCTCAGAAACAGGAGCAAAATCACTTGCTGCTGAGACCTCGAAAAGCCAAAAAGGCCGAGACGAGCCTAAAAGAAACAAACCGTTGGGTTTTTGGTCTATATAGTTTTTTTGTTATCAGTTTTTTGTAATCATTTGTTACCGCTCCAATGACAACAAATGTTATCAATATATACTCCAACAACTATAACATTTGTTGTCATTGGAGCGGTAACAAATGATTACAAAAAACTGACAAAAAAAAAAACCATATAGACGAAAAAAAAACAAAAAAATCAGCTTTAAAAATACACCCCTCACTCTTCATGAAGTAGTACACCCTAATTTTTCATGGGTTTCATAAACTCAAGCAACCAAGCCAACAGTGTTGTTTCTTCTGGGCTCGTCTCGGCC
This sequence comes from Cucurbita ficifolia, assembly GCA_033971965.1. Taxonomy (NCBI): domain Eukaryota; kingdom Viridiplantae; phylum Streptophyta; class Magnoliopsida; order Cucurbitales; family Cucurbitaceae; genus Cucurbita; species Cucurbita ficifolia. The sequence goes on from CM066976.1 coordinate 485,663, forward strand.
TTTTTGGCTTTCCGAGGAGAGGTCTCGCAGTGATTTTGCTCGCAAACATGATATTCTTCTATCATGTCCGAAAACTTAGTACTAAATTTAAATTCTAAATTTTTTAAAATGATACCACCTTCCTTTACTATTTCTGAGAGGGTTTTGAAGATATAATATGAAAACGCTGTTGAAGATATAATATGAAATCGCTATTTCTCAGAGGGTTTTGAAGATGTAATGTGAAATCAAGGATAAATAATTGATTTGGACATTATAGTATGAATTTTTTCAAATATAATAGATCTCATCATTTAATAACAAAAACAAAAATGATCGGTAAAAATGATATTTGTGTATATTCTCAAAAATAAAATAAAAAATCTACTCGTAATAATCGAATCCTAGTTTTTTTTAGTCATCTCTACTAGGGCAGTCACATCAGGTCGATAGAGAATCCTGACTGTCACCGTGACTGACTGTAGATGTTGTAGAAAGCATTGCAACGTGATTGTTTGTAGACGACCAGTCATATCCACAACACGAATTTCATCGATCCAGATGATCAAGAAGTGCGTCCCTTCTCGAATAGTCTCTTTAGGCGATTCGCCAAACTTTCTAAAGATTATCCCAACCTCGCCAAGACACAGCGTGTAATTTGATCCTCTCGTAAGGACGACTACTTCAGCTATGATGTTGAGTGCCCTAGCTACGGAGAACCAACGCCCACCCGACATCGTCAATTGGCAAGGGAGTGTTTGGAGTAGAAGAATGGGAGTGGAATTTCTGAGTAGGAGAATGGCGGTGAAATTTCTGAGCAGGAGAATGGTTGTGGTAGTTTTGAGTACAAGAATGGCGGTGGTAGTTTTGATTACAAAAATGGCGGTGGTAGTTTTGAGTACAAGAATGACTGTGGAAGTTTGGAGGGATTTCTGAGTAGGAGAATGGCGGTGGTAGTTTTAATGGTGGTAGTTTTGAGTACAAGAATGACTGTGGAAGTTTGGAGGGATTTCTGAGTAGGAGAATGGCGGTGGTAGTATTGAGTAGGAGAATGGCGGTGGTAGTATTGAGTAGGAGAATGGCGGTGGTAGTATTGAGTACAAGAATGGCTGTGGAAGTTTGGAGGGATTTTTGAGTAGGAGAATGGCGGTGGGATTTCTGAGTAGGAGAATGGCGGTGGGATTTCTGAGTAGGAGAATGGCGGTGGTAGTTTTGAGTACAAGAATGTCGGTGGTAGTTTTGAGTACAAGAATGGCGGTGGTAGTTTTGAGTACAAGAATGGCTGTGGAAGTTTGGAGGGATTTCTGAGTAGAAAAATGACGGTGGTAGTTTTGAGTACAAGAATGGCGGTGGTAGTTTTGAGTACAAGAATGGCGGTGGTAGTTTTGAGTACAAGAATAGCGGTGGTAGTTTTGAGTACAAGAATGGCGGTGGAAGTTTGGAGGGATTTCTGAGTAGAAGAATGACGGTGGTAGTTTTGAGTACAATAATGGCTGTGGAAGTTTGGAGGGATTTCTGAGTAGAAAAATGACGGTGGTAGTTTTGAGTACAAGAATGGCGGTGGTAGTTTTGAGTACAAGAATGGCGGTGGTAGTTTTGAGTACAAGAATGGCGGTGGAAGTTTTGAGTACAAGAATGGCGGTGGAAGTTTTGAGTACAAGAATGGCAGTGGAAGTTTGGAGGGATTTCTGAGTAGAAGAATGACGGTGGTAGTTTTGAATAGAAGAATGACGGTGGTAGTTTTGAATAGAAGAATGACGGTGGTAGTTTTGAATAGAAGAATGGCGGTGGTAGTTTTGAATACAAGAATGGTTGTAGTAGTTTTGAGTACAAGAATGGTTGTAGTAGTTTTGAGTACAAGAATGGCGGTGGTAGTTTTGAGTACAAGAATGGCGGTGGTAGTTTTGAGTACAAGAATGGCGGTGGTAGTTTTGAGTACAAGAATGGCGGTGGTAGTTTTGAGTACAAGAATGGCGGTGGTAGTTTTGAGTACAAGAATGGCGGTGGTAGTTTTGAGTACAAGAATGGCGGTGGTAGTTTTGAGTACAAGAATGGCGGTGGTAGTTTTGAGTACAAGAATGGCAGTGGTAGTTTTGAGTACAAGAATGGCAGTGGTAGTTTTGAGTACAAGAATGGCGGTGGTAGTTTTGAATACAAGAATGGCAGTGGTAGTTTTGAATACAAGAATGGCGGTGGTAGTTTTGAGTACAAGAATGGCGGTGGTAGTTTTGAGTACAAGAATGACGGTGGTAGTTTTGAGTACAAGAATGGCGTTGGTAGTTTTGAGTACAAGATTGACGGTGGTAGTTTTGAGTACAAGAATGGCGGTGGTAGTTTTGAGTACAAGAATGACGGTGGTAGTTTTGAGTACAAGAATGACGGTGGTAGTTTTGAGTACAAGAATGACGGTGGTAGTTTTGAGTACAAGAATGACGGTGGTAGTTTTGAGTACAAGAATGATCGTGAGAGTTTGGAGGAATTTCTGAGTAGAAGAATGGCAGTGGGATTTCTAAGGGAAGGTTGTATCTAGACCGAGTGACTTGTCGCTCCTAACTACAAATACCTAGACTTATCATAGTAATGGGTTATGGAGAATAACAGGGTGTGCATGCAACTGTCGTCTAATATCATCATACATAATTCATGCAAAATAGATGTGCATACTCAACGGGGCGATAGCCTCCATCATGCACCCGAAAAGCGGAGTTTGCGCTCAACGGGGCGATGTCATCCCTCAAGTGCCCGAAACGCGGAGTTCACTATTTCAACATGAATTAAACATGGGCATACATATAGCAGAAGCTTAAAGCATACAAGAAACACCCAGATAATCCACTCAATACGCTCATAACAATCAATCTACCTAATCTCATTCATGGAAAGCTAATCTAAGGCAAATGTACTAGCATGCGTGCAATCCAAGCGAATCCTCCTAAATACCGGGTGGTGACTTACCTGGTTGACGCGTGCCCTTTCGCTAGCGTTTCCATGCTCGTAAAGTGTCCAAAAATACTTATTTTCCCTAATAATGTCGTAAGTCACACAAAAATATGATTATAATCGAAATCGGGATGAAAATCAGGCAAAAAGAAGTCGGACGGACGGAAAACAGAAACTCACGCGCCGCCACGCACCCAGACGAAGTCTAGTCGCAGGTGTCACGTGCGTGTGCCACGCGCAGGTTTGGATTCTGCAGCCGCAGTTCGGTGGGCCGGTTTGGGTCGCTCGGTTTGGGCCGCGGGTCGGCTGGAGTTGCCGCATGTCGACACTCGTAGGGAGCCGCGTCACTCCACTGCGCGTGTGGCGCTGCTCCACGCATCGAGTGACACGTGTCACTTTCCGTTGACGCGCTCCTCTCGCCAGTTGACCCATGACTCGCCGGAAAGTTTTCTCTCTCCTCCGTTCTTGGAAATCGGCTCGGATCTTCGTCTTCGGACTCGAATTCCGGCTATTTTCCTTCATGAACCTTGTGGAGAATTCTCTCTGGATGAACATGTTAAAATTTCAGATCTTGATTCACAAAGGAAAACCATAGATCTGAGAAAAACGTTCAAGATCTTACCTCGCGAGTTTTCTCGATTTCTTGACGGAAAATGGGACTCCGGCCACCCACATTCTCTTTTCCCTCCCAAGAAAGGCTCCTTGCGTCATGATCTTGACCGGAATAGACTCCGACAATAGTTTTCGGTGAGTCTTCCGGCCGTTCATTCTTCCTCCTCTCTCTAGGTTCTCTCTAACCCCTTTCTCTCACTTTTTCTCTTTTGCATTGCAGGACTCTTGCTAGGGTTTCATTTGGACGGAGGGGCAAACTTACCTATTTGCCCCTGACTTTTTTTTTTTTTTTTTTTTTTTTCTATTTCTATTTGGTATTACAGCTTTTGGTAAAAGTTGGAAGGGACAACACCCATCTTGTACACTACGACGTCTAACTATTTTAGTGTGTGATTGGAGGCGAAATGTATACAAAGGAGATTGATTCATACTGTTTTCCTTAAATATATTGGCACTGAGGCATGCTCATCTGCACCAATTTCACAGACCAATCCAGCTCAATTCTTCCGACTATTTCAAGATTTATCTCTTCTTGCAACCAGGAGCAGATTCTTTTAGCGCCTGAAAAATGTAAATCATCGTGAGAATTGATCCTTATTATTAACATATGTGATTACTGCTATCTGGAATTTTGACATCTATTATTAACATATGTGATTACTGCTATCTGGAATTTTGACATCTATTATTAACATATGTGATTACTGCTATCTGGAATTTTGACATCTATTATTAACATATGTGATTACTGCTATCTGGAATTTTGACATCTATTATTAACATATGTGATTACTGCTATCTGGAATTTTGACATCTACTATCACAATATGGCGATCGTGCAGTTGCCTCTGTTTGCAAGAGTGCTCCAAAGAATTGTTACCTAATTTTTTTAACACCGTTAGTATGCTTATCAGATTACCACTTCTAAAATCATTTTTATCATTCTTTAGGATTCAGCCTCACTATTGTGGTGCTTTTTTGATAATCACACTTTAGAGGCAACTTTTCATCCATTGTTTCATCTGAAACAATAGAAAATTATTGGGTGATGGAGGATATCATTTTTTTACTTCTGTTCACTGACAACTTCCAGTTTAGGAGACCATCTCAAAGCGTACTACAATATAATTCTAGCTTCATATACTTTGCTCTCACTTACACATGGATGTAGCGTCTCAGAATGCAGAATTAAGTCCCTGAATGGCCTTGAAGATCTGGTCTAATGCGTTCTGCATTTCTTGCGATTCTTGCATGACTTACACAGGTGGTTTATTGGTGATTGATCAACACATTCATTCAAAGCTGCCTGAATGATCTGGAAATATTTTTAGGTATCAACCTAAAACCATTGGATGACCCAAACCCAAACTAAAGATTGTATATACCTCCTGCTAGAATATCCCTTAGAATATCTCAGAGTATATATCATTTGCTCAAACAAAAAGAAATCCAGAAGTACCCTTTAAGGGACAGAAAAAAGAAACCAATAACTTGAATTACAGAAGCAGTAAACTACAAGGGACCATCATCCAGATACTGATGAGCACAATTATGAAAAAAAATTGAATTTCGTTCTTGCTTTTTCACCCATTCAACAATAAAACAGAAATTTTCCAACCCGAATCCAACCCCCTCCCAATCACATATACACAGAAAATGCATGCAAAATAGAAATTTGAGCTTTTTCATGAAATGCATAGCAGCACCAATATCAACTCTCTCACTGCACCTCAATCCAATTTGTTCATAATGGGACGACCAATTTAACTGCGGCTGCTGCTTTTTGATCGCATGTGGTGAGGTGATTAGATAACCTTTTATGCCCACATACCAATTGGAAAACCAAATCTGCTGAACACCCCATTTGAAGTTCTCTTGTTAGCTAGCTAGCCAGATGGTGCTCGTAAGGCTACTTTGGGGGAGACGAGAACTGCTTCATTACTTGCAGATTTCACAGCAGCTATCTCCTCTAAGCGTTTCCACTTAGCCTCGCGCTTAGATTTCGTATCCTTCTCGTGTGTCTCTTCTTCTTGAAATTTGAGCAAACATTCCTCAAACAGCTCAGGGTCAGCATCCAAGAAGATCTTTCGGACGTTTTGTGTCAAGTTTTGTACAGCCTGGTTCCAATGGTTTCTTGAATTTCTCTCCAGCGCAGGAAATATAATCGGCAAAATCACTTTGAGGTTCTGTTTGATTAGGTTCTCGATGTGACTATTGTTCCATAAAAACAGAGTCCTTTCAGCCACCTGAAAATGAACAAGATAAACAAGGTACAGCGTGAGACAAGGAATCTAGAAGATTCATTTCTTTCTACTTGAATAAATAAACAAATAATCCTCCAAAATGATTCCAACAACAGCTATATTTAAATGGTACTTGTGAGACTACATGGATAATCACATTAATCTAACAAGCATAAATCTCTAGATCACAGGTTATCAAAATATTTGTCAGTAACATCCCCTGTTTCAGAAAGTGCACCTATGCAACCACAAGGGGAATTGAGCTCGTTCGATGCACCCTAAGCACCTTTCTGCCTAAGCTTCAGCCAGTTAGGACGTAAAAGAACCACGGGAGAGAACTGTTAGGATGACTGTAGTAAAGACAATCACTCTCTGACTAATATTAAAGCCTTCATTTCTTTTGGTCATTGAGCTATAAGTTCCATTTTGATCCATAACTTTCAAGCTTTTTAGACCCTAAATTCTGAGTAAAAAATCATTTTAGCAAATTTTTTGTTTACCAAAATGATGAGTAGATGTCATTGTAGATAAATATTTCAACAGTGTTTAGAGACTAAAATAGAACATTTTAAAGTTTAGGGACTAAGATAGCATGTTTAAAGTTTAAATGCCAAAAGAACAAGCACGAAAGTTTAAAGACAAAATTAGGGTTTGAACTTCCATTCATGAATGCTCTAAAACTTAATATTATTCTTCTTTTCACATATTGTCTAACTCATCTAATTATGGCTCATGTTCTTTTCCTAGCACTTAAGCTCCAGAGAGCTAATGTTCCCTAGCGCGTCTTCTCATGCTTTAAAGAGATTGCCAGAATGAAAGGAAATAAACAAGAGTGATAACATTAAATATGAAAAAACTAAGTCATATATAAATTCAAAACTCTACATCTTGAAGTTCTGAAATGGGAAATTTCTGAAACTAAACTTAAAAAATACGTTATAAAAAGTGACCAGCTTTCTAAAAATGGTTCTATTAACCTTTTGGAAAGGTGAAACTGTATTTTTACCCTTGGGTTACAAAACACTTTAAATGCTCAGAAAATTTCTCCTTCCTCTCTATCTTCTTCTCTCTCTCATTCCAACCTTTTCCTTTTTCAACGACGATCCACAACATTTTTTTTTTCATCTCTGTTCTTTTTCTCTTTCTCACCTCTATTTTCTCCGTTTCTCTTCCCACTATAGTTTGAGCACCACAACTCAAAGTGTTGTAGAAAAACATTGTATAATCTAAATTGAGGTTAAAAACGACTATTTTTGGGATGAATGGTCAAATGAGATATCTTCTGCCACGTATATCTCAAAAGGTTAAAAAAAAACTTTATTTAATTTGGTTCATTGAGCTCAAAGTTATGACTTAAACTTCCTTCCTTTCGAATTTCAGGGCATTAAAAATCCAGATGATTTAGAATTTTGCTCGAACTTATATTCATGATTGGAAAGAACATGAAGAACATATGAGAACGAGTGGTCATTTAGCTAAAATAAACTTGTATCGAGGGAGATATGACCATTAATGATCTTAGTGTGCACTCGATCAATCGATCCTAAATCGTACAATACAATCTAGGATCGACCCGAGACCGTATTGTACAATTGAAAGCCGATTAAGATCATATTTTGGTCATAATTTCCTCCATACAAGCCTATTTTAGATAAATGACCACTCGTATTCATACATTTTTTCGTGTTCCTCCCAACCAAGCATATAATAAACTAAGAAAATTTTAAAGCATTTCGACTTTTAATGCCTCTAAAAGCCAAAATGATCTAAGTATAAGTCATAACTTTGAGTTCAGTTGACCAAAATGGATGAATTTTATTTTTTCGAGTAACTTTTTGAGATATATATATATATATATATATATATATATATGCTAGAAGGCAGTTTATTAGACCATTCATCCTAGAAATGATCGTTTTGAACCTCAAACTGGATTACATAATATTTTTCTTCACCATTTTGAGTTGTGGTACTCAAGTCACAGTGGGGTAGGTAAGTCACAGTGGGGTAGGGTGGGAGAGGGAGAAGACAAAGGTGAGGAAAAAAAGAGAGAGATTTGAAAGAGAGAAGAAGAACAGTGCCGCGGATTAAAGTTCAAAAGAAAAGGTTGGAATGAGAGAAGAGAGGGAGGAGAAGGCATAAAAGAAGATAGAGATGATAGAGGAGGATGAAATTTTCTGGGCAATTGATGTTTATGTAACCTGAGGGTAAAAAGATAATTCACCTGTCAAAAAGGTTAGAAAAATCATCTATAAAAATTTTGGATTCTAGATTAGTTTCAGCAATTTCCCTTCCTTAATATCCTCTCACAGGTCAATTAACCAACCTAAGAACCTATCTCACAGGTCATACTTAAATCCCAGATATTGGTTAAAAACTAAAAGCATGCAAAGAAATCTTTAGTGCACTACCTACGTTGTGTGGCAAAAAATAGTAAGCATCAAATTTTGGGTATTTAATACTTATTCTACTTCCCAGGGTAGGGACATGTTGGTAAAAATCATCATGAAGCTAAAAAGGAGTAGAAGCTAGTAAATTGAGCAAAAACGAAAAATAACTCCACATAGTCTACCTGAAAATGTGAACTGCTCAAGCAACGTCCAATCTGGCGAAACAAGGGTACCATGCAACGCTGGAACTCAGCGGGCTGAGTTGCTTCTAACACTTCTTCAAGTTCACCTAAGAACATCACCTCCTTCGAACTATTTGTAATTGGCCAATATTTCAGTAAGCCCCTTATGATAGTATCAGCAAGCTTGCAATCTTTCTCCACAAATTGTGTTATACAGTAAGATAACTGCTGGTGATACATGGGTATGCATTTAGGTTTGTGAAGAGGGATAAGTGCTCGAACGAGAAAGAGTTTATGCTCTTCTTTTAGAGGAAGAGCAAATCCATTGATTATACTCCCCAAAATCTCTAAAAGCTCTGCAATCCCATTATGCTTCTCAGTTTCAAAAATAAACCGATAGAAAATGTTATTGATTGATTTCCTGATGAATGGTCTATGTACCATAAATTTTCCATATATGCGGTGAAGAACTGTTTTCAAGTAATCCCTCTCTCTAGGATCCTCAGAATCAAAAAGGTCCAACATCCTGAGAACAAAAGAGTGATCGATGTACCTCTTTGCCAACTTTGCATCTGTTTCAGGCGATGCCACAAACCTGAGCAGAAACTCATAGACAACTTGTAAGTGTGGCCATGCAGGGTCCATTGAGGGCTCCTCTTCTTCGAGATCAAAGGCCTCTAAACCTTTGCTATCTCGTGATGGAATGGTAGGTGTTCTAAATAAATTTGAGGACACCATCTTCACAATTTCTTGTATAACATTTTCTGATAGCTTTCCATTTGCAGATGCCACATAATCAACAAGCTCTATCAGTGTTTGTCGTTTGATATCCTTTTCTTTGAGGTTTTTTGATGGGTCGGTGAAGTCAAACACCACACAACACATGTTCAGCTTTTTAATGAACAAACTTTGCTTCTCAGAATTTGGAACATCCTTGAAACCCGGCAGTGCCTCATAAGAAGCTTGTGAGTTACCATTTGATTTTGCATTGAGCCCTTGAGATGACTTACTCCCATGATTTAGTCCAGCATTCAAAGCAGAATTGGGGCCAGAAAAAGATCCAGTTCCAGTGTTGGCATGGTGGTTAGCTACTAAATCATTGCTCCTTGAACTTGTAGAGGCATGCGAAGAAGAGACGGTTGTCCCTGCTCCTTCACGATGCTCGGTTGACTTGGAAGGTTTTCGAGGAAGCCTATTAAGTATTTGTTTAATCATGACTTCAATGGAAAAACAAAAGATTTTCCTTGTTCACTTCAAAACACTCACTAATTCTCTAGTTGCTAAAGCAGATGCAGATTCTTTTACATGGATCAATGAACAACCTACAAAAAAAAACAAGAAATTCCGAAATGTAGTCAACCAAATTCCATCTTGAAAAAGAAAAGAGAGAGAATTGAGCATAAGATTTAAAATCATTTCAATGACAATACCAGTAACGTATAGCCTTACAGGAAATGGTGCAATCAAGTGGGGGAAAACCTCCTGATTGAGAAACTAAATATATTTAGCACTTCAATTATAGAACCTTCAAATTTTCGTTTCCTTATTTATTGACTTCAAGAAGAAGGGGGAAAAAGGCCTACTCTACCATGAAGAAAATAACACCAGGTTTTCTCCTCTGGGGTTATACCAACAAGCCCAGATGGCCAGATGCAGAGGAAAATCACATTGAATGAAACATTTTAAGATCGTTTAAAGCAGAATCATAAGAGCAAGCTCAAGAAACATTGACTTCCATCTTGAACCACAAAAAGAAGAAAAGGGCAGTAGCTAATCACCTCGCTATATTCGTCTCTCTCCTCCGCCTCTATTCTCCTTCACTTTATTAAGGTCGAGAAGATAGGCAAGTGGATCAAGATAGAACAAGATCTGGGCATGATCTATTGACCCACAACAATCTCCAGCAAAAGCAGCCTGCAAAATTCCCAAAAAGCAAGGGGATGACAAAACTGAGCCACATTCAAATTAGATTCAAAATCAAAAATAGGAAGAAAGGGTGCGGTGCGAGTAGAGGGGAAAAAGTAAGTTACATGTGAGGAAGTAAGATTAAAGAGGAGAGGGAAATTGGAATTACATATGTGTAGAAGACATGGATGTGGATTTAGGGTGTCAAAGAAAGACCAGCTGCGCTTGTTATTACAAGAAATGAACAGAGAGAGGCGAAGAAAGAGAGAGGAGAAGGATAAAGAAGAGGGCCGAGAAGGAGATTGGAACCCAACCCAGTGAGTAGCAAAAAAGGTTAGGTTAGGGAACAGCAATCCATGGCTGCTGTTCTCATCGTTGTTCCAATGCTTTGTTTAGCAAAACAACAGTTTTTTTTTATAATCACCTTTTCCATTTTCTTCCTCCCTTTCCCTTCCTACTATCTTTGGAATTTCATCCTCTTTTTTTTTTCTTTTTTTTTTCACTCAAAAACATTCCCTTTTTATTTTCTTTTCAGATTTATTTATTTCATTGGCTTAAACTTTTGAAGAATTTGTCTCTAAATTATTGTTCTAAAAAAAATTTGGAGTCTCAAAAGACAGCTATATTTAAATAAATAAATTATATATTTCTTAGAAAAAAACTTTGAAGTTTATAAAAATATTCTTAATTCATCAACTTGTATCTAACTAATGTATTTAAAAAGGAAATAAATAGTTCTACAGATTTTTAGGGTTATGCTTATTTATTAATTTAATTTTTCAAAATTATTCTTGAATTTTAAATTTTGTGAATAATTTTTAACCAATATGGTGACCTAATAATCTTGGGTCCTCTTCATGGAAGATTAGATTCACAATTCTTTTCTATTTTGTATTAAAAGCTGCATGTAATCATTTCCCGTAGCCCAGTGTCATTGACCTCACACAAACGGCTCGACCAGTCCTCTGGTTTCACTGCCAGTCCCCAGCCCTGGCGCTCTGTCCTTCTGAGCCCACATTCTGCTCCTCCTGCCAATCCGTCGCCACACGCCTGTGAAACTTCTCCTTGAACACTTCACAAACTTGGTACTTGTAATGGTTTATAACCATCTCAGTCCTCTCCAAATTCATACACTGAAACCCATCTCTCAAGTGGAAATGATGCACCATGTTGATCAATGTGGAGTTCAAAGCCTCCGGGTTCACGATGCTCTTGTGCCTCTCCGCCACCGCTTTCCTGCCAGTGTACCCCACCGTCACCCCCTGCGGCGGCATCCGTGACAGCCCGGATGGGCCGAAGCTGTAGCAGGACACGCGTATCTCCCCAACGGTAACGTTTTTGGCTTGGTTTCTGATCACGTCGAGCAGAGACAGCCCATTTGGCAGGTAGAAGAACTTGTCGACATCAATGAATCCGACCCACTTGCAAGAATCGCGAGCCCGTAATGCACAATGTGCAAAGCCAGCTTCTTGGTCTTAATCCAGGGCCAGATATGTCGAGAAATGTTGTGTTTGACAGTGGAGATTGATGCAATCACGTCTTCTATGTCGTCAACGCTGTTGTTGTCGCAGATGAACCAGCGGCGGACATCGAGATGGGCATGGTAAATGATCCATTCCTTAAGAAACTGCGCACCATTGTGCATACGCACATCTCGTGGGGCTTCCGTGTTGTGGATCCTGATGGGAGCAATGGGCGGGCTACTGAATGCCAAGTTCCTCCGCCTTTCACTCTAATGGATACTTCAAAATCATGGGTTTTATTGGGATTGCTGAGCAAACTCAGGGGTGTTCTACAGCGCGCAATTTCTTGAGCAATCGACATGACATCGGACCTTAGAAAAAACTCGACCTTCCGAAAATCCCAAGCCGTAAACACACTCAAATCTCGACGCGTTGGAGACCCGTTCAGGGCGGAGATTGAGGCCTTTGACGAAGACCACGGTGGTGTTGTCTCGGTCGATTAGTGCTTCGTACACAAGAGAGTCCCACCGGTGCGAGTTTCCACCTTGGAGATGAGCGTTGGATTTCACTCTAACTGAAACTGTAAACCCACGAGGTAGGAACGGGCACCGGACCATTTGCCTGTGAAGATGATCCTCACCATCCACGTAGATCGCTTCCCGCCGTCTCTGGAACTCCGACGCGTTTCCCGCGAAATAAACACAGTCGATATCCTCTTAGGCAAATGGTCGAACAGTTGGTGAGTGGGTTGAGAAAAACGAGAGCTTGATCAGGGAGGGTCACTGTTTCTTGAACCGATGACCAAAATCAAGAGAGAAACCATTGGAAACGGCTTTATTCACCGGAGTTCGCCGCGTATGAACCACCTCAGGATGAAACGTATCTATTACGCAATTTATAAACATCCAATGGAATCTCAAAAATCAAATTCCCAACAAAGACAGAAGCAAATTCCAGAAGCACAACAGCACTGGAGACCAGATCAGGCAGAATCTAAAGAGAAATCAGTTGAAGCAATTGGGGGATGAAAATCGAAACCAAAATTGGAAGGAATAAAAAAAAGCATACCACCGTAGACGAGGCAAAAAATGGATAATGAGAAAGTGGAGAAAACGAGAGAACGAGGAAGAGGGTGCACCAGAAGAAGGCGCTCCAAGAAACGACATTGCGTTTCCTCCTATCTCTCATGGCGGGGCCGGGGACATATAGGGAGGGAACCGAAGAGGGTAAATGGTGAGTGGGTTCATTCATGCGAGTGGGGGCAGGGCAGTTTCAGAGCTCGGGTTCTTCTGCTTTGGCTGTCCTATAATTTGAATCGAATCGTGCCGTTCAAACGTTGACCCTTTTTGAGCATTGGGGTGGGTCCCACTTCTGACAATGTTTTTTTATTTTATTTTTCTTTTGGTATTATAATTTTATTTATGGCTGTGGTTAATTTGTTATTAAAATTGATTGATGTCCTTCAAACAGCGTCGTATTGAAGCAAAATGGTGCACGTCCTTCACACGTGCGGCGTGACATTGAGGTTAAACCAGACCCTGCGCAATTCTTCCAAATCAGCTCTCCATCCCGCCGCCTATGGCCAACAGCAGACGCGACGATCCGACCCGCACACGATATATCCTCTCAGAATCGGCCCGATTCCCAAATTTCCGCTTCTGGGTTCGTAGCTTTCAAAACCGCTTCGCTCAAACTCAAATATTTTCAAACTATATTTCAGGATGATTGCAAATTTTCATTTCTGTTAATTTTGCCTTTCGGTGGTAAAATAATTGAAATGAATTGGGATAAATGGAGTGAATTGTGGAGCTTTGAAGTTTGGTAGACGCAAAATTCTCTCAATTGCTGGGAGTTGTTTCTTTTCTTGGTTTTGGCATCTTTCTATCATTGCTTTTTCATTCTACTATTCTGTGCAGGTTATTTTGCGTTTATTTACAATTCCAGATTGTTCATCTTCTTTTGATTTTAGGGCTCGATTTTATGCACTCGTTTCTATATGTTTGTTCGTTTTTCATTCGTTTTCTTTTTCTATCAGGCTTTTTTGGTATTTGGAGTAAGAAAGAATTAGGAGAAAAGAAATTTGATTTCTTTCTTTCCTTTTTTCGTTCGGGAATATAGATTTTCTCATAATTCGTAATATTTTAACGGATTAGAGTTTAAAAAATGAACTTCATACGTGTATGGTTTGGGCTGCTTTCCTTAATTATGTTTAGTTCTGACAAATCTATGTTCATTTATTTGATTCAGTACGTTCGCATTTGGTGAGCAATGGGTGATACGATAGACTTAACCGGGAATGGAGGTGTTGTGAAGACAATCGTAAGGCATGCCAAAGCCAATGCTGATGCTCCAACCGACGACCTTCCTCTTGTTGATGGTACATTTCTTAAGCAAAATTATGGTTTATGACTAAATTCAAGAGGAAGACTTGAACGAGTTACCTTTGAGCCTTGGTTACATACTGTTTCTGCCTGCATTTAAAGTAGTCAATGAATAGATAGAAACTTCCTTCCCTGTTTGTCATTTGAGTTTTTTCCTTGGTTACATATTGTTTCGTCTCATGAATTTGAACTGTTTGATTAGTCACCTGACTGTTTAGTCATGTTTCATTCCCACTGCTGCTTTTTGGTTTATTTGTGATTGACGTTCCCATGAGTTAGAATATACAACTTATTAACCTGCCTCTCGGACTTTTAACAGATCCCCCTTCACCCCATTCTGCCATCTTCACATTTGTTTTTGAATTACCCTTGATCGTAAATTCTTAAAACTTTTTGGAGCAAAAAGTTTTATTAACTTTTGCCTATGTTGAGTGGAGCAGTACATTATGAAGGAGTTCTCGAAGAATCCGGCGAAGTATTTGATTCAACTCGTGAGGATAATACCATTTTCTCTTTTGAGCTTGGAAAGGGATCCGTGATCCAGGCTTGGGAAATTGCTGTCAAGACAATGAAGGTAAGGAGAAAAAAAAAAAGAAAAACAAGCTTTCCATCAGAAATATATGCAGCATTTTGTGCTGTTTGTTTTCTTCTGAATACTGTTCTGTATTGTTCAAACAGGTCGGTGAGGTTGCTAAAATCACTTGCAAGCCTGAATATGCTTATGGAAGTGCTGGTTCTCCACCAGACATCCCACCAAAGTAATGTCCTTACTCTTTCTTCTTTCTCTTGTGATAAACGAGACACCGGATTTGGTAATGGCTTTATGATAATGTCTCAAATTCAATTTAGTACAAACGATTACTGTCAATAATAGTATTCTGCTTTGGCTTGGACCGGTCCTTCCAGCCTCTTTTTCACTTGGAAATTTTGCTCCTGAAGTATGTCGGCCATTGCAAGTGCAATGGATTCTCCTATTCAAATGCCTCTTGTATATGTGCACCCCAATTTTAGGTGATAAATTCATAAATTCATAAGCCACTGTCTTACTCTCTTGCAGTGCAACTCTTATTTTTGAGGTGGAACTAGTGGCCTGCAAGCCACGGAAAGGCTCAAGTCTAGGCAGTGTTTCGGAGGAAAGGGCCAGGCTCGAGTAAGTAATCCACCACTTCAACGATCCACCTTTTTCACATTGGTCATAATGATTTGTTTTTTACAACATTGTTGAATCAGAGAATTGAAAAGGCAAAGGGAGGCTACTGCTGCAATAAAAGAGGAGGAGAAAAAGAAGAGAGACGAAGCCAAAGCAGCGGCAGCTGCCCGCATTCAAGCCAAGTTAGATGCCAAAAAGGGTGGAAAGGGAAAGAACAAAGCAAAATAACGCTGATACCCAGTTGCATTTAACATTTCTACAACTCAAGAGGTCAGTTAAACAAAATAAATGAGATGAAACTTTGAAGCCATGGGTTTGTAATACATTTGAATTTTCTGCTACAAGTAGTGAGTCACGCTGCTGAGTATTTTGATTGTATGCTGGATTTGAACTTAGCATTTGGCTTTTAATTTCACTGATTAGCCCATACTTAGCTGACAACGCATTTATATGCTTGCATATTCTAGCATGAGTGGCAGGAGTGGCCCTTTTTATCGTTTTCTTTTTACAATATTATTTTGGACTTCAAATGTGAAGACGGAGATTTGAACGCATTAGAGAATCATGAAAGAGAAGTTCTCGATATAACAAGCACTTGCTGGTAAGGTTTGGACTACATGGAAGATAGTGAAAGAACAAAATTCTGCTCACTCGCAATGGTCAGAGACTATATAACAAATGATCAACTTCAAGAATACAATTAATAAATGGCTTGTAGAAGTTCAAAGATAAACGGCAATTGCACTTCCTGTAATTCCTACCCTCATCCTAATTACACCATGTCTGTCCATATACGCTGCGCTTTAAGCAGGTGTCGAGCATAGTTCGATAACTTGCCTTGCCTTCAATCAAACCGTATACGCATCGGTTTCACCTTGTTCCTGTTCTGACCACCCAGACACCGCTCTGAATTTACAAACAGGGCACGTGCCCTGCTGTCGCAGCCATGGATCGATGCAGTTGGCATGGAACTACAAGATTGAATTCATGTATGACCAAATTCAAATTAAAAGAAGTATAGGAATGCATGCAGATAGAAGATGTATCAAGATTTTAAGGGAACAATGAACCAAGTCCATGACTTTTCTGCATGAAATATCGGCAACCATTTGTTTGGAAGGAAAGGTGAGATAGAGAAGGAGATAGAGAAGGAGATAGAGATAAACCTGATGTAAACATGGCAGACTACGTACGAGTTCACCAACATTTACTTGTTCCAAGCAAACACTGCAAGTAAGTTCATCCTCCGAGGTCTTGGTACTGCCAACTGCATTAGCTGAATCTTGTCTCTTCTGCAATCAAAATTTAAGAACACGTACATGTTTAAGGCAATAAAAGAATTAAACACGCAAGGAAAAAGAAATCTAACAAATACCTCATGAGACTCTGAAGATGAAGCCTGCTGGTTCACAGAGGGGTCGCTGTAGATAATTTAATGAAAACGTTACTTTAGTTTATGAGTGCAAGCTCAAGTACATGGATTTCATCGTTGAAAAATCTTTCACCACAGAATATGAGTCTTCCAAGCAAATCCTAGAATAAGGCAACAGATACCCTAATTCTTTCTGGACTGTAGACAAGTATGGGGCTGATTACCTTTGAGGACCAGAAACCTTGTATTTATGAACAGGAAGAGCATTTATTTGTTCCTCGCTCATAGAAGGTGTTGTCGGAGCATTGTCAGAATCCAAAGCTCTCAAAGTTTCATAATCTGAAGATAAACAATATGTTACTACATTATCATCCACAAAAAAATTATACATGAAACAACGAACTTTAACTTTTTAGATTTGAACCATACCTAAATCATCAAATTCCCGATCAAGTAGAGCAAGTTGTAGCCTTAGCCCTTGTAAACGCCCTCTAGTTGCAAGTGCTATTGATGGTGGCATATGTAACCTCAATTCAGTGTGACCAAGAAGGCCACTAGCTGCCATAGCTCTAGCTTGGGCTTGAGCCTGAAGTTGTTGACAGGTCGCATACATCCTTAATGTTGTAGCCATCAAAAACACACCAAGCACAAGCCAGAGCTAAATATGCATGTTCAAAGGAAGAAAATGTAAAGATTTGCATCAAGGGTAGAGTAACACCAGTCTACTGCTCATCCAGTGTGAAATGTAAAACTTACCAGAAAGTTTGGTGACATCTGGTGAGAATTTAACATCATGAACAACAAAAGGACTGCAACAAGGTCAAGGAGTTAAAACAATGCAATAGATCAAAATTATCACATGAAACAGATTTTAGTCTGTATATAGGTGAAATGGTACCTGTGACAAGAAAGGCAAGTGAGTTCGAGTTAACAGGACGTGCTGCATGAACCCGCTGATTGGGAGCAGAAAAACCATATATTTTAAATTAAGATCATGACAAGTGCAGGCTTTATAAATTTTCAAGTATTGGTATTAACAAGTCAAGAGTGTAAAATATCGAGCATACCATTGCACGCCGTTCAGGTATAAATCCAGATAGACCATTTTCTATGTCTGGAACTCTTGTTCCACGGAAAACAAAACTCATGTCTGCAGTAGTTGCTAGTTGATGTCAGAGAAATGAGAATCTACAGAATGAAATTCAGATGAACTCATGATAATTATCTGCAGAACTCATAAAGAAAGAGGCTCCAGTATCTTAAGAGACAAACAAAATGAATCAAATGATGCCCGCATCTCCTTACTACATTAACCAATCATTCATCATTCTCAGCCCCAAAGAGAATGGTCTATCTGTAAGCATTGTCATGTTCCTAATTGTTTCCTAGTTGTCAAATTCAATGCATAAATCACATTCATGAGCTGATCATCTGCTCCATAAAGACTAGATAACTCAAATTTATTGATTCCCTCAGACAATATATCAATCCTGAATACCCTCTAAGGAATGAATCAGCATTGTATGGAAAAACATCCAGTGACATTCCCCATCATATGGGCATCTAATGAACACCAAACGACCGAAAGATGACTGCACACAAACTCAAGTGCATACAGACATCCAATATTTACATGATTGAGGTCTGCACTAAAATGCAAATGCTCAACTTCGAAATCAGAACTACCGGTCGGTTGAGCCAGATCAGCTTTGAATTCTTTTCATCTAAATTCTCAATTCCCGACATTCCTAGCCAACTCTCGTAGATAGTCAAATGTAGCGAAAAGATGAATGGAATCAGACAGACGCAACAATTTTACAGCCCCATAAGCTATGATGACAGTTAAACAAGTGAAATTCAAACGATAAAAATAAAAATCACTCATTTAAGGAACCCTAGAAACCGAATCCCAAGAAATTAAGGCACAAGAGAACAGGGATCAGCAAATAATGAAACCAGAATAATCCTTCGTGAGGGAAATCCGAGACTTACAGAACAGAATCGAGTAAATGGGGGTGATTGTGTTGGTCCAAAAGCGACAGAGTTTGCTTGGAATCGGACAGTTTTGGCGATGGGGTATCTTAAAATTACGTGAGAATGAAAACCCGGATGTGGCGACGGAGAAGATGGAGGAGCGAGTCTAGTGAGGGAAGTGACTCGGACGCGTTGAGTTGCTATGTGACCCGTGTTTCGCTTGGCTTCGCTTCCTAGTAAGGTAGGCTTTGGGAGATGGAGTTGAATGCGCAAAACGACGTAGTATTTTGATTTGGTCAAATTCTATGTTCTAACGCCTGCTTTTGCTTCTCCTAGTCTCTAGACTTTTTCCGAGCGTTACCGAACGACCCATGCCCCATACCCTTCCAGAAACCAACCGACCCGATCCATTCTATGGCCCTAATTCTAATTTAAAACTTTAATGCAAATTTTATATCCACCTATGATTTTGAAAACTTTTTCATTTTAAGATTTAACCATATTATTTTTTAAAAATTTAGTCATAATAATAATAATCTTATCCATTACATTAAATAAAATTATTCATTTGTTTGTTGGACATTAAAGTACAAATAATACTTTAAATGTATCTATTAGAGAGAGGTTTCCATACCTTGAGAGTCGGCGTCTCTGTTAGCACGTGACTCTGATACCGTTTGTAACAGCTCAAGCTCACCATTAGTAGATATTGTCCGCTTTAGCTCGTTATGTATCGTCATCAACCTCACGAATTTAAAATGTTTCTGCTATGGAGGGTCTAGCCCTACTCTTACTAGTGCCTATCATCATCCTGTGACTGACTATGATATCATTTGTAACAGTCACAGGTAGTAAATATTGTCCGCTTTGACTCGTTACATTCGTCATCAGTCTCATAATTTTATAATGTATCTACTTTATATAACAATTTTTAAAAATTTATATCATGCTTATGTATTTATCTAATACATAATTAAAAAAATGAAAGGGTTAGGTTATTTGTGAAATATATAAAAAAAAAAAAAATATATATATATAATAGAAACGACAAAAATCAATAAACAAGGCAATTAGGCCTTTGTGGTTGAGGTGTATTGAGTCCACGCCTTATTCTATGACACGTGTCAAATTGATTGACTCTGGTTGGTCGGCAATTTGCATCTTTCCTTAAAAACAAACCACACGTGTGTACTGCCCTCCTCGTGATTTTCATCTCACGTGATAGTACTACATAGTGTCCATGTTTCTTTAAATTCTTTTTTTTTTTCTTAACTCCACAAATATACTTTTTTATTAAAAAAAAAATAAAAATTACTATGAATATTTAAAAATCTTCAATTTAATTCACACGGCTCACAAAAACCCTATTGTTTTTTTCTTTTTTGTCAAAAATTGATTTAATCTCAAAAGGGGGCGGCAGGTGGGGGTGGGCTAAGAGGATGCGCTGGCAAAATTAGGAACCTTTATCTTTATCAAAAGTCAGAACTTGAAGACAGAAAACACCAATAATATAATAATAATATATATTATAAATATATACAATTCAAAATTGTACTAACTGAATGACCCAACACGACACCAAACCCAATGAACAAAACATGGAAAAGAAATTTTGAACCATTTCGAAAACAAAAAGACCTGACATCT
The DNA here is from genome assembly GCA_033971965.1 of Cucurbita ficifolia. Lineage (NCBI taxonomy): Eukaryota > Viridiplantae > Streptophyta > Magnoliopsida > Cucurbitales > Cucurbitaceae > Cucurbita > Cucurbita ficifolia. The sequence goes on from CM066976.1 coordinate 505,901, forward strand.
CCACAATGTTCTCCAGAGAATCTCACAGAGCAATCAAAATTTTTTAAAATAGAACCCGAGAGAGAGACTCTGTTCCCGTGCCTGTCCGATCAATGGGCCACCTCCTCCCTCTTAAGGTGGGCCATGGATTGGGCAGTGCTTCAGACCATTTTTTTCAATTGAAAGTTCTTTTTTAATTTTTTAAGGCCCCAGCCCAAGCCGCTCACCCGCCAAATCACACCTCGTCTCTACAAATCCAACCCTTGATTTCACCAAGTCGAATTCCATCCACACGTTTTGTTGATGATGATGCCCAATCACAAATGCTTCTATTCCTAACAAATCCGAATTCCCAAACGTCAAGCAATGCACTTGGTCACTACCCCTCACCATTCCCGGTACTCTATACATTAGCACCTCTCCGCCAACCACCATCTCCGCCCCACGGAACATCAGACTCACTACCGGCAGTGGCGGCAGTTTCCCCTGTTTCTCGGGTACTCTGTAGCACAAGTCCATCGCTCCTTGAAACACGAAATTTGGATCACCCAGTGGGACCAAAATACCCTTCGTTTGTACCAGAAACTCGTTCTTTAAAGCCGTGTACACTGGTCCCAGAAGAAACGTGAACTGGGTCCCTGAATCTACCATGGTTTGCCCGGCGCCGGTGTGGTCCGGTGCGAATATTGACTTCGGGAGTGCCAGAATTTTGTTCCCTACTCTGATTCCGTCTAGTTGGACTGTGTAGGCGACTCGGTCGTAGTACGGCAATGGCGTAGACATTTGAACCAAAGGCGTGTAGGTCAAATTCCCTAGCCAAGAAAGAGTGGCGTCGCCGAAAAGCAGAACCCCAGAAGAATCACGACCCGATATGCAATAAGAGAATTTGGGCAAACCCAATTGGGCGACAAACGAGAGCGAGCCCCTGTTCATCCCCATCAGCCCAGTGGTCTTCGCGTCCTCCTCCGAATTCGAACTGAAACCCGAATCCATACACCCAAAAAAAGTTCCGGGTTGAGCCGATGACCCGACTCGAAACGTATCCGACGCGAGATTGCCCTCGAGCGACGAGGCGTCGGCATAAGAGACAAAGACGTGGCAGAGTTTCTTTGGGTCGCAGGTAACCGGGTTGGGTAAATCTCGGGTTCGGGTCCGGCAAACAGGGGAAGCACAGGGCACTGGCGAGTAAGAAGAGGAAGAAAGTGGGTTAAAAACAGAGGTCAAATTTGGGGTTTTTTTGCAGTGAAGCCATGAGAGTTCACTCCCTGTATCGAGAACCATGGTAACGGGTTGAGGAGGCGAGCCAAGCGTTAAGGAAACAGTCAAAGTGACATTATGGTGAAAACTGAGCTTGTTTGAAGGCTGAGAAGTGACACCCAGCTGTGTTTTGAGGGGCAAAACCATGGTCTGAGTTGCAGAAAAACAGAGGCCCTGTTTGAAAGAGACGCAGCAGATGAGAAGCTGCAGCAGGCGGAGGAAGAGGGCCATGATTTGGTAATGGAGTCGTTCTAATCCGCAGAGAAGAGAAGAGAAGGAAGGAAAAGGGGTTGCGTGCGTTGTAAATGGTATGGATTTGTTGGGACTGAAATATCAGAGGAGAACAGAGTGGGTTCTGTTTCTTAAATAGTGCGTTTTGTGTACCAAAACGTGCATTAAGTAAGGGGTACGCACAAATGTTGTACCATTAATTTTGGTTATTATCATTTTTGTATGTTATGAATATGCGGTTCCCAATTTTAATTTGTCAAGACCAACAAAGAGGTGCAATACTATATAGTGTGCAAGTAATAATAAGAATATATGTATATATACCTCCCTAGTTTACTTTTGAACTCACACATTTTTACCTAGTTTATTTTGAAAATCTATATTTTTATTTTAAATTATAGTTTAACTTAACAACTAATATATCATTGACAACAAAAGCAAGAGGTTTGAACTCATACCCTCACATGTTATTGCACTAAAATATAATTTATTATTAAATTAAAGATCCAAATTTACAAGAAAAAGACAAATGCATACTTTGTAGATTGATTAATAAACAGAATAGGCGTAATGAAATAATACAATGACTAATACAACATAAACTTTAAACTTATATATTAGATAATATAGTAAAGGTTCCAACTTTTAATTTTCACCACAAATTTTGAATTATGAAAATAGATACTCAAACCTTTTATTTTAAATAATTTTGTATGTGGGTAAAAAGAAAATAGTATTAATGGCCCCTGTATTGGACTCGATGAGTGAGTGAGTGATTGGCGGATGCCGCGTACAAACATACCTTGTTGTAGTAAATATATTATTTTTTAAAACCAAATTACTTATTTATTTTCTTGTTTTTTCCCCCTCGAAAATGGAATCCAACTGTTCACCCATTTAAATTTCCAATTGGTGTTTTCGATGCCCAAAAATGTCCTCTAAAATTTACAGCTGGACACAAATTTTCAGAATTTATTTTCATACATATATAATATATATATCTTTTTATTTTGTTTTCTTTCCATATCTCACTTTCAACTATTTTATCTTTTCTCTCAATTTTGTAATAAACAATTTTGTCTACCTCTTCCCATTGCTTTGTTTATTAATTATTTTAAATTATATATTTAACCCATTAAATAATATTTTTCTTTATATATTATTTTCAACCAAAAGTATGTCGCTGCTATTATTTATCTTTTATAACTTTTATATTATTGATATTTGTGAAAAAAATATATAAAAATATATGTTTTTTTGTTTCAAAGAAAGTCAATTCTAATTAAGTCATGGGAAACGAACCAAATTCAAATATGATAATCTAATATTAATGTATATTTAGTTCATTATCCAACAACCTCATGCAGTATATTAATAATATCAATTTAAATAAATTTAAAAGTTCATTAAAGAAGATTGTTGACAATTAAATGGGTTTTTGTAGTTCCCACATAAGACCTGCATTTCAAATTTGGAGGTGGTGGGCAGCTTGTGGGGCACACCCCCACTGCTTTTCAACTTCCCAAATCCCATCCATTCACTCGAACCAAATCCATTCAATTCCGACTTTTGTTTTGGAAGTTCTTCGTTAACTAATAAAAGATAAGATCATTGGTATATAAATAAGAGTCGGAGTCATTTTTAAAAAATTAAATATATTAATATAACAAAATATTTTAATAAAAGTAGGGATGGTTGAAGTGGAATGAAACAATCAAGAAAGCAACGCCATTTGACCGAAAAGGAAATGTGGAGCCTTCTTTTTTTCCTCGTGCTTTCCAATTACACATTGCCAAATAAGTCCTCAGCCGCCTAAATAAAGTTAAATCTCTCACTTTGTAGTTATGTTTATCAAATTCAAAGGAATTGTCGGTAATGTTTCTAATTCAAGTGGGTTTATATCTTAAATGAACAATACTTATACTATTATAAAGATATGTAAAGAACTCGTTGTTTGACTTGTTTGACCGTATATATATATGAATGATAGCTGGAAATTTTTATTTTTGGCATTACCCAAGACTTCCACAAGCATGGAATGGAGGAAAAAATGGGTGTGGAACTAATAACAAAATTGTCTTTTATTTATAACCTCTTGTCTCTAGGCCAAACCAAACAACATTTGAGCTCACAAATTTTCTACGTGTACCCTACGACAACATGAATATTTTCCTCTTGGCTGTCTTTAATGAACATACTTGTCTTATACCATTTATTTTTGCGTCATTTTTCTAAGCTTCTAAAGTCTATTCCAAAGGTCTTGTCCCATGCATGCTTTGTATTGCCCATTCATACTTACACTTCAGGATCATTGTGGTCGATATCAAATTTATTTTTTAATTGAAAACTAATACTTCGTTTTGACGAAAACCCTCTATCTTATGTGATGGAATGGAGTCCCTCCACCATTGCTATCGAGTTATCGTCAATTAAAAGAATAAGAGATTTGGATTGGATGGGTTGGTTCAAAATTAGGGCGACACAGTGTGCTTAAAGTAAAAGCACACTCAAGAGGTTGCCATGGATAAGCATGGGGTAGGGATTTTGCTTTGAAATGTGGCAATTTTGAAAAGTGAAAACTAGTAAGGGGTTGGTTGTGCTTTCACCATCAAACTCCCTACAGATGCTGCCATGCAAGAACTTTAGATCAATCTGCTTTTGTACGTTGTTTTCAAGGGTTTTTTTTTTGAAAATAAGAACAGGTAATGATAATTGGTTTCTATGTAGCCTAAATGATGATGGAGATTGTAGAAACGTATAAAATGAAGAACAAAGGCAATACCATTGAATGATTATCAATATAGTCATAGATATCTTATACTGCACAAAACCAACACGTAACAAGAAAAACTCAATTATGAAGTCACGAATTGACAAAGGATGATCCACCGATCATTGTTTTGTTTTCCTTTTCACCTATTTATGATAGACACCAATCATGTTGGAGTTGTTAAAGTTGATAGCCCTCCTACATTTGGTTGAATTCATTATTCTAAGAGAAATTTGTTGTTCTTCAATAATTGATATGATTTGTTTTAACCAATAAAAATATTATTAAATAAATATATAAATAGAAAAGTAGTAAGAAATTTAATGGATTATTCATAAATAAGACCCTAACGAGATAAGTTTCATCGCCTAGAGGGAAACAACCTAATTCACCAACTAAGACTCTTAAATGACCACTCGGTGATATAGGAGGTACAAGGTGTCAACCATGAGGTTTGCCTAGAAGCAACCATCCTTGAAAGAGTGCGTAATAGTTCACTGATCGAGCGCTCTTGTGCCAAAGATGGACGGGACTAAGCAATCTAACGAAGCTGTGGGATGAAAAATGCATCGGTAGGAGGAGCGTTTCATCTTAGAGAGAAGCACTCGTGCGAGGAATTGTGGACAAAATGAAAGGGAGAATGTCGGCTTGAGTAGTACAAACATTTGTGAGAGTCCAATGCGTAAAAAATCTAAGGGTTCATCAGCAAAGTTCGTTCTGATACGTTGAGATAGAATGCAGTAGAAACAAAAACATAGTAAATGAGTTACCTACTCTTAACGCTCAAAGCAAACTCTTTCTTTCCAAATTCTATCGAATCTCCGGAAATAGAATTCGAACCTGCCACCAATTCTTCTAACAAATATTTCAGCTAAGAAATTAAAAAAAAAAATTGTTAAAAGTAGAAGAAGTAAAATTATAGGGGAAGAGTTCTTTTTATGTATGTTCAAGGCATTATCCATCCATCCATAAATGTAGAGGACACAGTGTGGAATGTGAGAGAGTGGATTAGCTTATTAAAAAGAAATTAGTGATTAATCTTGATTATTCCACGACTGCGACAACCACCGCTTTCTTTGACTAATCAAACACATCAATCATAAACCTGTTGTCAGCCAATTAGATTTAAGTGTGTTTAGACTAATTTTTTAGGATAATTTTAAATAATTGAAAATTAATAACTTTAACGAGGTTAGGTGAATTAATCAAATTATTCAATTTTAAGGAACGTTAATGGGAATGGGAAGAAGGGCCCAAATGGTGAATCAGATGGAAGGGAAGCTGAGACTGATGCAGCCCAACCCATAACTTTACTCTCAGAACCGCAGCGATTAGTGGGCTTTTCCATTTCATCGGGCTTGGACTTTACAACCCATTTTCTCATCATCTTCTACCTCCCTAAACATTTCAATTCTATCAAACGTTATTTTCATATTCAACGCCGACGGGCAGCACCTGTTCAGATTCGCCGCACATGCCGCAACTCCGCACCCAACGCCGCCGCCAATAGGAGTCATCGTTACGGGAACATTGAATCCGTCCACCGGACTCACGTTGTATTAATGCATTGATGATTTTGGAGTCCCCAATGTCATCTCCACCAACAGTGCCTCTGCAATGGAGGAGTCCAGCGCAGTCGCCGCGGCCGGTGTTTGGGTCGAAACAACAGCCCTGTCTTGGTCAGACTCTGCCGGACCATCTCTCCGGCATTTCAACCACCGTATGTTCTCCAGCGGAGAGATGGAAACCGCCGTCTCTGGGAACTGAGCGGCCGGCGTTTCCCAAGATTCCCATTTTTTTTTTTTTTTTTTTTTTTTTTTTTGAAGAGATCTTAATTATTTAAATATTTGTTGTTGAAAAAGAAGAAAAATAAAATAAAGCATGTTATCTTAGCGTATCCTTACAAAGGAACAAAATGGTATGTATTATCAAATTTTTTATAAAGAAGGGAAAAAAAAGGGAGAATCACATCACTAACCAGTCATCGGTCATCGCTTCAGGCCGCCGCCCGGTCTAGTGTCCCAGAAGCGCAACCAGCCCTTCCGGTTGTCTTTTCAACAAATCCGGTTCGACCAAAAAAGCAAACAGCAAATAACCGGATCATTCGGTTGGGTAACCATAAAACGAGTAAACATAACCGACTGTCGTTGCCCTAACCGGCCCATCCCGTTGCGAAAAGGAAAACCAGCGTTTTCCTGCCCTAAAAAATTCAAACCCTAAACCCAACTCGGTTTCTTTTGTTTTCAGCAAGCCGAACCCGCCTTTGTCCTACAAAGTATTCAACTTCGAGTAAGGTTCTATCCATCTCATCTCTCTGTTATACTCTTCAATTTCTTAGATTCATTAGCTTTCGATTATAACATTTATGCTTCCAATTATTGATGAACCAATCTGCGATTGAAGGTCTTCGTTTTGGACAAAATTGGGTTTTCATTGTTCATCTTTTTCTATTTTCTTGCAACAGAATTTTAATCAACCTGTGCCTTTTCCGGACGGTGTCTGTTGAGATTGCACAAATGAACTTCGGTTTGCAACCAGTTCCTATAACGCCCCAAAAACACGACCCAGCATGGAAACACTGTCAAATGTTTAAGAATGGGGATAGAGTGCAGCTCAAATGTTTGTACTGTCACAAACTTTTTAAGGGTGGTGGGATTCATAGAATAAAAGAACATCTTGCTGGTCGAAAGGGTAATGCTTCTACTTGTCACAGTGTTCCTCCTGAGGTTCAGAATCTAATGCAAGAGAGCTTAGATGGGGTAATGATGAAGAAGAAGAAAAGACAGAAGCTTGATGAGGAGATGACTAATGTGAATGCCATCACCGGCGAGGTAGATGCAATTACGAATCATATGGATATGGATTCTAGTTTTCATTTGATTGAAGTTGCTGACCCAGTTGAAACCAGTTCAGGTTTGTTGGTCAATCACGAGGAAGGATCGAGTAATAAAGTGGGAAGGAAAAAGGGTAGTAAAGGTAAGAGTTCTTGCGTGGACAGAGATATGATTGTTCTTCCAAATGGTGGTGGTATATTAGATTCTAACAAGGTCAATAATCAAGTGCATATGGCAATTGGGCGATTTTTGTTTGACATTGGGGCATCTCTAGAAGCAGTAAACTCTGCCTATTTCCAGCCAATGGTAGAATCAATTGTTTCAGCAGGTACTGGGATTATACCGCCCTCATACCATGATATCCGGGGTTGGATATTAAAGAATTCAGTGGAAGAAGTGAGGAGTGATTTTGACAGATGCAAAGCCACATGGGGCGACACCGGTTGTTCTGTCATGGTCGATCAATGGCGCACGGAAGCAGGTCGAACCATGCTGATCTTTTTGGTGTATTGCCCTGAGGGAACAGTGTTTTTGGAATCTGTGGATGCATCTGGAATTATGGATTCTCCAGATTTGCTCTACGAATTACTCAAAAAGGTGGTTGAAGAAGTAGGGGTGAAACATGTTCTGCAGGTGATTACTAGGTTTGAAGAAAACTATGCTATTGCAGGTAAAAAGCTTTCTGATACATATCCAACCCTCTATTGGACCCCATGTGCTGCTAGTTCTGTGGATTTGATTCTTGGGGATATAGGAAACATCGAGGGTGTAAATACTGTCATTGAACAGGCTCGATCCATTACAAGATTTGTCTATAACAATACTATGGTTTTAAGCATGGTCAGAAGGTATACTTATGGGAATGATATCATAGAGCCTTGTACCACAAGATCTGCCACAAACTTCGCCACGTTGAATCGAATGGTTGAGCTGAAACGATGTCTGCAGACCATGGTTACTTCTCAAGAGTGGATGGACAGCCCATATTCAAAGAGGCCAGGGGGACTGGAAATGTTGGATTTAATCAGCAGTGAATCATTTTGGTCCTCATGCAATTCAATTATTCGTTTGACAAACCCTCTGTTGAGAGTTTTGAGAATAGCGGGTAGTGGGAAGAGACCCGCAATGGGATACATTTATGCAGCAATATATAATGCTAAACTAGCTATTAAGACAGAACTTGTTGACAGAGAGCGTTACATGGTCTACTGGAACATTATAGATCAGAGATGGGAACACCATTGGCATCATCCTCTTCATGCCGCTGGATTCTACTTGAACCCCAAGTTCTTTTATAGCATTGAAGGAGAGATGCATAGTGAAATCATGTCAGGGATGTTTGATTGCATTGAAAGACTGGTTTCTGATACAAAGATTCAAGATAGTATAATAAAAGAAATGAACTTGTACAAGAATGCTGATAAAGATTTGGGAAGAAAGATGGCCATTAGAACAAGAGAAACACTTCTTCCAGGTGAGGATCCATTCCATTGCTGTTTCGTGCATAATTTCATTTCACCAGCTTGTTCTAATGTTTATCCTTTGGTTTGTTTATGTTTCTTGTAGCTGAGTGGTGGTCAACATATGGAGGAAGATGCAAGAATTTACAAAGCTTAGCCACTCGAATTCTAAGTCAAACCTGCTCCTCAGTGGGGTTTCAGCAAAACCAAATCCTTTTTGATAAGTTACACGACACTAGGAATCACATTGAACATCAACGTCTTAGCGACCTTGTATTTGTGCGCTTCAACTTGCAACTTCAACAAATGTAAGTCAAATGAAACATTTAGAACACAATGAATCTCATGTTTGAAAGTTAGGGACACTGCTGATTTCTTTTCTCCAATTAATTCATTGGCAGGGCCGCTAAAGCCAATGAACAGCATCCAGTCGACTCCCTTTCGTTCGATGGGCTCGGTATTGTTGACGACTGGGTTTGGAGAATGGATTTATGTGCAGAGGATTGCGGGAATCTGGAATGGACGGTACTCGATAACCCTCCTTCCAGTTCCACTATGCTTTTACCCATGAATGATGACTATGATGACTTGGCTGCAGGTGATTAATTTATATGGTTTTAGTACATACATACCATGAAACCACATTCCTTACTGAAGTTGTCTCATAAATGTGCAGGGTTTGATGACTTGGAGGTTTTTAAAAGGCAGAGGGAGAGTGAAGAGGACAATATTTCTTAACACGAAGCTTGCAATGCCTGCAAGCAAGTCGCACCATTTCTGTTGGTACATGATCTTACTTGCAGAATGAATGTTGTATGCTTCTGTAGTAGAATAGGTCACTAGGTCACTGTACCCTATTACTGAGCTAAGTAGTTCGTAGATCACAAGGCTTTTTAGGCAACTTATGGTTTAGATTATTCAGATTAGAGCTGTATATGCAAACGATGGAGGGCTTTGAGCCTGAATGATTATACCATCATCTCTATAGATATATGATGCTGTTCTTGGTAATCTGTTTGCCTTTAAGGTTTCTGACCCTGAATGATTTTACATTCATTTTCTAGATGTAAGGTATAACCAAGATTGAAACCGCCCGCCCACCAACTTCGAAGCATAAAGTAGAGCAAACCAAGGGATATTTTCATACAAACAGGTGAGAGTTTTCTTGTTACCAAACATGAGAGGAAATGATCTACCATTTAACAGCTAAAGGGAAGGCTTATAATTCATAATTGCAACTTCCATCATCACTCCTAGCTGTTGGGTCGTAGTTTTCTGCATTTGGGTCTGTGCAACCTTCAGGGACAGGAAGGTGTACCTGCTGAGCGGCTTTGCCTGCAACAAAGGGAAGCAACAGCTTAGAAGAAGCTGCTTTTGTTTCATACAATTATTGAAGACGTATAAAAGATCACTAGAGAGCTAACCGTAGAATGCTCCACTTTTTATAGCGTCTTCATTGGCATCACCAAGAGCAGCCTCACTCAGGTACTTATCAGCCAATTGGACTCTCTTCACGTTCTCTTGTTCCTGAACAAGCATGTTTCCATACTCGAGGAGCTTCTGTAGGGTCATCTTCGGCTGCTCGAATGTCGGTGGTCCTTCCTTTGAGTTGACGAGCCTCTTGGAGATATTCTCTACTCCGACCGAAGCAGCCCACTTCCTCACTTCATCATCATATACCCTTGCTCTCAGGGCACCAAAGAAATCTGTGTGGTCATGGTTGAGTTGTTAGGTTGGAATAAAGAAGGGAAATGAATCAAAATTTTGATTCATAGTTTACACTTGAAGCTTACCGATGGATTGGCCAGGGAAGGTATCGACAAGCTTGATGATGTCTTCCTTGGGAACATTGTCAGTCCTAAAGATTCCTGAGCAGACACCGATTCGATCTTCTCGAGTAGGTGCCCAATAGAATTTTTCCATACGACCATCGCGGATGAGAGGAGCATACAACGTCGAGAAGTCGTTACCCGTGACAATGATGGGAACACGAGGGTTCTCCTCTTTGTTGTACATACCAGGGAGTTGGACATTGGTTGGATTATCAGCTATGTTCATGAGGGTAGCATTAACCATCTGGTTGTTCACAGTGTATTGTGTGGTTCCACCGAGACGACCAGCTCCTGCATCGAGATCGTTAATGAAGAGGACACACATTTTCCCCTTCTTGATTATGTCTGCTGCTTCACGGTACCTTTGTCGAATCAATTTCGCCGGTTCTCCTGCATTTCCACTCTCCAGTTCTCCTGCACTCATCATAATGGGGCTGAAATAATGAAACAAAGCGTTAGCATGCAGCAGTTGAAGAAGCTCAAACACAAGAACCAGGAAAATATTGTGAAACTCACTTGATTCCCATCTTGGCAAAGACAAGCTCACACTGGAAGGATTTTCCTTGACCTTTGCCTCCCCAAATACCCAAAATCAGGGGAACCTTGATGTTGGGAAGCTTCATGAAATTCTTGGAGATATGAACAACTAGTTTGTCCATGAAGGCAGGAGCAATGTAGAAGCCATCCACAGTGTTGTCTAAGTTGTACCTATATCATCATCAAAACCACAACATTACTTTCTTGATTGATAATCATAGATATACACAAAAAGATGTAGCCTTTTTTTGAAACACTCACTGACGAAGTCCAGCACTTAAGTATTCATAAGAACTGAGAACAGGGTCATGAGTTCCTGCTCCAGTAGGAGCTTGGAAGAGTGAGTCGACCATTCCCTTTCCTCTGGTAATGTCTTGTTGATCGTCAGAGATATCATAAGCAAGCCCCTTCCATCTATCCTTATCAGTTTGCTTCTTTTCATCAATGTCCTCAGCAACAGCAACTACCTTCATCAAGCTTCTTCCTGAGGAGACCTTGGAATTTGGGTATCTGAAGTTCGGTTTCTTCAAGCTGCTGCCTAAGAATGCAGAGTTCTGAACTGAAGCTCCAGCGATGGCGCCATTTAAACTCATCTGCAATAAACAAATTATCCAATTAGCCATTCTTCAACCCCTCTAATCTCAAATCTTGGCTACATTATATGATCTCTCAATTCTAAGGGGAAAAGCTTAAAGATCTCTTAGATTACGTTATTAGTTCAACAATTGTAATGAAAAACGAGAAGAGAAGGCAAAGTTGAAGCAAGATTGGAGTGGTTTGTGGTGGTTGAAATGGTGGGAAAGATTTGAATTACCGAAACTCCGTTGACGGCTCCGGCGGTGGAGACAGCGGCGGCCATGGTGAAGGAGTTTGGAGTTTGGAGTGTGTTAAGAGTTTGAAACTTTAAACAAAGGTGAAGGAAACGGAGAGGAAGACGATATTTATGTAGTAAGAGAGTGAAGCTTCGAGAGTTCAAAAGTTGTTGGATAGGCTTTCAAATTGTTAACGACCACACAATTGAGGTTGTTGGGGGTGACACGTGGCATCTGGAGATGGACTGGAACTGTGTCGGTTTTTTTGTTGTTTCTGTTTGTATCCACTAAAATTATCCGTTACCATATTTTCATTTTTTTTGTTTTTTACGGAAGTTTCGAGATTCAGTCTGGTAAGAGTTGGGCCCGAGGGCTAAAATCACAGACGCAACTAGATCTGAAGTTACATGACTGGAGGAAATAGATCCGAAAGAGAAGAACCTACATGAATCCTGTTGCTAGAAGCCTCTACCAAAGTAGAACGACAACAGAGGAATACACAAATCACCTTAAAGAGAGCAAAGAGTAGTAGATATAGATAAGGGTTATCCGATGATACATAACTACACCCCCAATGATAATTTTAAAACGTGTCTACTACATCCACTTTTACATCATATAAAGAACAATACTTTGTTCTTTGGCTATGATACCATTTGTAACAGCCCAAAACGACGACCAGCAGATATTCCGCTTTAGTCCGTTACGTATTGCCATCGGCATCATAGTTTTAAAACAAACGAAGGAAATGGGTTCGAAAGAAATGCAAGGAAGAAGGTAAGAAGGGTAAGATAGATACATATTATGCAGAGAAAGGGGCCATAGTTTTACCACATTATAATAAAACCCCAAGGCCACAGCATACCAAAATATTAAGAGTATATTCATTTGCACATACATTTACATGAGAGTCTAGATGTTTATAATGTCCTATGATTATGAACTACACACAACTAAACCCATGAATTGAATTTGAACGCACAAACATTGTCTAAGAGAATCACGAAATCACAATTCATGAGTGGAACATCCAAAAAAAACTATTATTATCCTATACCCATTTAATAAGATGGAGGAGGAAGAGGAGCCCAGAACATATCTTGTGAAATCTGAGTTTGTGGAATCAAATCATAAACTGGCAACGAAGCTGCTGCTGCTGCTGCTGATGATGATGCTTCTCCCCCTGAATTATTTGCATTAATATGATCTTCCGACTGCTTCTCCTCCTTTGCATTCTCTTCATCCTCCTCCATCGGTAATCTTTCATACATAGCGTTGCTAAATGAAGCTGCAACTACTATGACGGTACCGGCGGCGATGAGGGGGCCGGCGACCAGCCCACCGACGACCCGGCCATGGCCGCCCGCGAGATAGACGGTCAAGCCGGTAGCCCCGTGGGGAGAGGGGGCGGGAAGGAAAGCGCCGGAGAGAGACAAGATCTCGAATCGTTCGTGGAGGGTGATGACGCCGGCGGGCTGGCGAAGAGTGACGTCGGCGACGACACCGGTTGCGCTGAGAATGGAGACTCCACGGTGACGGCGGTGGGCGAAGGTGGAAATAGAGTGGGCAATGTCGGTGGCAGTAGTGATTTCGAAGACGTGGCTTTGTAGGGCGTTGGGAGTGTGTTTGGTGATGACAATGGGTGGCTTTGGCTTGTTTTTTGAGCCTGGTGGTCGCCCTCGTGGCCGCCTCTTGGTTTTGACTCCATGATGATCTTCATTCTTAGCATCACGTTGTTGCAGTTCTTGTTCTTCTTCTTGGTTTTCTTCTTCTGGGTTTTTAGGATCAAAGGAAGATAAAGAATCAAGCCGTATCATTGTAGGATTCCCAATTCCACCCCACCATCTATTCGCCATATCCTTGATGTTTCAGATCATATAGTATATATGTGAAAATGGAGAGGTCGGTTTTGGTTAAAATGGGGAAATTAAGAGGAAATCAGAACGAAATTGGAGGAGGAAACAGAAGCCATTGAATAAGATCAACGAGCAGCAGCAACAACCGAACAGAGGAAACAGAGGAAACAGAGAAGCCTTTTTGCCACCCAATGAAGGGCCCGTGTTTCGAAGCTGAAGTGAGTGACAGCTTCTGGAGAAACATTAAAGATTAATAAACGTCCCTATTTTCAAGACATTTTCCATATAAAACATAAATGTTCAAGTTCCAAGATCACTGAGGGCAAGCAAATTGAGAGGCTGGGGTTCAGGGGATACATGCATAAACTCGCCAGGAGAACCCCATATTTGAATTCTGGACTTGGAATATGGGATGACAGCAAAAAAGAGAGCCCATTTTTGTGTTTATTGAGAATGTAAGTTTTGGGGAAGACATGGCGTTTGCTGTCAGTATTATGCATGTGTGTCTGTGTGTAAGCAGAGTATGCAGAAACGCCGACCCCTAGGTAGGCGCAGCCGGAGCTCTACATACTTGCTCTGTCTCCACACGCCGCATCATTGTTTGATGTGCCATAGCTCACAATCTCATCTATATTTACTACATTTTAGCTATTGAAGTTCAGAACATAATTCTTGTCTAAATTAAACGATGGGAGAATCAAGCATCTATGTTGTAATTGTTTCACTGTTCCTGCATTTCCTAATCCTAATCCCGATATTGTCATTCCTTCCCCGATCCATAATCTCACAACACTGTCTTTGAGCTGCCTGTACATTCAATCAAAGAGACAACATTAATGACATGTCCAAATGAGTGTTTTAAATAAATGTGTCAGAGGGAAACAGAGAACGTGACCTTCATCCATAGCAAAGTGTCCATCTTCGTTGAGGAGACAATAACGTCTTTCACCGCCATGACCCGAGCGTATTCAATGGTCTCGCATACTTTCTCTTCCTTAGCCACGAACCTTTCGTATCTGGTTTTGATACTCCTTGAGCCCACCTCTTGAGATTGCTTCAAAAAATAAACAACCGGTCGCCAGCACGGGTCAGAACTCACAGGTCGTGTATTGAAGTTGAAGGGTCCATCGCTCCAGCTCCTCCATGTCTTGAACGTCTGAAATGGAAGCTCCAAGTCCGTGGCTGCCACCATGAAAGGATATATCTGAACGGAGTAGCCCCATGCGATGGAGACAGACCAGTTCCTCCTCCGATCGTAGCATAAACTTTGCTGAAGAATTCGAGATGAGTCCACCCGGTATGCTTGCATAAGTAAATTCAATGAATCAATCCTTGTTTGATTAGGAAACAATGGCTCCAAACGATCAAGGTGATGAAGCGATACAAGTGGTGCCAATGGATGCGCTGCCAATACCCCATATGGGTCACCTTTAATATCAAACTGCACAAAATGGATCAGAAAACAAATGCCATCATCAACGCAAAACAATTTCCCTCAATTTGACAGACCGCCGCCGACACGGAATCCGACTTAACTGGTCTTGTTGATTACCTAACTATTCCTCAATCATTAAACGTGTCAGAAGAGTAATTGACGGCAGTACTTGTGTTTTTAAACCATTCAGAATATGCCACGTGTATTGCCAACTACAGAGTGTAGAAAAGGGACTTTTACCTGGTGGAACCCACGTTCTGTTGTGAGGGGCACGCCGAGCTCGGTAATACAGGCCCATACTCTTTGATCGGAGCCGTAGAAAAAACTGTAGCGTTGAAGACAACCGTCCATGACGTTGACTAACTGAGCGGCGAGTGGGTAACTGATTGCGAATCCACCGCCGCCGAAGGCCATCTGGTAGGAGTGAATCTGGTCTTGCTCAATGCTCTCAGAGTTCCCACCAATGTAGTACATCTGATTGTGATCATATTTCGCTAACACCGAAACTAAATTCTCCGTGAAAAACACGGTATCATCATCCCCCATAACGAACCACCTCACGTTTTTCAACCCCAATTTGTAACTCTCCACCACAATTCGAGCCATTCTAACCGCCGCCGTCGTGCAAGAATAACCTACCCCATCACACGATTCCGACACCCGATATGGAACAGGGTTTTTGGTTTTTCCCGGCTCCCCGTCGAGCCAAGCGAACCCTCGATACCGGTTGGGGTTCCACCAGAGATGGGTGTAGAGGCTGCGCGCTTCCCACGTTTGAACCGACGCGCCAATTCCGAATACGATGTGGGATATGTTGGTGGGGGAAGTGGATATGTGGTCGGGGAGGATGAAGCGGTGGGACGGAGAAGAGAAAACAGAGCGGAGGAGGAGGGAGGAGGAGATGAGGAGGCAGAGCAGGACGGCGGCTCTTGGTAGTAGAAGCAAAAAGGCGGATAGTTTATCGGGAAATACAAAGGAGTGTTTGAAAGTGTTAAGTAGACGTTGATTGGGCCTGGAACCAGTGGTGTGAGTGGTCGTGTTGTGTGTCTGCATTTTGAAACTGCAAACAGAGGAAAACAGGGGGAAACAGGGGAAATGAATTAGAGCGAAGAACTGAATGTGATGGATGGATGAAGCAATTACAAGAAGGAGAGGACGGCAAAGTGGCTACCTTTTTCCTTCTGGGTTTGCTTTTTTTTGTTTTAAAATGGCGAGTTGTGCGGGCGGAGAATCATGGTTTGAGAACGAAATGGCATCCTTTTCTTGAACTGCCAAGCGGGTATTCGCCCCTGTTTGCCCTGTAAAAACCAACAAACTCGTGTTATCCGCCCTGCTACGTTTGGACTGTTTCGAGTATATAAACACACAACCATTGCTTTTCTACTTGGAAATTTAATTTTAGGTTCAACAGCCTCCACTTCTGTCATTTTTTATGTACTATGTTGTCACAAATTAATATTTTTAGTCAATTTAACAAAACTAATATGCTTACTCTTTCCATTAAAATAAAAGAGATATAGAACTCTACAAATTTTTTTGGACCAATTCAAAATTTCGGGTCGGTTGGATTGGTGATCCCAATAACTCTAATAGGATTCACAATTTAGCTCAATCCAACTCAAGGTTGGCTTCCGTTATCGAGTTATTCTTTTTTTTTATTATTATTTTAAAAAATCTTATTTATCCAACACTTATAACTAAAACATCATACAATTCAAATATCAAATATTCACCAACTTAAAATATTTTTATTATTTAAAATAATTTTACTATTTTGTGTCCTATTTTTTTAGTTGGATCGACCTAATAAAAAAAATTGCCAAGCTACAAATCAATTCAAATTCTCGATTTTCCAAAATTCAACCAAACTCAAAAATGAGTATTAATTAGTGTAAAAACTTATAAAAATTCACGTTAAGTTGATTTAATTATTAAAAATAAATGGTCATTATTGTGGGGTGGCATTTATTTATTAATTTGACCCATGGAATACGTGGATGTGTTAGGCAAGGCCTAACATTAATATCATCCACAAAAAATTCCTTCAACCTAAAACTTATGTACATTTTATAGATATAGATTAAATTTAGTTTTACTACCATCAACTTAATTATTTAATATTATTTAAATCAATATTAATTTTAAGTTTTTAGTATGAAGGATTGTAGACCCTAAAATATCTATTTTTTTAAATAATGAAAAAAAATAAGTGACAACGTTGAAATGTATATTAATATGAGATTTTCTTAATCTTATAATATAATAGAACCAAACTCACCATTTTAATTAACCATATAGTTGAAATGATATTTTTTATCTTATAATAAAACCATTGTAATTGATCTATTGTTTTATTTGTATAATATATATTATATATTATGAATTTCTTAATCTCTATAATCGCATCAAATTAAAAACTTTTTATCTATTTTTGGCATGTCCACGCCACGTCAATTCTTATAGTTGACTTTCTAAGCTCTAAGACAATAATAATAATTGTAATTTTATCTGACGTGACGCATGGGTTTGGGCTTTGGGGTCCCAAACTCTTATAAAGCCCACATTCCAATTATTTTTAAGAAGGCTAAACATTTGAAATAGTTTTCTTCTCCTATTTTTAAGCCTTTCATATTGCTATTTATAAACTATAAACTCACGTCAATGTATTTCCTATGATCATCAATCAATATGCCTTATTACTTTCCTCCTTATATTTTTATTGGATTAATGGTAATTTATGATAATATGAGCGAAAATAGGCGGAGTCCAAACACAAACTTCTCGTAAAGCTATCTACGCTGGGATCTACACTACTTGGTTCCTAGCTCGGATACCATTTGTAATAGTCTAAACTCACCCCTGATAAATATTGTCATTAGCCTCACCGTTTTTAAAACGCGACTACAAAAGAAATGTTTACCTACTCATGATAAATGTTTTTGGTAGTCTCTAATTAGTTTAAAATTCCGTTTAGAAATAGAAATATATATAATATTACATGTATGTAAGGATTATATAGATATTAAAGTAAAGAATTCATTAATTAGTATGTGATCATTTAAAAACTAAATAGTCTCCTTCCTGAATTCATTGATTCATTGATTTATATAAACTTTGAATCCTTACCTTTATTTAGAGAAATAATAATTAAAAACTCACATAATTGTAGCTCCAAAGCTTAGGCATCAAATGGAAGAAGAAATAATGGATGGGCGTGATTTGGTTAGTTCGGGGTTGGAGATTGCGCCACGTGTGTGAGAAGGAAACAGAGTGGGGACCACGGGGGCTTGTTTAGTTCCAAGAAGGGTAAGAGTGGGATGACGGATGGACGCCACGTATAAAATTCTATTGAACTGCTCAAAGAGAAACGGCAAATGGAAATTAAAAAAATGAAGAAAAAAGAGAGAGAGGGAGAAAGTGGCGGGGAGGGGGAGGCGGTCGGCTGAGGAGCAGGGGCGTGTCAGTACTGAAAGCTCCGCTGTCGACACCTCATTCTGCCACGTCTACCTCTTACTCAACTTGCCTCTCCTCGCCAAAGTTCTTATTTCTTCCCCCTTTCATTCATCCCTTCTACTACTCTTCCAAACTCATTTCTATTCCCTAAATTGCAACATCAACCCCCCAAAATTTAAATTTTAAAATCCACCGAAAGCAAATATTGTTCATTCTAGCTTGTTATGTATCGTCGTAGCCTCACAATTTAAAACACGTCTGTTAAGGAGAGGTTTCCACATCCTTATAAGAAATATGTTGTTCTCCTATCCAACCGATGAGAGATGTCACAATCCACCCTTGTAGCCCAGCATCCTACCATACACATTTTAAAATCGTGAAGTTGACGACGATAAGTAACGGGCCAAAACGAACAATATATGCTAGCGGTGGGCTTGAGCTTTTACAAATGGTATTAGAGCTACCGCTGGCTCCAAGAGAGGTAGGTTATGAGATCCTACCTCGGTTGGAGATGAGAATAAATCATTAATTATAAGGGTGTGAAAACCTCTTTTTAATAGACAATATGGAGTAGTTAATTTGACCGTTAAAATTTGAAAGTTATAAAGCGGTAAAAGTTAAAAAATGTAAGGACTAGGAATGTAATTTATGGTATAATTGATAAAAAGAAATCAATTTAAAGTTTTATGTTTCTTGAATATGGATGAATGCCAAAATTTTAGAAAAAGGGTTCAATATGAGAGGAGAAATAAGATTTTAATTTCTCCTCGGATCATCGGTGTTTTGGGGAAGGTAGAATGAAATATGGGAAAAGTTGTGGATTGAATTGAAATAAAAAAGAAAAGAAGGGAAAAAAGAGTAAATAATGAAAAAAGAAGGTGCTGGGTGTCAGGCAGACGAGGGGAAACTTTCGGCCGAATAGCTTAGGCCTTACAGATCATGCGTCTACGTCGGCCGCTCTTCTTTAAAATTCTTCCATTCCGATGTTTCCACTCTTCTAAGCCTCACACACTCTAATACACACACACACATATATATATACACATCTATATATATTCTTCAACCTTTTTCCATCATCTTCATATATATTTTTATTTTAATTAAAATCCCATTTTTCACCACAATAACATGGCTGAGATTTGCTTTGCTGGAGATGGCGAGCCCTCTCCCCGACCAAAATCTCGACCCCGAAACTCGCCTCGCCGGACAAAGGAGTTTCTTCACCACAATGCGGCTGCCGATGAATCTGCTTCGTCGTCGTCGTCGCCGTCTACGCCGCCCTCACACCAGGGACGGAAACGCCGCGGTGTTCATCATTCCCTCCGGCGGTGCAAAAAAGTGGAGAATAATGTTCATGGTGTGGACACGGCTAAATATGGAGTCACCTCTGTTTGCGGAAGAAGAAGAGAAATGGAGGACACGGTTTCGGTTCATCCATGCTTTGCTACTCACAAAAATCAACCCCAAATTCCCCTTCACTTTTTTGGGGTCTTCGACGGCCATGGCTGCTCTCATGTAAGAATAACAACACCCACCGCCGCCTTTTTAGTTTCATCGATCTTGGCTAAAAAATTGAATTCCTTAATTTGGGTTTTTTTTTTCTTTTTCTGGGTGTAATGAATTAATTAATTATAATTAATTAGGTGTCAGTGAGGTGCGAGAATCGAATGCATGAATTATTGAAGGAAGAGATTGAAAGCGAATTAGGAGAATCAATGGAGTGGAAGACATTGATGCAACGAAGCTTTGGGCGTATGGATGAGGAAGTCAAGGAGTACTGCCATCACGACGATGAGGAGGAGGAGGAGGAGGACGACGGCGGCGACGACGACGACGACAAAAATAAAAATACTGTTAGTTGCAGATGCAAACTCCAGACTCCTCGCCAATACGACACCGTTGGATCAACCGCTCTGGTTGCCATCGTAACGCCCCACCAGCTCGTCATCTCCAACTGCGGCGATTCCCGCGCCGTGCTTTGCCGGAAAACTAGTGTTCTCCCTCTCTCCTCCGATCATAAGGTACGTCCAATATTCTCGTTGAGGATTGGGGGTGTGTTTTTTGAACTTCCCATTTTTTTTTCAATTTTTATGATTGGAATAAAATTCTGAAATTTGGGTAGTTTTGCAGCCAGATCGACCGGACGAATTGTCTCGTATAGAATCGAGAGGCGGGCGAGTGATTTACTGGGATGGGGCGAGAGTGTTGGGAGTTTTAGCGATGTCAAGAGCCATAGGAGATGGTTATCTGAAACCGTACGTGATATCGGAGCCAGAGGTGGTGGAGGTGGATCGGACCGGGGAGGATGAGTTCTTAATCTTGGCCACCGATGGCCTTTGGGACGTGGTTTCCAATGAAACAGCGTGCGACGTCGTACGAACGTGCATGCGGGCTCCGCCGGCGTCCACATCATCGTTGAGCGGCAGTGACAAAACCTGCTCCGACGCCTCAATTGTGCTGACGAAGTTGGCGATGGCGAAGCATAGCTCAGATAACATTAGCGTAGTGGTCATAGATTTGAGAAGAGATGTCACCGAACTCTAAATTAGCGTTCTCAAGAACACACCCAAATAGAAATATGTTTCTTTTCTTTTTTATTGTTTGGTTTCATTTCGTGTTTGAATTTAAGGTTGGAAAAATTAGCTTCTAGGATATTTTGATGATAAATTAATAGAGGGACACATTAGTGGTTGATCTTAGCTTAGCTTAGATTGTGATTTAAGGAAGAAAAATGAATGGAAGTTTCCAAACTTCATAAAGTGGATGAGATGGCATGAATTTACTCTCTTTTGTAGCTAGATTAATCAAAACACAGCTTGGGCGAACGTTTTCCAATGAAATGTTGAAACATAAGAGCCATAATATTTTGGCCTTAAAGGTAAGGTTTAGTTCAATCTATGAAGCTCGGAATCCAGAAATCTTTAGAGAGTGGAGTATTATATAATAATGCTCAACCCTTTTCCCCTGACTCAATGGAGAACCAAACGACAGGGACAGAGTTGAAAATTTCGAAGATGTCAGTGTTATACGTCATTGACAATTTCCCGAACAGTCTTTGGAACTTATGCTCATTCCTATTTCTTTTATACGGTATCCCTCTCCAGATTGATTACGCAATATTGCCAGCGAATCTGCATCCATTCTGCAACTGCAACGCAAGAGAGACACAGAGACGCACACGCACATAATATACACACAGAGCTGAGAAGATAAAAAGCACAATCTACTTTTTTGTTCATGTTTTTTTGTAAGAATCAAATCCTCCACCACTTTTTCTTGAGACCCAAACCCAGGCAATAAATAGAGTGACGTCTCCTGTTACGTCTCTATTTCAACAGAAAGATTCCCACTTTGCTATCATGTTCTAATCATACTCTACACTCATCTAACCAAATTCCTGAATCTAATACTCTGACGTATGAAAGAGAGTTCTGATTTTCTACAATATCAAGCATAGCAGGCTAGCAGCAGCTTTGGAAACAACCCAACCCAGAATTACAAGTGAGAGCTTTACATTCACAAGTTTAGAAGTTTAAATGTGTATCTCAAGTTTCAACTCAGAAGAACAAGTTTAATTATATCGGAATGTAAAGTCATGAGGGTGATAATAATGCTCAACCAAGTCATTCAAGTTCAGTCTGCAAATCATAAGTCCCGTAAGCATATCCATCAGTGGACACAACAAAGCAGCTGTTTGCCGCTAATTAGCAAAATTACAAACGGTGAATTGTTTACAATTGGGTGACAAAAATCGATTCAACAAATTTGGCTCTCATTTTGAAGCCAGTTATAATAATTTATAACAGAATAGAATGAACTATATCAGCTAATATAATGTCAGCTATATGGTGGAGGTATAATAGAGAGTACCTACGTGGTTGATTACAAGTTGGAATTGGTAAACCAGGGGCATCCAGAAGTCTTCACTCTTGAGATGATCTCTCAGTAAACATCTTTTTGTTGCTTCTTAAGACAAATGGTTGCCATTTCTTTGCTTCGCCAATCTGCCCTTAAATAGGGGGTTAGTAATTTAGGGGCTTGAACATTTTCACTTCATTTTTATGCTCTTATGAGGAGCTTGTCTGCCATCATGATCTTATAACTTGCATGAGGACCTTCCGACGTATCCCGCACATTCACATGCCAACCCATGGCCTCCCCAATGCCTTGAAGCTCATCCATGACTGCAATCGAGTCTCGAATGTACACTCGTCCACCTGGTCTCAGTATTCTATCCATCTCAAGCATTATGGTTGATATATTGCACCTGAAACACGCATCAATTTGACAGTTGGTACCCATCACAATGATTTTCAAATTCACTCCGTTGATCTCATTGGAATACATTATTATGAATTAGGGGAAGGAAAAGAGTGTAAACCAGGAATAAATTACATCTGTAGAAAGTCAAACAGAGAAATCGAAGTAATATGGGATACCTTTTCCTTTCGACTGAGAACAAACCAGCTGCATGCAATAAGTCGTAGGTTCTTGGATATGTATCAAATGGTTCGCACCTGACATGTTACAATATTGTTTGTTCTGTTTTCAGTTATCAACATTATTTTTTTATATCATTGTAGTTTAAAACATGCATCCAAAAGCTTGATGCCAATAAATTTATGAAAGTTTCTTATGTTACCAATCGTGCATAACTCCAATAAGTCCACGATCATAAATAACAGGCAAGGTGTTAGGCCCACTAACAGGAACAACATTCAACACCCAGCAATCTAGTTTAAGATCAATCAACGCCGCTGCAAATCTGTTAAACACAAGATCTTAAGCAAATATATCATGGGAAGAATGAAGATGTGGAAGATCAGGTGGTTGGTAAACATACCCTCCAAATCCCGCTCTCATATCCATTACATTTCTTAGTCTGAACGTTTTCCAATGAAATGCACGAACATAGCTGTCTATTATCTCATTCCAGTATTTAGATTCTGCCTTGAAGAGCTCATTTCGGGAAATGTACGCATCGTATTGAATTGTCTGAAGTCTACCAGGTGGTGTATGCAACCGTTCAGGCCAAACAGTGACATTTGCCCCATAACCATCTTCTGGAAGACGGGAGATGCATGTCTTAAGATCTACATTCCTGTCTCCAAAGAAGTAATCAAAGATTATGCACAAAAATCACATAGCAAAAAACTAACTCTACAAAGAAAGGAAAATACAAGAACACACACTACAATTCTCTAAGAATCATACCATACTCTATCTGGGTCGTCCTCTTGGTCACAAAGTGGAGGTTTAGTTTCTGCCTGACGATTTAGATAACAACTATTATTTAATGGCTTCTGCCAAATTGCAATATATCCATCTTTTTTCACGAACTCCCAACATAGTCGGGTGGTCAAATTGAGCATCTCTGACAACCAAAAGGAAAAATTCACACATAAGCAACACTTGAAAGTTCAGACAAAAGATCAGGTCAATTTCACCCGAACTAACAAAAAGTAGGCGTATACAACATATAAGTTGCCACAGGACTCTTAGATGTTTGTTCTTATCATCTCAATTCTTGTATCAAACAGGTTCTATTACTTATTCGAGAAGGACAAAAGGAACTTGCAAGATAAGAGTGTTCGTGCTACTAAGAACTCTAAAGTGCAAAAATTTCAAAGCTCTAACTGAGAATTGTCCTTCCAGAGTGCAGGCCAAACTTTTAAGGCAAAAACACACCATCGGCAGGAGATCCTAAGTAAGCTTTTAGTTACCTTCCCACTGTTCCTCCAAAACTTCTTCATGCTTATAAACAGGTTGTGCTGCCCACGCAAAGTATCCACCGGCCCTGAGCATTCGGTTAAGCTCAAGCAGCAAAATGCCATCTTCATAGGACAAGTTGAAGATTAAAAATCAACAGACATGAGATAAACCTAAAGTAAATATGCTTCATAGAGCAAAGCTTCACTAGGCAAATAATTTAGCTAGACAATGCCTGGCAGATTGGAAACATGAATTTCAAGAAACCTATTAGAAATAAACTGAGGTCTTCATGAGCAACAAAGTAAACAGGTAATCTTGATGTTTATCTATGACAACAATGATTTACGGCCCAAGGCGAAAGAGTAAGAAGTTTCACTCTGAAAAAGTATTAGGGAGTACAAGTTATAGTGCTAAGTACCCTAAAAAGAATATTACTTTATACAATAGTATTCGTTTGCTCATCGAATCTGATATCAAGCACAGCTAATGAACGTCAAGAATTGTTCTACGAAGAAAAATGCGTTTCTTAAATTGAGTACCAAGGAGAATTTCACTCTTTACCCTGTTCATATTTACGTGATAAATAATGGATGAGATTGAAAAAGAATTACCATCACGAGTCCAGTTGATTCTGCATCGCGAACAATGTATCAAGTCAAAAGCTTGACTGGGATACAATAAGCGATGAGTAGCAAATGCAGCAACCATTGCAGGTACACCACGTTCAAGAGCAAACTGAATCTGATTCTCGTGAACATCTTTTGGAGCAATGGACATGGTAATGACATTCCGAGACAGCAAATAGGCGCCAAAACTTGCAACACCACATCCAATATCCAAGACAACGCGGGTACGGTGACCAAATGCAATATCAGGGATCATCTAGTTAACATGAAGAGAAACAGCATCAGATGCCATGCCACCAAATTCTTAATTTGCATTCTGAACTTTCAGAATTACAGTTTTATTTACCTTAGAAATATGATCCAAATATTCGTCTGCACCATGTATAAACTGTGTCCCACCTCCAGGAAATCTAAACTTATCTTTGTCCCTGGTAATCCAGTTTTGGCCCCCTTTATCCTCAACCAGACGAGTATGAGGAACATTGCTGAACCAGACCTAAAACCAATGATACGCCTAAGTTAGAAAAACTCGAAAACCAGACCTAAGACCAATGATACGCTTAAGTTAAGAAAGCGCCAAAACCAGTCCTAAAACCAATGATACGCCCAAATTAAGAAAACTCCAAAATACTTTCACAAAAGAAACAACTTTTAATTAGTTGTAGCAGTTTCAAATCGTTCAATTTCGGTAATTGGTAACTATAAAGCGAGCAATACCTGGTCTCTGCTTCTTGGCCAAGGGATTGGGGTCTGATACCCCTTCGGCGGCGGGATCAAGCAATTGAAACCTCCACCGGCGACTGGGCAATGCCTCTCGAACTTTTCCCCTTTCTCCACTGACTTGAGCTTTGAAATTGCGTCCACATTGTCCAAACAAGGTATATACTCACTCATGTTCTGAGGGCAGAGGGCAAACTTCTTAATCCGGAAGCTCCGAGAACCGCCCTTGCCATTGTCAACCTCAGTGGAATTCCCCAAGTTCTCCACGTATTCAGGATCCAAATCCCCGACCTCAAATTGATCCGACATTGTTCCATTCTCGTCCACAATTCCAAATCTCTGCACCGAATCGGAGGGCGGAGGGGGATTCGAAGCGAGCAACGGCGATGGAGTTGGGTCGAGATTCAATGTCTTATCAGGAAGCGTCTGCGTGTCATTCTGATGAATCAGAGTAGAGATATTGAAGTGCTTGTTGTAGTTGGGTGAAAGTGAAACCGTAGGAGCTTGAGTGGTGGTTTGGAAGAATATAAGCTGCTGGTACCCATCGGACCAGTGCTTCCCAAAGTAAAAGAAGGTAACAGAAACAAAAACAAGAGTAGCGATCTTGAATAATGGAGGAGCTCGAAATGAATCGCCGTTCACTAGCGAATCAGATCTCATTCTTGCTGAATTGCAGAGCCCCAGATCTCAGATCTTCTCCACTTCTCCAGCTCTCTCTCTCCCAGAAGCTTTGCCACTTTCTCTACAATCGAGGCAATTGGGAGGCGGAATCGGAGGAGGAGAATTTGCAGAATTCAGCGCTCCAACGTATAAACAATAATATCAATATGGGAGTGAAGTTAACGGATTTTGAGGAAGAAAATATGAGGATTGCATTTTTACATTACATTAGGCGTCGTGTCCGAAAAGGCGAGGGAAATTGATGTGGGTTCTCACCCCCGAGTTGCACCGAGTTTCCGTAGCGCCTGCCTGAGAAGATGCCACGTGTTAAGACCGAGTCCATAAATGGAATGCCGTTTACTTCAGTTTCCATATCCAACGTCGGTGACCCACGAGCTCATAACGGTGGGTTACTCCTTGTAAGCCTTACAAATGGCGTTTCCAAACATACACCCGGCTTTGGAAAATTTCCAAAAAAGGATAAATTTGCTCAATTATTAGTTTTCTTTTTCCTTTAAAATTTCTGTAATTAATTTTCCAGTAGAATAATATATGAAAAGAGAGACAATATATGGAAGTTCTTAATCTCATATTTGATTGCATGATGAAGATGAAAGTGGAGATGGTGAAAAGGTGTGAGGGGTTTAATTAAAACTACATAACTTTCTTATTGAGAAGGGAGGGATCTAATTTAAAGGTGGGGTGGTAATCATGCCAGAGGAAAGCACCCATTGCGAACTGTCGTTTGTAGGGCAAGTTGCCATGAGTTGGGAGACCGTACTCGAGGAGAAGGCGGTCGAGCTTCCATTCAGGCATGTTCTCGTAGTCCATCTTCGAGTATCTCGGGTAGTGAAGTGGCATTTGGAAGAAATTGTCTCCTTGTTCCTTCTGATTGTTCTCCATTTTTGAATGTGGTGTGGGTTTGATGGCGGCTGGGAGGTGTCTTTTAAAGGGAAGAGAGAGAGAGGGAGAGGGCGGCACGAGAGGCATGGAGTTGGTCACAAGGATTGTTTGATGCAACTTCTCATGCTATGCGTTTGCTCATGAACGTCTTGGCTGGAGATTCATCGTGTTCATGAAATTTGTTAATCGTTTCATTATTGGGCCTGTCCGTCCAACAACTCTTCATTCTGGATTTCGACTTTCTATTGGCCTTTTTATCCATACAACACGTATTTCTATTATTATTATTATTATTAAATTCGGAGTTATAAAGTTAAGAGAATAGTTGAAAGTCTACCTAATATTTTATGATATCTCAAAACTAATATCTTATAATTAAAGCTAATTTATCTATAAAAAAGCATAATTAAGTCAAGCTCTAACATCTATTTTTATTTATATGTGAGACTTCACATCAGTTGGGGGAGAAACGAAACATTCTTTATGTGTGTGGAAACTTCTCCTTAGTATACGAGTTTTAAAGTCATGAGCCTGACAATCCTACGTAACGAGTCGAAACGGACAATATCTGTTAATGGTGGGCTTAGACGGTTACAAATGGTATCGTAGCTTGATATAGGCAGTGTGTCAACGAGGACGTTGGACCGCAAGGGGGTGGATTGTGAGATCCCACATCGGTCGGAGAGAGAAACAAAACATTTCTTATAAGGGTGTGGAAACTGGTGTGTCAGCGAGAATGTTAGGGATTCATAATATTTTAAAATTTGTGATTTGGAAGAGAAATTTTTTTAATTGTTGAGTAAGAATCACATAGCAATGGATTAAAATATATTTTAAAAATTGAATTATATATATATATATATATATTACAGAAAAAGAAAGCTGGGGTGGGTGGAAATAAGGTGGTTTAATAAACACCGTTGGCGCGGAATTTAGGGCTCCACCAAGTGCGTAAATGTCCAAACGAAGACTTTCTCATTATTTTATTTTTATCATTTTTCACCCAATATCAATCTCTTGTCCTGTTCAATAATTTTGATGACGGAAGAAAATCATAAAATTAATTTAATTTACCTAAGTTGAGATTATTTCTCAATATCGACCTTGACTCAACTATAAATTATAACTTTATCTTTTTATTATTTTTTTAGTTTTTGAAACCCAAAATTAAAAATGAAACTGAAACTCGTTTTAAAAACCGTCCTGGAATTGACACTAATTTTGTTTAAACAAAACAGCTCAGCAAGGTTAGTTTGACTTTGATTTTTCTCACACTTTAAAATATAATAATATATTTTCCATTTATTTTAATCCGCCCATTGGAATTATATAACCTGCCAGCGTCCACCACTTCATCTTCCATATCAATGGCATCCTTTTCCAGACGCTTACTCCTCTTTGCGGCGGCGCTACTCGCCGCTGCTGAAATCGCAACCTCCGCCACCCGATGCCCAGACTGCGGAGGTACCGGCGTTCCCTATCCTCTGAGCACCAGCCCCACATGTGGGGATCAATCGTACAAGATCCGGTGCGACGCAGGCTCACTGAAATTCGACACGCTGAACAATACGTACCCGATCATCGCGGTCAACCCATCGGCCCAACGGCTGGTGATCCGGCCATCTAACTTCCTCCGAGAAACGTGCGTGACAGAGGATATCGCTCACGAAGGAATCCAACTGAACAACAGTTTACCCTTCAACGTCACGAGCGGGAACACGATCCTGTACTTCAACTGCACGGATTCGCTTCTGCGCTCGCCGTTGAACTGCTCGTCGACGAGTTTGTGCCATTCGTACATCAACGGCTCGGGAGGAGCGGCGGCGTGCAAGGCGGCGCCGCTGTGCTGCACGTTTCGGGCGGGTGGGTCATCGAATTCGTACATGATTCGGGTGAGGGAGTCGGGGTGCAGCGCGTACACGAGCTTTGTGAACTTGAACCCGAGTTTGGGACTGTTGCAATGGCCTGAACCCGGGTTGGAGCTGCAGTGGCTTTCGCCGATGGAGCCGGTTTGTAATACGCAGGCTGATTGTGATGGGAACGCGGCTTGTGGTGTTGACCCAAGTGGGACCGGGTTGAAACGTTGTCTCTGTAATTCAGGGTTTCAGTGGGACCCTATTGCTGGAATCTGCTCTCAAAGTGAGTGTTTGACTTTTCTTCCCTTCTGACCTTACTAAAAAATTAGAGCTTGATTGAGGATCGTGGTTGATTTGCTTGTTTTTACAGACACGTGTCATGATCCTGACGGTTGTAAGAAGTCTCGAACTGCACTAATAGCCGGTAATTTCTATCTATCTATTTATTGATTACCTAAATATTAATTTAACTAATAAGTAGAAATTTTCAAACAACTTAATTAATTATTAAAAAAAATAAAAATTCACTTTTAACACATTTATTCATCCAAAAGACATTGTAAATATTTAGAAATTATGTCCATAGGCATTGTATCCGGCGTCGGCGCGGCGGTGTTATTGTCAATAATAGCCATGTTAGTATATAGACGACATAGAAGAGCGAAAGAAGCTCAAGATCGCTTAACAAAGGAGCGTGAAGCAATTCTGAACTCCAACGGCGGAGGCGGAAGGAACGCAAAGATCTTCTCCGGAAAAGACATCAAGAGGGCCACCCACAACTTCTCCGCCGACCGCCTTCTGGGTGCCGGCGGCTACGGTGAGGTCTACAAAGGCGTTCTTGGGGACGGTACCCCTGTAGCCGTGAAGTGCGCCAAGCTCGGAAACGCGAAAGGCACCGACCAAGTCCTGAATGAGGTCCGAATCCTCTGCCAAGTTAACCACCGGAGCCTTGTGTGGCTCCTTGGGTGCTGCGTTGAATTAGAACAGCCAATTCTGGTGTACGAGTATATCCCAAACGGCACTCTTCTGGACCATTTGCAAGGTACTAAAGAGACAAGGCCATTAACATGGGAGCAGAGGCTCCAGATAGCGCAGGGCACAGCAGAGGGACTAGCATACCTTCATTTCTCAGCAGTTCCACCAATCTACCACCGAGACGTGAAATCCAGCAACATCCTACTAGACAATAAGCTAAACTCCAAAGTTTCAGATTTCGGGCTCTCCCGATTGGCGGAAACAGATTTAAGCCATATCTCAACTTGCGCGCAGGGTACTCTGGGGTATCTGGATCCGGAATACTACCGGAACTACCAGTTGACGGACAAGAGCGACGTGTACAGTTTCGGAGTGGTTCTGCTGGAGCTGTTGACGTCGCAGAAGGCCATCGATTTCAACCGGGATCCTGACGATGT
Source organism: Cucurbita ficifolia (assembly GCA_033971965.1). NCBI lineage: Eukaryota > Viridiplantae > Streptophyta > Magnoliopsida > Cucurbitales > Cucurbitaceae > Cucurbita > Cucurbita ficifolia. Next base: position 536,246 of record CM066976.1, read on the forward strand.
GAACTTGGCGGTTTATGTGCAGCGGATGGTGGAAGAAGAGAAATTGGTGGATGTCATCGATCCGAGGCTGAAGAAGGGAGCCACGGACATGGAGGTTGACACAATGAAGGCTTTGGGGTTTCTGGCAGTGGGATGCTTGGAAGAGAGAAGGCAGAATCGGCCTTCCATGAAAGAAGTGGTGGAGGAGATTCAGTACATCATAAGCGTCGCCACTGCCAAGCCTTGAATTGAAGGGAATAACTTAATCTCTTTGGCCCTTAAAATCAGTAAACACAGAACAGAAACAGAAGATGAAGCAATGAATGCGCTGAATAAATACCTTTCTCTTTTTTAACTCACAGTCGCCACACAGCCAATCGCAAGCGGCCAAGCGTTTGTAGCTTTTATGGCCTCGTCCATAAAATTTTCCGATGAGCTGGCCATCTTTGAAACCACTTCCTTCAACCACCACCAAGTTCGGAGTCAATCGCATCTGATACAAATGTCTCAAATTTTCTTTCTTGTACTTGATAATTTCGGAGTTAATAATGTAATATTAATAATTTTATTTCTGTACTAATATTTTTAAAATTTTTAATTTTTGTAAAAGTATTAATAAAATTAGTGAAAGTTGTAGCTTATTTTTGAATTAAAATATTAATGTTTTTTATATTAAATTATCTGTAAATATATTTTTTATTTTTAAAGTTGAAGGTATAATTAATTTTTCGAAATTTTAAAATATTTTCGATTTTTAGATACGATTTTTTTTAATTAATTAATTTAGGCTTGAAAATTTCTGCACGTGATATTTCGCGGAAACATGGATTATTATCGTAGAAATGACGATATTTCGACGATTTAATCCATAAGGGAGGATGATAGACATTTCTGTTGCCCAATAAATTCGCTCGGCATTTCATTCACTGAATTGCCCGATAAGCCTTTCTTCTCTCGGCAGGCATCCTTTTTGGATCATAACACGGCGACGAACCAACCGTGAGGGTCCTACCGCGGGAAAAACTGAGCGCTCTCGCGGTCGGTTGACCAGTCGCAACTCGACTTCATTTCCGGTTCAGCTCGGGTTCTGATCTTCTGAGATCTAAGGTAATTTTGTCTTCGATTCTTCTTTGTTTTTTCTGCTAGATCCGTGGTTTAATTGCGTGTTCTATGATTTTTGAGACCGGGAAGGAATTTGAAGCTTTTGAAAGCGTTCTTTGGTGTTATGTGAAGGTTTAATCTGACAATGTGGTTGCTGTTTGTTTCGAATCTGAAATATTGACTCCGTAATCCATATTCCGTGTCCGACTATCTGATTTGATTTCTTTGCGCTGGAAACTTGTTAATTTGATCTTATTCATTGATTCGAACGAGTGCTTTGATAATTAAGTTGTTTGGCTCCGTGTGATGGCAGATCTGATAAGATTGCGGCTATTCTCCTAAGTTTACCTTTTTGATTATTCATATTACTCATAGATAAGAATTTATATGAGACAGAACAATAAATCATTTTGATAAGGTTACGATAATTTTGGCATACAGATCTATACTTCACTCGACATTCTCTTTTCGTTTGTGTTCGGCTAATTATTTAAATGCTTTATGTTAGAACTTCAGGACTAACCTTATATCTTTTATGATTCGCCTGTTAAATTCATCCTTACAAGCCACCTAAGGAAACAAACACAATAATTTGATGTAAAGTTTTTGCTTTAGTTTCCAAAAAAATATGAGTCAATTATACTAAAATAATTTTGTTGGATAATCTAGGTAATAAAATGAAATTATACTGTGCAGCATGCCAAAATCTTTTGTTTAGGCATTTTATTTTAAACTATCCTTCGATCTGAATTCTGATTACTGTATTTCAATCCTTTTGGTGGAGAAGGAAATTCTCAGAGATTGATGAATACAGTTTCCAAAGTGATTTTTCAGTTATTGGTTTTAAAACAAATCGTGAATTTCAATGTTATCGTGTGTGTATGCTTAAATTTACCAATTTGTTATTTCGTAATGGGAAGAACGCCTTCTTATTTTGACTAAATTTTCATTCTGAAAAAAATATTTTGAAAATAGTTTCCAAAAGAACTCTAGCCTTTTGTGAGATGGTTTTTGATGTTTAGGAACTGGACTATTTAAATTTTCAATGATGTAAAAAACAAAACTTCCAGATGTGGAGACGTTCAAATGTTTGGAGCAGTATTTATGATGCTACAAGGTTCTTGAGTTCTCGTTGACAGCTAAATATTTTGTAATTATTGTGGTAATCGCATGGATCAATGTTTAATCTGCCGGCTGCTTTTTATATTTTGAGGTTTCTTTCAAACTTTGTTGGTCAAGTGAGGAATCTCTTATCTGCCTCTCTCTAGGTCCCTCTGTGGATGGTACTGACTGCTGAGTGTCATGTGAGTCCATTTTTCTTTGCTAAGATATATATACATGTACAAGCCATGCATGGGTTCAAAGATATAAATACATCTTTCTTTGCATAGATATATGCACATGCATGCGTACAAAGGATAATAACTTTTTTTTTCTTTCTTCGTTCTTCTCAATGGATCTCCTCTTCTTAAACGAGTGTCAAAGCTATTTTCTTTGTCATTGTCCACAGAAAGCAGAATTTACCACATCACAATGAAGGCACTTATTCTTGTTGGAGGATTTGGAACACGTTTGAGGCCATTGACCCTCAGTGTCCCCAAGCCACTTGTTGACTTTGCTAATAAACCCATGATCCTGCACCAGGTATTCCTGCCCCCGCCCCCCCATCTTCCTCCAGGCCCCATTTTTCAAGAAGCTCCTAGTACATCCTGCTAATGTTATGATTATTTTTGTACCGTTTATTTGAATGAAATATTGAGATGAAATTAGCGATTTTCTAATTCTGGTTGTAACAGAAATTAGAGAATATCTAAAATATATTCATTTTCTGGCAAACTCGAAACGAGTATAAATTAGAGAATGTCGCAAATTAAACTGCTTTTAAGGAGATGATTTCGTTTAATCATGCTGCTGTTCTAAAAAGCCTTTTTCTCCCTCACTGTCCAGATAGAAGCTCTCAAGGCTATTGGAGTGGAAGAAGTAGTTCTGGCAATCAATTATCAGCCAGAAGTAAGGAAATAACTCTTTTTTATTCACCTACTTTACTTGAGGTTTGCAGTGATAGATACAATAAATCTTTATTTCTGCAGATAATGTTGAATTTCTTGAAAGAATTTGAGAAAAAGCTTGGGATCAAGATCACATGCTCTCAGGAGACAGAGCCACTTGGAACAGCTGGCCCTCTGGCCCTTGCAAGGAACAAACTTGTAGATGATTCAGGCGAGCCGTTTTTTGTCCTCAATAGTGACGTTATCAGTGAGTATCCACTTAAAGAAATGATTGAATTCCACAAGAGTCATGGGGGAGAGGCATCAATCATGGTAACCAAGGTAAAACACTTGAGTTCAGATATACTTTTAACTTCATAGGCACTTCATCAAGATTCTATCAAGTCAGTAGTTCATATATTTTCTTCTTCTAGGTGGATGAGCCTTCCAAATATGGTGTGGTGGTCATGGAAGAATCTACTGGGAAAGTTGAGAAATTTGTGGAGAAACCAAAACTATTTGTCGGCAACAAAATTAACGCTGGCGTTTACCTGTTAAACCCCTCTGTTCTGGACCGAATTGAACTGAGGCCAACATCAATTGAGAAAGAAGTGTTTCCTAAAATTGCGGCGGAGCAAAAGCTTTATGCAATGGTACTGCCAGGGTTTTGGATGGACATTGGACAGCCAAAAGATTATATTACAGGACTAAGACTCTATCTAAGCTCCTTGAGGAAGAACTCTCCATCAATGTTAGCCGTTGGGTCTCATATTGTAGGGAATGTTCTGGTGGATGCGACTGCAAAGATTGGCGAAGGATGTCTGATTGGTCCGGATGTTGCCATTGGTCCTGGTTGTGTTGTTGAGTCAGGAGTTCGGCTATCTCGATGTACTGTAATGCGTGGAGTGCGAATCAAGAAGCACGCTTGCATATCAAGCAGTATCATAGGCTGGCATTCTACCGTTGGACAATGGGCGCGTGTAGAGAATATGACAATACTAGGAGAAGACGTTCATGTGGGTGATGAAGTTTACAGTAATGGTGGAGTAGTTCTGCCGCACAAAGAAATCAAATCCAGCATTTTGAAGCCTGAAATAGTCATGTAAAGGTGTGTACTTGCAAATTAGTGAAATTCCTTTTTGAGAGCTGTAACGTAACGTAAAGTTGTCGTGAGTGAGTTTTACTAGTTCTTCCTCTTCATGGGCGCAGCATAAGCTCACCGTCTGCTTGTTCAAGTTCTGCGAGCGAAGGTTCATCTCCTTTACCAAGGGCGTTTCTTGTCATGGTTCCACAGAGTAATATTTTTGTGTATATATGGGAATAATTCATCGTTAAATTTTCTGTTTCTTTTTCCGAAGTAAGATTATTTGCTTCAGCTTCTTGATAATCGTCATTCATCACTCCTTCAGGAATTACCTTCTTTGGTTCATATTAAAATTTTGATGTATAGTATATTGAATTATGTATTAGAAATACAGAAGCCTAATATTCTCTGAAAATGGGGCAAAAGGGCACGAGTCTGCTGCAAACGTATAAATTTACAGAGGAGAAGGTAGGAGACCGAAGAGATGAAGCAGAGCCTTCCATAAGGTAATAATATTCTTTATTGGTTTTATTATATGGATCCTTCAAAATCTGGATCCTATTACATCCATTAATAGATAAAACTGCTGCTAAACTACCTGCTAAGTCACAGGGTCTCTGAATGCCATTCCGGAATATGCTTCCCATCCACTACGACACTACTTATCCGCTCTCCTTATAAATCTGGAGCATCTAAAGTCCTGAACAAGAGAGGATTTGTCCTTCTCCGTTGCCCCCATCTCTGAGTTGCGATGAATCGTTCAGTCTTGAAATCGAAAGGAGTGATTCAAAGTTATTGAAAATCAACCGCCATTACTCGGATATATGGGAGCTCCATAAGATATTACTGGCTCTTCTCTGCGTCTGCATGTTCAAAATGTTAGCACATTACTTATCTGAGCACGGCTGTGCGGTAGTGGGGTTTTGAACAAAGTTTGGAGGGTATTACCTTAGCTCCATATCCATCGGTTTTGAAGTTTTCTTGAGCTAGCTATTGATTGATTCCTTTGGGTGTGAATGCAAACTGAGTCTGATAAGGTCTGAACTGCTTCAACACGAGCTTTTTAATTGCTTGTTTCTCTATGTTTATTATGATGTCAAACGGTGAGGATGAAGTTATGAGTGTGGAAGTTCACATGCCCGAATGAAAATGATGAGGATGACGGTGAGGATGGTGGTAGTAAGGCAAATCAGTCAGTCTAGTATCCCGCTGGCGCTGGTTGTTAGTGTCTCTAAGAAGAGTGGACGTTCCCTAGAGCAAATCAGTCAGTCTAGTATCCCACAGTCTCTAAGAAGGATGGTGTTAGTGTCTCTAAGATGAAGTTATGAGTGTAGGAGTAAACATGCCTGAATGAAAACAATGCTGGTTGGTAGTAAGCCATTTTTCATACTACAAATCCCCTGCCGCTGCTTAAACACTGACAGGCCTACATGGTGGTTTCTGTTATTTTCAGATGCCAAGTCAACACTTCAATAGTCAAACAGTAAACAACAAAACAATTCCGAGAGTAATGAACCTGATCTGTTCAAATGGTCATTACTTCATCAAGATGTAAGACCTACAAGCTACAACTAAACTCTGGATTTCCAGTCCTTGAAGAAGGGTCCTCCTAAGCTACTAAACAGAAATGGCCAATATTATAGAAAAAACTAGCCGCTTCTGGAACTCTAATAATTAAACCACATTATTTCTGCAACTATCACACCCAAACTCGAAGAGAGAAGCTACTAACACTTATTTTTATACATAAATAGCCCGCGCAAATTGTTGGGCTGAAATCAATTCAAGAGTTGAGACTCAATCTTCACGCCCCTGTGGGTGTAAACAACACCTTTATCTCCATCCACCACTTGCCCACTTCCCCTAAGAATCCTGCAAATTTAAGTACAATGCTGATATTATACTTGCCTAGATATTGACATGTCATGTGCGGAAATGGAAGTATTATATGTGGACAATATTGAATCACTCAGAAGAATATGATTTGTTCATACCATCTGGTCGTTAACAGTCCTTCAACTCCTACTGGACCCCGGGCATGGATCCGACTTGTGCTAATTCCAACCTGTTACAAACAATAGATGTGTAAAAAGAAAGCAACAAACTTAATCGTATTGCTATCTGACAATTATAGGAGCATTTCGCACCTCAGCACCTAGACCAAATCGAGCCCCATCACTAAATCTTGTGCTCGCGTTATGGAAAACAGCAGCACTGCCATTAGAACATATAGCAAACAATATAAATAAGCTATCCAGGTGAAGGCACCATTATTCAATACAATCTGTCTCTCACGCGCTAGTGCTAATAAAACGAGAAGGTCATAAATGAATGGATGAAGCTGGAAGAATGCTAAATAAGGTTAACAGAAACACAAACCTGTCAACTTGACGTAAGAAAACTTCAGCAACTTCATGATCTTCCGTAACAATACAATCAGTGTGTCCACTGCCAGTTTACAGGAGAAAAAAAAAACCCTTTTATGAGCAACAGAAGTATTGATCAATAGACACAAAATGCATGCTCGCCTTCAAACATATATGAATAAAGATAATTAGCAATTTGAAATGCACTTTCATCAAGAAAAATATTAGCATGCCTTCCATGTTGATGTATATGATCGATAGCAGCAAAAACATCGTCCACAATTTCAAGAGTGCATGCCAATGAATTGTATTCATGATGAAACGTCCCTGCCTCAGGAATATTCAACAGGGAGCTCGACCTTGGTCCACCATTCAAAATAACACCTGGAAAAGAGACAATTAACTACTTTTTTAATTCATAGATGTCAAGTATTCCTAGAGTATCGAAGGTAAAATTGATCTGTAGATGTTGAACCTATGGCATCTATTTTCATCACTAATACTCGTTTTCCGTTTGTTCTTTAAAGGGATAAAGAAGTTTTAGTTAGGATTGTGCACTAATAACTTTAACACCGCCACTACGATGGATTTAGCGACCAAAAGCATAAAAAAGTCTGCACTGCAGAAATTGAGCAAGGCTAGACAACTATCCATTAATTCAGATAATACATGCATTCTGATGGAGGCAAGTCTGACCTTCAATGCGGAGATTTACAACAAGCTCATTCAGCCCACCCGTGTGGACTAAGTCCTGGTGAACAAGAAGTGTTTCCTGCAGTAAAGAAATAAGAGAATCAAAACAGAATCCAAATCAGGAATAAGAAGAAAAGAAAAAGAAAAAAAAAAGAATACTTCACCTAGGTACAAGATAATCACCCAATTAAGTGGAGATGGAATAAAGTAAAGTTAATTGATGAATGATATACCATTGCATTACAGGCTGCTGGATAATCTATTTTTGCATCCACTACAATTCTCTTTGCCATTTCCAAATCAGCAGACTTGTCAACATAAACATGGCAGATTCCATCTGTGGCATAGAAAAGAGCACATGTTTTAATAACCATGTCTTGTTTCATGAAAATAAAAAAGAACGTAAGAGAGATATATTGTATTAGAATGGTCGATCCAATCCACATTACCAGCGTGACCAAGAACAGGAATTTTGGTGGAATTCTTAATTTGAGAAACCAGTTTGTTGCTACCTCTTGGGATCACCAAATCAATAACGTCATCCAACTGCCATTATCGACAATTAATCACTTCAACTGAAGTATATTGCTTACTTTCTACTGAACTGAAGCATACTATTATCACATATTATTATCATTCCAATGGGGAAGCAACAATTTTTTTTCAATTACGTCATCTTCACTTTCAGGATTTTTACTTACAAAACTAGTATTTTTATTTCTAATTCTTCTAATCATATGGACTTATTAATTTTTAAATATTTTTTTTTTTAAAAATGATCCACCAAAACTTTAATGTCAATGCTTTACAATAATAAATGATAAGACAATGGAAGAACAAAAGCAATTATGAAATAGAAAGAAAATTATCAGGACTAAACTAGGAAAACTTGTAATGATCTCAGGTACGTCCTCAAAAGTCTTTTACTCTCCATTGACCCTATGATCACTAGTATAACTCAAGGTCACGAAAACGAACAATTCAAGAAGGGTATTCAACCCAATGCACCTTTAGTAGATCGGGTATTTCCTCCCTTGAAGTGACAAGTCCAATTATGGTCCCACCAACACTATCTGGAATGGCTTCCGTGATAACCTATATATAGTAAAAAGAAAAGTGAACTGATGTGCCAATGCCATTTTAATTTGATCATGAAGGAAATATGATACCTTGTGCAATATTGCATTTGATCGCCTTGCTTCCTTTCCCCCTTTTAAGAGAAGACCATTTCCACTCCGAATTGCTAATGAAGCTATCTATATAAATCACAAACCCAAAGGTTCATATTAACGGAAAAATTCAGCATTGTGAACACCCAATGGAGACAACTCTAAAATTCTCCACAAGCAATTTATACTAACCTGTACCAGAGCATCTGGACGAGACTCAAAAACAATCAATAGAACACCCAATGGAGACGATGTTTTCTCAAGAATTAGTCCATCTGAAACCTGAATGCAACAACCACCATCTCAAGTTGGGGAAAAATTTGAATGCCAGCAAAAAATTCAGGCATTCTGAATTATTGAAACGGTACTACCTTATCAACCATCTAACTAGAGTCAAAAGAACATTTTCCACTACTTTGAATCACAATTACATAAAAGTCCATAATTTGTTACCTCGGTCTTCTTCAGAACATGACCAATTGGATCTTCCATGTTTGCAAGTGTACGGATGGAGTTGGCAAGACTGGATATCTGTTCACATATACAATTAGTATCACTATTCACCTAGAAAAGACAGGCTTTGATATTTGAGTAGATGTGTAACCAGTGCTATGGAAATTGTTCTAAAAAAAAAATAATGCAATGATGTCTTGCCTTTCCAGGTTTCAGAGACAGTCGTGATACTAGGGCCTTTTCATATCCAGTCTGTTGAGCTTCAGCAACATCAGCTTCATTTTCAGCACTGATCAGTTTTTCATTTGCTTCAAGGGCATCAGCTATATCCAGCAAAATTTTTCTCCTCTCTTGAGAAGAGATTGCCTATGGAATATAAACTACGTATAAAAAATCATGCTAACTTTGCATACAAAGCAATGGGCAATTACCTGCAGCCTTCTTGAACTTTCTCTTGCTGCAACAGCCATATCACGAGCACCAACATCCTTTTGGGGCTCCCACAAATGAGCATCTTGATGGAAGAGGGTACCGATACGATCACCTTTGAGGACCTTGAGGATATTTGCAGGAGCGTATCCGCTTCAAATGATTATGGAAAAAACCATTTCAAATTGAATCAATATTCATATTAAATAAAAGAAAAAGAAATCTGAATGGAAAACCTATTCATCCTAGGCTACATTCGGTTTCAAAGAAGCAAGATTTTGTAAAGTAGGAAGCATTTCATCCTTTTTCACAAGGGCATGTGAAATAACATTTTTTATTTTTGTCGACCACATTCTGAGATAACCTGCCACTGTCTTGCAAGTATGAAATGGAAAACATGGGGTGGGTTAAATCTAGCAGTTCCCCCCCTAATTGGATAGTATAGTGCATAATATTTGTGGAATGATTATATTAGATATAGAGACAAGGGAGGGAGACTCCTGAGGCACTCATAAATGAAGCATACCTAGTGATAATAACAGGAATGCCAGCATATGCAGCACCAGTAGCAGCTTTAACTTTAGCAGTCATACCACCTCTTCCCACTCTAGACTTGTCCCCAAAGGTAATTTCACCTTGATGGCGTTCCTTAACATATGTATGGATTAACTTTGAGTGAGGGTCACTTGGAGGCCCACTATATAGACCGTCTACATCGCTTAACAAAACAAGGAGATCAGCTTTTAGCTCCAAAGCTAAAAGTGCTGCCAAACTGTCATTGTCCCAAAATATACCAGAAGAATCCTGAGAAGAGTTGTCAAAAAAAAAAAAAAAAAAAAAAAAAAAAAAAAAAAAAATATAGTGACATAAGTGAAAAAGACATCGGAAAGAAAAGAAATATATCCATTTTGTTTGAATTAATAAAGAGGCTTTCAATTACTTTCCACAACTACAAAGAAACTATTATTCAAAACTACCAATCCCAAAGCAGATCAAAAGAATGGCTAAAGAGCAAGAATCAAACCTCATACGGAGCTTTCCTGGTGCTGACTGCATCATTCTCATTGAAGATAGGAATAACCTTAAGAGAAAGTAATGATTTCACTGTATCACTAAGTTGACTTCTAAAACCTTTATCCCTAAAATCATTATCTGTAACCAGAAGCTGAGCAGATGTAACATCCAGCTGCCAAAATATTAAAAAGAATAAGTCAAACAAGTCCACTTATTGACAAGTCTAAAATTGCCAAGTAACAACGAAAGCACATGTCATATAAGGGTCCATGAGATAAACACAGTAGCAACCCAATAGCAATCAGCCAGAGCTAAACAAATAAGTTAATGAGCTAGAAGCAATTCTTGTGTTAAAAATAAAAAATAAAAAATAAAAAATAAATTAAGAGTGGTCATCACCTGACTAAATAATGTGTCATAGAGAGCCATAAGACTGTTTTGACCAACAGCTGCGCATGCCTTACCATCAAGATCAACTTGTGGTTTTTGAAGGTCAGCAAAACTACATTATTCATAGTACAATCTTAGAATATCCTTTTTTTTTCCAAGCAAAAGTGATCAAAACTTCCATTGGTTTCAGGACTCCATAAAATTTCATTGTCCCCCTAATCAATTTAGTTGCAACGTATCTGGCAAAAAATTACCTGCTATTAACAAGCTGCCTATATCGAAGCCTTTGACGACCAATACCAACAGCACCAGATGAAACCAAAATAACCTCAAATTCTTGTGAGTTCAATTCCTTGATCTGCATTCAGATCGAAATCTCAATATTGAAAAAAAAAAAAAAAAAAACAAAAGTTTCCAACCACTATAAAGTTGTAGAAGACTTGATTTATGAATGCCTGGTAAATACCTGCTCGCACAATGCTCCTAGTCTGCCTAAGGCTAATCTTCCATCACTTCGCGTTACCACCGCCGTCCCAACCTTCAGTGGCAAAAGAGCGACATCCAATGACGGGTAAGTCAATTAAATTATCAACGGTTTCTCTTCCCGTAGGAAGAATTGAGAAGTTGTACAGAAACCGAATCGAATCGGCAAAAATGCACAGAAATGGGCATTCAGTCGAAAACATTTAATAATCCATCCATCCATCCATCCAAATCGAATAATAATGTATGATACAAAAGACATCAGAATTAAAAACTAAGGCGTCGGCTTTCTCCATCCAATTGAAAACTGGAACTACAAATTCTAAGAAGAATAATGAAAACGTCCATCCAAAAAAATTCCAGTTCGAAATACAAACAGAACTGGCATGCGCTAAATTAAACCAATAGAAAAGAAGAACACCTGGAAATATTAAAATGTGGATGAAGGAAGATAAAAACTGAAGGTTTAACTTAGAGATACCTTGACAACAAGGCGCTTAACATCCCGAAGGAAAGCTCGAGAGCGATCCATGGAGTCCATAAGAACAGATTAATGAGTCAACTCGACCGAGACACAAAACAACTCGGCAGGGTTTCGTTGGAAATACCAATATATCTGAGAAGGGGCAGTTATGTATATATATAGAATGGAAATGGTAGGCGGAAGTGCGGAATCGGAACCGGGGTTTTTACTGATTTCAATTGTTTTTACTCGATTCTCGGATTATATTCGAACCGTTTTCCAGTGACCGGTGCAATTCCACACTCATATTGTTCTTTATTGGCTGCATGTTTCTTCGTCACAGAATCAGGATTGCGTAGGGCCTCCCAAAGACTTGTCACCATCCGATTTTTTTACACAGTTTTTGAGAAGACCAAAAAAATTAGAACTTTTACTGAAGACTGGCGGACATTTGGCGACTCCTCATTGAACTTCAAAACGGCGACAACAAGGCTCGACCGTAGAGGATTTCGCGTTTCTCAGAACATGCCTGGAGAGTCGCAATCCAAAACTGAAATTAATAAATAAAGAGAAGGATTGTTAAATTCAATGGCTGGTCCCAAAGCCGAAGGGCTAGGCCCCCAGATCCAGGCTGCCGCTGCTGCTGCTGCTGCTGGGGCTCTGCCTCTGCCTCTGCCTCACAAAGGTCAAGAATAAAGAATTAATTAGCCCATGGGAGTGGAGCATAATCTTTTAGATCCATCTGAAGATATTTTATTTTTAAAACATTTTCTAGTGGTTTTTTTAACCTGTGCTTTGTCAGGTGCTGGTTAACAGAAATCTGCCCAATCCAGAGCTCCCACGCAGCTGCCTACGCTCATCTATGGAAATCTTGCCCCTATGGTTTGCCATCTGCCGTCGGTAAACGACTGTTGATGGATTGGCGTAAAACCAGTCTTAAGAAAGAGGCATGCTTTTGCTAGTTGTATTTAAATTCAATCAATCACATTACATCAGTGATCACAAGTACATTCTCCGACAGCTATTTACAATGACGTGTCTGTGGTTGAGTGGAATACTAAGATGAAAATTTATAATCAAAGAAAGATAAACAGACTCCGCTCTCCTCAAACAATATTCATAAAGAGGGAAGCCCATCTGCGCACTCTGCAAACAATACCGTGAGCATGTTAGAGATTGTTGTTACGATAAAACCATCACTTCCAATCACAAAAACTATGACCGTCGACGTCGTTTTCTGTTGACCGCTTCTGTCATTCATCACACAAGTTAGAGGCAAAGAACTACCCACACCAACCAAGAGGAAATCGTTCCTTAGTTAAGAGGTCAGCACTCAGAAACAAAGCAAAGATAGATGGTCTGATGACAGCAACAAACTGAGAGAGCCTGCTCAAGGAAAGAACCACACTTTGATGAAGATTGCCAAGGCCATTTGCAAGAAAAATGCAGCAACTATCAGAACCGAAAGATCATTTCCGTCGATATAGGACCTCAAGTTCAAAGTAACGAAACTTGCTGAGGCAGCACCAGAAAGGAGTATAATGAACCATCGCAGAATTTCAACCGGGATGAGCAACAGAAACTGGAAAAGAAAAGAGATGTAAGAACCATGCAGTTATATTGCCCTCTGAAAATGAAAACATCTAGTCGAAGGCAACAGTATTCTTTAGTAGTCGTTTCTTTCTTCTTGCATGCTCATTACAATATCTACTAAGCTATGAAAACCAGAAATTCAAAACATATGGAAATAAATGAAGTAAAAAAGAAACTGAAGTACCAAAGTAAGGAAATTGTAAAGGTATAAAAAAATTTCAAATTCTGCAGAGTCATGTATGAAATTGGAATGGATAAAAGAGAACAGAACTGCAGTGAAGATTCCAGAAGCTTACAGAGGCCAGAATAAAAATGAACAGAGAGTATCCCCACAAGCACCAAAATCTTATGAGGTTAGAATTTGACCCCAAGTACTGAAGCGAAAAGTAAAATGCCGTGGGCACCACAATCGCGTAACCATAAACAGACCCTGCCGCCACATTCAAATAGCTGACATCAAAGCTCCATGCAGCTCCTTGATCACTTTGTTTTTGCATGAGGAAGGTCGCGCAGTTTCCAAGAGCCGCAAGGACAAAGACCAATGTAGTGGTGACCCACACAAGCCCATATCTAAGTCATAGAAAAATTCAATAAAAGGAGTTTGATAATCCATTTAGTTTCAAAAACAAGATATCCACATAGATTCTTGAATGAACAGATAGAGGCGCATAAATTTGAAAAAGAAAAAAGACACCAAAAGGTAGCCGTTCAAAATCTCACAGATAATCTCATAGCCATCAGAGAAACAGAGAATTTATTAAGATTAAGAGAGGGAAAAAAAACTTACAGATCAGGGTTTGCATCGATCTTGCTAGAAAAATCTCCACCGATGGGATACAAGGAATTAATCAATCTATTCATGACAATGTCTGTATCCACATTGAAATATTGAGTGTAAGACGATACACTAAACATCCCCCAGTTATTTGATGGTTGCTGCTGAGGATCTGCACATAAATAAATGTTGTCAATTGTATGGTTCACCAAAAGAAAAGAATCAACCCCATATAAAAATGCATGTTTGATATAAATTAGATCTTCAGGAGCCTTATAACGTGGCAGTTTATTTTTTGGAACAGGTTTTACTTCCCAATATCCAAAAACCTGCTATCTTTTCTGTATCTAGGGGGGTTTGAAACTAAAAGGTGGATTCAACCTTCAATATCCAAGGATTTTACAAAACATTGGATTAGATCCAAGAGCCTTGTAGTCATGATACACAACATTTTCCCACTCGATAATCAAAAGATAACAAGAAAGAAAAATCTCAGACATAAAAGGCAGATTAATTAGTTGAAACAACGAAAAACACATCCCAATCCCATATAAGTTAATGTTTTGGTTTCAGTATGTCCAAAACTAGCTAGAAGGGGAAATAAATTAATTAGATCAAACACAGAACCACATGTACATGGGAAAAAATATCATATTAAATAGTTAGAAGATCTACAGAAGTATATATAAAACCCCTAGTTGAGAGAAGCAACGGAAAATCCGAACAAATGATCTGTAATCATTATTTTCACCAATTGCACTCCTATCATAACACTATCCTGTAGCCTATTGGGAGTACATGACAAGCATTACCACTTGGACTTTCAAGAGTTTGATAACCTCTCCCTCTGTCCCCTCCATTAGTTGGAGGGAATGTCTGCATACTTGCTTCTGGTGCTGCATATAATTATGAAACCATTCCTTAGAGATAATTATTTGAAATTAAACAGTGAAATAGATTAATTTTTTGAGTGCGACTAATTAATGAACACAAAGTGAAATAAGATTACTAAGAAGAAGGTGCTGGAATCAGTTCTTACTTTTATGGTCTGTACCGTCTTTCTCTTCATTGATTACAGCCTATTGATCCACCAAAAAAAGATACATAAACATATGTAGACAAAGATGCTTTGAAAACGAAGACAGGGATAAAGGTCATAAATTTCAAACTCCAAACAGAACACGATAACATTTAAACAATCATAGATTCAAGGTGCAACCATAAAATAATTACAAACAATCCAATATACAAAAAAAACAGTAGCATATTAAGAACTGCAGCTAAAACTTGCATTACTTGGTATCAGAGGAGTGCTATCGTTGATTATAAAGCATAAAATAGGGGTAACATTGAATCTCCTCAATTATATAATAATATCGAATCTACCATATCACCAAAACGCATTTTTAACCTTCTAAATCCAGGAGGAACAAAATCTAGCCAGCTCTATATTTATTCAAGCTCTTAAAAAATCCAGCCCAGAAAAACTAGATGGCGGTTGAACATAGCCACTACAAATAAACACGCCAACTGCCAGATATATTGCAAAAGGCATCATTCAGAAGACGCAACAGCAAACATGTTTCCGCACTCATTTAATAACAATTCGTGGATGTTCATCTTTTTAGGTGCTACCAACGGTGGAAATATAAAAAATAACAATAATTTCCTGATAAGACTCCATACTAATTAGCAAAGAAAAACCTCGGTGGCCCCAAACGAATAGTCTTCCATTTTCCTTTTACTTGCGATGAATTCTCAAAAGCAGCATAACATATACGCGGGAAGCAAACAAACCAAGCACTTTCCAGCTTATTCATTATATTGAAATGCAAGTAAACACAAAAAATGTAATGAAGAAATCACAACCGATCACATTGCGAAGCAGATCAATCATCGCGAAGAATGACCCAGACATTCAATACTTCCCAATACAAATAGCATCAATCAAAGGTCAACTTAAGAAGTAGATAAAATAAAAGAAGCAAGCAAAGGCGTCTGGAAAGTGCGTACAGGGACTGAGCCAAGCAAATGGCTAGTGGGGAGATTTATGTAAGTCTCGTCCATGGAGAAAGAAATCAAGCACCAAAAGAAGAAAACGGCGAAATACCGAAAGGAAGAGGAAAAGTGAAACTGTTAGGTGGCCTCAGAAATTCATCGAAGGTACGAATCGACGAGAGATTGACTAAGATGGAATCCTCTGGCTTTGAGCCCTAATGTTGGTCGTTTCTTCGCATGGAAGGACAACTCACGGAGACACGGTCACAGAGGACAGTGACGGCCCTGTGCGACGTTGAAGATGGACTTTGCACAGTGGATCATGCATAAACCACGTGCCATCTTTTGCCGCCGACGGGTGCACGTTTGAGAACCCTTTACACACGTTCTGCAACAAATGGGCTGGAAATGGGCCCGCAGCGTTATAATGACCCTCTCCAGCCTTTTCGACCCTCCTTGGGAAAATGAAATTGGAATACAAAAAAAATAGAAGACGGTGAAAATTGTCTGAGCCCGGGTTCGAACCGGGGACCTTTAGTGTGTGAGACTAACGTGATAACCAACTACACCACCCAGACAACCTGATGACGTAGCATACAGTGTAATATATTTATCAAAGGTTAATTTGAAGAATAACTGCGTTCGAAGGTTACTTTATAATTTTGTTTTAAATAATAATGAAAAATAGCATGAGCTCTTTTCCATTGGAGAAGTATTTTTGTTACTTATTTCCCGTAAGTGTCTCCCTTTTCATTTACATAATTGTACATTATCATAGAAATTATTCATATATGAAAAACCATTAACAAACAATTAAAATGTTATGATGGTGGTACATTAGACCAATAAACTAATAAATGTCTTATCAACTGGGATTAATTTTTTTTTCTTTTTTCTTTTTTTTTTGTCAATAGCTTATATGCCATTGATGAAGATCTGTTTTCATCCTCGTTTGAGCGAGCCCTAGAGCAAATGATTTATAAGAAGCTAGCTATGAGAAATCTTTGACATTATGATCTTAGTTTAGCAATTGACATGCATAGAGTGTGCAAGCCACCAAGTCCACATCCATGGTCCACTTCGTAATGAAATCAAACCAAAAATCCTTGCGAACAAGAGTGGAAGTCCAAATATTGTGAGTAAAACTGTGAACTTCAGCAAGATTATATCAAAAGAAGCCTACAACTCAGCCGTCAAGATGACATATGCAGGGTATGATTATACTCTCTATGAGAATGTTCAAATGAGTTAACATTACACACATCTATTAGCAAGTTTTCATATTTCAGTGGACTGGACTGGACGGGGATGCTAAAAACGAAACTTGGAACTGCACAGAAAAACCTCACAGAAATGCATCTATTATCTCTGCTAAATGAATACACTTAGTGATTATATAAGGCTAAGAGATACAATATTCCTTTGGCTGAGCTGAAAACCATATTTCTGTACACGTTCAAAAAAAGCAACAAAAAGAAGAAAAAAAAAACATTCACCTGCGCGGAGAGCAACAAAATGGCCAAATGCACGCTGAAACAAAGACAAATCCCAACTGTAAACATGTAAAACTCCTAGGATCCAAGCAAATCTCGAAGCTGCTGGTTTTCTTTCCTTAGAGACTTCACCTCTTTTATCAGCTCAGCTTGATTTTCCAAAATGGAACTCGTCACACTTGACATTTCTATCTGTCCAAAGATTTCGGGATATTAAATAAATGAGACAAAACACTATCAAAAGAAAAACCGTGTTTGGTTTGGTGGTACATGAATAAAGTACCTCCTGCATATGAAATTGTCTCAGAATCTCTATATGAAGGTTCCTCATGTCGTCATGTATGGATCTCTGAAAGGAGTCGAGAGTTTCTTCCAAAGTCCGTTGAAAAAGCTGAAGTGTAAACGAATTTCCTTGTTGAGCATCTGGCTGCAATGCCTTTTGTGGTTGCAACGATCCTCCCTGCCACAAATAGTAACATCAGGGACCAACATTTTCCATTTCAAGTTGACAACACTTCATGCAAGAAACACCCATAAAAATATGCATGATTAAAAAAGCACTGGAACTAGTGCATAGAATAAGAAGTCCAAGTCAAACACAACATATAAAAACATTTAATTGGGAAGAGTATTCATACGTTCATTGCTGGAAGAATCCCCGATTCCGTGACAGATAATGTATCAAATTTAGATAAGTTATTCAAAACCTCTTCCCTAGTCTCTGAACCCATTTTCTTTGTTTTCGGTGAGCCCACTGGAAGCCCGTCACTGAAAGATGAAGTAGTGCTTAACCTCTCTGCATATGTAGAAAATCTACGAGGCAGGGTCATAGTTGTGGTCCAAGGTGAATCTGGGTTGCTCAGTCCAATGGTTCCTCTGGTACCAAGAGACAAAGATGCAGCAGTAGTAGATAAATGTTCCGGAATTGACAGTGAAACATCCTGCGAGGTTGCATCCTTTGTGCGCAAATTTGGGTAGCTGAAATTCAAATTAGTCAAGGAAGTGATGCTGCTTTGGCTAACTGATGAGGACGGATCTTGTAATCCAGAAATCAATGAACTTGATGTCTGACTACTTGAGCTTGAGCTTGAAGCCAACATCCCAAAACGTGACGGTAAAGTCATTGGCTGCCTCAGTTGGGCAAATTTATCAGATAGTTTCTCACCACCCCAAGCTTCTGGAGGAGTAATAGATGAGTCTTCACTCTTAGAATTTAGGGTAGAAGTAGGAGAAGAGCCCAACTGTCCTGAAGAAGACCGAGAATCATCCTGCCAAAAAATCAAGTATTAGTGATTAAAATCACCATTTCTCATGCTGACCCCAAAGGAAAGCTCTCGCCAGAATTTATTTGTTTAATCAAAAGAGCCTGAAATCATTAACCTCATATGTGAAGAATAAACACGTACTTCTCAATACGCGGCTAACAAGTATCATCATATTCACATTGTACAACTAGTTTTTAACACCACATTATATCGTGTTAAAAAGGGCTGGAGTGGCTAATACATGTTGATCAAGGGCACATTACCCGAACTAAAGCATCCTTGCTTCTTAGGAAACAATTATCAATTGGTTTAAATCTATTATAACATGTAGCTCTTCTGTTAATTTTGTCTTGAGCATTTGGTCTACCACCATAGAGATGAATGTGTGATCAAGAAATCTATATAACATAATTTCTACCACTTCGTGAGTAAATATGATACCAGAACCTAAGGTTGTATCTTAACAATCAGCACTATGAATGTCTAGCCTCCATATCTCCGAGCTATAAAGCAACAGAGATTGCTGAAAGGTGATCTAGGATTCTGAGTATGACCAAGCACAATGGGCATTTATTATGGCACAGTACAAGTGCATCTTGCATAGAAAGATCTTTCTTTTCTTAGATATGAAAAACAACATGCAGCTAAGAGAATAGCAACACCTGTTTGGAAGATGAAGATTTCCAATGAAATATTGGATGATCACCTGCCCCATCCTCAGTAGAAGAGAACCTCCTATTTGATGAAGGAAACAACATAGATAGAGGTTTCTTGTCAAACGGATGGTCCTTCTTCAGTCCATTTTGATCATCCCACAGCTTATCTAGTGACGGTGTGATTGGCTGAACATCCACAAGAGGAGAAAAAACCTCCATATCATCCTTGAAGTTGTAACTGGAGCGAGGAGCATGTAATCTGGCTAAGCTTCCCAATGGCCACAAATGGCTACGATGTGGTGTTTCCTCTGCCGTTGTGAATGTGCTGGAAGTTTCGGCCAGTGAAGCTTCAAAAGTTGGACCTGAACGGCCAGGATTCCGAGAACTGGATATTGTAGTAGACATAGGAATGGTTGATGTAGTCACAGAAGGAAGTGGGTCAGGCATGAGAATTGAGTCTTCAATGGCACCTCCCAAAAGAGCAACCTCAGCAGTGCAATTGCCTTCATTTACAATTACAGGTTTTAACCTCTGCCATGATAAACTTGTAACTGCCTGGATTGTACTGCAAATAATTAGTAAACCTAGCATGCAATCAATACTGCTTACAAATAATAGTGATAATGAGATTGAGCTAGAGGATTTGAACTTAATAAGCTAACGAACAAACGAAAATCATTTCATTGGCTATTTCCAATTTCTCCTAACATCATACGTGTTGAATAGATAAAAAGAAAGAAAAAAAAACCAATGATGGAAAAAAAAAAATTGAAATTGATGAACAAAATTTATGATTCATGAACCTACAGCCCGCAATGTAGCATAAGAGTAGAGAAAAATCCAGCAGAGAGGCACCAACTTTGGGAGCAGACAAGAATTCTGTAAAACACTGAGGGAATACCTCTGAACTACTAAAAGCACGAAGAACAATGTAAGGCTCTGGTTTCCCACGGACATCATAGAAAACCACACGTCCATTGCTTGTTCCAGCAGCAAGTATCAAACCATCATCTCTGAAAGCCATTGATGAGAAGGGTGCCTCATAAGCAATGAAAGAAGATGGTCTCCTTGATCCTGAGTCGTAAGTGTACAACTTCTTATCCATTCCAACACTAGCAAGAGTCTGTAATAAGAAGAAATAATTTGAATGATTTTACTCGTATGGACAACTCTAACCCTAAGAAGATTTTTGCTTCCACTTATCAATAAAATTCTAAAATATACTTGAGCAAGGTATAACTGATCAATCATGAATACGAATGAGACCTTATCATTAGATGGTGAGAAGCCAATACCAGCAGTTGGTGCAGAATGTTGTTTCTGCCAAGAAACCTAAACAAAAGCAGAAATATGCAACTCCATTATTCCAACATAACTTATGAAATAAAGGCTACTGTGAAACATAAAGAACAGAATGAAATATTAAGTCCATATCATAACATGTCAACACCGGAAAATAGTGAAATAAAGTGAGGCGGGCCACATTAAATTAAGGCCATGGATTATGGTTGGAACATTTAAACAAAATTTCTATTTAGTACCAGAAGGCAAGTAGATGGTTTTAAAAGGTCATTCATACTTCCAAGTACTGAATGGAAGATTTCAAAATTCTGAGTAGTTATCCATTAACAAACGTCGGCCACAATCTGGTAATTTAAATGACAAATAGTCTTGCCACACCCAAAAAAAAAAATCAAGGCAATGGAAATTTCATTTGTGTCCCCCTGATCTATTCAGGAGTTGAACAGGTAGGTGTAAAGATCTCCAGGAAAAAATTCCCAACTGATAGCAATAGAAACCATAATCCAAATGGGATCTATCCATCATTATTGAAGGCTTACAGCGGCAACTAAGGTAGTTCAAATGTCATAAAACATGAAATGTCCTCCAGATCAATTTGTTTACACTTTAAGGGTAAGTAACAAGCCATGTTATTGCTACAACAAGATAGTCGAGCCAAACCTTAGGGTTGCGTCCAGTTGTATCCCATAGATGTACAGTTCCATCATCACCTGCAGTCACCAAAAGGTGTCTGCTAATACGAGAATAGTCAAGCACCCTCAATACCTGGTCTTAAGAGCCATCAGAAAAAACAATTAATTGGAAAATCAGATCATCAAACTCTATAAATCTTAAATATTAACCAGGATGCAATAAACTTCGACAACCTGTTCATTAGGGTCTTTAAGTTCAGTAGCCCTTGCACCAGATGCAAGATTGTGAAGTATAAGATCCCCATTAAGACTGATTGAAGCAAGGTGCTCATCTTTGCAATTGTACATAGCACCTGTTATAGTATTGGTGTGTCCTCTCAACCATTTTATACATCGTTTTCTCTGCAAATCCCATATTCTAACAACATGACCACTCCCTCCAGTACACATGTACCTGGATACCTTGCTGCTGAAACTTATAGAAAATATAGATTCCTGTAGAAAAGTTTATCCATGCAGAAAGTAAACAATTAAACATCACTCGCCATACATCATTGGAAAATAAAACAAATTTGTACAGCATTAACGGGTGTTATGTTCAGAAACAAATTATTAAATCGTTTTCCTTGAGCTCCAAATATCCAAATAAAAAAGAAAGGAAGCGAAATAAGGTATTACTGAATTGAACAAGCAACTGACCTCTATGTTATCTCCACTATCATTACCAGCAATTGGAATGGTCCCCATGCTCTGACCATTCTTACGCCACAAGGAGATCTTTTTATCGTCTCCGGCACTGGCCACAACCAAATCTGCAAAAATTAAAACCCAGTTGAATCGAGAGAAAACAGAACCACCATCTCGATGCTAAAATATTAAAATATATAAAAATCAAAATCTAAAATGCTAACATAAGCAACGGTCCAGAACTCACTGAGGTCCTCAAAAATTCAATTCATACGAAAACAAAAGGCGAAACTTCCATTTCTATAAAAACGCAACTGCATAACTCAAGAAAAGTGATTGGGATACAGGAAATGTTGGAAATTAGACCAAGAAACTCTCAAGACAAAAATCCAATACGGGGTGATTCGAGTGGGAGAGGAAGAATCTAAGCGACTCACTGGTATGATTCCACTTCACTGAATTGACTTGATAACCCGGCGAAGGAGTGTAGCTCAAAGTGCACGGATCGCCCAGATCGTTGGAATGAACAGAGACATCAAAAAGTTTAACAGTATCTCCAGCAGTTGCAGCCAGTAATGCCATTGATGGATCCCCCGAATTCATGACTCGTCTGTGCAAAACGAAGCTTTTGGAACAGAATGCAGAGGAGCCACCAACCCCTCGATAACCCAAAAAAAATTACCAAGAATATAGAAGAAGTCGGAAATTACTATTCTCGGAAGGGAAGGGGATAGACAATATGAAGAAGAACGGAAAAGGGAAATGGAAGAGGATTTTCACATGGTTGTTTTCTTTTTCACTGGACTGAAACCCTTTTTTCCATTCCTTTTTTATTATTCTTTTCCCCTCTTTTTGCCCTTCTCGCGAAGGAGAAACCCTACCAGGAGACGCCGGGAAGAGAGAGAGAGACAGAGGGATGGAAATTTAAATGGTCGAGTATTAAATGGCGCCATTCTAATACAAAACTTCTTTTATTTATTTATTTATTTATATTTTTTTCTACATGATGCCCTATTGCTTACCTGCTTATATTTTAAATTTGTGAGACTGACGGACTATATTTAACGAGCCAAAGTGAATAATATATAGTGGTAGTGGACTTGGGTTAGGGTGTTACTAATAGTATCAGAGTCATATATCGGGTGGTGTGTCAACGAGGACGCTAGGTAATCTCTGCTAGCGTCTGACATTGGGTATTGTGCCGCAAGGACGTTGGGCACGATAGGGTTTGACCATTACAAATAGTATCAAAATCAGACACCGAATGTTGTAGTACCAACAATATTTACTAAAACTTCCGATACAAAAATAGAAACAAAATAGGATATTTTCATACTATCATGTTGTATGAATTGAAACAGTTCCCGAGCCTTCCCCTTGAGGAGGCAAACCCATTTGAACTTCGAACATTTATTACACAATCTGAACTCTGTTCTGCTTCCCCCTATGCTACTTGAGAATTAGTCAAGCAGAGGCATTCATATTCTATCTCTCATGAAATGGACAAATTTAAGAAGTTTTGATCTTAGAAGATTGTCATCTAAAGGTTTACTGCCATAGCTGGATCTGCAACCTGTAAACATTACCAAATAAAGAGAAAACCTTGGATAGAACCGACTGCTTGGAAACAGTTTTCACAATACAGATGCAACATTGTTGGAAAACTTTCCATTGCATTCAGTTTTGAGGTCAGCTATAGAACCGACGCCTTGAAAACCTTCAGTAGAATTATATTATAACTAATCCTACTGATCTATAGCAAGTTGTTTACAAAATGAGAAAAAAGTGAAAGTACTGGTCCAGACCAGTCCACCACTACCTCGTCTCCCTTCTATTGCCAAGCATGGAATGTAAATGCATATCAAGACTCTTACAACACATACACAACGTATCTAGATATTCTGCTTAAACTAAAACAATCGACAACTTTGGGTTTTTTACTCGATCTACTAATATCACCAAAGCATGGAAGTTCTACCGTACGAAGCACCTACTATTAACAGCCACACATGGATGTGGAAGCAGCCATAAGGCTACATTACTTAGCTTCCTCCCCATCACCACCACTGCCCCGACCACCAGCTGAGTTCCCCTGAGCATCAGAACCTGTACCTCCCACATCAGCGGAGTCCTGCTTGCCACCTCCACGACCATCGGTTTGCCCTGAACTTCGAGCAGGGCCGCCAGCACTAGCACCTCCAAGGGTACCCTCAGTATGATGTGCGTGATGCATGCCATTGTTAGCTCCACCCATAGGTCTTAGTCCCATTTGCCCTTGCATTGCTTGCTGGTGTTGTTGGTGTAGTTGCTGCTGCTGATCTTGTAACTGATGGGGATTGCCAAACTGCAATGGGACTTTTGGAGGGAAAAGTCCTGATTGCTGTGCCATCATAGCTGCCTGAGGGTGCTGCATATAATAACCCCCTTGCTGCATGGCAGGATGTGGGGCCATCTGACCATTCTAACATAGGTAAGTAGAAAGACTATAACACGTCATGAAATTAACAGAAACAGAGGCCTAGCTAATAACCAACCTGTGGAGGCATAGCGGGTGCCTGTGGCTGGGCATCAGCAATTGCAGCTAAATACATCAAATTCTTCTGAAGTTGAGCTTGGTACCTAATCAAATGAATCGCATTAAGTCGAGTACAAACTTATGCACACTATAAGGGATGGAATAAAACTCAAGTAAAATGCATCCTATTGGGAAAATTGAAAGCCACATATGACAAATAGTTTTAGGAGGTCAAACACATGAGAAGTCCATAAAATCACACAAGTGCATAGAAATACTACCTTGTATCAATTATGAAGTACCTACCTGATTTTAAGATCAGAAATGCATATTAGATCTGGATCCCTAACTATAAAAAGCAGACTTAGTAGCAAGATTTACAGGCGCATATAAAAAGAAAACCTGCACCCATAGACACCTCCAGCCTCTAAGCTCCAAGATAAATCAACCTTACTTTCAAGTAACATACTTGGTAAATCAATAATGACCTCCTTGAACTAAATGATATTAGGACCACAGGCAATTACATAAAATCAATGCACAAAATTTCCGATGAATCATTTCAAGAATCAACGCCACACACAACAATGTTGGGAGATAGGGGTAACTTACTGAGCACATTCAGCTAGTTTCCCCAGATTTTGATTGTCCAGTATGGCCAATATCAACTTTTTGTTTTCATCAAGATACTGCACGCGGTAGAAACTATTATTATTGATAACTTTATCTCAAACGTCTTAACAAGAATCAGTTATGTAGCACTAAATTAAATCTAAATTCATATTAGTTTATTTCGATAAACACCATGACTTCAAATATCCAGAGATCCAAGAAAGAAAACAGAGTTCAAACCTTATACAACAGAGGAAAGAAAATGTCAAGAAAAGCTCTTGAATCACAAACCACAGGATCTCCCAGCTCAATATCAAATTTGTAACTAGCAGTCCAGGAACCATGTTTCCAACAGAATTTTAATTTCTAATTCTTAATTAAATAAATCAATTCATCATAGAACATTTCAAGTAACCAAGAATAATAACCTATTGGCCTGGCCCCTAACTAACAAGAGATGAAGATACAAGCTTGTAAAAAAGAATAACGAGTGAACCAACATATGTTTCCTTCCTATGATTCAGGAACTCATTGAAAAGAGTTTAAAATAAATAAATAATGATCTCCATTACATTACGAAGCCTGCGTTATTAAGTTGTTTCCATCTGCAAACCTCTAGTCATTAAAGGAGCCAATCAAGTTGAAGCTATTAACTTATCAAGAACAAAAGCATTTGTCTTTCACTATCACATCCAGGGCCATAAACATAGTTCCATAAAATCAAACACACCATCGAAGGGAGCAGTCACTACAATACCATATGGGCAAAAATGAGCGTTTGAGTAGGAAGTAAAGAAGAAAGAGAAAATGCGACCTTTTGAATCTGTTCGGTGGTGATATTGGTGGGGGGAAATGAAGGCATCATAGGCATCATTTGCGGTGGTTGCTGCATCTTTGGCTTTCCTAAATATAAACCTTAACCCTGGCTCTTAGAAAAGAGAATTCCCAAGTCAGAAGAGATTCAAAAGCAAGAAGAAAGAGAGCCTGTTACCTTAATATAGGTATCTGAGGTTTGGAACCCCTGAATAAATCAAAACATGTTTCTAATTCTACCCCGTAAGAGATTTTTCTTCTTAATTTATACCTAGCCAATTTATATGCAATCGTCTCCCTATGTTAGTTCATAAGCATAGATAGTTCAATCAAGCTCAAAACTCATTAGTTTTCTATTTTGTGATAAGAATGACATGTTTTGTTCCTTTTTTTATTTATTGATTCAATCAGTTTTTTCCTCTTAGTTATATATTTTCATTTAGACTAGTCTAACACTAGTTGAAGAAGAAATCAACGGAAAAAAAAACTATTCAGTTCCTTCTCCGTGAGTAAATAGAACAGACCAACATAACCCAACAAAACAAAATAAAAAACAAGAAATAAAACCTTGAAGATCTGAATGAGCAGCGGCGGCGCGATCTCACCAACAGCGCGGGTTAGAGGCTGAACCACTGTTTCCGACAAAAAAAAAAAAAAAAAATGAAGATAGACAACTCTGATCGTTCCAAGTCGAGAGAGTATGAAAGGGATGGGCGGCTTTGATTTCGTGGGAAGGCTGAGACTGTGGGAGAAGAGAGTGCGGCGTGGCGGCAGCTGCAGAGATGGTGTGGGGGGCGGGGTACGGGGCTGGTAATGGGAGGAAGGAGGTGGCTGAAGGTGAAATAGGGTTTAGAAAAAATGGAAGTGGTGATGGTTAAAAACCATTTAAAATGCGTACGGAGAAGAAGAAAATATACGTAAGAAGATAAAGAAAATATAATGAATGTTTATAGATAAGGTTTATTATTTAATATATAAACAATTATATGGAAAACTATATAAAAGAACCAATATCATATTATAATTAAGTGATTTAAATCTAATTGTTTCATCCAAAATTATTTTGACGATATAATATCCTTAAAATGGGAGAAAAAGTCAGGACAGACAGGACAAAGAACATTAAATTATAAATGTAATAAAAAATATAATAAAAACGTGTTTTGCCTTTCCCTTTTGGAGTTTCTTTGTTTCACCAAACTCGACCGACGACTAGATTTGATTTCCTCGCACTGTTTGGAATGGGCCGGGCCCAATTCCCATCTTTTTTATAATAAAAAATATATTTTAAAAAAAACCTTTGTATTTTTATTATAATTGTATAGGAATAAAGTCTGAGGCGAATATATTCAGTATTTATTCTGAGGTAGAACTAGCCATTCTTTATCGAATAGCTCGAACTTTAAACCAAAGCCATCAACATTTTGATATATGTTCTTAGTAGCCATCAATGATCAAAAAGTATACAGATCCACGTTTCGTCTTCTACATCAATCTCAGCATACGGATGGATCATCAAAAGCCAAGCAGAAAGAGAGGCCAATAATTATAACCATGACAGACAAACCTGCTGCAAATTAAGTACAACTGATGGGAGGGAAAACAGTGAAAATATAGAAGTTTCTGCCTGTCTTTTGGCCCATCGACTCATTTTTGTGCAGTATTCTTCCTCATTTTCCATTTTGAATACCTCCCCCCGCACTCCCCTTTCACCATCAAAAGAAAAAAAGACAAAAAAGAAAGAAGAAAACGCAGCACCATTCTTCTTCACTTCACAGATACAATAGTGTGTTGAAGCTTTGCAATCTTCTACAATTACTTTATCCAGAGAAAATGAGTCAAATGCCTGCATTAATTAATTTTTAAATCAAATTCAGATTGCAGAGGAACAGCCAACACATCATGAGCAAATTCATGTTTCCATTTACCAAATCCAAAAAATGCGGACGAATATATAATCAGCAAGGCCAAACCCACTCATCTTCAAGGCACAAACAAGTTTCATCAACCTCTTAAACTTGTAATCCGTCATAGAAATACTGAAGGGAAGTAGCATGACAGAAATTCTCACTTCCCGTGACCGATGAAGAAAGTTCAAAATTCTCCCTCTCTCTCTCTCTCTCTCTCTCTCTCTCTCTCACCCACACTATCTAAAACAGACACTCCTCTATTCAGATGCCACATAACAGTTTAATCCAAAATTCACTTTACTTACCAGACAAAAGCAGTGTACATTACAATACTATGTTGGAGTTCGTGAGATCAATAGATAAAAACAAGGAAAGTTATTTTAATTGAATGAATTCCATATCAAAATTTCATATCAAACTCATAATAACAGCAACCTAAAGAACTGGCACAAAAATAGAAGTGGGAAATCGCTGAGATAGAACGTTATAAACCAATTTGGAAAAACAACACTACAAAGCATTTATGAGGAGAAAGGTGAAATATGTCAGCTGACCTTGGTTGACGACTAATAATAATTAACCTACAACCATCACATTTTCGTCGTCATCATGAACTTATTAGCTTTTTTCTCTGCAGGCTTTAGAATCTGGAAAGAGCACATCAAGTTTTCATCAACACTCATCATTGCACCAGCATTATCAAATTCACCGCAATAGTTGGGGGCTGAGAATATTGTGACAAGTTGCCTGTCAGCAAAAAATTCATAACCATCCTCCACAACCTAAATAAAAAAATCGCACCAGAATGAGGACCAATTAGCAATGAGTCACAAGAATAAACTATGGCAAGAAAAAGGGGAGGGGAAGAAGAAGCAGCAACCACCTGATGAGCACGACATACGAGATCCAGATCGTGCTTGGATAAAAATTCTTCCACCTTATCAGGACCAAAGGTGTAAGAGACTCCTCTATCATTCATCCCCCATCCTTTGACATCTCTACAAGGATCTGACCAAAGCAAATCACATAACAAACCAGTGTCTGGGATAGGTGTTGGCCTGCCTAAGCTTCTTATTTGATCCAAATTTGTAAGATCGGGGGAGAGACCACCATGCATGCACAAAATTTTGTCATCAATAAGAGCAGCCACAGGAAGACAGTTAAAACAATCAGTAAACGCCTTCCAGAGTCTCACATTAAACCGTCGCTTACATTCATCATAAAACCCATATATCCTATTAATTGAAGCACATTCATGATTTCCTCTTAAAAGGAAAAAGTTCTCAGGGTACTTGATCTTATAGGCAAGCAAGAGACATATTGTTTCTAAGCTCTGCTTGCCACGGTCCACATAGTCTCCTAAAAACAGATAATTGGCACTAGGAGGAAAACCTCCATACTCAAAAAGCCTTAGTAAATCACTGTACTGCCCATGAATGTCACCTGAAAATTGAAACAGTACACAAGATTAGAAGACCTAACACCATAAAACAATGTGATAAGAACATCAAGAAAGATGAAGCTAATATATATACTCATAGCTCAAGGAGCTCCATAGTCGAGTGCTGAACTTGTATTGAAATCGTATCAAACACCACCCTCTGTTAAATACTTCTCAACTCTCTTACCATTTTCAAATTAGACGGTACGGGAAATACAAGCAAGTAAACACTGTAATTGCAATTGAATTTAGGTTTTAAAGGGACTGGTAGTTTGCCATATCAAAACACCAGTTCTAGTATATTTTTCAGCAGTTCAAAACATCATGGAGTAGATTGTTACATAGAAGACATAAGGTCTGACTGCAGCCCCAATAGTGGAAGTGGCAAGAATTCTTCAGGCTAATTGAAAGAACATTACAACAAGAACAATTAAAATCAAAGTAGATTTGATAAGGAGAACGCGAAAAGAAAGAAAGCATAATATATATATTTTCCAACGGCCTGTCCTAAATTTGGTAAGTTAGCCATTCCACACAAAGTTCAATCAGAAAATAATAAACACAAATTTCATACTCTTTCTAAAACTTGGATTGAGAGAGAAATTTTCATTTCACATTTATCTAAAAACTAAAACCGGCCCAAGCATCGAAACAGAGTGAACAAACAAATAGCAAGCTCCCCAGCTCTAAAAAAATAATGATAACAACACTGAACCAAGAAAACGAAGAATAGAAATTTTACCTTAGGAAATAAAGAACAGCTAAAACGTCACAAAGATTCAACTTTTCTACCTATTACGATTATAAGTTAAACGAAGGAAGAAGAGGAGAGGAAATTTTTCTAGCTAAGCAACAAAAAAGCTCACCGCAAATTTTGATAGGGGCTTCAAGCTCGAGCAAATTGGGCTGCTGGATAAAAATCTCTCTGGAAGCAACACAAAGTTGTTTGATCTCATTCTCAGACAGCTGAACTTGCTTGCCCGGCCGAGACGATCGGACTTCGGTGAGCCGTCTAATTATGTCGTCCAGTACAGCGGGGTCAATACTTCCCTGTCCTTGCGAGGCCATTAGGGTTTAAGATTCTCGGATCCTCTTCCTTAGATAAAAGAAAAGAAAAAAAAAAAAAAAAAAAAAAGAACCAAGTGCAGAAAAACCCTAGCAATCGAAGAACCCCAAAACCAGCAAGAACTTGAAACGCCTTTCTAATTTTTCCTTCTTTTTACTTTCTTTCTTGGTCGCCTCTTTGCGATTTCTATCTTTCTATAATTTCCTCAAACAAATAAATAAATAAATAGAAGTATTTTCTCGGAAAGCGAGAGATTAAAATAATATATTTTATTTTTGTCCAATGTTATTATTATTAAAATAATATCTACCTCCGATGTGGTGGTGGAGCGGCACAGGACACAGCTGCCGTCTATTAGCGGTCTCTTCTAGTTTAAACTATTTTTATTAAATTTGTACAGAAATTTCTGTCAACCCTTTGAACATTACTAGCAAGTTAAAAAAAAAAAAATTAATTAATTAAGAATATATAATGAAAAATATTTTTAAAAAAATAAAGACAAGAAGAATTAAAAAGAATTATGATGATGATGATGATAATAATAGAAGAAGCTACATCCTGGATCAAAAATCTCTCATTTTCCACAGAAACAAACAGAAGAAGTTCAGATAGAAATTGAAGAAGCAGTCTGAGTTACTTTTCCATCTATAAAAGAAAAGGGTACCTCTCTATTCATCGTGCCTTATACAACAAAAACTCTTTTACTGATTTTTTTTTTTTTTTGTTTTCTTTCCCCCAAAATGGTCATCACAAGATCAATTAGAGCAACAACTTCTCTTGTTGTAGTTGCCTGAGATATTAGCGACGTTGATGGTGGTGCCGTGAGGGATGCCGGGGGTGGACGCGGCCTCCTGAGCTGCCAAAGCTTTTTTGCTAATGATGTGGTAAATGTCAAGCAAAATGGTCTGGAAAGCCTTCTCGACGTTCAAGGCCTCCAAGGCTGAGGTCTCGAGAAATGACAGCCCTTCTTTCTCTGCCAAAACCTGAGCATCTTCCGCCGAAACTGCCCGGAGATGGTTCAGATCGGCCTTGTTTCCGGCCATCATGATCACGATGTTGGAATCAGCATGGTCTCTCAGTTCGCGTAGCCATCTTTGGACATTGTCAAAGGTTTGTCTCTTGGTAATATCATATACCAAAAGTGCACCTACTGCTCCTCTGTAATAAGCACTCGTAATGGCTCGGTATCTCTCTTGCCCTGCTGTGTCCCATATTTGGGCCTTCACTGTCTTCCCCTCTACCTGTTTCAAACCAATTCTAAACAATCATCTAATTGAATACAGAATCCATTTCTTCTCAATTTCAAAAAATATGAAAACAAATCATCCGACTTCCTCCATCCATTGTTCATGTTCACCCTACACCTGATTTCTGTATTGGTAAATCGTCAAACTTAAACGCTCTTGGTTTAAATCCGTTCGTAAACAATTTGTAAGGCAAGAAAAATGTGCGTCAATATCCATCCTTCAGATTCGAACTTGTAAATGAGGAGAAAATCTTCAATCCAGGCTAGTTAATGCAATTATGACAGCGTTCATTAATTTATTCGAGTTCGTCGGGATCGAACCGAAATTTCCTGATTTAAGATTCTCATCCGTCTGAATCAAACTCCTCGAATTGTTAATATTAAGTAACGATCAAGGATATGAAAGTAATTCGTTGATCTATATGGAGGACACTATACTTGATACTAATATGGATATGACTTCGATTTGAGTGGGAAAAAAGGAATAGAAAATGGCGGTAGCGTAGCCAACCTGCAAAGTCCGAGTAGCGAATTCAACTCCGATTGTTGACTTGGATTCCAAACAGAACTCGTTCCGCGTAAACCTGGAGAGAATATTCGACTTTCCAACGCCAGAATCACCGATCAACACAATCTTGAAGAGATAATCGTATTCGTGATCCACCTTGTAAGCCATTTGATGAAATTCCTAATCAAATTCGGAGCCTAACACCTGCCAGATCCAACAACAAACGATTCAGAACAAATAAACGCATTAGCAATCGCATTTTCTGAGCATAACGCCTTGGAGAATTCGTTTGATTGTGGAGGAATGGTAAGGTTTGAAGACGATAAAAGAGAAGAAAAACAAAAAATAAAAATGGAATGAAGAACTAACCATAAAGAAAATGGTGAATAGATAGGGAAGGGAGAGTGGTAATTGGATTAGGAATTTTTTGAAATTTCTTGGAAATTTTATTAGCGAGTTTTAAGGAAAATGGCAAAAAAGAAAACCAGGGATTTTACTGAATCAATGAAAACAAAACGGTATATCGGAGGGAAAGGCACTGAACGCGGCCCTTCCTGTGGCTCACACTTGAAAACGACTATTTAAAATAATCGGTCTTCATTCCAACGACATGACGTTCTTCAAAATGGACAAAATACTAACCTCACCCTTCAACGACAAGTCGGACTGAAACCTTCAAAAGTTAATAGAGATAATAAAAAACAACTCGCCGTTGCCGGGGATCGAACCCGGGTCACCCGCGTGACAGGCGGGAATACTTACCACTATACTACAACGACTTGGTGATTCCTATTACAACAAAAAACTTATTTATTATTTTTTTAAGATTATTTTCCAAATGAGAAAATTATTAAATAATAAATATAACTATATATATATATAATAGAATGAAAGTAGGAGTGTTTTCTTTTCTTCTATTTTATAAATTGAAATATATATCAAATATAAAACAAATATTATATTATACTTTTTGTAAGCTGAAGAAAAGAGTTATACATTGGTGAAGAACAAATGATCACAAATAAGCAATTCTAAAAAACCACGTTCTATCTGCTGGCTGCCTATTTGGTCCTGTCAGCGAGTAATTTGCTGCAGTTTATAACGTTTTGATCTGCAGAAGAGCTCTTTCTCTGTTCTGAACTTTCATTAACAACAATATTCTGAATTGAACCAGACCCTTCGCTTGAATTTGTGCAAGTTTTCGCTTTCGTCTCGACACCGAGATAGTTCGTCAAGGCTCTTTTTACTCCGAACCCGCGCCGGGGAGGCTTGCTAGTATTGTTGTTGAGAACTGGCGCTCTCCTCTCAGTCTTGGCAGGACTAACCAATGGAGCTGGCGAAAAGCTTGGAGTAGTGGATGTGAGTTTGTATGGAGTGCTTGAGAAATGCACCGAGTAAGCAGCCTTCTTGTGGCCGACTACGTTAACCGTGGCGACCGATGTCAGCCTACCCGAATGCTTGGTTAAGTCGTCGACGTAAAGCAAATCGTCGATTCGAGCAATGATGTTGTATGCAGTACTCTCTAGAACCCTTGAGTAGCTTTCAAGAATGGACTTTCCAACATCCTGAAAACTTGGAAATTAGAAATGGATCATAATTGACAAAGTGGAAGAATGAATGTTTTTACCTTGTTGAATTGGATCTTGCTAGTGTCTAAAGTAGTTTGTGTTAGAGTAGGAAACCGCTGCTTCAAAGAATGCAAGAAGCCCTCAGCTCTTTCTGCTAAAAACTCTCTTTTGTCACCATCAATCATTAGGTCCTTCACCATCTCCCAAGATGATCTTGCCGAAGAACGAGTTGGATTGAGTTGGGGTTTCGAATGAGCTCGACGCCGCCAAACGTAGATTGCAGCCTCGACACGGTTGGCAACGTCAAGAGCGACATGATCCGAGGATAAGTCGAGGCAGTCAAGCAAGTACTCGGACGAAAAATGCTCCGACGTAATATACCGATATATAACATCTCCTAGACAGGCTCTCCCATTCTGAAAACAAAAGCTTTAGGATTATGCAATTCTTGAAAGTAAGCTGTTTTACACAATGGCATCCAAACCTTAGGAAGAGTCTCCAAGTAAGATTCAGGAACCTCCATGTCATTCAAAGCAATGTTGTTAATGGCGATTACAGCTTTCAATATCTGGCTAGTACAATCTCTAGTATGATGCAATTGCTTCCTTGAATCTTCACCGAGACCGCCCACCGGGACTCGGGGCACTGGAAGCCACCACTTCTCCTGCTGTCTCTGAACTATCTTCCGAAACGAAGATGATCCATCGCCATCAGATGATACGATGCCTTGATCGACATACCAAAACTCGGTGTCCGTAAAACTCTCTAGAATTTCCTATAAACAATGCCAAGGTTATCCTAAATGGGAATTGAATCGCATAATGTGCAGAAAAAACAAGGCCAATCTTACAAGCAGCATATTGTCCAATTTTCTGAGAGCTGGAAGGTTGATGAAGATATCAGATCTAGGCCTGGAAGTCATAACCTACAGAATAAACAGTGAATATCATTCGCACCAAGCCAACAGAAACTCGTGATATTTGAGTGAAAGCCCAGAATGGAAAGTCCAAAGAGCACAATATCGGCTAGCGGTGGCTCGACTGTTTCGACCAAATAAGTAGAAAAATTACCTCCAGTTTGGTTCCATCAGGGAATGTTTGGAAAGAGGGGATTAATTCAAGTATGTGGCCACTGACACAGAGAAGCCACTCCATTTCTCTTCTCCACATTGATTTCTTCTCAGTTGGCAAGGGTTCAAGTCTCCAAAGTTGCCCAAAAATGGTGGCTTCAAGTTGCACAAAGAACAGAATAAATACCCATGTAAACAGGAAGAACACAAAATTTCATAAATGAAAGCAAGAGAGAGGTTACCACAAAGATTGGTAATGGAATTTGAGATGGCCAAAGCAGTGGAAACCCCTTTTCCAGAACCTG
The DNA here is from genome assembly GCA_033971965.1 of Cucurbita ficifolia. Taxonomy (NCBI): domain Eukaryota; kingdom Viridiplantae; phylum Streptophyta; class Magnoliopsida; order Cucurbitales; family Cucurbitaceae; genus Cucurbita; species Cucurbita ficifolia. The sequence goes on from CM066976.1 coordinate 571,312, forward strand.
ACATGTCTTCTCCAAGCAACAGTTTTGCAAACCTCTCCTTCATCATCTCCATCTCTGTTCAAAAATTTAAACAAAAACCCCATCAAAACATACCAAGGAATGATTTCGCTGAGTGCACAAGAACGATGACAAATCAAACTAACCGGAAACTTTAGGGACCGTTTTGTTTAGCTTTGAACCATTGGAATTTGGCTTTTGTTCTCTGGAGCTCGAAGTTTTGGAAAGCTGAGCCTTGCGAATCGGCCAGCCGAGTTGTGGCGGTGAAGAACAGTCCACAGCCTTCAAGTCGTCGGCGGAATTGTCGGAGCTGGACCTGCTTGAGCTGCTCTCCCCAGATACTGCACTGGACTCTGTGAACGACTCGGTTCCAGCTCCATTAGAACCAAATTTTCGAGCTTTTTCGCTTCTCTTGACCGAAGCTTCCATTTTTGAAGCTCAAAAGGCAAAGAAAATATAGATGGAAGAAGATGATCAAGAGAATTGGTGAAGTGGGTCTGAGAAAGAGTTCATTTTTTTTGCTGTTTCTTGCTTCACTTGTATCAGAAAGAAGATTTTGATTTCAAATTTGTAGCTCTCTCTTTCTCTCTCTCACTCACTTTCCCCAAATTTGATTTTAAAGGTAACTGCCAAAGTGGCACAGAACAGGCCAACGTTCAAAATAAACAGCGTTAACAAATTTGTAAAATTGCTGCAATCCTCGGTGGATGTCACCTGCCCCCTCTGAACCGAACTTCAAATTGGAAGAACTTCTCGTGCTGTTTGTACTTTAAAATAATTTAAATTAAATTACAAGTTTAATAATGTTCTGGTGAAGAAATTTTAAAGATGTTCAAGATATTACTTTGATCAAAAAGCAAAAAGGAACTAAAGTTAGCCTTATTTTGAAATGTAACCAACGGTACAGATTAGACTTTATGTTATACCGATGTCTTGATTGTTTTAGATTTGTAGGGTTCAAACGACTGGGACTTTCATTTGAATCAACTCCTGAAAAGTTTCATTTCACACTTTTTGGACTAAAAATAATAATATAAATTTGTAGCCGTTTGAGATGAGAAATCCTTCACTTTTGTGGTTACTTTTTACAAAGTTCATCATCAAATCCACTTCCTTTCCCTCCATTTGCATTTCAATGTTGCTTTACCTGTACCTTCAGCTGAAAGCTTAGAATGTTGTTTCTAAGATATCAAACCACTCCTCTCAAAAATTCTCTGTATTTTCTTTAAAAGAGGTTGGTTTTATCGAAACGGTTAAATCAAGGATCTATGCAAGTCGGGACTCGTCTCCCGCCAATATTGGATCAAACAATAGGGAGCCCTAGTCTTCCATTCGATTTGGTCCTAAGAGCGGTCAAAGTCACCATACGTATTATGAAAGGTAGGTATAGTTGAGGGGTTACACGATTTCATCTATATCGAATCTGAATATCATAATAGCTTATATAGTCATGATTCAATTCTGGTCCTTCTTTCTCATTTTTCGGATCTGATTGGAACAATGGAGAAGTAGGTAGAAGGAATTTGAGCGCCGATGTAGCTAACAGCCACCTTCATAGTCGATTCATTAGGGTCCATAGGTGAAGCAAAGAAAGAAGATGACCTTACCCAGTTGTGCGTTAAGTAATTACCATTCCGTAGCGGGTACATTATAAAAAAAGAAGATGGATTCCCCTCCCGAAGATCAGTCGGCTATCCAGTTTTCGTCCCAAGTTGATAAATGCAAATCAAATCCTTCGGTATGATAAACTCAACCTTATAGTATCTATACAATTAAATTTAGGTTATATTATAAATTTAATATTTATACTTAAAAGAAAATTATAGATAGAGGCTATAGCTTGAGAAAACTTTGGTAAAGAATTAATAAATTTTAGATTACAAATTTCATCTTTCCCGTCTCCATCGCGTCGCGGACTCGCAGCCACAGCCAAAGCGCTATTTGCTTCTCTGCTCTCCGATCTTCCTCCAGGTATACACATACCAACTGATTTCTTTCTTTTCTCTGATCTTCATCTCTACACCGGAAATAATTTCAAATCCATTGGGATTTTGAGATCCTTCCAATTCCAGGACTTCCAAACAGAGGATTTAAGGATTTTTGCCCTAGTATAAATTTCTTGGTGAATGGTTTAATGTAAGTTTCTGGTTTAATGTAACTTGCTGCTGCATTTGACTGGTCTGTGCGTCTCCCACGTTCATTTCTTGTCTTTGCTTGTTGCTACAACGTTATTTATGTTGCTTTTTTAGTGTCATTTGAGGATTACAAAATCATGCGGAATTCATAGAAGATAGTGCAAAATTACAATAAGCAGAAAGAAATTTAAGCAACTACTGTAAATGTCTGGTATGGTGACATCAAAACCTCTTGATTTCAAGGCCGCTGAGTATCACATTCATTGAGTGGCTTAGACGACTCTTGCTAACTTAGAGATTGATGCATATAAACATCTTCTCGAGGAGTTCCTTGAAGAAAAACCTTAAATAATACCTAATTGGCAAACAGCCCAATAAAAATGGCACCCTCAGCCAAATTATCAGGTCTCTTCAATAGGTTAAATAAGCTTTACAATGAGCTTATAATTAGGTTGAGGATCTGGTTTTCTGCAATGCAAGTACTGTATTCAAAGACATGGGATCAGAAAATTGAATGCCCGTCCATAGGATTAGGATGTGGAGCACAGGCTATCCATTTGAGCGGGTAAATGTCTTTCCAAGGACAGTGCAGAACCTTATGCGGCATGGTTTGAATAACTCCAAGTCTTTTGGAATGCTACAGAAGTTTGGAGCTTGTAGTTGATGTTAATTGCTGTAGTTTTTGCATTATAACAAGATGGATTTGTTATAATTCTCTTAATCTCTTCACGAGCAAGTTTGTATCATGCTAGAATGTCCTGCCCTCAATCCTCCGTTCCAACATTCCTTACACAAGCCCCCTTATCTTGTATGATCAAAGCACAGCAGACAGCAGACAGCAGACAAGAACATCATGGTCAGTACAAAGGATTCCCCAGACAAGAACAAGGTCAATGGGTGCGTGGAATTGGACACTACTACTAGAGGGTTGTCTGGTTCAATGAAGATAGGTTTGTTGCTCCTCGATGATTGAGCTTCTCTGGAATCTCAGGAGGCAGAACAAAGTCATTCAAGGGGCAGCTAATTGGCCTTATCTACGCAGCTCAATATTCAAGACTTCCTCTCTTAAGCTAGTATGCGGGGAGAATATCAACCATATTTATTCTTATATGATCATCAACCTGACACGTTGAGCTAATCAAGTCATTAAATTGTAAAAGTCAAAGTAGCGGTGAAATTACTTTCTTATAAGTGATTTGATTCATCGATAGGGGACCCTCCCATACCATAGGAAGTTGTTTCTTAGAATGTTGTCGTTCAAGCACAGGTTGACCATTGATTCAATCAATCATCAAACCACCCGATCTTGCTACTAAAAAATCAAAGGAGCACACAAAGTAAACGAAGAGACTCACCAATATAGATAGATATAAATCAATTTAATATATTTTGTAAATTTTTTAAAATAATGAATAAATTAAGTATTTATTGGTAAAAGAAATTATTATAAGTTAGTAGGGTTTTGTTTCTATATTTTTGTCGAGAGCGACGGCTGCATTCGATTTTTGTGCTTATGCTTTTTGGCGGGAGTTTTATTTTCTTCATTTCTATTTTCTTTTTATTATTTTACTTAAAATCAATCCCAGTCTTGGCCCCACCACCACATACCACTAATGCATCTCTCACGCGCTCTCTTCCTTCCCTGGCTTACACTCACCAGTTCCTCATCCCTCCATAGATTGTCCGGTTTGGCGCGTTTTAATCACGCGTCAGCGAGAGCATGTGGTCGTTTGTTTTAATAAAATCCCTGATTTTGACTGGTCTTTGCATCTTTTTTTCTAATCTCTGTTGTAGCCACAACCATACACACAGATCCACTATTTTTCCCCCAGTAAACCCTGACATAAATATTTTCATTAAATTAAGTTTATTTCATTTAATTTTCTGCTTCTGTAAATTCTCTAAAAATAAGTGAGTTTGAGTAGAAATACTTTGGAGTGGACACGTATATGAAAGTATGATTATAGATACTAAGAAGGGAATAATTATAAGATTAAGATTTGTTGATGTTGTTATTATTTAGTAATGAAATTTGAACATAAAATAAAAAACGTAATCTTTTAGAGAAGAAGCTACTAAAGTGTCCATTAATGGTGAACTTTATAGGGATGTGTGTGACACTGTGAATGAGTATACAAAAATTCAAATTACAGCCTTCCATCCAATCAAGTCAAATCAAATCATTCTTTCCTCCTACATTTTATTTTTATAATTTTTGCGTCTTAACATATTTATTAATATAATAAAATGTTGTTTGTATATATATATATATATAATTTATATTATTGATTATTATTACTGGGGTCGTTGTGGATGTCCTACTACTACCGGAGTCAGTGTCCTTTTCGGCAGGTAAACCTGGTTAAGTCCCCACACTCCACATTCAAATTTTTATTTTCAAATCTAATTTGGCGGGAATTTTATCAAATCCAGCGGATACTCCTTTTGGGGTCCGCTACTTTATCCACACCCCAAAAAGAAAAGAAAAAAGGAAAAGAAAAAAGAAAAAGAAAAAAGAAACAAAAGGAAGGGCATATCCGTTAAAAGGGAGGGGGACGGGGAGAATAGGGTTGGCAGTTAAAGTGGTGAATGTGTATTGGTGCCACGTCAGAGATTCAGATTGTACATACCGATTAAGGCTGGGGATTGTCTCTGGTTACCCTTTGTGGCGCCCATCTTGTGTGCCACCCACAGATTTTATATAGGCGCCACTTCACTCTACGCTTGCCCCGGTCCCACATCCATGAAAATAAAAATACGTTCTTGTTTTCATTCTAATATTAGAGTGCAGCAGTTTCTTTTTTCAAAATAAATTACAAAAAGAAAAGAGGAGGTTAAAATGGTAAATTTGGAAAGCGCGCAGTTAAAAAAGATTACAAGATTAAAAGATTAAAAGATTTAGGACATAAGGGTGCTTTCCAGTTGTCTTCACATTTTATTAAACCTTCCTCTGCTTGTCTCTCAATTTTGAAGTTTGAATTTGTCAACTGTTCCCCCAAATCCAAATTTGAAGTTCTTTCTACTTCCCCTAAACATTCCCTCTCTTCCTTTGCCTTTTATCCCTTCCTTTGCCTTTTATCCCTTCCTTTGCCTTTTATCCCTTCCTTTGTAGGGTCACTCTCTCTTCCCCCTCCTTTATTTAATCCTCCTCTCCCACCCTCTTCCTTTCCCCAACTTCTTCTGCCCTCCATTCCCACCTCTCCCATGGCCACTTCCCTTCAGCCCTCTCTTTTCACCTTCCCCACTGAGTTTCCCTACCACTCCGACTCCTTTGCCTCCTTCTCTGACCTCAACTCCCCCGTGGAATCGGCTGTTAGCTCCACCGACTCCACGGATAGCAGCGGTAGCGACGACGATGATTTCTTTGAGGCCTTGGCTCACCAGTTTGCATGGACCTCCCTCTCTGAAACTCACAAATCCACATCTCCCTCCTCCAAAGCTAACAATTTTGAGGTACCCTTTTGGTCAAATCTTCGTTTCTACACATGTTTTAGGTGTTTGGATAAGTTCCTGATTTTACTTTTTCCTTTTTTTTTTTTTTTTATGGGGTTTAGAAGAAGTATGTCAAAACTGGCTCTCCTCAGTCGACTTTGAGCGGGATAGACACCTGGTTTCGCTCTGAAACGCCTTCTCACGTGCAATCGCCTCCCTTGGCGGTTGCTGGGGATGTGAACGATGCTAGAGCCCTTGTACATGCTGCTGCCATAGAGGCTACTAGGTTGAAGATGAGCCGCGGAACAACTCTGTTTCACACTAATGTTCCTTTTGTAAGGGGATTTGTGGGTGCTCGATCTTCTGTTCCTGTTGAATCTGTAAATGAAGTGGATTATGAGCTGTTCTCGAATCGTAACTGTGCGCGGAATTTGGCTTTTGCGGCGCAGGTAAATTATTACCTATGTTCTAAACCTAGCATTTTAACAGTTCTGTTCTCTTTTTTTCATTATGGGCCGTCGAAATATTTAACTCTCCTGTTCTACAGGCGCAGCAAGTGAAGCGGGATCTTGTGTTACAAGCTCTTTGTGCCTCTTCTTGGGGAAGACAAACTAAGGCCGGCTGGTCGGCTCAGCCACAGTGGAAGCCATTGTTTCGAAACAGAGAGGGAACTTTTGTTAATGTAAGGGGCCGGTGCAGTGGGGGCAGCGGCGATTTCTACCATTCCCCATGGCTTCCGCCACCCCGACATCAGCCGCCAACGCCCAACGCCTCCGCCGCCACGCGTTGCATTCATCCCGGCAGATCTGGCGTCAAAAGGGCTTCCTCCGGAACCGGCGTTTTCTTGCCCCGCAGATATGTGAACCCTTCAGAATCCTTTCAGAAACGAGGTATTTCACAACTTCCCTTCGTCTTAACAATCACATGCGTTTCTTTTGTTTTCAACTCCATCGCCTATTCAGGAAGCCCAGCCGTTCGATTTCCAGAGGAGACGAGAAGCCCCATTGAAGCCCCACTAAACGATTTCCGATCGCCAGGCTTCAGTAAGCAAAAAATTTCCCTAATTTTCACTACATGGCTTAAATTGAAACTCGTTCTGATGGGGTTCTTCCGAATTACAGATTCCATTTCATCCCGGAGAAACAACCCGGTACTGCCACTGGCAAGGAGTTTCCGGGGAGAGGTAGCCATAAATGAAGAGCAACTTCAGCTACCTCAGGAGTGGACATATTGATGTTGGCGAAGCAGACAAAAAGAGTGAAGAAGATGAAATTGTTTTGTAGGGTTTAGGGATAAAGAAGGGGCATTAAAAGTAATTGAAAAGGAAGATTTTTAAGTAGCAGGAGGAAGCAATAAGTCTGTAATTCTATGGTTAATAGTGTGATGTTAGATAAAAGTTTTGTTTTGCGAGGGAAAAACATGTAAAACCCTTTACACACTGCTCTGTCGTATTAATGTCGAAGGGATTAGGGAAATGGTTTAATGAATAAATAAGACACATATGTTGGGTTTTGTTCAATAATAGAATTCTATTATTAAACTTTATTTTAAATTTGAAATAGAAATAATGTTGGCGGTTTTTACGTTTGATTCACAATTTGAGTGGGCGGGACATTTAATTCAAAATCGTCGTTTCAATAATTGACATTAAAATGACTACCGAAGTTCATAAATTTTAATTTTTTTTCCACCCGAAATGTGGGGTCGGAGTAGATTTGGTGTTAGAAGCCGTGGGTGGGCCCCGCACAATACAAATGTAGGCCCAGCGAAGCTTTTTTTATTATTATTTTTAATTTTGGAACAGCCTCGTCTGTAGCGCTGTTTGCTTTATTTCATTTTGTTTTGTTTTTCAGACCTCCGGTTTGCTTCTATTGACTTGGTCAAACGCTCTTTTCCCCATTTTATTATTATATATTGCGTGTCAGATTTTTTGAATTTTGAATCCAGTGTGTCGAGGGGCCACACATGCTGATGACTCGACATGTTCATTGGCCTTGCCTCCCTGTCTCTATCCCCGTCACTTCTCTATAATAATTCAATAAAATGATGCAAGTATATTGTAGGAAGAAACTAAACCTGTTGCCCTTCGAACATTGTCCATTGATTTGTGTTTCTCTTCGCTGTGTGTGGAAGAATTTGGCCCATTGGACACTACATATACAAAGTGATTCCCGTCGATACCAAAGCGGAAGCAGTAAGGGTGAGAAATGAACGGCCCCAACATGCGGCTCATCATGTTCCCTCTGCCGTTCGAAGGCCACATCAACCCCATGCTTCACCTCGCCCAAATCCTTTATTCCAAAGGCTTCTCCATCACAATCATACACATACACCATATCAACTCTCCCCACCCTTCAGACCACCCCAACCTCACATTCCGCTCCATTCCCCACGGCCTCTCCGACACCGATGTCACCAGCAGAGGCGTGATAGAGCTCATTACTTTGATGAACGACGGCCGGTGCGTTGACCCCTTACGGAACTGCGTGGCGGAGTTGGTAGCGGAAGCCAATATCGGGTGCCTGGTCACGGATGCTCATTGGCACTTCACTCAGGGCGTGGCTGATGAGTTTCAGATTCGGAGAGTGGTTTTGAGGACTGGGAATATCTCTGCATTTTTGGCAATGGTTGGCCTTCCTGTTCTTCGTCGAACGGGCCTCTTGCGTTCTTCGGAAGATCCATTACCCGATTTCCCACACCTCAGAGTGAAAGATCTGCCGGCGGTGAAAGCCCAATGTCCGCTTCTTATTGACCAACTCCTATCCTCCGTTTTGATTCAAACCAAAGCCTCCTCAGCCCTCATCTTCAACTCCTTCAATGACCTCGAACACGAGCCCCTTCTCAGATGCCGTCAACTCTTCTCCCCTAACCCAATTTTCCCACTCGGACCTTTTCACAAACAGCTTCCACGCACACAAACTTCCCCTCCTCCTCAACCCCCCCACTCCTCTCTCTCTTGGCTCAACACAAAGCCCCTCAAATCCGTCCTCTACGTCAGCTTCGGCACCCTCGCTACCATCGACCCACATGAGTTCGTCGAGATCGCGTGGGGCCTGGCGAACTCTAGTTACTGCTTCTTGTGGGTGGTCCGGCCGGGGATGGTTAGTGGGTCCGAGTGGCTCGAGTCGCTGCCAGAAGGGTTCGGGGAGATAGTGGGTGAACGGGGATTGATTGTGAAATGGGCGCCGCAGAGGGAGGTACTAGCCCATCCCGCGATTGGGGGATTTTGGACGCACAACGGTTGGAATTCGACAATTGAGAGTATATGCGAAGGGGTTCCGATGCTGTGTTATCCTTGCTTGGGGGATCAGATGGCCAATGCCAGATATGTTAGCGACGTTTGGGGAATTGGAATGCTGTTGGGCGATAAACTGGAGAGAGGGGAGATTGAGAAGGGAATTAGGAAGTTAATGACAGAGAGTGAAAATGGTGGGATTTTAACGAGGGCGAAGGATCTGAAGGAGAAGGCCGATTGCTGTATCGAGGAAGGCGGCTCCACTTTCCAATCACTACAGAATTTAGTCGATTTTATCCTCAACACCTAGCGATAGCAATGAATTTAGTCGATTCTGAATCGCTCCCTGCATGACAACTCGAACATCAAATCCGACACGTATTCCACTAATCAACAAATTAATCCGACACGTATTCCACTCATCAACAAATTAATCCGACACTTGTAGAATTCTCTCAGATCAAACGAACGGCGATAATTTTCCCTCGCACCCTATAAATTTCCCTTTCGTTTTCCCACCGCTTGTTTTACTTTCATTCTTCAATTGAAGCCCATGTCGTTAATTCCTAGTTTTTTCAGCGGCCGACGGACCGACGTTTTCGATCCGTTCTCTCTGGATATATGGGATCCATTAGAAGGGATGCAATTTCCGGGGAGTCTGGCGAAGGTTCCATCTTCCGGCGCCGGCGAAACGACGGCGATTGCGAACACTCGAATCGACTGGAGAGAGACACCAGAGGCTCACATATTCAAGGCGGATCTGCCGGGGCTGAAGAAGGAAGAAGTGAAAGTGGAGGTTGAGGAAGGGAGAGTTCTGCAGATCAGTGGAGAGAGAAGCAAAGAAGAAGAGGAGAGGAACGAGAAATGGCACAGAGTGGAGCGGAGCATGGGGAAGTTCATGCGGCGATTCCGGCTGCCGGAGAACGCGAAAATGGATGAAATTAACGCCAAAATGGAAAACGGAGTGCTGACTGTGACGGTACCCAAACAGGAGGAGAGGAAGCCGGAGGTTAAGGCCATCGATATCGCCGGATAGTGTTGTGTGTATCTTTCGTGCTCTGTTTTGCGCACTGCTTTGATAATGTCGAATAACAGCTTTTAGGCTTCTCTCCCCTTCGCTTGTGTAATGTAAATATGGAGTAATTTCCGTTTTCTAATGCTTTTAAGAACTGTGAACAATCTTGTAACATATATAATGGAGTTCGTATGTATATTACTTTCCTCACAATTTATAATTTGAAACGCATTATCCTGTCTAATAAGTAAGAAGTCCTTATTTATATATATATATATTAACCATGGATTTATGTACAAAATTCCAAAATTTGAGTTTAATCTTTAAGCACTTGACCACGAATCTTCATCTTCATCTTCATCTTCATCTTCATCACTCCGACTACTCCCCTCCGATTCATCATCATCAATGGCCGCCACTCTCGACGAATAAATCCTCGAACCAGCACCAGCCGAACGCCGCATCGTCAACGGAAACTTTTCGTCACTCGTAATTACACCAATTTCTTCTTCTTCCTTCTTCAAATCACTGGGAGGCAAGAAGAATTCCATCGACAAACCCTTGATGTTGAAATCAACCTCTTCGATCTTCCAAATCTCTTCCATCTTCGTTTTCGAATGCCCCTCGGCACCATCACCAAATCGAGAAAGTGAGACGGATGTTTTTCCGGCGTGTGCAATGTTCACGCCGTCGATCGTTCTGTAGTCCTGAATTGTCGTCTCCATCGTCGTTTCCCAAAAGATGTTGTCGTTTCGAGATCCGCCGGTTTTGATTCGGAGGAGATGCGAATCTTCCAAATGCACGAGGAGGCCGGTTCTTTGGCTGAAATATCCCCAAACCGTATGCCGGATTATTTCGACACCGCTACTACTTCTTGCCCTGAGAACTGAAGATTCCGCTTCCAGTTTCAGAATGAAGCAATCTTCGTCGTTCATCGTTTTCTCGCCGATGCAGGTTGAGTTTGAGAACAGAGTCGCCGTCGATTTTGGATCCAGACCCTGTCAAAAGGAATCTTGCTTACGTCACTCAACACCATTTAGCATACTTGGGCCATTCGGCCCATGATGTAAGATTCAAGACAAGTACCGGCCCATACATAATTTTGGTATTTTAATTATTTAAAATTCTAAAAAAATTTATAATCTTACTTAAAATGGAGTTTTGAAATATAAAAATAGGTTGGTATGAGTTATGACTATTTATGAAAATAACTGTAAACTAATTAAATAAATCGTTATTTGAAAATAATATTTAATTGGTTTTAAAAAGATGAAAGAAAATAATACTTGGCCTCCATATTGGTTGTGAACTGAGTTTTCAAGCTGTGGTGTAGCCGACACGTTTAAGCGCTTTCCACTAAATACGCTATTATTCGGTGTCAGATTAGGTGAAATGAAAATTCCGCTTGAAAATCTTGGATGCGGATTCACACTTTAATTTGCAATTAAAAAAAGGGGATGAAATTTACCTGCAGGAATCGGCGTAGGGGGCGAGGAGGGCCACGAGAAGCATGAGAGTGATGCCATGGAGTCTGTCTCCAAGCCACTTTACCGTCGCTGCCGGCGCTGATTTTACAGCCGGACAGCATCATTTCCAAGCACCAAAGATCCGGCCGTTTCTGCCAAATTACAAAACTACCCATCTCTCCGCTGCTAATTCCGCCTTTTCCGTTCTTCGCCTTCATCGGTTTGCCGTTCAAACACCCTTCACCGGAAGAAAACTCCGACGCCACCATCTTCACCTTCCCCATGGCGTACATACTATCAATTGAGTTTAAAGCATGCTCCCCTCCCACTGCGGCTATATATTGTTGCACTATGTACTTCGCCATCGACGCCTCCTGTTTAACCCCAAAATCATTAAGGGGTGAATGAAATTTCAAATGGGTTTTAAAAAAAAGTGATAAAGTTGAGATTTTTGTACTTACAATGGGGTTGTCTTTGATGTTGCGAGTAATGGATTGATGATCAAAAGCGATGGGGAGAGGGATTAAGGGAGCGCCGACGACGCCGAGGAGGAGCTGGATCTCGGCATTGCGGCCACCGAAAAGAGACGCAATTGAAGTAACATGTGACGGTTTGTTATAATAACTGGACTTGACCCATGACTTCATAGCTTGCCATGAGATGGCGTGGGATTTGTAGGTGGGGCAAGAAAACATCTCCTCCGGAATGGGAACCTCAAGAACAGTGTCGAGACCGTCTTCCCGGTCGAAGTTTGGACAAAGCTTCCTCATTGTAGAGAAAGAGAGAAAGAAAGAATGGATTTCTTTTTGGTTTGGGTATGAGTGAAGGAGAGAAGAAAGGAAGAAAAAGAAGGAAAGGAAATGGAAGACCAACCGACCGTGGCCCCTGGTTGCAACGTGGTCCGCTATGTCGTGTTTGCACGCTCTGTCTCTCTCTGTTTCCCTCTTTGTCTGTGTTTGGAAACTTAGTCTGTTGGTAACTTATACTATTTAAAATCCCCAAACGCCGACGTTTTCCATTATTATTATTATTATTCTTAATTTGCCAACTTCATCATTAATTTTGTTTTACTTTCATTTTATTATTGACTAATTAGTGGTTTAGTTTGGTTTGTAAGTGTACTAATTTTCAAGTTAATTACTTCCCTTTATTTCCAAGTTAAGTAAGTATATATTCAGATGTTTTGAAATTGATTGATATGGAATTTAGTTGGAATTTTTATATATTTTTTTCAATTTTCTAAATTAATATCGGCCAAAATCTCTCCTATTTTTGGTATATATATCATCACAAATTATTTATATACCTTAACAAAAAATGGAAAAAAACATTTTTTTATTCATGTTGTTACCTTGCATTTGACTTTTCCTATTTCTATACCATAAGAACAACATTTAATACATTCATATTTGAAATTTGTTGAGCAAAAATGAAAATAAATGGTAGCGGCGATTTAAATTTAATATAGTTCCATACATTGATATATATATATATATATAATTAAATTAAAAAAAAACGAACTCATATTTATTAAAATCACGAGTCAAACAATTAAATTCCTTCCATCTCACTCATACTTTAGCATTTTTTTTTTCTTTAAAAAGAAAACTTCTAATACAAAACGATGTCACTTTGCGAGTTTTCACAGCAGGCAGCAAACACTTGAACACGAATCATTGACATTAAAAAGTGGATAAGGTTTTAAGGAAGAACATCCCCCCCTCCCCCCTTTGAATCTCTAACCCCATCCGACATGTCGACGATGGATGCACTACCGATGCCGCAGCAAGCGGCCGACATTCAAATTTGTGTTTGGACGATGCAGGGCGGTCGGTCAGTGGTTGTTACGAACACACAACCGTAATCTAAAATTATCATGAATCTTGGTTTGGAAATTTTCTCGTTTATAATATATAGTTTTAATGTGCGGCGGGTTGGGCTAAGAGACAAAAAAACTATGGTATATATTCGGAGAATTCGAAAATCAACGCATATTTTATTTATGGTATCAATAATGGTGTGCACGTTCTGATGTATGCAAAATCTGATACGGGCAGATGTTTTTTGGACCGTTACTTTCATTTTTAGCTTTTTATTTATAAGGTATGGTTGTGAGGTGTCGCATTCTACTCTTATTTCCTGTTATATTATTTTCTTTTTAAAATTCTCCTAAATTTAATAAGCATGATGAAAATATGAAAAGAAAAAAAAATAGACATTACAGTGTTAGGACAGTCCCCGCCAATCACGGCATGTTCTTTGCAGCTCAATCCCACCAAAACAGATAAGAAAAAAAATCCAATCTTTATCTAATTTAGTTCTATGTTTTGGTGAATGGATCTTAATTAAATTTAGTTTAGACTCGTCAAACTCACTTTTTAATAACTTTTGAAAATCATAAACCACAAATTTAGGCGCTTATAACTTAATAATCTTCAATAATGTTACAGAATAATTTACACTAACCCCAAATAATGTGAAAGAAGGTGTGCCATTATTATTATTATTCTCAATAATACAATATGATACAAGATCCGTTGGTCACATCTTGAAAAAAAGAACCAAACATTACTAAATGAAATATATTGTTTGAAACTTTATTCTATTATTGTAGATTTTGTTGAAGATGATACATGAACCAAAAACATTTCTGGAGGAACCTTAAAATGCTAACGATAGGTTTGAAATATTTTATGTAATTGATGTGATCAAACGTTTCTGTTATGACATAAATTAATTTGAGTTTGTCTGCTGAAACTAGAAATCCGATTTTGTTGGTAAGGAAGGAACTACATGTCGGAATCTAAACAGAGAATTATCCAGCTAGGCTGAGTGGTTCCGGCATCTTTTCGAACATCAACTGATTGTGGAATTCATCATCCAACAATCCAACCTGTCTGTCTGTCTTCAGTACGCTATTTTTAAAAAAAATACACAACAACCTCAAGAACAATATACAAACTTACAGACACTTGCATTTCAGGAATTGCAGAATGAAGAGATAGATGAAGCTTTTCATTATGAGGGTATTTTGAAGTGAAACAGCCATGATATGACAAAGGCGAAAACCATGCAGGCGAGTAAGAAATTCAGGAACCTATGGCCCTGCCAGAAGTTCCGAGCCTCTGTAGAGTGTGGTGGCACCACCACAGCTGCTGCTGCTGCGGTTGCTGTCGTTGCGTCGTTTGACTCATTGCGTTGCTCTGTCGAATCAGGTTCATAAGTAGCAGTAACATTGTGTGCAATTGATCCACAGATCTCACATGTGCTGTAACAAATTGCAGATGGGTCAGTGCAAGCCAAGCAGACATACAAGGTACATATTTAGTTCTTCCCATTTTGAACAGTATCTGCTTTTTCACTCTTCTTCTTCCAGAAAACATAACTTCCAAATTACTTCAAACGCCACTCATATCTAATAGGACAGCATGAATCACGAGCAAGTTTTCTAGTTATAAATCAATCTTCATTTGTAACAGCCCAAACCCACCGCCAGTAGATATTGTCCTCTTTAGGCTCGGCTTCCCTTCAAGGTTTTTAAAACACGTCTACTAGGGAGAGGGGAATGAGAGAATGCTTCGCTCCCCTCTCCAACTGATGTGGGCTGGCACTCTTTCTCCTCCGCAATCGATGTGGGATCTCACGATCCACCCCCCCTTTGGGGCACAACATCCTCGCTGGCAAACCGCCCCGTATCCACCCCCCTTCGGGAGTCAGCATCCTTGCTGGCACACTGCCCAGTGTCTGGCTTTGATACCATTTGTAACGGTTCAAGCCTACCGCTAGCAAACATTATCCTCTTTGCGCTTTCCCTTTCGGGCTTCCCCTCAAGGTTTTTAAAACGCGTCTGTTAGAGAGAGGTTTCCACACCCTTATAAAGAATGATTCGTTCCCCTCTCCAACCGATGTGGGATCTCACACCAGTAATGTAAAAATTCCTATCCAAACTACACATGGTTTGGTTTGGTAGCAGGGCCAAAAGCAATAAAGTTCTTGACAGATCCAACTATAATAATTCAATTCTTTAGATATGCTCATTTTCAACTTATGCAGAAGATATAGTGAAGATAATTCTTAACTTCTAACAAACCCTTTTGACCGCATAAATGGTGAAATGAAGTGACAATCTAGTTGAATACATTTTGAACTAAAAGATGAAATTGATATTGATAGCTATGCCGGAACCTGTGGAGATATTAATATCAGTAAAAACCTCAAAGAAAGCTATTTGAAACTCAAAACAAAACCATTCTATATTTGTACTAATCCTTGCAACGTTGTCTATAGAATGTTGATTCCATATATTTTTTGTAGATGCCAACATCATGCAATGAAGTAATGAATGAATATTTTCTCCATTGCGGAAAGGCAGAAACAAAGAGGACAGAACATGATGAAGAAAGAATATTCAAACATTTGCACTCAGTTAAGAAAGAACATGATGAACTTTAGCATTTGCATCTCGGTCGTATATCGTTCAATGCAAAATCAGACTTCTCTTCGTTATGACAAAGAAGCACATTTCATTTTGGCTTTGTTCTTTAGCAGGAAACAAAAACATGGATCCTAAGAAAACACTGATGGATTTATAATGGCGCGACTATTTCCACAAAGCAGAACCAAAAATCAAGATTACTACAGATTAAGGTGTTTTGCAGACAGAAGATTAAGAAAAACTTACATGTCGCCCTTAATCTTGAACCAAGCCTCAGCACAGTGCTTATGAGCAGCAGCCAAATCATCCTTGCAAGAACAACCCAACTCAATGGGGATTCCAGATTCCTGATTAGAAGCATCCAAACTCAGATGGCAAATCCGACAATCCCTCTCCATTTTCGTCAAATGTACCTTAATCTCAGCCAACCCACATTCCAGATCCATCTCTACAGAGCACTCCGACACAGAGGATCCCCTTCTTTTCTCCGCCGCCGCCCCCACAATCTCAACCCTCGACTGGCCCGAGCACTGCCGCACATCATCAGAGGCTAGTAAGGCGTCAGCGCCGGCGGCTGAAGTCCGGCGAGGCTGTTCTACTTCTCCTACCTCCATTGCGACAACGTGGGAGTTTTGGGTGGTCGTCATCGCAAAGACCCAGAAAGAGAATCCTCATGTAATGGCTCTGTGAGGCCAGAACCGTGAACACCCACAAAGAAAAGAGACTCCCATCAAGCAAAGGAGTAGAAATGGGTTTTGGTGTGGTAATCAGTAATGGAGTAAGAAGTAGAAGCAAGTGTGGTGGGTGTCCCTATTTCAGCTGCTTTGTTGGGTGTCAGTGGCGACGTGCAGGCTATAACAGTCACAGAGTTGCAGAGGGGAAAAAGACGAAGAAATATTTCGAAGACATCGTTACATACTTCTGGGTGTCAATAATTTTGTATGGACTAAATTAATACGCCTAATTAGAATTTGTATGTTCAATTTTGGAAGAACTTTAGTCCAATCAACATCATTGAATCTTAATTGATTTAAATTTATACATAATTTGAGATGTTGAAGGCAGAAGCCTAAAGAGTGTGAGAAGCAGAGGCATCAGCATCACCATCATATTCATAACCCATTCTTTTCCTTTTCTCCATATTCTTCCAAGGCCCACCCACAGGGGTCCCCTTTCTTTTTTTTCTCTTTTCTTTTAATAAATAAAGTTAAATCTCAAAATGGGCTTGGGCTTGGGTTAAAGTGGAAGAGAGAGAGAGAGATTATTGATTATGTAAATAATTGAAGCATCAAATGAAATTAAAAGTTTGTATAGAGCTGTAGACGTAATTGAGGCCATGTGAGCCATATTCAATATTCAAATCCCATGTGCCTAACCTCACCAATACCAAATGCCCCTGCCCTTCCCTTCCCTTTTCTTTTTTGCCTAATCCTTACAATGAAATCAAATTAAAATATGAAGTAAAAAATGTTCATTGCCGCATTTCCCTCTCATCGCTATATTCGTCTCAGAGAGTTAGAGAGAGAGAGAGGGTTTTTGTTGAATTTACTGCAACTTCAGGAAGCATCCAAAGGGATCGCATTGATCCCACTTCCTACCATTTTTACGGAATTTGGATCATGCCATCTCTTTGGATTTCTCCTGCAGTGTAGACTGTAGATTTTCTTATTTCGCCATTGTCGCCGCCGTGCCGGAGATTCACCGGAGTCCCCCTTCTTCGGTTTATATCAGTAAGTTTCTAGCATTAATTCCTTTTTTCTCCATTCAGACACAAATATTCAGGTCAACATTGTTAAACCCATTTTCAAATTCGAAGTAGTTATTAGAAGACTCTGAATCCATCCTATTTATTTGTGATGATTTATATTTAATGAATTATTGTGGACAAGAAGAAAACACCATTTTTTTAGAAATTTAAGGAACAATGTCTGTCTGATTTCAACTTGATGGTACAAAATTGCGGTTTAGTCTAGATTTTAGGAATCTGATCAAACGTGCTGAAATCAAACCACTAAAATAGTAATATTTAACAAAAGAAAAACACAATTTTGTTGTTTTCTCTGAGGATTTGTGTTAAGCCGAAGAGTTCTACGACGACAGTGGGTCAAAGACGAGACGTGGTAAAATCGCCTAAATTAGCAAACCCCGTCCCTACAAAACCCAGATGAAATTACAGACAAACACGGACGACAAATAGAAGAAAGAAATTTGAATGTTGTTCTTTCAGTCGAACACAGATTACAAATGGTTAATCTGTCTGTCCCCATTTTCCTCTTCGTATTGCTCCACCCCATTTCCTCATTCACCCTTCAAACCTTCCCCAAACAACCCAATTTTGATCCCCAAATTTCCCTCATCGGAGACGCCGCCTTCGTCTACGCCGATGCCGGCCCTTCTTTCGTCAAATTAACCCGCCCCGTCGCTTCCAGCTTCGGCCTTCTCCTGCACAATGAACCCTTGAGGATTCACGATTCGACGTCGTTTTATACCCAATTCACTTTCTCTGTCTCGCCGGATAACGGCAGTGGTGTCGCTCTTTCACTCTTTCCCGAAGGGGTTTTCCCAGATGAGGTTTCCCCGGAAAAGTGGCTTCTTAGTATCGAATTTGTTTCGGCGAATGTGAGTAATTTGGGTGGTGGGTATTTGAAGACGGAGAAAGGGATTCTCGTTCCTATCAATGGGGGAAAATTGACATCGTGGGTCGATTACGATTCGAGGTCGAAAATGGTGGAAATCAGGTTGAGTAAATTTGGGGAATGGAGGCGTAATGATCCCTTATTGGCATACCCATTTGATCTGCCGATTAAATGCGGAGGGAGGGAAGTATTTGTGGGATTAAGCTCGTGGACTAGCAAGTCAACTGAGTGGAGCAGTGTGTTTTCGTGGCGGTTTGGTCTGAGAAATGTCCCCAAATGGATGCATTCGTTGCCGGTGGATCCACGGCGGCATTCCGATAAACAGGACCATCTTCGGCCTCTAACCATTTTTGCTGGGACGATCTTTCCAACTGGGTGCGGTGCGTTAATGGCGTTTTTGGTGCTGTTCATGTGGGCAATTACGAGGAATAGAAATGCCATCTTCGGAGCCAAGCCCCAAAGTTCGGATTTTCAGTACGAGAAGGTTAGCGTAGTTGTAGCGGAGGGATTCAAAGATGTTAACACGAGAGGATGAAGGTTCTTGGGAGATTGTTATCCAGTTCATGGAACGGAAGGTGCCCCTGCCTGCAGTTATCCAAAAATTAGCTGCGTTGAGAAATGAAAAACTTTAAAACATTGAAATTCAACGCTTCTAATTAGGGATTAATTAGTAATCATGTTTATAATAATATGATGTTCATACATATATTAAAAACAACCAAAATCAATCAAGAAATTTATAGTATCTCCGAAGAAGAAATGTGCCAGAAAGTAGACAGCATTCCTATCATGTTTTTATCACAAACAAGGAATCAACGCCGTCCTAAACCCGATTTTCTAACACTATACTCTTTCACGCTCTCATTCTCTCCATCTTCCACCTCTTCCCCCTGGCCATTGTTACCGCCGCCGCTTATCTCCCTCTCGCACCCGCACGTTCTGGTTCATCAAGCTCGCGTTTATGCTGATCCAGGTAGCTTGCTCTTGGGGTTTCCTCGGTTTGAAAATTGAAACCCTTTAAAATTATTCGGTTCGGGTCATCAGTTTCGTCCAAACCGGACCGAACCCAGACTTCTTGAGAAGAATTGTTCCCCCCCCCCCCCCTTCTTTTCCACGATCTGAGAGAGAAGGATTGAACTCCCTCTCAGATCGCGGCTGTCTAAACAATTTCAATTTTCAGTCTCCTTTTGGATCAGCACTTCCCATACTAGAATTTGCTATATTTTCAGCGTTCCTTTTTCTACAATTTTCCCTCCGTCGGAACCGACAATGTAAGATCCAGTTTCCTGATCGTTTGACTCATGCACGCTATTGATTCTGCGTTTAATGCGTCCATTTGTCTGAATTTGTTGTTGGAATTTATTCAATGCTGTAGCATATCAATGTGTTCGTGTTTTTCTCTTTCAGCTTCCATTTTGTAGGTATCTCTAGGTTCTTTACGTAATCGCTTTTCTCAATGAGTAAAATTTTGACGCCTTAGGGTTGGAAAGGAATCGAATAGTGATCTTTGGACTTCTGTTTTGAATTTTATCTGATTATCTTTTGTTCCTGCTATCTGTAGAATTTCCGACTTCTGATATTAATTCTAGTGCGCTCTTCTGGGTGGGAAGATAGAGAGATAAATAACCATATTTCCATTACCGACTCGTACATAATTGAGGTGGGTGCAAAGTGAGGTGCTTACTTTGTTCTTTCGCTTAGCAGTTCTTACAAAGTCTTTTTATATTCCATAATTCATTCAAGTCATTTATGGGGTTTCACTTATTAATACGTTTTCAGCATCGTTGAGAAGGGAATGGCGAAGTTCAGGGATAGGACTGAAGATTTTAAAGATGTTGTGCGGCACTGTGCTATTTCTTTAGAGTATAACGAGGTTTGTATGCTTTTATCGAAGTATTTAGTGAAAGATTTTGGACTCTCTATTTCTGGTGAAAGATTTTAGACAATTGTTTGGTCTTCTTAAAATTTTCTGTGTTCTTCAAGTTGATTGAAGATGTTCTCTTACCAGCAGCAAGCATGAGTGTTGTTTTTGTACAATGTTTTTGCAGTCCAAGTTGGCGGCTATTATGGCATCTTTCATCATTCAAAAACCTCGGCAAAGGTCACCTTTTATCAAAGCTGCCCTAAAAACGGTAGGACTACCAATATTGAAGTGTTTTGGTATTTCTTTTTTCTTTTTCTTGAGAACTTAGTTGTATCTTCAACTTATCTCTTTCAATGATTTATTTTATGAAATATAACTTCAAAATGATTGAAAAAGATTTACTCAAACACTCGTGAAACTGAAAATGTGTATGTACATGCAATGCAACCATCATGTTTGACTTCTTTACTTGTCTTGAATCAGCTTGAAAGCATTGGTGCTCTTGAAGAGTTTATGTTGAAACATCAAAAGGACTATGTGGATATGTATCGTACGACAGATCAAGAGAGAGACAATATTGAACACGAGGTGACCCATCCAACTACTTGGGAGATCGCTTAGTACAATATAAAAATACTAGTCTATATGGAAATAATAAGATTGCTTAATAGAACTTGTGGCTAAAATGGAGTCATTATTCATTTGGTACGAGATTCTCATGAAGGTGGAAGTGCTTGACTGTTTTTTCTTTTCTTCACAACAGGCTTCTGTCTTTTATTTTTTTCTTCTAATAAAGTGATTTTTTCATGCGTGGCACATTCTGATGCCAATAGCTTAATATGAGCTTTATTGAGTTTTGTTTGGGGTATTTTATTGTCTGTATTTTCATGAAGTAATGCAGAATATGTATGTTAATAACTGTACGCAGGTAACTGCCTTCATCAAAGCATGCCAAGAACAACTCGATATCCTAAAAAACAACATTAACGAGGATGATGCTCACTCAAAGGGATGGCTTGGTTCTAGGACCGATGATTCTAATGCTGATACTATTGCACACAAACATGGGGTGGTGAGTTCTTGTTTATTTTATTTGTGCTAGCTTTCACACTTCTACAAACTTCTACTTACCCTTCCTTGGGGAAGAACAAGTGAGTCACTGAATGATGTTGCCCTGTCTACTGTTAAAATTAATTTGAAATTGCTACCCATCACATTCTCTTTAGCATTGGTATTCTCCAATTTTCTTATCAATTCTCAAGTCCTGGCTTCCTTCAAGGCTGTCACTGTTGGTCGAATTGTCATATCTTAAAAAAAATTATCAGTTTTCATCATTCCTTTTAGTAAAAGATTTTGCATACCTTTTATGTTTATGAAAGATAGTATTTTCCCCACTTTTGTATGCTCATATTCTTCCCACACTCCCACCAAGAGTAATTGTTCCATTCTTGACTTTGAAGTTTTCTTCTTTTAAATGCAGGTCCTAATTTTGAGTGAGAAACTTCATTCGGTAACATCACAATTTGATAAGCTAAGAGCCATTCGGTTTCAAGATATCATAAGCAAAGCAGTACCACGAAGAAAACCAAACCAAATAAATAAACCACGTTCTGCCAACACCTTTGCCTATAATGGTACAGAGCTGAGGGAACCTGATAATTTTGAGAATCAACCTGTCCGAGCCCAACAGCAACTGTTGGATGATGAAACTCGTGCACTTCAGGTAATCAAGATATGGAAGGGAAACAGATTTTGATGAGAGTTCGATCATTTGTTGATTGAATCGAGCTTTCTTCTTGACGTGTAAAAGTTGAGACTTGGCTGTTTTCTTCCAAATTTGTAGGTTGAGTTGACTAGTCTTCTTGACGCAGTCC
This sequence comes from Cucurbita ficifolia, assembly GCA_033971965.1. Taxonomy (NCBI): domain Eukaryota; kingdom Viridiplantae; phylum Streptophyta; class Magnoliopsida; order Cucurbitales; family Cucurbitaceae; genus Cucurbita; species Cucurbita ficifolia. The sequence continues at coordinate 593,401 of CM066976.1, forward strand.
AGGAAACAGAAACTAAGATGGTAGAGATGTCTGCTTTAAATCACCTTATGTCTACACACGTTTTGCAGCAAGCACAACAAATTGAATTTCTTTATGAACAGGTCAGCAGTTCTAACTCAGTTCGTTTTCTCATCACAGTATCTATAAACTCTCAACGGCTAATTACAATTGCACCTCTCTCAGAATCAAATTAAGTTGATCACTATTTCTCAGTTCTTTTAAAGTACTAAATTTCCTATTTGCTTTCTTTTCTTAAACTACAAATTAGGCTGTTGAAGCTACGAAGAACGTCGAGCTTGGTAATAAAGAACTTTCCCAAGCAATTCAGCGGAATAGCAGCAGCAGAACCTTCCTTCTTCTATTTCTGTTTGTGCTCACCTTTTCAATTATCTTTCTTGATTGGTACAGTTGATGGGATTGGGTGTTGTACCACATTTATGTTATACATTCATATAGAAGCAAGAAAAAGATGAAATCACCAATGGAAATTAGACCACATTTTTGTTACTGCAAGTATTTTCTTTAATATCCAGACTCAATTTCTCGAAGTTCCCTGCATTCATTTTTTGCTGGCGAAGCATGAGGTTTTCCTGACCCAGGTGCACCTAACCATGGCCTCTTTATACGACCATGTGATCTTGTAGCCAAAAGACTTACTACCCTTCTTCGAGCTATGCTTTCGCCATATTCGAAATTGATGGGATTTAAGTTAATTGAAGAGTTTAGGATTCGAATCTTCCTGCCATATTCGAACTTTGTTAGGAAAAATTTCCGACTTTTTATCTGTCTATCTATATCTCTGTACTTGTCAGGAGTGATGGTTTCCCGACACCCTTAAATCTCCTGTGACCTTGGACAGCTTTATGTCCTTTTCCTTCCAGTGTCTTACGTTAAGCCTTAGGCTCATGAGCTCTTCATTAAGGTTGTGGCTGCGCTAGCATGTCCTTTTCGTATCTGCAATCCAATATATTCGCTATTAGGAACATATCGAACATTGGGAGAACCCATCTTGGTTGCTTATACGATGTTCTTTGATAGTTGATGGTGAAATGAAATGGAGTTGTTTTATCCTCTAAGTCAACAAAAATGTGAAATTATTTCCTAAATTGAACTCTTTTAATGATGCTAATGAACTCCTAATTGCATTCACAATATTAAGCAATGAATACGAGGACAAAAGCTAACGATAATGACCTTCAAAAGGATCTGTGATCTGAAGGAATAACAAATTAATTAGCAAAATTAAATGTTTGTGGGTCATTGAGATCAAGCCAAAGGGTGTCGATCCTCTGTTTCATTATCATAGATGCTGATTGTTGGTTAATAATACTTCCTGTTTGGTCATTTGTTGTTGAAGACAAGACAACATGTGTGGTGGGTGTTCAAATCTGGAAGCAAATGTGGGTTTAGAAAATTTAGAGCTTCTGAGATCGTAAATATGCTTGAACTAAGCCTGCAATTACCTTTTCAAGTTCGAGTTAAAAGAGAAGTTTACGTAACATAAATGAGTATTGATGCTCATTAAAGCAACGTAATGAATAGTATAACCACACCCACAAGCAAGGAAGTAAATGAGGGGAATTTCCCAGTTATGCGCCTCTTAATACTACAAAAGCAGTAAGTTACGATTGAATCTCAACGCATTTTCGTTGTCTCCCCTGTTTTTGTGTGTGATTTGCAGGAGGAACATTCCTGATCCGTCCTCCTCAAAACTCGACCTCCAACAATTTAACGCAGCTTTCTTTCATCTCTTGGTCTGTTTCTTTCTCTCTCCCTCTGTAACGCTTTCTTTCTCTTTAATTTCTCCATTCTTTCTCTCTATCATCCCATCCCCTCATTTCTCTCTAATCTTATTGCTATACATTCCAATACCCACATCGCTGCTCCACCGGAAGATCACAGATTTAACTCAACCCTTCATTTCTCTTTCAAAAATCACAGCTTTTTGTTTTTTTTTATCAAAACCCACCTCCCAACATGAAGGGTACGAGTCGTTTCTTCACGATCGGCCTCGTTGCCTCCTGGTACTCCTCCAACATTGGGGTTCTCTTGCTCAACAAGTATTTGCTCAGCAACTATGGTTTCAAGTACCCCATCTTCCTCACCATGTGCCACATGACCGCTTGTTCTTTGTTCAGCTACCTCGCAATTGCTTGGTTCAAGGTCGTTCCTCTGCAAACACTTCGATCTCGCCTCCAATTCTTTAAGATCTCCGCCCTCAGCTTTATCTTCTGCATCTCCGTTGTCTTCGGCAACATTTCCCTTCGCTATCTTCCCGTCTCTTTCAACCAGGCTGTCGGAGCAACCACGCCCTTTTTCACCGCCGTTTTTGCCTATCTGATGACCTTGAAGAGGGAGGCTTGGCTCACTTATGTTACTCTCATTCCTGTCGTCACCGGGGTTATCATTGCCAGCGGGGTATTAACTCTTCTTTTCTATATTTTTCCCTCTAATTTCTTTGTTACTTCGGCTCCCAATTACTGTCCTTTCTTTATGCAAAATTCAACATTTAATGCGGTTATCTATCATGGCAACAGGGCGAACCCAGTTTCCATCTATTTGGGTTTCTGATATGTGTCGCAGCCACCGCTGCAAGAGCTCTCAAATCAGTACTTCAAGGAATTTTGCTTTCTGCAGATGGGTGAGGCTATTTCTTAAATTACTCTTCTTTCTAATATCGTTGTGGGTTTTTTTAACCTTAAATTTCAAACACTAATATGTTCCTGTTCGGCCTTTAATCTTATACAGAGAAAAGCTGAATTCCATGAATCTCCTTTTGTATATGGCCCCAATGGCTGTTGTGTTCTTGCTTCCTGCAACACTGGTTTTGGAAGATAATGTGATTGGTATCACACGAGCACTTGCTATAGATGATATCAAGATCATCTGGTACCTTCTTTTCAATTCGTCACTAGCATATTTCGTAAATCTTTCCAATTTTCTCGTCACGAAACACACCAGTGCGCTCACCCTTCAGGTATATTTCCATTTTGTTGTGTGCTGATGCTTGCTACTGTTCATAACATGCCTGGATTTAAGCTAGTTTATTTAGAATCATATCTTCATAAGCGATGCAACTAGTTCAGGCCTGAGCTTTATGTGTTCTTGGTTGATTTGAGATTGACAAAAAATATAATTGCATTCGAGTTTCATGCGAATCGAGAAGATATCTTTGTAGCTTTGTCAATGTCAGGTTTCATGGATTCAAGTTTCATTCTTTAGTTTGTGACTATATTGTTAGGGGCTGTAGTTGTAGAGGCCTTGACATATTCTCAACACCCATATTCTATTATCGAACACTAGAAGATATGTTTGTATCGTTGTCGATGTCTGGTTTCAGGCTGTCATGCTTGAAAATTCCAATCTTATTGTGTTTCCTATGTCTCTGTCTCCACAGTGTTCATACGCACACGTACTCTTCTTAAGAATTCTCAGTTGTTGTCTGTGTCTGTGTTTCAGGTACTAGGAAATGCGAAAGGGGCAGTGGCTGTCGTTGTATCCATTTTAATCTTTAGAAACCCTGTGTCTGTTACTGGAATGTTGGGTTATACGATGACAGTTATGGGAGTCATTCTGTACAGCCAAGCAAAGAAACGAACAAATAAGAGTTAACCATGGGGGAAGCTCCTCAAAGTGAGTTGCCCACAGTTTGTTTAGTTTTCAAATCAATGAGTAGCAGTGGCTGCATGCTTAGCAGATGGTGCCATTAAATTTTTGCACTTGTTTTTATCTCAGAAGCATAGAACACCGGCTTCTTCTATTGTATCAGCAACAAAAGGGAGGGAATAGTTTAGGAATAGAAAGTTAAATAAGTGACACAACATAACTCAGTAACTCAGCTTGAGCTATGGATCAGGATCAGGTGAAGGCATTGGTTGTATAATTGGGAGGCTACACATTTGTTGCATCTCTACTTAATGAGAACCATTCATAGCTCCTCTTTTAACATTATTGCCCCTCGTTTTACGCTCACTCGGTAATAATTACCGCTTTGGCCGTTGCGTATCGCCATCAACCTCACGGTTTTAAAACGCGTCCGTTAAGAAAAGTTTCCACACTCTTATAAAAAAATGCTTCGGTTCTCCCTCTAACCAATGTGGGATCTCACAATCCACCCACTTCGGGACCCAATGTCCTCATTGGCACATCGCGCGGAGTCCACCCGCCTTCGAAGCTCAGCATTCTCGCTGGCACACTGCATGGTGTCTAACTCTGATACCATTTGTAACCGTCCAGTGTTTGGCCCTGACAGACGTGTTTTAAAAATCTTGAGTGGAAGCCTGGGAGGGAAAGCCCAAAGATGACAATATTTGCTAGCGGTGAGCTTGGACTATTACAAATGGTATCATAGCGAGACACTATGCGATATGCCAGCGAGGACATTGGGCTACAAGAGAGGTAGATTGTGAGATCCCACATTGGCTGGAGAGGGGAACAAAATTGCTAGCAGTGGGCTTTGGTTGTTATAAATGGTATCAGAGCCAGACACCGAACGATGTGCCAGTGAGGACACTGGCCCCCAAAGGGGTGAATTGTGAAATCTCACATCGTCATCAACATTTCTTATAAGAGTGTGAAAACCTCTCCCGCGTTTTAAAAACCTTGAAGGAAAGTCTCGAGAAATCTCAAAGAAGACAATATCCGCCTGGGGTGGGCTTAGAACTATTAGACTCTCTCTAAATTTAAACTCAATTTCAATGGTCACCCTCTGACGATCATCACAGTAACAGAAAAGAGGAAACTTTGGGAAGAAAAAGAAGATAGAGGGAAATCTGGAAGAAATTGGGGAGAGAGAGAGAGAGAGAGAGAGAGATTGAGGGAACAACCAAGAGCTAAAGCCACCACCAGATAAGCAGCTTCTAAATTAAAAGTAGGTTTTCTTTGATATGGTAAATATTCAAATGATCAAATTGAAAAGATATTCATTCCAGAATGCTTTTTTATGCACGATAACACAACGCAGAATTCTCAAAATATGCAAATCCTGGAAACCATATATAAGGTTTGCACCTCAAATATCGATCGAATTCAACAGTTTGTCCAAATAAACACACGAACCGAGCCGAAATGATGGTTAACATATATATTTTTCCTTTTCCCATCTCAAAACCACAAGTTTTTAAGTCAAACACATTCAGGTAAACAGAGAGTTAGGTCCAAAACCGTGAATGACGATGCAATAATCAGAACTTCAAGCTTCGGGAACGGAGGCAGCGGGACGCTTCATGGATGCAGACTTGATGAGGTGGTTATAGCTTCCCTTTTCCTTGAAAAGCTGGGAGAAATGGTGTTTGCAATATAGAATACCCTCTAGTGCTGCATAATTTGATGGGGAGATGGAACACCCTCCATGGGAGCACTTAAAACAGGACTTGTGATACGATTGGCTTTCCACTGTTACCTGCAAGTATTTGTAAGAACACATTCATATCATACTCTATAAACCTTGGTTTGGGACAAGTCTCAAATTTGTGAACCAATATCCATGGAGTTGATGAAAATAATCCCAAAATTAACCACTCTTTCAAAAGTTGCACCCTTCGAGTAGACGACATTCATTAGAAATTTGGTTGAAAATTGGGACTTGGAATGAACGACAGTGAACTGAAATGGTGGTTTTGAAACGTTTCTAAAAGGAAGAATACACAAACTCCAAGCGCTGGGGGCAAATCGTACAAGGTCAATGGAATGAAGGTCCCAGTAGGCCAAACGAAAGTAATGACAGACCAAATGGGGGAATGGATAGACCTCCTCAGAATACCAACGCTAGGTCATCTCGAGGATCCTACCCTCAAAAGAATTATCCGACGACGCCTTTACATTGCCTATTATGTAAAGGCCCCCACAAACGATCCTACTGCCCTCATTGAGCGTCCCTCAGTGCACTACAAGTGTCCATACAAGAGAGAAATGACACGGGAGTTGAGCTAACAACAGACAAAAGGGAAGACCAAGACAACCCCAGAATGGGTGCGCTTAAATTCCTGTCAGCCATTCAAAGGAAGGTCGACCCGAAGGAAGTAATAGAGAAGGGGCTTACGTTCATAGACACGACAAGTCCTAATTTTCATCCAATATTTCAATGAAACTCTACACCAATAGTAGTTTTGAAACGTTTCTGAACTACGAGTATCTTCACAAATCACAGTTCTATAGCAAATCTTATTAATATAATAGCATTGTACCCAAACTAATTAGCCTGCTTCAACAGATGTTCATTCATGCATTAACGCATCATAGATTGAAGGCTCCAATAATGAATAATCTGTGGAGATATCAGTAGGTGAGTTACCTTCTCTAGTGGATAAACAGTTTTACCACAAGTAGCACATTTGTCTTGAGTACCAGAAAACATGCCAGCAGCTTTGCTAGGTGACCTTGTCTGAAACCAGTGAAGTGATTACAAGAATCAGCATCTTTGAAGAAAAAGTTCGTCAAGATCAAATTACAATTGATACGACAGGAAATTACCAGCTCAGGAGTTAACTTCTCAGCTGACTTGGCAGCTGTAGAGAGTAAAACTCATAAACAATTAAACATGTGAAAGTAAAATTTCTAGGAAGTGAAACAAAAAGTTATCTGAAAGAAAATCAAAACGTACGTGATTGAAAGTTCTTGTTGAAGTTGCCACTCTCTTTGAAGAGCTGCTCAAAATGAGGCTTACAGTACAGAACACCTTCCATTGATGAATAATTGCTCAGCTGAAGGCAAGCAGAGACCAGGGTTATAAACAATCAAATCTCTTGTTATCATTTTAGTACATATTTTAGCTCCTACTCACTGTTAAACGCCATATGCTGAAAACACACAGTGTTAGTGCAATACCTTTAGAGTCCCTTTGCAGTGGCTGCATTTGAAGCAAGATTTGTGGTAGGAAACTCCATCAACAGAGAGCTGCTCCACAGGGTACACAGTCTTCTCGCAGGCCTTGCACTTTTGTTGGGTGCCAATGAAAGACATAGCTAAGCGCTTGGAGTTAGATCTGAGCCTTTTTCACCCAACCGACCAAGATGACAACCAATCCCCAACTCTCCAAGCTAACTTCCCTTCTCTGTCTTGTTAGACCAAAATCGGACTGAACGTAGACGCTCCTCGAATCAAACTCTGTTTCGTGTAGAATAAAATGCAAAATTATTTCAACCGAGAGAGATTAACTTCAAACTCCCCAACCCATTCAAGTCTAGATTGTAAAATTGCAAGGAACAAACATGCAAAATTATTTCGACTGTTTTAACAACAAAAATAGGCAACAAAGATCTTAAAGACGAAAAATTGAAGGTGATCTGGGAGCTGGGAAATGTGAACCAAAATCGAGTTAAAACCACATACCTGAGATTAGAGAGTGGGAAAATGGTGGATCTGTAAACCAAACGAAGGAACCCAAAAGCGAAATCGTCAGAGATATTCGAGGGGGGAGAAGGGCCGACGGGAAAAGGGAAGAGGTGAAAAATAAGGAGAGGGATTGGATTGGACCCCGTTTTGGCGCAGCGGAGTGGGAGTTTTATGTTGGAATTTGGGATAAAGAATTGTTACAATAACAATTAAAGAGAAAAATTAAGAGGGAATTATTGTTTAATGTGTGTGATTACAACGCATTAGAAATAATTAAAAGGAAAAGGAAAAGAAAAAGAACGTAAAAGATAAAGATCAGGTGGGCAGCAATTGTGACCCACCATTAATTTGGCTTCTTCAACGACCGAGTTAGCTGTTACAACGCGCCTCCTCCAGAGTCCAGACGCCATACCCATGCCTGTCGCCTGTGGTTGTAACCCCAAAAGCAATCAACCGTTGACCCTCCCAAACTGGACCCCATCCACATCCGCATTTATATGTTCTTCATTTCTTGATTTTCCTCTTCTTTTTTATTCTTTTTCCAGCTCTGAAACAGACTTGGTCTAGTATGTCAATTTAGAATTATTATGATACATAGCCTAAATAAATGGACAGAAGAAAATAATACAAGAATCTACCTAATCTATTTCTTAATAGTAGTTTGATCACGTTATATTTGTATATTATGAAAACTAATGCATAGGGGAATTATGCTATTATTATATAAAAGTAGTTGGGATTGAAATTAATAAGTATATCATAATCAGACGTGCTTGAGACGATGTTTGGCTCGTCTCTATAATATGATTCCATTCCCAGCATAACGGTTTTAAGAGATTTGAAGTTAGCATTTGAAACCCCGCTTTTAGAACCTAAGATGAGCAAACTCCGGACCCATGGCACACGGTCAAGCCCCAGGCAACTTTCCTTCACTGCGATATTTAATTCCTCCTTTTAATTCCCAGTCCTTTTATTGCAGCAGCTTCTTTGACAAATGATTTATGTGACATCGGCTTGGAGGAGGAAGACGAACCCTCCCTCTCCTCGACTGTAACAAGCCCTTTTCAGTACAGAATTGAAGAGGTTTAGGCGCGCTCTTATTGCTTTTGTTATTATTATTGTTATCGTTATTGTTATTTTGGGGTTCTTTTTCCTTGATTAATTGGCATACGTTAGGTAAGAATTCATTAGGATGAAATTCTGGAATCTCTTGCTGAGCACGTAGTGAACTAATTAATGAACTCCGCTGCTTCTAATTACGATGCGTATTTTCCTACCACACGGAATACAAATTGAATTCTTAATTGTGAACAAAGAGAATAACATGCACCGATAAAGAGTAACCCAACGCAGTACGTAATCTGAAGGCATTTACGGGAATATAACATGAACATAGACTAATAAGGCAGTAAAAGTCACCAACCTCTCTTGGTGAAGAACTAAGCTAATTATAACTCGAACGACCAAGCCAACATATCTACACATTAGCAAACGGAAATAGAAGCGACCAAGATCTACAAAGAAGAAATGAATGTATGTAGGAAAATTTTCTATCAACCAAACTTCCTTTCCTCAAAGTGAGACTGGGAAAACACATCCTCGCCTTCCGAACAAGAGCTTTCTGAATCAATGCTGTCATCTGAGTGGCCATTTAAACCATCAAGGTTAAATCTCTTCCCTACATGCTCACTTGTGGATTTCCCTGAAAGTGACGCAATACCCAGAGAAGCAATGCTGTTCGCAATAGCATCAATGTCTCGAGTATTACTGTACAGACCATGGCTTCCGGTTAAAAATAAACTTCGATTTGCTTCTGAGTCTGTTAGGACAACAGGGAGCACGTTCATCAATTGAGGGTTACCCTGGCTTGAACCACTGATGAGCAGACGCAGCGTCTCCCTAGCATCCTTTTCCACATCAGTAGCAGGTAGCATTGGATTCACGAGTTTCGGATGCAGTGGTGGAATGGAGGTTGTAATGGTAGGCCCTGCACTAACAAGATAGCCTGGACCCGAAGAGCAAACATCAATCACAGGAACATGAACAATTGGATCACAGAACAATGGTGTGAAGGTCGGGATCTGCTGAGAGGTTTTCAAAGGCAAACGGACCAGTGGCTCTGGAAATAGAGCAGGGAAATCCAGTGACGGAGAATCAACTAAATTTAAGGGTGATACTGGAACGGACATGTTTGAAGGTGCAGAAACTGGGAACAGCGAAGGAAATGGAGGTAGAGAAGAAGCACTAAAGGATGGGATGGGGAGTTGAGAAGGTTCTTCCCTTCTCTGCAGAATTGATGATGATCCAGGACACCAGCAATAGTAAGGTGTAAAGAGAGGTGAAACCACACAAGGAGCATGAGAAGAATTTGCAGGAGTTGGGGCAGCTAATTTTCCCAATGATTTCAGAAAGTTCGATGGAGATAATGGGCAACTTAAATCGGCAGTTTGAGTTTCAGAATTAACGTCATTGGAAATCGATGAGGTAGCAATATGGTTGTCTAAAGCCAAGTTGTCTCCGCGCCTCCTGAATTTTTCCCTAGCAGCATCTCTCAGAGAAAGCAGCGTCTTAGGAAGGCCTTCTTTAAAGGAATTCAACCTGGGGCTAAGACTACCCTGGTGCGCAGAATTTGCTTTAACTGCTGGACTACCATAATTTCTTGACCGCATAGATTTTGATGTTTGTCCAACAAAATGAGATGAATGAGAGAGTTCTCTAGTGGTGTCTACTGAAGAGTGTGAGTCTGCAGAACTAGCTGGATGGTGATTAGCAACAGCTGACTCCACAAGATAGGCACGAAGGCGTGTTGCAAAGCATCCAAGACGTGATTCACTGATTCCAGTTAATCCAGCAATAGAGGGCCTCCTCTGCAGTAAATCTTTCATCTGTGATACAGAAGTGACATAAGAAGATATGCAAACCAACCAATACACAAAATTGTTCTAAATATGTATCCATTTATAACATTAGGAATCCATAAAAATAAATAGTATCAATTCATGAAAGCTTCACATGTTTCCCCTTCCAACTACTTATCATTAAACTCAATAAACTCAATACAAGAAGTACAAATACCTTGAAAAGTAGTTCTATTCCCAAAAGCTTTGATTTCTCTGAGCACCAAAAATAGGAATTTTGATCATTTGCTTTAATAACAAATGAACGGCCAGAACTATCGGATGCAATCTCATCGATTGTAATGGCAGCACTCGACGATCTGTTACTCAGAGTGAATAGTCTCTCTACATGGCCATTATCCCCAATGAATGAGAGTCGAAAGTCGGATGATGGTAGAACCATTAGATTTAAGTTTCCCCTGTGACAATTGGGGAAATAGAAGATCTTTTAGAAGCATAAAAAAGAATCCAATATCTATGTAACCAATCAAAATCTTAACAGCAGAATCTAGATAACAGCGAGGAGTATCAAAAAAAACAAAAATGAGATAACAAAAGTTTGTGGAATACAAAAAACCCACATTCATAAATTTCTTAGAAGAGAGATTTAGATGGTAGACTTGTTATCCAATGTCCATCTATTCATTTACAACCAGATCCTCAACAATGTTTAAAATTTCCTCATTATAAGCACAATTCCTAAAAAAAAACTGGAGATTTTCAAGTGACTATCAGAGAAAAGCAACTAAACACCTAAAAATCAGTAGAAAAGTACTAAGGACATTCTTGACATACAGGATAGGTTTAATACTAAAAGGTCAAGGATCCATTGTTAAACCTTAAATGATGAATGATTCACTTTAAATCAAAACCTTCATTTAAATTTAACTCTAACAATTAAAGTAATCACAAAATCTCCCTACACCATCATTTCTTAGAGTTAACATGACAATAGACTAAATACAAAAATAAAACGGCATCCAATAAAAAAAAATTAAAACAAAAAACCAAAAAAATATCTTAAAGAAGAACAAAATCATTACATTTTCTCACAACAGTTAGGCTTCTAACACTATGGTCAATAGAAAAGGATTCAACATACGTTGAAAAAACAACAAGATAACTGGAAGAAGGGAACAGTAACAAGTTGTTCTGAACAGTTACTACAAAAATTTGGCATACGAAACACCCATTCCAAACAATCCTATTTTAATTAAGTTGCAACCCTACACAACTAAAAAAACAGAAGGAGCAAGCTGTTATGGTGAGCATGAAACTACCTTTACTTCCTCATAATTCAGAGATCATAATAGAAAACGCCCACTTTACCTACAAACCAAAAGATATATTTATTTGGAAGAATGAATATTGCTACCATTAATAAGCTAGCATGTAGAGTCCTAAATCTATAATCTATCACTGATTACACACTTTCAAGCAGTATTATACGGCTATACCATAGAACTAAAAGCACTGCTAATTAGAATCCTAGTTAAACCCCACCATCTAAAAATGATCAGTAGACTAGATGTAGAAACAGCCACAAGCAGACATGACTATACATGAGAAGATAAAATCAGCACAAAAGCTACCCCCGGGCAGCATAGGTACCCATCCTACATGTTTAGGTGTAGTAGTTGTTATCCATATGAAGTAAACAAAGATGTGCTGTAATGTGAAAGTACGCAATTATGACAATGTTAGCACTCATAATTCCTTATACAAATAGAAGAAAATGAGCGATGTTCTAAAAAAAACCTACATAAGACTGCCCTAAGTATAACCTAGTCAAATGATATTAGTAAAGCACCAAAGTCATACAAAGTCAAGAAGGAAACAAATATATTTTACATCAAAACAGGGACAAGGAACTCAGACTCCAACTACTCACTAACAAAATAGAAATGACAGTGCCAAGTCTTCTAATATTTCATATCAAGAGATAATCCAAGAAATAGATTGTAAAAAGATATTGCAAATTAGAGCATTCTTAAGTTGCATTTTAGATAAACTAAATACAATTCACCTTCAACTGAATCTAAGGAATCAAAACATTGCCAGAGTCAAGTGGCATCAAAATATACAGATAGAAACAACCGAATAAGTTAATAGATGCATCCATTTCTTAGTTATTTGCTTCCGAACAGAGTGGCGTTTATATATCATTCAAAGATAAAAGAATAGGCAAGAAAAAAAAATAATCGCTCGCCATATTACCTAGTGGTCGTAGGGCATAGGATTGTTCCTTGCTTGTCAATTTTTCCAACGCGAATGGAGACGAGAGGTATACAGAAACACCTCGCTAGAATGCCAACTTCAACCGGCTCGAAATGCTGAGTTACAGAAACAGAGATGGATCAGATCAGCAAAAAGGATAAATGAAAGACGCAGAACCAATGCAAAACCTCATAACAATCACAACAGCACGTTAAAGATGGAATCTAGGACGACGGGGGAAGACCACCAAATTGAAGCGACGAAAATAAAAATGGAAAAAATTCGTTCATTCTTTTTTACTCACGCCAAATACAGATTCCATGCCATCTCCATCGGCACCAGGAGTCCTATGTAGAACCGCAGAACGAGCATGGAATATAAAGCAGTGAATTATCGTACAGTTAAAAATCTGTTATATATTATAATTTGATAGATCAATCAAAACATATTTTAGCACAAACCTGACTCAATTGAGCAAGAAGGCGATCTTCCGCTATGTCGTTGGACGTAGTCATCTTCAACAACGGCTTCAACCTTTCGTCCGCCCGACAAGCGCCCATGACTTGCATATCTAGCGCCTGAAGCCACCGTATAACCCTATCTTCCCGATCGCTCTGCTGAAGCAACAGATCGCCATCTCCTTCGTCAACAAGAATATCAGTCAGCCGCTCCGTAAGGTTAATACCCCTCGTCGAAGCATGCGGAGCACCAGAAACCTCAACAACATTCGAAGAAACACCGCCAACTCGTGACGAGTCCCCGAATTCTTCAACGTTATCACGATCGGCACCACCATTAGCGTTGCTGGCGATCGAGTCTTCTTTTCTAGGGTTTGACATCGAAAAACCGATAAAACCTTGGACGAATGAGAGTATATAAAACAAAAATCAAGAATATCGCAGATAGATTTAAAATTTCGAACTCCTCCTCGCACCGAAATTCACTTCCAAATCAACCCTGACGCCTCAAACACCACGAAACAAAACGGAAAAGAAGTTCAAAGAGAACAAACAGAAATCCGAGAGAATTTTGCGACCAGAAGACGGATCGATTGTAAACCACAATAGAGGAAGCAGTTGGAAAGGAAACGATACAAGGAATCGCAATTACAATCGCAGAGGGAGAACAGAAACGAAGAAGAGAAGAGACGAGGCAATTGCCGACATATATAGAAGGGATTAGATATTTTGGTGGTGTGAGAGAAGTAAACGGACCTGCCTCACGGACTTCAAGGGTGATATAAAATTGAGAATATAAAGTCGGTTTAAGATCCGTTGGGTGTTGCACATAGCCCACGTCAGCCGGGTCCCACACAATTGTAGGGTTTTCGTCTTACGGCCATCCAAAATCCATCCAGCGGTTTCGTCTGGCCCCCACCTGCCACGTCATTTCTTATCCGGGAAACTAGCAAAGGCCCATTTCTAGAGAGGCCACGAGAGAGTGACGAAGCAACAACAATTTTATATTGCACTTCTTTGTTTTTTTGCTTGCCCAATAATTAAGGATTTAAATTATTGCTTTTATAAAAAATAAATAAATAAACAATCGAAAATAGATTCCTTTTTAGTATAATTAAATTTACAAAAATTCCAAATGTGGGTCCCATACTCCCACACTAATTTGATTATAGGCCTAATTTTTTTTTATTTTTCTTCTAATTACTCCATTAATTTAAACAGATGTATAAATAATTGAAAAACTTCAAATGGTCGGAAATACAACATTTGAGAGAAAAAGAAGTGGAAAGAAATACAAAAGACTATACCAAAAGAATTTTTAGCTTTTTTTCCAATAATGGCTGGACGTCCAATGATGTTCTCACCTAACTCCCTCCCTCCCGGGCTGGGCCTTAACCGAATTGCATCGAAGACAGCCCACAATTAATAGCCAATTAAAAGCCCATATATACCGTGGCCCATTAGAAAAGTCCAAATTCTTTTCGAAAGAAACATTTGGGTTTGGGCCTTGGGCTTGTGTGCCATGGTTTTGCCCCTACGCTTCTTAAAGATTGGGCTATACTTGGTTGGTAGGATTTGTATCGTTTAACCTTTTACTTTCATAAACTTATATTTGATATAGAAGTCGAGAAAATTCACTCGGGTAATTAATTTTGTTAATTTTGATTTTTTTAAAATTACAGTGAAAAGAGAAGATGGGAGATAATAGAAAAATATATAGTGTAATGTTCCAATGTTAAGGATTCATAATCCAGATTTAGTACTCGGTGGCCTGGACATTCCCTTGTATCCCCGGTTACATAGTCACATTAGCTACTACTCACTTATTAAGAGTAAAAACTATCTTCACGGACCAATACAAATCCTTTTCACTCACCTACATCAAATTCTGTTGCCTATTTTTCGCTTGTTAAAAGTAAAAACTATCTCCACAAGCCAACACGAACCTTTCTAGCAGTTTCATCCTCGCTCACTTGCATCCCAGAAAAATTTATAGAAAGTCACCTAACATAGAATTGCTCACATTACCTACTTCTCGCTTTTTAAGAGTGAAAACATGTTTAACTATGAAGTTCTTATTATCAAGGCACATAAAAAACAAAAAAAACAAAAAGATACACCTTGTCGGTAAGGTAGTAACTTTCTTTTTTTTTTTTTTTACTTTGTCTTGGTCATCCTATTACTCAATATCGTTCTCATTTAGATATGATATCAATTCATTCATGTACCTCTAATTTATCCGGATGCTACACACGGTAGACAATTTGGATATATATATATATATATATTTGATTAATGGTCCTTAAAAGAAAAGTATTTAATGAAAGGACGATTGTAAAATTTAGTTCATAGAATATAGACAACCAACTTTCAAGAAATAGTAATAATCCGTTTACAAGGACTAAAAAGTAAAAATTAAAAATAATTGAAAAAAAAAATAAATAAAAAAGTCGATGCTCTTGCAGTACATTTGTCCTTTCATGACTATTTCGAATAGGGTCATTTTTTATTGGGTTCATAAGCAATTAATTTTACATCATTTAAAATATATTTAATAGTGGAATATTTTGATGCATATCAAAATCACAATCTCATATACAATTATGGGTTATATAAAATTACATTTTTATTCGGTTTATAAAGTTTATAATTTTAGCAGTCACACGATGTATATTTTAGTTTTTCGATTTAATAATTTGAATTTAGATTAAGAAGGAGGTGTGAATGGAAACAAAAATAAAATGTGTTCCGTCCCCCTTGAAACAATAATGGAGGTCCACGTAGGCATTGATTATATATATATGTGTGTGTGTGTGTGTGGAGGCCCCCTTTTGTTGGTTTGGTTTTTAACATTGATATACAACTTTTTGAGTAGAAGTAGATATGAATGAATGGGTTGGAGAGAGTCCATTGCCCCTTGTCCCTGAAAAAAGATTCATTGTTTTGTCCTATAAAAGTAACCCCACACCACAATCTCCACCCCCACTTCAATTCAATTCAATGCAACACTTTTATGTCCTTTTCCTTTCAATCTAACACCTTTTTCAAATCCTACTTATTCAAATTACAACGCTATTTAACACCGATTAATATGATAGTGAAATGCTTCAACGCCCTTCAATGTATGAATCATTTTTTAATATAAAAAAAAAAGCTAATTAATTCAATTTTTAAACAAAATTGGGCATTGATTTGACATTTGAGAGTAAGGAGATGAGAATTAAGGAGAATGGACAATAAACAGAGTCCCCACCTTCCTTTTCCACCATTATTATTGTGCAAAACTTCACCAAAATTAATCAAATCACTCTCTTTTTCTCTTATTCTAATTGGTTTACTATAATCTCATCAAAATTAAGCGTCAATTTCGATTATACAATAGGTTAGTAGTGTTTATAGTTTGTAGACTAAATTAAATCTATTTATCCCTCGTAATTATTATGTTGTTTAGTTTTCAATTGTATTGCTTTGTTTTGTTTGTCTAGGTTCAGACAATTTTCTATTTTGATTAGACCTTTTTAAAATTATAGGTGGAGCCTTAATGCTTAGTCAAAATTAAGTGAAAGAAAAATAATTAAAATTTATCAATGGATTTATAATAATGAATAAAAAAAATAAAACAATTAAAAGACAAAACTAAAAAAGAAATGTAAGCCGTACTGGGTAGGTAACAGTCGGCAGATTCTAGACCTAAAGGGTTGGAGAAAAGAAATAAAATTAATTTGCAAAAAGGAAAAATTTTAAATTTAAAAAAAAAAGAAAAAAAAAAGGAGGAAAAGGACATGAAACGACAGCGTTGAAGTTGGTTAGGAGCGTGGGGAGCAGAGGGCTCCAATTAGCAACCAAATTGAGATTGAAATAATTTTGAAATAAATAAAATAAAATAAATGAAGGATGGGAATGGATAGCCATCCCTTATGGCCTTTTGTGCCCAACATTTTTCTTCCCCCCCCCCCCCCCCCCCCCCTAACTACCTAACTACCTATATATTCCTTTCCCCCCAACTTTTTTTTTTAATTTCTATTTTATAACTATAATATTGGGACTAATATTTTAAAAATAATTGAATTTCAAATGATTTATTAGGTATTATAAATGTATGGAATTACTTTAAAATTTAAGGATATAATTTATTAACCAAAAGTAGTTTGGTAAACTGAACCTATCAAAGAAATGGAGCAAAAAAAAGGGCTGGGCCCGAGGAAGTCATCCCAAGCGCCCCAATTCAAAGAACATAACAACGAATATATCCCATCTTTCTACATATTCTAAATTTATATATATATATATATATAGTATTTGAGCTCATAAAATCTAAACCCGTATTCGATCAAAAATTGATATCCAACTCAAGAACGATGAACCTAATCAAACACTACACGAATGGTCTTAAAACGTGTTTGTTAGAGTTTCTAGTTTGCACACCGTCTGATTTCGGTCCTAGCATCCTCGTTGGCACACATGTGTCTGACTCTAAAACCATTTGTAACAGCCCAAGTCTAAGCCCACCATTAATAGATATTGTTCGTTTTGGCTTATTAGGTATCATCATCAACCTCACGATTTTAAAATGCGTCTATTAAAGAGATATTTCTACACCCTTATAAAAAATATTTTGTTCTCTATCTCTAATCGATGTGGGACTTCATACTTACCATCTTTATAAGATACATAGATTTCTCATTTCATTTAATAATTAGTAGACAAATAAACACGTTTCGTAAACTTTGAATGAGACGGGAGAAATGTATATAATTACTAAGAAAACAAAAGATGAAATCATGTCCTATATTATTTTGAGGCCAAACGAAGACTATAGAGATATAATAATAAGAATTAAAAGGTGATTTGTCCGGTTGTTTTCTTTGTCTTTGTTCAAGATTCATTGCTCTGGTCGCCATCTTGAGGCAGTAAACATCATCTCCCATGCCCCTAACTCTATCCTTCTTATATTTGTATATTATCGATCTTCATATTTCAACTTTTAATATACTTAACTTATTTTTCTTTAAAATTGACTATATATATACCTACGAAATTATACTTCGATGATACATCGTATATGTATATATAAATGTATAGTCATGTCACTTGAAAAATGACCCATTAATAAGAATAATTTTGCTCACCATACTAATTAATAGCCATAAAAGGAGATGCTTTCTTAGGGTTAGAGAGATGCTTTCTTAGGGTTTATATTTCTAGGTCCATTAAAAAAAAATGTGGCTCTAAAGAATATATCCATAACAAAATGTTATACGCCAAAACACGAAAAGAACAGCTACCCATCTTATTTGAATATTTGAGACTACTTTTGCCCATTGAATTTATGCTCAATTCTATGCAATTAAATATTGTAATTCTCTTATCAAATTTTTGCGGTCTTACAACCTTCGATCATAGCTTATAGATAGAACACTATATATTAAACGTCGAGATTTTAAAAAAATAATTTTTATTACATCTATATAATTTCGAAAAAATTGCAATGACCAATTTTTTTTTATAAATCTTGTATGAAGTCCTACAATAACACAAAATAATTAAAATAGACATAGGAAGTTGTCTTTTGTAAAGAGAATAATCCTCGTCAGCGTCCCTAAGAGAGAATAAGACATGCAAATATATGGTGTAATTTTTAGACTTGACACACACCCAACGGCATGTCGTTTTTTGTGAATTTTATTTTTTTATATTTTAAAAGGTATGTATTTTATGCCACGTGTCAATATGTAGTTATCTAAGAATTTGGGTCCTCATCACTCGTTCGTACACACACTCGTTGGATATATTTGACTGTAACCACACACTTGATAAAGTTTATTATATAATTAAGAAACTTAAATTTAAATACGTGTTCGTTAATTCTTTAATTTAAAACTTAAATCATTGAATGAATGTCATCATACCCACTTACGTATGCCTATTAATAACCTTTTATTTTAAATACTTAAAAATAATTTCAAATTTTTATCTTCAAATTGCACATCAAAAGTTTGAATTACGTTACATAACATTACAGCTCCCTCCCCTACATTGTATGAAACTATATATTATATCCATAGGAATACACAGTGTATGCAAAAAGGCAGCCTTCCTTCCTCCACAAGTCAAACCATATTGAACTATATATTATATCCTTACACATATGGGTTTTCATTTGAAGGTCCTAATTTAATACTATATAATATAATATACTTCGCTCATCTGGGGCTAATTAATCCTGTAGTTCTTGGCATATACATTCAAGTTGTAGCACTGGCAAAGAACCGACCAATCAGAGGCCGGTTTTGCAGGGATGAATCATTGATCTAATGAACCGACCATGTTATAAATTGTATTAATCTCGAGCATCCCTTATTTTATATTCCTTATTATATGAACTTGGAGCTTGGGTTGTACATAATAATTAATTATCTAAAATGAATGAATGAACCCTCCTCAAGTTCTTTAATAATTAATTATTAAAACCCTCTCCTCATCTGGGGATTTGGGGAGTGACAGCCAAGTTACAGAGGAGTAAATAGCCGGCGGCACTTATTAATTCTTGACTATAATATATATATATATATATATATATATATATATTTCTAAGATTTTGATGGAAATGTAAGTTGAGGGTAAGAATGATTTGATTCTTGTGCTGGGTAGCTATATGAGAAGATCTGGAATTTGATATCGAGGGATTATGTATGAATGTATATAACAAAGTTTAGGAGCCAAAACTGGATCTTTGGATGCAGTAATACAGATTATTGTGAACTCCAAGGTTGGCTCTCTACAAAGATACTCCCTCATATTTCAACCAAAAATCTCTTCCAGATCTTCTCAATATCCAAATATTTTCCTGCCCAATATCTCTACGATTCCATATCCAATCCAATACTATCCTTTTCGTGTTTAGATCTAATCATACTCCAAATAGGAAAAGTCTACACGTTAATCCGAATCTAATCGGTATTCAATTCAATAAATTTTGACAATAGCAATGAACGAAAATACTTACTGCAGTAAAAACGGTAATTCATAAATAACCGTTTCAATTTAAAACCCTCTTAGAGTTCTTACAAAAACTCTAAACAATTCATATAATTTTTTTTTAAAGTTTAATATATATAACATATGCAAATTCATCCGCAAAAACTGGAATCAACCATTAAATAAATAAAATAAAATAAGGAATAAAGGTAAGCCGAAAATAATAATAATAATAATAATAAATATACGACAGCGAAATCACTATAACTAAAAAAGAAAAAAATAAAGAAAAGGTCCCTTAACGACACAGATAACAAAACCGGAAGTTCATGAACCAAAAATCCCACCCTTTTCCCCCTCTCCTATAAATACCCCTTTCCGCCGTTTATTTTTCTCCACTCACAAAATCACTTCATACTTCATAGTTTATATTCTCTCTAAAGCTCAAAAATGCCAATCCCTACTTCCTCATCTTCTCCAATTCTTCTCTCTAAATGCATTGTCTCCCCCGATCAACCTTCCTCCGTCGCCGACTTGAAGCTTTCCGTCTCTGACCTCCCAATGCTCTCTTGTCACTACATCCAGAAAGGCTGCCTCTTCACTTCCATTAATCTCGACGAAATTTCTGTCCTCGATCTTCTTAAATCCGCTCTTTCAAGAACGCTCTCTCGTTTTCCGCCGCTTGCTGGCCGTTTGGTCACCGACGATGACGGTTACGTCTATATCAAATGTAACGATGCTGGCGTCGAATTCATCCATGCCAATGCCTGCGAGTTCTTCGTCCGTAACCTTCTCGTTCCCGGCGATGTCCCCGAGGGCTTCAAGGAGTTTTTCGCTTTCGATCGAATGGTTAGTTTCGCTGGTCATTTTAGCCCAATCATGGCCGTCCAGATCACCTTCCTCGCCGATGGCATTTTCATTGGATGCTCCGTCAACCACGCCGTCACTGACGGCACCTCCTTTTGGAACTTCTTCAACACCTTTGCCGAGGAGTGTAAAGCCGCCAAATCCACAACGACTAAAACGATCACTATCACTTCTACACCAGACTTCCGCCGTGACTCCGTTCTGGTTTCTCCGGCCGTCCTCCGTCTGCCGCCAAGTGGTCCCAAAGTCACCTTCTCCGACGACGTACCGTTACGGGAGAGAATATTCAGTTTTAGTAGAGAATCAATTTTGAAACTGAAAGCTAAGGCGAACGAAATGAAATTAGTCGATAACGGAAACTTAACGGTAACGGAGGTGGAGATCATGGGGAAGCAGAGTAATGATATGTATTGTCAGAACAACGGCAAAGTGGGGTCCATTTTGGACAGCTGGTTCAAAAACGACACCGTTACAAAACAACACGCGGATAGCGAGGCGATCACAATGACAACAATATCATCGTTTCAGTCTCTTTGCGCCTTATTATGGAGGTCAGTGACGCGAGCGAGAAAACTCCCTCCGAATAAAATGACAACGTTTCGTATGGCGGTGAACTGCCGACACCGGCTGGAGCCGAAGCTGGATCCGTACTACTTCGGTAACGCCATTCAGAGCATTCCGACATACGCTTCCGCCGGCGACGTTCTGTCTCGGGATCTGCGGTGGTGTGCCGAGCAGTTGAACGAGAACGTGATGGCTCACGACAACGGAATGGTGCGCCGATTTGTAGAGGATTGGGAGGGGAATCCGAGGATGTTTCCGTTGGGGAACGCTGATGGTGCGTCGATTACGATGGGGAGTTCGCCGAGATTTCCGATGTATGAGAACGATTTCGGATGGGGACGGCCGTTGGCGGTGAGGAGTGGGCGAGCGAATAAGTTCGACGGGAAGATATCGGCGTTTCCAAGCAGAGAGGGCAGTGGAAGTATTGATTTGGAGGTGGTTTTGGCGCCGGAAACCATGGCCGGGATTGAGTCCGATTGGGAATTCATGCAGTACGTGTCGGCGCCGAACTAAAAGGTAAAGTACTGGAAAGTACCTGCAAATTTCGGCCATCCATGGCTACATGGTAGTGTAGTCTAATTAGCGTGGGGAAACGAGGAGGATGGCGATGATGATATATATTTATAATTATATATACATGGTGCCGTTGAAAATGAAATAGCGAGATGGAGAGAAATTATAAGTTAATTTTCTTAGAAATATTGAAATCTTATGATCTGATTTATCACGAAGAACGTGTTCCTATGTTCGATTATGAGCAATCCATCATCAGTTTAATTCTCAGGAATAAATTCTAGTCTTGTTTGATCAAATCAAGATTGTAGGATTCTGTGGTGACCATTTTCCAGAAATTTGAACTTTCTTCTTAGACTTGTTAAGCTTATTGAACATACACAATGAAATCAACCAAAATCAAGACTAGTTCATCAAGTTGTAGGGGAATTTGTCTGCTAAAAAGTTGGTGCCAAATTTGGCATGGATATGCGTTACAAGAAGAACAAAGTTTAGTGGTTGATTAAAGTAACTTAGATAAGGATTCTATTATATGCTTTAAATCTTATCTTCAGAAAATAAGAATAATTATGAACGAATTGATGATTACCGCACATTAATTGAATTATATTGTTAAAATCAGGTAGGAAGGAACAAATTCCCGTTACTAAACCAATTATAGATGATTCAATGTCTAGTTGAGGATCGAACTTATCCAATGCAAATAGTGATAAATATTTTCTAAATATTTGAATTTAGAAAATGAGGTATGAAGTATCGAAGAGTCAAACCTAGGCATTGACCATTTGAGCTGGAAATGAGTTAGAGCTTGATGTATTCAAATCTTTTCGGAAGCACAATGATGCTTACTTTGCGGAAGGTTATGTATGTCAGTTAATTCTTTATTTATCTATAATATTTAATATTAATAATAATAACTGAATCATTATATTTCACGTGTATTGTTTGAATTCTATTTATTTATTCTTATGTTAACATGGTTGACTTTGTATAGAGTCGTATAAATTTAGATTATTAGCCCTTTTTTAAAATTTAACAATATCTGCATGCTAAATAGGTTGTATTGGGCTAACCGTAATTGATAATTGGGCTAACGGCCCATTTCTGAGTGGCCTAAGCCCATAACAGATTCGCCTCGGAGACCATCGGGCATCGGTTCCATTTCGGGTATCGTAGCACCCTGAAAACCTTCTTGGTGGTGCAGCGATTTGAAGCTCGTCTTTCCATTCATTTCTTCGCTGATCAACGGCGGTGAAGCTTTGGATCCTGTGGATCTCATCGTGATCAGTGACGAGTTAATTTTTTATGATGGAGGGAAGTAGATCCGGCTCAGACTGTGGCTGTTCGAATCGGAATTTCAGCCTTCTCATAACTCAGCTTCAGGTAATTTCATTCCGTCTTCTTTCTACCATTTGATTCTCTTATTATTTGCTTGGATTGTTTGGATCTGAGTATGCGGTGGCTGATGAGTGTGTGTGTATGTGTGAGGGGGGGGGGGGGGGGAGAGAGAGAGAGAGAGAGAGAGAGAGAGAGAGAGAGAGAGAGAGAGAGAGAGAGAGAGAGAGAGAGAGAGAACCTGCATTTAGTCATCTTATGAAATTAATGGTAGGAGCTTGAACAAATTGCAATTCACGTGAAACATTATTTTCAACCTAGATCAATGAATTCTGTTAGTTGAGGTTTGTATGCAGAAAGTAGTCTAGAACGGTTTCTTGAAAAGAAATTTCAGAGTGGTTCATGATTCTGCTCGTGTTTTGGTTGTAATGGTTCATGATTTAAGTTTATTCGATACTTAGAGTTGGAGGCTTTAACTTTTCAGGTTCCATGGTAGATATAATCAATTGAAGTTTGGGATTATCTACTGTTTGGAAAGTTGTTTGACTGACGTGAAGGTACTGTTAGTTAATCAAGAAGGTTGGTTTGAAAGATGAACTCTGAACTCTTTTTAACTCTGCATACTGTGGAAGAGAAGCAATAAAGATGGTTGCAGCTTACTGAACAGAAGATGAAGAGGAGCTTCATTTTAAAGAACCCAATTGCCTTCGTATTTATGATTCTATCTCTTTGTTGCATACTTATTGTGCTCATCACAACGCTAAGGCTTCCAGAGTTCACTGTAGGAGATAAGGCTGTTGCCAGTAATCAGATTTCAGTGATCAGAAAGGTCCCCAAAAATGATAAATTGGGCAAGTTTGGGGAGATGATGATCAAAATGTTGCCTAAGGATCTTGCTTTTACTGTCTTTATCCCTTCAGAGAAGGCTTTCGAGCGCGAATTGAGTTTACGAGTAAATGAAAGTTTAACGACTGAGAAGTTGGACGACACATACGCCATGATTTCAAGAATATTAGGTTTCTCCGCTGTTCCTCGAACTATTTACTCGACTTTGGTAGATTACGGGAATGAGATTTCATATGATGCTGTTTCTGGATTCACATTGAACATCTCCAAGGACAGAGATGGGATGCTGATAGTTAACCGTGTGAGGTCTGAAATGGTGGATGTAAAGAAGAAGGATGTTCTTGTGCATATAATGGATGGCGTTATAATGGATGCTGCGTTTGAGCAATCAGTAAAGCCCGATGACAGTGAAGATTGAACCTGTGAAAAGCAGCTGTTTATTTTCTTTTTTAACCACACATTCCAAACCAGTAGCTTCCATAGTAACATTCTGGTCAATAGATTCCTATCCTTTTAGATTTACGAAGTTTTCAATGGTTTCAAGGCCTATATGTTAGCCATTTGATTTGTTGGCTGTGTCAACTTGGTTCATAACTTACAATGTGAGGATGATGGGCCATTCCATGAGCAATATTGAGATGGGGAATTGTTGAATTGAATATTAGGGAAGCAAAACCAAGGAATGACATATATTTGGATAAAAATAGTTTTTATGAACTCCGAAGCATTGAATCCACACATTGGTTTCTCGTGATAAACCCCATTTTAATTTCCCAATTTCCAACATTCGCTGATTAAACAGTAAATCCAACGCCTCACTCATTCAACATCATCTACGAGTCTCGAGCATGCACTTGAGAATGTGGAAGCCTTTTTTGCAAATTCCCCCCTAAAATAGGAAAAATAATAACCAAAATCCCTCCACCCATTAAAGCGCATAGAGGTTGAAGGGGAAATTTAAAGAAATTAAAACCCTAACTACACTACAAGTACAACCTTAGAACTCATTGACAACCACCGTAAGTTTTGGATACTGATCAATCTGATCTACAGAAAGCTTAAACGAAGATCCAATGGCGGATGATCCATTTTTGTCTCTATTTTGTAGGTGAAAGATGTAGCGTCCTCGTACTGCTTCCCATCTACTCTAAACTGATGATAATCATCTGAACCTTGTGTTTCATCAATGGAGTTTAATGGAAAAAGTTGAAGCGTTTTCGTCATTCTTTCTGGCTCCAACTCCATTATACCCTTATTTGTGCTCGACTGCTCTGCAAAATCTGCTCAAACCAGAAAGAAAACAACACAAAACCATGAAACAAAACTCAACCCAGATTCGTGTTTTTAGAATCAGAAATGGATAGAAAGGAGGTGAGAAACATACGGTTAGAGGGTGGAATAATGCTGTTGTTGTTGTCGTTAGAGAGATGAAGAGGATGAAGGAAATGCTGCTGTTGGTGAGTGTGATCAAGAGAAAGAGAAACTTTGCGACGCTTTTGTCTCTCACGAGCTTTATGATTCTGAAACCAGTAGAACACATTCTTGCTCTCGATCTTGCCGTAAAAGCTGAGCTGATGAGAGATTTTCTGAATCTGATCGCTACTCGGAGTTCTAAGCCCTGACCTGAACAGCTCTGTCAGCACCTTTACTTGTTCTGCAGTTGGATTCCATCTCCCACATTTACTACTCCCACTTCCCTTTCCACCTCCGCCGCCGCCACCCTCTCCGCCGCATCCGCCCCCTTTTACGTAAATTCTAGAACAAACCCCATCCTCCATATTAATACTCTTCCGGCTCATCCAACACAGACAGAGAGATGACCAACTAAGCTTCCGCCCCCTGAAACTGAAACTTCTTCTCTCAGAAAGAAAGGCTTAGGAAGTCAGAAAAAGTGCACTGTGCTCCCTCTTCTATTCTCTCTCTCTCTCTCTCTCTCTCTCTCTCTACATAAGAATAGTATATATAAGAGTTGGAGATAATTTATATTTCTATTCACTTTCTTCTCATGTGACACTATTTTTACTATTATTGCATTTAATAGATTAGGTGTAGATTTCATTATAATTTTTTTTTCCCATAAAAATACGTCATAATGGAAAGTAAGCAAGGGTATAGGTCTTGTTCTTATATATGATGGAAATTTCATTAGAAATTCGATTCTTTTTTTTTGTTTTTTTCATTCCTCTTTCTTAGGGGTAAAAAACATAACCATAGTCAATAGTTAAAAGAGGTAAAATTTATTCAATCTTCGTGTAAATGTTATATGAGTACATGTACTTCTCTCTTTAATATTGTAGATTCATACATCATAAGTACTTTAAAAATGTAGTTTTGTTAGTCTACTCCTAGATAAACTATTGATCATCTTAAAGATCAATAGTTTGATTCTCAATTGTTGTTGAGCTAAGCTAAAGGAATATTATTGTTGTGAAAGCAGAAAGAGGGTTCCTTTCTATTTAGTCGAAGAAAGACTAAGAGGGTGTTCTTATAAAATGTGTTTGTAGGATTACCCTTTTGTTTATGAATAAGCTGCTTCGATTTTAGGGAAACAAAAGATTGGGTTGAAGATGAACACCCATTTGATGAGGTTTTAAAATTTGTGGCCTGGTTTTTTGTGCATAGAGAGAGGGAGAGAGATGGAAATTAGGAATATGGAGGGACATGCGCAAAAGCTGCCACTGGAGAAAAATTTCGGTCGCCCGAGGAGACAAAGATGCAAGTTTCATTGATTGTCAATAACATTAAAATAATTGTGATTTTGAGTCTCATGGATCAAAGTAGTATTTTTTTAATGGGTTTGGTGTTTTTCAGTAAGGCATGCACTTACTCTGTCCAAAAAGAATTGGACAAAAAGAGTGTTTTCATATTTAATAACTCATCCTCTCGAATCCCAAATAAGGTTGGAATCTAAATAGCTCAATTAGTGAAGACATTAATACAGTACCGACCATAGTAACTATGATACAACCTTAAACTTTAGATGGGCGCTACTTCTAATTCAGACAGGATAGTTTGGTTTGGTTTCGTGATGATCGAAGAAAAGATGTAAATGTGGGTAAGAAAAGTGGATTGTCTGAATGTGTGTTGGAGGGTTGTGATTAAAAGAGACTGAGAGAGATACTAAATTGACCAAAAGTGGAAGGTTGGCCAAAAGGATCAAATTTGGGTTTGGGATTTTAAATTTATGAGAAGAGGAGAGTAAGAGTGGGAACACAAGCATAGAGACAACAAAAGCCACCAATGTTTTCTTTTCTTTTTTTTTTGATAGAAGAGAGAGAGAGAGATGAGCAGCCAAAAGTGGGAGCATTGCTTTGGATTTTACCTTGTCATAAGCCTCTTGTCTTAACTCTAAGGACACTTTGTTCCACGAACTTCAAATTTTTATGAACATACCTTTGTCTTCAAAGTCTTGTCTTTATTTTCACTAAATTTATTACAAATTAGAGCACTTCTATGACAACCATCTGTTTTTATGCTGTTTGTTTTTAACCATCTTCAACAAGTTGCACGTGAAATCTATAGTTATGTACGAACATAAGTCTCCGATTAATGTAATTAGTTGAAAAATAACAGTAGCGATCCAAATTACCATTGTTGTATGTAAGTAACTAAAGATTGTAGTTTGAAAAGAATCATAAGTAGTGGTAAATGAATGGGCATAGAGACACACATTACAAGAACACACACATCAAAAAAACAAGAGGAAAAATCAAAACATTGTTGTTATTGTGTGTTTAAACTAACAATGATTCTAAGCAGAGTGTTTTGGGTTTCTAAAGATATAAAACAGCGATTTGGAAGAACATGAGAATTTGAAAATAGAATATTAAGAAAAGAAAAGAAAACACAGTCTTCCAGAGGGTGAGAGGAATGGATTTATGCATTTGAAAAGCAACAAAAAGAATGAACAGAGAGAGAGAGAGAGAGAGAGAGAGAGAGAGAGAGAGAGAGAGAGAGAGAGAGAGAGAGCATTCCAAATCAAGGATGTGACAACAAAATCAGCCACACATCGCTAAAAGTGCCATTTTAATGGTCCTATCTTCTTGTCTACAATAAACCATACAAAACCCTTAAACAAAAATTTTGCCCTTTTTTCTTTAGTAAATCAAAAACATAAGTAGGATTCCCGTTAAAAGTAAAAGTGATCACCTAAAATATGGAACATAAATTTGTTGCATGCCAGGAGGCAACTTATAATCCTTAATCTTATTGTCTCGTTGGATAATCATTTTATGAACTAAATAAATATAGATTTCAAAGTTCTTTTAATCTAATCTTATTCTTACATTTTTATTTTTTGTTCTAGTTTGCGAAAGTGGGACGAGGATCAAACGATCGATCTTAAACAAAGATAAGAACTAGGTCGGGCAAGATATTAGTGTACATACGTGAATGTTTGCATTAAACAAAAAAAAAAAAAAAAGAAAAGAAAAAGAATGGTAAGAGGCACGTTCTTTTTGTATGAAGAATGTAAAAAGAAATAATAGTAAAAAAAGTGGAAGAAAGAGGAGAGAGGAGGTTGGGAGAGTGGAAATGGTTTAAGAGAGAGAGAACGTTAATCAGTGAGAATCGAGAAAGATTTAAGCTGGAAATTAGGGCACGCTTGATTACCTTTAATTTGGCCCCCACTACTGCCTACCCTTCTTCTCTTCTTCCCTTTTTCAATGAAGAAAGAAGTGTAAATTAGGGGGACACAAAAGGAGGGAAACAAACGCACTATTGGAGTAATTGTTTTTGAACACCACATCCACATCCACATCCACAACGTATAATCCACATTCCCTTCCCTTCCCTTCCATTAATTATTATTTACTTTTGGGGGCGCAATGCAATGCAATCATCCACACACCTCCACGTCTCACTTCCCACATCCCACATCCCAAACCACCTTATACAATATTATATTCACTTCTTCATTTCATTTCTCATGCTTCATATTTTCGTTTGCTTTTTAGAATTGCTTCCCAACAAGTATAAACCCTTTAAATTTTGGTTTACTACATAAATCTTTAACACATGTTATCAACCGAACACCGAACTTTTGTGAACTTAATCCACGATAAAAACATATTGTTGCTTCGTTTCTAACCCCAACGGGAAAAGGTATCTCATCTTCTAGAAAATTGGAAGTATGGGGGGGCAAATTGGGAATCTGGGCAATATTCTTGATGGTAATAATGGTAGTACAACCCTCGTCCGTTAAACTAGGCAATATATTCCACAAAGCAGCAGTATAAGAAGAATCTGACAATGAACTCAACATTTAAAAATTTAAAAAAAAAAAAAAAAGGTTTCAGGAGGGGAAGGGAGCGTTTCGTAGAAGGACCAAGTACCCGAATTCTTAGATTTTGGTCAATCACCAAATAAATAACACGCAAAATCGGTTGAAGAAGTTACAGAATCTGAGCAGCCGTATTCAACTTTTCAGCCAAGCTCAGCTGTGTTCTGGTGATACTTGACAAATACAGCAACAGCAAATGGTCCTGGGAAGAAGTGAGAATGGGAGATAAATGGACAATCCATTAATTAACGAGACACCAAACTCAAATAATTTAACCTCCCACTGATAACAATTTGTTGTTTTTTATTTTAAGTTCTTGAAAATTGGATTTATTTCCCCACAATTTGCAAAAATAAAACCATGTTCTTTTTTAGTTTTCAATACATAACTAGGATTTTAAAAACACTCCTAAGGGGTAGATGACAAAACAAAGAAATCAATAGGTGTAAGTGGTGTTTATAAGCTTAAATTTCAAAAATCAAAGAGTTATCAAATGGGGCCTTAGTATTCAACTAATATTGCAGCCTCTACTTCAGAGCATCAAAATATATAAGCTACGATAAAATAATCATACCTGCACGTTGTCATTCATCAGCTTATCGAAAGCAGCTGGCGACAGTTTTGGAAGAGAGGCTACATTGTCAGCAAGAAATCTCCCTATCGTGTTGTCTGCCTCAACATGCCCTTCCTGAGAGAGTAGTAACATAAGCAAACAAAAGACTATTTCTAAAAAGAGTAGGAGACCCAAACATCACTCACCACAACGTTATCAACATATTTGTAAATATCGTCGATTAAGGCAAGCAATCTCTCCATTGAAGCTTCCATTCCTTCCAAATCATTTGGCAGTTTATCAACAGAAGTTGTCTTCAGTATATCAACTGTTAACAGAAAACTGACTTGAAGAAAGTTTTGAAATTGATTGGACAGGATTAACAAACAAACACAACCATACTCATACAAAAAATAACAAAG
Source organism: Cucurbita ficifolia (assembly GCA_033971965.1). Lineage (NCBI taxonomy): Eukaryota > Viridiplantae > Streptophyta > Magnoliopsida > Cucurbitales > Cucurbitaceae > Cucurbita > Cucurbita ficifolia. The sequence continues at coordinate 623,664 of CM066976.1, forward strand.
ACGCATCTCCATCTTGATACTTTAATAACTGCAATAAGGCTTAAGGAAAATAAAAATTCACAATCTATGTTCATATGCGAACAAAAACCAGCAAAGCTAAAGAATAGGAATATTTACATCCGTATCATACCAAAGATAATGTTATTCTAACATATGTCGGGGATATTCAAAAAGTTTAGGATCAAATATTTCATACAGCTGTCAATGAGGCAACATTATATAGACTAACCAAAACTTTGTGCATGCATTTATGTCAATGAAAATGGGTGTGCGGATGTGTATATGACATAGAGAATGCAGATAAGACACTTCAATAATGAAAGTAAAACATGAGCGTTGAATAAGTTCATACATCCAAGTCTCTCAGCTTCGACCATTCGAAGATCTAAAGGAATTTCTTGAAACTGAGCAGCAAGCTGTCTATCTCCGAGGGACAAATTGACAGAGATATAGCCTTTTATTGTTCCTTCTCCATTGTTAAATCCAGTATCAACGGTCAGATGAATAGGGTTTGCAACTTCTCTAGAATAAAATTCGTGTATCAATGCACTGCCACCCGTAACTCCCGTACCAGTTGAGTACCTATCAGTATTCGTGGTTTATTAGACACTATAAGAAAATGTGTCTATCACATATGCCTTCGAAGAGAGTATCACAGAAACTTTGGGTGGACTATGTAGAAACATTACGAGCAAAGCATCCATTTCAATTTTAGACCTAGAGTAGTATATATGTAATTAAAATAATATAGTGAATTTGTGGTCTTTCAATAGGTATGAAACAAACAAAAGTTAGCAGCCAAATTCTTTCTAATGAGAAACCAATTTCGTTCCGAAAAATAAGAAATATACAGAGGCAGATGACCAAAACCAAAGGGGCAACAGACAATAGTTGCAAAAACAAGCTGGGGAAATAAACTAAAGCAATTTAACTAGAGTTGATAAAGATGAGGAGAATTCAAAGGATCATATGTTGGATGATATTGTATTTCTCTTGTACTAAATCGCTTTATTTGTAACTCAGTAACTTTTGATCATCTTCTTCCTTAATGAAATCCAGTCCCTTACCCAACAAGAAATGGCACTTCAACTATAGCTGATAAACATAGTAAAGAAGGATCGGCTTTACCATCCAACGATAACCTCCTTTGGATTAACTTTTTGGTGGGAACTTAACATATTGTGATGATAGTCAATATCCAGCGCAACCTGTTATGATGAAAAGAAAGGAAATAAAAAAATGAAAGAGTGAAATTGAGAATTTGGAATATACAAATTTTTTGCAAAATGGTAGAACAAAGAACGTATAAAATCATAAAGGTCCATCTGCAACCATAATTTAAATGTTCACGATTCTCTTGTACAAGTAATTTACATGAAATATTAAGGAATTTTACGAAGTACGATATAATCGAAAACCAAATTGAAGAAAGGAGCAGAGGGAAGACAGGGAACCCTAATTGTCTCAACTGGACAGTACGAAATAAACTCGTCAAGGAAAAAAATTATAAACAAAGGCTTTAATTATTACCCAAAAATCAATAAGAACGCCAAGAGTAAGTGGCACCCAAACAATTACATGAAGGAAACAACAGAGATGAGATTAATACAGAGTAAGTAGGACCTGATCGGAGAACTCGTTATGAGGAACAGCATAAGAGTTGCGAATATCAACGGTTCCATCAGGTAAAACCGAGCCAAGAAGAGTACCGATTACTCGATCGGCCTGGTCAGGGCGCCTCACATAGCAATCACAAATGTTGAAGATAACCAGAGGGTGAACCTTCGCAGATAACGTGTTAGAAGACTGTGAAAATTGCAAGACCGTGCTCTCCGTCGTTGCCATTGCTTGAAGTTCGAATTAACCTATCTCCGTAAAAATGGAGGCCGAGAGAGACGACGAAGGAGCAGAAGCGGATGCTAGGGTTTCTGTTCTACCTCCAATTTTTGGAAGAAGACACATAACAATTGGGTCGCTGAATACGCACCTTATTGGGCCTAATGAACTCGGCCCTATCATTATATTCATTATTCAATATATAATATGTAGTTGAATTTTAAACAACAAGCCCGTCTAGCTCAGTTGGTAGAGCGCAAGGCTCTTAACCTTGTGGTCGTGGGTTCGAGCCCCACGGTGGGCGCTTTTTATTTTAAAATCTTGTTGAATAAAAAGTTCGTTCTTTTTTTTTTCTTCTGAATTTTCAATTTCTTTAATTATATGTAAATTTAAATTTTATATTTAAAGAAAGTTTTGAACTTTTACTCTATGTTTTAGATATAAAATTGAAAGGTAAAAATATATTAAATAAATTTAAAGTATCATCGACAAATTAAACTTAAAAAAAAAAAACTCAAATGTAAATCCATATTTAAAGATTATGATTTCTTTTATAATTTTAGAATTTAAGAAGTAGATCTATTTATAATTGAACATTGGAGTAAATATATGGCTTCATCCAAACAAATGTTTAATCAATAAATTGAGGCAAAACTTTAAACATGTCATTATACAAGCAATGCAAGATTTTACATTCTAAAAAAAATAATTAATTAAATTTGCTGTATTTTCCATCCCTGGGGTCCATCCAGACCTATTTTCTATAATAAATTTAGAACAAAAGTCAATCTTTGTTGTAACTCGGTCAACCCGAGTCAGAATCAGTCCTGAAGCTTCATCCGGGTCCTCCTATCCGACCCGAAAACACTGTGCATATCGCCGAGAAACGTCTTGGCAGCATCCAAACTCGGGAAATAAGTGGATTCCAGAAATATTTGACTCAGGGAATCGTCCGAGTTTGAACTCACCACGACTCGGTTCCCCTTCGCCTCTAGGCTTCCCATCACCATTACCAGAACTTGCTTGTAGGCGAAGAAGAACTTCTTTATCGCTGATTCGATCGATTGCAGGGCTTGAAGCAGATGAATCTTCTCGATCTCTCGCTTCTCGCTGTACAATTTCATCGCCGCCTCTTGAATCCTTGGTCCGCCCATTGGATCCACCTCCACATCCAAGATGAACGGCACCTTGTGCTTTAGATCCTTGCACTGCTTCGTAATCTCCACCAGCGTCGTCGATCTGAAGCAAAATGCCTCCGATTCCTGCAGCGATTTGATCGCTAATTGATTCTTCAGCTTTAGGAAATCATCCGGATCCATCAGAAGGTGAAGATCTTCAATCTCCTGTAGAAGCTTCCAGATGCGCTCCATAAGATAGCAATCCTTCGCGGCTTTGGTGAAATTCTTCATCTCGATTCTCTCTGCAATTCGTTTCAGAAGCTCATGCGCGGCGTAAATCCACGACTCCAGGATCTGGTGCGTTGTATAGACCGTTTGATTCTCGTAATTTTCAATTTGATCGTACGGACTCTTTCTCAGAGAATGAAGCTCGTTTGGCCTGCAAATTTGGTCGTAGTCAATATTCGGCTTGCCGGCCAAATTTGGCTCCCCTAACCCTAGAGTGTACGGACATCTCCTCATCTCGCACTCAACGGAGTACTGAATCATCTGCGCGATGTCTTCAGAGCTCTGCCACGACGCAAGTCGAGGAAGAAGACTCGATTCACTTGTTCTGCTCACAACGGTAGCTTCTCCGCGAATCTTCCAGACCTCCGCCGAGCTTCCGTCGCGAGTTATGACGCCGTTGGATGAACTGAGATCAACGATCGGAACTCTGCCGCGCGCTTCGTCGTCCTCTTCATCGTCTTCAAAAATCATAGCAATGAGTTGGATCTGACTCGTGGTGAGAGACTCAAGCTTCCTCTTCCATTCCCAGCGGTTAACATACGGCCGGGGATCGGACAAGACGATCGAAATGAAGCGGAAAGTAATCTCCAAAGCTTGCAATCCCGGCTTCAAAACCGACTCACTTGTCCATTCAGGAAACTCCTTAGAACTCCATAGCTTCCTGAGATCGTTGAGGCGAAGGTAGTGTTCGTACGAAGAACAAGAGGAAGGCGAGGCAGTGGAGAGGTCTGAAGAACGAAATGAAAGAGGAAGAGATAGACTGAGATTGGCGGTGGGGATGAGCTTTGAGGATTTAGTGGTGGTCTTGTCAGAGGAAATCATGTTGGCCTTCCAACCCAAATCGACCATCTCTGATACGAGAAGGAAAGAAAGTAAGAATGGTTACTACAAAGTTGAACTGAATTTTCGCTATTGTGGAAGTTGCTGAATTTGATTCTGGGGAAGGAATGGAGGAAGAAGATGGATATTTATAGGTGGCAGTATAAATTTGAACGACACAAAGTCGTGTTTGGAATGGTTTTCTTTTTTATATAATAAATATTAAAAGAATAATAATTGAAGAAAAAATGCAAATTGTGGAAGAAGTTGTGAAGCTTATCCAGAATCCCAGCGAACGGGGGAATTCAAAACCCAAATAAATTTTTAAAAAATAAAAAAGAGGAAATTTCCAGGGGGGATGGAAATGGTTGAAGTTGGACCCCGTTTGGTTTGGTTGAATGTACCGCGTGGAAATGGCAATGGCAATGGAAATGGAACCCCATTCATCCCCTTGCCCCCATTTTAATTCTGGATTTTCTAACGCCCCACCCACTCACCTCTCGCCACCTGTCACCATCGCGTTTTAGTTGACGGTTTATTCCTCACATATGCCTCCACGTTAACCAACTACATAGTTGAGTTCACCCATCCAAACCAAATTCTTTCCTTTTTTTAAATCACATTTTTATTATTTCTAATTTTTATTTTAAGGAAACTCCAAATAATAATAAAAAAATATTCAAACCTTCAAAAAGTGTAAGGCCAAACAGTAAGACGCGGCTAAGTCCACAAGGTATTATCTTTTTACAAAAAAGCCTAATAAGAAGGGCATCCGAATAATTTTGCAGACATATTGTCCGTTTTGACCCGTTGTGTATCGCTGTCAGCTCACAGTTTTAAAAAGCGTATAAGTAATGTATAAGTACCTTCCTCAACCAATGTAGAATCTCACACTTCGGTCCGTCAATTCTAGTTTTATAATATAATACCTATCTCTACAACTATCCTTGACTTCTTGGGACGCCTTTATATTATACTCGAGGAAAAAGAAAAAGAAACCATTTTCGCCTCTTTTTTTCTCTCTTATCTTATCCCTTTAATCCACACTTAAAAAAAAAATTGCTGGATATTCTTCTTTGGTTTCGCCTAATTAGAATAAAAAGTTGCCTCGGTTCAAGATTAATGTATGAAATTGATATAATGTTTTATAGTGATGTTGTTGTAATTAGGATGAAATGGTTTAGTTTTGGAATTTTATATGGGCGAGTTGGTGCGGCGGTGGCCTTCTCGCCTTTTGCCGGAATACCTAATGCACACATCAACGCCAGGCTTCTTTAAAAAATTAAAATCAAAAGCATCCATTATGGAAAGTATATGGATAGGATCAAAAATACCTTGACTTTTGTATTTTACAAATAATCAAAATTAAATAATTTAAACTTGTTTGACACGACCATTTCCTTTTTAAAAAATAATATCTTGCTTACTAGTTTTATCCCATTTACTAATTTATTATTATTGTTATTTTTTATTTTTTCACAAATAAATTTATGTATATGTTATTTTTTCACAATATGGACTTGGTCTTGGTGTCAAGTCACACACGCTTTGACAGTCAAATTAGAATTACGTAATGAAATTTTAATCTCGTTAATGTAGTTCAAGAATCCGACAAAATTCTCAAATGTTATGCATTGAATGAACAAAGGAAACAGTTTCGTTTGGGCTACAACTAGATACGATGAAGAGTCGGCTTCATGGGGTCAACCAAAGCCAACTTAATTGGTCACAGTCCACTCCATGTGGGGTCAACTTCTTAGGCCTCAATGACTCACATGAGTTCACCCTCTAAAATTTTATTTTTTTAATTTTTTTACTAACAAAGGTTTATAAAATTTGTAAATATTAGTAAAATTCATATATATATATATATATATATATTTAAAATTTGAAAGTATTAGAAAAAGTGGTTAATAATAATAATAATAAAAAGGAATCTAGATCTACAATATCCATTAAATTCCCCAAAGAAGTAGCCAAATTAAATGGAGTCAATATTAGTCATATCACCACACAAATTAAAAAAAAAATGCAAGAATTCCATACCAATACCAACCCTCTTAACCATTACCATTGTTTGCCAGTTGTCAACAATAAATAAATAAGTCTTTTCAATTATTTTCTTATCCACCAAAAATTCCTTTGGATAACTGTAGATGAACGGATTGGATGTGAGCTCCAATACCAAAAACTTTATGCCACAAAATAATATATTGGGATGAAAATAAATAAATAAATTTATTTGACAAAAAACACACGTATTCTTTATTTAGTATTTATATTCATAAAAATATAATAAAATTCCAGCCAGAATCCGTTTTCAACTTATATATATATATATTTTTTTTTTAATACAAAATGTGAGAAATTAAAGATTTAAATAGTAATAAATAATTATTTTGAGGAAAAAGTATTAATGGGACAAATGTGCTGAAACATATCCAATATTGAAAATATGCAAATGGTGTTGAGAAAGAAGTGAAATAATGGACAATGGGTTCCCATTCAAAAAATAAAATTAAAAATGGATTCCAAAACGACGTGCTTTTCTGCGTTTCCATTGCCGCCCATTCCAATCAAATTACACCAACACCACGTGTCAAACTACTACTCGCTGAACCTACTGACTCGGATACAAGCTTTCCCAATTGGTGTCTGACTCGGATCGCTTTCTTTTTCTCTCTCTTTTCCTCTCTCTCCCGCCAACTAAGTAATCACAATCACAAATCACGCATGTTCGGTTGCCGACACGTGGTATGGCGATCACGTGTTCCGCCAACTGAAAATCAATTCCAGCTGTCGGATCACACGCGGACATATCTGACTGCAGAGGCGGTGCCAAAAAGGCCACGCCGATTGTTCCACGTGGCTGTACAGTTGGATTTAGAAATGGTGTGTTGGCTTACACGTCTTGTAAAGGTACAATCAAAATTAATTTATTTAATAGGTCATTATACAGGCCTTAATGCTGACCAACTTATCCGATAAATCCTCATTAATCGATATCAAGTATCTAATCACGGGGAACTTATGCCACGTACTTTATTTATATATATATATTATAAATTTTAAAAAAAATGTTGGGGGCTGTGGAACATGCGGCGTGTAGTTTTGTTGACTTTAGAGAGGATTCAAAACAGCCATACACATGTTGCGCCTGAAAATGGGGCATTAAATTTTAATTCTACTAATTTATTGTCTATTCGCTTTTTGAAATATGACTAAATTAGCAACAATATATATATATATATATATATATATATATATATATATATATATATATATATATTTCGTGCCATAAATTAAAATAAAATCTTTAAAGATTCGAATTAAAATGGAATAATTTGAAAAGTTAAAAGATTTAAATAAAATTCAAACCAAGTAAAAATAAACTGCAAAAAAATGAGTCAATGATCTTAAATATTCGTGTAGCTGGAGATAAAATGGTACCAAAAATGGCACAGCAATTTGGATGACGGGGAGGTTGTTGAGTGAATTAGAAGGTGAAATTCCTTGGAACCTAAGCCATTTGTTGGGGAATGGTTGGAATGAAAAGGGCATATGGAATATATACTAATTTCTTACGTATGGGTCATAAAATCTCAAAATTACCTCTTTCGAATCCAATGTTTTTCAATTTCTCCATTCCATACACTTGATCGTATGTTATGTCATTTGAGGTCAGAGGTTCAAATTTTCATGTCTATCTATATGTTACTGTAAAAAAATGTTTGAATAATACTACTAAACCAAATATAACTAAACGATAATTGATACGTACTACCGTATTTGAAGTTAGAGGCTCGGACGGAAACCACAACCATACTCATCACTAGAAAAATCAAGATTAATTTTTTTAAATAATACTGTATTATAGCTTGATTGGGCTTTAGTGAACAAACGTTGTGACAAAGCCCAATGAAACGGTCCAACTCAATTCAACCGCAATCCTAGCTGGCCCAGAAAATGAAATTACGAAGATGACGATAATAGTTTCTTCGCTGTTTCTTACCGTTTTCCGCGTGTGCCCCAAACGCGACCTTATTATCCCTTTCATTAACTAAACTTTATGTTATGGAAACTGGAAAGCCATTTTGATTACCTGTGCATGCCGCCGGTCTGCGTTGGCCGGCGGCCGCTAGCCATTAATATCGGCGTTGATACTCAGATATGGAAGCTGGTGCCTGTGATCATGGCCGTTTAGATACACATCACTGAAAATTGCATCTAATAATGGCCTTTGTAATGCATTCTGTTCTTTTCCCTTTTCGGTTGCGTATTTTCCTTTAATGTGTCAACTCTCCTTTAATTCCCCTATTTGGGTCCTCGAAAGTTCTAATATTTGTTTGATTTTTATGGTCCTTTCTGTCTAGACCCGTCAAGAACATGACATTATCCAAACAGATTGAAGAAGCCAGTTTCTCAGGGCCGAATTCAACCATGGTTGAATCAAATGAGAGCGATCGAGAAGAGAAGGCGAATCAATTACCATTTAGCTTCAAAAGCCTCCTCTGGCATGGAGGCTCTGTTTATGACGCCTGGTTCAGTTGTGCATCAAATCAGGTCCCAAAACTTCAAAACTTACCAATCCCACAAAAACCCATCACTTTTGTTCAAGTCTTTTCTTTTTACAGGTCGCTCAGGTGCTGTTAACTCTGCCATACTCTTTTTCTCAACTGGGAATGCTCTCAGGCATCATATTTCAAGTATTTTACGGCATTATGGGAAGCTGGTCTGCGTATTTGATAAGCATTCTTTACGTTGAGTATCGAACACGAAAGGAAAAGGAGGATGTCAGCTTCAAGAACCATGTCATTCAGGTTAGAACATCACATCAGCAAATTGGGAACTTTTTTACATTTTCTTGAAGAATTTATTTGTTAATTCAGTGGTTTGAAGTGCTGGATGGGCTGTTGGGTCCATACTGGAAGGCTGCTGGCCTGGCTTTCAACTGTACTTTCCTCCTCTTTGGCTCTGTCATTCAGCTAATAGCTTGTGCAAGGTGCATATACTACTCCACAGCTCCTGTTCTCTATTGGGTTTGAACTGAAATGCGTGTATTTGTGAATGGCATTGGCAGCAACATATATTACATAAATGACAAGCTGGAGAAGAGGACATGGACTTACATATTTGGAGCGTGCTGTGCCACGACTGTGTTTGTACCATCTTTTCATAACTATAGAATAGCGTCTTTCCTTGGCCTTGGAATGACCACTTACACTGCTTGGTACTTGACCATTGCAGCTCTTCTTCATGGCCAGGTCTCATTACTCATCGAATCAATGCTTCTTTTTTAGGCCTTTTCTGGGTTTTTTGATGGTTTTTTTAGTTTTTTTTTTCCTAATGTTTTGAAGGTCGAGGGGGTCAAACATTCAGGTCCAACCAAAATGGTGCTCTACTTTACTGGTGCAACCAACATCCTCTACACTTTTGGTGGCCACGCCGTCACTGTGTAAGTCTTTTTTTAAGAACAGAGCTCACATACTATTTAGGCTAATGTTTCATTTTCCGTCCACCTCTTTTCGGCCATACTTCTATTACTTCTATCACTTCTATCACTTCTATGACTCATGTGAGAACTCACAATCCACCCACCCATTTTGGAGCTCTCCAGTGGGATATCACAATCCACCACTTTTGAGGCTTTTTCAATTAATGTGAGATCTTACAATCCACCCCTTTTAGAGGCTAGTGTCTTCGCTTGCCTTCGTTCCACTCTACTATCGAGAAGATCTACAATTATTATTGAATTTAACTTTAACTTTAAATTAAATTAAGTTAATTTTGATAATTTTTAAGAAAAATAAGAGTAGAGGTGGTCAAAATTCAAGAGGAGAATTGTATTATGAGATTTAGAAATTAGATAAAAACTGAATTTAAAATTCATAAGATATAGTTTCTTTTATAAAAAATTATAAATTTTGGGCCAAAAAAAAAAAAAAAAACTTTTTATTAAGCTTCAAATTTGATACGAGAAAAAGAAAAATTTGAAAAGCGAAATTTGGCGCGGTAGGGAAATAATGGACGCCATGTGGAAGCCTCGAAAATTCAAGACTATTTATCTCATTGCCACTCTTTACGTCTTCACTTTAACCATCCCCTCCGCTGCCGCCGTCTACTGGGCTTTCGGCGACCAACTTCTTACTCACTCCAACGCGTTCTCTCTTCTTCCCCCCAGCGGATGGCGTACCACCGCCGTCGTTTTGATGCTCATTCATCAGGTCTGTTTATACTACCTAAATTCCATTGCAAATTTGATCTGATTTTCTCTTTTTCTTCGGTTACGCATTACGTCAAACGGTTGGGTGCAGTTCATAATACCTGGGATTGGTTGCATCCCATTTTGTTTTGTGTGGTAGAAAGTGATTGGAATGCATGAAAACAAGAGCATTGTCTTTCAGTTCCATAGTTCTTGCTCATTGCGAATTTTGATTTTCTCACTATTTTTTTTGTTTATGCATTTGATCGAACGGTTGGTGTGCAGTTTGTAACATTTGGGTTTGCTTGCACGCCGTTGTATTTCGTGTGGGAGAAAGTGATTGGAATGCATGATTCAAATAGTATGTGTCTGAGGGCGCTTGCCCGATTACCGGTTGTGATACCCATTTGGTTTTTGGCCATTATTTTCCCCTTTTTTGGACCCATTAACTCCGCGGTGGGGGCGCTTCTGGTTAGCTTCACCGTCTACATCATCCCTTCTTTAGCACATATGCTCACTTTCAGATCTGCCTCTGCCCGACAGGTATGCCTTTGCCTCTTGATCCTTCTATTTCATTTCTTCAATTACATTTTACATAATACTAATGTATTCAATCTCCCATCACTTCTTGACCAAATCATTTGCTGGGTCATGGTTTGATTGTTAAAGGGATAGATACATTTCTAAAGATAGAAATGACTTGGCCAAATTAGTTGCTACAGAGAATGAGGAGGTGAAAACAATTTGATCCACAGAAACCCCAACCAACTCCGTGAAGCAATGAAATCCCGCCCTATAAAATGACCTCCCTTTCAATCATTCATATCATCTCCTCCTCTCAATCTCACTTCAATTTTTGTTGTCACCAACAACTGGTATCAGAGCTATCTTGCAGCAGCAATAATGGCAACAGAAAAACAAGTTGAGAGCTACATTCAGCCCGCCATCCCGAGGTTCGATGGTCACTATGATCATTGGGCGATGTTGATGGAAAATTTTCTCAGATCAAAGGAGTTTTTTGATATGGTGGAGACGGGTTATGAAGAGCCAAATGAAGGCGAGGTACTCTCAGCTGGTCAACAGCAACTGTTGGCAGCATCGAAGTTGAAGGATCTGAAGGTCAAGAACTATTTATTTCAGTCCATTGATAGGACTATCTTGGAAACAATGCTTCAGAAGAAGACATCCAAGGAAATTTGGGATTCTATGAGGAGGAAGTATCAAGGCTCAACGAGAGTAAAGCGTGCTCAACTTCAAGCTCTTAGAAGAGACTTTGAAATTCTCCAAATGCAAAAGGGAGAAACGGTGAATGATTATATTGGCAAGGTTATAAGTCTTGCAAGTAAAATGAGGATGCATGGTGATTCAATTACGGATGTTGCGGTCGTAGAAAAGATTTTGCGATCACTAACTCCAAAGTTCGATTACATTGTATGTTCTATCGAAGAAGGAAACAATGTCGAAGAGATGCAAATTGATGAACTCCAGAGCTCCCTATTAGTACATGAACAGAGACTCAATCGTACAAGTGCAATAGAGGAGATGACAGCTTTAAAGATATCCACACCAGGTGAAACTTCAAGCCCTAGAGGTAGATGGCAAAGAAGAGGTAGAGGTTGTGGGAGAGGCAGTCGAGAAAGAAGTGGAGATGTTGGCAGGTCAGCAGATCTAGTCAGAAACGATTATGACAACAAAGGCAAGAGACACTTTGACAAGTCTAAGGTGGAATGCTACAGATGTGGACGCCTTGGACATTACAAAAATGAATGCTATACTAGGCTCCAAAAGGAGAAAAGAGATCAATCCAATTTCGTGGAGAGAAGAGAAGAAGAAACATTGTTAATGTCATTCCATGCTATGAAGGTTGCAGATCAAGGTGTATGGGTCGTAGACTCTGGATGCAGCAACCATATGACAGGTTGTAAGGAATTCTTCTCAACTCTGGATGAAAATTTTCATACTACGGTTTCTCTTGGCAACAATTCAACTATCCAAGTGATGGGGAAAGGAACCGTAGATATCAAGACTAGAAATGGCTTTGTAGAGTCCATTTCTAATGTATTCTACATTCCTGATCTGAAGGCCAACTTACTTAGTATCGGTCAGTTACAAGAAAAAGGGTATGTGATCACATTCCAAAATGATGAATGTGAGATTTATGACTCCAAAAGAGGATCGATTGCTAAGATGAAGATGACCACCAACCGTCTATATCCGTTGACGTTAAATATCGTTGCCAAAAGTTTGATGGTGAAGAAAGAAGATACCACCTGGCTTTGGCATTTTAGGTATGGTCATCTACACTTCAAAGGATTAAAGACGTTGTGTCTTCAAAGAAGATGGTAACTGGGTTGCCAGATATTACTCCTCCAACAGAAATTTGCGAGAGCTGTGTAGTAGCAAAACATGAAAGAAATTCTTTTCCATCCGGAAAATCAAGAAGAGCTCAAGCAATTTTGGAATTGATTCATTCAGACATATGTGGTCCCATCTCTCCAGCATCAAATGGTGACAAGAAATATTTCATGACCCTCATCGATGATTTTAGTCGAAAAAAAACATGGACTTATTTCCTGCACGCCAAATCAGAAGCCTTTGATTGCTTTAAAAATTTTTTTGCTACTATGAAGACGGAAACTGGAAGAAGAGTCAAGGCTTTAAGAACTGACAGAGGTGGAGAGTTCTGTTCAAACGAGTTCATTAAATTTTGTGAAAGAGAAGGGCATAAGGAGGCAGTTAACAACAGCATATACACCACAACAAAATGGTGTGGCCGAAAGGAAAAACAGGACCATTCTCAACATGGTTCGAAGTTTACTAAGTAAAGGAGAAGTCCCGAAGGAATTCTGGCCAGAAGCTGTCGTGTGGTCCGTTCACATTCTCAACCGGAGCCCTACTTTCTCTGTTAGAGATATGACTCCACAAGAAGCATGGAGCGGAAGAAAAACCTGCAGTAGACCACTTTAGAATCTTTGGGTGCATAGCATATGCACACATTCCTGATGAGAAAAGGAAGAAACTTGAGGACAAGAGTTTGAAGTGTGTGTTCCTTGGAGTAAGCGAGACTTCCAAGGCATACAAGCTCTATGATCCTTTGACAAAGAAGGTGGTGGTAAGCCGTGATGTAATCTTTGACGAAAATAAGACTTGGACATGGGAAGAAAAGATCACTGTGAATCAGCAGATTCTTGTAGATCTTGAAGAACAAACTGAAGCCCCTATTCAGCCTCACTATGAGCATGGAGAGAGCTCATCACAAGCTCAACAAGAAGAACCAGTAGAAGAAAATCATGATCATAATCAAAGAAATCCAAGAACAAGAAAGAGACCAAATTGGATGGTTGATTATGAGATGGACTATGAATCAAGTGATAGTACTTATTTTGCATTCTTTATGGATAGTGATCCAATTGTCTATGAAGAAGCGGTAAAGGAGAAGAAATGGAAGGAAGCTATGGACAGTGAAATCAAATCCATAGAGAAGAACAAGACTTGGGAGCTCACTGATCTCCCTAGAGGGCAGAAAACAATCGGAGTAAAATGGGTTTTCAAAACCAAGTTGAATGAAAACGGTGAGGTGGATAAGTACAAGGCGCGACTCGTTGCAAAAGGATACAAGCAGAAGTATGGAGTTGATTATAAGGAGGTATTTGCACCAGTGGCACGCCAAGATACTATCAGGCTTATGATTTCTATTGCAGCACAGAAATCTTGGTCTATTTATCAACTTGATGTGAAATCGGCCTTCCTACATGGAGAGCTTCAAGAAGAGGTATATGTGGAGCAACCAGAAGGTTTTGTTCAAAGAGGTAAAGAAGAAAAAGTATACAAGTTGAAGAAAGCTTTGTACGGTTTGAAGCAAGCTCCGAGGGCATGGTACAGTCGCATTGATTCTCATTTTGAAAAGATGGGATTCACTAAATGCCCGTATGAAAACATACGTTGTATGTGAAAACTGAAAAGGGAGGTAACATTCTCATTATTTGCTTATATGTTGATGATTTAATATTTACTGGCAATAATGAAGAAATGTTTAAATTTTTTAAGAAGAGCATGATGAAGGAATTTGAAATGACAGATCTTGGTTTGATGAGATATTTTCTTGGAGTAGAAGTTACTCAAACTCCCGCAGGTAACTTTATCTGTCAGAAGAAATATGCTCAAGAATTACTTGAAAGATTTAAATTGGATGAGTGCACATTTGGAACTCCATCAGAATTGGGTTTGAAGTTGCACAAGGATATTGAAGGGCGAGAGGTTGATAATAGGTACTTCAAACAAATTGTGGGAAGTTTGATGTACTTAACTTCAACAAGACCAGACATCATGTATGCGGTTAGTATGATAAGTCGTTACATGGAGCATCCAACGGAAAAACATCTCAATGCAGCAAGAAGGATACTTCGTTATGTGAGAGGAACCTTTGATTTGGGGGTATTCTACAAGAAAGAAGATGATCCGAAGATAGTTGGCTATACAGATAGCGACTATGCAGGTGATATAGATGATCGTAAAAGTACTTCAGGAAGTATTTTCATGATGAGTTCAGGAGCTATTTGCTGGTCTTCAAAGAAGCAACCTATTGTAACTCTCTCAACTACAGAAGCAGAATTTGTGGCAGCAGCAGCATGCTCGTGCCAAGCAATCTGGTTAAGAAAAATGCTTGAAATTCTTAATCAAAAGCAACCAGGTACGACGGTTATATATTGTGATAATATGTCAACTATTAAGTTGTCTAAAAATCCTGTGTTGCATGGAAGGAGTAAGCACATCGATGTTCGATTTCATTTCTTGCGTGATTTGTGTAAAGAAGGCATTATTGAACTCAACTTTTGCCGAAGTGATGAACAAATCGCAGACCTATTCACAAAACCCTTGAAACAACCATTGTTCGAGAAGCTTAGAAGAAAGATGGGGATGTGCAGAATCCAAGATGTATATCAAGAAGATGAAGTGAAGTCCTAAACTGATTTCTGCATAATTAAGTTTAAGGGAGGGTGTTAAAGGGATAGATACATTTCTAAAGATAGAAATGACTTGGCCAAATTAGTTGCTACAGAGAATGAGGAGGTGAAAACAATTTGATCCACAGAAACCCCAACCAACTCCGTGAAGCAATGAAATCCCGCCCTATAAAATGACCTCCCTTTCAATCATTCATATCATCTCCTCCTCTCAATCTCACTTCAATTTTTGTTGTCACCAACATTGATTTGGTCTAAATTTCCAATAATTTCGCAATCTAAGCTAATAGCTGAATCATTTAACATTTAATGCAAACTTGGTTCAGAGTTCAGAAAATTCCTTACTTAGTCTCGAGCTGTTTTTATCACGTGCTTTGTTCTTCCACTTAGGCTAAAATCGTCTGGTTGAATATTCTGTTTGTTACCTGTGATTCAGCCTTTAATGATGATCTGTAGAATTCTAATGAAGCGAACCAAGAAGTTACCATAGTTGTAAACCCCTGTATAAATTTAGATGAATGAAGATGATGATAGTAGAATCTATTTTGGGTGCAGAATGCTGCAGAGAAACTCCCATTCTTCCTCCCTAGCTGGGTAGCCATGTATGTGGTGAACAGTTTTATAGTGGTCTGGGTCCTGGTCGTTGGGTTTGGATTTGGAGGGTGGGCTAGCATGGCCAACTTCATCAACCAAGTCGACACTTTTGGGGTTTTTGCGGAGTGCTACCAGTGTCCACCCAAGGCCCCAACAACTGCCCATCATTGAATTGTCTCTCTACTGTATTAATATCGAAGGCGTACACAGAAGAGCATCAAACTTCCCCTCCTGATGTGCACATATTAATCAGCCAAATCTTGTCTCTTTCATCTTTGTGCACTTTACATTGGATGAGTATTTCAATATTTACATTAACTTGAATAGGTTTTAGTTTCAAGAATAACCATTGTGTTATTTGAGATTTTTAGAAAATAAGATAATTACAATGTGTTTCTACCAAGAATTGATTTCATAATCTCGAAAGTTGAAAGTGAAAATTAACACTTTCAAAATCTTATCGTGTGCGAGGATTGAAATATGGAATTCATATATATTTTACGAATATGCCCATTTCGATTCGGTTTTCGTTTTTCCGGATAATTCATTTTGCAATTTATCTCCTCGTTTCTCTCACGGATAAGACTAGCACCCCAAGACAGAATCTTCTTCATCCCACTGGGTCATCGAATCCCCGGGATATTTTCAGTCAAACACCTCACAATCGCTTGGAGCTCTGTTTCTAATCAATGGAGCTCTTTAATCTACTGGGTTAACTTCAGTAGTTTCGCGGGTACTTTCTTAAATGGATTTTCCTGCAACTTTTCGTGGGAATTCCTTCCCCCTGTCTCAGTGCAGCTCTTGCAGTTACGTTCGTTTCAATCCTTGTTTGCCTTCGTTTACTGGCTTCAGGGAGCAACGGATTCGTCATTACAGCCTGAAGCTCTATCAGGTCTCCAGGTAACTTGCTTAGTTTCTAATTGGAGGCTCGTAATGCAGGGCTTTAAGGGTATTAAATTCGTTGTTTCTCTGTTTGTAGTGTTGTTACTGATAGCCGTCCGAAGCGAGGGGTTTCTTGTAGAGTTACTGAAACGCAGACTGAACCAGATGGCAATAATGATAAGGTATTCGTAACTTTGCAGTTGAATCCTTTTTACTTGTTTAGTGACATATTTTTCTGTTTGTCATGGTCAGTCTTCTTCTTAAACTACATGCTTATTTGTAACGTAGAAATTATTTCCACAATTGGCGTTGGATGCTTGAAGGGAGTGTGTATTCGCAATTGGAAGTAGATGTTTTACTTGTCTAGTGACATATTTACCTAATATTTCACGTCA
Organism: Cucurbita ficifolia; assembly: GCA_033971965.1. Taxonomy (NCBI): domain Eukaryota; kingdom Viridiplantae; phylum Streptophyta; class Magnoliopsida; order Cucurbitales; family Cucurbitaceae; genus Cucurbita; species Cucurbita ficifolia. Next base: position 640,762 of record CM066976.1, read on the forward strand.
TTCTTGTAAATGGTTAAACGGGTTAATTAGACTATACCTCAATTTGTAGGAAGAAGATGGTTCTGAAGGTGGGGATCAGTCATCTTTCTCCGACTCCTTCACAGAAGATAAATTTCAGCTTGATCCTCAGGCGGTTGATGGAGTCAATAATGTTGAAAATAAGGACCAAGGTGACATCCAGGTATGGTATTTCTAGCCATTTGCAACCCTTATACATAAAGAAACTAGCTTGGAAATCAGTTTCTGGCTAGAAAGTGCTCTCGAGTAGCTACTGCCGACTGAAATAGACATTCGTGCTTTGCCCGGAAATGAGTTCTGAATGAAGCTTTTTATAGAATATAAGTCAAGTTTTGTCTTCTTCAACAGAAGCCAGTAAATCTTTATTGCATGGTGCACTTGAGTGTACACCAAGTCCTATACTCGGTATAAATACCGATCCAACAAGGGTATATAATTCAGTTGTCGTAATTAATAAAACATAGGAGGTCTTATCTTAATCTCACCATCAGAATCCGGCTTATGAGTCACCACTTCATTTTATAAATCAAATCTTCTTGAAGTGTCAGAGAAGCGGTGATTACAAACTTAGTTTGTGTCCTCAATGTATTTGATGTTCTTTTAAACTTTGAAACAGGATATTGATAATGTAGAAGTTGCTAGTGGATCTCCACTTCCAGGACTAAAGGTACTTACAGTTTGTTGCTGTATTTTTCTTGTAACACTCTAAAAGGAACAATTTTCATGCCCCATACCTCATCTGTTATTTGTTTGATAAAATTGCCAACAGCCACAACAACTGGATGAATCATTCAGAATTTCCCGAGAAACAATTGAAATTCTTAAGAACCAAGTATTTGGATTTGATACTTTCTTTGTGACAAGTCAGGATCCATATGAGGTGAGTTGATTATATATCTATTCTTCTTATCTATGCCTCGTGGTTTTCTACTTTTCTTTGAATTTTTATAATTAATATGAAAGTAGGGGTTGGGCTGGAATGGAGCTATATATGTTAACCTAACATAATCTAGTACCAGTTTACCTACTCTCTTCCATATATTATATGCACCATTTTTTTTCTGCATGAAACAAACTTGAAGTGTATGCGCCATTTTTAGTTAATTTTATCCTAACCCTCTACATGTATTTTTTTTTTTTTTTTTGGGTTTCTTCTGTAGGGTGGAGTCTTGTTTAAAGGAAATTTGCGAGGAGAGGCTGCTAAGAGCTATGAAAAGATAAGAAGGAGAATGCAGGTATCTCTATGTCTGCATTTGTCTTTATTAACCGATTCTTAAATGTCCCCACATAATAAATCGTTTACTTAATATTCCGGGAACTGTACAGGATAAATTTGGGGATGTATATAAGCTTTTTCTTTTAGTTAATCCAGAGGACGAAAAACCTGTAGCTGTTGTTGTTCCACGAAAGACCCTGCAACCCGAGACGACAGGCGAGCATTTAGTTTGTGATTGATGCTATTTACCCTTGTGGGAGTTGCGAGTTAGAGAGAATAATGACGTTCACATTAAAGTTAAAAATTTGCAGCTGTCCCAGAATGGTTTGCTGCTGCCGCTTTTGGACTGGTTACTGTATTTACCCTACTTCTTCGAAATGTGCCTGCATTGCAATCCAACTTACTGTATGAAAATGTCTTATAAGCACTTGCACTTTTAGTATTATCTTCTGTTCAATAATTGAATTTTTTAGTTATAAGTTCTTTCCATTTCTTTTTATGTAAATCTGCTGCTCCTATTGTACAATGTTTTTTTACTTTCCTTGAGAGAATTTTAATCTACTCGGGCAGGTCTTTGTTGCTGCTTCATGACCTCATTTGAATTTTAGATCTATTATTTTTGTGGCAGATCGACTTTTGACAACCTTGAGTTGCTTAAAGATGGAGTATCTGGTGCTTTTGTAACTGCACTTGTTTTAGGAGTGCATGAACTTGGCCATATATTAGTTGCAAGAGAAGCAGGAATTAAGTTTGGGATTCCATACTTTGTTCCTAGTTGGCAGGTGATATACAGTTTTCCCGCGAGTATTCTTTGATCATAGAACAAATTCATCAATATATTCCTAGCGGATTTCAGCTGTTTTTTCTCCGTTCAATGACTGCCAACTTGTGTAGAGTGCTGTCCAAATATATTTATGAATCTAATGAACTGTTTTGGTTGCAGATAGGCGCCTTTGGTGCAATCACAAGGATCCTTAATATTGTACCCAAGCGTGAAGATCTGCTCAAGGTGGCATTAGCAGGACCGTTAGCTGGGTTTTCCGTGGGCTTCCTTCTTTACATTCTAGGTTTCATCTTGCCACCTAGTGATGGCATTGGAGTCGTCGTTGATGCTTCTGTGTTTCATGAATCCTTTCTTGCCGGTGGTCTTGGTAATCATAACTATTACTGATTTTTTTCTCTCTGCTCTCTGGTCCGTGTAGCAGACATTTAACATCTATGGTATCCTTTGTGTTTCTCAGCAAAGCTAATTTTGGGCGATGCCCTGAAGGAAGGAACTTCTATATCTGTGAACCCTCTTGTAATATGGGCTTGGGCTGGACTTCTCATTAATGCCATCAACAGCATCCCTGCTGGAGAGCTTGATGGTGGGAAAATTGCCTTCTCCATATGGGGAAGAAAGGTATGGTTAACTTTTCCATCTTGGCCATCTGAAATCAACCCTGTTGGCCTCCCTTGAAACTAGTAGTGATGAAGAAGTACATAAAATAAATTCATAGCTGAAAAATTGACTGTTGCTGATCAAGTTATCATTCTAAACAGGCATCTGCTCGAATCACAGGCGTTTCGATTGTTCTTCTAGGACTAGGCTCACTGTTTAGTGATGTAGCATTTTATTGGGTGGCTTTGATATTCTTCTTACAGAGAGGTCCAATCGCTCCACTTTCTGAGGAAATCACCGATCCTGATTCGAAGTATGTTGGTCTTGGAATTCTAGTTTTGCTTGTAGGTTTGCTGGTCTGCCTACCATACCCCTTCCCCTTTACACAAGAACCCATCTCAAATTTTTAATGCTACAATCCCTTTTTTATTTATAGCTTCAGAAAAGAGTCCTCCTATACCCTTTTTCCCGACTCTATTCTGATACACGAATTCACAACATTCCTCTTGATTCAGATCAATATTCAATACTTGGATACTCAAACCCTTTCTCTTTTTTTATTGATATCTATGGGCGTCATGAGCCAGTTTGCACACACCTGACTAATCTCGGGGACGAACCACTTGACTATGCAACATTTGGATGCGTCCGAGCCAGTTTGTACACACTTTAACTAATCTCGGGACAAACCACTTAAGTGTGCAACATTTGGATGTCAAGAAATTCGGTAAGATATCAAATTTTAAGTAGATGACCACCCTCAGTTGAACTCATTCATTCTAATTCTCTCTAAGCTTTTTATTATATCAATGACTCCTATTGATCGATCGGTCAAATCGGTTTGGAACCAATAAGATTTAACAATGTTAAATGAATAATTCATCTATAAATTCTACAAATTTCGAATGGTTTGTTTTTTTAGCTAAAACCAGAATTATGAAGTTACAAAGAGTAGATGGATAAGGCCGCTTTTTTTCTGAAGTCGAAGATTCGGATCTGTTCAACTTAGAAAGAAGAAAAACATTTTAGATTTTGTTTTTCCTTTTTTGGAGGGAGAGAAGAGAGGACACGAATCCTTCGCCCATTGCTGACTTCGCTGAACACGACGATGGCTTGACCCTCCAATTTTATCAACAGCTCACAGTCCGCGCCGCCTGCCGCCGACACCAGTCAGCTCCATGGACTTCGCTTCATAAATGGTCGTACTAGCAATGGGCTTGCAGTGATCGATGGAAATCACTGTTCCTGTCTAAGAATTGGGAGACGACATGGAATGGAGTGGTTGAGTGGAATTTAGAAATGAACCCAAAAACCTAAGGAGAAAATAATATATATATATATATATATATATATATAAATCCAAGTGGAAAAATGAAGCCGAACAGTTGATTGCATTAGCATCCACGTCGTATTGGGTAAAGGGACCGTCTTTTACAGAGAAAAATGGTATTTATAATTGGCGAGACGTAACCAAACTTCTCTGTCCACATTTCTTGTAACTTGCGACTACCCACAAGAACATAGGTAAACTTCCCTTCTGATTCTCTTCCCTTTCTTTTCATTTCCTTTTTTCTCTTCGATTTCTTCCTTGTTTCCCACTCGATTCTTCCTTTTTCTTCTATTTGTTGGTTCTGATTTCTTGAGCAACTCAAATTCTGATAACCCATTTTCCCTTTTCAATTTTTTATGAGATTTCAAAGCCATGGGGAGGTTGTTCGTGGTGAACCTTGAAGGAAGGATCTATAGCTGCAAGCACTGCCGAACTCATCTTGCTCTTTATGAAGACATCGTTTCCAAGGTTTTGATACACTAACTGTTCATTTCTGATTTCTGATCTGATTTTTTCTTTAGATTTTTCATTTTACTCTTTTCTGATGCGTTGACGATATTGATCGATCCTTTAATATGATAAGAAAACTATAGTGTTTGACTGTTTTAATTCTAAAAGTTGTTATTAGAAGGATCAGCCCCCATCCCCATGCTTCTTCTTGGGGTTTTTTCTTAACTTGATGATCTATAAATTTGGTTAAGATTTTGATTGAGTATATATGTTGGCTCTGTTGATGCCCTTTGTTGGGTCTACCCTTTGAGTATTCATTTCCAGATTAAAAGATACAAGGAATGCCATTGGAGAAAGTGTTCTGACTTATTTTTCCTGTGTTTCTATTATCCAGTCTTTCCAATCCAGACATGGGAAAGCTTACCTCTTCAGTAAAGTGTAAGTTTTCCTGGATGACAGTGGTAATTTGGTCAAACGTTTCCATTAAAGATCCCAAATCTTGTTTGTTTCTTCCCGATGACTAACTAAAAGAATGGGGATAGAGATCAAATCCCAACTTGTTCAATCCCCCCTTTTGTTATTATTTTTTTATGAACTGCTCTTAAGATGTAGTTTTGGGATTCATAACTTTTGTATATGCTGCTGCTCTTCCCTCGTAATTTCAAGTGAATGTGTTGTCATTTTAGTAGTGAAGGTTCATCATCCTCTATATGCATAAGAATTTAAACTAATCTTCACTTTTTTCCCTTTTAACAGAGTGAATGTTTCTATTGGAGTGAAAGAAACGAGAATGATGATGACAGGGATGCATACCGTTGCTGATATCTTCTGTGTTGGGTGTGGATCAATTGTGGGATGGACATATGTAAGATATCGTGAATCATAAGAACCTGGAAGTTCTATGCTGTTATGTTCTTATTTGTGCTAACTTCTTTTGGTGATCTTTGATCATTCACTTCAGGAAACTGCCTTCGAAAAGAGCCAGAAGTACAAAGAAGGGAAGTCGGTACTTGAGCGGTAAGTAAATGTACATGATGAGTAACTTGCTTTGAATCATTACTTTGAGATTTGAAGCTGCTCTGAAATGTACATTCTGGGAAGAACATCTTTCTTGATCATAGTTAAGAAAATGATCTTATTTGGTTCATATGGTTTAACCCTTGAAGTATGAAAAATGCTTACATGGTTTTATGAAGTAGTTATGAATGTATGCATTTTTTGTTTGATAAACAGGTCCAAGGTTTCAGGGCCTGGAGGAACCAGTTACTGGGTCAGTCATGCTCATGGCCATGAAACAGCTCATGGTGGAGGAAGTGATGCTGATGAAGTTTGATGAAGATGAAGATGATGATGAAGATGATGATGAAGATGAAGATGAAGATGAAGATGATGATGAAGATGAAGATGAAGATGAAGATGAAGATGATGATGAAGATGAAGATGGTGAACCATATTATTCCAATTGTACATTCCGCACTCCCAATGTTCATATTCTTCAACTCACTGTTCTTCATCTCTCATTCCTCATTTCAGCAGCAACTTGCTGTTTGTAACAGAACAAGAATCATTTGACTCTGATTCTTCTGTAACTTCATATTACTGATTATCGCTTTGCAATACCATGATATGTTCGTCGTCAAATCTGTCGCCTTCTTTTGGTTAAATATAAAAGTTAGTGTTCGTAGAGAAACGTTTAATCAACATTTACCCCAAGTAGTCATAAAAACAAATGTATTTCACATGAAAACGTTCAACACATCCCAAACTTGCCCTGCTTCACCTCTACCATTTTTTACAAGCTCAACTCTAGAAAAGATTCCTCATTGACATGGACAAATGGAAAATGAAAATGGAAGACTCAAATGCCTCAGCAGTCTGTAATGAAAGTTCAAATACAGCTGACAAAGTAAACATATAAACAATGAACAGAGAAAGCTCTCAGACAGCTTCAGGAATTGATATCTGCAGTGTTGCATTGACGGTCACTGGAGTGTATAAACTATCCTTTCCGAGAGCTCTTTACCAACCACTCTTTTGTATCTAACCAACTGATTTTCTACGTAGCTTCTTCTAGAGGGGAAGATGGCGTCTTTTATGTCCTTGTATCTCACACGGGAGTTGCCTATGCCGATTAAGATATTTGTTACATCCCCATCTTCCATTTCAGAGGTCAGACTACTGCTTTCTGAGCCCAAGTCCTCATCAGATTCGTCCGAGTAATCCTCAGCCATCTCCCCATCCTCGTCCATATTATCATTTTCTGGTTCTTCCAGGTAATCGGTATCGTGTTCAAGTTCCATATCATTCGGTACCTGGTCAAGTGCCGACGATTCCCCATTTTGTTGGAGTGAAAAATCTGATAGGACTACATAAGATTTTTGATCAAGCAATGGCTTCGCAGCATGAAATGGAACCCACCTGAGGAGACAGAGCTCATGGGTCAAATTTGAAGTGACTCATCGGTAGAAACAAGTTACTTAATGACTGAACAAATTTCTAGTTCCTCAATGGCTCCTAATTCTAGACCACATTTGTTGACTTAGCTTCTATTACTCTTGGTGTTTGTCTAATATCAATAGCCATGGAAATTAAGGAATTACTAAATAAAACCCCCCAAACTGACTCAAAGCTACTCGGGAAGAACAAGACATTAATTTTATCCTCACCCTTTTAAGTAAACAAATCAGCCTCAATAATCCCCCACTTACAGAGAAAAACTTACGTGTAACGAAGTGGACAAAGAAGCTCTGACGGGCAATATGTTGCCTTGTATTTCATCTTTCCACAGTTGTGAATATAATAGCCAAGATAATAATATTGAAGACTGGCACAGTGTGCTTGATTTTGTTTTACCCAATCTATTTCTTGTAGGGCTGAATACTTCCCCAGAGATAAAAAAGCATAGTCAGGATCCCAGAATAAATATTTACTCGATAAACATCTTGGAAGGATGTCTACAACACCAACTGCAACTAGCTTCCCATCAATCAAATATTGCTGGTGAAAAGAACCAAAACCGCAGGGAGGCACTGTGCCATCACCAGTTGAGGGAACAAAGTTGAGGGGGGTGTCGACTAGGAAGTTTCGATATGAGGCTTCTGATATACGATCTGGACTATCATTGTGCACAAGAAGCTGATAACTTTTATACAAAGCGTATTCTACTGGATCAAAACTGGACCTTTTCAGGCGTATCTCGAACTTTCGTCTCTTCTGCAAAGAACATTTCGGGTTCTTGTCCATACTGGAATCTTTACTTCTGGCTTTAGCAGTTTCTTGAGAAATGGTAGCCTTATCAGAACTCTTCGGAAGGAAAGCTTCTCCTTTATCAGAATAAAAATTGATATGTCCATTGCATGCTTTGATTGAGCAACCGGATACCTCATTGACCTGGCTCAAATAACTTACCAGCTTTTCAGCAATTATTTTAGGAATGAACCCAGTTTCTGCTGTATTACTCTCTGATGAGGATAAGTTACCATTTTTCGTCTCACCTACTTGGGCACGCCTTATGCTGGCAGACAATTGGAATGCAACATTGCTGGAGTATACAAGATCCTTTGATCCTTGAACCAGCAGTTTCTTCTTTGCATGGGTAACCCTTTTGACAGAAGCTCTTGGAAATTGTATGTTAAGGGGAAGATCACTGCTTTTGGTGTATAAACTTATGGCATCATTGACCTTATCAGACAGATGCAGCATAAAGCGATCTTCCTCATTTTCGATACTTTTAGAGGACAATGAACTCTTTTCTACTGAGTGAGATTTGCCATTGAGTGCATAGCTACTGCTCTCGGAAGCACTTGAAACTTCTGTGAGCTCCACAGGTTTATCATGCTCCAATTCACCATCTAAAAATCTAAAACAAAAAAACTCATCAGATGTTAAATAGGAACACATCCAATTAGATTTCAAAAACTAACATTGAAAAAGAGCATAAAATGTACCAATCCAAACTGAGAGCAGATCTTATAAACTAATTATAAACCGCTGAAATAAGGTAAGAAATTGTCTTCCCTCACTAAAGGTCGAATTCAACAAAAAGTATAGAACACGCTTTCATTTCTATAACAACTACTCATTAACTCACCAACCTCGCCCCCCACGATCAATTTGCTCAAGTAATCAAATGTATTTAAATGTGAATAATGACAACATCTTCCACCTCAAACATTATGTTGAAAGAGCAGAATTCTTTAGGATCACACCTTTGAAACCGTCTAGAAACTCGTAGTTGATCTTTAGATGGAACAAAGTTAGATGCCTTCAAACGGATTGTATAAGAAGGGCAACATGTCCTTTCCATCTCAGGTCTGTAGAGATAACAACCAGATCTTCTCCAGCCACGATCAAGGAGATCTGTTGAACAAGTAAAAATATTTCAGTAAACAGTAGTTATGAACCTTTAAGTTGAGCATAGGTTAAAGAAAAATTATAGAGCCTATATTACAATATCACCAGAAACTGATCAAGCATCCATACTAAAATACATTTATAATATGAAAACATGATGAATATTTTGCAGACAAAATCGACAATGCAGCATGAACTGTGATGGCAGAGAGAAAGGAGATCCTAAAAATACCGATAAAAAAACCAGTAATTCAAACCTTGGTAGTCATCGACAGTAAGATTATCTGGAGCCCATAAACCTGCCATGAAAAAAACGAAAGATAATCAAAGGCAACATAAGAGCCAATCAGGAACACTTATGGCCTGCGACAATGACAACAAAATAATGATTTTCAGCTTCTAAATTCCGGAATTGCAGCACAGAAAATTATATACTTAATGTGGATTCCTCTCATGCAAAACTACAATTCGTGTATCATTCAGAGTAAAGATGCAGAAAAAAAAAAAAAAAAAATTGTAGAGTAAAGCAACTGTTAGTTCAATTCAGAACTTGTAATTCTATCACAACCCGAAATACGTCAAAACGGAGTACAGAACCAGAAGAAAACAGAAAACAATTTGCAATTTGTACCAAAGAATAACCCAACATATAATTAAGGCAACTGGCGATGGAATGAAAGTCCCAGAAGCAGTAATAGAGAAACAATTCAAGAAATTCATTAAAATCAATCGAACCGTGAGTGATGCTCCTATGAGAACCAGATTTGCAGTAACCACACGAGGATTTTCGTCTTCTACAGTCATAAACAATACTTTCCCCTCTCTCCGCGCCACCAAAATTGCTACTGCTCGCATCGCTCATCGTCTTTCCGGCCATTTCCGATATCCGTCCCAACGCCAATATTACCTATCGTCTCTGGACGCTTTCTGCATCAATCTAAGGTCTGAAATGGTAGAGCTCCATATATTCAAACTCCGAATTCGTACAAGAATTGTCTTAAACTAATATCGTGACGGCTACAGCTCAATCGGTCAAAAAAAACATTAAAATAAAAATAAAGGGTTTGTTTTATTCGAAGTTATTTAATTGATCCATGTTTTTGGTGAGGGGTCGGGTTGATTCATGTTCCTTGGAATGATTCTGAAAGCGGAATTTCCTATGTAATTGCTTTAAGGAAGACAATCATCGTCTTCTTTGCTACTTAATTTGCAGTCCCAAAACTCCGTCGAAAAAGAAAAATGGTTACCTCGAAGTAAGCGGGCGATTAAACCTCAACTGCTTCACAGAAAAACCACACTTTTTTACCGCAAACCCTACAATGGTGATCGTCGAGATTTCATCCATTTTGCCTGCACAACGAAAACCTTTCAATTTCGAGAATTTGCGGGGAGATCGATTTCCAAAGGAATTTTTCTTTTATTTCTCATTTTATTTTCAACTATAATAACTATTAATTTTAAAAACTTGTAAATGGATAATTCTTAATATAAGAATATTAAAATATCCTAATAAAATTAACCTCATTTTAAAAAAATTAAAATTTAATGCCAATTAAATAAATTTTGGGTATTGGAAATATGGGTTTTTAAAATATTTTAACAGGGTTATTATAGGGAGAAAATTTTAAAATGTAATCGAAATTAGGTTTGTTGTTTGATTTGCAAATAATTAATGATATTTTATTAGATATAAAATAAATGTGAAAAAAGGCGGTTAATGGATTAGGTTTGATTTTAAATCCGCCAAAGGATCATTGCTGCACGACACCACACCCCAAACAATACCCTATTCAGAATCTCTGTTTTCAGTTTCAATTTCAAATACGAAAACAAAAGGGGAGAAAAGAGAAAAAACCCCAAATGCAGGGGTATATCTGCAAGAAAATGGAAGGGTAAAATCGTGATTATCCAGTATAATATTGACCCACCTAAAAGAAGGCCCAACACGAAAACGTAGACTTGAAGTGAGAGGAATCACAGCAGCGCGAGAGAAAAGAAAGCATGGTTCATAAGCTCACTCCTATTTTCCCCGTTTCGCACTCCATACGCCATCGTTCCACCTCTGAATTTCACCTCCTTCGATTTTCCGAGCTTGGTCGACGACCGACAATGGCGGATTTCGCAACCACTTCCTCTTGATTGTTGCTTCGACGCCTCTTTGTTTCTCTTTCTTTCTACAGCTACTTTCTTTTTTTTCTTTTTTTGGAGTTAAGAGAGTCTTCCAGTGGGAGGGGAGAATTTAGATGCGGAATACTCACCTACTAGGTTGTGCTTTCAAGTGTTGTGGTCGGGGAGATTCGTTGCAGATCTAAGTGGTTTTGCATTTTGGTGTCGTACTGTCGACGCGATGCTTTGGTATGGGTGTTATTCTGGGAGATGAAAACGTGAACGAACTGCGTGGTTTATTTGTTTTTGGCTTTGAAGTACTCTCGGTGTTGCAGCTTGTGATTTTTGAAATTTTTGGACATCGAAGCTTGGGGGATTTTAAAATGAATCGTAGTTTTAGGGCTTTGGAATCACAAATGCAAGCGCCGGTAAAGCAGCGGCAGCAGCAAGTTGGAGGACTAAGGGCGTCGGTGAGGAAAGATAAGGAGGAGGAGCTTGCGTTGTTCTTAGAAATGAGAAAGCGTGAGAAGGAGAGGAATGATCTTTTATCGAACCACGCGGAAGAGTTTGATGCGCCTTTAGGTATAGCCACTGTGACGTATGGTTTTGCTAATTCTACTGAAATTACGTTTTATCGCATTTAATTTTCTGTTTTGTGCAGGAACAAAACCGGGAACGTCTCCAATTTTTAATATCGCATCAGCGACCCCAGCCCCTACTCGCAAGACTGGTGCTGATGATTTTCTTAATTCTGACAACGATAAAAATGATTATGATTGGTAAAGCTATCACCTTTCACTTCTCATTTTAGTTTATTGAATAAATTTCCGTATAGAAGATTGCTGTTTTTATCCTTGATTAACTGATCATTAATAGTTTTGAGAAAAACTCAATATCTCAGTATCAGTAATTGACTTGAGAGTGTTCCCAAATGGAACCATGGTGTAGAAGAGTGTGGCCCTGACGAGTTATTTTTATAATCTGAGAGAGATATGAATGGACCAATCTGTTGAGGGTCTCCAATTTGTTAATTCTTCTGCAATGGCACTTTTGTTGGGTCTCTTTACTTCTACTTGATCATTACTTATTTACACCCCTGTTAATAAAGGAGTTTCTTTGACTTTGTGCGATGAAATAGGCATTTAGAAGTTTCTGAAGACGTGGGTAGACAAATTTCAAGAAACCCTCTTGTTAACAGGCAATATCTGCCCTAGTTTAGCTATCATTTAGTTGATACAACACAAGCCTATCTAAGCTTTCTGGTCTATTGACTGTGCATCACGTGCTTTGTGATATGAATGATAATAGCTGCATGGATGAGGTCCATTCCTTTAGGTTATTGATGAGGATGACAATGGCATGTCTAGAATAGGTGGGGATGGAAAGAAAAGGGGGCTCTTCCATCTCAAGTTGTGATGTTAATTTAGGTTTCAATTTCATACTGCATGACCTCAACCCTTGATTCAGAATTAGAATTCCTAAAATTTATGATCAATTTCATTTCTGGAACAAGCCACTTTGATTGGTGGTGGACGTCTCAATCTATGGATTTAGTTGTTTTTGAGGTCACAGGTTCAAGTGTATGGTTACCATTTATCTAGCAAATTAAATGGTATTTGATTCATAACATCAAATGTGTAAGATTAGACAGTTCCCAAGTTGGATTAGTCCAGGAGTGTGAGTTAGTCTATTCAACCACAGGTTGACCACAACTATAAAAAAAGAAAAATCTTCTTAAACAACGAATATTTTTCTTAACTGTTGATTTCATGGTCAAAATATTGGACATGAGAGAATAATATTTATGTTGATTACCACTTGCCACAGACTATGAGGTTTTGGGTCATTGAAACTTTATAATCATAGGGATCCCCGAAGAAACTCTCCCTGTCGGCTAGATTTATTATTGTTTGAAACTTTATGTTCATATGTGGGGAAAGGAATGGGGTTTGTAGTTGCAGCGAGATTATCAAGAAAGTACCTTTTGCTTCTGTCTGGACTTGAATGTTTTCATTTACATGTCGATAGTGAAAAGTATATTTTTCAGGAATGGAATGCCTACTGCAAATATTCTTGTGGGTTCAGAAACGGTTCATGCCTATTTCCTAGTAGTTTTATGATTGGTTATAACTTTTACTTTGTGCAAATTGAACCAGTTAAATTAACCAGAGCTTGATCTGTTTTCAGGCTTATAACTCCTCCTGGAACTCCTCTTTTTCCATCTCTGGAAACGGAGTCAGAAAGGGTCTTAATGAGCCATGCTACTCCAATGGGTCGTCCCAATGTGCTGAAATCTAGAGTAAGTTCTTTCCCAAGTGTCAAGCTCAATAAGTTGAATATATTGAGATTTGACATCTTTGATTCTTAAAAACATAGATGTTGTGGTACATGATAAATAGTTATTTTCACCCTTCCATGCTGCTTTCACTTTGGAAAGTATGGTTCTTGGGAAGTCCAGTGAGGACAAAGCTGGAATCCGGCACTTTTTCTCATCCTGAACTTAAATGACTCAAGATAGGAGATGATAATAGGATGATTTGATGTTTTTGTTCCCAAGATGTCTATGCCAATGTCAGAGTTTGTTCACAATCGGATCAAGTCATCTAGATTCTTCGTTTATAGGCCAAGGAGAAATTTACTGACCTAAATTTTTTAATTGCTTGGCGTATGACACATAGAATGGCACCTAGTGAATTTTCAATCTTATGCTCCTAACTGATATTCTTTTTAACATTCACGCATTTCAATAACAGTTATTAATGTTGTGTTATTATTTTTTTCTGTTTTTGAACAAGTTGTTAAGTTATTTTCCTTTTGTTGGTTCAGCTTGCAAATCTTCAACAAGAACCTACTACGAGGAGCAACTTGGTCTCAAAGCAACCAGCTTCTTCTCCAGGATTGAACACTTCAAGTGTAGGGATACGTCGGCCTTCATCATCCGGAGGCCCTGGATCGAGACCTGCTACCCCAACTGGACGTCCTACATTAACCACAACAGCTAGAACTTCCAGATCCTCAACACCTACTTCCCGTGCGATTTTGCCTTCAAATAAACCAGTAGTTTCCTCGACTAAGATTGCAGCAGCTTCAAATAAGCTGCCAGCTGCGTCAGCCAAGCCAGTTACTAAGACTAAGCCCACTGTTTCCTCTGCTAAGTCAGTTCCCGCAAGATCTTCCACTCCAACAAGAACAACAGCTAGATCATCAACACCGACGCCGTCTTCCAGAGCTACTATACCTCCACCTAAGCCCACATCAAGGGCCTCAACTCCTACTCGTCGACCTTCCACACCATCTAGTGCATCAAGTGCACCTGTTTCCTTAGTCAGGTCTTCATCATCAATTTCAAAGCCATCTCCAACTCCGTCAAGGAATCAAGTACCATCAAGAGGAACTTCCCCAACAGTAAAATCCAGACCATGGAATCCTTCAGAGATGCCAGGTTTCTCTCTCGATGCTCCACCAAATTTAAGGACATCACTTCCTGAAAGACCACTTTCTGCCACAAGGGGTCGGCCTGGAGCACCTAGTGCACGATCTTCTTCTGTTGAACCTCTTCCAAATAGTAGGCCAAGACGACAATCATGCTCTCCGTCTCGAGGACGTGCACCTAATGGAAATATTCATTTTAGTGGGGGCTCTGTCCCTGCAATTAACCGAATGCATTCTAAAGCTAATGACAACATAAGTCCTGTATTAGTAGGGACAAAAATGGTTGAAAGGGTAATAAACATGCGCAAATTGGCGCCTCCCAAGCAAGATGACAGGCATTCACCTCGTGGGAATCTGTCTGGGAAGTCCTCGTCGCCAGATAGCTTGGGCTTTGGGAGAACACTATCTAAGAAGTCTCTGGATATGGCCATAAGACACATGGTATGGCATCTATTTTCAAGGGATTTTTGTTGTGGAATTAAATTTTTATCTTTCCTTTCTAACAACGTCATTCTGGTATAAACTTCACAAGCGCAGAGCAGTGTCACACTTCTGCACGAACTTCTTTTCAATGCATATTCTTGTTTAACATTGCACACTTTACTTGAGCAGGATATAAGGCGAAGCATTCCAGGTAACTTACGCCCCTTGATGACAAATATTCCAGCTTCTTCAATGTATAGTGTACGATCTGGGCCATCTCGAAGCCGAACTGTCAGTGTTTCGGACTCCCCTCTTGCAACGAGCAGCAATGCCAGTTCTGAAAGGAGTGTCAACAATAATGGTCTCTGTTTAGATGCACATGAAATTGACGACGAAATTGGCAGTGATCGAGGAGGTCGCTCACCCCGCAGCATGTACCCTAGGTGAAGCCGATGGTTCATTTGGATTCTGATCAATCAAATGGTTCTTTTTGGACATCATGAACAACTTTCATGATGATACGAAGATGATAATTGTGGAAGTGATAACCAAATCATGTGTTTAGGACTAATGTAAAGTTCATTAAGTCGTCGATTGTTGTATTTATGTAATTCCAGAGGTTTGTATGGGTAGAGGAACAAGTTATATGCTGAACTATGTTCTTACGCATTTTCTACACGGTTGAGATATTTTGCAGTTGCTTAATATATTCAACTGTTGTGACCGTTAACGATTGACAATGTATTCAATTTCGGACCCAATATAAATTTAAAGTGAACATTCTACCAATTTCCGAACTCATTTTTTGTTTCTAAATGGAAGGTGTTTACTGGTTAATATAATATATATATATATTTACTTCTCAAAATCAAGCTCAATCCAGAGAGTTAAGTAATTAAATCAAACCCGCAAGTTCCATAATAGTAACAGCCTAAATCCACTACTAACCGATGTTGTTTGCTTTGACCGGTTACATATCGTCCGTATTTGCGAGAGAGAGGTTTCAACACTTTTATAAAAAATGTTTCATTCCCCAACTAATCGATGTGGGATCTTACGATCTGTTCCCTTATAGCCGGGATCTGAGAAGAATTGATTTATTTATTAAATAGAGTATAGAAAAATTCTTAAGTGGGACCTAACCTTCATGTTCTCCTATTGACACTGAACTCAATTGCTTGCCGCTTAGGCATCTTTTGTCTGAAATATACTATCAAAGTTGACGGCGGGTCAATGAGGGCACCTTAAATGCTTTATTTTTTTTTGGCATCGACTAGTTTTACTAATTTAGTTGGCATGCGTGTTACATTAAAGAAGGTGATAAATTTTCAACATTTTAAAAGATTTAATTGAATGATAGAGATTATAATAATAAATTATTAAAAAAAATCAAATAGCAAGCGAAACCTAGTGCTAGCCAATATTATCAGTTTTTGCTCGTTAGGGCCGTCAGCCTCATAATTTTAAAACACGGGATACGGTTTCCACTCTTATAAGGGAATATGAGATCTCACAATCCACCCCTATTGGGGCCCAGTGTCCTCGCGCTTTTAAAACGCTTCTACTAGAGAAAAAATTTCACACTTTTATAAGAAATGTTTCGTTCTCCTCTCTAACTAATATGAGATTTCACACTGAAAATCACTCCAAAGAACGTTAAGAACAAAGAAGAAGTTTCGTGCATCATATCCTAATAATAATGTACGGCTTTTCAAAGGTAAATTCTTGATATCATTTTTAAATACAATTTTTTTAAAAAAATAGTCTTCCATATTTATTATTTATCATAAAAGTCAACAAACATATATATACACATCAATTGAACGTGACATGATATGCAACTATATCATAATGAATAACTGTGTAGATTACAATATTTCCTAATTCCTTCCAATGAAATGAAATTAAAAAACTATAAAATCATGCTCAAAATATTTTTCAAGAAAAATATTATTTTAAATAAATAGGTTATCAAGTCGGTTGCAAATTTTTTTTAATACAATAAGTGAGATACGAAGATTGAATTATTAATTTCAAAAAAAGAAATATTTGTCCATTGCAATTGAGTTATGCTATACTATCCTACGTTCGAAAGAATAATTGATATTTTAGTGGTTGGAGTATATTCCTATTATGTTCATACGGTGACTCATTGTTTGCTGCTATTAATTATTCCAATCCTCCAACCTGTCATGATATCTTTTGTCTAAACCTTCAATAATGTTACTTAGTCTTCAACCTAATCCCTTTTTCTCGTCATAAATTCAAATTTTTGGGCTTGAATTCAACGTGATCGATCCTCAAAGCCATTGGTTCTTGTTTTCTGTTCTTGATAAAGCCAATCCCACAATTTTCAAACCACCAGATTGTTGCTACCTCTGCTAAATTGCAATCACTCTCTTGAACATCATTCACAGAGCCTTAATCCTTATTATGGAGTATGGACGCAATCCGCATTCCACGAAACGCTGTAAATTTGGGCTGTTTTTAATGTCTTTTCTTCTACTCAGCCTTCCTTTCCCCTCAGCAGCTCTTGGAGGAAACGACACAGACATGCTTGCATTGCTATCTTTCAAATCTGAGATAACTCTTGACCCATTTGGCCTGTTCATCTCCTGGAATGAGTCTGTCCATTTCTGCAACTGGGTAGGCGTCAAATGCAGTCCACAACAAAGGGTCACTGAGTTGAATCTTCCCTCTTATCGATTCGCCGGTCGGTTATCGCCTTCTATAGGGAATTTGAGCTTCCTTACGACCTTAAATCTTCATAACAATAGCTTTGGAGGAAGAATTCCACAAGAAATAGGCAGTTTGAGCCGCCTGCAAGTATTGGACTTTGAAAACAATTACTTTGTAGGGGAGATTCCCATCGCTTTATCAAACTGTTCAAAGCTTCAATACATTGGATTGCTCAGCAATAATCTAACAGGCATGCTGCCAACAGAGCTTGGGTTGTTAACCAAGCTTGAAGTACTTCAATTGTCTGCCAATAAACTGTTTGGTGAAATGCCTGAATCACTTGGAAATCTGTCATCTCTCAGGGGCTTCTGGGCTTCCCTGAATAACTTCCATGGCAGTATTCCAAGGAGTTTTGGGCAGTTGAAGAATTTGAGATCTCTTGTTATTGGGGCAAACAAGCTGACAGGTATTATCCCTTCCTCAATCTACAATATTTCATCTATGAGAATCTTTTCACTTCCTGTTAACCAGCTTGAGGGTAGGCTTCCCAGAGATTTAGCCTTCATGTTCCCAAACCTTCAGGTTCTTAAAATCCACACCAATCAGTTCAGTGGAGCAATTCCTGTAACACTATCCAATGCTTCAAAACTAGTGGAATTTGTCATCTCAAAAAACATGTTTTCTGGAAAGGTGCCTAGTTTGTCAAGCACGACACATCTAGAGGCTTTTGGAATAGATGAAAACAATCTTGGAAATGGGAATGTTGATGACTTGAATTTCCTGTTTTCTCTTGTTAACTGCACCAATTTGAGCTCTGTAGTCATCAGCGACAACAATTTCGGTGGCGCGCTACCGGAGTTCATAAGCAACTTCTCTACAAAGCTCAGGATTATAGGATTTGGTAGGAATCATATTCATGGAACCATTCCTACTGAGATTGGCAATCTCGTCCAATTGGTGGCTTTAGGACTGGAAACAAACCAATTGACTGGTTCTATACCAAGCTCACTGGGCAAGCTGAAAAAACTAAATGATTTCTATTTAAATGGAAACAAGCTGTCAGGGACAATCCCCCACTCTCTTGGAAACTTGTCTGAACTTGGGAGATGTAATCTGAGGTTAAACAACTTAACTGGAGCCATACCATCAAGTCTAGGAAAAAACCAAAATTTGCTATCTCTGGCTCTGTCTCAGAACCATCTAACTGGTACAATACCAAAAGAATTGTTGAGTATTTCATCTTTATCAATTGCTTTGGATCTGTCTGATAATCATTTGACTGGTTACATTCCATTGGAAGTGGGCAAGTTGGTTAACCTCGGCTATTTGCATATGTCTGCCAACATGTTAACTGGAACTATTCCCTCTACTCTCAGTGCTTGCACAAGCTTAGAAGATTTACATTTGGATGGGAATTTCCTTGAGGGCCCTATACCTCAGTCTTTGAGTTTTTTAAGAGGTATTGAAGAACTCGACCTGTCTCGCAACAATTTGACTGGCCGAATTCCATCTTATTTGCAGGAGTTTGAATTTCTGAGGTATTTGAATTTATCTTTCAACAATTTGGAAGGTGAAGTTCCCACTCAAGGAGTGTTCAAAAATGTAACTGCGTTTTCGGTTCTTGGAAATAAGCAGCTTTGCAATGGTATACATGAATTAAATCTACCAAGATGCAGTTTGGATAATACCAGAAAGAAGAACTTGAGTACCACACTGAAAGTTATTATCTCAGTTGCTGGTGGATTGGTGGGAAGCCTTCTGGTCATCTGTTCTCTGTTCTTCCTGTGGCCAAGGAAGAAAAGAAATAAGGCGGATTTAAGTCCATCACTGAGAGTTTCTTATTTTGTTATATCTTATAATGATCTTCTTAAGGCCACTGATGAATTTTCTCCCAACAATCTAATTGGAGTTGGTGGTTATGGGTCTGTCTATAAAGGAACTCTCAGTCAGGATGGAAGTGTTGTTGCAGTTAAAGTGTTCAACCTTCAACATAGGGGAGCTTCAAAGAGTTTTCTGGCTGAATGTGAAGCCCTTAAGAACATTAGACATCGCAATCTTGTCCAGATTCGATCTGCTTGCTCGGGAGTCGATTTTCAAGGGAACGATTTCATGGCATTGGTTTTTGATTTCATGGTTAATAGTAGCCTAGAGAATTGGCTGCATCCAGTTGATATCTTAAACCAGGAAGGAGAGCAGAGGTATTTGAATATCATGCAAAGGCTAGATATTGCCATTGATGTGGCTAGTGCTCTGGATTATCTGCATAATGGCAGCCCCATGCCAATAGCTCACTGTGACTTAAAGCCTAGCAATATCCTTTTGGATGCTAACATGACTGCTCACGTTGGAGATTTTGGATTGGCAAAGTTTATGGCTGGAGCTTCCTCTCAGAACAGATCAACCGAAACCGAATCCATTGGTTTTCGAGGCACTATTGGATATGCTCCTCCAGGTGCCTTTGATTTCTTTTCATCGTTTTAGCTCTTCTTGCTTTCATGGTTCCTTGCTCAAAACTGTTTTTATTGACTCTTTCTTTAACTGTTCCTGAACAAATGTAGAGTATGCCATGGGAAGCAAGGTTTCGACATATGGCGACGTGTACAGTTATGGCATCCTATTGTTGGAGATGTTCACTGGAAAGAGGCCAACTGATGAAATATTCAATGATGGCTTAACCTTGAACAACTATGTTCTTACAGCCTTACCCGAAAGGGTGGAACAAATAGCAGACCAAACAGTGGGCCTTCAAGAACTTAAGAACAAACATGTTCTTGAGGCTTCACCGGACCGGGTAGATCAAATAGCAGAGCCAACACTGAGCCTTCAAGAACTGGAGGGAACAGAAAACAAGGATCTTATGTTTCAGGCTAATCAATATCTCAGAACTAAAGAGTGCTTGTTTTCCATTTTCAGCATAGGAGTTGTATGTTCTTCCCAAATGCCTACTCAGAGAATGAATATCCGTGATGTTGTTGCTCAACTATGCCTTGCAAGAGAAAATTTTAGGGTCTTTTAGCATAAGACCTTGGCAAAGATGAGCAAGCTGTGAGACCCCACGTTAGTTACAGAGGGGAACGAAACATTTCTTAGAAGGGTGTGGAAACCTCTCCCTAGTAAACACGTGTGGAAACCTCTCCCTAGTAAACACGTTTTAAAACCGTGAGGCTGATGACGATACGTAACAGGTCAAAGCGGACAATATCTGCTAGCAGTGGGCCTGGGTTGTTACCGCCTCACTGATCACTAGTTTCTGCAAAACCATGTTCTGAGATTGTATCTTGTTGCGAGTCTTCGTCTCACTCGATTTTTGGTTTTTATTAGATAAACCAAGTTAAGATGATAGATATGCAATGCCAAACATTTGTGTCCCTTTTTTTGCAAGGAAGATTGAATGTTATGCAGAAACATAAAACCCTTTTACAATTTTGTTCTGAAGTTGGTCACATAAATTGTAACAGCGGTCGCTAGTGGATATTGTCTACTATGGTCCGTTACGTATCATCGTCAGTCTCACGGTTTTAAAACGCGTCTACTAGGGAGAGGTTTCCACACCCTTATAAGGAATACTTCGTTTCCTTCTCCGACCAATGTGAGATCTCACAATCCACCCCCCTTAGGGGCCCAACGTCCTCGCTGGCACACTACCCGTTGTCTGGCTCTGAAACTATTTGTAACAGTCCAAGTCCACTACTAACAGATATTGTCCTCTTTGGGTTTCCCCTCAAGGTTTTCTACCCCCTTATAAAAAATGTTTTGTTCCCCTCTCCAACTGATGTGGACATCAGTAGACTAACAAAATTATATATGTTTTGGTGAAGAGAAAGAAATACAGATATTATGAACTGAACAGGCTTGATCTTCCTTATAATTGTTTGAATAGTTGTACAGAGGTTGAGATTGGTAGTATAAATTATGATTATGGCTTTGTTGCATATAGAACGAAATTCTTTCAGTAATTTGAAGAGAGCCAGGTGCGGAAGATTACTTGTTAACAAAAGCGGACTCTGCCAAGGCAATGGCACGAGCAAGAGCAGCAGCTTTGTTTTGGCATTCTTGGTGTTCATCATCAGGACTACTATCAGCCACTATACCAGCTCCAGCTTGAAGATGAGCAACCCATTCCTGGCGCTGGTTCACACCCTTGTACGAGTACATTGTGTCGTACTGAGATGATGTCGGAAATACGATCGTTCTAAGAGCGAGTGCTATGTCCATATCGCCATTAAAAGCGACGGTACCGAATCCACCACCGTATGGACCTCGTCTTGTTGTCTCCAATTCATCGATCAACTCCATGGCCTTTACCTGCAAAACAACGATAGCTTGAACTCATTCTCGCTAAGTTTGATTATTAGAAATGAAACAGTTCTTGGAAAAGAACAATCAAGAAACCTTGGGTGCTCCGCTAACAGTTCCAACAGGTAATGCAGCTTGCAAGGCATCCCAGCTACTTAGATGGTCATGCAACTCTCCTGTCACCTACACAAAGGAATCATAGCTGCATCACTTTAATGTACAATTTGTTGTTCCTTTCTTTTATCTACATGAAAGGTACTGCATTTTTACCGTTGAGCTTATGTGCATTACGTGCGAATATCGCTCAATATTCATAAGTTTTTCTACCTTCACCGAGCTATTTTTTGAAACCTACATAACCAACACCGAAGTTAATGTAATGCAATACACGATGATGAATGGAGATGAGATAAGCTTCCATTTGGTTTTCATAACAGCCCAAGTCTACCGTGTCCTCTTTGGGCTTTCCCTCAAGGTTTTTAAAACGCGTCTACTAGATAGAGGTTTCCACACCCTTATAAAGAATGTTTCGTTCCTCTCTCCAACCGACGTGGGGTCTCACAAAAACACAACTTTTTTTCCTTCTTCCTTGGTTCATATCACCTCGTTTTCAAAACATGAATCACGAATAGAAGCGAGGCAAAAGAAGTGAAATGAAACCTTTCCAACGTCATTCCGAGCCAAATCAACCAGCATAATGTGTTCTGCACACTGTTTTGCATCATTCAGTAACTGCTTCTCCAACATTTCATCTTCTTTTTCTGTCCTCCCTCTTCGAACAGTTCCAGCCAATGGGCGATTTACAATCTTATTCTATTGAAAGCATACTGTGTGGTTATAATTTTACATACTAAACAGCTTAGTAAGAACAAAAAACATAACAATTTGTTACCTTATTGACACGAGTAAGAATTTCAGGACTAGAACCAACCAACGTGCAACCACGAGCCTGGACAAGAATGTATAGCTTAGTAAGAACATGTTTGAGTTGAAAATATGTAGACTGTTTAAGACAACATTACTTGCAAGTAAGCCATATACGGACTCGGGTTGACGATTCTCAACGCTCTATAAATCTCGAAAGGATTGGCAAAAGTTCGATACTCGAAACGCTGGCTTAGAACTATCTGGAAAATGTCTCCTGCAAGAATATGTTCTTTTGCCTGAAGCACGGCCTCCTTGTAAGAGTCACTAGTCATGTTTGATTTCTGTAAGGATGGACCGAAATGGCGAGTATTCAAGTCGACAATACCCGAGCTCAGCCTTGGACTGACAATCAAAATTCAAATAAATTGATGTAAATGTTTCAACACAGTCATCTCAAATGAAAGCACAGCATATACTCACTGTTCATCATCTTGAAATCTCTTTGCCAGAATGTCCAAACGTTTTACTCCATCTTCATAAGCTTTCTCCACTGACAAATATGCATCCAGCTCCACCCAAACAGTTATATACACTTTCTGATGTTCAAAACTTCAAATCAGCTATAGCTATAGAGTAGAGCAACTTCATTGAAATAAATAACAGACAAACACAACATGAGTTATGCTGGAAATGAGCACCTTTTCAACATGATCAAACACGACAACCTCGTCATAGAGGCCTAGATGAAAGTCAGCAAGATTTCTGTCATCCTTTGGAGCTTTTGAGAATGGTAGCTTTTTGTTCTCCACATATCGCATTGTGTCGTATGAGAAATGGCCTACCCATCCACCTATTCGTTACCAATACCACAAGTGTCACACGCTATCAACAAAATAATCAAATATCCATAACCCATCAGCTTAAGAAAACAAACACCTCAAACCATACTTAAAATATGACTGCATTACACTAACACATGCATTTTTAGCCAAAAATTCACTTGCTAGCCGATATTGTCCTCTTTGGACTTTTCCTTTTGGACTTCCACTCAAGATTTTTAAAATGCGTCTCCTAGAGAGAGGTTTCCACACCTTTATAAAGGATGTTTCGTTCTCCTCCCTAACCGACGTGGGATCTCACACAACCTTTTTGTCTGTACACAATTGAAACCAAAAGAAGAGATAAATTTTACCACAAAACGTGTCTGGAAGTCCACCAATCGATTTAGGTTTCCATTTCTCTGAGATCTTTATGGGAATACTGAAGGGATCATCAACAAATTCTTCGGTAAATCGGCCTTTCTTATGATCCAAAACTGTGATTTTATTCTCCTTCGCCACTATTTCCAGAGTTGGCTGAGCTCCCACTACACTATAACGACCCTGTGATGAAAAATGTATGAAAATTCATAGAACGAAAATAGAAGTTAAGATGCAAAAGGGAATTAATCCAAAAGCATCGTTAAGTAGAAATGAACCTGAGAATTAGACTCCACCGACTCGAAAAGGAAGCTCGGAGCCGTCCAATCATTTTCCTTCACCAGACACCGATATGCCAGAATTGGGTCCAGTTTATCCCCAAAAATGCATACACAAAGTGGCACCAGATTTCCATGTTTTGATGCTTCTATAAACTCTGCTGCATCAACACCTAAGTAAAAATTAAACATATTAATCCAACTTAACACATCATAATTAAATTAACTCAAAATTACCATTTTATAATTCATAACTTAAATTCCTCCCTAAATTTTTTTAAAATAAAGCCAAAATCAATTTTATTATTTAAAAAATATTGATATGTTATAGCATTTTAAAAGAATTTAAATTTGAAAATATTAATTTGTAATTTAACAAAAAAAAAAAAAAAAAAAAAAGAAGAGAAAAACAACGAAGATTGGTTACCTAAAGAGTTAGAACTTGGGGCCGGGAGAGCAGAACACCTCAAGGTCGGGAAACTCTTGTCGGAGGTTGACCGGAAAAGCGACAATTGAGATTCTGAACCTCGACGGCATCGAAAGAAGCTACCAGCTCTCTGGCTCGAACTGCTGTGGACAGAACCAGGACGACGGCGCCGGTGGGCGTAGGGGAGGAGAAAGCTGTCGGGAGTAAGAGATTGCATTTTCCGACAACGGAAGTGGGACAACCTTGGAACTCTCAGAAAATATGTTTCCGGGGTCCCTGGTTATATATACACATTGCACGCGAGCTGCATGTAACGGTTCAGACTATATGAAATTTCACGGCTGTTTTTTATTGTTTTTTAGATTTCCGTTCATTATCGATGGACCATATAAATTATTTAGTTAATCACTTCCTAGCGTATATATATATATATATATATTATAGTTATTTTAAGCCCCAACGTAAATCTTAACGTAACTCTTAACCAGTTGAAATATTCAATTTTATATATTTCATTAATTTATTTAAACTTAGATTAAAATACGTAGTTTCTTGTCTATATACTTTTAATAAATCATATCAATTTTGGAGATAACTCTTATTAGGGTGGAAATTAAATTTATTTAGGATTAATTAGAATATAGATTAAATTTAAAAATAATAAATTAATATAGAATAAGTGAATAAAAATGGTACCTTTAGTGCTATTTTCCTTTTACGGTATAATATTATTTGGGTGGAGTCTAAACTCATACGTATGAAATAAATAAAAAATGAAGAGTAATGAAAAAGAAAAAATAAATATAAATAGTGAAGCTTTGTGGACGTAATACCTAAAATTATTTTTAATTATTTGATAGAATTATTGAAAGGGTCCACTACTAAAATAAATTGCTCAATTTTTCAATATCTTCCTAAATACAAATGAACTTAGCAAAATACATTCGTTTAATGTAGCACACAATTCAAAATCGTAGTCTGCCACCTGGAAAATACAATAAATAGTAAAAAAAAAATCACCAGAATTATTTCAAAGTGTATACACGATGGTGAAGCGGGTTAGGTTGAAAAAATCTTTTATATTAACTCGAAAAATTTAAATTAATTGGATTGGTAACTTGAACAATTTGAATACATTTCACGGTTAAGTTGGTTATCTAATTATTTTTTAAATTATTTAAATTAATAATTAGAATATCATAAAGTTTAAATATCAAATATTTATAAGTTACAATATAGCGAACGTTAAATATTTTTTAAAAAATATTATGGAAATGAAAATGTTAATATGTTTCTATAATATATAATATCTCCTATGTTTAGAATTTAAAAGAAAAGAAAAATTGGGCTGGATTCTCTGCATCTGCTTCCACCCAATCTATTCTCATGCATTGTTTAATATATATTATGATTATTTTTTTGGAAAACTCCATATATACACGTAGTTAACATGCCTTCCATCAATTACTCTACAGCTTTTCCTTCCAAAATAGTATTTTTGTACTGTGGGAACCCTTTATGGCAGGCTGCAACCTACAGACAAGGAACAACCGACATTCTAAGTTTAATTATCTTATGTTTTTTTAAGAATACTAAATTAGATCAAAATGTTATTTTGTTTCTGTTTACTTTCAATTTTTTCAATGTAGTTTTTTTACTTTAAATAAATCGTAAATTTAATTGGATATTAGTCTGCTATTTTAAAGAAAATAGCATGTATTAACATTCTATTTATAAACATTTAATCAATTTTAATAAAAATTAACTTTATGAACCAAAATAATTATTATTTTTTTTCTTTTCAAAAAGTTAAATTCATTGTTATTTAAATTTTGTTCCTTTATTTAACCTGAAAATTAGAGGAAATTGGAAGCAACAGATGGAAATTCTTACAGCTTCAATGTCGATTTGGAAAACCCGAAGCTTCCTTCTTTCTCGGCAGCTGGTTCTGTAGGCCACGGCAATGTGGCCAACAGCCAAAACCAGAGAGCAACCAAACAAAGCCATTTCCATGGCCGCTCCTCGCTCGACCCTCATCTCACCAAACATAAACAAAGCTTTCACCGAAACGAAAACCAGAGATGTCGAAGAACAAGCCATTGCCGCCGCTAAGTATGGCCCTCGAGATAGCTTCGGCCCATCGCACAAACTGTAAAAACCTACAAAACAAAACAAAACAAGACCCATATCCATAAACAGAACTTCAATTTCATCTCTCTGTGTTCGCAAGGGAAATGGCTTACAGATGATAATGGCGGATCTGGAAATGGAGATGAGCGGGACATCAACAAGGGATGAACCAAAATCGTAGGTTTGGAGATGGGAAGAGAGAGATCTGAAGGAGAGAGAATCGGGGAAGAGGAGGGCGGAGAGAAGAAGAGAAGGAAGAAGCGCATCGGCAATGGCGAGGAGAATTGGAGGTGAGAAGAAAAGCAGAGATATGAAGATGGTGATTAGGAAGAAGAGGGTCTTCAAAGCCCTCAAAATCCTCAGTGATTTCTCTTCTTTTTGAAAACCCATCTCCAATTTTGCGATTGCTATGTGGGTTTTCGATGTCGCAGCAGATGGAATTTTGCGGAGTTTGAAATTGAGTGATGGATGGGGAAGGGGAAGAGAAGACTTTGAAATGTGGTGAATTGGGGAAAATTCAACGGTCATCATCAAATACACATAAAAAAAAAGGTTAACGGCTACACTCAAATGTCCTTCTGATTCTTTTCTCTTCCAAATTAACGTTGATTTTGATTTGTTTGACCAACAAAACATTTCTCATTCCTACTAAAAAAAATGTTAAATTATAAATTTGAGCTCTAAATTATAAAAATTTAATATCTTTAATATCAATACATATTTATATATTTATGTAATAGCTCAAGTTCATCGATTCCAGCCGTTTGAGTCCAAAATTGATAATAGTAGAGATAAAATCGTGAGGCTGACTTCATTTCTCTCTCCAACCACCCTATTGGGGGAGGGGGGGCAACGTCTTCGCTAGCATAACGCTCGATGTCTAACTCTGATATCATTTGTGATAGCCCAAGTCCATTGCTAGCATACCTTGTCTATTTTGATCCGTTACGTATCATCATCAAACTCACGAACTAACAATTTTATGTCCACTTCAATGTATGGGTATAAACACTACCCTATATATATATATTTTAAAATAACAATAATAACCCTTTGTAATTTAAAAAAAATATAATAATAATAAAACCTTCTAGAAGAAAGTTTTCAGTACACGTCACTCACAGCTGACAAAAACGGCCATCTATAAATTTATTTTAAAATCGTAATTGATTGGGATCATTATTTTGAATTTAAATACATAGTTGTGTTTGACGGTTAAAAATAAAATATTAACTATTTATTTTTCTAATCGACAATACATGACATGGCAGTGCTCAATATTGCATAAAATATAAATATAGTATGTAATATATCACAAATTATAAATAGTTGTCCATTTCAAGCCCTTAGCGCGCCATTTGATCTAAGATTCCGGGAAATAAATGCCTGAAAATAAAAATAAATTACGGAAAACAATCATTTGTGACAAATCAGTTGTTATACCTAAATTATTTAAAAAAGAAAATGGATTAAATGGAAACTAAAATGTGAGATCTCACATGGGTTGGAGAGGGAAACAAATCAGTTGTTATAAATGGTATGACAATGTGCCAACAATGACACCAAGCCCGTGAGATCTTGTTTTGGGTAAAAGGGGGAATGAAAAAAGGTTGGAAAGGGGAACAAAATATTTTTTATAAGGACGTGGAAAACTGTGGTAGTTAAAAAAAATTGAAGGGAGAAAAATAAGAATTCACGGAATAAATACCATTTATTGAGGCTGTTAATTGGAAGAGAAGAATATCTTCCAAAAGAATTTGTAAAAATGAGATCGAGATTAGAAGGAGAGAGCAGGCCCATAAGTATTCACAGAATTAATAAAAAGAGTCCACAGTTCATTGTGCCCTCTTCCTCCGCACTTCAACCATGATCTCAACCCACGACCATCGACGGACCATCTCTGACTCCGATTCCAATTCCGACGATGACAACACCGGATCTCAATCCCTCCGTCATCTCGATCTCTCTGATTCCATTTTCAAAGCCTATTTCGAATTCACCGGCCGATCTACCACTACTGCTGACTTATCTAAGATCCAATCCTTCCTCACCTCCTCCTCCTCCGGCGCATTGTCTTGCTTGATATGCCTCGAACGCATCCGCCTCATGGACCCCACCTGGTCCTGTTATTCACTCTGTTTTGACGTTTTCCATCTCTTCTGTATTCAGAGTTGGGCTCGCCAGGCTTCGGATTTGGCCGCCGCGCGAGCTGCCACACGCTCTCTCGTCTCTCCCGATAAGCCTGACGAGCACTCTGGGTGGAACTGCCCCAAATGTAGAGTTGAGTATTCCAAATCTTCAATTCCTAAGAGGTATTTTTGTTTCTGTGGGAAATTGGAAAACCCACCAAGCGATGATCCTTGGATTTTGCCCCATTCATGTGGTGAGGTATGCGGCAGGCCATTGAAACACAACTGTGGTCATCATTGCTTGCTCTTGTGCCACCCCGGTCCTTGCCCCTCATGTCCAAAGATAGTGCAGGCTAGTTGCTATTGTGGGTCCGTTCGGGACGCTCGACGATGTGGGTTTAAGAATTTTTCTTGTAACAATGTCTGCTCCAAAGTGTTGGATTGCGGTAGGCACAAGTGCGCGGAGATTTGCCATGAGGGTTCTTGTCCGCCGTGTCGTATTCAAGGTGTATTTAAATGTCAATGTGGGAAGACTGTGGAGAAAAGGGAATGCTGGGATCGGAGTTTTCGGTGTGAGATCGAGTGTAATAAACTGTTGGGATGTGGTAAACATTCGTGCAATGAAGGGTGTCACTCTGGAGAGTGTGGCCAGTGTCCGTTTAAGGGGAAACGAACGTGCCCCTGTGGGAAAAAGGCGTATGAAGGAATACCTTGTGATGTTGCTGTATCACTTTGTGGGGCTACATGTGAAAAGATGCTTCCTTGTGGCTATCATAGGTGTCCAGAGCGATGTCACCACGGCCCATGTATTGGAACTTGCAGAACTGTTGTCTTCAAGTCCTGCAGGTGCGGAAGCTTGAGGAAAGAGGTACTTTTTCTTTTCAATATTCTCTGTTTAATTTTAATGCTTTGGAAATGAATGAAATAGACAAAGAAGTTCAATTATCAATGAGTTTAGAGATGGTAAAATGTAACTAAGTCTAGAGTAGATTCCTTGTTATCAAGATTTGGCATGTGAGAGGAAGTGCCAGAGAATGCGAGACTGTGGACGCCATGCTTGTAGACGCCGCTGCTGTGACGGTGACTGCCCGCCCTGCTCAGAGGTTTCTATTGCTCTCTTAAGTTGTTACATTCAGTTCTGTATGTCTCCGGAGGATTATTAACTTTTCAAAATTTTAGATTTGTGGCAGGAGGTTGCGATGTAAAAACCACAAATGTCCGTCCCCATGTCATAGGTATGTCATTATATTAATTAGATTGATCATGGCTATTTTGAATGATTCTTCTGCTGTACATTAATTAGATTGAGCTGTATTTGAATGATATTAATGAATTAATGCAAACAATCAATTTGGTATTGCAGAGGTCCTTGTGCTCCTTGTCCAGTGATGGTAACGATAACGTGTGCATGTGGCGAGACACACTTTGAGGTGAAACGTTGGTTCTTTAATTTTCGTACCAAGTGGTACAAGACATCCTATTTCATTTTATACCATATTGTTATCTGCTTGGGTGAATTATGTTAAACTTGGAGCTGAAGAAATGAAATCTAAGTTTGTACATAATTTTCTAATTTTCAAAATTCTCTCCAAGCAATAACTGGAATACGTTGCATTTCTGTAAGTTGTGGCTAAAGATTGTGTACTTATCACTTGGACTTTAAACATAATGGTGGTCTGGTTTCTTGTGGTTAAAGGGCGTAAGGCTTAAGCGCTAGACTTTGGTAAGTATTACGGGTCCTATTGTGTCTGTGTGCTTGATTTTCATTTAATATATGATGATAATTTACTTTCATATTGTTAGGCTTTACAGAACAACACAAATAAAAGTATTTTTTTGAGATCTGTAGTAGATATATGTGCGTGTTCTGATATTTGTATTCTGAATCTTTTATTTGTGTTGCTAACTAAATTAGGTTCCTTGTGGCACTGAGATGGATCAGAAGCCTCCAAAATGTCCTAAACGATGTCCTGTCCCACCTCTATGCAGTCATAGATTAAGTCTAAAGGTAGTTTTGTGCTATGACTTGGTTTCTTGCTATTTATGTGTGTTATATCTTTACTTTTGAAATCTCATTAGAATATCAATAACTCACCATCCTTTCTCACAGGATATTGTATTCCTAATGTTCCAATAGTTTCTTCCTCTTTTTAACATTTTACTCGACTTCTGTATTTTAGAACTGAGATGCACTCTGCATTGTTGAATAGCTGGTTCGAGTTAAAATCCATATCAATATAATTGGCATTCTTTTTTCCTTTTTGGAAAATGACAACTTTGACGAATGCATGAAGCGTCAGTTAGCTCCGATATCCATATCGGTTTTCTTGACCATTTAAATGTTTTTTTATTCAGCCACACAAATGCCACTATGGAGCTTGTCCCCCATGTCGCAGAATTTGTGAAGAAGAATATTCATGTGGGCATAAATGCCAATTGAGGTTAGCAAAACCTTTTGATGACAATGATTGGACTTTAAATCTTCTTTTATCCTTCTTGACCTTTTCATCTCCTTTCCTTTATTTAGATGCCATGGTCCCAAGCCTCCTCCTAAACCAGAGTTCACATTGAAACCAAAGAAAAAGAAGGTGTTTCATCCAGAGGAACCTACTCCTGGTTGTCTATGTCCTCCGTGCCCAGAATTAGTGTGGCGACCGTGTTTGGGTCAACACATTGGTGCTGAGAGAATGGTTAGTTGTAGGTTTCAAGCAGTCTTGGATTTTAACTTGAACACTTCCTTGCAAGTTCCCTTTGAGTTATCTGAGGCTTGTTTTTGGTTAATTTTTGCTCATCCCATTGTTTTTCCTCAGATGGTTTGCTCAAATATTACACAATTTTCTTGTGATAATTTATGCGGAAATCCTCTTCCCTGTACCAATCATTATTGTACCAAAATTTGCCACACGCTCAAGAGCCAACCTCCATCATCATCCCGAAAAGACTTGAGCGGGTCTTGCGAAAAGTGTAATCTTCCTTGTGAAAAGGTTGGCATCTTCACTTTTGGTATATCATGTGATTTTCTGTTTTTCCCTTTCTTCATCTTTGATGTGGAAGTCATCTCCAGTCTGAGAATAAATAGTTTTTTCTTTTTCCTAGGAGAGGAAGCCAAAATGTGCACATCCATGTCCCGTAAAATGCCATCCTGGAGATTGTCCTCCCTGCAAAGTGCTTCTAAAACGTTCGTGTCACTGCGGTACAATGGTCCATGTTTTCGAGTGTATGTACTACATCACTCTGCCTCCAAAGGAGCAAATGGCTGTATTGTCCTGCGGTGGACCTTGCCACAGGTAGTCAAAGATACTGTGTACTTGTTGGTGATAGTTTTTCTTAATAAAAAACAAAGCTTAAACAACATTGGAGGTGTTTGTCATTGCAGGAAGTTGCCCCACTGCACGCATCTGTGTTCTGAAACTTGTCATCCTGGGAATTGCCCCTCACCTGAAAATTGTTCAAAAAAGGTACCTGCTTGTTTATCTTCCCTAGTTTCTTGAACACTAATAACAAGGATTTGTTTATGCAAATATTTTATGATCGTATTTGAAAATTTTCAAAGGTTACGGTTCGTTGTGGATGCCAAACCTTGAAAAAGGAGTGGTTGTGCAAGGACGTACAAGCAGCTTATTGCAAAACGGATCGTGACCCGAAAGACATATCGAAAACCCAATTTGGGCATGGCCTTTTACCTTGTGGTTCCGATTGCAAACGTAAAGTACAGGTTGTTGAGTCAGAATTATCTCAACGGAAACCTGAAGTCCCCGGGGTAATATATTTCATACTGTATACTATAGAAATTTGTATTCGAATACTAAACGAATGTTTCAGTTTCAGTTTTTAGTAAATGCAATGGCCCATTACTAATTTCAATTTTAATATGATCAATTGCTTGGGGTAAAGGTAAAGGAGGCTGATACCAAGAAGCAAGTATCAAAGCGAAAGAGAAGGCGTGACTCGATTCAAGAAGTAAAGCCGATCTCGAGACTACAGGTACTCTCTATGAGCTAGTTCTGTACAAAATGAGCAACATCTGTAGTTTGTGTTCTTACTTGGTTCAACTAAAATCCCTGTGGACAGAAATTGTTTGGCGCATTGAAGTATATTGTTGTAATAATCGTCATCATGATTGCTGTGGTCTTGATATCCTTGTATGGTTACAAGGGCCTATTATGGCTGAATGACTGGATGAACGAAGCTGAAAAGCAAAGACCAAGAAGGAGATACCCTCGAATCTAATGTTTCAACCTCCTTCCTAACCTTAAAGTCTTCCATTAAATTTTGTTACTTCCACCGTTTAGATCACAGGAACGAACTTACATATTTGAGTTTGTAAAAATAGATATTATTAGCATATGATTTCTTTCCTATATAAGTCTCATTCATCTTGGTGTTTCTATGGATTCACTAATGGCACTCTGTAAACTTTGATATGAGATATAATAATGTAATTTTTGCCCTGTTTCATCACATCTCAGAGTTTGTTTAAGGTAACTTATTGATTCATATGTCATTCTGTTTACGATGCCTGTCGTTCAAGAAATGTTATCAGAATTTCATCACGTGCACCACGGGTGAAACCGTACTTTCATAAATTAAATTTATTGAAATTACGACTCAAAACTCAAAATGTAAACAAAAACCAAAACTCTTTCATTTCTCATATCACAAAATCGATAAGTTTCTAATTCATTGAGTCAATTCTACACAAAAAAAAAAAAAAAGAAAGCAAAACCAGAAGCAATTCTTTTTATCTTTTTCCCTCTTATTATTACTTTCTTTAATTTATTTGATATTTCTTCAAAAAATTTGATGAGGATGTTTACGGGTACGACTGCAACAGCCACGGATGTGCGAGAGCTTCCTTTGCCGTTGGTCGTCTTTCTGGGTTGATCTCGAGTAAATTCGAAAGGAAATCAATGAACCCGGAATCGAAAACCTGCAAATGATTCTCCAAGGAGGACTCTTCAGGGATGATGAACTCCATTTGATCATTTTCCTGAAATGAAAATTCTCAAATGTTTTTTCAACCTTCTTAAAACAGAACAAACATTATGATCAACATTTCCTAAGGGAATCTGAAACCAACCTCATTCATATAAAAGAGATCATATTCTTTAGTGAAGTATTTGTGTGTCTCCTGTCCTTTTTGGAGCATCTCCAGGTCGATGGGACCGAACAACCCGATCATGCGGGCAAGGATCATTACAACTGCATCGTTCGGAAACAATACCTGAGAAAGCATAGCAGACCAGTAAATCAAATGTATAAACTTGATCGGTTTCAGTCGCAGCGCAGTTTTATATGGACATGTGAAATAAAAGCTTACTTCTCCAGACCATAGCTCAGCCAAGATACAACCAAGAGACCACAAGTCGATCTTCGGATCATACGGGAGGCCTAGAATTACTTCGGGAGCTCTATACGATCGAGACTGCACGTATAGGCACAAGTTATCTGATTGAAAGCAACTACTTCCAAGGTCGATAACCTTAATCTCACATCGTTTGTAACTTTTAAGAAGAATGTTTTCTGGCTTTAGATCACAGTGAATGATTCCCAAATGATGCAAGAACTCCAATGCCTCCAAACATTGACGCGTAATGAACTGTCGAAACACAATCGATATACTTTAGTCCAAGTTTCTAACTCGAGAAACCACTCCGCTGTCCTAATCTAAACGAACATACCTGCAATCTACGAAATGTAAAATAAGGATCTCCACCAGACTCTTGATTGAATTTTTGAAACTCGTACAAGTTCGCTCGAAGTAGTTCACAAACAATGAAGAGATGTTCCTGTCAAATTTGCATTACACGAAAGAGTGAGTCGAGCTAAAGTATACTCAAAGTTCAAACAAAGGAGAGAAACAGATAAAACCGACCTGATGATAAAAGTAGTCGTAAAGCCGTAAAATGTGACACCGATCTGCAGGGTCGTATTTGTTGACAAGCTTTAGAAGTTTGATTTCATCTAAGCTCTGATCGAAGAAATCTTTGTCGTTTTTAATGATCTTTAGGCAAACGTCTATGCCCGTCTGTAGATCGTGTGCTCGAATAACTTTACTAAAAGCGGCCGATCCGAGGTACTCGGTTACATAGTATCGGCCTGCAAGGACTGTATTTAGCACAATAGGAACATCCTTGCTCTCTTCAAATCCAGTCCTGTATATTGCATAATACATGAGAACAACTCATTGCTACATATCAACCTGCAACACACAAGCTTTAAATATCTATCAAAGCAGAGAGCAGAAAGTGAAGATCTTTGCAAAAAATGTCACTTCACTTGAATTAAACATCTATAGATAGCTAAAACGTTAGAGCGATCCAGTGCCTAGTCGTTTAAACATGGTTTCTAGACATCGTTGGTAGCTCACCTGTTCTTTCTATGTATAATTCTCAGATCAAATACTTCAAATTCATCGTCGTTGATACTATACATCGGGAGCTCGTCAGCAGCAACACCATCTCCATCTGCAACTGGTTCAGAATCATCGGCTTCCTCCTCTACTTCTCCACGACTATCGACGTTATAGCTACCGGCTGCATTATGTATATAGCTTTTTTCAAGGACTTTACTTTGGGAGTCATTGTGATTTTCAAACCCGTGGATGAAGTTTGAAGAACAATATATTTCGGTCGAGGAATCACAGTTTGTGGCAATGTCTTTAACTACTTTCAACTGGGAATCACTCTTGTGGCTATAAAACTCTCCATTGGCAACACAACATTTGCAAAAAGGAAGGCAACCCTCAGACAGCCCCTCTAAGCCTTGCTTATAAGGATGATTTGTGATCTCGATCAAACGTTCGTCACTCAAGCGAGCTGTACGACAAAGAATCGACTTCTCGGGAGCTGACAAACTACTAAATTGCTCGTCTCTCTCAGTAGTCATTATAAACTTATCCTCACTTGGGCAGCCAAAGAAATTCACATCCTCTTCCTCATCATACCAAAGGAGATCATTCTGCAAATCGAATTCGTGGTAATCGCGCGCCGTGTCGAACTGAGAGGCGATATCTGAAGAAGACTCTGATGAAACACCGTAAGGATTGATGAATTCTGCAACAGAACACAAAGATCCCAATTTCAATATCCAGTTTGAGTTTGTAAAATATAAGAACATGGGGTTTTCAAAAAAGAAAGAACATTATGGATCTAACAACAGGGGAAATCAAAGCAAGGATACTGTTTCTACTTCAACCCAGTACGATTAAGTTCATAAACAAGCAAAGAATCTTATGAATTGGAACTTCAAATCTAACCCATTACCAGAAGAGCAAACATCAGAAGTAGAAGACCTCAAGCTCACAAACTCATCATCAGAGGAAACAGAGTTCGATCCAAAACGATCATCGCCGTCGCCGTCGCCGCCAGAAAGAGTGGCCAGTTGCCGGGAAGTGGACGGAATTCTGACCGGAGGTGGAGCAGGGACCATCGGAAAGAAGAATTTTTCAAAATCAAAAGAACCCAATTCGGATTTGTCGACGACATCCCTTTTGAGAGCCGACTCTGCCTCTGAAAACCCATTTTTCTTAAGAAATTCGAGCACTGCTTCCACGTCGGAAACCGCCATGGATGAACAAGCTCAAAATTGGAGAGAAATTGATGGTGGGGTGTTAGAGAAACGACTCAAAATGGTAATTGAGAAGATTTGGATTAGTAAAAATGGAATTTTTTTTGGGTCGACTCGGAGTTTGCATGCTTGAGAGAATTTTCTCTCTCTACCTCTCTTCTTCACTCTCTTTTTTTCTTTTCTTTTTCCTTTACAATGTTCTGTGAAACTGAAGCGATCCAAGGGCGACGCTGATTTACACAGTACCCTCTTAGAAAAGTGATTAGCTTTGGCTTTGTAGGGATTTTGATTGGTGGATCCAATTTCATTATGAGTCGTACGATTTTCCACGTCGGTAAACTTCACCCTTCCACGTGTCATGATTTTCTCTATTTTTTTAATTCCTCGACAAGATTTAGTAGTCGTTGGGGACCGAGTTCATTTAAACTTTTCCACTCCCTTTTTTCTCTTTTTTTTATTTTTTATTATTCCTCTCTAAAAATATTTATTTATTTTTCGTAGAAGCTTCTTTTTTCAACGTCTTTCAAATTTTCTCACCTTTTCTCATTTTATAAAAAAGATAAAAATACAAAATTCAAATAAAAAATATTTTAAGCTATGATCTGTGTATCAACACGTAGCACTTCAAACGCACCACTAGTAGATAGATATTATCTGTTTTGACATGTTACGTATCACCGTTAGTAGATATTGTTCGTTTTGGGCCGTTATGTATAACTATATAATAAAACATTTTAGTGATATTATTTATAATAGCTCTTTTTGAGTTTAAGGTTGTAATGTCCTTTTCTCTCTCTCTAAAAGGCATATGGATGAACGAGCAAAGCAACTCGTTCACTCTCACTAACAAAGATCCATATGCTCCTTTTACCTAATGACGATGAAATTACAACTCATTCAATGATTGGTCTATTCATCGATTAAATATTTAAATATAAAAAATAAGTTTTATAAAATTACTATTTTTTTATTTTTGATAATTAGATCAATCTTTAAACATAGAAAATAGATTGGAATTGATTGACAATTTAGCTATGCAATCTTTGAAGAAAACAAAATTAATTTTAACTAAAAAGAATTAAAAATATGAATATAATAAAGTGAATAAATAATAATTAATGGAGAAATAATTTTGCAGGTGCAACCGACTTTTGTGGTGGGTGTGATGAAGCAATTGCACCAACCCCTTTTCTTTCTATTTCTTTCTCCATGTGATTATGTGTTGAGGATTAATTATTTTGTTCCTTTTTTTTTTAATTTTGTTATTTAGAAAAAAAAAACATTTATTAAATAAATATTTATATGGGGTAAATATTATAATATAGAATAGGTAGTGATGTTTGTCGAGAGAGGACTATGATAAAATATTAATTATTACAGTTCGATGTTGAATTTAATGAGAACTCATAAAATAAGAATTTAATGAAAAAGTAAGGTTAACTAATTATAAGATAGAAAGAATAAGTATTAAAGTCAATGTTTGTGAATTATAATGTACGATATTTATTATTTTAGACTATAAATAGTTTTGAATTTAATATAAAAATAATGCATGGTTGACGTTGATTTTTTTTTAAAAAAATACGATAAATTTCAAACATTATATTATTATTTAGATGTATATGAAGTGGTTTTATACCTTCCATAATTTGACATTTTAACCCTTATTGGATTAAAAAGTTAATTATATTTGGTAAGAAAAATGAAAATTATGGTAAAAATTGATAAAAAAAAATTATCGTCTATTTAAATATAAGTCAAGTAATTAAAACACGAACAGAAGTACGAACATTTCACGTGGAGTTCCATCACCAACAACACCAACATGAACACCAATCTTCATTATCAGCTAACCTTGAGCATTGATTTGACTCTTCACCCACGTGGGCCTCTTAATCATGCCATCTCCCTCACCCTTTTTTTTTTCATATATTATAATAGAATAAATTTTGTAATATTAGATACCATTTAAGATTTATAATATACGTAGCAGTGACTTAAAATGATGTGATAATGTTTGAGTCTCAATTTTGATTATCCTTACTTTTGTCTAACATTTTAATATATTTATATTTTAAAATATTTATGGAAGGTAATTTAATATTCTAAGATGTTATTGGAATTTATTAGATTATGCTATTTTCTTTGTATTTTTCAAAAAGAAAAAAAAATAATGATTTTGGATACACAGCCCAATATTGGACTTGAGATTGGGCTGGGCTTTCATCATTAAGTTTATTTTCTTGTACGGCCCAATTCTTTATGAGTCTCTCTGGCCCAAGATATATTCTACCCCTTCAATTTCAACCTCGGTAAATCTTGCAGTGACTTTTTAGTTCTTGGATGAAAATAATTTTACTTTTTTAATGATAATATAAATGTTATAAATTTTGAGAAAAGTGTTGGATTTGTGCGTAGATTAATAATATTCATTTAAATTTACAAGACGTGACAATTTTTCCGCGATTTTTTTACGAGGGAAACTATATTGCAACTATTTTTTAGTTCAATAATTTAATAATTAAACAAAAAAACGAGATACGCGCCATAATAGATTATAATCACTCGTTTACTCGTCCATGAGCCATTGAACAGAATAATTGTGCGAACTGATTTCTCAACTTGGTGGAGGAACTGCGTTGATTAGAGATTTTAGAGGACGGAATGGAAACCGAAGAAGCAAGAAGGTTAGTATGTTTTTGTGTAATGTTTTTATGGTAATCTAATTGGAGGCTAGAGGTTTTGCTGCGTGAATGATGTTAACTGATACAAATATTGGAAATCTCTGCAACATTGAATTGAATTTTCATGTGCGAATCTTAAAGGAAAATATGTAGCCCTAGAATCGGAGGATTTTTCTATCGAAGTTATTATTCGATTCGTTTTTTTTGTCCTTTTGTCTTTTGTCTCACTTTACCACTTCGAAAGTTGAAAAGTAAAGTTGGAGTTATCTTGCTGCATCCGAGACTCAAATTGATGCCATGTTGTTGAATTTTGAAAACAGAAGAAGAAATGGGTGTAAGAATGGAGTATGAAGTGAAAGTGAAAGTGAAAATGTGTCGCAATCAGGGAAGGTAATGGAGTAAGAACCAGGTTCCCCACTAAGCACATAGCATACACTCAGATTTACTATTTATGGTAAAACCCAAAGGCCAAGACAATGTAGTCCACTCAGACACCCACCAACCCCACCCCAATATCCCTTCTTGTTTCCCTTCATAATTTAATTTTCTTTCTTTCTCATACAATTTTCCTTCCATAGTTTCAACATCTTTATGATTTCTTCTTTACGTGGAAAAGAAAAGAAGGAAAAAAAAAAAAAAACTTTTTCCATAGTCCAGGGATCGCTTCCTGTGCTTGGACAGAGCCATACGCATCTCCTACTGAGGAATAGGCATCCCCACACACATAATCACATAATTGAAATTCCTGTTTCTTTTTCTTGGGGGGATATTATTGAGTATTTTGCTAGACTTTTGTAGTGATTGAAGCATTATAAAGCATATGGGACATGGGTGGGCCAAAAAGCAGACTACCAGCATATTTCTGTACTAATTTAGAAAAGAAGATACCAGTGGGAGGAGGTTCTTCCACTGTTCTGTGTAGAGATTAGGCTAGGCTTTAGTGCGGTTAATCAATTCTACCCTTAAATTATTTGCTTTGTGGAATATACTTTATTACTTCACTTTTTGTTTTTTCTGCCATTCTTTCTTTCTTTCTTTCATTCTTTCTTTTCTTTTGGTAGGGGTGTCTATGTGGGTGAAATTATTTACGAGTATAGTTACTAAAAGACAAATATATCTTATGCAGGTTTTAGTAGGAGTGATGGTTAAGGTTTTGTTTGATTGTTCAAATATATACATATATTTGTTTTCAGAAACATGGCATAGAATGAATTGAGAAAAGTGTGTTTGATTCAAGCATTGAATTCTTTCAGAATCTATCTCATAAAGTATGACGAGTTTAGAAAGCATAAAGATTTGGTTTTCTGTGTTCTTTGTTTATTTTTTATTTTTCGGATTGTTTTATTAAACGAAACTATCTCAAGTCAAAATGAGATATTAGTTGATGAATTCAAATTTAAACGCTTAAAAGTTCAACTAGCTGTGATTTGTGAAATATAACTATGGTTTCTTTTTCTTGCTTTCAATATTTTTATAAACTTGTTTCTGGATAATTTTTTGCCTTAGACAAGGTTTAACTATCTCTCCAGCTTGATGGCACGACGGCTATTTAATCCATTGAACAAATTCATCCTGTCATAGGCTAAGTCTTTTTATTTAAATGCAATGGCCAAGCTTGTTGATGCCATATTTCCTATGCTATATTTCCATGCCACTCATCATTCTCCATTTATTTTGGTTTTTGTATGCTTAAGTAATGTTGATAAAGGCGTAATGGCTATCCCTCTTTTGGCATTCATATGCGCTGTGTTAGAAATTACTACAGTGTGGAACTAGCATTTAAGTACCCTTCTTACCAGAAACTACCAAGCTTACTTTTCCCCAAATGCTTTAAATATTTTGTGTTGATGGGTAGATTGTAGCTTGGTCATTATTGCCTAGTGGGCTATTCTGTTCAAAAGTTCATTAAACTTACAGTCGTTGGTGTCATGTCATAAATAGAACATCCATTTATAGCAACGATGGATTTCTCAACTATGAAAACCTTTTCCTAACGCATTATGAATCAAAACAATTACTACAGAACCAAAGAAATTCTGCAAGTGTCAAAAAATATAAAGAGAAATGAAAGAGTGAAGTCATATCCACCACCCATTATGCGACAAGAACGTTAAATCGTGGTGCTGGGATTGCATAATTTCAGGTGATACGGATTTGAATTTATTTGTGGCCACTTTGACCAAAACTCATAATTAGCTGAAAATTATGACAAAACCTATTGAATAATCTTGGATAAATTAATATATGGACCAAGTTTATCTAATAAAGTAGGGAACAGTACGAATATCATCTCGATTTGTTTAATTTGTATTGGTGTATTCTCACCATGTAGAATAATATTTTGTTTTTATTATTATTTTTTTGTTCTGTAGAATTACTCCTAGGAACTTCCCTTTTACAAGGCATATATCCTGGGTCTCTTAATGGACAGACCTTTGTTCCTCTTCATTGTCACACTTAATTTCATAAATCCTGAGCGTGCACTTCAATATGAAAGGCATTTCACCATTACCTTTTTCTCATCATATCATATTTCTCTCTTTTTGGTTCATTTAAGCATTGACACCTTTTCTGCACGAGCACTGTTTTTTATGAATCTTTTCCCACTGAAAGGCTAAAACTGCTTGTTCGTTTGACACATTTGAACTTCTATTTCTCCTAAAATTAACCTTAGTAAGTGGAAAAGCACATAGACATGTGTGATCAGCACTAACCATACTGTTCAACGATTGCCAATGCGCTGAGAGGAACTATAATTCTTTAATTTCGAGTTTCATTTATGGAAAGTAAGGATCATGGAGAAATGAAAGTTGTGATAAGCACGAATAATTGCCCACCCCATCTGTTAATGGTCCATTTACTACAAGATATGCCCCTTGTATTACTTTCTAGTTCTGTTCTTATTTTTTCAATTGACCAATTAGACGTTTAGTAGTTGGCAGCCTGATTCAACAACATAACTAATTGGAAATTGCCCACTTGGAATTTTAATGAGAAAGCAGATACGTATGAGAGCGAGGAATATAATATCTGTGCATTAGTGGACGAAAGTCAAATCCCATCACTCTTAATTTGAAAAAGCTTTTTCAGCAATGATGTTAAGTAGTTCAACTGCAAGAGTAAGAGGAAGGTTGAATATCTTCCCAAAATGTTTTGAGGTTCTATCATCTTCTCCTTAATTTGTTTTTTCAGTGGAAACTTATTGAAAAGCAATTTCTTCAGTGTTTCTGGTCTCCTAAAGAAGCAACTGATCCCTCTCTTAATTGTAGGACTTTATTTTCCTCAATTTATTGTCTAGCTCTTACAGTTTCTTGTTAAAGATGTCATTTGTTCAAAGACGCATAAAGAACTGTTACTTGAGATAGGAAGAATTGAGTTCAAGAATTTCTGATGTGCTTTTGTTGAAGATCTAATTGATAGAACTTCGGAAATATGCCCTTAACTACGTACGAAAGAATGTAAACCCAATTTACTTGAATATATATGTATGTATGTTTTTATCTATAGAAGAGAAAGCATTTAGAAGAATAACATAAACAGCTAAGATGTGTAAAAGTTAACAGCTCCATATATAGGTAATGAAGTTGAGGTTCGATATTAGACAGTTCATCCAAATGTGTTTGTTGGATTTTCCCCAATCTTTTTAAGTTTCTGTCTTCTATAATATATTTATGTATTTATTTTCACAGCCCCACTTGATCTCCTTTAACATGGCATTATTGAATATTGTCATGAATGACAGCTACTGCTGGAGATATGCATAGACCCCCCTCCCCCACCACTTTTCAGCCTCAAACTTCTTTTAAGCATTTCATTCAGTCCTTTCTCCTCCACCACTGTTGTCTATAGATGTGCAAAGAATATGGTTTTCATATGGGGGAGTTCATAGCTTTCTTATGAGGTATAGCTCAAGAGAATTAAATAAGTAAAACCTTCAGGTTAAATCCACCTGATCAACCTTTTCATTTCTTTTCTTGTGAATGGACAGTGAGAAATGACCAAACTTTCTAATGAATTAACATATTGTCAGCAACAAGAATCCAGAGCAGATTGTGTAGGTATTTGTGTTGTGAGACTTTACAAAGCTATATATATTTGTCTCTTTCTATTTATCTTACTTATATGCCTAAAATTATGGTACTGAAGATCTCGTTTGGATTTCTTTTTCATTTTCATCCTCTTAGTGGGTGCGGTAGATCTGGTTCTGCTGCTCGTGTATGAACGACGTTCGTAGGTGCCACTTTTATAAATCAAATAATTCACAAATTTATTTCACAGAATTGTTCCTTTGATGAAGTGTGTGAAATAAAATGAAACTCGCTCCCTTGTTGGGTTAAGCAAGAAAAATGTTTGTCGCTCAATTATTTTCACCTGATAATTATGCACATAGATACAAGGTAGAAGCAAAGCAGGAAAGAGAGGGGAAAAAGAAAAAGAAACCAACGTGTAGCTAAAAGGCAAATGCTTTTCTGCAGAAAATAATGCGAAGTCTTGTGGATCCTCTACTCCTAGAATCTCTCTTTTTCCCATCTTTGTCGCAGGCTGATTAGTTCCACACACACTTTCTTCTCTCCAATTGCTTTAGTGGGAGCAGAGAACCTATGAATTTATATTTCGTTAGCTTCTATTGAGAATAAATGAACACTGCTTCAAAAGTGGAAAAATACTTTATACCCTTTGTTATTGCAGAAATTATATGCTTAGGATTTCCCCCCCTCTTTATGAGATGAGTTTCTGTAGACTGAGAGTTTGGTGATGAGTTGTTGGCAGAGAGATAATTGTTTTGATTGGGCCTACCTCTTTAACAACTCAAACATCAGTACGCAAAGGATGCATGTGGACTGCTTGAGATTGGCTTTTGCTTTGTATTGCAAGTATGAACTATAATCAATTGTTTTTTTTAAGATACATATATTTGATCAGACATTATCAATTAATGGGATAAGGATCCGTCCATTTTTGCTTAGTTTTTTGCTTAAAGGGAGCTTGATTTGTATGTCTGCTGTCTTGTTTTGAGAATTTATGTATAGTGGTTTATTTGTGTGTGTATATATATTACAAAAGCTTGGATACACACTTTGACAGTGAAAACCCGTTGAAATAGCCTGAAAGCTATCCTCGACAGTCGGGAACTGCTGAAGTCTAACAATTCTTGATAGGTTCACCTTTTGAGGTTTTAAATTGTGATATCATCTTGGAGAGGAAGGAATAGGTTGTGATAGGTTTAACATTTAGAAGCACAGGTCATGGAAAAGACTGTTTGTGATGATGAAAAAAGTAGATGTATATAATGTATTGTAGAATTTGAGTGGTTGAGTCAAATCTGTATAATGTATTAAATGATGAAGGTGGGAAGAGCAAAGATAGAGATGGAAGTGTTGGGAGTTCGGCTGAAAAAGTTCATATCTAAGAAGAGGTTGCTTGGTGTATTGAGAGGAAAAAAGGAACTGAAAAGGTTTTGTGAAAAAAAGAAGTCATAAAAGCATAGGAAAGCAGGTAGGAACAAAAAACACATCAAATCAAACACCTTTATAAGCTTTAACTCCTCCTCCCATTCCCATCGCTATCATCTGCGTGTTGATCTCTGATTTTCTCTAATTCTTGGGTCGATGAAGGAGAAGGACGAAGTGAGAAAAGAAGGAAAGAAAAGGGAAAATTCCTTCGCTACTTTATCTGAAAGTAACGAAAGATTTTTTCATTTAATTATTCCTAATAATAAAGAAGTTAGAACTCAAAATGTTTTGAGTTGGTCC
This sequence comes from Cucurbita ficifolia, assembly GCA_033971965.1. Classification (NCBI taxonomy): domain Eukaryota; kingdom Viridiplantae; phylum Streptophyta; class Magnoliopsida; order Cucurbitales; family Cucurbitaceae; genus Cucurbita; species Cucurbita ficifolia. Next base: position 685,482 of record CM066976.1, read on the forward strand.
GGTGGTAAGAAGAAGAAAAGGAAGGGGGGGCTCCATATTCCAAAAGTGGAGGTTTCAATTGTGAATTATACCTGTGTTGTTTGCATATGAATGGAATGTGTATGGTGGTGGTTGGAGTTGGGAGTCATAGTTTCTCTTTTGGGTCACTTTCAACCTTTTGGGATGTATAATTGTATGGAGGTTGGGAGTGAAAAGGAAGGAATATGGAGGAGGAGGAGGAGGAGGAGGAAAGGAATACCGAGTTGTCTGCAAGTTGTTGGTGAGTCAACTCATTGAACATAGTAATAGTAATAGTAAAACATCCCAAAAGTGAAAAAAAGAGAGAAGATTATATGAGAGCGTAAGCAAACACTTGAGTGTGACTCACCAATGGTGTGTCCTGTTGGCCCCCAGTCCCACCCCCAAGTTGGTGGATTGGATTCAATACATTTCACCATCTTTCCTTTCAACACTATTCTATTTCGTTGATTGAGAATCACCCCCACCACCATCTCTCTCCTCCCTCTTCATATTTCCCCCCTCACCACCACCTATAATTCTATTCAACCTACCTTCTACCATTCGAGTCTCATTCCATAACAACTCAAAGTACACATTGTCCGTTTCGGCTCAGTCTCACAATTTTAAAACACCTCAACTAAAGAGAGGTTTTCACACTCGAATGATTCGTTCCCCTCTCTAATCGATGTGGGATCTAACACGTTCAATAACCATTTAGTCTATGTTTTTATGACCTCTTAGTCAATGAATTCATTGTTTCAAGCAAAATATAATAAAAGAATGTTTATATTTTAATTTGATGAAGAAGAGAAAGGAAGAAGAGGGGAAGGAGAATATGGAAAATAAAAGTGTAAGACGAGGAAAGATGTTGCCCTAAGATATTTAGAATCCAATCTATATGACATCTTCAATAACTCTTGTTGTTGTTGTTGTTGTAGTAAAATGCCTTCTCAATAGGGCGGCCCACACTTATTGCTGGGACCCACTTTTCACCACCATTGTCATACCTCTTGCCACGTCACCCTTCCTTTCTTTTTCCGTTTATTATTTCTTTTTTTTTTATATATATTTCATTTATATTTCGAAGTCTCTTATTCTTAGAATTTCGTATCATTTTCTTTTCCTTTTTCCCATATTTTGTGAATTATAAAAGAGACTCAGTGCGAGAGATTTGAGAGAGAGGTTTGTTTTTTCTTTTTATAAAAAAAAATTTGTAGATTATTTGTAAAAAAATAAAATTTTTTTTTTTTTTTTTTTTTTTTTATATTCTAAATTTGGAGTGGTTTTCGTATGCTCGGCGGGGATGCCTACGGCGGTAAGTTTAGCTCGGCAATGCTTAGCACCAGATGCAGCACACGCGCTGGACGAGGCGGTGGCGGTGGCGCGCCGCCGTGGACACGCTCAGACGACGTCGCTTCATGCTATATCCGCTCTTCTCGCTCTCCCTTCCTCCGCCCTACGCGACGCCTGTGCACGCGCCCGTAAAACCACTGCCTATTCTCCTCGTCTTCAATTCAAAGCACTCGAGCTCTGTCTCAGCGTCTCTCTCGACCGAGTCCCCTCCACTCAACTTTCCGATGACCCTCCAGTCTCCAACTCCCTCATGGCCGCCATTAAGCGCTCTCAGACCAACCAGCGCCGCCAGCCGGAGAATTTCCATTTGTACCACCAACTCTCTCACCAGTCCTCCATTGCTTGCGTCAAAGTGGAGCTCCAGCATTTTCTTCTCTCCATTCTTGACGATCCTGTCGTCAGTAGGGTTTTTGGCGAGGCCGGATTTCGGAGCTCTGAAATCAAGTTTGCTATTATTCGCCCTTTTCCTCAGCTTCTTCGCTACAGCTCTCGCGCTAGAGTGCCCCCTTTGTTCCTATGTAATTTGATGGACTGTCCTGATCCCAATCGTCGGGGTTTCTTGCTTCCCCTCTCCGGATTCCGTGATGGGGACGATAACGAAAATAATCGCAGGATCGGGGAGGTTTTGGGGAAAAACAGGGGAAGGAATCCGCTGCTCGTTGGAGTATCTGCTAACGTTGCGCTCAAGGGTTTCACGGAGGCCGTTGAGAAACGTAACGACAACTTCTTGCCGGAGGAATTGGCCGGTGTGAGAAACATTTGCCTCGAGAACGATATCTCTAGCTTTTTGTCTGAGAATTCCGAAATGGGGTCTTTGAATATGAGATTTGTGGAAGTTGTCCAGATGGTGGAGCAGTCGCCGGAGCCTGGATTGATAGTGAATTTCGGAGACTTAAAGGCATTCGTCGGCGATAATACTTCCGATGATCGAGCAAGCCGTGTTGTTGGCCAATTGAAAACTCTGGTCGACGTCCATGGCGGTAAAGTTTGGCTGATCGGCGCAGCTGCCAGCTATGAAACTTACTTAAGATTAGTGACTAAATTTCCTTCGATTGGGAAGGACTGGGATTTGCATCTGTTGCCGATCACTTCTCTTAGACCCGAATCATATCCCAGGTCCAGGTTAGTCTCCAAATCTTTCTTGGAATTTACTTTAAAATGTTCATAAAGGGCTTAGTTCATGAATTTTAAGGATTGGGTTTATTTTATTGTTTCTGAAAAGTGAGTACTGGTGGTAGTTCAAATATGATAACACCTGGAGGAGGAGGTTAGTTGTCTCATTTTGGATCACTGTCTTTTTCTCTTTTGAGATCTAATCTGCGTTTCACATAGAAATTCTTGACTTTTCATAGCGAAATTTGATTATTTACTAATTAATATGTTTTGTTATGTACTTAAATTGACTCCAAAGCAAGATCGCTGATGACATCTAAAGTTAAATTGTCTCATAATCTCTTTAGGAGGCTTCTTCTTCTTCTTTTTTTTTTTTTTTTTTGAAAAATAAAGTATCATATAAATATTGATAATAAGAGTTTGAATAAAATATCCAATTTATCAACTACAGTTTGATGGGATCATTTGTACCACTTGGTGGATTCTTTTCCACACCTTCTGATGCAAGTATCCCTTTGAGTGGTTCCTGCCAACATCCTTCCCGATGTCTTCAATGTGACAAAAACTGTGAGGATGAAGTAATTGCTGCTTCAAAGGGTGTTTTTACTCCCCCTGTTTCCGAGCAGTATCAATCTAGCCTGCCTTCTTGGATGCAAATGACTGAGCTTGGCAACTTTGATGCATTCGATGCCAAGGTGAGTGTTTGCTTTCAAATTCAATTCCATATAAGTCTATGGCTGTGCTTTTCATGTTCTACGATATGTTTGTTTCAGATAGAAGCTATACACTTATCTATATATTTGGTAATTAAGGATTTTGATAACAACCTTACGGTTGTGAGGACTGATATGTAGTTTACTTTAGAGAATCCTCTGCATTTCTTGTGTAAAAGCTAGTTCATACGTCTTCAGTGCAGACCAGAGATGATGGACTGGTACTGAGTGCCAAAATTGCAGGGTTCCAAAATAAATGGGACAATATATGCCAGCGTCTTCATCACGGTCAGCCATTAAAAGAAGCACCCATGTTTCCGACGGTTGTGGGCTTCCAAGTCACTGAAGATAGAAGGGAAGATGCTGCTGTCAACAACTGCAGCAGCAGTGCATGTGTTTCATCACACAAGGATTCATCCCCAGATTTGAACCCCAGAAATTTCATGGATTTGCCAAAGATTTCTCTCTCGAGATCAAACACCTTTCCTTTATCTGTCAAGGGGAGTGACAAGAATTTTCTATCCAAACTGCAGGAAGAAACATCTAAAACTGAAGATCTTGAGTTAGGGGGTCGCAACTCTCCTTTCAGCCTGTCCATTTCCAGTGTGGATGATGAAAATCGAACATCGTCCCCATCTGCGGGTTCTGTCACCACAGATTTAGGATTGGGGATAGTTTCTTTACCTACCAGTTATAAGCTGAAAAAACCATTAAAACCTAATAGCGCAGATTTTCCATCTGACTTGTCTGGTTGCTGCTCAACAAATGTTGATTTAGTTAATGGTAGAGTCTGTAATGCTTTCACTCCATCTTCATCCTTTTCCAGCCCGGAACATAGAGGACGGATGAATGCGATGGATGTCAAGACACTATTTCGATTGCTCAAGGAAAGAGTTTTCTGGCAAGATCAGGCTGTGAGCATCATTAGTCAAACAATATCCCAATGCCAAACAAGAAGCGATAAACGCCATGGATCTAATTCAAGGGGGGACATATGGTTCAACTTTGTTGGTCCTGATAAGTTTGGGAAAAGAAGAGTTGCTCTTGGTCTTGCTGAGATATTGTATGGCAATAAGGATCAGTTCGTCTGTGTCGATTTGAGTTCCCAAGATGGGATGATCAATCCTGATATGCTTCTTGGACATTCACAACTGAGAAGTAACCGTGCAGAATTCAGAGGGAAAACCGTTCTGGATTTCGTTGCTGCTGAGTTGAGAAAGCAACCTTTATCCATTGTTATGCTTGAAAATGTCGACAAGGCCGAACTTCTTGATCAAAATAGATTGTCACAAGCTATTCAAACTGGTAAACTCTCGGATCTGCAAGGAAGAGAAGTTAGCATTACAAATGCAATATTCATGATGACGTCAACGTCAACGTCACGAATAACTTCCCTCGACAAGCAAGTGTCATCCAAGTATTCTGAAGAAACACTCTTGGAGGCTAAAAGCTGGCCGTTGCGCATAGAAGTTGCTTCTAGCTTTGGAGACCGAGCAAACCGAAGCAAAACAGTCTCTGATACAGAGAGAAAAAGTATCCTTAACCCCTTCTTTATGAGCAAAAGGAAGCTCAATGTCATTGATGAATCTTCAGATCAGCATGAAATATCTGAAACGGCGAAACGGAGTAACAAGACGTCAACGTCAATCAAATACCTGGATTTGAATCGGCCTGTGGAAGAGAATGCCGAGCATGATATTGATGGCGATTGCGATAATGACTCCACTTCTGAGAACTCCAAAACATGGTTACAAGATTTTTGTACCTACATTGATCAAGTAGTAGTTTTCAAGCCATTTGATTTTGATGCTCTAGCTGAAAAAATTGTAAAGGACATTAAGAAGATCTTCCACAGTGTGTTTGGGCCAGAATGCATACTTGAGATTGACTCAAAAGTGATGGAACAATTGCTTGCAGCTGCTTATATTTCATTTGGGAACAGAGAAGTAGATGATTGGATGGAGCAAGTCCTAAGCAGGAAATTCTTAGAACTCAAAAGAATACACATCCTTTCTACTCATTCCATTGTCAAACTCTCTACATGTGATCAGGAGCTTTCGTGGGAGGAGAAAACAGCAGAAGTCTGTCTTCCCCGGAGAATCGTTTTAGATCCAAAGTCGTGTTCTAGCTAAGATGTAAAATATAGTGTCGTGTAATCTTGTAAAACCTTGCTTAGCCTGTGAATCCCATAATTTTGCTGGGTTTTCTTTTTCCAGGTTATGATCTCTGTATGATATGATATGATATTTAGTTGCGTGATTAGGTTCAGCAAGTTATAAGCCATTCCTCGGCTTCATCTTTGGATTTCATCGAATTCATCAAGGATTTGCATTGACGATACCATTAACTTGAGATGGAACCCTGTTTTTTCTTTTCCTCTTCCTCTGGGTGAGTTCTTTTCCTCTTCCACTGTGATATACTTTCACTTATAAACTAGTAAAACTTAGGGAATGGAGATATATTCATTTACCTATAAACTCAGGATCATTTCCAGACTCACTCCCAATAATCCTCAACATTCTTCCCCTCGAACGAAGTACACTATAAGCCTTCCCTCTCAATAATCCTCAACATTCCTCCCTTCGAACAAAGTACACTGTAAGCCTCCTCTGAAGCTTATGGAGCTCTCGAACAGCCTCCCCTTAATCGAGGCTCGACTCCTTTCTCTAGAGCCATTAACTCTAGATTGTTTGCTTCCGAAATCGGAAGCAATATGAGTAGGGGCACCCTGTTTTGCTTCCCAAAACTAATGCAATAATCTTAGAAGGAGGTGGAAGAGTAGAGTAGAGCCTTGGTAATGGGCTCTGCATCTTCCCCGCCGTGCCCACTTATTTCATAAAAGGAGACACGAGAAGGGCCAAACAACCCCCAACCATTCCATTTAAACCCACCACAAACTTCTTACCCTTTCTTTTTTCTTCTATTTCTCTCTCCAATATATTAGAAAACAAATCAATTATAAATTTACTTTTTTTAGTGTTAAATAAAGTTTTAAACTTTGGGTCTATAAAACTTAGGTTTTTTCCCCTCTTTCTAAATCAATTGATATATATATATTTAATTTAGCTTCAATTGGGGTTTCATAGGTTTGACCAAACTTCACTAATTATAGCTATTATTAAAAGTCAATATTCCATATTGAATACTAAAGTCAATGATGTCAGTAGAAAATGAGTTAGAAATGATTTGTGAGATTAAAGTATGAGAATTAAAATAAAATTTTTAAGGTTATAGAAATTAAATTGAAAGGTGAAATGATTTTGTAAGAATTATGGAAATATAATCGAAAATAAAATGAAAACATTAAAATTAAGTTATTAATTGGAAGCCATGAAGGGAGGGGCAAAGAAGGAAGGCGGAGAGGCTACACAATGTGTCGTGGTCTTCTTTTTCTTTTTTCTTTTTTTGATACCACCAAATGAATTGTTAACAACAATGACACACACCTCTCGTCTAAAGTACAATAAAAAATAACTCAATTTTATTGATTCAAACAAGCAAACAAAAAAATTATTTTAGTTTATTTAATTTTATATTTTGTTACTTTGAATTTAAATCATCGTGTTACGTGTTAAAGTTGTATAAAGATCAAAGTTAAAAGGGCATGACTAAAAAGATAAGGATAAAATATTTTTTTAGTCTCGAATCTTATAAAGTTGTATAAGGATAAAAGTTAAAAGAATACGACTCACAAATGAGAAAATATTTTTTTAGCCTCATTTTAAGTGTGAGTGTTCATTTATTTAATAATGTTTAATGATTTTTCAAACTTAATTTATTTTTTTTCTTTAATCAAATTCAACCTATTCAATATTTTTTAAGATTTTAAAAATCTATTTCTAACCACTCTATGCTACGGTTAAGTAAATATTGTTTTTTCTTTTCTTTCGGGCTTTCCCTCCATGTTTGCTTCGCTCTTTTGATGTGAGATTTCACAATCCTCACTGACACCGCCCACTACTTGCTCTAATACTATTTGTGACAGCCCAAGCCTCCAGGATATGGAGCCTGATGCCTAGATCTGCAGATATATTTGAAATCACAATCCTCACTGACACACCGCCCACTACTTGCTCTAATACTATTTGTGACAGCCCAAGCCTCCAGGATATGGAGCCTGATGCCTAGATCTGCAGCTAGATTTGAAAGATATTTCGTAAACATCTGACATATATATGATAGATATTTGGTAAAGATTTGATAGACATATAATCTTTTTAAATTTTGGAATTTGGAAGCTATATTTAGTAAATTGAAACCCTATATATATATATATATTATTATCTGAGTCATCCATACAAAACCTTTGGCCAATATTCCCCTATTTTATTTGATTTTTGTCCTGTTCTTTGTGTTCATCTTGATCGAGTGTGTGAGTTGTTGAGCGATCCTAACAATTGGTATCAGAGCTAACAACTGGTAGCGATCCTAACACCTCGCTCACACCACCCGATATCTAGGCTCTGATACTATTTATAACAGCTCAAGCCCCTTAGTGTCCTTACACACCGTTTGACTCCGATACCATTTGCAATATCCTAAGCTCATATGTAGATATTATACTCTTTGAGCATTTCCTTTCTACCTTTCCCTCAAGGTTTTAAAACAGGTTGGTTAAAGAGAAGTCTCCACATTTTTATAAGAAATGCTTTGTTCCCGTTTACATTTAGAGTATAGGATCTCATCTCATAGTTGACTTTCTAACCCCAAAAATCCAACCAAAAAGAAAAAGGAAGAATAATATACTTTTTGGGGGGGTTTCATGGCGAGTGATCATAGTTCCCAATAGAGTAGAAGGGCAGTCAAAAGCTGCCTTAGCTTGGAAACAAGTGATGCTTTCCTTAGCATTTACTTCTCTGAGAAATAAAGCTTCCAATAATTTGGGAATGAAAATTTATACATAAATAGATAATTATGATGTATGAGTCTTAATTATGCATCAAAGGCTGTTGTTGAGCTCAAAAACTAAAACATCACCCTATAACCCAAAAAAGAAGCTTCTTTTCCCTCTTTCATTTGGGTTTGGAGACACATTTAACCTTCTAATTTTAATCTGTCTATTTAATATTATAGATCATACCCAGTTGGACGGCGAGTAGAAAACTGGGAAGAATCGGGAGCCTCCATCCTGAAGGGCTCCACTCCACCCGACCAGAGATGGGGCGGAGTATGACCGTCCGATGAAACCAGCTCAATTACAGACTCCTTCCATGTTCTTGACTTCTTACAGAGAAGATGATCTAAAGCAGTTAGCCCAGATGAACATACTGACAAAGACATCTCCTCTGCCTACCAGAACCGGAAAAGAGGCGTTTCTTCTTTCTCCACAGACAAACCCATCTCACCCAACCTCAATTTCACTAACAAAAACCTAATTCTCAACGTAAAGTTTCTCCCTTTCTCTCTCTAAACCCTGTTTCATGTCGTCGTTATATTTCTACTCCCTTCTCTTCACTCTCACTCCTAATTTTCTTCTTCTCGTATGCAGCAGCCATCTCGCCGCAAGCTCTCTCTCTTCTCTTCACAAATGGCGGCAATGAAGCCTCGAAAGAACAGTAATCTCTCCATATTTGCAGTCGTTTTCTCCGTTTTCCTATTTGGGTTTTTCATGTACAATGAAGACGTCAAGTCCATCGCCGAGTTTCCATTCTCCCGCCCCAAAACAGAGGAGCTCAAAGAACAGAGCCAAAAACACAGCTCCCCTGTTCATAACGTCCCCCAAACTGACGCTTCCGTGGATTCAAGAACACAGATGAACTCGGAAGAATCAGAAACAGATGAATCCGTTAATCACAAAACGATCGTTACAAAGGAGGACGAAGAACAGAGCAATCAGAACGTCGAACAAGAAGAAAATGACGACGACGATGTTGAATTGCCCCCTGAAGAATGCGATCTGTATAATGGGAAATGGGTTTTCGACAACACTTCTTATCCTTTGTATAAAGAAGATGAATGTGAATTTCTAACATCGCAAGTAACTTGCTTGAGAAATGGAAGAAAAGACTCTGTTTTTCAGAATTGGAGGTGGCAACCCAGAGATTGTTCCTTGCCCAAGTAAGCTAAATCTCCAGTTTTTTCCAAAGATTTTAGCTATAAACACTTCAATTCAATCACTAAATTCATGGGTTTCTGATCTAAGATTCAAAGCTAAATTGCTTCTGGAGAAACTGAGGGGAAAGAGGCTGATGTTCGTGGGAGATTCATTGAACAGAAACCAGTGGGAATCCATGGTTTGTTTGGTTCAATCGGCGGTTCCTCCGGCCAGAAAAAGCTTGGAAAAGATTGGTTCACTCGCTATCTTTAAAATTCACGTATAATTTCTCTCTCTACAAATTACTTTTGTCCATTACTTCCATTTGAAGCTTCATTTGTAATTGGTAAAGTTTTCCAGTCGGCCCGTAATCGTCGGTGCCGGTTGAATTACTTTTGTAAAAATTAAGGGGGGGAATGATCGTATGCGTGCAGGACTATAATGCTACAGTGGAATTCTACTGGGCCCCGTTTTTGGTAGAGTCAAATTCTGATGATCCAAGGATGCATAGCATTTTGAATCGGATCATCATGCCTGAGTCCATCAATAAGCATGGAGCGAACTGGAAAGACGTGGACTATCTCGTCTTCAATACCTACATTTGGTGGATGAATACTTTCACCATGAAAGTTCTGTAAGTTTTTTTTTTTTTTTTAAATGTAAAAATTTAAAATTAATGACGAAATCATAATTATTTGCAACTTGATTTAAATAGGCGAGGATCGTTTGATGAAGGATCAACGGAGTATGATGAAATCGACCGACCCGTTGTTTATGGAAGAGTGTTGAACACGTGGATGAAATGGGTCGAAGAAAATATGAACCCTAACCGAACCATGGTCTTTTTTAGCAGCATGTCTCCTCTTCATATCAAGTAATTTTTCGGTCTTTAATTTTTTTTATTTTATTGATGATTAATTGTTTTAATTTTCTGTTGAATTTTCTTGTGGAGCGCATGTAAATATCACGTAAATCATGCCAAAAGTTTCAAAATTCCTTTAAAAAGACAAACTTTAATTAAATAAAAAGCGGATATAGCTCCGCCGAATAATCAATTTTGTAGGGTCTGTTTTCGATGTCGTATCTAAATTTATATTTTTTTACAATAGGAGCTTGGATTGGAACAATCCAGAGGGGATAAAGTGCGCAAAAGAGACAATGCCAGTACTGAACACAACAACGCCGCTGGAAGTGGGGACGGACCGTCGGCTGTTCCACATCGCGATGAACGTAACGCAGACAATAAAAGTGCCGGTCCATTTCCTCAATATCACCGCCCTCTCCGAGTACCGCAAAGACGCACATACCTCCGTTTACACCATCCGGCAGGGCAAAATGCTGACCGCCGAGCAGCAGGCCGACCCCGCCACCTACGCCGATTGCATCCATTGGTGCCTGCCTGGCTTGCCCGACACCTGGAATGAGTTCATTTACACACGCATCATTTCCGCCTCCTAACTACTCTACCATACCAGTATACACCCTCATCTCTTTTTGCTTCTTAGTCTTTGTTCTAAAAGCTTTTGTATAAATTTCTTCTTCTTCCTATGAAAGTTTTCTTGGGTTTTCTGTTCATGATTAACCCGTTTTTCCGGTTGAGTTCGTCTTTTTTTTTATGTAAGATTAAAGAAAAATGAGAATTTGATCTCTCCAAATAAAACAAGCGTAAGCCTTTGTTTATTGTGGGAAAGAATGGTGGTTTGTTAAACGTTACAGCCTAAATCCTAAACTATTGACCTCGATAAGAGTGAATTGCTGACGATCACTTGGTGAATGGAATCAATGAGAGAAGATTATTGAATTGGGTTCTGCTTCTGACCGAATATCCCATTTCCTTTTGCCTGCTCTACGGCATACTAAGAAAAGAAGAAAACCAACTCTTATTCGGATTCGAATTCATTATTCAAGCCTATCCTCTTTAAATAAGGGTTTTTGGAACAAACGAATGAGTCGGAATATAGATAACGTAGTGGTTCGAGCCGGGTATCCATCGCAGTGGGAGATGTTTGGGAGTCAAAGCCTCTTACAATTAGAAGACCTACTCGAGTGAAAAACATGGTTGTATGGTGTGTAGGATGATCATGAGTGGCTTTTTTAGGATGTTGGTATTGAAAAAATACAATAATTTATAGAATTTATGCAATATATAGATAGAGACAAATTAAAGATTAAATTTGTAATTTTGATTTAAATTCAGTTGTAAAAAAAGAAAAAGCGTTATAAGTTCAGCCCACAAGCATGACGTGGCTATTTTAGTGACAGGCCCAAGTGGGCAGATGGGCCGGGCCATATGTTTAATGTTCGGCCCAGCTCTTTGCCCCTTAAAAAAAATCTCCATTTTGAGTGCCAGATGCATCACTTCCCTTTTGCCAGCCGCTGACTAGGACCACATAATGAGTAGTTGAGTTAGAGTATGACACATCATCGCATCGCGTACATTTTTTCCACTTAAATTTATTACTTTTGTTTTGATATAAGAAAACTAATAAGACACACAACTTTATTTTTCAAATTTTAAACAAATAAAAATTAGACCAGAGTTATAATTATCATAACTTCTTTGATTTAACAATTATGTGGATAATTACTGATTAAGTGCTGTTTTTACCTAGTTTTTATATCATTAAACTACAATTAGTAACCTAATGATATAGAAATAATAAAAACTCTTTACAACTATACGCTATATAATTAAATCAAATGCTGATTTTCTTTATGGAACAAAACCCACTGCTTTGCCCATTAAAACAATTTTGTTTAAATATATATTTTTATATAAAATATCTTTATTAATTTTGAGATTACTATTTTCATAAGTAAAAATATGATAATGAAGCACATATTTTCAATGTGACAAACAAGCCTAGTAATTAGAACATATTAACAAAAAATAATAAATAAAAATCCTCAGACATATTAAAATAATTAAAAATACCTCGAGCACTTAAAAATAATTAAAAATAAAAAATTGAATCTCCCAACTTAATTTAAAATAATTTAAAGTAAACAGAGCAATTAAAGACGATAGCTTTTCAATATTGAAATAAACATATGTTTAAGAAGAAAATTAAAGTATTATATACTATATTAGACATAAAGTTGTAATTTAATTTAATTTGTTTTTAATTAAATAATCCCTTAAACTAAAACTTGATTTATTTTTAAAACTTTAATGTTTGTAGAAATATCCCTTAAGACTATAATTATTAAATTATGCCTCGGGACACGTACCGAAATACATGCCTGGCATAGTTGCAATCTGCATTTTTTTTTTAATCCCATTTTCCTTCCAATTTTTATTTCACAAATTTAAATATGTTATTTGAATTTGTATATTTTATCACGACTTCGTGGTTTATTATTAATACATTGAAATTTCTTTCCATTTCATCCGACTACAAAAATCACTTCCTTTTAATATAGTTGAGGCAGACTATATATTCCCACTCCCTCCCTGTTCTTCGTCTTCTTCTCTCTCTCTCTCTTCCTTTCGCTCCCTATTTCTCTCCTCTGTAGGTCTCTCTGTTCCCTCTGTCGTTCCGAGGGTCCGAGGGTTTCGTCCTTGCCTCAGATCTCGCCTTGCCTCGACTTCTGCTTATAGGCGTCCCATCTCTCTCTTCTTCTCTCTGTCTCTCTTCTGCTGTCTTCTTAGATCCGCGTGAGTTTTTGCTATCGAGCCATCATGGCGGCTGCCAGCGCTCCGATCACCATGAAAGAAGCTATGACGGTGTGTTTCCTCTTACCTTTTCTAAAATTTTGAATTATACACTCAGTAAGCTTAATTCCAAATGCTAATTGTGTTTTAGTCGATGTCGACGGATCTTTGATTGCTCAATTTTGTTCTGTGTTCGCATCTTTTGCTGCCTGCTTGATTTTTCGATTTAAGTTGTTGTGATTGTCTATCTCTTGTTGTAGTTGCCTCAGATCCGATACTGGTTCTGTTTAGATCTGCAGCTTTGTGGTCTATCTTGCATTTGGTTATTCATTTCTGCCTTTTACTTTTCGTCTATCGAGTGCGCCAATTTTATTCCGGCCTCGAGATGGATTGTATACTAACTGATCGGGTTGTGTGATCTGATGACCTTTCAGCTTCCGAGCATTGGAATTAATCCGCAATTCATCACGTTCACGCACGTGACAATGGAATCAGATAAATATATTTGCGTCCGAGAAACAGCACCGCAGAACAGTGTTGTTATCATTGATATGAACATGCCAATGCAGCCATTGAGGAGGCCTATAACTGCGGACTCAGCACTTATGAATCCTAATTCTAGAATATTGGCTTTGAAAGGTGTTGTATAATTATGCCGAGTTGATAATTTTCTGTTTTCAATTATTGTGGTTGTAGAAATGCCGACATAAGAAATATAGGTTTTAGATTTTGAATAGATGATTTAATTTCGAATCCTTTGTCATCTGGGAAGATTTCCGCCAATGATTTTCTACAACATTCCATTGCTTAATGATGGCCAAGCTAGTGAGATGTCATTCAAATTCTGTCTATATTGGGTTTGCTTGACCTAACATCTGCACGAGAAGATCATTTTACGTGCTCAACTTTCTAGGTTTTTGAGTTCAACTGTCATACATACCTTAGAAGGAGTTTCAAAAGTAATGTGTATAAAATGTTATATATTGTGGGAAATAAGCATCCTTATACACAGAGTCTCGTTCGTCTGGAAAGACAAGATTCAAACAATCATTGTTATTTGAAATATGCTGAGCCACTTGAATTGAACTCACTCCATGCCAGCTTTATGTTTGTGAAAACAGAAATCCTCTTCTCTGACTCATGTGGCTCATTTTTTGATATAAGGTTTCTACCATTAGTCTGCGTTTATGTTTCTTTGCATTTTCTGTTACCTTTGTTGGACCTTACGTGTCTGTTTTGCACCATCATGTAGCTCAAGTCCAGGGATCAACTCAAGACCACCTACAAATATTCAACATTGAGATGAAGGCAAAAATGAAATCACATTTGATGCCTGAGCAGGTTGGAATTCCAATCTGTATTTTCAAATTGGAACTTTGAGATTGTTCCAGAGCATGATTTTCTCATTGAGATTCACAGTACGTGGCACTCATGAGTTTGCTTTGTTTATAGGTTGTCTTTTGGAAATGGATAACCCCTAAGACATTGGGCTTGGTCACACAAACTGCAGTATACCATTGGTCCATTGAAGGTTGGGAACATTTTCTATTTTCTTTTCAAGTAATCATCTCGGATATTAAACAATTTGTGTCATGGATTGTTCACTCCTATTTGTCTTCACCCTTGTTTCTTGTAGGCGATTCTGAACCTGTGAAAGTGTTTGAGAGAACAGCCAATCTGGCTAACAATCAGATTATAAACTATCGGTGTGATCCTTCTGAAAAGTGGTTGGTTTTGATTGGGATTGCACCTGGTTCACCTGAGGTATGTTATCATTTTCATAAAATTCCTGTTCTCCATGTATTTGAAACTTCTTTCTTTTTTTTAATACAAATTTGTACATACAAAAAATTTCTGAATCATCGAAATGCGAGAAGTTCTTTTTTCTTCCACACATGAAGGAAAAACGACTCGGATGAAAATGCTGGATACAATACATTTTGCTGGTACTGGTTAGGTCAGATTTTAGAATCAGGACTTGTAAGGATATGTAATATACAGTGGTGTAGTTGTGGGACTAAAGCAATACCAACTCTGTTTATGGCTTAGGCTTCATTGTATAATAGTTTCCAAGCTGTGCTTCTTCCTGAAGCGAATTTGAAGACCATTCCAAGTGTTTTTGACCTTAGAACTTAATGGTTGTGGTTGCCACTCCAATTTCCTACTTGGCTGGTTGACCCACATCTTAGCCCCTTTGCCTTCTTCTCGAACATATATATGCATATATGGTGTGCTGAAATTTTATCCTGCTTACATTTATTGTAATATGTAGAAATTATGATGCTTTTACAACTCTAGGGTTGATAGGTTTCCGATTTTCATTTTTCTTTTTAAATAGAGGCCACAACTTGTGAAAGGGAATATGCAACTTTTCTCTGTGGAGCAGCAGAGAAGTCAAGCTCTTGAAGCACATGCTGCATCATTTGCTCAATTTAAAGTAAGAGGCTTTTTGGTCATGTACTTATGTATTCTATGATTATTATTTTGCTTTATCTGTTTTTTGATTTGAACAGCTTCCTGGAAACGAGAACCCTTCTACTCTTATATCCTTTGCCACAAAGACACTTAATGCTGGACAGATCACTTCCAAGTTACATGTCATTGAACTTGGTGCCCAGCCAGGTTAGCTTGCTCTTATATATCCCATTTTGTTGTTTTCTTGGATTAATTTGTTGTGTAGTATTATGAATTGCTGGGTCAAGTTAACATTTGACCTAAAAATATTAGGTTTGGCTATTCTATGACTGCACGTCATCTTTTTTTTGTTGTGTTCACAATTTTTCGTGTTGCAGTTTGTTTTGCTAAAATGTCTTTATGGCTGTCTGTAGATATAATCCCCATTCCCGGTTCTCATCATGTCAGATGTAAAATATCCATTTTGTAATCTCATCTTTCAAATCTGTCATGTGCCTGGTAGACTGTGATTTCATTTGTTTTCTTAAATGAGTTTGGATATGTAATGCTGTTACTGACCTGAATGATTATTCATGCACAATCCTATCTTGAAAATTGATCTATATTATTGAGACCTTTGAGCGAGAGATTGTAAGAAATCATAAAACAAAAACCTTGGAAGTGACTGAGGATAGTACTGAAGAACCAAAGCATGTTGAAGTAGTTCTATGAAGTCTCGCGTAGTGACGTTCTTAGACTTCTGCAAACATAGTTGTTATAATACATTTTCTAAATGTAATATTCACAGGAAAACCATCATTTACAAAGAAGCAAGCAGATCTCTTCTTTCCCCCTGATTTTGCTGATGACTTTCCTGTGGCAATGCAGGTATTAAAAAGTTATTCACTTGGTTTTTGCAAGATTCTAGTAACCCTTTTTGTATTATTTTAGTGATATTTTTTCTAAATATATTTTTAAAATTTTTAATTTTATTTATTTATTTACAGATCTCGCACAAATATAATTTGATCTATGTGATCACCAAGCTTGGGCTGTTATTTGTATACGACTTGGAGACAGCTGCTGCTGTATATAGAAATAGGATCAGCCCAGATCCTATTTTTTTGACTGCAGAGGCTTCTTCAGTGGGAGGATTTTATGCTATAAACAGGAGGGGTCAGGTGTTACTGGCTACTGTCAATGAACAAACAATTATCTCCTTTGTCAGTGGCCAGGTATGATCATGCCAGAATTCCCTTCTCTTTTGGAATTATGTTTTTTTTTTAAATTCTGTATTATATAATTGAGACTAATGAATTTTTTTGTTGTCTATGACAGTTGAACAATTTAGAGCTTGCTGTCAATCTTGCTAAAAGAGGAAATCTTCCTGGCGCTGAAAATCTGGTAAGCTTGCTGTATAAGCATAGTTCTTTTGAACCCACCATCGGTCAGTCTATCCATTAGTCAAATAGGAAAGTTGGGGGTGGTTAAAAGAACCTTGGAGAATCCAATAAAACCAAACAGCATAAAGTGGCGGTGTTGGGTTCAAATAGTTGGAACTTGTTTGACAGAGGTTGGTTACTTGGTACCTCTTTTTATTTTATTCCTACGTACAAAAATTTACAAATAATCAATTTAGAGTGTTGAAATGAGCATTAGTATTTCAAGAAATACTAATTTCTAGAATTAGAGGAAGACTAGAAGTGATTTTAAAATTTTAAGTATCTAAATAAGATGATATATGTCAATCAGGTGTCAATTTTATTTATTTATATATTTGCTTTGAAATAATCTACTAGAATAGATTGACTTGTTTCGTCATGTGAAAGAGTTGAAAATTTTTCGTCTAAACTTTGCTTTGTTCTTATTTTGCTTCACATTTAGAATCTATGCCGTTGATTACCATTCATGCCACTCTTAAAACTTTTTGGGTGGTTGATACATTCTTCCACAATTTTCACAGGTTGTCCAGCGTTTCCAAGAACTTTTTGCTCAAACAAAGTACAAAGAAGCGGCCGAATTGGCTGCTGAGTCTCCTCAAGGGATCCTCCGTACACCAGATACTGTTGCAAAATTTCAGGCATTTTTCTTTCCCTTCTCTTTTCTTCCAGGTTGGTCATGATTATGACCTTCGTAGGTGTCATGTTATGCTGTTTGTTTTTCCCTATTTTATTTGGTTTTGATATCTGAAAGCAACTTGCACTTTCTCTTTCGCATATATCTATATTTCTATTTGCTTTCTTTACTTCCTATCTTTCTCCATGGGCGATGGTGTCTTTTCCTCTCCTTTTCTTTGAGGTATTAATTTCTAAACAGTTAGTATAGCATAGTATTAGTGAAAATCAATGTTAGTAATTGGAGTATCTTTTCCCCTTGTATGAAACTAGATTTGGAAGACACTGTAACAAGAAAAATTGTATCCATGATGATGGTTGTGGGGACACCTTGAGGAAGTTTCTTTTTCATTTCTGAACTATACCATTGGCTTGTATTAATTATTGTATTAATTAAATGATGCAGAGTGTACCGGTGCAAACTGGTCAAACACCACCTCTACTGCAGTATTTTGGAACTTTATTAACGAGAGGAAAGCTGAATGCGTTTGAGTCATTGGAACTATCTCGTTTAGTTGTAAACCAGAACAAGAAGAACCTCTTGGAAAATTGGTTGGCTGATGACAAGTTGGAATGCAGTGAGGAACTAGGAGATCTTGTGAAGGTTTGATGTCCTCATTTTATTGACGTCTCTTTTTTCTTGTTTCAGGGTTAAAAATTAACTACTCTTGCTTATTAATTTATGTGTTGCGTAGACTGTGGACAATGACCTGGCTTTGAAAATCTATATCAAAGCCAGAGCGACGCCAAAGGTTGTTGCTGCCTTTGCTGAGCGGAGGGAATTTGACAAGATTCTTATATATTCGAAACAGGTAAAGAAAGGTCTTTTCTCAGTTTAATATACAGAATTATCCCTTATCATTCTTCAGAATTTCATTAATTCCTAAAGTTAGTCCTATTCTGATTTATCTTTATTATTGCTCTTTGTTCTGTATATCTAAAATTAGTCGAGTATCTTACCATTATAGTTGCGCTCTCTGTTTCTCTCTCTCTCTCTACATTAGCAAGGATGGTAATTATGTTTTTAAAACTTTCTTTACTACAGTTCTGTTTTATAGTGTTATTTATTTAATTATTCTTCTCAAGGTATTTGGACCATGACTGTTTTGAACAATAAACCATACTTCTCTTATCATTAGATTTTCCACATGTAGTTCTTGCAAGAATTGTTATGGAGGTTTTTCTTTGTTATAGGTTGGATACACACCGGACTACTTATTCCTTTTGCAAACAATTCTCCGAACGGATCCCCAGGTATGCAGATTCATAGTTAAAACCCTTGTTAACCATATATTTAATTGATATCTGGTCCTATAGAAAAAGGGAAAAAAATATGATGTCAAGGGGCAGCCACGTCGTCCAGGGATTGAGGTCTCTTGGTCGTCATACTGGCTTAGAGGTCCCAAACTCAAACCTTTGGGTGAGTTTAATACCAAAAACCGTGCAGAGCCTGGAGCTGGATAGTTATTGGGGAGCAAGGCTTTGACTCCTAGTTATCAGGCAAAAGAGATTTAAAAAAAAAAAAAAAAAACTGTCATGAATAGTATGGATGTTCCTTCCTCCCATTTGTTTTGGGAGACTGAGAATTTGTTTTCCTGATTTGTAGGGAGCAGTTAACTTTGCATTGATGATGTCACAAATGGAAGGAGGTTGCCCTGTTGACTACAACACAATAACTGATCTTTTTCTTCAGGTTTGTTATATCTTCGCAATGTTTTAGCTAGGAATTTTAATTGTGATCGATCGTGCTACCATGTTTCTCATCTTTTTTTTTCGTGCATCATTAAAAGATGCCGAGTATTTTTTTACCTTTACATTTTGTTGTATTACAACTATTTGTATGAATGGGTCGTTACATGTGATTCTTATAATTCTTACAATAAGGTTCCTGCTTTGATTTTTCCCAGAGGAATTTGATTCGTGAGGCTACTGCTTTCCTGTTAGATGTTTTGAAGCCAAATCTACCTGAGCATGCTTTCCTCCAGACAAAGGTTTTTTCCCTCACCTTTCTTAATTAACAACCACTTATACCTGCTGATGGCATTATTAAAACTTTGTCTATTGATTTTTGTTGCACAGGTCCTAGAGATCAATCTTGTAACTTTTCCAAATGTAGCTGATGCCATATTGGCTAACGGAATGTTTAGTCATTATGATAGACCTCGAATTGCTCAACTTTGTGAAAAGGCTGGGCTTTACGTGCGAGCTTTGCAGGTAGGACTACTTTTAGCAATGCAATCTCTTTTCCAATTCTATTCTATTATACCGCTATAATCTTTATAAACTTAAGCTAGGTTTATTGTTAATTCTACCTGCTTGCAGCATTATACAGAGCTACCAGATATTAAACGAATCATTGTGAACACACATGCTATTGAGCCACAGGTTTGTCTAGTCAGTTGTTGTATCTCTTATCTACTACCAGGAGTATGTATATTCGATCTTACATTTGGTTATCTGCAGTCACTTGTAGAATTTTTTGGTACCTTGTCTCGTGAGTGGGCTTTGGAGTGTATGAAGGACCTTTTGCTTGTCAATCTCAGAGGCAACCTTCAGATTATTGTGCAGGTAAACTAGCAATCTTTCCATTTCTTTTTTAATGTTTGTTTAATTTAAGGGGGTGTTAGAATAGCAAAGCAAAATTAACAGTTAAGATTCTGATGTTTATTTGTACAGGTTGCAAAGGAATATTGTGAACAGTTGGGGGTTGATGCGTGCATAAAACTTTTTGAACAATTTAAGTCATATGAGGGCTTGTACTTTTTCTTGGGGTCATATTTGAGTTCGAGGTAATTTTTCTAGTTAGAAATAATATATTAACTATGGGAGGTTGTTTATGGTTATATGATTTAATTTTAAATTTTGCTTTTTAAAATTTTCTGGTACAGTGAGGATCCTGACATTCACTTCAAGTACATTGAGGCTGCTGCAAAAACAGGACAGATTAAGGAGGTCGAACGTGTAACAAGAGAATCAAATTTCTATGATGCAGAGAAAACCAAGAACTTTTTAATGGAAGCTAAGCTTCCTGATGCACGTCCTTTAATTAATGTGTGTGACCGGTTTGGATTTGTTCCAGATCTCACACATTACCTTTACACCAATAACATGCTCCGCTACATTGAAGGCTATGTTCAAAAGGTATGTAGCATTTTTAGTTTGGTTCATTTTCCATCTTCCATTTTGATTAAAATAATTATATCAAGGTTATCGCTGTTTAAATCAAACTTGATGGCATAATTTGGTAGGTGAACCCTGGAAATGCACCGTTAGTTGTGGGCCAGCTGCTGGATGACGAGTGTCCTGAAGATTTCATTAAAGGATTGATTCTCTCAGTTCGATCTTTGCTTCCTGTGGAGCCCTTAGTGGATGAATGTGAAAAAAGGTGGTGTTTCCGATGCCTTTTTCCTTATTTACGTATCTCTTAATAGATTTTTTCTCTGTATGGGTCATATACAATCACATCACGAGATCTGATTAATTTATTTGATGCAGAAATCGGTTGCGGTTACTTACTCAATTTTTGGAGCATCTGGTGAGTGAGGGAAGTCAGGATGTCCATGTGCATAATGCTCTGGGTAAAATAATTATTGATAGCAACAATAATCCAGAGCACTTCCTCACCACCAATCCGTACTATGATTCCCGTGTTGTGGGTAAATATTGTGAAAAACGTGATCCCACTTTAGCTGTTGTGGCCTATCGACGTGGACAGTGTGATGATGAGCTTATTAATGTTACAAACAAAAACTCATTGTTCAAACTGCAAGCAAGGTTAGTGATATATTAGAAATTTTTAATTGTTTATCTAGGTTGGATGCATTATCAGCAATATGATTTACTCCGAACTGTCATGCAGATATGTGGTTGAGAGGATGGATGGTGATCTCTGGGAGAATGTTCTTAACCCTGAAAATGAATATAGAAGGCAACTCATCGATCAAGTTGTATCAACAGCCTTGCCAGAAAGCAAGAGTCCAGAGCAAGTTTCAGCTGCTGTTAAGGCTTTTATGACAGCAGATCTGCCACACGAGTTAATTGAACTTCTCGAAAAGATTGTCCTTCAAAACTCTGCATTTAGTGGAAACTTTAATCTGCAAAATCTGCTTATATTGACAGCCATCAAGGCAGATCCTTCCAGAGTTATGGACTACATTAACAGACTGGATAATTTTGATGGACCTGCAGTCGGTGAAGTGGCTGTGGAGGCACAGCTGTATGAAGAGGCATTTGCAATTTTCAAGAAGTTCAACTTGAATGTTCAAGCTGTCAATGTCTTGTTGGATAACATTCAAAGTATTGAAAGAGCTGTGGAGTTTGCATTCCGGGTTGAAGAAGATGCAGTTTGGAGCCAGGTTGCGAAGGCTCAACTAAGGGAAGGATTGGTGAGCGATGCTATTGAGTCTTTTATCCGGGCAGATGATGCCACTCAATTTCTGGAAGTCATTCGTGCCGCTGAGGATGCAAATGTGTATCATGACCTAGTTAGGTACCTTCTGATGGTTAGGGAGAAGGCTAAAGAACCCAAGGTGGACAGTGAGCTCATATATGCCTATGCTAAAATTGATCGGTTGACTGAGATTGAAGAATTTATTCTCATGCCAAATGTGGCTAATCTTCAAAATGTTGGCGATCGGTTGTATGATGAAGCCTTATATGAGGCTGCTAAAATTATATTTGCCTTCATATCTAACTGGGCCAAGTTGGCTGTCACTCTTGTAAAACTGAAACAGTTCCAAGGTGCTGTTGATGCAGCACGAAAAGCAAACAGTGCAAAGACATGGAAGGAAGTGTGCTTTTCTTGTGTTGATGCTGAAGAATTTCGCTTGGCACAAATATGTGGTCTTAACATTATTATCCAGGTGAGCATTACAATCAAATTCAACCTGCTTAATTTTTGCTATCTCTTGTCTCCCCATTTTATTTTACTTTTACCTCCTAGGATGTGCCTGTGTACAAAGATGTAAAAACCAATATCTATTTTGAATTCCTGGGGATGCTGTTTTTTATATGCTTATGTTTCCCCCTTACTGTACTGTGGTGTGTGATGTGACTTGGTAATTGATTAACCATCCTGTGGTGCCCAATGAATAGGTGGATGATCTGGAGGAGGTCAGTGAATATTATCAGAATAGAGGATGTTTCAATGAATTAATCTCTCTAATGGAGAGTGGACTGGGGCTTGAGCGTGCTCATATGGGTATCTTCACTGAGTTGGGAGTTTTGTATGCTAGATACCGCCACGAGAAGCTTATGGAGCATATCAAACTGTTCTCAACTCGGCTGAATATTCCCAAGCTTATACGAGCTTGTGATGAACAGCAGCATTGGAAGGAACTTACCTATTTGTATATCCAGTATGATGAATTTGATAATGCTGCAACTACCATCATGAATCATTCTCCCGAAGCATGGGATCACATGCAGTTTAAAGATGTTGCTGTCAAAGTTGCTAATGTGGAATTGTATTACAAGGCTGTGCATTTCTACTTGCAAGAGCATCCTGATCTTATTAACGATCTTCTTAATGTGCTTGCACTTCGTGTAGACCACACACGAGTTGTTGATATTATGAGGAAGGTTATACTTTGGAGACCTTTTTTTTTTCCTTACACTGATTCCTTACTTTGGTAGTCGTCTTGGCTCTTGATGCTGAGTACATTCCTTTCTCTTGGATATTAGGCTGGTCACTTGTTGCTTGTGAAGCCATACATGATTGCAGTTCAGAGCAACAATGTGTCTGCTGTGAATGAGGCCTTGAATGGAATATATGTTGAGGAGGAAGACTATGATAGATTGCGCGAATCAACTGATTTGCACGATAATTTTGATCAAATAGGCCTTGCACAGAAGGTGAGTGATGTTTTCCAGTTGGATGAGTAATAAATCTTGTTGCAAAAATTTAATGATGTGTTTTTGTGCAGATCGAGAAGCATGAGTTACTTGAAATGAGACGTGTTGCAGCCTACATATACAAAAAAGCCGGAAGATGGAAGCAATCCATTGCCTTGTCAAAGAAAGACAATCTCTACAAGGATGCAATGGAGACAGCATCCCAATCTGGTGACCGTGAACTTGCCGAGGAGTTGCTTGTTTACTTCATCGAACAAGTATGTTTGATATTTTTAGTTGTTTAAACAAGCATGCTCATGCATTTTGACGCAAAATTTTGAAATATTGAATGTTAAATTGCTAAGAGTGATGGAGCCACAAGGTTGAAGTAACTGCAGATCCAATAATTGAAAACTGTGTCAGCGTTCAATTGTTCTCGCTGGATGTGAAACAAAGCTCTTTAATTTATTTTTTTTGTTTGGACTTACCTGGATCTAAAATTTTCACTACAAGATCCACAATTTGAATAACAGAAAATCCAATTTTTACAATTCGGTCAAATAGATCAAATTCTCGTATCTGGGATGCGGGTAAAAGAACTTCCTTTATTTCTTGTGTGAACATGGGTCGCTTGGTGCTTTTGGTTAAGGTGGCCTTGATCATATATGATTTCTTGCTTTTTAGCTCTGCTGTGTATGTAGCATTTTCTATACTCAGAAAGTCGGCAAATGAAATTAGTTTTAATCTTTTTATAAATTGTTTCTGTGCAGGGAAAGAAGGAATGCTTTGCTTCATGCCTCTTTGTTTGTTATGACTTGATTCGGGCAGATGTTGCTCTTGAACTTGCCTGGGTCAACAACATGATCGACTTTGCTTTCCCATACCTGTTGCAGGTGACTTCTCTTAATTCATACCACTTTTTATTATCCAGGTTTATTGGTAGGACTTTAAATCTGGAGATTCTTTGGTTTCCACCAATGTTTTCTGGGAACTTTGGAACTTGGGTTTTGGTTCTGATGAAATTGATCTTCCAAGTTAAGCCGTTAGCTGTCTTCCTCCTAGCATATCTGGGGCGTTTGGCTCACAGTTATTGTTTGTGTAACCTAGGGTTAAAGAGTCAAGGCTATGTTTGGATAGGAAGTTTTCATATTCTGGCCTATGAGCTTACAAATCTCACATTCTAAACTTAGTATACCAAGTTAGAAAACTATACTTGGGAAATTTACCTGTTATTATACCTCGTATTATAACTTTCATCAATGAAATTGTTTTTTTATTAAAAAAAAACTCATTAACTTTAATTGATCACAAACCCATAAATCAAATACAAATACAGCAACACCAAACCCTAGTTTCTAACTCATTCTATTGCACAATCTTAACATAAATGACACAAACCTAGACTTTCCAACACCAAGCTTAAAAAATTGAGGCTTATTTAAAACTTTGACCTAACATACCTTTGGAAACTATCCACCAATGCTTGTTGCTCAGCTAAGTTCAGTTAGATCTTACAGATTTCTTGTGGCCTTTGTTATCGGTTAGTCTTCATTGTTAAGAAAAATATGATTATCTACATAACATAGTAGTATGTGACCTGCTGAATTTTTTTTTTATATTGCAGTTTATCAGAGAATATACAGGAAAGGTTGATGAACTTGTGAAGGACAAGATTGAGGCTCAGAAAGAGGTCAAGGCCAAAGAGAAGGAAGAGAAGGACGTTATTGCTCAGCAGGTAAATCCCTCAGTTTTTGTGTCAGCCTCTTATCAATTTGTTGCCCCTTTGCATCATCCCAGCTGTTCAATGTTTCTTTCTGTATTCTGATTGTGAGCTTCTCAACCGCAGAACATGTATGCTCAGTTGCTGCCTCTTGCTTTGCCTGCACCGCCAATGCCTGGTATGGGAGGGGGACCAGGAATGCCAGGCTTTGCGCCTCCACCACCACCAATGGGTGGAATGGGAATGCCTCCTATGCCACCTTTCGGCATGCCACCGATGGGTAGCAGCTATTAAAAAAATAGAAAAACCTAGTAAAAAAAATGCGGGAATCGACCATAGATTCTAGGGAGAGTTGAACCCTGCAACAAATGGGGGGCTTTTCTTACTTTAATTTTATGCTTCTCCCCCACTTCTTCTTCGACGGGTGAATAATTCTCGAATTTTTGTCATTCTGTTCCTGTGTTATAGTGTTGTGGACTTGTCTTGTAATATTCTTTTGGTAGTGCAGGCATTTTTTTGGATGCTGGGCAGCAACCTGAGGGTTCTGTATTTTAAGATTTTTTTTTTCCTCCATTGTAGCCTGGCCTTTCATTAGGAAATGCTGCTTTAAATGATGATAAAAACCAAATTCATAGATTTTCGTTTAGTTCTTGTTTGGGTACCGTGTTTCATCGGTCTTCTTCGAGTGATGCTTTTCATTTGGTACAACTTCTGGTGTGAATTCCTAGCTGTATCGTTTTGAAGATTCTGCTTTATGATTGAGTCTATGGAAGTAGTTTTGTTACTCCCATCTTCTTTTGGATGTCTCCGAATTCAGTTGTAGTTAACATCATGATGCTTTCGCACTACCTTGTGGACGTTTTCTTGGAAATTTTAGTTTAGCCAGTGTTCTCGCCTTCAAATAGATGCACATGCGGGTAGTTGCAAGTAGACCAGGGTCCACTAACTTCTAAGTTTATAACCCGATTGTGTACTTATAGGAACAAACAGTGAATTGTTCTGAATTGATAGAACTTTTTGATAATCTAAACTTATGAGAGAGAGAGAGAGAGAGAAAGAGAGAGAGTCGTATGGTTCACATAAGTTGTATATAGTTGCGGCTGCGAAGGAGATGTCAATTATATGGTGGACAGGAACACGTTGATGGAGTTATATTATTATTATGATTTGGCACATTTTTCTCGTATGTCTGTTGCCGACGAAATTATTCGTCTCAACCCAATCCCCATCCACACACCACACTCTCTTCTCATCTACCTGAAGCAACCCCCCACACTCGTCTTCTCTTCAAATTAGTGCAAAAAGACGGGAAATTATGGCCCCCACATGATTTTGAGATGGGACTTTTGCAATTTCGAGTAGTTGATCAGAAGTCGTATCAATCTTTAATACATTCAATTACATGGTTTGTGCAAAACGGGGCCCTACATTATGGCCCCCCTTCTTGCATTGCAGTTCAAGCTTTGTTGTTTCCTTCTTCTGTCAAGAAAGACCACCGATTTCTTTCTGAACAAGCCGCTATGGTAAGGCTCTCTCTCTCTCTCTCTCTCTCTCTCTCTCTCTCTCTCTCTCTCTCTCTCTCTCTCTCTCTCTCTTTCTTTGGGAATCCTACTCAGGAGAAGATGCTTTAGTTGGTAAAGTTGTTTGAGGGTTTCTTTTTTCCCTCTTTCTAATCTTTTTTACACGACTGTAACTGTTAACAGGCACATCCACAAAGCTACATGAAAAGTTGCCTACAAAAAGATGCATAAGTTACTTGGAAACATGGAGGACCTGTTGGTATGGAGTGTAAACTGCTGGGCTCCATTTTCAGCCTCCATAATGGAAATATTCAGTATTATATCCTGAAACTCTCAGTCTTGGTTGTTTTTCTATTTTTATGTCTCGAGATATTCTTTTCATAATAAATCTGTATGACCTTATCTTGGAAGGGGAAGAGAAAAAAAGATCCTATGTTTGAAGACATAGTACTCTGAATTTTAGAGTACTAAAGAGATAGGATTGTAAGGGAAAGGAGATTTTTTGACGCAAACCCATAAAAGAACTTGCCATAAGTTCAAATGGGTCGGAGTTGATTCTGTATGGAGATGGAAATTTTCTCTGAAAGTTCATCCCAAAATCAAAGATCCTTTGGATCTGCCTCTGTTTCCAGGGCAATATGGGATTGGGACCTCGTAAGATCCAACAATTAGTGAGTTCCTTGGTGTGCTCTGTTTATGGCTATGTTTCATTTTTTTTCTTTGCTGAAAATAATGATTTAAATTTGGTGGGTAATGGTTTTACATAAGGACAATCTTTAATTGATCAGATCGTGGAGGCTTAGCTTTATCAGAGGGAAAAACGGAAACTTCAAACTGAAACGACAGCCATACACAGCCAAAAATGATTTTCGGTTTGACGAATTAAAGGCTATTGGACATCACACCAATCACCATCAAGATATAAAGATCACACACATTATTATTATTATTATTATTATTATTATTATTTTATTATTAGTGCAATCAACAGTAGCTCTCCAGATGCAACCATAAAAACTAAACTTCGAGACGGATTTAAGAAGACTGGCCCTGCCTCCCCTTTTGCATCAGTTATGGAGGATAACTGGGATTCTTCCGCAAAGCCTGAGGGGCTAGATTCAAGCCCTGAACCTTCTCTGCGTCTTCCATGGATGATTAATCCTCAGCCTTCAAGCTCAACAGAGTTTCGGATTGATGGGTTCCCTTCGTTCTCGACTCCAGTAGAAGGAATTATTGGTGAAGACAGAGCAGCTTCTGCTTCCAAGAGCCATAGCCAAGCAGAAAAGAGGCGTAGGGACAGAATCAATGCTCAGCTTGCAACCCTTCGGAAACTCATTCCCAAATCTGATAAGGTACTCTTCTCTCTCTCTCTCTATCCCTTTCTCTTTCTAACTGGGATGTCCAGAAACACTGAACATAGCAAAAAGTATCTACCTTTCCATTCTCCCAGTAGATAACAGATCCCATGCTCAGAGACTCATCTTCTTTGTTTGTATGGCAGATGGATAAGGCAGCTCTGTTGGGAAGCGCGATCGATCAAGTGAAAGATCTGAAGCGAAAAGCAATGGAAGCCAGCAAGAACATGACAGTTCCAACAGACATGGATGAAGTAACCATTGACTCCACCATGGTTGAAGACCACAGCAGGAACAATATTGAGATAAAGGTATCGGTGAGCTGCGACGATCGACCAGAACTGTTCACGGAGCTCATCCAAGTGATCAAGGGGCTGAGGCTCACCACAATAAGGGCTGATATGGCTAGTGTTGGTGGTCGCATTAAAAGCATACTTGTCCTTGGCAATAAAGATGGTGAAAAAAGTGTCTGCTTAAACACTGTTCAGCAGTCTCTTAAATTAGTTTTAAGTCGAATCTCATCGTCGTCCACTGCTTCGACCTATCGTATTAGAAGTAAACGACAGAGGTTTTTCCTCCCTTCTCATTATTCCCAGTAATCTTTCTTCTTCTTCAATAATTTAATTGTGAACATCCCATACCGACTCAATTGAGTGACAGTGATGCTCCAATACAATCACAATGGATTGAACAAAAGATTAAGAGAGTAAAAACCAGAGCCTCATGAGGAAAGATTATGGAGAATTGAAGCTGTTGCAACAAAGCAACAGCCGTCTCTCATGTGAAAAGAGGGAGCTTTGCAGTTAGACTCATAGTTGGAAAACTTTAGTAAGATAGGGTGAAATCCATATGAACCGCATATAGCATTCTAACATCTCATCGAGTTCATTTTTCCTTACAGCAATGCAGATAGCAACTTCTTAAGGACGTATCGGTAAATATACGCTTGTACACGTTCAAATCCAAAACTCTACTTTGATCGAAGATGTGTGATCGGTAAAGAAAAAGTTGCTCAAATGGTGCCGATTACTAGTTCATAATTAAACATTTGGATTGAACATCACTATAAAATTTAAAATTAAAATGAAGTTCATGTCTTTGCAAACGTATAAGAATGAACTTTGGGAAGTGATAGGCTATCCTGAGTTGGACAAACATGCATAGATGAACAATGGCACCCATCCTAACGCAATATAAGCAACAAACCCATCATCTCATTTGCCAGTGCTAAAACAGCCTCTACTCCAAATTCGGGTTTCAAAACCGATCAAGAGAGATGGTTGAGCGAGTTTGATATCAAACTATAATTAGAAGGCGTTAGATGAAAACAATGTTACTCATCCTCGTGCCATATTAGCTTGATCCTGTCCAACCTTGTATTCCTTTCTAATATGAACACTCTGTTACAAAACAAAGTTCTCGGTATTTCCACTTCTAACATTAATTATACACTTAACAAATATATAAAATTAATCCGCCGTCACTGATAAAACTGAGATTAAATCCAACACAGGCAACTAAAACAATTTATCTGTTAAGTAATGCAGAAGATTTAGAAAGTTCAAAACATCAGAATATATTTAGAGATAGAATAATGGACGGGAGTATTGGCCCAAAGTAATCTTCTGCCAAGTGCATGAACTCATTTGAAACTAATCGTTTGATTAGAACACTATCTTCGAGACACTACACAGAAGCTATGACATCAAACGGCATATTCTAAGGGTAACAAAACAGGAAGGATCGACTCCAATCTTAAACGCGATCAATTAAGACGTTTACATGCTTGCAGCAATGGAATGCCAGAACAGGTCACTGCTTTTACGTTACGGTTTCATGCTTGGATCACGAAAAAAAAGTTTAGAAATGAATGGGGAAAACAAACATACCATCAACCGACGTTTAAAAAACTCCAGACAGTGAATTCAATAATGTAGATCTCGGAGTGAATAAGTCGAACAAAATTGCACATTGAAACTAAAAAACTCGATAAAAATCCAACAGAAACACAAGAATTCAACTATTACTCGTCCTAGATCAGTAACGACTAAAAGAACGATTCTCCTTTTATTTAAAACAGACACAAACTACTTGGATCTTTGCCTCATCTTTCGGCGCTTCCTCTTCAATCTCCTCATTCTCTTCTTCTTCCACTGATTAATCAAAAGAAAAACAAAACAACAAGAAATATTTATCGAGGAACCAAGCAATACGAGTCAAAAAAACTTCATTCCAATACTTCGGAACTTACCTTAGCCCTCATGTTGAAGACCTGCTAACCGATCAGACAAAGAACAACTATGGTCCTGCAAACGGGGCGAGTGACTGGATCGACGACGTTCTGGATGCTACGGCTTCGGATTTATATACACATGGACAAAACCCTAATTTAAAGTTGAATTTTGATGGGCCGCTTTTGGGCCTTGTGACTGATCGAAATGGCCCAATGCTAAAAAAACAGCCTAGAACCGAGTGTTGTAATTATTATTTTTTTACTAAAATATACGTATTTTAGTAAAGGTTAAAATTAGTTCACGCTAGATTTAATAAATTTGTGAAATACCTAACTTTATTAATAAATAAATAAGGTTGTGGTGCATGATATTTTCGTGCTTATCTTATTCCTTTCTTTTTCTTTCAAATCAATCTTGTCCGGTTCAATGAATGAGAACCGAGAAGATAAAATCTGGGCTTGGAGGGCCCAACAGGATTTCGGGCCCAGTCTCATTTTTCTTGGCCCAATCATAATAGTTTCAGACCACGACCACAAGTCCCAATCTTACTGTTTCAAAGCTCCTCTTTCATTGAACCTGCAACCAGCAATCCCATCCCATTCCGTCCCATGGATGCCCTTCATGAATGCTTCTTTCTCCTTTTTATGAGAATTATAACCATATCATGAACTGCTTACTTGATTTGATTCTCCTATAACCTTACTCTACTTGTATGCTCCTACAATCCAATATCAAAACAAGAAATTCTCAACTACAATCAAGTTGGGCTTCTTTATACAGAAACAAAAAAAGAAAAATCTTCATCAAACCCTGATGATAGAGACAGAGAGACAGAGAGACAGAGACAGAGACAGAGCTCAAAGTTTCAAGCTTTAAATGGATAAGGAAAGTGGGTGAAGTCACATAAATATCCATATTGGGTGATTGCGGAAGAGCTCTGCCCTGCAGCGATGCTCAATCCACTATAAGGCATATTAACAACACAATTTTCCAAAGCACCCAAAGGAGAAGAAGAAGAAGAAGAAAAGGTGTTATTATTATGATCAGAATCGGCATAACGAGCAAGGCGAGCTTTGGCAATGGCAAGATCATGTTGAAGCTCCACCATTTTAGTCTGCAACAAAGCTATGGCACCGATGCAGCCATAAACAGGGTCCCTCAGCCTGGCCTCAGCCTCATAAGCCAAAGAGTTCACAGTGTCCTCTCTCTGCTCCTCAGGCACCTCAGTCAGAATCTTGCTCACATTACTGGCCCCAAAAACCTTATGAACTTTGGCAAACTTCTTAGGCTCATCAGACCGAAAATAAGGCGCAAATATACAAGTGGGAGTGCATCTTCTCTTGAGCGATTTGCAGGCTGCACAAGAAGAAGAAGAGCGAGTCTCATGGCAACCTCTCATGGCTGCTCCTTCTTCATCATGTCAATAAAAAAAGAATATCATATTCATATTCTTTGCAACAGAGGATGTGTATTTATATACATATAAAGGATTGGTTGGGGAGTAAGTGAAAGATGAGGCGCTAGAGGGGGTGGGACCTAAATTGGTTGTGGGGTTTGAAGAGTAAATGCAGGATTGAAAGCTTGAAAGAGAGTATTCAAGGAAAAAGAAGAAACACGTTAAATAGTTTTATGAGAAGTGGGAATTAAAGAACATGGGTGGGTGGCATTATTTGTGCTCCTAACTTAGGATGAGGCATCATATTTGTGGTCGGTGTAGCTGCCAAAAGACTGGTACAATACAGGAACAGGGGTGCTTGCTCGAGTGAAAGGAAGTGCTGAAGGGATAAAAACAGTCCCATCAAACAAAGTGTTGGACAAGGACGATAATGGAATTCCCAGAACCCACTTGTTAAAAAATGGTCGTCGTTTTCCCCAAAGCAGAGTTTCAAAAAACAGAGAGAAATGACTTGTTTGGGCAATGGAAAAACAGAGCATGGTTGGGGGATGTTGGATTTGCGGTCTTTGTTTGGTGTGGTTTACTGTAACTCTTCTTTATGCTGCTTTCCTCCTCTTCCACTAATTTGCGTAGGCCCCCTTACTTTGGACTGCATTTGTACGACTCAACATTTCTGTAGGACCCATGTAATGAAGAGACAAGTGAAGTTGGGCTTTGTTATTGGGCTTTTCTCTTGAAGCCCACTTTAGAAAAGTCAACCCACCTGCATATAGTTTGACAAAGTTAGTGTGGTGCAAGTAATGCATGGTTTTGAAGATATAAAATTGGTTGGGGATCTGACTATTTTGAGGAGGCAGGAAACTGCTACAAGTGGCAGCTACCCAGAAGTTCTCCTATTGTCCATACAGTCAGCCAAACAAACAGAGACTGCCAAAATACAAAACTCTTCCAATGAATATAATAATTTTCAGGTTTGAAGGAGTTTTGAAGCTTTCCTCCTTGGAATCTATGTCTGACATAATGTAATCTTGATAAACTCTATGAATAGAGAGTCTATTCATGGAGTGAGAACGGCCATGGATGTTGCTCTTTCCCCAATGATGGCAGCTTCTTCAGGCCTTTTGCCTTCTGGGTCTCTGCTGCAATCATTAATTCTTCTATCCAATGAAGTTGCCTTTGAGGAGAACTCTCCTTTTGTGCAGGCTAGGACTATCTCAACCATGAGAAGAAGAATCAAGCTCCTTGCTTTCTTATTTGAAGAGGTTCAAGAATCAAATTGTGCTCTTCCTCTATCTTCCATTATTTGTCTCACTGAACTCTTTTCTGTAATCCGAAGAGTTAAGATTCTGACTCAAAGCTGCGAGGAAGGAAGCTGTCTATGGAGCTTACTACAGACTGAGTCCATTTCCAATGAGTTTTATCAGCTAGTGAAGGAGATTGGCAGTGTACTTGATATTTTACCTCTCAGCTTGCTTAAATTAACAGATGATACGAGAGAACAAGTGGAGCTTCTTCACAGGCAAGCTAAGCGATTGGAGTTTTCAGCCAATGCTCGAGAGATTCAAAGAAGAGATGAGCTTCTTCAACTAATGAGCAAAAACAAGGAGAGGAACTACAAGAACAAAGGTTTGGCAGAAGTGGGAAAAATCGAAGAGATTTTCAGTGGTGTTGGGCTGAGAAGCCTGATGGATTGTGATGAAGAGATATCAAAACTAGAGGCAGAAGCCTTTAAACAAGCAGGAGCAGGTGGAATAACTGTGGTTTCTAACATAAACAATCTCATCTCTCTTGTTATGCATTCCAAAACAGTGATCTTCTGTAAGAAAGAAAATGAGAATGCTGAGGAAACATTCAACTTACAGTTTCAACACTCAAACAAGCATTTAGATCATTCATCTTCTTCTAAATCAATGGTTCCAATTCCAGATGATTTTCGCTGCCCCATTTCACTAGATTTCATGAGAGACCCTGTAATTGTATCATCCGGACATACTTACGATCGTTATTCAATAGCCCAATGGATTGACTCAGGGCATCATGTATGTCCCAAGAGTAATCAGAGGCTAATTCATATGGCCCTCATACCAAATTATGCACTCAAGAGTTTGATGCAACAGTGGTGCCAAGAAAACAACATTAGTATGAATGAACCTACAAAACCATATTCTTCTTCCTACGAGTTGGAGAGAAGCAACAGAAAAAGTTACCCTTCTGATGAACCGATCGATCACATTTCTGCATCCAAGGCAGCTTCCGACACTGTCAAAATGACAGCCGAGTTTCTGGTGGGAAAACTTGCAACAGGGTCACCAGATATTCAAAGACAAGCTGCATATGAACTCCGGTTACTAGCGAAAAGTGGAATGGATAACCGAAGGATGATTGCCGAAGCAGGAGCGATACCGTTTCTGGTGACGTTGTTGAAATCCGGTGATCCAAGGATCGAAGAAAATGCAGTGACTGCATTGTTCAACCTTGCAATCTTCAACAACAACAAGATCCTGATAGTGGCAGCAGGGGCGATAGACAACATAACACACATCTTAGAATCAGGGAAAACAATGGAAGCAAGAGAAAATGCTGCAGCAACAATATTTAGCCTAACCATGGTAGACGAGTTAAAAGTAACAATAGGGGCGAGTCCAAAAGCCATACCGGCATTGGTGAGGCTCCTGAAGGAAGGCAATCCAGTCGGGAAGCGAGATGCCGCCACGGCACTTTGCAATCTAGCACTTCACAGTGCCAACAAAGCTTGTATTGTAGTTGCTGGGGGAGTGCCATTGCTGATTGACTTGTTAACAGATGACAAGGCAGGCATAACAGATGAAGCCTTGCAGGCGCTCTCCCTGGTTATGGGTTGCTCAGAAGGGCTGCAGGAGATAAGGAACAGTAGAGTTTTAGTGCCTTCGCTCATTGATCTTTTAAGATTTGGATCACCAAAAGGGAAAGAGAGTTCAATTACACTGTTATTGGGGCTGTGCAAGGATGGAGGAGAGGAAGTTGCAAGGCGCTTGTTGCTAAATCCTCGAAGTATCCCTTCTCTACAAAGCTTGGCCGCAGCTGGATCATTGAAGGCCAGAAGAAAAGCTGATGCATTGCTTGGACTGCTAAATAGATGCTGCTTTCAATCTCAGCCATGTTGAAATGCAGAATGTATAGATAATCTTGCAGAAGTATATATTTGTGCAAACTCGTGAAAATGGTGAATTTTTCAATTGAACTTAAATTTATATAATTAATAGTTTGCCATCACAGTTTTGTTTAACTGTTCGACAATAAAGAATACTTCATAGAATGGAGCTTTCTATTTGCTAATGTAATCCACTGCAAACAATTCCATTGGCTCGGCGTCCACTTCGTACATTCGATTTACAGGATTAATGCAAAAAATTGCAGGATTTTTATATTTTTTTGTGTGTTGAGGGGTGAGGGGTGGGGAGATGAGAGTGGTTAAGTTCTGTTTAACCAAACTGATCTGTTCCGCTACATTATTATGAAGAAGACCATCTGTGAACCATCATTCACAAAGGGCATGGTGTTGAGTTATTTCGTAGGCAACCTACAGCTCCACATACTCCAGCTTGATATGAGAACCTTCTATTTTGTAGTTCCAGCACCAACTTCCAGTATCCTGCTTATCAAGCTCGATTGGATCTAATTGAGCTTCAAAACCTGAGAATTTGGAAGATAAAAAGTTGAGGGAGATACTGCATATTCTCAACTTTTGGAAATGTTCAACTCTAATGTGAAACAGCAAAAATACAATTTCCCCCAAAATAGAAAGATGTAGAATCTACCTGAAGTTCCTGGTGCAATTATCAATTTGTAGCCATCTGGGACTTCAAATACATGATTACCCTGCAGAGAACGAACAATAATATTTTCAATGGTCAGATAATTACGTTTGACACTCAATAAAGCAGATTGCTGGATTGTTATAATCTTTCAATCTGTAGATAGCTATCGGTAAATCTTGTATGGGTTTGTATGTAATCAGGTCTTAAGCAACGCCCAGTTCCTCCAATAAGTAAATGTGTCAGTCCGTACGGTTTATGGAAGCTGAATACTGTATTCATATATGAACAAACCTGTAAAACAACATTCGTTGCCTCAAATTCAGCATTTCCATGCAAAATGATCTTGCATCCTTCATGCCGCTGCACCTCAAGCTTCCAGTAAATATTGTCTTCAGCATTCCAGTCAATTCCCTTATTCAGCACCTTGACATTCTCCAGTTTACATCTTCCACACCTAACCAGATGAACTTGCTCAGAACCAAAACAATAATTCTCAAACAAAACGAATTATAACACAAAAATTATAAAGACCTTTGTCCATAGCGGATTAATGATTCACCATTTTCATCGATCTTCATTGAGCCCATAACATTTTCAGACAATACAATCAAACTCCCATCAAGCTGGAATCGGAAGAACTAGATCAGCTTCATTAATTCACTTCACTAGTGTATGTCCTTGGTGTGCAAGAATATGTGAGAGACTTGTGTAAGGGCAATCTATTCCCAGCTAGAATCGGGCATCATACCTGAACATTCCTCCACAAGAACTCTGCAACCTCAACTTGCAACTCAGAGCCCTTTGATATCGAACCACCAGAGAACTGAGATATGATATATCCAAATAGGGTTACAATCATCAGTGAAATATACAGCTGAAAAACTATACCTACTCAAACCAGGTCAGATCATTTACATATCTCAAAAGTGTTGTTTACTTCAGAAACACAACACTACACTTAGAACTGCAGGCAAACCTCAAAATTATAGAGGGGAAGGAATGCGTAGCCAATACTATTTCAGAGAGAGGGAGAGGCAGAGGCACAGAGAATTGGGGCACATTCCAAAAAAGTGATGGTTTCAATAATCAGATACTGAAACTCTAACCTTCTGTCTAGCAACCTCCCAAAGTGGGCCCAGTGCTGGATGTAGAAGTATGAGATATGGTGGTCCAGAATCAACATACTTGTCATTACTTTCAACCTGCCATAGGAAGGATTAGTTAAGCATGAACGGAAATAGAACAAGATATTTTATTATGAAGTCATAGCTTCCAAGCAGAAAGAAAGAGTAAAGCAATTTTAGGGTCTGTTTAGAAGACATGTTTAAAAGTAAGATAATTTGTGTAATCAGTTCCTAGAACAACCTTCATGTTTATTTTAAATATTATTGTTATTATATAATCATTAACTGTTTCTTTTCCAAGTATAACTTGATTCAAATGTGTTATATCTGTAAACTAATAAATGAAGACAGAAGATAGAAAATATCTTCTTAAACAGCTTTTAGAATTCGAAATTTTTTTAAAAGGTTAATCTACAAAAATTAGAAGGAAAAAAAAAAAAAAGACGTCCAAACAGCTCCTTAGTGTCTAGCTAAAACCCACAGTACAATACATTCCACAGATTGAAGATTAACATTACATACCACAGGAACTTCAATATTACACCGTGAAAGAAGATCATGTGCATTTCGCAAGATATCCAAAAGTGCACCATCTGGAGTCTGCACAAATTTAAATATTAGAAAGAAAAAAAAACAACTCATGGGGAGGTTCGAACATATTTCATGCCACATTCCCCCCAGGAATATTCAGAACATGGTTATACAGATTAGGATAAAAACTTCTGTCCAGGTCTACACCATTGCTATGAAGAAATAAAATCATCTAACAGGAATTGTTTAATTTAATTCCTACACTAAAAAATCATCACATAAGCAATCAACTAAAAAGCATCACCTGATGTAAGGACTCACTAGCATGCTTTCTTGTCCTTTTAGCAGAAGATGTGACCCTCCTTCGCTCATTGTACACAATGAAAGTATCCAGTATGTCTGGTGATATATGTAGTTCAATATCATGGAAAATGACAGATAGAAGGTAATGATGTTTGCATTTGCAATTGTACAAAAAAAGTAGCATTGATACCTTCTACATCATGATAACATTGAGATGAACTTGTATTAAAGAAGCTATCTGCAATGTTCTGCATGGTGCATTCTAGTCGACCTCCAGAAACACTAACAGTGCATGAAGAAAAATGAGTTTATATCAGGAAGATGGAGAGATACATCCGTTGGATGAAGTAATTTTGACATTAGAACTTAACACTTTATATTTGATCAAGTAAAATATATGAAGTAACAACTCAGCACCAGCTATTTGTTGGAATTATATACCTATGCTTTCTTCCAAACTGGTCAAAATATGCAACAGGCTTTTTTAAATTTAGCACCATTCCTGGCAAACTCTTTTCACTATTACTTGACATCACTGACTCCACAGAATGCAAATCCACATATAAGATGTTTGTGTTAGCAGGGAACGACTCCTGCAGACTACAACAAATAAACAAGGTTAGCTTATTCAAACCTATTAAAAAAAAAATTTATTTCCTTCTTTCTGAGATTACCAAAGAACTGATATCAAGTGCAAAAACCTACGTCGAACATGGCTGCCAAAATGTGGATATATATATATATTCGAGACATATTCGAGACATACAAGGTTATGAGGATTGCAGTCTCAAGTCTATCCTCCACAAAAAGGTCAAATTACTAAAATTGAATTAGACTAATGGATCAAAAAAAAATTGAACAGATAGATGTCGTCCACCTGACTGGAGAATGAGATCCTTCTGAGATCCCATACTTTTCAAATTCGGTGTACTCAATGCATGACAGACCGTATTCCCACATCCCATCAAGATTCTTCCTCTCAATCAAAACATTCATTCCTTCTGTAGCGCCTGCGGTCCTCTTACAAGATGCAAAGCCTAGTTTCTGCAACCCATACAATTCTGATGATGAAGATATGAAGAAATAGACTAGGTCTCAAATCAGTACAAATTCAATCAAATCAAGGGTAAAATTTTCCAAGAAGTAAATAATCAATAAGTCTAGAGGAGAAATATGTACAAATTCATAAATCATATTTTGAAATATTAGAAGACATGTCCCTTCCATTCCTTCTGTGCATCATAGATTAATGGTAACCATACATCAACTTACAGATAAATGACTGCATTGTGCATACTGCTTAATGTCATATAATTAACAACATATTCTAACATGCATGAGTACGATAACTGGAAACTAATGAAAAATTAGATTTGTGGGCATGTTAATGCAGGTCTCTTTAAGTGCATTCACGATCACACACCCACTGCCAAGGAAAATCGAACGTATATACTGAATCCAACTGTGCAAATTGCACGATATTGTCCATACGGCTTATGCTATTAACTGATATCACAAGCTACCACAGGCGTGAATAGGCCGATGAACAGCACCATCTTCTATAGAATTGAAAGTTTGAGCCAGAAGTTGAAGTTAATCCTTCAGCAAGTGACACATTGTGGGACATGATCATAACCCAACATCAAATACGGTTGATTACTATTTGCAATACTGGAATAATAAGTATATTTGTTTTTCCTGCTTCAAGCTTACCTTTTTCTTCCGCAAACCAATTCCTGACAAGGCCAATAGGGTCAGATCTGTAGCTGCCGCAACATTACTACAAGGTCATTAGAGTCTACACCGAGTATAAGCCTCCAGTTATAAGAAATTAAATAATTCAACTTATGATAGCTATATCTTACCTGACTTGTCTAACGGTTGCACCTTTTCTTCCATGGTCATAAAACCACTTAAAGATACCTTTGTCATGTGCAAGCTTCCATATAACACCATGACCACCAGGCTTGCATATAGGAGTGAAAGATTTTGTAACTAACCACAATCCATCATCTGCACCAATGGCTGGAACCAGAGGCTGGAATACATGTATTAAATAAGAAAAGTAAGATTTAAAGATCTTTAGAATTCCAAAAAGAAAAGATTAAACTGAGAAATATTATCTTTTCATATCTGAAATTTTCGATGGATAAACCTGCTCAAAGAGTTGGAAGTTCGACCGACCCCTTCCAAACCATCCAAATCTTTCACAAAGAGACACAATCCTTTTGTGGTTATTCTTAGCTGAACTTGTCATGATTGCAACAGGTGTAATGCACTGTTTCCCATAGATCTTGTTGTACAAGAATTCTCTAGCCTTCAGATAAAAAGTTGAAATTAAACACAATATCCAACCAATTATTAAATGGCAACTAATTATTAGTCGGATCACATGTTATGTATATACCTGAAGATCTCTTATAAGACCTTCCAATAAAGTTCTACCACAATAAGAAAGCATGGCTGCAGGGAGGCACTCTCCTGTATCAGGATCTACCAAACCAAGCCTATCAGCAGCTCCTCCCAAAGGATAAATTTCACCCAACTCAGGTAAACCCTAAAAAGGAATCAAATATTATAAATCACAGTCCAATATATTTTTTTAATCATTCATGTGTTAGAATACTAACCTCAATTCCCCACAATGCTGCTTGAGATGCGTATTCTATATTTTGAGAAAGATCAGGTCCATTGGGTGCATGAATCTTCAAAAATTCACAATCCATTGCCTGCTTCATTTGGCCAGACCAATTCTTGGAATATCTTTCAGGTTTTGAACAGGCAAGAAGCTCTAGAACTTTAATCTGATACCTGCAAAAAAAAAACATGCATTCTCAAAATAGTCATTTATATCTGCCAGATTATTTTGATATTACAAACAAACATAAACAAAATATCAACACATGAACAGAGAGAACTCACCCGATGATTCCTCCAATGCAATCGTAAAATTTTTCAATCTCTCCTAAATTGGTTAAGAGTTTTTTCAAG
Organism: Cucurbita ficifolia; assembly: GCA_033971965.1. NCBI lineage: Eukaryota > Viridiplantae > Streptophyta > Magnoliopsida > Cucurbitales > Cucurbitaceae > Cucurbita > Cucurbita ficifolia. Next base: position 725,661 of record CM066976.1, read on the forward strand.
TCCCCAAGCTCTTCCTTCTCCAGAACCATTCCCCCCTTCCCAAATCCCTCACGACCACCATTACCATTTACATCGAACTTCTCAATCATTTCCACAAGCGAAAAAAGCGCGTGCTTCACCACACCCCTTGCAGTCTCAAATTCACCCTCCACCGACTCAATCCCTAAACTAAGAACATGTTCTTGCCCTGCAGCAACCAAGCACTTGAGCAAGAAGCAGTCGTAGGGATCCAAATTGAGCGCAGGCAAAACCCTACAGAACCAGTTTCGTCGAGAATTGAAGAATTGCTTGACTCGATAATCACGGTCAATAACTTTCAACTTCTCCTTGATGCTCTTCCTTTTAGAGAGCTTAGTACAAAGACCTCTCAGTCTAACAATCTCCTGTTCAAAGTCATACTCGGGAGCTGGTGGCGCGTAATCAACCGGAGCTGTAGAAACCCGAGGTAAATGTACATAACGAGAAGAAGAAGAAGAAGACGACGACGACGACAAAGACGAGGAAGAAGTAGAAGGAGATTGAGAAGAAATGAGAGTGAGAGGAGGTCTTGCAAAGCGAAGTGAAAAATGCAAGGTTTTGGAAGTTAAAGAGAAGGGAAAATGGTGGTTATGGTGAAGCACAGGCTTCGCCTGCGCCATTGTTGACAGCAGGAGTAGAGGAGAAGGGGGCGAGCGAGAATTTTCAGAGGCTTACGAACTTGAAATTGAAATAGAAATAGAAATTGGAAAAAGGATAAGGAAAAGATTCCGGAAGCATATGCTTGGCTTGAAGAACATCGGAAAAAGTAACAAGATTTTAAGAGAGAAGAGGGGCCGTTAACCGCCTGAATATCTGGTTGGGGAGTGAGTGAAGAACACCAATTGAGCTCTGCAGCTGAGGCAGCAATGGTCCTACTCAATATCTTCCCTCTAGATCCCTCCGTCCACGTTTTCGGGATCATCGAAATAAATAAATAATAATAATAAAATTCTATTTATATGAATTTTGGTAGTAAATTATCAAACCCAAATTTATTGGTATTTCTTTTTACCCTTAATTATTTCACTTCATTTATTTCTATATTTATTTATATTTATTTCTATATTTATTCATATCTCACATCCTTACGTATTTTCAATTTCATAGGAAATTGAAGAAAATTGAAGAAAATTGAAGAAAATTGAAGAAAATTGAAGAAAATTGCGGTACTCCATATCCGATCCAAGTATGAATATATGCATATATAAATTTACATTTTCATTTTTCACGTAAGAACAAAAAAAGGGGGCATAATTAATTTCCATAAATTTCAAAAAGTAAAGACCATAGCTAATTAAGAATTCTAATGCCCATTTTATACGTTTTTCGTTTTTGTTTTGGCAATGTTCTCTGATAATCGAGCCAACGACTGTAAATTGCACCGCACAATCGTATTCACGAACACGCAAGTTTCTTCCTTTGTATTTTCCGGCGGCACATCCACCACGTACGACTCCACCACCGCCGTTCCTCCGCCTCCCGCTGACACGTGTAAGCTCGTCACCGACCGGTAATTCTTCAGCCGGTGGTCACCTCCCACGATGCTGAAGCTCAGCACGTGCTTTTCGTGGTCTATAATCTCCAGCCGCTCTTTACTCGACAGCGCTGGCAGACCCGACACCACATGCACCTCACGGACCGTTCCAACCGTTTCGCCGTCCCCCTCGATGATTCGGCAACTTTTTAGAAACTGCTTGTACGTTTGTGGGTTGTCGAACCGCCGAACCAACGACCAAACCACAGCCACTGGAGCGTCGATGGTCTGCACGACGACGGAACCGCACTGGTGGGACGCCACCGCATGGTTATGGTCGGCGACCGCGGAAGACGGTGAAACGAGGAGGGGTTTTGGGTTAACAGATGCGTGATGACAATTGAAAGCGGCGGCAGGATTAGTGGCGGTGCGGCGGTAGAGTTGAAGAGACGACGGCATGTTTAATCGTGTGAGAGGTCAAGGATTCAGAAATAAATATAAGTAGAGAAGAAAGAGGTGATATATAATGTATAATGGGTTCGGTTTAGCGGCATTTAAATGTAAAATAGAATTGATCAGATCCAATTGGGAGAAAATTTGCTGTTATTAGCAACTTACTTTTAGCTGCTGCCGTTGCGTAGAATTGCAAGTGGGATCGGCAACTTGCAACCCATTGTTTGGACTCCGTCTACAACTAAATCCAACTTCAACTTTGCCATTCCCATTTCCCTCCACTTATTATCTTTTCTATTTCAAAAATTAATATACAATATGTCAAATGATATATTAAATATTTAAATGTTTGAAAGTTTAAAATTTAGAGAAAATAAAATAATATGTAAATAAGCATTGGATATTAATTAATGACGTGTTTATAAGAAAGATACCCTCATATTAAAATTATCTCCATTATTAGATAATAGTTTCCGTGTTTATAATGACAATAAGCAATTAATTAATACAGAAATGCAGGCACATCTTCCTTTTTTTTCTTTCTACACTTAATTAAGAAAAGACAATATAAAATATAAAACTGTATCTTAACTAATCAGCCACCATCTTTTATATATTCGATAGTGTTTTATAGGGTTAGAAATTATCTTTTATATATTCGATAGTGTTTTATAGGGTTAGAAATTATCTTTTATATATTCGATAGTGTTTTATAGGGTTAGAAATTATCTTTTATATATTCGATAGTGTTTTATAGGTTAGAAATTATGGGCAAGTAAGTCCTATAATCTCTCTTTCTTATTAACCGTATAAATTTAAAAAAATTAAGTGTATAAATGTGAGATCTACATTGGTCGGAGAGAAAGGAACGGTGTGGAAACCTCTCTATACTAGAGACCATTTTAAAATGAAAATCTATCTTAAATTTGTGAAAATAAAGAAGAAAGCCAAGACCTCCACCTAACATTACAACATGCAAAGAAGTATTTAATCCATTAATAATGTTTCAAATTCAATATGTTTTTGAACAAAATAAAAATCAATTTGTTTAATCAGTGAATGTTAATATTATTAATCAATGCAAATGGGAATTTTTTTGTACCAACAAATGAAATCAAACGGCGGCTATTATATGTTTATAGTTGGTTGCCTAAGAGTTGAAGCTAAATCGATAATTTATATACGGTAAAAAAAAAAAAAAAAAAGGTTGCCTCGCGGTGCATCCTATGTCCAAGTTGCCCGACAACTTGTCCTTTCTTTTATTTATATCAGAAAAAGAGGAAAACCAGAACCAAATTGATGTGGGATGAACAACTAAATACAGAACCAAGGGGGAAACCAGGACAACATAGTTTGGAATCGACGAACTGCCATGCAGCCAAAATTTTATTGAACTCATTCAAATAAGCTAGTTAGATCTAAATGAAGGTAACTATAAATATCTCAGTGAAGGATTCCCAGATCAGAAGGGAATTGCATATTCTCCAAACTAAAACCTATGGAGAATCTGTCAGTTCAAATACTAACATATTTTACACAACAGAGATACAAAGCGGTCAGCAAGTTTGTTCTTTTTCTAACAAACTTTCCTTCAAAATCCCATATCATCCATCTCATAATTCAGGTATCTTATGTACTCATCTGCTGCAGCATTCACATCCTCCTCCCTCCCCTGCTTCAAGAAATCAAATCTGTAGTCGACATCCGCCGGAGATTGCTCCATGTGTTGGAGGCTTCCGAGCAGCTTCGCGTCGGGGTTTTGGAACTGATACAACAAACTTGATGCCTTTTCAGACCCGTGATCGCCAACTTGGGAAGGTGCCGTGCTGTTAAAACCATCTACATTGCCCTGCAAGATGCTTGGATCATACAAGCAATCACTATTTATCAGACCTAGAAGCTCGTCCACATCGAACATTTCATCCATTTGAAAGTTCTGCAAGTCGTCCACACTAGGAATCTCGGTTCCAGATGAGACTGTTTGATCATTTCTCTGACCCAGATGTTTAGCATCGTTATCTTCATTTTTCACTTGCTTCTTCTCCAAGCTCATCGGCTTCGCAGTGTCATCGGCCTGATCCCCGATTCTCGGCTCAAACATCACGTCCATTTGAAAATTCTGCAGCTGATCCCAACTAGGTAACTCAGTATCCGGTAGAACTGTTTGATTATTGTGATGCCCGAGATATTTAGCTTCCACATCTTCATGTTTCACTGGCTTCTCTAAGCACATTGTAGTCGGAGCGTGACCGGAGTGATCCCAGGTCCTCGACTCACCTTCTCCATCTTCAGTCTTAATGTTTGAGGGTGGCCTCATTGCGAACTCCTCAGGCACACAGACCTCAGATTGGTTTGACGTCGTGATTGTCGATCCAGAACATGCGGAAGTAGCGGTTGAAGAATCGGAGTTACGCAGCCCCAAGTAATCCTCCAAAAGAATCCCCTGTAGCTGCCCACTGTTTTTAATGTTGGGAAGGTTTAAACGAGCAGTCTCGCCGTACATCGTCCTCGCAGCCTCATCGTAGGCAAGAGCAGCTTCAATGGCTGTCGGAAAGGTACCAAGCCACAGCCTACTCCCTCTGTTGGGTTCACGGATCTCTGCAACCCACTTGCCCCATGTCCTCTGCCTCACACCTCTATATTTGCATTGTGAATTCAAGGGTCCTCCCTTGCCTTTCATACATCCCTTCTTAGACCCTTTTGCTGGAGCTTTACGAATTGGCTTGTCTTCATCATTACAAGAATCAGCACATTCGTTATAAGCTTTCCACTTAGCAAGCGTCTCAGCCACGGTCGATCGATCCCGTCTACTCCGTGACTTCCTCTTCCTAATGGAATTGGTAGGTAAAGAAATTGCATCAGAATATTGATCACTGAGACCCATTTTCTTGACAACTCTCAACTGAAATCGAAGAAATCAGAAAACAGTGTGCCGATTGCTTAGCAAGTGAAAATATGAGTTCGCCCCCAGACAATTGCAAATTCCTAGAAATGAAAAAAGGAAGTAGAGAGTTTCGTGTGATTAAAACCCTCGAATTTCTTGAGCCCCAGGTAACCAGGCGAAAAAAAAGTAGAATAAAACCCACAGATTCCTTGAGCCCCAATTATTGAAACAATATTAAAACAAGGAAAGCGAAGGGAAATAGATGTTCCTAAAATCTTCACATTTTGTAGAATAAACATCTTGATGAGGAGGAAGAAAGAAAGAAACTCCCAGAATAAGCCGGAAACCAAATTTCTAAGCAACTCCGCGCCCAAATTGATAAACCCCAAAAAACAATCTCAAGGACTCGAAATCAGAATTCGAGATTGCAATTCGATGCAGGAAAGCAGCAAATCAAGTATTAATTCCACACTCAACTAGACACTGGAAGAAGAAGAAGAAGAACACGAATAATTACAAATAATGAAAAGGAAATTTGAAGAAACCAACCTCTCGATCGTCTCTGGTGTCATACGAGATGAAGAACACCTCTCGAAGCACGCAATTTCTTCTCTTCTTTTCTGCAAATTCTCTGAACCTTTTTTCTTCTTTCTTTTCCTCTTTTGTTAACGCTGGTTTCGTTGCTCAAAATTGTTCTCGACGAAGAAGATTTTTTGTTTTTGGAATCCACAAGTATTAAAATCTCCCTTGAAAATGGAGGAGAAAGGTATTTATAGCCTTCTCTAGATGTTTCTGATATTTATCCTCAGCCTCAGGATTAATAAAATAATAACCACGTGGCGATTTCCTAGTCGCTTCGTGGCTCTTTATAAATCTTGACAGCTGGCACGTGGCACCAGAAGTTTCCCGACCTCAAGGGTCTCTCTCTTCCTTGCCGAGTTTGTATACTTAACGGGAATGCGGAAAATGAAACGGAAAATAAAATTTGAAGTACTCGTACACGCGTTGGACAGGTACATATAACGTTAAATGATCATCCGTTTATTTATTTTTATTTTTTTGTTTTTCTAATCATACGTATAATCTCAATAAAAATTTAAATAATTTGTTTAACTTTGCTTTTTTAATGTATTTATTATTAAGTATCTAATTTTTTCATATTATACGAGAGGTAAACTTTAGGAATTTATTAGATATATTTCTAAATTTAAAAATGTAAAAAATTGTCAACTTCTAAATAGATGAATTTGCAAGTTTAATTCTTCTACTCTACCGTTTATGAGTTATTTTAATCTTTTGAAAATAGTTTATTAAATTTTAAATTATGTAATAGATAAATTAATTTGATAAAATCTAAATATACGAAAGATCATAAAATTTAAAAACTTATAATCTAATATTAATCTATTATATAAAGGTTTAGCTTTCCCATAAAAGTGGGCTTATGCCCTCGACATCCGGCACGTGGGGTGGTACGTGTATGTGATAGTCTCCCATTAGCAACAGAACATGATGCCCTTATTTTTGAGCTGGATTATATTTCGTGCCACGCTGCGCTAAACTATTGGACCACGTTGTATAGTTCAGTCAATGCCACGTCAAGCTATTACATGACATTTCCGAAGGTTGATGTGTAAATATAGCATTTTCTTTATGTCATCGATGGTGTGGCGAATTGAACTACGTTGGGAAGTGCTGAAACTTCCGCCATTTCGGCAGCCGCATTTAATTAGAGAAATCATGGTCTAATTTCGGATATTTTTGCTAAATATTGGAATTTCATATACTTACATTCATATATCAATTTGAATTTCAAACTATATCTTATGAAAAAAAATACAAGAGAACAGTGAAACAGAGCATATTATATGCCCCCAATGCAGGGGAAACAATACCAATATAGAACAGAAAAATGGGATAAAAAGAAAATTTCACAAACTAATTCGAATTTAAAGGATTATTATAATAATAAAAGGAAAGCCCATTAAATTGGTATGCAAAAATTGGTGCTTTGGTGAGCTTAGCATATCGGGAGATCCGGCGGGGGAGCTTCTATCGCCTGCAACTGTCCCACTCCATTATCCACCAGAAACACCATCGCCAGTCCCCACGTGATGTGCACGTCCAAGTGACAGTGCATTATCCAAGCACCTGGATTGTCGGCGACGAATCGGATGACGGCCCAACCATTGGTGGGGACGGCCACCGTGTTTCTAAGGGGAGGGTCAACGAGGTTGAATTTTTTAGTATCAGTTTTCGGGTTGAAATTTCCGAATCCCTCGGCGATGATGTAAAAATCGTAACCATGGAGATGAATCGGGTGATTTTCGGGGGTTACGATACTAGTGTCCTGCAACACAACTTGTACTCTCGACCCGTATTTCAATCTGTACCCTTTAGTACCGGGAATCGGTTGAAAAAGTGACTGGCTGACGTTACCGGTGTAATCGAATTTCACCGGTGGGTTAGCTGGAAAATCAGGGGTGACTACGCCGGGAATCCTCTGTTGGAAGGCTTGAAGAATTGAGATATTCGAAGGAAGAACAAAGGACACGTTGTTCATACTGGCCGTGAAACGAGTACCGTTGGGGCCTTGGCATTGGCTCGATTTGAAATTACGTGGGCAATTGTTGAGTCCTAAACCGATGGTGAAGAACAGACTCTCGTCGATTTGGGTCGGGACTGGGACCGGTCTCGGGCTGCGGAATTTCTTGCTGAAGGCAGTGACGGTGGCGGTGTCGTTGTATGCAGGGAGGGAAGGCATGATCGGTTTGATCGACGCGCACCCTTTCTTGGCGGCGCAAGGGGCAGATTTGTAGCTGAGAATGGCCGTAGTGGTGGTATTGCCAAATGGTGCGTTTTGGGCGCTTTGGTACGCACGTGCCGCTATGTAGTACCGGTTGGGGACCTGGTTGCCAGAGATTAAAACGTCGGTGGTTTGGCCCGGGCCCAGCATCAGAACAGAGGTGGTGAAGGGCTTCGTGTACGAGGCGTCGGCTCCGACCACCGTCAGCTTGTGATTAGCCACCGTAAAAAATAGCGCCTGGTTCAGGGCAGAGTTCACCACCCTGAGCAGATTGGTCTCGCCAGAATCTATATTCACGACTACGGTATCTGCATAATCATTAAACAATAATCATTAAACAAGCAGAGCGTTATCGACCATGTTGAGTGACTAAAGGAGGAGAGCTTATGTTCAAAATAGACAAAGTTTTGTGATTCCTAATAGACGCACGCAATGAGAAAATTACCTTTGCTAGAGCAGTTGTAAAAGTCACCGGGTTGACCATTGAAAGTGTAAGCATCGGAGACATTAGGAGCTGCTCCTGTTCTTGTGGCCTGTCGCACCACGTCAATGGGGTTTGCATCCCACCATTCGCCTAATAATCGCCAAAAAGAGATTATAATAAAAATTAAGACCAATTAGGAAATAATAAAAGTGATTAATTACCCATTAGAAGTATTGCTTCGCGGTTCGGTTTGGGGAAAGGGAAGGAATCTCCACGTCTAGGGCGGATGATCAAGGCGCCATAAACAGTGGCCCGAAGCCATGAGCTATGAGCATGCCACCATAGAGTCCCTTCTTGTCCTTGTACCGTAAATCTGCATTATTCATTCATATGTTACAAAAATTAAATCTTTTAATTATAAGTTAAGCTAAGTCTTATATTATATTCTTTGGAGTTATCTCTACCTGTAAGTATAGCTTCCTCCGGGTCGGATTGGGCACTGAGTCACGAACTCGGGTCCATCAGCCCACCCAGTTCTAAGCTGCCTAATCCCATGCCTACAATTGCAATAACAATAATTATTATCTTAGTCGAAATGAACATATTAAAACAAATCTCCAAAAACATGAAGGACTTACCAGTGAATGGTGACGTTGTATTTGGCCTTATTGATGACAGTGACGATGAGAGTATCGCCATTGTTGACCTCCAAGGTTGGCCCCGGGAACTGCCCGTTCACCGTAATGGCATTGTGAGTTTTGCACAGCCTCTTCACTGGGGTAGCTTGAATCTGCATTATTTAGTTCTTAATATTAAAAACACCAATGAAAGAAAGTAAGCAGAACCCAAATGAAGGAAACAAAAACATACAACAAATTGATGGCGATGTGTTTGTGGGTGGGCCAAGGACAATGCCGCCGAAGCAAACAGAAGCAAAACGGCAAACCAATTGGGAGTGAGCGATGGTCCAGCCGCCATAGCTGATTAGCACGAACCCAAATGTGTTTTGATCGTAATTAAGAAGAAAAAGGCAGCGATGGATTGGAAGAGAAGGGTGGGGAGTTGAGTTTATATAGAAAAAACTATAAAGAACGAGAAAGAGAAGTTGTTTGAGTTTGGCGGATTAGGTATTGATATTGAACAAAAGGGAAAGATTCAGATTAAGAAGGAAAAACACAGAGTTCAACATAATTGAAAAGTGGTTGCACCCACTGGAGTGTTTGAATTTGAAAGTGGATTTCATATTGAAACGCTTGCTTCACAAAGAGTCCCTTCTTGTCCTTGTAGCGTAAAGTGCAGCGAGCGAGGACATGGGTGTATTGACGGTGAACAAAGAGATCATTGCTCATGATGTTCCTTTTGATTAGCCAATATGGGTGTAAAATTCAACATCGGTTAGAGAGAGTAATTAGCGGAGCTAGGACACTGAGATCTCCAACCTCTAAGAGATTTGCTTTCAACTTCAAACAATTGGAAGGTAATGACACGAAAGATTTAAAATAAAATGAATAATAAAGCTGTTTCGATAATTAGGTAACCAAGAAGTGGCGAGGACAGAACAAGGGGAGGAATTGGAATTGATGGCTACAGATTTATAAAGTCAAAGGACCGTAACGAACCGGGGTGTAGCCTGTGCTGAACTGCCTAGTATGCATTATTATGTCAACATCAAATAACAGAAGCTTGATTTTTGTGCTTCTTCAAAGCTTCATTTTCGTTGGTTGTTATGGTTAGTTGAGAACCCCACCGCTTTTATTCTCTATTTTTCTGTTTCATTATTATTTTCCTTCTTTTTTTTCCCTCAACCCTTCCACCATATCTAACAATGTTCATCAACTTTAGAAATTCAACACTTTGTACCCTAAACCATTTTTATTTTATTATTATTTCAACCACTTTCTATATTCTATATGTTTCAACTTTGAGGTATTCTAATATTTCATTTTAAATGTTTACGAATGGTCGAACACTTTTTTAATAATTATGCTCATTTGATAGACATAGAACTTGTTTTAAGGGATCATTACCTATTAGTTGAAGAGTTGAATGAAGTATTTTTTATGAGAGTGTGAAAACATCTATTTAATGGACTCATGTTAAAACTTTAAAAGAAAGTTCGAAAGGAAAAACTCAAATAAGATAATATTTGCTAGTGGCAGACTTGAGATGTTATAAATGGTATCAGAACTGGACACTGGACAGTGTGCCCCCAAAAGAAGAAGGCTACCGGTAGATAAAGAAAGAAGTGTATTTTATTAGTATATTTGTGGATTTGTTCAAGTTTCGTCGCAAGCCCAATGGTTTAAATGGGCTCTTCAAACACGAGACAGGCCGGATCGGATCTCAGTTGCCGCCTGCGGTTGCATATTAATAACTGTGAGACAGCATGCATGTGATAATAACTCAACTAACGGAGGGAAGAAACTCAGAGTAACTTATGAGAATGGGCGGAGATTTCAAAGCTTAACATCTTCGAACGGTGACGAATCTCAGCTCACAACTGGATAGTATAACTCCTTTCTTCTCTCTCGATTTTGCCTCCATATCTCCGCATAACTTCGAGGCTCTTTGTTGCTCGACTTTCTCCTCCTCCGCTGCGTTCGAGTTCACTTCTCGCTCTCCTCTATGGAGTCCTCCGCTACGCTTCGATCCTTTCATTGTAAGTCTTTCTCTCTCTCTATCTCTCTGCTTGTATGCTATTTTCATTCATTTCACTTGTCTTGTTGCGGTGCACAATGATGTAGGCTTTCGAAGTTTTCCTCATATTCTGTAATTGTAATTTGAATGCCGATGCTATTATTGATGTTGATTGAGAAGATTGTTTGAAATGTGCGTGTAAGTTCGCATTGTAGAATTATGAGTGAGCCGAGCTTATTCGATCGTGAATTTGCATTTCGGAAATGGAATATAGTGCAGCTTTTCCGGATCTAGTGTGCGATTCGTTTGATTGTTTAGTTATTTTGAGCTACGATAATCGATGGCATAGGATTTTGTTCGTTCGTGCGATTCTTTGTGTTCTGAACGAAATTCTTTACGATTACTTAAAGAAGAGGATGTGCCTCTCTTGATTCTCTTTAGTTTAGGTAGCCTTGGCATGGTAACAGCCTATCAGGCAGCACACCTTATTTAACAAATTAGTTTTGTTGAGTTATCAACAATGCTTTCAGTTCGGCCTTTGATTATGAACAACACGAGGGTGAAATATTTAAAAAAAGGTTCGCTATTACATTTCAATGAGGTTCTCGAAATTCTAACATTTTCACGGTTCCTATATATATATATATATATTATTATTTTTTTTAAAAAGAAACAACGATGATTGCTGCTTTCATTGTCAGTTGTCACCATTTGTTGCCGGGATATATAACCTAAAGACAGGAATAGGATGCATTGTTTCTTTGGAATTACATCAAACCTCTATTCTTCCTCTTCATTTTATCTGTCAAAAATTAGTTTAAGGAATCGCTCACCATAAGCATCTAAAATGTGTATGTTATTCTTTGCCATTCCAGATTTTGCAGGTGGTTCACGTCTGCAGTTAATTGAGAAACCAAGTAAAATTTATATGTCTAATACTAATAAGTCGTGCATTCAAGGATTATCAAATTTTGGTAAGCCCATCCATATTCCAACAAACCAGAAGAGAACAGGGTTATCGTGCACAAAGGTGCCCAAAGTTACTGAAACTGCTAAACCCAATGGTAAGCTTTATTGAAGTGGAATTTTCAGTATGGTTGAGTTCTGTGATTAAATTATGTTCTTCCTCTGACTGTACAGCCATTAGCTGTTCTTATCCATTGTAGTAGGAAGCATGAAAAAGAATAGTAACTATAATGTGATTATAAATATTATGCTTTATAATGCTAGCTACTGATGTGGCAATTTGTTTGATCATTATATGCATCATATTGGTTAATTTATAAACTCATACCTTTAGGCTCGGTTGGGAAAAATAATTTCTATATTTCTGCTAAATTAAGAAGAAAGCTAGAGGTACAGTCTGGTTTTATTAAGGACACGTATTGGTACGAAATTCAAGTCATGCTGTCTCCCACATCCAGGACTTAATTTTCCCTACCAATCTTTGTCGCTTACCTCCCTTCTTGTACAGGAATTCTCTCTCCGCCTCAAACTGCTCCTTATTGTAGGGCTATCGGTCCCATTCTAAGAAACCCATGCAGGAAATTTCAAAATTGTCCCTCCAAAATATATCTGGCCCAAGAAAATATTCATGTGCATTCTACTCGATTAGAATGAAATCATACCCCTGTCAAAGATGGCTTAATTATGCATGAGTAGTTAAAGTATTTCATCCATGGTGAACTATTTTGGTTTCTCAGGCGTAACTTTTCTCTTTTGTTTCTCTTAATATTGATGGTTCTGTACATTTTGCACTGAAAATATAGATGTGCATTGATTCAGCTGTCCAGTTACATCTTTATTGACTTTTATACCTTCAACTTGATATTGACAGACAGCGTACTCGAAGGTTCAGTACTGAAGAAGCCTGCAGCGAATGCAATTTTTCCTAATGGATTTGAAGTGAGTTTAAATTTGATCTTCTGTTCCTGTTTTTCCCCTAATTGAAGAAGATATTTTCATTGGGCATCCCTCTTCATTAGTAACATTAGAACTTCATCTGAAATTCGTATGACCGGACTTACGGAAATTCATATGTTATGAGCTTCTCCTCTATGGCTTATATATGCATATGATGGACCTTGCAATTGGTACTGAATTAGAGTGCCATGGCCACCTGCTGAAACAGAGTAGGCCTTGGAATGATTCCCATTATATCAAAAAAGCTTTTATCATTTTTCTTTCTGTAATTTTCTTTTTGTAACTTGCTTAGTGTTTTATTCAGTGCTTTTCAAAGGAACCCCGTAGGTCTTGTGCCTTGTTTATTCATAATGTCTTGCTGAAGTTCATATTCTTCTCTTACAGTCGAGAAGTTGGATGTTGCACTTGAAACCTAATTATAATAGTAATATTGTCTTGTCTGTATCTTTTGGAACATTTACGTTCTATCCTTCTGACATGAACTAATGTATCTACTGTTTCAAATCATCAGGCTTTGGTGTTGGAGGTTTGTGATGAAACAGAGATTGCTGAACTAAAGCTAAAGGTCTATTGAAACTCCAATTTTGTATAATGCTTTTTTATATTTGAACTGCCACACAGGGTTGAGAGTTTTTTTTTTTTTTTTTTTTTTTTTTTTTTTTTTCAGTTTATCCTTCACCTAATATCATTATTTTCTTGAGAATGAAAAGAACATTGTACAAGAGACTCTTATAATGATATACAGCACATGGTTGTTCAATCAATGAAAAAACAGATGCTGCATTTAAAATTTCTTTAATTCTCTTTTCTTTAGCCTAGGAGTAAGTTTCAGGGACATAAAGATGTAGTTGAGTCAATTTACACTTGTATTGACCTTCACTCTGTTATCTATTACAGGTTGGCGAGTTTGAAATGCATTTGAAGCGGAATATTGGAGTGGTAAGAGCTCCTCTGTCTGCCATTTCTCCGACAATACCTCCGCCAATTCCATCGAAACCCATGGTTGAGTCAGCTCCTACTGCATCAGCACCTCCAAATAATTTGCCAGAGAAAACAACTCCTTTTACCAATGTTCCCTTAGAGAAGTCGTCAAAGATAGCAGCTTTGGAGGCATCTGGATCAAAAGGATACGTTCTGGTATCTTCTCCTACGGTATGTAATGCATTAATGTGCCAGGTTCTGTTTCATCCGAAAGAAAGAATAGTAAAATCTGAGAAATCCTATTAATTGAAATTTTACTTCTGCTTTCACTAGGTTGGATCTTTCCGAAGGGGCAGAACGATTAAAGGAAAGCAGCAGCCTCCTATCTGCAAAGAGGTATTGCTTTCAAGCCTAATTTTTTTTACTTTCAATAAGTTATTTAACTTTCAAATTGTTAAATCAAGGGAGAGGATCCTGTCACTTCAATTGGAAAACTTTGGATAGCTCGGATCTTCTTTTTCTTTGGAAGGAAAAAAAAAAAAAAAAAACCTTTTATCTGCTTATTCTTCAGATTAACTGGAACAACCTGGCTCAATAAAATACTTGACAGTAAAAGTGCCTATATATACAGCCAAGTGGAGGGGTGGAAACGTGAACCTATCATATAGTGATGAGTGCTTTAAAAGTACAATCAATCATTAGAACAAATGATCTGTTCTATGAATGATCAACCTGCTTCAATTAGAGCTGCCTTTTTTTATTTCTCAGTTTGTATGAAATGTCGTTGAATTGATAGGGATGTATGAATAATCATCTCACCCTACAACGAAGCTATAGAACATTAATTCTTACTATCCTCGGTCATGCTAACATGTTTATGACTTTCCAAGAACCTTGTGCAATTTTATTAAACATTTTTATCAAATTTAGCAAAAAATCACGTAGTTCATGATATGGCGGCTTCTTTCATGCACAGAATGACATGATAAAAGAAGGTCAAGTCATTGGATACGTGGATCAGTTTGGTACTGAACTTCCTGTAAAGGTACATGTGAACCTTTCAATGCAATATTTTTGTGCAAGACCTCTATAGCAACCGAAGCATCCATTGATGCTAATTTTCATCCTCAATTCATTGTTGAGCAGACAGATGTGGCTGGAGAAGTATTGAAGGTTCTCTTCAGGGAAGGAGGTACGATTATCCTGTTTATTCGAACAGTTGAGAAGTGTTACGAGACATCTCAATATTGAAAATTAATTTTATGGTCCTTTCCATGGACCATGGTTTCTTTAATGCGCTCTGATTGTTTTTTTTTTTTTTTTTTAAATAATTGTGGAAGTGCTGAAATCTTGCTATATTTATGCAATTCCTCAAAAGTCTGAACTAAGGTTGAACCTGAAGTTCACTGAGAGTTCCTCTTAATTCTATTTTATTATGGTTTGCAGAAGCTGTTGGCTATGGCGACCCCCTCATTGCTGTCTTGCCAGCGTTCCATGGAATCAGGTTATGATGACCCCCCGTCAAACATTCTAAGGTGGTTTGCAGATTTCTGATTTCGATCATTCTTTTTTTTTTCAGTTTTGTTACGTAATTTCCTCGTCAGATTGCTGATACGTAATTTGTGTAGGTTTATGAGTTTTGTTACATTGAAGATTTAATCAACCTACGTATTAATTTGTGGATTATTTCCTATTATTATTTTCTCTCTCTCGTTCTCTTTTGTCATTATTCGTGTGATAGTGCTACCTGATAGAGAGATTGCCAGCAACTGCCTCATTCTCAGGAAACAAAAAGTCGGAGCTGGAATTGATATATACATTAAATTGGTAGGGCTTTCTCATTATCTAATTTGAACAAATCCTCATTGGAAGGCAGGGTAAATCATTTTTGGATTGAAAAGGAGACACCGATGATCTTTAATATTTGTTTATCTTGGCCCATTTGATAATGTTTTTTTTTCTTTCTTTTTTACCTAGTTTTTGCTTCTTTTTTTTTCACAAACAAAAATTAAACGTGTTTGATAAGAACCTTTGTATTCTTGTGTTTTCAAAAGTATATAAAGCAAAATAGGTTTGATAATATTTACTTCTTTAAGATCGAGGGTAGGAAAAACATCGAGATTGAGAAAAGTTTCCCTTTGATAAAGGCCATGGAGAGAGAAAGCTGGGTAGATGTTTGATAAATTTTGAACAAATGGATTATTTGATAATCGTTATTTTTCAATATTCATTGTTTAAAGAGTCGTTTTTTTTTTTTTTTAAATTTAAATTTTTGGTTTTAGTTTTTCATTTTATTATAACATTGTTTCTTTTCTATAAAACTATATTTGTTTCTTTTAAAATATCATTTTACTTTCTTGTAAACATGTCTATTGCTTTTTAGTTTTGAGTTTAGTTTTTATTTCTTAAGGTTGAATGTTTTATACTTTTATTAAGGTTCAATGTTTTATACTTTTATCTCTAGTACTGATTTTTTTTAAAAAATATCTTGAGAGATAATTAGTTTGTGAAAATTTTAAATTAATTTTAACAGTTTTGAAAAATTAGTAAAAAATTATATAATCATAATTTGATTGAATAAACTCTTTTAAATTAACTAATAAACGTTAATGATCGCATATAGTTATAGTGAAATGTTAAGGGTAAAAACTTGTAGTGAAATGCTAAGGGTAAAAACTTAAAATTTAAAATTTAGGATGAGATGAAAAGAAAATTTAAAATTGAAAATTAAAAAAACCAAATAAAAAACTAAATGCAAATCTCACGAATAAAAAGAAGATTTCTGAAATATAATGACTTAATAAAAACTAATTTAGGAATTAAAAGGGTTTTTTTTTCAACATTTTAATTAAATAAATTTCATGAAAGAAGGTTAAATAACACAAGAAGTTGATTTTCCCGTTATTTAAAAAAAAAATTTTAAACAAGGTTGCTTTTCAACATTTTTGAGGTTGATTCTAGGCTATCATTTCCACTCGCACTATTTATCAAAATCTGTGCAGTTGCGTGAGGTGGGCGGTGGACGGTGGGGCCTGGTGGGTGAAAAAGAGAGCAAAAAGGGCGACGGGTACAGTCCCTTTAGGATAAGAACAATGACGTGGAGTGTTCGTTGTGGATAGTGATAGGGTTTATGGATCAGCACGAAACCCCGGAGTAAATTCTTGGAATCAATTTATTAAAATAATAATAAAAAACTACCTATTTCTCTCTCTCTCATTAATGACATAAACTTTTAGTTTTCTTATTTAAGATCTATTTTTAATTTTCAATTTTCAATTTCTGAATTTTTAAAAAATTAAATATTAAATGAATACTTGCTATATAATTTATAGATTATAAAATGATGTTACAATTTCCACGTGGGCCGATAAATCAACCTGTTTTTGGGCCAAATTCCTCTTTCTTTTTTTTTTCTTTTTTTTTTTTTTGCACTTAAACAGTGTCATTTCCGTAATAAAACTAAATCCTGAGTGCTATTCACTTTTTCGTTTTTATATATTTCATCACACGCTTTGGATAAATCTTCGTCTTCAACTTCAAGCTTCTATTCAGTTCTCCACAGAGCTTAAGCAAGCAGTGGCTATGGAAGTGGTTTCTCTAACAAATTCGTCGTCCTCCGTTTCCATGTTGAATCCTAACGCTCCATTGTTCGTTCCGATGGCCTACAGGACGGTGGAGGATTTCTCCGACCAGTGGTGGGATCTCATCCAGTCGTCGCCGTGGTTTCGTGAGTACTGGCTTCAAGAGCGCTTTCAAGATCCTCAAAACGATCTTTCATTTGCAGAAAATGATGAAGCTGTCCTTCCGGATCTCGAGAATTTTTTCGAGGACTTCGCTTGTCAACGTAAGATCTCAAATCGAGTCAAGTTTTTCCCGTCTCTTAATCGAGCTCACTAATCTGTTGTTTCTTCTGATTTCTTCTGCAGAGGAAGAGGAAGAATTGGAGTTTTCCAAGGATTTGGTTCCAATGGGAGCGTTCAAATGGCATGAGGCTCGAACTGGAGCGGAGGTTCCTAGGTATGCTCAAAAGGCCCCCAAAATCGTGAACGTGAAAGTGACTCCCAGGACGATTCACCAGCCGCGATAGACTCGACGAGGAATTTCCAACTCATCGAGTACGTTTCTTCATCAGAACTCAGAAACCAGTTTAAATTGTCGTTCATCTAGGTTTTCCATATCGTTTATGTACAGAGGCTAGAACTTGATCTGTTCAAATTTAGCTCTGTTTGTCTGTGTTTAGTTAATGTAAATTTGTACCTAGTCTCACTTTCGTTTCCAAAAGAATCTAGTTATAATGTTGTTGACTTCATAACCTTGCCATAGAATTGCAGTTATGCTAATTTTCTGAAGAACTTTGAGAATTAAGAACAACCCTAAAGGGGGCCTCATTGCCTTGAGCATTATGAAAACTTGAACCATTTGATGAGGCATTGAACACAGACCTTAGGTTTTCTTGATGGCTTTGAGAATCTTCTTGATGCACTCCACTCCTCACAATGCAAACACTTCAATTCCACCACCTATAGCCAGAAAACCAAGACCCATTAGCATTATGAAATCCTCCGATTCCGAGAATTTCTCGGTCTGAAATGCTTGCATTAGCCATTCTGATCAATTCCTGATCCAAATTCAAGAATCTGAGGAGTGTAAAGGCAATAAAAGAAGGAATTGGATTCATTGATTCATTGATTCGTTCATTCCTTTGAGTGAGATGGCTTTTGTGGCATGGCCATTTCTGAATTCTGTCCCCAACAGTGCACTTTTCAAGTTTTGTCGTTAACATGGCCTACTGTCCCTGCAAATATCCTGTTTCATTTCTTACCTTTTTTATTATTCATTTTGTATTTTTTTTTATTTGCAAAAAATATCTGTTATTGTTTACTTTAGGGCTTCTAATATTCTTAAAAAGGTTACTACTTCAATGTTACTTTGGCTTCTAATTAATTTCGTTAACAGAGTGCTCTAAGACTATTCATAAATAAAATAGAAACAAATCCAAGTGCTGGATGAGTCAGCAAACTCTTTCTTTATTCAAAACTTAATAAACCAAAGGATCAGACGGTCAAGAGTGACCGAGATGCATTTGATTCATTGCTAGAGGGCCCCACACAGACGCCAATTCTGAGGAATATGGACCGTTAGATTTCGAATATCGGACATCCTACTTGTCATATTCCAAGACCCGCCTGTACACCCAACCCGAAATATAAGGGTTGGGTTGGATTTCGGGTTTGGGTTGGGTGAAAAGCCCTCACGCCGCTGACGGACTATCCGAGAACCTTCTGGATCTCAAATCACATCGAACCGTACACGTGGCAGGCAAAAAACATTAGTCTCCTCCTTCCATTCTATTGGGAAGGCTGTTTTTCGACCTTATCCAAAAAAAATCGGCATATTTTCTTCACGTTTCATTTACGGTTTTGCACAGATTCGCAGTTTTAGGAATCCAAGAATAGTACCCATCGTTCACCATTCATCCATTCCTCTTAAAATCTGCAAAATTTTTACTTCTTTTGAGCCAGATTTCATGGCCGTAGATACCCACCGAACCAGAGTTTACGTCATTCACAATACAAAAGGAAAGTAGGAAGGGAACAAAGATTGAGAATATGAGAGGCTTTTTTGAAGACAAACATTGGAACGTGTCCTTATTGAAACGATTACAAATACGTCGGGAATTAGCCAATTGGATGTCATTTCCATGGCGTTCACCCAATCACCACACACACAGTATATGAAAACTCACAGAAATGGTAAACAGCAAAGCAATCGACGCGACGGGACAATTCAAACAAAGCACACACGCACACACCCCTATGTTTCCTACATCTCTCGCGTTTTTCAGATTTATTTTGTTGTGACAGAAACCAGAGAGATTGATATTTGATTAAATGGCCAAGACGAGCCCAGGCACCGATTTCCCGACCTGATTGGACAGACTACTTTCCCAAATGGAAGGGCAATGGTACAACGACGAGGCAGAGGCGGCAGAGGACGACGGTGAGTCGGTTGGATCTCCGAGACGAGTAACAGTGAGGGAGGAATTGAAATACTCGCGAACCTGTGTGATTATCCCATTCGTGACGGTCCAAGCGTGGATCCAGGAGATGGAACAGCTAGGATCGCAGCCTTCGACGAGGACGGTGGGGCCGAAGGATGTGATTGATTGAGGAACGAACTGAAAGGATTGGCCGTTGGATGAGGCTCCAGTGAGAAGGCGCATCAGAAATTGGTGCGATGGCGGACCGTGGAACCACCACTCGAGATCAGGGGCGAGGATTTGGTGAACGGTGTTCACGTTTCGAGAGCTCAAGGCCTCATATAGGGCAAGAACCACCCTTTGATTACTGGAATCTTCTTCCTCCAGAATTCCCTGAGAGTTAGCCAGTTCTTGCAGAAGTTTGCCTTAGCCTAAGCCTCGGACTCCCAAGATTTTGATAAACGACGGTGGAGAAGATTAAGAAGACTGTGTTCAGAACCAGAAGAGAACCGGTGAGGCTTTCACGGGGAGGAAAGGGTATTTATAGGGACGAGCATATCCGGACTAGGAATTCTCTACAACCTCTCACTATTTTGGAGATTCACACGTGGCCAATCAAAACGCACGACGAATAACATTTGGCCATTTTGGTAATTTTAGCTCAATTGAGTGGAGACGTGGCGTGTTGTGATTAGTGATATGGGTTTGCTTTATGAAGCGCGATGCAGGGAAGCGATAATGGAGAATGGTCAAGGCAACTCCAGTTGACCAGAAAAAAAAGGTTTATGAGATTACCCTAAACCCTACTTTACACTATGTACTAGGAATCACACTTTTATTTTATTACCACATTTAGCATTTATAAAGTCATTTCAAATAGGTTAAGAAGCTATTAATATTAAAAATTCTAAATTTTGGGTCGTTATTATTTGCATAGACTTAGAATAATTAAATAAATGAACATTAAAAGGAAATAGGATTGTTGTTGGGTGGGAATGGGTATAGTATGGATACCATATTCTCCTATCCATTTTTGCAATATATGTTGAAAGGGAGCATAGGATATACCCTTAGTTGTTATGGGCATATGGAACCTTCCAAAATCAATAGGTTCATAAGTTCATGGGTTCTGTCGATGGTGGGTCAAATTACTCTTATGTGAGCCCGTGCCTCACGAAGTTCCTGTCACATGTTGCTATTTAATTACAGCTTTCGTATAAGTTGGTGGACAACTTGATAGGATATTAAGCATTATTTATTAATAAAATGCAACTTATTTTTATCATTTTTTTTATTTTAAAAAAATTACATCTAAGTTTGGATTACTAAATATTCGAACTCAAGTTTGCATTTTGTTCCTTTTTAAAAAAAAAATTAATTACTAATGGAAAGTAGAGGGGGACATGTATTTTTCTCATTTTTTTTAAATAAATAAAAAAATAATTTATTAATTTAAAAAAGATAAGCGATTTGAGGGGGCGGCTTCCCTTTTTGACTTCTCCACAGGAAAAGGACTGTTCCAATATCTCTATATTTTTTTTCATATAATTAATCTCTAACTTAATAATAATTTCCCATGTCTGTGAATTTACAATTTTTATTATTTTTTAAAATAAATTTAGAAAATAGCCGTACGGCTATTGGATTATTTAGAAGAAAAAAAAGAAAAAAAAAAGTAAAAAAGGAGTAATTATGCAACAAACCGACCAAACTCAATAATGAAACAGTTTGGTAAATAATGGAAGAAAAATGGAGCATTTCATAATTAAATAAAGCCAAATGAATTATTTGTGTGAATATAAGATTGCTTTATACAGTACAGCTCATGTTCATCTGTCGCTGATGGGGCCATCACGGGCGATTCTGGACCACATGATCTTCATCAGATGGATTTTAAAATTAAACCCAAAGATGGATCACCATATTTTCAATAAATTATTATTATTATTATTATTTTCATATATATATATTTATCCAACGGGTGAAAATGTTTTCACTCTCCTCTATTTTCCGTCGAAACGGGGGATCTTCTCCCCGTTCGGAATGGATACCTGTGGATAAAATAGATATCTATATCTAAATGTGAGGGACCAGATCGACCGTTGAAAGTTAAGGGCGGCCAAAACTGGGTGGTCCTGAAGACAGTAGAAGTTTAGACCAAAAAGAGCAGTAGAAGTTTGAAGGGAAAATGGTCTAAAATGAAGAGCAGGAAGTGTGAGAGAGAAAAAAAACAAATAATGAACATTATGGTATGCGCATATCCCACACACTAGACTGTATCATAAACCCACTTTCTGAGGAATAATGGCAAAGAGTTGGAATGTGGACGATCAGCAAATGGGTGATGTTACAGCTTTTACGATGGCCACTGAATTCACCACTGAATCCAGCTCCATCACAGACATTTCATACGACAGCTCCACCAATTATGGCAATGAAAACGACCCATCACTAACTTCGAAACTAATCTGTCGTTTGGGATACAGAAAACACCAACAAAACTCTTCATTCCGCACAATGCAGATACAAATCAATGGACAAATGCACAGCAGTAACAGTGTTCATGATATTTTTCTTTTCAGAGAAAGAACAGCACTTGCAATAATTGATGATGCGAACTATTTACTTGAACATAAGTGTTAGCAGAGCATATATTGTGTGATGCTGATTGCAATGAGCCAACATGAACAGTTTATAAGAATCATATATCAATGGGAGGAGGGGTGTGACTAAATTCTTTGAACAGCGTGTGGGACAGTGTTGTAAGGGCACTTCTCCGACAGAAAACACTTGGAGTAAGGACAATATCTATTAATTTAAGGATCTCGAGTTATTTGAAGTAAATTTAAGTGGGTCTAAGCTTAAAATGACCTATGGTTGTAACAATATGAGGGGCCCGTTTTTAGACTTTTTAACTGTGCGAGATCCAACATCGGTTCGAGAGGGAATGAAACATTTTTTATAAAAGTGTAAAAACCTCCCCCTATCATACGGGTTTTAAAACTTTGAAGGAAAGTCTAAAAGGGAAACCTCAAAGATGACAATATCTGCTAGCGGTGGGCTCATCTTGTCAGAGAGTTTAAGAGTTTCTTTTAAAGGGCTGAGGAGATGAAATACATGCAGAAGTCCCTGACAAGGGTATAAATTCTGCACAGTTCTTTCTAATCCTTAAATTTCGTTTGATGTTGATGTTGATTCATTCATATAATAAACAGACAAGGAAGAATACGGGTTTTCAAGAATATTTGGTTGCTATATAATCAAATCTGCTATCTGTGAGGCTTCACCATAGCTCCTCTGGAGTCTGGTAAGCAGTTTTTTAACCCCTCAACAGTTGTTAGCTCTTTTGCTTGAATTGTTTCAAACAATATTAGGAAAGATCCCACATCGGTTGGAGAGTGAAACGAAGCATTTCTTATAAAGATGTAGGAACTTTCCTAGCAGACACGTTTTAATTTCTTGAGGGAAAGCCCAGAAGGGAAAGCTCAAAGAGGACAATATTTGCTAGCTGTGGGCTTGGGCCGTTACAAGGATATCAAAGCGAGACACCAGGCGGTGTGCCAGCGAGGATGCTAGGCCCTCAAGGGAGGTGGATTGTGAGATCCTACGTCGGTTGGAGAGGGGAACGAAACATTGTGTGGAGGGGGCGGATTGTGAGATCTCATATCGGTTGGAGAGTGGAATGAAACATTCCTTGTAAGAGTGTGCGAACCTTTTTTCCTAGCAGACGCGTTTTAAAACCTTGAGGGGAAGGCTAGAAGGGAAAGTCGAAAGAGTACAATATCAGCTAGCGGTGGGCTTGAGCTATTACAAATTCTATCAGAGCCAGACACCGGGCGGTGTGCCAGCGAGGACGCTGGGCCCCCAAGGGGGGTGGATTGTGAGATCCCACATCGGTTGGAGAAGAGAATGAAACATTCCTTATAAGGGTATGGAATCCTCTCCTTAACAGATATGTTTAAAAACCTTTAGGGGAAACCCAGAAGGGAAAGTCCAAAGAGAACGATATTTGTTAGCGGTGGGCTTAAATAGGACAATTTCTAGTAGCGGTAGGCTTAGGTTGTTACAGAAAACAAGAAAAAACGATCATCATAGTACACAATATGCGAAAAAGGCCAATATGGATATTTGAATAAAACTCAAAATTATATGAGTATGATACAAATTTCAGGCTTTCAGTAGGAGCTCTCTACGTGCAATAGACATTCAAGAATAAGGAGGCAATTCCAAATCATTATAAACACACAAAAATAGTACAAAAAACACTAAATCCATCCACATACCACAAATGCAAGCCTTTACCTCAACCGAGTTACGACGCTTCTCTCTGAATCAAAGGACGCGAAGGAGGCATCATAGTTTTGTCTGCACCTTCTTCAAGTTCCTCTTTCACTGAAGTAAAAGCCCTTTCTGGACTGTCATAGCCCTTTGAGATGGGAATAGGAGACCCTCCTGCAATAATCTTAGATGGGCTGGAGATGTTTGCCTGTGGAGAACCTGAAATGGATTTGTTATCTTCACCATGGACCTGCTTACTCCCCCCTGCTTCTGTTTCTTTTCTGCAAAACTTCTCTTGTACAATGTCATATGAATTTCCAGTGCGTGCCTCCTGAGCCAGAGTGCACCAACAACAGAAAAGCCATAGAGTGCAGTCAGCCACAGCAGACTTGCCAAAACAAAAGCTATATGCTGGCAAATTGTATCTCTTTCTCATCTGTATCCGCCAAAAACCGCCATAGAGTAAACCAAATACACAAAGAACAATCCCGGTGACAGCCATAAGCGTCCGAACAGTTTCGTTATCAATGTTTACAGCAGCTAAGAGAAAAATCCAGAACGGAGCCATACAGAACAGAATGAAAGTTGCAATATGGACATACATATTTCCAAAGCCTAGTCTCTCCATATTCCAACCAAATACACAAAAGCTACAGAAAAGGGAAAGGTATGCTAGAGATATATCATCCCAAAAGTCTAGTATTCCACCACTCCACTGTGGACTCGTCTCGATAATTCTGTGTTCATCTCTTGTTGCAAGCGAATATCTTCTCTCTAGTGATTTCGACCTAGACCGTTGCTGTTGATCACCATTAACCGTCTGATTTGGAAGCTGCGCTTCCTCGTCGATTTCAGAATCATAATCCTTCCCCAAGGGACTAATTATAGAGTAGACACCAGCAATGGCTGGTGCAGCAATTGCAACAGATATGCATATTCCTACTCCTATGGCTGGACGCTGAGATCTCCTGTAACCCAAATTCAGACCACAAAGTGCATACTGAGCAAAACAGTTCACGTTGAGGAGAATTATAACCACCAACATATGCGTCCATTCATGAGGCTTGTAAGTTCCATCCTTGCAGTAAAGATTTCTAAGTTTAGTAACATCTTCACGTTTCCATCGGGATAAAAGTATGAGATGGTAGATCCGTTTTGGATGTTGGTACAGACACATAAGTGTAAACAATGCATTCAGAATTTGATTATTGACTTCAAACCAAACATCTCTTACGGATTTTTTCGGCAATGCAGCGTTTAACATCCCGGTCATGACAAGGAACAGGATTGCACCAGACACAGCAACACCAATTATCCAAATGAAAAGAGCTATGTTCAATGGGTCTCTGATCCATGTTTTGCTCATGTTCAGGAGTGAATCCCAATCAATTTTCTTAGAAAGTACTTCACTTAGGCGTTCTCGGAAATGATGACCACTTGAAAAACGCACAGAACGTGACATGTCGTCCTTCTCCTTGGCAATCTGCTGGAACCTAGCAGATGCTGAACCAAATTTGAAGAATCTTTTCTTAATAGGAGTCACCACAGTAATGGAGATAGGGGATCGTCTTTGTGTGACTTCATCATGCAATAGGACTTTTTGAGATGTAGAGAAGTTGAAAGCATTTTGAGCTTCTCCTTCTTTGCTATTAGATACTTCTATTTCACCATTGCCATTTCTATCGTTGGTTGAGGCCATTGCTACACAATGATTCAAACATTTTCAAACAATACCAAAAATGCTGCATCAGTTCACATATCCATCAAATGGATCGTAAGAGAAAAGCCTTTGTACTCATTACAGCCAGCAATCCATTAAGCCCAATAAACTAGAAACATGGAAGCTCAAGAAAATCCCCAAGAATAATCCAGTTTTATGATAAGAATCATCATGCCATGCTAAAGTAGAAGAAATCAATAATATAGCAAGCTGTAGTGTTGGCGAATGAAATAAACAGTCCAAAGAAAAGCTAACCCAGAAAAATAAATCAAACCTTCCCCAAAGCTATGAAACCAACACCATAAACAGAATGATCGAGATACCCAATTCACTAATTCCCCCAAACCATACAAGTTTATTTATACCTTTCCAAAGTTCAGCATAACCAGTTCGTCCCCTGAAGAAGTAGAACAACCCACAAACTGAATGGGAAATTTACGAGTCAGGACCAATAGAACTTACCTAAAAACTGAAAATTAGCGGATTCCACGAGGATTCTTCCGAGAACAGAGAAGTGCAGCTATCCGATTACAATAAAAATTATTGAAGGTTAAAGCAGAATGACCTGTTCACCACCACATACTGCAAAAGAAGGCATTGTAAGGACCCAACTTCTTCGATAAACTAAGAGTCAAAAGAGAAAAGGGCAATGGTCAAACCAGAAAGCGAGTTGCGATGGTGGGTGCCGGCAGAATTTGGCGTTGGGTCTGCAACGAACGACGTCGCTACAAGCTTACAAGCGAGGCATCCATTGACCCCACGGCCTTTCAAAGGGAGGCATCTGGAACTTGCAGCCAGAGAACAAGTTGCCTTTTCCGGTTTTTTCTTTTTTTCCTCTTCTGAGACCGAAACTTCCATTATTGATATACCAAACGTAGCTTGTTGGCTTTGTTTCACACTTTACAATAAATGGTTTAAATTATGGGTTTGGTGACATGAAGATGAGTCATTTATAATATGTTTTTTTCATTATTAGTGGCTGAATTCAAATGTTGATGCTTCTCTCCCCAGTTGTGTAGATATCTACGTATCAATCAACTGTTGGTGGATGAGGGCCTCCTTTGAAGAAAGACAAGAACTTCCAACTTTTTCTTTTTCTTTTTCTTTTTGCACCATGGAGCTGGAGAAGGGAAAATGTCTACTTTATGTAATACCCAACCTTCTTATTAGGATCAAAGGAGAAAATAAATTCAAAAGAACTTTAGTGAGGGAGATTCCTCTCCCACTTTAATTTTCAAAAGATTAAGATGAGAGATAAAAGAAAGAAAAAGGACATCTTCTCTCGTGCCTTCTATATTCTATTTTAAAGATATTTCACTTGATAGCCCAAATTAAACTTTTGACTTTTAAGTTAGGTAACTTATTTAAATGGACAATAATTATCGATTTAAAAGACAACTTTCATAATTACCAATAAGTCATGGTGCAACTTTGGTTAGCTGGTTGGCTTTCTTGCCCCACAACTTGTAAAGACAAATTGAATATCAATTTAGGAAGAGAGTAGGAATTTAAGTCATACACATTCTATAATAAATATATGTGGGATCCTATTATCGGTTGGAGAGTGGAACGTACCTTTATAAGGGTATGAAAATCTCTTCATAACAGACGCGTTTTAAAATCTCAGGAAGAAAAAGTCTAAAGAAGACAATATCTGCTAACAGTGGATTTGAGCAGTTACAAATGATATCAGAATCGGGCAATGTGTCAACGAGGAGACTGAGCTCCGAAGGGGGTGGGATACCAAGTGAAGTGCCAGCAAGGACGTTGGCCAAATGAAGGTGGATTGTAAGATCCCACATCAATTGAAGAAAGCAACGAAACAGTTTTTATAAGGGTGTGGAAACATCTCACTAGCAAACATGTTTTAAAAGTCAAAAAAGACCGGTTAAAACCTAACCCCATAAAAGTCAAAGTAAGAAGGGACGGAGTAAAATTAACGCTAGGATTTGTCAATTATCTCAAGTTGGTATTCAAGCAAAGTCAAAGGAAAGCATAGTTTCGAATAGTAAAACTTCACAAACTCATGCACGCAAACTGAAGCCCAAACAAGGTAATTTTTTAGAATCTCAGGCATTACAAATGTGGTGAAAATTTACATAAATCTCATCATATATAGTGCTGCAATCAACAAACCGTGACACAACAAAACAATTTATAATAGAGAAATTTAGGTAAGGTCATCCTCCTCCAGCTCCTTGGCTTTCAGCTTTTCCTTCACTCTCAACAGCAGAGTGGTCTTCCATGGGTCCTGGTAAACCACATATAAGTAACGAGAGTAATATCATAAAGGTATATAAGTAATAACAACTATCTTCATACTATCTTCATTCATACTATCTTCATTGGTATGATGCTTTTTCTACCAAAGTAAAGCCGTGAAGGCTTATGCTAAAAGTGCAGAAACTTTAGTCTATGCGACACTAAATGAAGTTTTCAGCACGAAGGTCGCTCTGTACTATCGATTTCTATCAACCAAATTGGATACTTCAGAGTTTATAATGCTATGTAACGTCACAAATACAGAAAGACTCACCAGAGGGGTCATGCTATCGAACTCCTTAACCACGTCAGTAAACTTCGTAACATCTTCTTCATCAATTGCACTAGCAATATCCTGACAGATAAATGCAGGATATTATATTCATATTACATATAAAATGTAAAGAAGTATCTAATTGAAATCGTGGTAATCTGAAGACAGCCACACATAACATGCAAGAATGAAATAAAAAAACCATGTGGAAATGTCAAAGTAGCTGAACTTGCAATCAAACTAAATGAAAAGAGATGATAATTATCTGCCTCAATCATGAAATTTACGTAACAGTGCATATCGACGAGAACGGAAGCAGTAAATAAAACGTCAATTGAAGATCTAAACAACTTACAGCTAAAAGTCTACATTCGCGGGTGCCAGAAAAAGTTGGATCTAAATCCTGTAAAACAATATGCAGAACACTTAAATGAGAGTTGCAATAAGGTACATATACACCATGAAGATTGAAGGCTGAGAATTGAACCTGATATTCCTCCAATGCTTTAGTGATGGCTACAATATCACCTTTGCAGAGTTGACATAAGCCAGCATTAAGAAGATGTCCCTTGACTCCATATTTTAGCAAGTTACTTTTGAGTGAATGTCGAGCAATCTCTTCATATATTTTAATTGCCTTTTCGTATCTAAAGAAAATTCACAATTGATTACCAACTACCTTACGACTAAAAGATAGAAGCCACACCATGGTCACAGGCTTCATGTGCACCATTGAAGCTTAGAATTTAAAAATAAATTTCCTTAGCATACAAATCGTTTCTGTTTACATTACTGTTAGATATATCTCCCACTGAAATACAAATATTATTAAGAAAAACATTAAGGATATTGTGTATATAGTTTGTCCTTGTACACGAGTTTAACCACAAGGTATATATTAATAGCCACTTAAATTACTGTCAAAAAACATCAAAATATGATTGAGAACTTAACCAATCCACGACAACTCAGGAGTAATAATTAATAAATAGAAAGTGTACAAAAATAGTACAAGGAGAAATGCTTACTGTTCTAATTGAGCAGCAAACTGTGCCACTTTCTGCTTGCACTGGTTCGCAGATGTTGTTACTTCCTCGTTTTGGAAAAAGTCAGCAGCTTTCTCAAAGTAACCAATAGCAAGTTCAATGTTCTGATCTGATTCATATAGTTCAGCAATTTCCTACATAACTAACGATAATTACAACTTGAACAATCCCTTACAGTCAAAGTAGAGACAGAAGCAAAAGAAAGGGGACCTAGAAAAAGAAAGCCAAATGCATTATTGAGTAATTAGTTTCCTAAACGATTCTGCCAAGCTAAAGAGCTGAGTTTAAGTATCATAAGCATGCACCTTCAAATATCTTGCAGCCATACTGAGCCTTCCAATATCACAAAACAGATTTACTGCCTGCTCCATGCATGAAATGGCCTCTACAATACAACAAAAAAAATTTAGCTTCAACAAATTTCTAGACTTCCAACATAATGGTGAATAACATGGTTACATTATAATAGATGATTTAAATTTTAAACAAGTTAAGCCAAAACAGAAATATATCTGGATTTACATTATTGACAGAGAAAATATTAGAACCTGAGAGCTATTTCTCGAGTCCTGCTAAGTTGGCAACTTATATTAACAGAGAGAACTAATATCAGGTAAAGAAAATTAAAATAAAATAGGACAATTTTCAAAATATTCACTCATGAGCAAGACTATTTGGACAGAGAAAGAAAACTAAAAGAAAAGCCAATTCTAACAAACCATTTAACATGTCGACATAGTGTTACATTAGTTTTTCATTCTCACAAGTTGGTTCTCTATTCATGTTATAAAAAATTGATTTTCCATACAAAGGAGGTCCAATTCCAACGGAACCTGAAATTGGTGTTAAAGAGCATCATAAATCATCCCAATCTCTTTTATTTGAAAAATAAGCAAACAAGTTAAAGAAAGCAGGGAGCATTAGAAAAACATAGAACGTAAAAGGCAAGTGGAGTTGGTCACATAGTTGAATAGCGTACGTGTGTGCAAAAAAATCAAGAGGGGTTTTGGGAAAACTAATCAACCCCCTTCTATGAGTAATTGAGAAGCGATTTTCGTTATTAAGTATTTGAGAAGAGAAAATATTGGAATTCCATTGATAAAGTTGTGAATGTGAATGTTCAGATGAAGAATGACTGGGTAAGATGAGGAATTCTACCAGTGTAATGTCATCTAGTAGAAATATAATGAATCAACAATGTAGGCTTAATAATCCCATGACATAGACTTACCCTTTATAGATGTCTTCTTATAGGCATTGGCAGCATCAGTATAAGCTTGAGCAGCTTCATGCTTACTTTCCACCTATAAAAAAATCGCTTTAAAAAATACGATGGAGAAGGTAAGATATGAGGAATAGGCATTATCACACACTTGAAGCATTTACCTTCAGATAGCAACTTGCTAATTTTATGTATGTTGACCCAGCTTTATCCCCTAAAACACCGCATGCATAGAGATTAAAGCCACATAACAGGTATCATAGTGAGAAAAGGTAAGGTAATTGTGAATGACAACAAAATCATTAGACTACAAAATTAGGAGACCATGACTGTTTTGAGATTCTTTCTAATGCACAGGGCAAAGGGATTAATGCCGCTAAGATAGAATTAGAAGGAATCAAAGAGAGAGGAATTCAAATATATACTAAAATGAGTAGTGCTGATCAACTAGTTCAAAAAATCTTTGATGGTTCAGCAGGCTTCTACGTAGGGAACCAAAGAAATTCATGCCTAGTTTTGACAGTATTGTATAAAAGCAAATCTGAAGAGATCCCAGGGATTACGAATATATATATCCTCTAATGGGTCGACAGGCAAATCCCTTTAAATATTAAGAAAAATCCAAAAACAGAATTCAGAATATCGAATTCGTCAATGTCAATATCTCATCATCCATATGGAGACTTGAACTATCATATGAAGAACAATTTCACTTCATACTTATTCATCCATTTGGATGATATATCTAGCAACCAAACCATTTAATTTTAACTATGTCCTTCGCTCATTGGATGGCTAAACCATTAATGAACTTCTGCTTATAGTTTTCAGTTTTTGCAACTCGTTCCCAAACAATACTCTCCAAATTCGATATTGAGATAGCTAACACATCCAAATCTTTTTATACAGTGTCCGTCCATCATTCCTAGACAACAGTTCATATTTTATCACGGGAAAGGCAGTTGCATCCATAAACCGACTATAAATAAATGCATTTATTGCCAAAAAAAGTCTCTTATTTATTCTTCAGATCATTAATCTTAACCCTCCTAGTTCAAAGCAGGTGCATACCTTGCAAGCAGAATCATCAAATAAATTCAAATTTCAGAATAAGAAATATTGTAGGTCAAATTCCAACAAAAGAATCAGTATGCAGCTCTTAAATTCCTTTTTAATTCAAGCAACAGACAATAAAGTTGAGTCCAAGTAGATGCATTGGGGCATGAAAATTTGAATCAGTCGCATCGCACAAAGATCTAGAGGACTCAAAAAAAAAAAAAGTACTGGCAGAGAATGATTTGGCGAATTACATGATTTAGCAAGCTTGTAAGAGTTAGCAGCCTTATCGAAGAGATCAGCGGCATCTTCGTACTTGGAACCGAATAATCCCCAACCATTAAGCTTCTTCTCCGCTTTCTTCTCGAATTCCTCTCCCTTGGCAAGCTGATCGGCCATCTTTAAACAGTATCCTCGAGTTTGCTTCGAGCTTGAGAAATTAAACGAGGCGTGTAAACAGGGAGAGAAATTAAGGGGAAACTAGTACGGTCAACTATGGGCTTTGTTGGTCCAAGGAAGGTTAAAGACTTTTCTTTGAGAATAACCTTTGTCCCGTCGACCCCGCCTAAGCTTGTGCGCGCCGTCAGAAACCCGCGGGTTGAAATGCCGAAACTAGCGGCCATCTGGGTTTACGATTAGTCGGCCTCCGAACACGACATGTCGGTAAATAAGCATTGGAATGATACAGAAACGGCGTCGTTTAAATGGATGGATTTTTTCTCCTTTTAATAATCTAAACATAATTTGAAATATTGAGTGAAATTTCTGGATATATCCAAGTGATGAACTTGAAACCAGAAAGAACCACTAATTCGAAGGCGGCAACGGGGCTGCTTGCACAAGCTAAAGCTCTACTAGAACACAATTATGAGTTTATCCATCAATTTTGTGGTCGCCCAACCCGTTCAATCCATTGTCTTTCCTTCACGAACGCCCAATGGCCAGGCTAGTCTCTCATTCCCTCAAGCAATTTCGCTTCTTCTTCTTCTTTTTCTTCCAGGATTGAGATTTATTTTGGTAATGGCTGAAAATCTTGGCAGATAAGGAATTCATCTTTAACAACAACGCATTCTGCTACCCAAAAAGCTATTACAACCTCCGGTATCAAAATTCCCAATTCGGTTTCAGTTGATAAAAGTAATTCCCGTCTTGAAATTCAGCCGCTTGTTGATCTTCTGCGTGGTTGTGTCGATTCAAGGTTTCTGAAACAAGCAAAGACTGTACATGGGTTTTTGTTAAAATCAAAATTTTCAAACCACGATTCTCTGGTTTTGCTTAATCATGTTGCTGACGCTTATTCGAAGTGCTCCGATATCGATGCTGCCTGTCGCCTGTTTGATAAAATGTCCCAGAGAAACATATTTTCGTGGACTGTCATAATTGCTGGATTGGCTAAGAATGGTTTGTTCCACGATGGGTTTGAGTTCTTCTGTGAAATGCAGAGTCAGGATATTTTCCCTGATCAGTTTGCTTATTCTGGTGTCTTACAGATATGTATTGGCCTGGAGTCCATTGAATTGGGCAAAATGGTTCATGCCCAGATTGTTATTAGAGGCTTTGCATCTCATACTTTTGTGTCTACTGCTCTTCTTAATATGTATGCGAAGTTACAAAAGATTGATGATTCATACGAGGTGTTTAACACCATGACTGAAGTCAATGTAGTCTCATGGAATGCCATGATCTCAGGGTTCACATCAAATGGTCTTTACTCAGATGCTTTTGATCATTTTCTCAGAATGAAAGGAGAAGGAGTAACACCCGATGCTCAAACATTTATCAGCATTGCGAAAGCTATCGTTATGTTACAAGATGTGAACAAGGCAAAAGAAATTAGCCGTTATGCTTCTGAGTTGGGTATGGACTCTAATACTCTTGTGGGTACTGCCCTTATTGATATGCATTCTAAATGTGGATCTTTGCAAGAGGCAAGATCTATCTTTGACTCACATTTCACAAATTGTCGGGTTAATGGACCGTGGAATGCTATGATTTCAGGGTATTTACAGAGTGAATGTAATGAAAAAGCCTTGGAATTGTTTGCCAAAATGTGTCTAAACAACATACATTTGGATCGTTACACTTACTGTAGTGTATTTAATGCTATAGCTGCTTTGAAGTGTTTGTCGTTGGGAAAGAAGGTTCATGCCAGGGCTATAAAATCAGGATTGGAAGTGAATAATATAAGTATCTCCAATGCAGTGGCTAATGCTTATGCTAAATGTGGATCGCTGGAGGATTTAAGGAAGGTCTTTTACAGTATGGAAGAAAGAGATTTAGTATCTTGGACCACCCTAGTGACTGCTTATTCTCAATGTTCTGAATGGGACAAAGCAATAGAGATCTTCTCAAATATGAGAGAAGAAGGTTTTGCACCCAATCAATTTGCCTTTTCTAGCGTGCTCGTTTCATGTGCTAGCCTTTGCTTACTTGAGTACGGTCAGCAAGTCCACGGGTTCATTTGCAAGGTTGGCTTGGATATGGACAAATGCATACAAAGTGCCCTGATTGACGTGTATGCCAAATGTGGCAGTCTGGCTGAGGCGAAGAAGGTTTTTGATAAAATCTCTGATGCTGATACAGTTTCATGGACTGCTATAATAGCAGGTCATGCTCAACACGGTATGGTCGATGACGCCCTTCAACTCTTTAGGAGGATGGAGCAGTTAGGTGTGGAGCCCAATGCTGTTACTTTTTTGTGTGTTCTATTTGCTTGTAGCCATGGAGGTCTGGTAGAGGAAGGCCTACAGTACTTCAAGCTAATGAAGGAAACCTATGGCTTGGTCCCTGGGATGGAGCATTATTCCTGTATTGTCGATCTCTTAAGTCGTGTGGGACGTTTAGACAATGCAATGGAATTTATAAGTAAGATGCCCATAGAGCCCAATGAAATGGTTTGGCAGACCTTGTTGGGGGCATGCAGGGTCCACGGTAATGTTGAATTGGGAGAGCTTGCTGCTCGGAAGATACGTTCTTTCAAAGCCGAAAACTCCGCCACCTATGTTCTTTTATCCAACACCTATATCGAATCAGGGAGTTACAAAGACGGACTTAGTTTGCGGCATGTGATGAAAGAGCAGGGCGTAAAAAAGGAACCAGGGTGTAGTTGGATCTCTGTGAATGGTACATTACATAAATTTTATGCAGGTGATCAACAACATCCAGAAAAAGATAAAATTTATGCAAAGCTAGAAGAGTTGAGGTTGAAGGCCAATTCTTCGGATGATGTACCAGATTTGAGTTACGAGCTGTAAGACGTGGACCTCGGTTAAGTTATACGGGTACAGATGGAAGCCCCGGTCCCCTCGACCAAATCTCTATGGAGAAAAATAAACGCATCAGCCTAAGATATCAAATTAAACAGTGAAGGAAAATGAGTGCTTAAGAACCAAATTTGGGGCTAAAGTATATGGGACTTACAGATATGATTGTCTGCATTATTCATCTCCTGCAGGTTCTGAAATATGTGTGATGATGTACTGCATTAGATAAGGAAGAATAAGGATTCGGATTAGGGGAATGACGAAAAGCGCCACAGACCATGCTTGGTTCTATGAAGATCTTTTACTTTTTGACAATATGATTGCTTTATTGGGTGAAGGCTTCAGAAGTTTGACCTCTTCTATAGTAATGCATTGTTATGGTGTTCTAATATGGAATCATAGAGCCTTTCTGCTTATGATCTTACTGGGGTCTACCGAACGCGTCGTACTCGAAACTAGCAAAATTTATTATTACATTACACGAATAAGTTTGGGGAGAAATTTCTCCCTCTGATTTATTTTTGTTTTAACTCTCTAAATTTGTCTTTTATCCTTCCTTTTTTTCCTTGGAAACGTGGCCTAGTTGTTCTATTTATCATGCCAAGAATCTGTTTACTATTTCTCCCGTGAATTAGCTGAAATGAGTTCACTGTTCTATATTACTATGATTATTGCCTTTTTCCTTTTACCATAAACAGAATTCGATTGTTTTTTAATTATTGCTTTCAGCTGCAGTGAAGTGATG
Source organism: Cucurbita ficifolia (assembly GCA_033971965.1). NCBI lineage: Eukaryota > Viridiplantae > Streptophyta > Magnoliopsida > Cucurbitales > Cucurbitaceae > Cucurbita > Cucurbita ficifolia. The sequence continues at coordinate 761,047 of CM066976.1, forward strand.
ACTGAACTAAAATATTTTCGACATGATCTCTCATAACTAACCATTATGCTTTGAAATGAAACCACTTTATGAGATGCTCCTTCCCTCAGGCATATAAGTAAAAAAAAACAGGCAAAAACAGTGTCTGTTCTTAGATAATGCATTTAGTGAGTTAATGTGTGGCTTTGAGAGACTATCCAAAAAACAAAGGCTGTTATATGAAATGTGTTGTGGGTATGGCTCTGTTAGCTTGTTGTGCCATTATATGTGGTCCTTTGCTGGATTTATATGCAGGCAGGTTCCTCAACATGTGAAGAAGAAGAAGATGGGACAAGCGACTTCCAGTGCGCATGTATATATATATATATGTACTGAAAATGTATGCATCTCCAAGCCTACAAACCGCCCCCGTGACCTGAAATGTTGAAATCTTTCTGTCAACATCAGTGGAGGATAACAACAATAAGGTACGTCTCCTAACTCAATGCTATGCATTTTGTTGCTACTTATACAGAGTTATTTGCTGCTTGGGCCACCCTAATTCCTGTTTCCATCTAAATAGATACATTTATTTATACATTTAGGAAGAAAAAGAAAGAAAAAAAGATGCTGGGTTTGAACATACAAGACAAAACTTATATAGCTGTCATAAGTTCATGACGATAGCAGAGTAGCTGCTACAATTCTAAGACTGACGGCTCTTTGAGAGCGACCCTTTTCAAATCTCTCCTGATATTTAATGAGCCCTCTGGGTTTAGAATAAGGTCATGAAGTGTTCATTATGTATACCATATGATGTTCTTAGCATACTGTGTGACCCAACCAAACTGCTGCTTGTCTTTGTTGTTTATATTATCCTTGTAGAGATTCTTACCAACCAAAGTGAACAAGAGAGGCACTTATCACTAACTTTATACTTTTATTAACTTTTGTTTCCATTGTACATTTGCATGTGAATGTACTTTCCCGAAGAGCAACTCACGTGAGCTTTTGTAGCAAGTCACAAGAATCCTATAACTTTGTTCCACAAAAACGGATAACTTTATAATTTTATATACACACACACATAGAAATTTGAAATTTTGAAATTTTGAAAATAGAATCGGATATGGTTAAGCTATATATCATCAACATCGAGGAATTTATTCAGTGCGTTCGTAGTATTCAGAAAAAATTACAGATTAACTTTAATGTATCTTCATGTGAGATCCCACATTGGTTGGAGAAGAGAACGAATCATTTCTTATAAGGATGTGGAAACCTCTCTCTAACTGACGTGTTTTAAAATCGTGAGGCTGACGGTGATACGTAACGGGCCAAAACGGATAATATTTGCTAGCGGTGGAGTTGAGCTGTTACAGTTTCACTCTCAATTACGTCACCGACCGTCAAATACAATGTGTTCCCTTCCACGAGGGTCTCTCCCACTTTATTGCAACTGAGGAACATAGAATGTGGGGTGGAAGAAAAGGTAAATCTAAATAATTTAATGCCTGATTAAGCACGTATTTTGATAATGTAAACTGATTAGATTTAGAATGAGAGATTAACATCGAAAGTTGAGTTGTAAAGTTGTAAAGTGTTGTATTGTTGACCTTTTCTTTGAAAGCTTTTTAAGGTTTATGTCAAGATTATAATTAAAGGGTATCTTTTGTTTCTTTCAATCTTATATTGTGACAAATTTAGTGTCATTTTACAGTATGAACGTCCTTGAATCCAGCCACCCAGTAAAGCAAAGCTGATGATGATCAAAACGGGAGTGTCTGGGGGCGTGCATTATTGAGGGGGGCGAGGGGGATCGTGTCTGGGTCGACGACTGTAGAACAAAGCAGGCATGTGAAAAATCAAATCAAAGGAAAAACAAAAGAGCAGTTTTTAAAATTATAATTCCAAGCTGGGTTTGTTTTGTTCTTGAAGAAACAGTCATGATAATAGGCGTTAGTGTTATTATCGAAACAAGTGCAGACAAAGAGCTTATCTGTGTTCATTTTGTTGCCTTCCTCTTTTTCCATAATTCATCATATATATATCGATAAGTATCCCGTCACGCTCAATCCAATCAATATCGTGGTTAAAATTGATTGAGAGAACCTGATATGAACATCGAAACCCTCGTTTTTACGTCGTTAAATGATATATTATTTTACTTTATGGGTCGAGTCGAATTGTACTACAAATTTTTTAGAAGTACAAGAGGTTGGTGTGTCGTGTGTATTGTTTTGTTGTAATGATTAAAGGGCACACATGTGAATAGAAAGTGGGTACCTCCGGTGTATTTGTAACAGCTTAAGCCCACTGCTAACAGATATTATCTTCCTTAAAACTTTCTCTTTCAAATTTTCTCTCAAGGTTTTTTAAATGCATCTGCTAGGGTTGTAACAGCCTAAGCCCACCGCTAATAGATATTGTGAGCTTTCCCTTACAGACTTCCGTTCAAGGTTTTTAAAACGCGTCTGTTAGGGTTGTAACAGCCTAAGCCCCCATTTGCAGATATTATCCTCGTTAAACTTTCTCTATCGGGCTTCCCCTCAAAGTTTTTAAAACGAGTCGTTAGGGTTGTAACAGCCTAAGCCTCCTTTTTAGGCATCCACTCAAGTTGGTTCCCCTCTCTACTGTGCGATCTTACATTATTGTTTCCTTTTCTATTTTCCCTCAAGGTTTTTAAAATGCATCTGCTACAGCCTAAGCCCACCGCTAATAGATATTGTGAGCTTTCCCTTACAGACTTCCCTTCAAGGTTTTTAAAACGCGTCTGTTAGGATTGTAACAGCCTAAGCCCCCATTTGCAGATATTATCCTCGTTAAACTTTCACTATCGGGCTTCCCCTCAAGGTTTTTAAAACGAGTCGTTAGAGTTGTAACAGTCCAAGCCTCCTTTTTAGGCATCCACTCAAGTTCATTCCCCTCTCTAGCTGTGGGATCTCACATTATTGTTTCCTTTTCTTCTTCTTTCTAAGTTCCGAAACGCAGATTACTTTAGGTCCAAACGAACATATGGATGATGAGATTAATGATATCAATTTGGAAGAAGATCGAAGAAGAAGGGTATGAAGATCGTAAGAACTTGGAATAACAAGAACTATGAACGTAGGAAAAATCGCAGAAGGGAGGAGCACGTGTAGAGAGAGGAAGAAGAAATATGAAGAGAATTCAAAATGAAAACTCCCCCGTGAGGAGTGTTTGGAGGCATTCAAAACCCACAACTAAACATCCTTTTGGTTGCTTCTTTCGATGCCCATTTTTTTCACTCCCATCACGAGCCCTTTTTCATTTCTGCCCCCACAACTTTTATATACTCATTTTTAACATTATTGCTGGAATAATAGGAAGCTTATACGTATAATTCAAATCATCTCTTATATATATATATATATGGTTGTAGAGGAAGCTAGCCAACACAAGTTCGTATAGATTTGAGGCCTCACCATGCCCTTATAAAAACACACACAAGAAAAAGAAACATATAACACACAAACAAAAAGCTACAATCCATCCATGGTTTCTAGAGAGCACAACAACGCATCTCTTCATCACAACCTCCAATTACTTCGCTCTATTACCAACTCTCATGCTGTAATTTCCCTCTCTTCTCTCTCCATTTTGTTCTTCGTGTTCTTCGCGTTCTTCGTGTTCTTCGATTCGATTCTCAATTCATTCATAAAAAGTTACGATTTTTGTGTGTGTAGCAGCTCAACAAGGCCTCGATTATAGTGGATGCATCAAAATACATCGAGGAGCTTAAACAAAAAGTAGAAAGATTGAATCAAGACATCTCAACCGTTCAAACTTCAATCCATCCCATGGTATTTTCTTCGATCTCTAAATTATTCAAGAACAAACAAAAAAAAAAAAAAAAAAAAACTTACCCATTTGTTCATTATAGCAGGTGACAGTGGAAAGCCTAGCAAAGGGGTTTTCCATTAATGTATTTTCAGAAAAGAGCTGCCAAGGCCTGCTCGTGTCGATATTAGAAGCCTTTGAGGAGCTGGGGCTCAATGTTCTTGAAGCTAGGGTTTCTTGTACAGACAGTTTCCAATTACAAGCTATTGCAGAAGTAAGATACACCAAGCATCCATCTTTCTATAATTATGCATATAAATCATCATCATTCTAAAAACATATATTTATTATTATTATTATTCCAACGTCGAGAAAGTCAAATCAATCATTCATTTTAACAAGAATATTTACCTAAAGTAATGGAATTTTCCATCTAATCATACACTTCAATGTCGGGGTTTTTTTTTTTTTTTTAATATATGATATTAAATTTAATGTGTGGATTAAAATGGGTGTTTGTAATTTTATAGATTGAGGAACAAGGAGAAGAAGCCATTGATGCTCAAGCTGTGAAAGAAGCAGTAGTTCAAGCTATAAAGATCTGGAGCCAAAGCGGTGAACAAGATTAAAAATTAAAAACATCCTTAATTTCTCCAATTTGTTCCAATTGCGGCTGTTTTTTTTTTGGTTTTGTTCTTACCTGTCTGTGATTGTAATGCAGTAAAAAGTAATCAATGGAACAACCGATTGCTTAATCTTGTTCAAAGTAAGAACAGTAAAATATTGATATCAACATGGTAACTCCCACTATAAGATTCATGCGCATGGGTTGTTGAAAATCATGAAAGGTGTCATTTTTGGAGATGAAGTACGAAAAGGAACCGTTTTTGTTATGCTTTTTCGTTTTGGGTTTGTAAAGGTGGGAGATTTTTCATCATTAAAGGGTACGTAGAAAGGAAGAAATAAAGGTTTTGAATGATGAAGAAATGGGGGAGTTTCCAAGAATTGTGGGTATAATTTTACTGTTCATGTTTTTTTTACTTTGCTGATGGATGTTGGTGGAAGCAGAAGAAGAGACTGGTTTTTCATTACCATGCTTTCTGAACATCAAAAAGCATTTCACGTGAAATGAGTATGCATTCACGACAAATTTTCATTTTGGCTACCATTTTCTGACATCTTCTCCTATCTCTCTCATATCATATCCCAACAACAAACGTCTTCGAGTTCACGTTAGCTAGTTAAGAAGATGATCCTAGGTATATAAGTAAGGAATGAGGGAAAGCCCGAGAGGGAAAGGACGAAGAAGACAATATCTGATAGCGATGGATTTAGACGGTTACAACTGGTATCAGAGTCCGACACTAGGCGGTGTGCTGGACTGTTATACATAGTATTAGAGTCAAGCATCGTGCGGTGTGCCAACGAGGATTGGATTGTGAGATCCAACATCGGTTGGAGAGGGGAACCAACATTCCAGTGTGAAAACCTCTCCCTAATCGGTGTGTCAAACTGTTACAACTGGTAGAGTTAGACACCATGCGGTGTGTCAGTGAGTATTGGATTGTGAGATCCCACATCGGTTGGAGAAGGGAACCCACGTTCCTTGTAAGAGTGTGGAAACCTCTCCCTAGTCGATGTACCAAACTGTTAGAAATGATATACGGTGCAGTGTGCCAAAGAGGATTGAAACAAAGAGGATTGAACTGTGAGATGGAGATCTCACATCGGTTGAAAAAAGAATCCACATTGTTTATAAGAGTATGAAAATCTATTTCTATCAAATGCATTTTATAATTCTGAGAGAATCCCAAAGTGGACAATATTATATTTTATAACTCTGAGAGAATCCCAAAGTGGACAATATTATATTATTGGTGGTGGTTAAAAAAACATGGAATTTTGATCCATATATATATAGAGAGAATTTCTCTCACGTTTATGGACTTAAGGTTTAATTTGTTTTATGATATTAATAAATCAGTAACCAAGATTAATGGATGAATGAGATTATAAGTAACCCTCGTGAATGCCGTAAAGTATTGCCGGTTATTCCATCGTTAATATATAACTATTTGATAATTAAAAAGAATTAATACGAGTAATTATTTAAGTATGGAAATTATATACAACATATGCATATGAGAGTGAGTTCATCTCCCGGAAACATGGAAATTGTTTTACTTTATACTATATATAAATTAATAGAATTTTATATGGGTAAGGAATCCCATATTGAAAAGGACAGTGGAACATAATTAAATTATTAAGCTTCTGAACAAACCCTATTAAGCCTATAAGAATGAGATTAGGGACGGTAAAGGATTTCGTGGTCGGTGCAAAATCTTGAACATTGTGTTCATCAATAATAATAACATAATTAAATCTTATATTGAGTTAGTATTTAATTTATTTGAATCTTATACTAGGTTAGTATTTGATTGACCTAATATTCAAAGGACAAATCACTAAAATTACTTATATGGTCTAGTAATCAATGTATTATTAAATGATTATAAAAATTAAAAAGTAGGTTATGAGAATGATCCACACATGTGACTTTTTAATTCATTATACAAAAATAAATTATATTTTTTGCAATTGTCACCACACCAAGGACAGCTGTGCAAAAGCGCGTCCAACTATATTAGAATATTTGGGTTTTATTTATTTTTAAATATTATTATTATTAATTAGAAAATGAGATTTAGAATTTATAAAAATATGAAATGAAAAAAAGAAAAAAAAAACCCTAAAAATTTGGATCGAGAAAAAGAACCATTGAATTCAAGCAGAATTGGGTCTGTTTTTCTTGGCGTCCATTAATGAAGCTCTTGTAACCTGGACAGAAAGATGGGGATTCTTGAGGGCGAAGGCCTCAAATCCAGAGGAAAACACGATTTCCTCCATGTTTCTAACAATGAAATCCAAGGCGCTTTCCTTCAACGCTCTGCACGAGCAAACTTCTGCAATTTCCAACACATCCAGAGCGTTGCTGCAGTTCATCGATCTCAACATGTACCGCTCGCAAAACTTCTGCAAATACGGAATGTCGTATTTATCGGCCGCTAGAGCCAATGAATACACGTGTTTCTCCAGTTTTTCTTCCGCCAAATCGCCACCGTAGAGGAACTCGAGGAGCGATTCCACCTCCTCGTGGCTTAACTCCGGCAGCGTGATGGCTTCCATTGGAGCCGCCTTGCAGCCGTCCGATTCAAACAGGTTTTTGAAGATTTCTGATCTTGTCGCCTGTAATTGTAGCGATTTCTTAGCGATTATTAAGGATTTGGATTGGATTGATGGATAAGAGGATTCACTTACCAGTAGGGCTCTGTGAGCGGAAACGGAAGGGGACGCGGCGAAGCCAGGTTTGAGTTCAATATCGGTGTGAATCCGGTGGCGGAAAGCAGCCGAAAACTCGGCGAGGTAAACAATTTTTTCTTCTAATTCTTCTTCTCTGTTTTTCAAATCTATTATCCATTTTGAAGCATTCATGAGTGTCTGCAGAAGAAGATCAAACAAACGTAAATGAAAACCATTATTATTAATTTTTGAATTCCAATTATTTTATTTTTTAAATTCGTGAGATATTTAATATTTTAAAATTTTAATTTCTCTATTAAAATGAAACAACATCGGCCCATTTAACAAAAACTGGGCCTTAAAGAAAAGCCCATTATCTCATACTTGTGATGAACTCAATTAAATTATACAACTTTCTTGATCGACGTTTTACATTCCTGAGAAATTGAGAAAGAACTTGAGAAGGAAAGAACTTGCCTTGCAGGAGGATCCAACATTAATAGTAGCTTTATTCGCCGGTTTATCAGTTTGAAGCTTGTTTATGAGATTGATCAGACACTTAGCTCCGTCGTAGCACGACCCACAAATGGTGTTCCGCGGCGGCCGCAATATCACCGGCAAGGAGGAGCAGATTGAGCAGTCCATATTCCCTCTTTCTCCTTCTTCTACAGAGAATTTCCAAATCAGCAGCAACCGGATGAGGGTTGAATTTGAAACCCAATGTCTTGGGTTTAAAGAAACAGGAATAAGGTGGTTGTCTATCTCTCCTTTTTTATTTATTTATTTATTTTATTTTATTTAGTTGGTGCTCTCAACTTAAAGGCATAAAAATAAATAAATTGTTGAACAAATGGAAATTGAGTTTGTTAAATAATTATTGAATAATGTTTGTTGGTTTATCCTGTAATTATAAAGAAGAATCTAATTTAATGATTGCCTTAATTGGGTTCCATATGTTCTTTATAATTTTAATTGTGAGGTGAAATGACCATCCTGCCCTTCAAACTGTTGGGTGATTGAGTGCGCTTTAAAGAAGCGGAATAAACAAAAGGGTTGGAAATGGAAAAGGACTTTCCAACCTCACCACAGCCAATACCTTTGAGGCAAACACGTCTTTTCCCCTTTCTTTTTTAAATTTTATTTTCTTAACTATTTTTATATTATTTATGGTTTAAAGAATAATAAAATCTAAAAATGATATATGAAAATAAATAATGGAAGTAACTTTCTTTTTTAATTAAAGCAATAAGGGATTAAAAAAATACATAATTAGTTATGTGATTTTAATTTATGGATATGATTATTATTATTATTATTATATGAGTCAGAATTCTAACAATAAATTTTAATACCTTTCAGATTTTAATTCAAATGGCTACGGATTTGGTGTTAAAATATTGCGATTAAAATATTTTTGTTAAATAAATGCTACTTAGTAAGAGTAGCAAGATACAGAGTCGCCGCAGAGCTTAAAACTCTGTAATCAACGTTAATTAATTTACACTAAATGATTCATCCCCTGGAAATCCAGTATCCACTTCATTGTCCTCCCGGTACGACGGCGGACGTGGGAGCTTCAGATCGGACGACGGCGGATTTGTTCTCGTAGTAGTGGTAGACGGCGGCGCCGGATAGAACCGCCAACGTCAGTGCCTGAGCATGCATCCTATAAAACAAACATTCCGATTAAACGTTTTTTCTTTTTAAAGAAATGAGAGATTTGGAGGGGATGTTACCTAGCGTGGATAAGTCGGAGGCTTGGCTTGAGGGGAGTTGTTGATCGGGTATAGGCGAGCGATGCTCCGATCCCAGATGCCCACAGTGTTCCTGTAAGAAAAAACAGAGAGAGATTGAATGAAAAGGAGTATTTTGGCATCCAGAATAAGCTTAAAGATGGTATTGAAGAGTTACCAATGCTGGTGAGTTTGTGTTCAGAAACCCAGGCTTGAATAGATTCCATTGTTGTTGTTTTTATTGTCTTTGTCACTGGAGGAACTCAGTTGTGTGTGCAGGTTGCAGTGAGCTAAGAAGCACTGAAGCAGGAAGAGAAGAACATTATATTATATATATAAATAAAGAGAGAGAGAGAGATTGAGGGGTGCGGCCACAGCCCCTTGGTTTGACAGAGATTCCTCTGTTTTTCTTGGAAACAAGAGGCTTTACCGCTCTCATATCTCAGTCTCAGCCCTTGGATGCTCCTCCAAACCATGGTTTCTGCCAATCCAGGGTACCTTTTCTACATTTTCTTCTTCTTTTTTAAATAAATAAATATTTTTTAATCTCATCATCCGATAAATGTGTTGGATGAAAGTGTCCCACATCCGTTAATTTAGGAAATGATCAGGTTTATAATTAAGGAATACTATCTCATTGAGATGAGATTTTTGGGGAAACCCAAAGCAAAGTCATGAGAGTTTATACTTAGTGGACAATATCGTAATATTGTGATATCGTAATATTGTGGGGTGTAATGCAAGGCTACAATAATTATAAAAAAAAAAAATTTAATTTTTTATTCTCCATTAATTTTAGATTAAAGTGATCAGTAATTTGTTTAGAATATAATTTAAATTATTTTAAAAAAATTCATTAATATTCTATATTTGTTTATAAATTAAAAAAACATTTATAGTTATATCATATTTAAAAAATACTCATAAATTGGGAGGGGTAATGCCAACCTTTTTAACTTTTATAAAAATAAAATATTTAAAAATTATTCTCTAGAAATCTATATCTATGTCTCATAGATCATCTCCCATCTTAGTTTTAAGGGTATTAATGGTGATTATTATTTTTTAATTTGTTAGTTAATAGATATCAATTTAGATTCCAAAGTTTATGAGTATTTTTTAACGTTAATGGTTTTGTCCATATACTGATTTTAAGAGTATTTCTGAACTTTTAAAAAAATTTAAAGGTATTTTTTGAAGTTTAAAAAATATTTTAAGGTATTATCAAACTTTTGAAATTTTGTTTAAAAATAAAATATTAACTATTTCTATTTAAAATTAAATGCTAAGAGAATTTTTAAAGTTTAAAAGGTTTTTTTTTAAAGGTAGAAATGAATTATTAAATTTTTTGAAATTCATACAAAGTTAATAGTGAGGCCCAGGCTTTGGACAAAATGGTTAAGCCCAAAACGTACATTAAGGCCCATAATATTGGCCCATCGGATGCCGAACATAAGATTCCCCACAGGCCAGAAGGCATAAGCGCCAAGTTCATTTCGCGCCCGACTGCACTCACCCTCGCAATTCTTCTCGTCGAACTTTCAATTTCAGTAGCATTTTCCCGCCACTGTCACTTCGATCTTTTTCCGCTCAAGTTCTTCAGCGCATCTTCTTCACCATGAAGATTATTGAACACTTCCTTCTCCCCCTGTGAGATGTGAAGAACTAGAGATGGAATTCCAGAAACAAAATCTCAGTGCTCGAAAACCCTTCTCGGATTGTACCAATACCATCGTCTCCTCGCAATCGTCGGCTTCCAATTTCTCCGCTCCAATCAAACCGCGCAAGCGTGTAATTAAGTCTGCGGTTAAAGATGTTGTCAACATTCAGAAGAAAGGCGAGCCAAGTTTTGCGTCTGAATCTACATCCCTTAATTTGCGAGTTTCAAACCCTAGTTCTGATTTTCTTCCTACAGAACCTAGCTCTGATTTTAATCCTGCAGAAACAAACCCTACTTCTGATTCTCTTCCTCCAGAACCTAGTTCTCGCCGTCTTCCTACGGAAGCCTCCACTCCTTCGCGGCGTACTGATTTGTCGTCTAGTTCAGGTAATGATTGTAATTTCTGGTATTCGTTGCTATCGTTGTTTGGTCCTTGATTCTTTTGGTCGGTTTAGTTTCAGCAACTGTTATTCCCTATTTCTCAAAATAGTTCAGTTTACTTGAAATACTACGTTGGAATTTAAGGATTACAAGCTATTTTGGGATTGTTAAAAACATTATGTAGAGGAGATTTGTTGTTTTACTGTTATGCTCGTGTGCGGTGTTGAAATTTCTGCTTGTGAAAGAGTATTCTTCTGATACGTATGGTTATATGTACTAGGAAATTCAATATTGGGATTTTTATCTTCAATTTTTCCATGGCTTGAATTATTGAGTATTATATTACGCTTTGACGTCAGGAACTGATCGCGTTCCGGATCCCCGGTCCTTCTACAGTCGAAGGCGCCCTACGAATAAAAGGAAGAGCGTTGAGATAGCAGTTCCGCCATTTATTTTCTCTACCGCATCGAAAATCCAAACTGGGTATGAAGCTCTTTGCACTTTTCCCCATATTTGAGACAAAATCTCCTCGCGCATTTAAGTCTCTGATGCGCTTAATGGATTCAACCAGAGGGATTTAATTGTGGGTTCACAATGCCTAATGATAGTGTTAGATGCTATTGGGAATCCGATGGTTGTTTAGTTTCATAGGAGAAAGTTGCCTGTTCTCTGCAATAATTATCAACCTGGGCGGCCCCTGCCCTACTTTTTGGAAAAATTAAACGGTTCTCTGGTCCTGGTTTTGGAATTTTTTTACTGTTCTAACAATTACTGGTCTGGGCTAATCTTGTATTACTCTTGCTTTATCTACAATGAGGAAAAATTGCAGCCACCTAAAACCGTGTTTGTCAACTTTTTTTCTATTTCATTTTTTGTGATAGATTTGTTGAGCCACAATTGTTTGACTGCCTTAGGTATGAAGGTTTAGTCTGTTGATGCTTTCATCTTTGTGACTGAATGCTTGTTTGGCTTCCAAATAGCAGTCAATTTTTGTTACTATTTTATAATTTGATTTGATGGAAAAGTAAACTTAAGATAGTGGGCACGAATGTTGACAGTACTACTACTACATTATTTTTCTTCTAAACATACGGATTAATGGATACAAGAAATATGTCTCTTAATATGAGATATGGTTGGAGAGAGGAATGAAGTATTTCTTATAAGTGTGTGAAAACTTCTTCCTAGTGGACGCGTTTTAAAACCCGGAGGGAAAGCCTAAAAGGAAAAACCCAAAGAGGATAATATCTACTAGCAGTGGGTTTGGGCCCTTACATACAAAGAGGGGGTGTTACACCTAATTTCTCATTTACTCTTTATTACTCATTTGTTTGTTAATTGTTCCCTTGCTGTTACACCTAATTTCTCATTTACTCTTTATTACTCATTTGTTTGTTAATTGTTCCCTTGCTTTTATGCAGGGGTGAAAGAAGAGATGGATACAGTAGCACATCCAAAGCAAGAACCGTTCCTTATAACAAGGTCCGTCTGAAAATAATAGTACTGGCCATTTTCTTTTATCTGTCAATCTAAAATTATGGTACACTTTTATCCTTATCTTTGCTCCTTGCTTGTTTAGGCTTTAATTTGATGCTTATTCTTTATGGTAGCAAAATAGGAGTTCTGACCTTTCTCTAAAAAATGTGATGTTATCTGTACTTATCTGTACCACAATTAATGAACGTTAGGTTAACCATAGTCATGGCTTAGGCAATATTTCACCAACTTCTATTTATCTATATCTACGGGATATTTAACTAGCTAGATAGAGGCTGACTTTTTTTTTCTTCTACTTCTTAAAGAATAGTAAATACTTGTTATGAAACAAGAGTCCGTTTCATTTGCTTAACTGTCAAGATCACCCCGCATCTCCTTCTCCTTCACTTTGGCCAATATGAGTTTACCCATGGTATGGCAATTGACTAATTGTTCAGTGAAAAGTTTGGCCAATAAGCGTTTGTTAGCAGTCGGCTACTGGAAGTTTCAAATTATGGCCTCAACAAAATGATCTAATGATGAGTAGCTATTATTTTTTGGCAGAGGCAGCGAGCCACAATGTATGGGGAAGATGAGTCCAATGTTGAGCTTCCACGGGAATTTGTTGAACAGAAGAAGGCATATTTTTCAGAAGTAGATGCGTTTGAACTACCAGTGGAGGAGGCTAAATCATCCGACTCGGAGTAGACGACGAATTTTTGTAGTTACAACCATTCAAGTTAGTAGTCTGTATTGGCAAAGTTCTTGTTCATTACTCATAGAAACGGCTTGCTCTGTTCTGTCATTCATTTAATATACAGTGTAACTTTGGAAGCATGGAACTAACGCCATAAAGTTTGATCGATAGTTTTGTCAAGTCTAAAAATTAACTAATAATAGCATTTAAGGGCTACACAAAAATTAAACTTCATCATCTTCTGACTTTGTAATCTTTATCTGATTAATTAATAATCTATTCCACAGGCTGTTAAACTTTAATTATTGGAAGATTATATTTCTTACCTAATCCCTCTCTCTTTTCCAGTTTATCGGCTCAGAAAAGTATAAAGCTGCATGCCTTCGTTCTTCTTTTTCATCCCTTTATCCATTGCCCATCACATCTCCTTTTATTAGACGCAACTGTTTTCTTAATGAATTGGTACAAACCTTTCTGGAAGTAAAAGAAGTTTGAAATGATCCCATTCATTTAAAACAAGTGAGAATCAAATATTTAATCATGACACAATCAACGCATGCATCCATTCAAAAGTAAAAGCCTGGATTCCCTCAGTTTTCTACTTCTCTAATCAATCACTTTAAAGTGTCTAGAAAAATAATTGGGCATCTCTTCCATTTTTCAACACAGCCCTATCTTTGAAGTTTCGTTGTCGCAGTTTATTAACATTATTCCCATGCAAATGCCTGATGGGACCTCTTCCTTTTGACTTTACCATTTCCATTATACTATAACTGGCAGTGTTCTTTGACAAAAAAACATCTTCCAAATCAAAAGCACCGTTCTTCTTCATTCAAACCTCTTAATTTACCTCCATCTCCCCTTTCTGCCTTTCTGGTTTTTGTTACTTTTCCAAGTGTTGAAACTTTGAAAATTTTGGCTCCCCCATGCAATTCCATTTCTACGAGTTAGGTTCACCTGCCAAAGCCATGGACTTTATAAGAACCCCCCACACTCCCTTCTTCTTCATCAACACTACTCGGAAAACTGTTACAGAGCTTGTGGGTTCTTGTAGCAATGGCTGATTCAGGATTCAGAGGAGTTTTGATTTTGAGTTTGGGTTTGTTTATGCTCTTTTTGGGCACTGCCTCAGCTCAACTCTCTACTGGTTTTTACTCTTCTTCTTGTCCAAATTTGCTGTCCACTGTCAAAACCTCTGTTCGATCCGCTGTCTCCAGTGAGGCTCGCATGGGGTCTTCCATTCTTCGCTTGTTTTTTCACGACTGTTTCGTCAATGTACTTTTCTCCCATTCATCTTTCAAACCCTTTTTCGTTTTCTTTTGTTTCGAACTATTAAGTTCTAAAGGTTGCTTTTTTTTCAATGATTATATGCTTTTGTTCTGTTTTGCTTGGAGATTAGGGATGCGATGGGTCGATTCTATTAGACGATACGTCGAGCTTCACTGGAGAGAAAAATGCTAACCCGAATCGGAACTCCGCTAGAGGTTTTGATGTCATTGATAACATCAAAACCGCGGTTGAAAATGCTTGCCCTGGCGTTGTTTCTTGTGCTGATATTCTCGCCATTGCTGCCCGTGACTCTGTTGTTCTTGTAAGTCCTTACAACTTTAGTCTAATTGGACTTAATTTAGTTATTGAGCATACATGACGTTTGTAGCTAGGAGGGCCGAGCTGGAATGTGAAGTTGGGTAGAAGAGACGCCAGAACTGCGAGCCAGTCCCAAGCCAACAGCGACATCCCTGCGCCAACTTCAACTCTTAGCCAACTCACCTCTAGATTCAGCGCCCTCGGCCTCTCCAACACAGACTTGGTCGCTCTTTCAGGTTAATATCTCCTTCTCTAAAGCGCTTAAATTAAAAGAAACGGTCACATTATTAGGAATCACGACTCTCCACAATGATATAATATTGTTCACTTCGAGCATAAGCTCTCGTAGCTTTGCTTTGGGCTTTTCCCAAAATGTCTCATACCAATAAAGATGTATTCCTTACTTATAAACCCATGATCACTCCCTAAATTAGCCTATGTGAGACTTCTCCAAACAATCTTCAACAATCCTCCCCTCGAACAAAGTATACCATCGAACCTCTCTTGAGGTCTATGTAGCCCTCGAACTCCCCTTAATCGAGGCTCTACTCCTTTCTCTGGAGCCCTTGAACAAAGTATACCGTTTGTTCGACACATGAATCACTTTTGACTACACCTTCGAAGCTAGCAATTTTATGATATTGAATAGAGGAACCTTAAACACTTATACTTTCTTTTTTAATCCTTTTTGTTGTTTGCTTCAACATATTTTGATGGTCTAACACTTTCTTTTTTTTTGCAGGCGGGCACACGATCGGACAAGCAAGGTGCACAACATTCAGAGGTAGAATATATAGCAATGCCACAAATATAGACAGTACATTTGCAACAACAAGGCAAGGCAATTGCCCCAGTGCCTCAGGCTCCGGCGACAACAATTTGGCTCCTCTGGATTTACAAACTCCAAATTCTTTCGACAACAACTACTTCAAGAACCTTCTTCAGAACAAGGGCCTCCTACAATCAGATCAAGTTCTGTTCAATGGCGGATCTACAGACTCCACTGTCCAAAACTACGCCAAGGCCCCTGCCCGTTTCTTCTCTGATTTTGCTGCCGCCATGGTCCGGATGGGCGACATCAGTCCTCTTACTGGCTCCAATGGCGAAATTAGGAAGAACTGCAGGAAGGCTAATTAAACCAATGTTGTTCTGTTATGTTCTTGCTTGAAGAAGAATAACTTTTGTCAAAGATTTAAATTTGAAGTGTTTTTCGATATGGGTTTTGCGTCTACAAGAAGGGTTTGTGATGATTAAAGAACTTTAATACTAATATTCTGTTGGCTGTTTGTTTGGAACTTTAATACTAAACCCTTCTTTCACGTGGAATTTCATGATAATTTGACATTTTGTGGAACCAAACATCATTAACTCCAATTAATATCGTACTCACGAACTCCTTGTCTCATCTCCAACCAATGAAAAAAAACTTAGCAAAATATAAGAATAAGACAAAAACCATACATATTAGAAGATGCCAATGCTTTAAGCAATCCATGACACAATGCCAAATTCCCCATTAATTAGAGAGGGTTCCAATGAAGTCTCCCACCTCATTCATTGCCATTTAATTCAACTTCAAAGTTGGCATAGCTATAAGACGTGCCGTTCAAGTTCGGGTTGGATTAAGTTAATTTTAGCTCTAAATGAAATTCAGTGTCACAAACACACTTTTGCAGTAGCAGAACAGCGATTGTGCAGCACTTGTTCTAACTCAGCGAACAAGTCAACGGTGAGAAATTCTGACTTCACGAATAATATCAGTGTATGCTCGAGCCTCATGTCGCGGACAAGTATGACCGTGACACTCAGCTCACCCATCTCGTCGAGAAAAAGATTGAAACTTTGATTTGAAAGAATGAGCTCAAGAAGAAGCAAATTGGAATTAGAAGTAAATTGAAAAATGAAGCAAAGAAAAAAAAAAGCAGGCTTCATTCAATTAACCCATTTACAAATGATTTAATTAATCATCCATTCATTGATGTAATATATATTAAACAAAATACCGACTAAACCCCATGCATGTGCGACTCACTGTTTATGAAGTCAACCCAAATGAGGAACACTGATTAGTAGCATAAGGCTGCACGCAAACACAAATTCACTAAGCTTTTACTAACTATTTTCACATAAAATTAAAGCCCTTTTGTTTTTGTTTGTTCCTTCGTTCCTTCAAAAATCATCTCAAACCAACAACACATTATTAGTTGCACTAAAAGTAATACCCAAAAGCCATAAAAATCAGTTCCCAATAGCTAAAGGTGGTGAAGTTTAACCAAAGTAAGGAATATGTTGGGTTGAGATAGGGTTAATTAGTTGAGGGGCAGTGGTGGTGCTGATGGGCGGAGAAAAGGAGGAGGACGGAGGAAGAGGCGGGGGAAGAGAGAGCGGAGGTGGCTGAGAAGGCGGTGGAGTAGGCGGGGCAGCGGGTGGGGTTGCGGTGGTGGAAACGAGGCCGGTGGCAGAAATGAAAGCGATGTGGGAAGAGGAAGAGGAGGAAGGAGAAGGGATGATGGCTTCTCTATATTTGTACTTCAAAATCTCAGTTCTTATAGCGTTGAGGTCAGCTTGTAAGGTTTGAAGTTGGTGTTGGAGAGCAGAAATGGCGCCCATGCAGCCGTAGACTGGATCCCTCAGCCTCAGATTGGCTTCATACACCAGGCTGTTTGCGGCGTCGGCTCTTTGACTCTCCGGCACTTCCTACAAATTTTCACAAATTCAACGTAAAATTCACACTATAATTCAATAAGATTAACTGGGTCAGAACAAGATTATATTTCATGTTACTGTCTACTGTCTCTGCTCAATTCACCGGTCTACTGTCTCTGCTCAATTCACCGGCCTACTTAATAATAAAATGGGTATATTTTATGTCCCTGTCTATGCTCAATTCACCGACCCGCTTAATATAAATATATTTTCAGCACATATGAAATTAGTTAAGTTTAAAATCCTAATGGTAATATTTACTATAATATTTTACCATACTCATCAAATATATCTATTTATTAGGATTCTTTTTCAATTTTTAAAAATAAAAATTATACTTAATGAAAAATTTAAAATAATTATATTTTTGAAAAAGAATACGTAGATTCGATGCCCGCAAATTCTTTGTGGGGCATCCCAACTCGGTTCCCAAAAAAATAATTAGGGAATTTTGCGGGAATGAGAAATGAAATAGGTGATGGGGATTGGGACGGGAAAGGCTTCCCCATCCCGCCCCTGTCCACCTTCCCTAGAAAATTTTGTGGGAATGGGAAATGAAATAGGTGGCGGGGAAGGCTTCTTCACTCCGCCCTTGTCCACCTTCTCCGTCCCATGGATATCTCTAATTTGACCTAATGTGCTGACAATAATATATACAATAATTGAGGGTTCATTAAAAATTTATAAAATATAGTAGTAAACTTAGGTAGACAAAACTACAGCAGCAGAGATCTACACCATATCTGTTTATGTATTTTATAATATATAGTACGTTCCACAATCAAAATTAAAATTAATATCAAATTCAAAACCGACATAGTGAAAATTAAAGCGAGATCTATTTTGATTAATTTAATATAGGCATCAATGGATCTAAGCACATCTTGCAGAAGAGGTCAGCAGATTCAAAGCCCTTTGAACAAGAAATGATAGAGAAAAATGAAGAGTGAGGGTTCATGCTTACCATGAGCATCTTAGCGACGTTGCTGGCACCAAAAACCTTATGGACCGAAGCAAACTTGTGGGGTTCATGTGGGGAGAAATATGGAGAAAATGGGCATTCTTGAGCGCACCTTCTTCTTAATAGCTTACAGGCCGCACATGGCGTTATGGTATTCAACGCCCCACCTGCTTGACTCAATATCTGCCTTCTTCCCATTAATGGATAAAACCCTTCAACCACCTCCCTCTTTATCTCATCAGTCTCCTGCAATTCTCTGCCAAAACAAACCCCAAATCATTAATAAAAACAAGCATTTAGGCATATGATTTTGTGTACTTACTTACTTACCTTTCTCTTGACATTCAGGCATACCCGAATCGAAGAACAAGAAGAAGAAGAAGAACGAGGGTTTACTTAAAAGGAAAGAGAATTATATTGTATTGTGTGTTAAGAAAGCTGAGAAGAAGAAGAAGAAGAAGAAGAGGGGTGAGTTATAAATATGATAGGACTGCAGCCTCACGTGTGGCTTCTTAAATGCATTTTGACTTTGGATCCATGTGAACATTTTTTTGCTTTGTTTCTCGAAGATAATAGCTGGGAAACATGTCATGATATATAATAAATGATGATTATGGTATAAACAATGTAAATGCTATTTGATTTCTTTCCAAATTCCAAGTTTGAAACGTTTTGAAGTGAGTAGAAATTAGGTTGGTAGTAGTTTCATGTCAAAATCAGAATCCTACAACAAATGGTTGCCTTCAAGGTTTTGATAATAATAATGTAAGTGATGTAGCTGTGATTGTTGGTGAGTATCCACAACACATCCTTCACTAAAACACTCAACATTTCTCACTCGGAAAATGACTCAACACCCTTTTCCCAATACACCGCAATGGATACGTGTTAGATCCTACATCGGTTGGAGCGGAGAATGAAACATTTTTTATAAAGTTTTGTAATGGAAACCTCTCCTTAACAGATGCGTTTTAAAATCGTGAGGCTGACGACCGTATGTATCGAGCTAAAGTGGACAATATCTGCTAGCGGTGGGCTTTGATTGTTACAAATGGTATCAGGGCTAGACACCGAGCTGTGTGCCAGCAAGGACGCTGGCCCTCAAGGGGGAAGATTGTGAGATTCCACGTCAGTTGGAGAGGAGAATGAAACATTACTTATAAGGGTATAGAAGACTCTCTTTAATAGATGTGTTTTAAAACTGTGAGGATGGTGGCGATATGTATTGGGCCAAGACGGACAATATCTACTAGCGGTGGGCTTGAATTGTTACAAATGGTATCAACGTCAGATATCGAGCGGTGTGCCAGTGAGGACGTTGGTTCCTCAAGGAGAGAGGATTGTGAGATCCCACGTCGGTAAGAGAAGAGAATGAATCAATACTTATAAGGGTGTAGAAACATCTGCCTAACGGAAGCATTTTAAAACTGTGAAGCTGACAACGACACGTATCGGACCAAAGCCAACAATATCTATTAGCGATAGGCTTGGACGGTTACACTTCCAAAAATGAGAAGAAAAATTAGAAGAGATTCATTTGGTTTGGTGTGAAATGAATGTTGGGTGTGTGAATTTGAGGAGGGTTGTGTCAAAGTGGGTGGTGAAAGTGAGGGAAAGAGGAAAGCTTACATAAACTATTGATACTAAATGGATATTAGGACTTAGAAGAGAAGAGTATGAATAAAATAAAATGGTATCCTTAGACTGCAAGCAAACATAGCACCATCCCTCCTTGTTTGACCCCTATTTTCAGCCTTACAATTCGCCACCTTCTTCTCTCTCCTCATTCCCCAAACCTAACTTTCTCTCTCCTCATACCAAACCCTACATCCTTCCATAAATACACGCTTTGTGAACACGTCCTACTCGATAAACTTTTATTTACACATTATGTTGTCGTTTACTGATAGGACATCGAGATTTGTTATATACCCATTAGTCAGTAGTTGAGTTTGTGTCACGTCAGGTCAATATAGAGCAAGTTCGAGTTGTAATAATGGCGACACAAAAACGGTCTAAAATTGATGAAACTAATAAGCAAAGTATTTAACCTACAAGGTTGTGTTCATCTAGGTTTCTAACAAAATCTTTGGAATTCAAGATGAAAGCCCTAAGACCGGTTTGAATCGAACCGCTCGGCTCGTTAAGGCCGGTTTAGTGCAAATAAGTGCAAACTGGCAGATGGGCCTCGGCCTATTGATCTTAGCCCAAGTGGTCGAGCCCACCTTTGGGGCCTTTTGGGCCATATGAATGGGCTTTTTCTTTAACGACTACTTTTAGCGTGAACTGTGTCCAGTGGGCTTTCTCATTCTCATTCCCATCCCTATTTATTAGTTAGGAAAGGAAGATTAACTAAACTAAACTGGAACAGGAATGAAAGACTTAACCGAAAAACTTCTCCTAAACCAATATTATCTTCCTTAATTTTACTGTAAACAAGGTCCGTCTCCCTACCTAAGATAGAGATGCCCCTAAAATTAGGGGATTGGTTGATCGGAAAGCTCACGTGGAAGTAGGACATTCCACAAAAATCGTTCTTCTCCTCCTATAGGTGGTCCTCTCCCTTCTTCCACTCGGTAATGCGGCTTCACTCCTCTCCAATCTCAATTTTTGATCGATAGGTAGGGTTCATTCCAAGGTTCCTTATTCCGGCTGTAAAGCGGAAGAGGCCCTTCTCCCCGCCCACGATCACGTGTCACTAAATTTATGTCTCACTCGGAAGGATACTATTTTGGCGAATTAGACTTTTTTTAAAATATCTTAAAGAATACAAATAGGAACATTTGAATGAAGATAATATAATTAATTAACAAATGAGGCACCGTCATTTGGACTCCAAGCTCTTATTATAAACTTATTTTTTTGGTCAAATCTTAAAGATGGAGTCAGCCATAGTTATTTATCTTGAATTTTGTGTTTGAAAACAGAATCCACAGCAGTTTGATATCCACATGGAAGACATAGTTATTAATTGGCAGAGCTTTTTTAGGAACTTTTTATTTTCTATTTCTTTCATTTGTTCATTGATTCTATGTTTTATTTATTTATTTATTTTCTACATAATTTGATGATTTGAGTTTTGCAAGTTCTGGGAAAACGGACATTAGATGACTTTCGATTGGACAGTTCAAAGCGTAATAATAAATAACAGATATTGTCTGTTTTAGTCCGTTATGTATCATCGTGAGCCTCACGGTTATAAAACGTGATTTGTCCGTTACATATCACCGTCAGACTCAGGGTTTTAACTTACAAAGAATACTTCGTTCCCCTCTACTCTCTAACCAATGTAGGATCTCCGTTCCCCTCTCCTCTCAAACCGACATGGGATCTTACATTTATGGTGCTCGCCCTTCATTTCCCATTCATTATTTGTTTAAGCAACGCACGAAGGGCAACCAAAAATAACTTAAACTCGCAGTTATTTCAAAGTAGACTGGTTGTTTTAACGTATGAAAAAGGATGTATTTTGGACAGTACCCTCTTTAGATAATCAGTAATGTTCTGACATTAATTTCCCAGCTTCCTCCAACCACACGGCAGCTTCCTTACTCTACCTCACTTTTTATTAGCCCCCAACCACATTAAGTTTGAGATCAAAAGGGTTTCGTTAATTAGAGTTAAAAACATGTTTCCAAATGATTTTGAATACGAAAAAATCGATTTTTTTTTAGGGTTTGGGGTTTTTAAAGAATGGTATTTCAGTCATTAAATGGCTGGTTAATGGGTTTGGTGAAAGATTCGAAGAAGAGTACACCAAAATAAATGAATATTAATGGAAGAAGTATCCATGAAAGCTAAAAATGATTTGATTTCGCTGAAGCTTGACATGAGCTATGCCATTCAACAAGCTAATGTTTTGAGTCTAATAGCTCAAAACACCAATTCAACAACATTTTTGTTCCATAAAATTACAACATTTTCACTCCACACACACACATACACTAACAGAATACTCAACAAAGTCACAAAAGAGAAGGAAACAAAAGGCTTATGGGAATTCACTGATTTTCATGCACACTTGAACAAATTATTAGTGAGTACCTCGGCTTGCAGATCCATGCCCGACAATGGACAACAAAGCGTTCTTCACACTCACTAACTGGTAACAACCTCGGAATAATGAAGCTCTACGTGAAGAACCACCACCACCACCAAAGCACAAAGTTGATGTAGGAGAATTGGGACTCCCCACCGCCTCGTCGCCCTCGTTGTCGTCGAAGCTATACTCGAATGGCAAGCTTGGAGAATTCGAGAAGCAGCGACGATGTTTGAAGAATTTAGGTCTAATGAAGGCCGAGGGCGACGAGCGAGAGGAAGACCAGGAAGAGGACGAGAAAGAGGAGGACGAGGAGAAGGAGAAAGACGAGGAGGTTCGAGATTTCCTGAAAATTGAGGTGAAACGAGTCGGCTTGGGAGAGGCTTTCGAAGTAGAATGCGAGGAGGAATAGTAAGAAGGAGGAGGAGTGAGAGGAGGGATTGAGGTGTCTGAATAAGTATGCTTTGGAGTGCCCGGCCGTGACTCCCATCTGAACGGAATGGCACCGGTGGCGCCGCCGTAATAGACTCTAAAAGAGGAGGAGTTGGCGGCGGAGTTAGCCTCTTTGAGAGAGATTTGGTGGTAGTTTCCAGCTTCCATGTTGAGCTCAGTGGGTTTGTTTGAACAGATCTGAGAGGTGAATTTCAAGATCCAAAGCAGCTGAATTGGATTGATATATTATGAAGGGAAAGCTATTTGATTTTGGGGTGTAAATGCTAAGGCTGTGTAGCTAAACAAGGTGCAATAAATTGAAGTTGAGAGACATAAATATTGATATCAGGAATTTGTCTTTATTGCGTGGATCAATGCAATTAACATGGTAATCATTAAATTATTAGAATTAACCAACCCCCATTTTATGATTTGGTTTGTAAATTAATTAAAAGGGTCATAATTAGTTAGAGTTTCTTGGTTCAATACGTGGGTACCAATTTAATAAGGGGAGAGAAGATGGGCCCTTTGGCAAATCAACAAATTAATGAGGGCATGCTGGAAAAAGACAGTTGTTGATCAAGGTTTTATTAATTATAAAATAATTAGTATTAAATACTTTAAAATTTTATAAACAAAAAATATATATATTAACTTAAAAATTTAGAGACCAAATAGATATTAACATAAAAGTTGTTGATACTAAACTCGTAATTTAACCGCTTCTCAAAGATGGGTTTAGGAGGGTGAAGATCGGTGTAATAAATGAGAGATGGTCGTGGTCCATATGATTCGTGCCTGCCAGAGAGCTTGCTACTTTAATGTGATTTTTGAAAAAAAAGAAAGATGGTTGGAGAGACATTGAGAGATCATTAAAACCCTAAAAATATCATGCCTTTGTGGCGATTGTTAATTTGCGAGATGTGTTTATGGATTTGAATTGTATTCGAGTTGGAATATATTTTTTCAAAAGATATTGAAATTCTTTAATTTCATGATCGATATATTTTATTTAGGTTAATTCGATAGAAGTGAAGAAAATAAAATAATTTTTTATTATATGATTCTTTTATGTGAACACAAATCGTCAAAAGTAATAGGTCGAGTGAACTTTGTATTTTGTTTAAAAAATACTTATAAACTTTAAATATCGTTACATTTTTTATTTATAGGCACAGTTCTACTCTATATAAAAAATATTCCTGAACTTTTTATATTTTAAAAAAATACCTATGAAATTTTTTAAAAATATAAAAAATACACTTGAACTATCATATTTAAAGGTATTTTTTACAGACAATGTGAAAATTTGAAAATTTTATTAATTTAGCAAAAAATAAAAATAGATTAGACATATAACTAATTTATTAAATATCTTAGAAAAAAACAAGGAGATGAAGGATGAGACGTGTCCTTCCATGTTAATGACATGTCACTATAGATGATTGTTTAGGTTGAAGATGACAAGGGAACAAGTTTTAATATCACATAATTTCAGTTCACTTCACATGTTGTTCATAATATATAGATCTAAAAAATCACATAAATGTGTCAAAATGTAGCTAAAAGTTCCATTTTTTAAATACACAAATTAAACTCATGAAAAATATTTTAAAGTTATATATATTAAAAAGTTATATATATTAAGTGAAAAATTGATATTGTTGCTCAAAATGTAAAAATAAGGTAAACATTAATAGGGATGAAAGATGGATAGGGCTTAAAAAGGAGGGAGGGAGATAGAATATTGGTGGGTCCATAGGTAGATAGAAACATTACTATGTAACAATTATTAAATCATAGGCGGGGCGGAATGCTCCAATTAAAACCTCGTGTGATACGCACTATTAAAGTTTTTAGAGTTTTACGAAAAAAGTGAACAACATCATATAAGGTTGGTGAATGAATGTTTAGTACAATTTAGGGTCATATGCTTTTGGAACGACACAAATGTTTTCGTCATATTAAAAATAGTTCGAAAAGCATTCTTAATAACTAGCCTCCATAAAAAAAAATCATTTTAGTTGTTGTGGGGTAAAAAAATATATTGTGGAGGTCGGAAACGCCCTTCAAACCCACATGCTTTAAACAAACAAGAGCCTCTATGTCGACTCGTGAGATTGAATAGACGACGATCGTTGACTATCAAACGAGGAAAATGAAGGTCGATGAAGATGTCAAAAGGGCATTTATTTTTTAATTATTAAAAAGAACATTTGGTTGTACCAATGACTAGACATCATATTGTTGGGCTATAAACATGATGGGCAAAATGAAAATGTTAAGACGAATTGGGCTCGTGAAAAATGTCGGCCCAAATAGCTTTTATTAATTAATTATATTTTAAAATATTTGAATTGAACTATACTCAGATTTAGGTGGCTAATTATAAAGAAATTAGTAGAAGATTAGGACAAATCATATTCACAAAATCAAGCTTTGATTTAAGGGTGGAAATTGTTGCAACAAAAATGTGGTTGATGAATACGACGTCGTAATATGGGGAATGGAGTGAATTAATGAATCCATAGAAAAAGGAAATTGGTTGGTTGTGGAAAAGGAAAAGGGGTGCACTGCCCGCAATCATTCTCCTATTGCCTTTTTCTTTCCTTTATTTTTCTTTTCTTCCAAATAATAATATATCTATATTTATATATAGTCTAATTTAAAAATAAATTTATATGGATGTTGAATAATCAATTCATTAATTAATTTACAAAAGCAAATATGTCACATGCCACTTTTTTTTGAAAATAAATAAATACATATAAGTTTTATAAAAAATATAATTATTACTTATTAGTTTAAACTATGATACATAGCCAAATATGGCCAAATGAACCAATTATTAAGCGGGCTATAAAGTTTTGTACGTAGGAGACGTTGTCACACTCCTCGAAACTTCTTTTACTTTATGTTTTTTTTTTAATTTGAAAAATACAAAAGTATCAAAAAGAAGAAAGGAAAAGAACCAAAGCACTAATTGAGAGAAAAAAAAACACAAATTCAATAAATAATAAATAATAAAGTGAAAAGAAATTGCATTATTTTTGTTTAAAATTGAAAAAATATATGCTTAATAAAGAAACTTTCATATTAATTATTCTTCTTCCATTTCAAAATATATTCAAATTAAAAATCACAGCTAATTTGAATTGATAATAATTATTTAGAAAATAACAGGAAATTTTGAGAGATAAATTTGACAAATTAGCATTTAAAAAATAAAGAACGATATGTAATGTTAATAATTATGGACGACATGTCGGCGGGATTCAGTCTGAAGATGATGGGCCATTGTAACCGCCAACCACTGATTAGCGCTTTTAACCGCAATCCACGCTCGGAATAAAAAAATCGGTCAACTCTAATCCACTACGTCACTCTAAACCCACCAATCAGATTTCGTTCAGGTCCAAATTTCAACGGTCAAACCACCAAATACTTTGACTGTAATTCCTTTACCCAATCAAAATTGCCCACGTCGGTTTTATCAGTGGATTTAGAAGCAGAGGAACTTCCCTAAAGGAGAAGAAAAGCCGGAGTGTTGAAGAGGAGAATTATTGTGGACCCGATTGAGCAAACTCGGGATTGAAACTCAGTGAAGCTTTTTTTTTCGAACGAGTTGCGGAATCGGTCTCCTCAAAACATCATCATCATCATCTCTGCCTCCATTAATCCTCCACGAAGCATTATAGTTTCGAGGATCGCTTTCACATCAATGGACTCGTCCCCAAAAAGTCCAACCCAACATTCTCTTTAAATTCCCATAACCCGAATCACAATCGAAACCTGAACCACAACCCATTCTTCTTCAATGGCGGAACCACCGGACCCGGCTTCCGAGGCAGCAGCTGAAACCAGACCCCAAATGGGCTCCGATTCCGACCCATTTGGGCTCGGACCCACCGGAAGTGGCGCTTCGACTCCGGCCCCTGGGATTCGGCGGGTGAATTTCAGGGCTGTAATCGACACCAATCCGCCATTCGGGTCAGTCAAAGAGGCCGTGACCCGGTTCGGCGGAAGCGGTCCATGGATACCCTTTTGCAAGGTAACGGATGAATTTTTCTACATTTTTGTCTTTTTTCTTTCTGGGTTGGAGCTTCAGCTCTAGAACAGTTTTTATAGTGTTGTTTTTTGTTTTTTTGTTCTGTTTTTCTTGTCGTTTACCTGTCGAGGAAACATGGGCTTCATGTCTTGTTCATGTTTCCTACTTGTGTTATGCCTTGTTTATGTCTATTTCTATGATGAGTTCTAATTCAGTATGAACTATCATAACAAAGCAGCAGGGGATTGAGGAGTTTGATATTAAGAGAATGGAAGAACAGACAGCTGAGTTGGAGAAGGATCTGATAGTTAAAGAATTAGAAACACTTGATGTATTGGAAGAACTTGGTGCAACAAAGAGAATGGTGGAGGATTTAAAACGGCAGCTGCGAACCGAAGCATTAAAATGCTTTCCAGCCCCAAATTTCCATTCAGGGGAACAGATTTCAAGTCCTAATGTCAAAGAAATTGAGGAAAGTTTTGGTAATCTCATTAACAATCACGAGCATGTGTTAGGAGATTCATGCCCTTCACCTGATATGATCTTAATGGAATTGAAGCAAGCAAAAATGAACCTTGGGAAGACTATAAATGATCTGGGTGTCATTCAAACTTCTGTTGAATCTCTTAATAGGAAAATGAAAAGGGAGAAGAGCTTGCTGGCTAAGAGACGAGACGAGGTCGGGCTAAAGCCGAAGTTTTCGGGTCGATCGACATTGGACGAGGAGGAGCTCAACCCAATTCAAGTCAAGTCACAAGTGACTAACGATGTTGAATTTAAAGATGTGTCTGAGAATTCATTGAGGGAACCTCCTGAGTTGAGTCCAAAGGGTGGAGAACTCAAGAACACAAACGAGCACAAAAGGGCTAGTTTGAGGGCTGCAGAGTTGAGGTTGGTTGCAGCCAGAAAGATGGAGGAAGCTGCAAGAGCAGCAGAGGCAGTGGCTCTAGCTGAAGTTGAAGCTCTAAGTAGCATTGATGGTTCAGCTGGGTTTTCCTTGCAAGACCCAGAGACAGTGGCATTCAACTTCAAACAGCAATCTTTCTTGAAACCTGGGGAATATCGATTCGACGAGGCGAACTCTTCGAAATCGACCATCGAAAAGAAGTTGAAGGAAGCAAAAGAAGAGCTTAATCTTGGTAAGAAAGCTTTGGAGGAAGCTCTAAACAGAGTTGAACTTGCAAATAGCAAGCAACTAGTAGCTGAAGAGAGTCTAAGAAGATGGGTACCAGAACATCATAAGGGGCCTGCCATTTACTACCCGAGTGGGCTCAACAATTTCCACCCTCAAGGCTCTCCAATACACAACATGAGTAGGGCAGATGGTGTAGTAAATAAAGACTCAAAACCTGTTCTAAGATCGACCATTTCGATGCGAGATGTGCTAAGCAGGAAGCAAGGTTTATCTGGAGACAAAAGGGAGAGGCAGCCTGAGAAGCAGAAGGTTGGGTTGAGTCAAATGCTCCATCTGCATGCACTAAGAGAGGATCTAAGATTTGGTTCAAGAACAGAGAATGAAAGAGATGAGCAAAAGAATGTGCCGACGGAAAGAAAGAGGTTTGGGTTCATCCACATAGCTCTCCCCATGAGGAAACAGAGCAAGAAAAAGGCACAGTCATGAACAATCTAACATATTTATTCATTCATTAGTGGGTATCGGTTCTGAGTGATGTGTTGTTGTAATACCACATTTGTGATATTCAATAAGTTCCAGCGATGTTCATCACTGGTTGTTTAATGTTTAGGTTTGAGGCTTTGTAGGATGATTGGTTGATGCTTATATTTCATGGTCCATGAGTATAATGTGTGCTAGGCGATCTATGTTGGAAGTGTATTTTCCCCCTTAAATTTAGCCTTTTGGTATATGCCATATGCTCTGTTAATACTCCTCTGCAACTGCATCATCCCAAGTCATCGCTAGCAAATATTGTTCTATCATCCCAAGTCATCGCTAGCAAATATTATTTTTTTTAGACTTTTTCTCTCGAGCTTCCTCCTCAATGTTTTTTTTAGAACTTTCCCTTTTAAGTTTCCGCTCAAGGTTTTTTAAAACGTGTCTACTAGGGAGAGGTTTCCACACACTTAAAAAAAATGTTTCCTCTCCAACCGATGTGGGATCTTACAATCCACCCCCAATCTTCGTTAACACTCATTCCCTTCTCCAATCGATGTGGGATCCCCCAATCCCACCCCTTTGGGGCCCAACGTCCTTGCTAGCATACTTCCTCGTGTCCACCCCTTTCGGAGCTTAGCCTTCTCGTTGGCACATTGCCCAGTGTTTGGCTCTAATACCATTGCCTTGTGTCCACCCCCTTTGGAGCTTAGCCTTCTCGTTGGCACATTGCCCAGTGTTTGGCTCTAATACCATTTGTAACAGCCCAATTCCACTGCTAGGCTCTAATACCATTTGTAACAGGCTCAATCTCACTGCTAGATATTGTTTTCTTTCGGCTCTCCTTCTCGGGCTTTTCCTCAAAATTTTAAAACGCGTCTGTTAGGTAGAGGTTTCCACACTCTTGTAAAGAATGTTTTGTTTTCGTTTCCAACCGATGTGGGATCTCACAGCTACCTTCTTCAAGCATTGAAACGGGCTCTTGGAAGAAGCTGCCAGCAGCTGGTTTTCAAAGAACATCGAGTTGAGAATGCTGGATTTGTTTCTGGGGAAGAACTTGCTGAGCTTTCTGCTTGTTTTTGTTTGAATCGAAGTTGAATTAAAGGGACGAAAAAGGAGAGGACTTCGAATTTGAGTGGTTGGTAGAGTTAGTTCTATGGGTTAGTGGTGGTTGATCTCCATCCTTTATGACAAGGAACAAAGTTTAATAACTAGCAATTAGAATTAGAGATCGATTGCTAATGAAGGTGGTGGTGGTCGGCGGTAGCACCGATGGGCATTGACAGTCAAGTGGTGGTGCTCATTGGGTATTGGCGGCTGATGGTGGTGGTGGTGGTCGCTGACGGTAGTTAGGGTGAAAGTAAAGATAGAAAGACTTAGGGAAGGGTATGGTTAAAAGAATTCAAAAGATAAAGGAGTAAATTGAAATCTTTTAAACATGGAGGACCAAATTGAAAAGTTATATTAATGTAGTCATTTTTTAGTCAGATTATTCCACACGTTGTAAATGTGTTACTAAATGCCCACCAAATAAATCAAATTCTTTTTTTTTTTTCGTCCTTTTTTTGCAAAGGAATAAATCAAATTCTTACCCTCAATTAAAAGTTATAATATGCTCTCCCCCATATTTTAAGATAATTATCCACTAAAAATGGTTTATTAAAAAAAGAATATATAATTTTTAAGTTTTGTAGAATACGATATTATTATTTTTTAATTGAGAAAAAAACTTAGTATTAATATACCTCTGTAATGTTTCATATAAGATAAATAAATATAATCACATGAGAAATATAAGAATAAATTTAAAATGTTTTTAAAATGTTTTTTAACAAATAAATTATAATAATAAAACTGGTGATTTGTTTCTTCACTCAACCACCCACTCCCAAAAAACTTTCCGTATTATTTTTCTTTTTTAAATAGAATTTAAAACATTTTTAACCATTAAAATAAATAAGTAAATAACAATAACAATAATGAGGCTTCGCTGAATCTAACATACAGCTTCCCCATCTCTAAATTTCCCTTATTCATGGAAGTCGAACCGACGCCGCAACCGGGACGTCTGAACCGGCTGAACGCCGCCGTAGCCGAAACCTGGATCGGAAAGCGGTTCAAATTAACCGAAAGGAATTCCAACTTCACCACCGAGCTCCGAGCCGGCACTGCCACCTTCTTAACGATGGCCTATATCTTAGCCGTCAACGCCTCCATCCTTGCTGACTCCGGCGCCACCTGTTCCCAATCCGACTGTGTCCCTCTCTGTTCCGACCCTTCAATTTCAATCTCCAACTGTACCGGGTTGGATCTCCGGGTTATACAACCCGATGGGTCCTGCAAGTTCGACCCTGTCAATCCCGGCTACGCCGATTGCCTCGATCGGGTCCGTAGAGACTTGATTGTAGCGACGATTGTTTCGTCGCTCATCGGTTCTGTTATAATGGGCGTTTTTGCGAATCTTCCTCTCGCTTTAGCGCCAGGAATGGGGACTAATGCTTATTTCGCTTACACCGTCGTCGGATTTCATGGCTCCGGTAATATATCCTACCGGAGCGCCTTAGCCGCCGTTCTAATGGAGGGGTTAATCTTTTTACTAATTTCCGCAATTGGGCTTCGTGCAAGGTTAGCCAAATTAATCCCAAAGCCGGTCCGAATCAGTTCCTCTGCCGGAATTGGGCTATTTTTAGCCTTCATCGGATTGCAGGGCAGCCAAGGAATTGGTCTAATTGGCTTCAGCCCGTCGACGTTACTGACAATCGGAGGCTGCCCGGAATCTTCCCGGGTGTCGGTGGCGCCGTTGGTGACTTACCTAAACGGAACGGTGGGTCTAATGGCCGGAGGAAAGGCTTCGGACAAAATCCTCTGTTTGAACGGGCGAATGGAAAGCCCAACGATGTGGCTGGGAATAGTGGGATTCGTAATAATTGCGTATTGCTTAGTGAAAAACGTGAAAGGGGCTATGATTTACGGGATCATATTCGTGACGGCAGTTTCGTGGATTCGAAAAACGAGTGTGACGGCGTTTCCAGAAACGCCGTCAGGGGAGGCGGCGTACAAGTACTTTAAGAAAGTTGTGGATATACACACAGTTAAGAGCACAGCTGGAGCACTTAGCTTTAAGGATTTGGGGAAGCCTTACTTTTGGGAGGCCATTGTCACTTTCTTATATGTAGATATTTTAGATACCACTGGAACCCTTTATTCAATGGCGCGATTTGCCGGATTTATTGATCAAAATGGAGATTTTGAGGGTCAGTATTATGCCTTCATGTCTGATGCTACGGCCATTGTCGTCGGCTCCTTGATGGGAACTTCGCCAGTGACGGTGTTCTGTGAGTCGTCGACGGGGATAAGGGAGGGCGGCAGGACGGGGCTGACAGCTTTGACGGTGGCGGTTTATTTCTTTCTGGCGTTTTTCTTTACGCCGTTGTTGGCCTCGATTCCGGCGTGGGCGGTTGGGGCGCCGTTGATACTGGTGGGGGTTTTGATGATGAAGGCGGTTGTAGATATTGAATGGGATGATATGCGGCAGGCAATTCCGGCCTTCATGACGTTGCTTTTGATGCCGTTGACTTATTCCATAGCGTATGGTTTGATTGGTGGAATTGGTACTTACATGGTCCTGCATGTATGGGATTGGACTTCAGCTGGTTTGAAAAAATGTGGACTTTTGAAATCCAGGAGTGAGGTCAGCGGGTATAACGGGCAGCTCCTGGCTGAAGAAGGTCCTTTTCGGAAAACCGTACACCCCGAAGTATAATATTAGTATATAGTATTATTCCATGATTGTAATATTTTTTTAATTAAAATCATTAATTGTTAATTCAACTTTACATATCGATATTGCTAGCATAGCTTAGCTACATGAGGAGGGCACGGGCACCGCAGGACAAGCGCCAACATATTGCAATCAAAAGGTTGACTTTTTATGATAGGGTTTAGGTATTATCGTATATTAATAAAATTTCAAGGAAACATATTATGGAATACAACTGCATTTGTAATATTCAATTTTGATCCGTGTACTTTTAGAAATATTTAGTTAGGTCTCTATTTTAAATAATAATTATTATTACATCGTTATTTCTATATCATTTGAAAGTACATGAATGAATATAAACCGAAGTAGTATTTAAATATAAAAAAAGATGATATGGGAAATAAAGAATAAGATGATAAATGTGTGGTGGATTTGGGGATTGGAAGGAACAAGATGAGGCATTGCCACCAAAATCATGGGGTGATGCCTCTTAGCTTCACTTTCATGTGAGCCCGAAGGCCAACCGAACCCACACCTACATGGCCTTTGAGGCAATTGGGGACAAGACAAGACAACACATGGTCCACAACACGAGTCAAAGGACTTTTGAAAGCGTCGCATATTGTCACCACAATCTACAGAAGTAACACGAAGCTGCAACCTACACCTGCCACAGACACCCTTACATTGATAAAAATCTCAACCAACTTAGCCAATGGGTTAACTCTACAGCCTCATCTCTCAACCAGATGTCTTTTCAAGTCAATCTCACACGACAGAAATTTAATCCAAACTATGCCACAAGTTGAAAGATATTTTTGGACTATTCTGTACAATCTCGCACCTATACTGATCAAATATCTGTGTTATCATATCTATGTTAACAAAATAGATTACTTTAAGATCCCAAATTTCTACATTAGTTTTAACAATTAAATTTACCGTAAGGGGTAAAGAAAAGTCAGTCTTATAAATAAAATCCCCAAAAAGAAAAATACCAATTACAAGTGTTTTTGGGCAGCACACGCTAAAGTATGACAGTGGCAGGATTTTCTGTTGTTGAATTAGGTGCGTAAGTTCCAACACCAGTGTCCGAGGCTACTGGTGTCAAAAGGTTAAATCCTGAACAGATGTGGGAATTGGTTTTCTCCTACTTGGAAGTTGGAAATTCGCTCAACTCCTCTTGTTGGCAAAGTATTAGACGCTGTCTAATTGTTTCATGTGGTTTGGTGTATTGCTAACCATATGATTTACGATAAAACAAGTCTAAACCTCCCATCGGCTGGACTGGATACAATGAAGCGCCAAGTGGGTTGTAAAGATTACCTCATGTGAGCCTCTCCCTTCTCAGCCTTTCTAGTTCCTTCACCATCTGCCAATGTTCCAATGACAGGGAGGTTTCTCCATGACTCGCAGATATCAGGCGTCCTATCGTTAGCAATCTGACAAAAATTACAGAGGTTAAGAATAATACGAGGAAATGACAAAATCAGAAATGAACACCTAGCAAGTAATCATGTACTGCTTGCCTGCTTAAGTCTTGGCTGCCTAAGCTCCTATCTGCCTGCTTGACTGCCACCAAGTCATTTTCTACAACCTGTCACGTTGTAGATCCCAACATTATTAATTTCAAGCGCAAGAGGACAATTGGCAATTCGACATAGCTCGCTTTCAAGATTCGAGTTAACCTAATATGTACCTGCTGCATTTCTGATCCTATGGAATGTGGCAATGACCTTAAATTAGATAAGTACCACCCCCATGCTTCTAGTGCATCCATGTCAGTAATTGCGGATGAACCTACAGATGAAGGTTGGAAAGGCACAACCAAATCAGCTGGCAAAATGTTTGATTTGCCCTCGGACAAAATTAGCAATTGGACATCGGTTGCCATATCCATTTTGTAGTATTTAAAATCATATTCGACCTGGAGGAGAAAAGGCTTATTTAGTCAATACAAGGATGAGGAGCCGGTAATATTTCATCAACGTGTATGTACAAATAGTTGCATTAACACAATACCTTTTGCAACTCCATTAGATTTTTCAGCAACCTTGCATTTTCAACTCCAAGAGAACTCAGTGTACCTACTTCTAATTGAGTTTCATCAATCATCAAATGTGTGCCTTCTGCCAGCTGAAGTACGCCAGGAACCAGTCTGTAATGTGCCAACATATCACACCAATTATTTCAATTTGAATGAAATCAGAGAAGCATGCATTAACCAACAACTCTCAGCATTGTTAATGTGATAGAGAAAAAGTCATTGACCATTAAGTTACCTGTTTATCTCATAATCCTTCTTCGGAGCCAGCGAGGCAGTATTTAGATATTCCACTGTGAGAGGTATATATTCCGTGAATGGAAGAAGGCTCTTCACGGTAAGCCTGAGTTGATTGCCAAAAATGGACATACTTTCTCTGTTAAAACCTGTGAGGTTTAGTGAAAGCTTGCCCACTGCCATGGAATCCACCCTGGAATGTACCTATCCAAGAAATTTGTCCATCAAAATTTAAAGCCACACATGCAAACAGGTTGATAAAATAATTAGCACCGCGACTAATGTATGATAGAATTAGATGACGGTTATGAAGGCTCAAAAGAAAATGCCCTTATTTTTAAGAGAACGCCAAAAACTATCGCCATGGAATTAACCCTAACCTTGGACAGAAGATGCAACAACAAAAAATGGGCTGCAAGTCCATCATTGCCAAGAGTAACGGTCAGGTGATTCAGAAGAGTTGCACGTATCTCTTTAATTCGATGGGTTGGGGGCTGTTAGATAAGAATATAAGATTGTATACATTAGCGGTACACAATGAAAAATCAGAGAAAAACAACACTGGTGACAGCATAAAAGAAACCAAGAGGATAAAATCAAACATCACTTGTAGTTATAGAGCACCTCTAACACATGGCTAGTGCGGAGAAAGTCGTGAACAGCAAGTTTCCTGTGAATAACACAATGAAGACGTGGTACCTATACCAAAATAGGAAATTGATGCTATATCAATTAATCTATAATGGATTAAAAATTGTTTTAACGTCCGCTTACTCCATTATATAATTCTGGAAAACTAAGGCTGTGAATTTTAGTAGTAAAACGCTAATGAACCTTATATTATTAGGAGCAAACAATAAGTGTTATGTGTTATACCTCTTTAATTCGTTAATGAGAATTAGCTAACAGTCACTTCCAGTGGTAGTCAACTAGATAAAAGAAAATGGCAAACGTTCAAAATGCATCAATACCATGTCGGGAGGAAATTGAACTGATAAGTCCTCACTTAAACCATCTGAGAACTCATCATGATCATCCTTTTCAACTTTTTGCTCTGTGCCCAGGGTAATAACTCCAATAAACTCAAAAACGTCATTCAACTTCAACTCAGACTCCATAGTATCATATACCTGCAGTATAAATAGATATTCCGAAAATTAAGAAACACTTCCAACCCCACTACACAATTGATAATAATTATATGAAAACCTGACACGGGATAGGTTGGGTACTTACCTTAACTAGACAAGGAAGAAAATCCCTTTCAGCACAAAGAGTGCTTAGACTAGAAGTAGCCGCAGTTGAAATATTCTGGGGCGGAAAGCCCAGAGAAAGTTGCTCATCTTTCTATGAAAAGAAAGAGACGAAAACAGAATAAATAGTCAAATTAGAATGAACCGAGACAGGTACAACTGCATAAGGTGAACCAATATACATGATTGCACCCATGCAATAGAAAATTAACTCGTATTAAAAAAAATGCTAACCAGCTTTTTTGTACTGGAAGAATTTTGAAGCTCATCACTTGGAGCCTGTGATTTAAATGGAATGTCAGAAAAGCAGCGGCTACTATTCCTTTGATAATAAAACAGAGAAGTAAAGTAACTGATCCACACATTAAATTGTAATTAGAGACAGAATTGAAGTCTACTAAATACCAAAAATCCATGAAAAATTCTCTATGAAATCAAGATTCCAAGGAATAACTCTGTTTTCGTCTTGTTTGGAACCATGCAGACTTTCTCAAAGGCTAAATGACTAGGGTGGAAACTCCAACTAGAGACCTTTCCATTTAGAGCCAAGTACCTATAACTATTCAAGCTTTCGGGCCAAATGTCAGAAATCTATCAGAACGATAACTCCATATAGCTCCAAGCAGGGACAATGCTAAGAATTTAAATTTAGGGCGGGAGGGGCAGAACTTTTATGCAGCCCCATCCCTGGCACATGAATAAATCTAATAAATGCAGTAAGGATGAAATGAACAGCCTAAAGTTTATAAAACAAGAGCAAGTCATAGAGGAAAAAGTACATGTAAGTCCATATGATCAACGGCATTTTCATCCAATCTGCAACGCTTTTGTCGGGTTTCGGATGTCCCCTCAGCACTGTGATTGATCTCTCCTAAACTTGATGATTCCGTCCAAGAATTTTGACCTGGAACCTGAACAAAATGATACAGAAAGAACTAAAGAATAAGTCATCAAGCATCACTGTGTTTGATTTGCATATGCTCAAATTTAAAGGTAGAAAACTTTGCAATAACAGCTTATAAACCGGATTTCTATTGAGAACTCACAGGCACACAGTATAGCAAACGGCGTTCCCAGATACGCATATCTGGTGAAACTCCAGTTGGACATTGAGACGAATCCGTATACTTGGTGGTTTTCCAAGTAGAGCCATCCTTCACAATACCAGAGAAAGTCTTAACACACATGAAAACAGCAACATCTTTAAAAAATAATTGCTGAGTAGAATATAAATAAAATAACCTTGTAAGCGCCAACATAGAACTCATTTCCCAGCATATCTTGTATCATTCCCCGGAACCGAACAAGAGTGTTGGTCTGAACACATCTAACGCTAGAAGCGTTAAGAATTGGAACCTACAGAATGCTATCATCAAATGACTGATTCCAAAAACTAATAAAACTAAACCATTAATTCTTACTCAATGCCAAATAAAACCTAAATTTCTCCGATAACATTTATTCCAGAAGACCAAAAACGCGATAATTGAAATACATCCACACAACAAGAGCATCGGAGTAATTAGAAAAATGAAATCAACTACTCATCAAATACACAGCGGAGAAGAACTTGATCGCCTCAAGTACTAAAGAAATTTCCTTACAGAGAACAGATATAAGACAATTTTGGAAGTAATCGAACCTTAGATAGACCATTTTGGTCGAAAAGGAAGTGGCGAAATGGTTCGAGCGCGCCCCAGTCCTTGCCATCAAAAGACGCAGGATTAGAACCCGATGATATCGCCTTCTCGAAGGTGGATCTCACAGCGCCAAGTGGATTAACAAGAAAATCGTACGGTAGTCCAACCATGGCTGCGTTCTCTCTCTGTATCTCTATCTCTATCTCTCTCCTGTCCAGCATCTTAATTTAGCGCCCTAAATAGAATGGAGAAGGTAGAGAGATTTCCCGCCATATCGCGCAGGCTACGCTTCTTAGTTCCCGCCATTTTTCTCGTCCCTGTAACTGAAATTTGGGCCTGGGGTTCACATTGGGCCTTACATTAACAGATATTGGGCCGCCGACTCCCAACTTTGAGCCCAAAGCTAATTCAGATTAGTGGCTGCCACTTGGCTTAGACTCGGCAATATACCTTTTTAACTTGCTGCCAAAGCATTACACAACGCTCAAAACGCGTAGCACCGTCACAGCGCAGCACTGAAAATCCCATGTGGAGTGAAATGGTCAAATTGTGGGCCCATCTATTTGTCCAGTCAACATGACGTGTGCTCTTATGCCAAAACCAAACCAACTTCTCCACTCTCTCTAATTTTCACGCTCTCGCGCGTCTCTCTCATATCCCACCCCAACCAACTTATTTTCTTTTAAATTCTTGGCTAAATTTATGAAAAAAATACTATTAAGCATTTTTTCTCAAATATCATCCCTTTAAAAAACAAAATTATAATATTATCATTCATTTATTATAATCATTTTAACGGTTCATTAAGCACTTAAAATTCACTTTTAAATCCTCACCCTCCAAATAAAATTTTAGTCACAGGAAAATGAGGAAAAAAGTTAAAAAGAGAAAACCTTTTGGAAAATAAATAAATATTGGTGACTTTTTGTACCAAACATATAATTAATACATTATAAATCAAACCCCCGCCAATCTCCCTCTAACACGTGTCCTCGACCCCCCAACACAGGAGCGTGGAAAATGGCGCGTGTTTTGGGAGTGTGGTACAATATTAAATAAATAAACTAATAAAAATCAAACATTTGACCTTTTCAACAAAAATAGCCTCCTTTTTATTTCATTACGCTTCATAAATCAAACCAACTCCACATTCACTTCACATCTTCCAATTTTTCAATTTTTTTTTTCTCTCTTCTTCCATCAATGGCGAAGCTCTTCAAAGTCCCAAAATTGTTCTTTGTTTTTGCTCTGATTCTTTTGATCTCTGCTCCTTCTTCTTCAGCCAGATTGTTACGCGATCAATCTCTTTCCGCCGCCGTGCCGGAGTTGAAACTTGATATCCCGGCGGCTCTTTCGAGGGAGTATGGGCCTCTGCTTCTTGGGTTTCTGCCGAAGGGGAGAATTCCGCCGTCAGGACCGAGCAAAGGGACCAACGACTTCAACACTTAGAATTTTTGTTGGATTTTTTCGATCTTTTTTACGTAAAATGTAAATACTCGTTGAAAAGCGAAGTAGATCAGGAGAAGGAGAGGTCTGATATTTCATTCATTATTTCATTGTCATGAAATCATTTGTACTATTAATTAACGTTTAGTGATTAACTTAATCATTTGATTATTATGTTCTGTTGGTTACTTTGTTTGTTCTATACACCGCATCTGGATCCCTGGAAAGGAAAAATTGTAACGGAATTTGAGAATTAAGTTGAATATAACTGACTGATTAAGGTATTTCATTGATAAAATTAAAATAGCAGTATAAATGTTCATAAAAAATAGTATTTAAGCAACAACATTTTCAATCGTTGGATCCACGACAACCCCATTTAAGTTCCACATAATAATTCAACGCCTTGCTTTATGCAAATTCTAATGACAGAAGAGAAAAATGTGATGCTTTTGCTAACACAAATGTCAAACGCTTAGCTAAGCAATGTCTGTTTTCACTACAAAAAGAATAAGTAATATATTAAAAATAACTGTTTCGATCGTTCATTTATTATTTTCTTTTTTTGTATTGTTTTTTTTTATAATTGCAATCTATTTTCTATAAAAATACATTATACCTAATAAAAATTGCAAAATATAGTCCTAATTTTGTATTAAAGAATTTATGTCGTATATAAAATTTGTAAGACAATTTCGCAACCCAAAATGGCCAATTTTGAAAAAATGAAGGTTTTAAACATATAAAATTAAAACCACTAAAGCAACAAACCATGTTCCCTGAAGTATATAAGGTTAGTTTGTAGTTGGGTCACGTGGCTCCCTATTTGTTATTTTGATATGCTTAGTCTCAAAGGTATGAAAAATAGTTTTATATGGTTCCAACAAACGGGTCTATAAGAATAATTTGTTTGATTGTACTACAATTGTAGCGTTTAGATTTGTAGTGAGAATGGACCGAATTCATCGTTCATTCACAAACTTTCTTTGCAAATCCTACGTCTGGCATTGTACAAATCGTTAAAGCCTCCCAGACAACCTCAAATAAAAGAAAAATAAGGTTACCGTCCTAGACAACCTCCCAGACTCCTTCATGAGATGCCCTATTGGCCGAACTAATTGATAAGGTTACCGTCTTCATAAAGGAAGCTACCATACGATTGAGTGATGGCTTTAAATTATGATGAACCCAGCAGAACAATGGATATTGCTAGGACATACATGCTTTTCCTAATTCTTTTTTTCTCAAACCCTAAATGAAATTCAGAATTGTAAATTAGAAGTATAAAAGAGATGGGAGACAGGATTGATATATAATTGAGCAATGACAAAAACATTAAAAATGTTCAAGTAGACCCTGTTAAACCAAAAATTAATCAGAATTCAACAGTAGAACATAATTTGATATTCAAAACAAAACCTCAAACTATTTTGAAAAACCTAATAAAATTGAAGTCCGCGAAAATTTGGGAAACCATGAGAAAATTAAATAGCAAGTACGAGGATCCTTCAGGCACGGGGTGGAGCTCCAGTGCCAGCTCCAACGCGAGGAGCCTGTCCTGGCTGTCCAGGTTTTGGTGCATCATCCTGAGAAAACATGGACAGAATTCAACCAAAAAATAAGAACAGACAATATAAATGGATTTGTACTCGTGAGAAGCAAGAGAAACGGATACATAACTATTGAGAAGCCACGCACAACCATAAATAATCTATATATCAAACTAACAAAACAGCAAACTAATCATCTAACGTACAATTAACTACCATGTAAACAAAATAGCAATCTTCAAAATTTTAAAGTGAGACTTGTGAAATAGCAAGATAACAACTCGTTACCCATGAATCTTCAAGGCTACATAATCGTGGTTAGCAATAACCACAATGATAAACAATAGGCTCATGAATCGACCTATAACTCTGGGTAACGACAGTTATTACATTACTCAAGAGTCAATTCATATCATTCATATCGCAAAAAATTATTGTTGATAAACTAATCATGCATCTGCGAAAGCTAGAAAAGATGAATATAATAGAAGAGAAAAAAACAAAATATCCCATATGGACTTGCATAATTAATCATAGCAAAATGAGAGTGGATAGCAAGATGTACCCTGCGTCTAATGAAGCGCTGTGGAGGATCACGCTTCCTCCTGTCAGTGCGTGATCGAACCCTCACAACGTGAGAGTGGATAGCACAAGAAACACAGTACTGCATCTTGGCATATAGCTTAGGAAGAGTGTATTCTGTACCAAAACAAATATCGAAATTACACTTGAATTGTTAAAATGGAAGACAAAGAAAGAATGCGTTCATGAAAAAGGCTCATACGATCATAGACACAGGCTTCCTGAACATCTCTAACAGCTGCCTGCTCCACAATGTTCCTAACAAGGAACCTCTTGATGGCCTTGTCCTATTCAAGCCAATAAGAGATAACATAATTAGATATTCTGAACCAAACAGTGAACAAAAATCCCACATATAATTGCATGTGATGAGTCTCAGCCTTTAGAACACAAAATAGAACAAGAATATAAACAACGAAACAGGAAAAGTAAAAAAACAGGCGGTGAATTGCTCGCTTTTTAGTTCAATGATGTGACGAAATCAGTAGCTACTAAATTGTAAATGCGTCGCGAAAGAATTTCAGATGGCTATATACTGTTTAGCAGATATAGATAAAAAATTAAAAAAAAGAGAGCAACGTCGACGCCTAAGATATACGAATAGATTGAACAGCGAAAGAGGAAAAAGAAAACCCTAGGTACCTTGGGGCAGCATTTTCCGCAGTTGGAGCAGCGGATAAATTTCACGTGTCCGCGTCCATGCTTGTTGCGTCCACCATTCCTACGCTTGAAAGTCTGAACCAAAAGAGAGATTGTCAAGAAAATTATTAACCGAAAACGAAGGATCGAAGCAAAGTGGTGAGAGATCAGGTTACCATAGCTCTAGTGTCTCAGATGACCGAGCGAACCAGAGAGAATCAGAGAGCTCGTCGGCTGAAATAGGGTTTATGAATTGGTGGAAGTGATCCTTTTATATGATGATGAGGACGCAGAAGGTGACCTAGCAAATGAAATCCCTAATTTTTTATATTTGCAAATAACCCCCAATGTTCTTCTGTTTTTCATTTTTTTCCCCGAAACATGGGTTCATCCCTTTGGCCCATTCCTTTTATTTTTTTACAGCCCATTGGCCCATTCCTAAAAAATACATCTCGTGACAATGGGCCGAAGTGAATGTGCTAATGGGCTGTAAACAAATAAAAGGAAATGGGCCAAAGTGATGAACCCATGTTTCGGGGGAAAATGAAAATATTAATAATAATAAATTTTAACTTATTTAATAAAAGCTATTTTAGACGTTTTTATGAACTTATTTATAATTGTAATTTTCCTAAAATATTTATACAAACCGACACTTTTTCAGATATTTTCATCCATCTTTTTATAAAATAGTCTATTCTTTAATATTAATACATTTCATCTGGCAAGCATATAGCTAACATCCTCACATAAGAGGATGCAGTGACTAGGCCCGAGCGGCTGTTTATCAAAAAAATACAAGTTTTCGCAAAGTCGTAAGACCATGTATGGGGGCTGACACTTGCCAAATGCCTCGATTTTTTTAGAAAAGGTCCAGGTCAATGCCATTGGTAGAGTCCCATTTGTCATGTGTCTGATCTCATTCCCAATAAGTAGAGCAACTTGAACTCATACCCTTGATTTCTGCCTTGACCCTCAGGTCGAAGGACTAAAGGTTACTGTTTGGTTTAGATAAGCAAGCATGGATAGGCTCCTCGAGCAGATACCATTCGAATGGGGAAGCTCATCCTCCCATTACCGAGACCGCCTCGTCTATGTACTCAGCCCCTCTCCTGAAGATGCGCTCCAACTATAAGAAATAGTCGTACGTCAAAATCAACTTATTTGAACATTATCTATTTTGAAGAATTTGAAGAAAAAAAATTAAACAAATGTTTTAAAATTATGTTACATTTCCATAAATTTGGAGTTCCATGTATATATATATATGTGTGTGGGTGAAACCTAACTTCAAAATAATAATAAGAATAAAATAAAATAAGCATAAAACAGCTGTAAGGTTTGCATTAAAATAATAGAAGAAGACCCAAACCCCCTCTACCAAAAGGAAGAAGAAAGGAAAAAAAAAAAAAAAAAAAAAAGCGACCTTTTCATTTTCAGCGTCGGAGGGCAGAAGAAAGAGGGAAGGCCTTGAACATGGAAATTAAAAATTCTTGAGTTGC
This sequence comes from Cucurbita ficifolia, assembly GCA_033971965.1. Taxonomy (NCBI): domain Eukaryota; kingdom Viridiplantae; phylum Streptophyta; class Magnoliopsida; order Cucurbitales; family Cucurbitaceae; genus Cucurbita; species Cucurbita ficifolia. The sequence continues at coordinate 804,097 of CM066976.1, forward strand.
GTGAATTCCATTTCGAGCCTTGCCTTGGAAATTCTCGATCATTCCGAAACCTTCACAACTTTTCAACCTTCAATTTTGACTCTGAACCTTCTGACCGGACAATTCGGAAGTGCAATGGTCGATAATTGCGACAGCGCCGGCAACGTAGACGGCGACGGAAAAGACATAGCCTGCACCTCATGTGACCGCCCAGCTTCACTCCACCAGTCCATGGGTGGCGGCAAAGGTATTTAATTCTCCGTCCGCTAAATTTCTGTTTCTCGATCAATTTCGCGTTTCTGAATTAGATTCCTTCGCTTCCCTTTCGAGAATTGGTGTTGAATCTGTTTGTTGCAATCGGTGATGCTTGAGGGTTTTGATTGTTTACGAAACATAGGATAATATGAAGCTTGATTTCAAGTATGTTCTGAAATGGTTTCCCAGATTCGTCCATGTTCTATTCATTTATCTGTTTCCCTTTTTGCATTTGAATTAAGACTTTCACCGATTGAAACTTGGAGTTTTTGTAACCTTTTGCTTTGGGAATCAGATTCTACATTAGCTGTTTTCCAGTTTTTCAGATTCTTTCTTTGTCTCAGAAGGAACAAAAAATTATGACATTCCCTTTCTGTTTGGATAATCAAGAATTTAACTCTTCCTTCTTTTGCTTAGCGGCTGATATTCTACTATGGAAACAGCTGCATGTTTCTTTCGGCATTGTTGTTGTTGCTACAGTATTTTGGCTTCTAATTGAGCACTCTGGGTTGCCATTGTTGACAACATGTTCGGATGTCTTGCTGGTTTTGGTCGTCCTATTGTTTCTTCGTGCCAACTTTGCTGCGTTTCGAAAGAAGTATGGCTTTGGCTGACTTTAAAGTTCTTGCTTATGATCTCTTACAGAATACTTTTTGCTTGTGCCATTTTCTTTTTTCCAGCAGATAATGTGTTTTTCCTGTTGGCTCTTCTTCATTTTCCCTCTGTGCAGGCAGCTTCAAACATTACCACAGCTGGTACTGTCGGAGGAATTTGTCGATAATGTCGCAGCATCATTTCGGGCGAAAATCAATAATGCATTACTTGTAGCTCATGATATCACACTTGGCAATGATTTCAAACTCTTCTTCAGGGTTAGTATTTGAAGCACCATTTTATTAGATACTGGAATTATATTGGCAAAACTGAAAATTATTTATAGGCTTTAAGTACTTTTCATCTGAAAAGAATGGATCGATATCGATATACACCCATCGATCGATGCCATTTGGATTACCAACCAAGAGTTGCTCAAGCCTGAGGTAGTGAATGCTTACAGGACAGTTTAAAGAATACATAAAACTCGATCTTCACTTTAAGATGATACTGTTGCATTTCTGTTCTTCGTTTTTTGGCTGCAATAGTATGAGTAACCTTGCAAACACCTTTGCAGATGGTGATCTGTTTGTGGCTTTTATCCGTCCTTGGTAGCTACCTTTCTTTCTTCACCTTTGCATATATGGGTACGTATGAACATTCTAAAGCGCTTACTATGACATATTTTTAGTTCGTATAAGTTTCATCTGTGGGTAAATTATGGCAATCATTCCAACTTGTAGTTTCATTTTGATCCTTGTCAATGAGTAAACGTTCACAGAATTTGGTTTGTTTCTGGTCCATTCACCATGTTCTATAATGCTCTCTCACTGTCATGCTTTTTACTCAGTTTACTGATCTAGCATATGTAATTATACCCCCCCTCCCCAACCTGTGATATTGATTTTTGTTCATTTAACTCGATGATAGGAACAATCATCTCGATAACCGTCCCCGCCTTGTACAGCAAATACGATAAACACGTTGACAGATGCTGCGGAATGATCCGCCAACAATTTAGAAAGCATTATAGAGTGATGGATGAGAGTGTTTTCAGCAGACTCCCTGGTAGTTTGTCCAAGGATAAACATCAATGAAAAATGCTACCTATAGTTTTCTGCAGTTGTCCTAAACCACGGGAAAATTGTATTACTGTTTCATCACAAATGAATGCCTGGTTAACTGGATTCTTGAAAGGTTATTGGATACCTATGAACATGTTTATTTCTGTATATTTATGAATACTTGTAAATGGGGCAAGCTTTTGAATCTGGTTGGTGTGGGTCTAATCCTGAGATTGAATTCCTTTTGGTCCAATATGGACCAACCCACAAAAGGGCCCATTGTCGAATACTCAACCCTAAATCATTTAGTTCATATTTGTTGTCCATTTCTCTCTCTCTCTTTTTTCTCGTTCTACCTAGCAATGTTAAACTACTCTTAATGGGGTCGGGATTCCCCATTTAGATGAAGAATGTGGGAAGAAATGAGGAGAGACTTTCTAAATTTCATTCCTCGGTATTGGAGATGATGAAGGTTTCCTCGGCACCCCACATGGACATTTCTATTTTTCTTTTATTAATTCAACAAGCAGTTAAAATGATAATCTATGTCTCGTCCATTTAGTGTTGTGTTCATATCAACCTTTCTTTTTACTCTTAACTTCTACTCCCAAATGCAAATTACCAAACTTTCCAACTTCATTCCTTTTCCACTTTTTATTTCAAATCACAATTGAGTATTCCTTGCTTTCATTTTGGTCCATCTATCTCTCCAAATTTGCCTTTATTATCGTTACTTTGAGCAGAGTAAATAAGCTCCACGACATACGTAACAAAAAACTATGAGCATCAGCATTGATTCAACTTAGAAAAAGTAGAAAGGGAATTAAAACTAGACTTTAAAGTGCAATCAATAACATACATACCTTAATTTGTTGTTAAATAAATTATATATAATTTATTTATAACAAAAATACAGGTAATTTAAAAATATTTATGAAAAGTGGTAACTATGTCCTTAAGTTTGTTTAATAGATGGATTACAACTCATTTATTACGTTAAACTTTCATTAATTATCTTTAATGATAAGAAGGCCAAGAGGAAAAGTAAAAGAAGTTTTGAATTTAAACATGATTCCCAAGGGGGAAAAACAGTAATGCAATATCCTCATATTAATAAATTGGGAGGACTAAGTCAACAATTCACTGCTAAAAATAGCCAATGGGAATGCCACATTTCTACTTACTGCTTAACTATTTTTTCTTACTACACACAGTATTTTTCTATATATATTTCTATATATGTATTTTCATATCCCAAACAGCTAGCGGGTGCGAGTCAACCACCACTGCAATAGCCGGCCACCGTCGCGACGGTGCCGGAGATCTTCCTACTCTACCCTGTCTTACCCTCTCTCAAGTTCAGTTTATCGGTGAAGTTTATTTCAGAACTGGCCCGCCTCGAATGTCTGCCCGAACTGCCAGCTGGCCGGAACGGCGTTGTAGCTGGTGACAGTGCGGCCGTCACTGGTGGTGATTTGGAAAGAGAGACTCTGTCCGTTCAAGTAATTGTTGCTCTGCCAGTTCTGTCCCCAATTTCTGGACATGGCTTGCCATCCAGTTTTGGACCCTTTGATTGACACCGAATGGACGTCGCCGGCGCCGCCGACGTTGGTAATCAGTACCAAGTTGAAGTATGAATGGCCGTTTATCGTTAACCTTATCCCTCCCTTCTTCACGCATGGTACTCTGTAATTCATCAAACCACTCATTAAAATCCGACTTGAAAGAAAAAAAACAGAGCATCAGAAAAAAAACAGAGCATGTTTTATTTATGGAATCATTTGGTTTTAGTATGAGTGGTGTAAGACCTTCGGAAGGAGACGGGGACAATCCCGGCATGGTACTGAGCGATTTGGAGAAAAGCAGGCTCTGCCAAGTCGAAGTGTTGCAAAGGAGGGTTACACCAGCCGCCATTGTTGTTGGAGAGAGCCAAGTTTGGGGGACAGAAATTAGTGGCAGTGACAATGATTTTTCCAGGAAGACACCATTTGGGATCACTGCTGCAAGTGATTTCATAGCAAGACCCACAGCTCAACCCATTGTTAAACAGAGCCGTACTCAGCGCCGCCGTGTTCGTCCCATATCCTTGACTGTACAAATTCCCATACCCACAAGCCCCACCTGATAAAAACAAATACCCAACTCCCGATTACCACAAAAACCCACGAAACACAAAAAATGAAGATGCTTGATTATTAGTTATTTACCCATTGTGCCGGAAGCGTCTCCACCGCCATAGAAGGTAGCGTGGCCAGACTGCACTCCACCGTAATCGGCGGAGATTGCAGGGATAAAAAGTAGGAAAAGAACAGAAAAATAAGAGATTGGTGAGGAAGCCATTGGAGGAGAGGGAAAAGGAACGAGGTTTGTGCAAACTTGTAGTGTGGAGTGGGAAATAGACGAAGGGTTTATTTAAATAGAGGGAAAAAGGTTTGCAGTTGGAGAAAATTACAAGTTGGCTATAATTGTGGTGTAGATTGGGACAAAATCGAAAAAAATTAAAAAACAGGGGCATAATCGTAATAACCATAACATTAATTAATTATAATTTTCTTAATTTTAACACAAAATCTTATAATTTAGGAATAATAATAAAGATAATTTAATATAATTAAAAGAGTAGGGAAGGAGGAAGAAAGAAGGCACATGGGAGGTGTCTGAAATGGAGTACCAACTCTTTAAACAGGGGGGCCCCACATGCACATGCTTTTTGTTTTTCTTGGATGGGGAATACGTAATTTCCACGTGGCTGATATTTGTTCGTTGGGAAATGGTAGTTTGGAATCTGTGCCGTTAGGATACCTAAAATTGCGCTTATTATTATTATTATTTATTTGAATTATACACCCTAGACCTTTTTCCATTATCTCATTTTAATTAATTACCAATATTTATATGATTCTATAATTCAATTAATTCAAATAAATTGTTTTTTTTGGGTTAGATTATTCCAACAAACCCCAACCATACTTTTAACATAGTTATAAAAATTAAAATTATTTAATATTTGTAATTGCTATTAAATTTATTGATAAATATTATTTTTTTAATAATTAAAAATACTAACGGGAACCTAAAAATGGAGGATTGGATTAGATTGATAATTCTAGTTAAGTTGCTTACGTCAGCACTCCAACTAACTCGAAGTCTATGTCAGTAACATAAAATATATATCATTGACCACAAATTCTAAGCTGGAATGATGACCTGCTAGGATCAATGGATTCGATGCTCTTCATAACATAGCGAGCAAACTCATAAATATTTACATTTTTGTTTGACTTTTCTTTTGAGATGTACTGAAAGAATTAATTAATTGAGTTTACGATTTTCATAAATTTATGTCATTTTAGATCTTGAAAGTCTAAATTTATATAATTTTTACATAAATCAAATTTAGCCGATAAATTTATAACTTTGTGAATTTTAATATTTGCCATAAAAAGACGTGATTTTAAGATAAATCAAATATTATATTAATGATAATAGGAATAATAAAACAAAGAAGTTGATTTATGGAATTTATTTTAAGAGCTTTCAAATGGAAATAATAATAAATAAAAAATGAATTAAAAGGGGTCTACCATGTTAGGGAGGCACATGGAAGGGGCGATATTAGCGCCCATATTTCAAAGACAAATCAAAATATATATACTGTCGGACACCGACTTTTGTTGTGACATAAATTTTAAATCCCTACCAACATCAACACTAACCCTTTTTGCCTAGGTTTCCCCCTGCCACATCCTTTTTTTTTTCTTCTCATTTTATATTTTTAAAAAATATTTATTTATTTATTTTGTTTGTTCTATTTTTTCCTAGCTCTCTTCTTTAATTTAATTATCCGTTGTTATAATATTGAAAATGTCCGCTGAATTAGAATGAATAAGCTCGACCCCAATCATAAAATCTTGGTGATCACTTCTATCTAATGAATGAGAGTCTGTTTTCAAATCATTTGCTATGTAGTAAAAGAGACTAAAAATCCATGCAGGACCGTGTTAATAAATTGTTTAAGTTAATATTAGTTAAAGAAGTAATATTATAATGATTTTTTATGTGACGTTATATAAAACTTGTCTATAAACGCTCCTTTTAAGTTGATAGGTTGTAGTCAATTTATATGTTCGATGTGCTTTAAAACATTTTTCAGTCATATTATTTTATAGATACACATCCCCTCGTGTATTGGAACCAAAACTATCGTATGAACGAGCAAAAAATAATTTGTGACACCAAAGTAAATGAATGATACATGAATAAATTGAGACCACATCCGAAAGAGAGTGACCCCTGAGGATAGGAGGTAAAAGTTACTATTTGTACCAATAAGGTGAACCTTCTTTTTTTTGTGGCCCATCATAGGAATTTCATGGTTAAACGTGTTTTACTTGAATCAATTTTATGTTGGATAAATTCTTAAGAATTTTCTTGTGAAGCACATGAGTGAAACAAAACAGGCTAGAATGACTCGTTTTGGTTTGTAAGAATAATCTTCATTTTTAAAAATCGATGTAATCATGTCGTAGGAGATGAAGAAAAATGTCGGGATCATTAAGTACCGGATTCAAATTCTAAATCTTGTTTTGAATCTTGGGTATGAAGAGTTGTCTTTTTGTACATAAGGAAGTGTAAGGAAGTGAAGAAATCATCATATTATATATATATATATATATAGCAATAAGAATGTGGGGGAGACATGAAGACAACATATGTGACAAAGAGAGACCAACTTTTTCAAACTGTCTCTTGGTTTTTACTGTTTCAAGTGAAATGAAACAATTTTCACTTTGATGGTAAAAAACTCTTATAGGATTAGGGATGAAATTAATAATTATGACTTGGTTTATGCATACAAGAAAGTAAGTCTTTTCCTTGAATAATGCACTTTAATAAATCAAATTTAACTTTAAATATGTTAAAACTAAGCAATAAAATTATTAGAAAGAGAAATCCCTTTCGGTTAGATTTTAAAATTTTAAAATAATAAGGAAGATTCGTGTAAGTAACATATATTTAAAAAATATATATATATATATATATATAAAATAGCTTTAATAATAATGATAATAATAATATAGTGATGGAAGTAGGAAGAGAAAGGAGATCCACAGGAAGGGCATGTGGGGGGGGGGGGGGGGGGGGGGGGGGAAAGGGCAATGTTTATCCAACAAGAAAAGTGGATTTGAAAGTGGCCTTAGCAAAGGAACGTGACCCATTTGGGAACAAGTTGGGCGAGTGAGATTTGGTTCACAGAGACAGCGGTCAGCGGGGAAGGGACGCTGCCTCACCCTACCAAAACTAACCAACTCCTCCCAGTTGAGGGACAACGGCAATCTTGGGAGGGCCACGGACAAGGGCATGCGGCCCTACAACCCCATGTGCATTTATTTCTGTGGCAGTTAGGTCTTCACCCTTTCTAGGACCATCCCTTACACCCCCCCCCCCCCCCCCCCCCCCCCCCCCCCCCCTTCTCAATTTCCAATCCATTTTTGCTTCCTTTTCTTAATCTTCCCCCTTTAAATAATGGGTTATATATATAACATTAACAACTCGAGGTTACCGCCGGTAGATATTGTCTTTTTCAGCTCGTTACGTATCGCTATCAACCTCACGATTTTAAAACGCGTCTACCAAAAAGAGATTTCTACACATTTATAAGAAATTCTACATTCTTCTCTCCAACTAAGTTTCTACACCCCTTGGAGTCTCAGTGTCTTCGTTAGCACACAACCCAGTAGCTGGCTCTGATACCATTTGCAATAACCCAAGCCCACAGTCAACTATCACCCTCATAATTTTACAACACGTTTACTAGGGAGAGATTTTCACACTCTTATAAAGATTGTTTTGTTCTCCTCTCCAACCGATGTGGGATCTTGTTGCATCTTATTAGCAAAAAAAATTAAAATTATATAGTTTAAATTTTTAAAAATTTATAGACCGACAAAGCAGGGGTAATTTGACAAAAATGATAGCTTAATTATTTCCATGGAAAATAAATGAATTTTAAATAGGAACCTTGGGCCTATAGTTCACAAACTCAGTTTTGGGCATGAAGCCCATTACATTTCACCGGTAAACTTGGGCCTAGATGACGTAGCCCAATATAGAAGTAGAAGAGCCCATTCTATATAGAGCCCATCAAGGGGAACCAAGGTTGAAATTACCATTTAACCCCTTTATTTGTTGGGGAGTTCAAAGAACGGCCAACACAGGAAGTTCATTTTAAAATTTGTTTTTACTTCTTATGAATACAACGAAAACGACAGCCTTTTTCGTTATTTTTATTTTAAATATCTTATGCAAAATAAATCTACTTTTAAATGAAGTTAAATCATAATAAATTTTATTACAAAAGTTAACCATCATCATTATTCAAATAAAACCAAATTAATGTCTTACCAAACAAAGAAATAATTATAGTAAAAACATAAGATTTATATATATATATATACTCAACACTGCCTTTAAGAAATAAATTACTTTTAAAATATAAAAGAAAACAAAGAATATTTATAGAAATTATTTTGTAAAGATAACATGTATTAGAAATCATGACATTGAAACTATTGTCGTTTATAGTTTCCCACTTCCGCAGGCAAGAGGTTGGTTGTAGGGACCCACTCCAATTCCAACTAATTATAAATAAAACAAAATTATAAAATTTTGGTCTTATTTTTTAAAAAATAAATAATTCAGCAATTTTAGATGCCTTTCCTTCCAATTGATTTCTCGAACCTTTAAAAATGGTCCCTTTTGTATTTTGTTTGGTAATTATATTATTCGGTCTAAATTTATCATAATTTTTATGTAAGAAATACATAAAATTCACTTTCTTGCTCACTTTATTCACTCTCTTTTTTATTCTTTCACTTTTATCTTTTTTACAACCTCATCCACTTCTATCTTTCACTTTCCATATATATATATTTTTTTTATCGTTTATCTATAAAAAAAATGGACAAGACAAAATATCACTCGATCTTTAGCTTTACTTAACTCTTTTGCTTAACGTTTTATTTGAAAGAGATTGGTTAGACCGCTCTTATAGAATGTGACATCCTTAATTGTAGTACCTAATATTTTTTAAAGAATTACTTACTATTCCTATGTTTTGATTAAAATTAGAGTATAAGGAACGTTCACACCATTAATAAAATTCAAACTCTGACAATTTGTTTATGGATGTGATACATAAGATTTATAGCATGATAGAGTATTGACCAAAAATCAAATTTTTGGATAAGCATAGACTTACAGAAAATAGATTTAAAGTAATATGCACAAAATATGACCGCACTATTTATGTTTGAATGTCTAACTTGTCTCTCTATCCGATTCTAAGTAGAATAAAATATATAATAGAGCTTGACTTTTTTTTTCTCTCTGAATCTGGGTGGTTGAATGCTATAGTTAGTGTGCTAGTCGAGTTGACCCTCTCCCCGAAGGCAACTATCTCTTTTCTTTGTATGCTTAACTACGACCCCTTGTTCTACTTAGTGGGATACATACATAACCCTCAGGCTCAATGATTAGTTTCGACTCTGGTCTCATCGGACACCCAATGAAAGACTGACATTCAATTACGAAACGGGCATACATATGAGATGAAGCACACCCGAAGTCACAAGTGAAATTTGTGGCCCCTAGAACATACGAAGACTGCAAAGAAAATTCCATACTTTGTGTTGCATCTGGCTACTAAAAAAATAATACCCCAACACGTTCTTAATCCCCCACTCATCAAATTATCAAATCATCGCTACATTCACAAAGAACTCGGTATATCACAATTCTCTTACTCTAAATCCTAAACAGTAAAAACAGTAAGAATGACGATATATCTATTTATCATGAACGTCACTTAATTATGATAAAAGAAAAATCAAATTTCAGGGAAAGCCAATCAAATTACTCAAAATGGGCAACAAAATAATAATAATAATGACGAAGAAGTTTAGAGGAGTTAGTCAAACTAAGTTAGAGATTTATTTACCTTTAAGTGGGTGGGAAATCCGAGTGAATATTGAGTGAGCCATAGACAAAGCTTCCCTCACCCACGTGACCTCCATGTGCCTCTTTGGCTTCGTTTCATCGACAATGCCCCACAGCCGTTCATCAATTGCCCTTTGATTCCTCAATGTCTTCCCTTACTCACATTAGTACTTATCAATAAAATACTCCTTCCCATAAATACTTATCAAATTTCCCTTTTCATTTTCCCTTCGGTTTCGGGTTTGTTCACATAAACATGTTATTTGCATACAAAGTTAAATGTGGGTGTGGGGGGAATGTAACAATTCAAGCCCACCGCTAACAAATATCATTCGTTTTGGTCTATTATGTATTGTTGTCAGCCTCACGTTTTAAAACACGTATACTGTGAAGAGGGTCAAGCTCTACTCCGACCCACCGCTAGCAAATATTATCCGTTTTAGCCCTTACGTATCGCCGTTAGCCTTACGGTTTTAAAACACATCTATTAGAAAGAAGTTTTCACACTCTTGTAAGGAATGATTCATTCTCCTCCTCAAGTGATGTGGGTTTCGTAAGAGAAGGGAAGGGAAGAAAGGCAATGTAATCTTAAAGTTAAAACCATATGAACCGGAGAAAGAAACAACCTAGTAGGACATCAAATCTTACCCAGACAGAGAGTTTGGGTGGAACATTTGCCACTGCTCCAAGCCAAAGTGACAGCTTACTTCAACTTTTGAAGTTTGAAAGCAAAAAGATGACAATAAAAAGGAAGAGTAAGAGAAAGATTTTGTGCTAAGAATCAGCATTTATTTATATTGTCTAATCTTTTGATTAATCGAGGATCGGGTACCCATTACAGCCCAGTTTTTTGTCTCTGTTCTTCACAATTAATAATGAAACCTCCATTTTCTTCTAATTATTGCCTACCCCATCTCACCCCCTTTACCTTTATGTATCACTACAATAAACCCATTTTTTTGCTGTTAATTTTCTTGTCCATATCCCAATTCTACTCAACTCTCTCTCCTTTGCTTCTATTCAAATACCCCCACCCCCTTTCTATGATTTTCTTCTCTTCCTCTCTTGTTTGGCCACTGCAAAATTCTATCTGGGAGTTGTTAGTTTCTTACAGTGGGGCTGTTTGGGCGTTTTTTCAGTTCTTTTGATGTTTGATCCTGGTTTGTTCCTTTGAGAAGGTCCGCCATGGGAAGTAAAGCTTTTTGCAGCCATGGATACTATTGTTTGGCATGTTCTTGTGTATTGGTTTTTTGAGTGGCCACTGGCTTGTAAGATGCTTTGAAACTTCGTTGGAATTCTAAGAATTGTTTGATTTAAGTCTTAAAGGATCATTGTTCATCGTCCTTTCTAGTTGAAGGCAGATCAGGAGGAATCAAAACAATTACACTTGAGCTTTAATTGAGGTCCAGTGAAGAGCGGGCTAGGAGGTGGAACAGAGTACACAAAGGGTTTGATTCACTCAGTTTTGAACTATCAAGTTTCACTGCGGAATTTCATCAAACAGGTTGAAGATCTAAAGAAAATTACCTTTGGCAGCAACAGTCCTGCTGTTGTTTTGAAGTTGTTTTGAAGTTGTTAGCTGCTCCTATGGCGATGGTGTCCGATCACCACCGTCCCCGTCCCCACCGCCTCCTCCTCGACGCCAACACGACGGAGGCGCCGTCGAATGGAAGCAGAACTCGAAATTCGTACACCAACGAAGCGAATTTCGACACGAACATGGTGATAATCCTTGCCGCGTTACTCTGCGCACTGATTTGCGCTCTAGGATTGAACTCAATCGTCCGGTGTGCCCTCCGCTGCAGCCGGCGATTCTCCTTCGAGACAGGCGGCGGTACAGCCTCGCGCCTCGCCGCAACAGGGCTAAAAAAAAGCGCATTACGCAAACTTCCGGTCGCCGTATACGGGTCGGAGTCGGGTCTAGGGATTCGAGAAACGGATTGCCCTATCTGCCTTGGAGATTTCATCGCCGGCGAGAAAATTAAAGTGCTTCCCAAATGTAACCATGGATTTCACGTCCGGTGTATCGATACCTGGTTGGCTTCCCACTCGTCGTGTCCGACGTGTCGTCAATCGCTGTTCGAACAACAGTCAGCTTCTGAATCAACGGAAGCTGACGCCGGAAACCGACCCGCCGGAAATTCATCAGCTAGCGGCCAAGGTGAGATCTCGATAACCATAGATCAAATCAGCTGATTTCAAGGGCTGCCATTTCCATTTGCACATAAATTCTTTAATTGTTTGCAGTTTTTAGCCTCTTCTTTTGGGTAATAATCTGGATTATACAATAATCAATATAATTAATGGTTGCCTTGTGTACAATAAATATAATTTGCAAATTTTGAGAAAATTAAATTATTCAAACTCATTCGCTATGTCGTTCTAAATTATTTGCTACGTTCTAATATAATCATTATATTAATGGCATTTTTATAAAATTATAATTTAAAAAATCTTACCCTTTTAATTGAATTTAATGTTTTAAGAGATAGAGAAATTGGCATATTTGCTTAATACTTCAAATCATGTTGTCAAAATAAATATTGGGTTCAATTTAAGGAGAGCAACACAATTAAATAATTGTTCAACAATCTACTTCAAATATAGGATAAGGTATTATTTTAATTCATAAAGTTCAATATGTGGTTATATAAATTAAAGTGTATATATATGTATATATTCAATTGATTTTTTTTTTATATTTTATTTTGTATATATATTTTAATCCTTTTCGGAACCGATACGGGATCTCATTATCCGCTCCCCTTTAAGGCCCAGCATCCTCGTTAACACACCTCCGATGTCGAGCTCTAATACCATTTGTAACCGCCAAAACCCACAGTTAGCAGATATTGTCCTCCCCATAACGTATCGCTGTCAGTCTCACGGCTTTAAAACGCGTTTGTTGCAGAGAGGTTTCTATACTTTTATAAAGAATGTTTCGTTTCCGCTCTAACCAATGAAATCTCATAAATATTTTGATAACAAATATGTGATGCGTTAAGTAAATGATAAAGTTGATTTGAATCTGAATATTTAGTTTGTATGGTTATATTGACATAAACTTTGGACGAATTAGAGAGTGAAGAGAATTTTTTAGTTGTGACGTGTCCTTCTGAAATAAAGATAATTAAAGTAGAATAGGGTTATATAATTAATTGAATTTAATGTAGTTTGGTGAGATGAAATGTGTCTTTCATAAGCTCAAATTTAATAACCATTAATACAAAAATTGGAAAAAGAAAATGGCATCACGGGGCCCACACAACATAAATGGGATGCCATTCCATTGATGGGATTTATTTGAGAAAGCCACTTCCAACCATACCTTTCTCTAAACCCTAAACCAAAGGAGAACAGCAAATTACAAAATTAAAGGAACAATAAAATGAATAATAATTATTAAAAAAAAATAATTATATATATATATAAATATAATAATTATTAAAAAAAATAAAAAATCTAAACTAAAATTCATTATTTTTGTGAAAATTACTGAAAGTAACTTTCAATTAAGATTGACAGCCATTTGGAGGCCCATAGGCTCAGGCCCATAGGCTCCATAAAGCCCACACATTGGGGGCCAGGCCCATAGTCTCCATAAAGCCCACACGTTGAGAAGGCCTTAAATAAGTGTCAATTTTTAATTTTGCCTAATTTTAATATTAAATTAATTTGATAATTTATTAATTGAACACATAAAAAAGTTATTGATAATTGAAACAATAAATTTTTAGATGGATTAAAATTGGGATATTTTTAAAATTTAAAATTAAAAGCGTAAATTGATATTAATTTCCCGATGCGTAAAGCAGTCGAGCTTTATTTCTGTGCAAGCTCCATCACTGCTGATGAGTCAGCATGGATATGCCGACGTGGAATCAAAACAGATTTGATTGGTCAGAATTCACCGAAGGCAGAGGCCAAGAAGCGTGGGCGCTTTTGAACTCCATGCATATTCCTCATGTTACCACGCGCCATGTCAGCAACTCATCCCCAGCCACGTAGGACCCACTCATCGCTAATGAATCAACGGCCACGATTAAAAGTATCAGCGTGTTACCCTTTTAAATTCCTTATAATTCACCTTATTTTCGCGTGTAAAACTCGTGGAAACCCCGCCAAGTTCACGTTCTTTTTTGCTGGACCTCGTGGCAGTTTCCTCACTGAACACGCCATAAATTCCCTACATCCACTTCCACCGTAATTACCAGAACTCCACCAATCCCATTCGACACCAAGACAACGTGAGGGTAAGATCGTCATTTGAAATAAGAAATGAAGGCGGCTGCACGGAAATAAAATGATACATATCACAGAGAAGCATAACAAAGTCGGAATTCCAAGTGGTGAAAGAAGACCCGAAGCCGACGAGTTTAAGACTTCCGGGACTTCTCTCTGATCAAAATCAGAACAAAAAAAGCAAACCAAATTTGACCATTTAAATGCCAACAAATTTCCAGTTTCGTTTTCGAGTTGCGCGATTGGTTTAATCCTTTTCGGAACTGAATTTAATCCCTTCGATTTATCCAGTCTCGTTGCCTCCACCACGCCGTCTGCTTCAACCACAATCGTTTTCAATCGAAAAGCAATTCCAAGAAGGGAAGGCCATCGTCTTCCCCATCGGCCAATTGCTCCTTTCTTGTTTTTGCCTCTCCGCTGCAGAGTTTGAGATATCCAATGGCTTCTTTAGGAATTCGATGTGGAGGAAATTGCGGTGTATTAGACCGTCGTTATGTGAATGTTCACGACGGATGTGATCAGAAAGCAGGTCCTCGTTCTTTGGCGGTTTCCACCGGAGGATTGAGGAAATCGAGCAGTTCCGTTTCTACAATGAAGAGTTTGCCGCCGGTGAATCGCCATGTGAAGGAGAGAAAAGACAGCAACGAGGTGATTTCTCGCGATAAGTTCGATGAATGGATGAAGGAATCGGTAGTTAACATTGTAAAAAATCTACGAGAAGCGCCTCTGTTTCTGCGAGTTTACACGACGGATGAGGACGGCGAAGCGGCGAGATTCGAGACGGAGAAGGCGGTGGAGGAAGATCGTTGGCCGATCTTAGAAAAGCAATGGAAGAGCGGAGCGGCGCCGACGCCGGAAGGCATCATGTTCGTTGAAGAGCTTGAAGACGAGGATTACGAGGACGGCGAGTCGAAAGCGTGGGGGATTGTAATACAAGGCAGAGGCGTTGAACGTGGTGCGCCGGTTTGTTACCTGTTGAAGACGAGTAGAGCGGCGGGGCTAGGGATGTGGTGCACGCATTTCTGTCTGGTTAGGGTTAAGAATTTCAGAGAGACGACCAAATCGCAGCTTCAGAATTGTTGGTTGGTGCAGAATCAGTAAGAGATGAAGCAGATGCGGTTGCTACGCTCATAATTCCGATTCAATTCAATACGTAATAACACACACTTGTGAAGTAATAATGGTTCATACAATTTTTATTTCCTTACTTTCTTTCGATCGAAAAATCATTCCCAGATTCTCATGGGAGATGGAAGCAGAGGAGAGAGAGAGAGAGAGAGAGAGAGAGAGAGAGAGAGAGAGAGAGAGAATTAGTTATTTCTAGTTTTTATTGTTAATTACTTTAATTTTAATATCTAATTAGTTATTTCCAACTTTATTTATATTCTCATCCAAGCTCTCCCGATTGATTTTCTTTTTTTAAATTAGGGTGCTTTTCGTTCGTAATAATTCAAAAATCCAACTAAATATTGAGTTGTAATTTTAAATATATTTAGTAGATAATCTAAAAATAAAAAATTAAAAAAAAATGTTTTTTTGAGAATAAAATTGAATTATTGTGTATAGTTCCGTTTAGATTCAATTAATTGTTTTATTTATTCATAATTTAATGTTAATTAATTTGGTCAACCCAACCCAAAAGTCATTAATTTTGGCCTTCAACATCTTAATGTTTAATTAAATAAATATTTTAACCAAGTCTTAAATATATTTTTTTAGTTGAAGGTCTTAAATAGTTGTTTGATAAATTATAATGTTTTCAGATAATTACATTTTTTATATTGGATTTTCAAGTTCAATAATTTTATTTATTGAATTTTCAACAATTTTATTCGCAAGTTTTACATTTTTAATTCTTTAATTTTCGAACTCCGACCAATCACACAACCAAAAAATGTAATTTTATCTTCTTTTTTTTTGTTGTTTTAATTTTGATAATTGACTTTTTTCGATTGAAAATGTCCATGGAGGAAGGAATATTGTTTACTAATTAGTTTATCTTTTGATAAATAATTTTAAAACGGAGCCTCACCGGACCACGCCGTCTCTCCGGACGTAACGAGAAAGAAGGAAAGAGACTGTACCCGCGTTTCCATATTTCGTTGATTTGACTTTTCCATCGACGACTTCTCCTTCCACGTATTTTCCTCGTTGAATTCAAAATCTTCAACAATGTGGCGTGTTTCCCCCATCTCGAGTTTATCGCGGTTCTGCTCGATTCACCCGTCGTAGAAAGGCGGCAGATCTTTCGCGGCGATGAATCGTGATTTGGTGCTCGTATTCGTGTTCTTTGTTCTCATTCTCGTCTCTCCTGGATCCGATGCTTCTCTCACTGACCGTATTTGGAATCTTCATCTCCGCTTCTCGCTTTCGACGGATTCTCCCGAGGTCTGTTTGAATTGGATTCTTGATTTCCTCTTTCCATCTGTTGATTTTAATGCATCTTTTGGATTGTACTTTGAAACTTATATTTCTCCTTTTCGTTTTTTTTAGCGTATAGCTCCAGCTCCTGGTCCTAGCTCTGTTATCAATGGCAAATTGATTGGGGGCGTCCCGATAAGTTCTCCAACTCCTGCAATTCCTCCGTTTCCCAGTTCAACTGATGGTTTTACCTCAGAGAAGTGCGACAGGAACAAGACTTGCCACGACCTTAAGAAAATGACTGCATGCCTTCAGTTCGCAGAACAAGGTAATTGCGTTTTTCTTCCTTTTTAGCTTCTATCATGAGTTGCTTTTCTCTGCAAATAAATTAAGCCTGTGATTTGAGAGGATTGCACCTCTTTTTAATATAGAGCGAACACACTTCCCATGATGTTCTATGCGTATTGGTTACTGAAGTGGGTTCTTGTTTGCGAATTTCTACTTGCTATATATCCTTTTTTTTTTTTAATCTTTCCCAAATGATTATCTGCGTTTCTAATCACCAACTTAATATGTGATTGTTGTTTTGCTGATAATACCACCTCTTACTTGTAACGATGTTTCTTTTAGCAACCCTGCCAACGAAGTCAGCTTTGGTTAGAACTAGAAGCTAGGGGATGTGAGGGGTTATTTTCCAATTAGCTTAAGTTTATGAGGGAAACATAAATAGTTACTATAGGAAGCATATCGTGATAGTAGCAGGATGTCTGTAATGTACTCAAATACATTGAAGAGTTCTATCAGCTCAATACCTGTAACAACCTTGCTGATTCACAGTTCCAACAAATTGCTTATGATCATGTATTGTGAACCAACAATTTTTCATTACCTAATTGTTATTGATTTGTACGTGGTTATTAGGATCAAAAGTGGTGGGGAAATTTTCCTGAGAGGGAACTCTATCGTCCAATTGTCAATTAAGAATGCTTATAAAGGCCTAAGTGATATGAATTGTCCGTGATACGAGTATTTGCACTTTTCTATTTGGCTGTCAATGCTTGTTTCGTGCAAAGTGTTCATAGGGGAAAGGGGATTGTTAGCGAATTCATTGGTTGGGGTGATAACAGTTATGTGTTGGGTTCGCCCTTCGAACCTTCAAGTATCATTAAAACACACTCAAACAGCAATAGACAAGAACAACGCTGTTCTATTGAGGAATTCCTGCAAGAATTCAACTTTCTCAACATCGAAATTACAACAAAACAGAAATATTAAGTTGAAAAGACAAGGATAACTCCTACTATTCGAGAGAGTTGGTTCCTCTCCTCCCAGGCGACGATTTATTCCAAAATTTCACACCGCTGACCTCTTTCCCCTACCAAAACCCATGGAACGCCCTTTTCCGTGTCACTATATGCTTACGATAGGAGGAGTAAGAATGGAAATCCAGAAGAGATAGATAGTTAGCGGGCAGGGCCTTATTTACCAATATCATAGCTATGTTGTGAAGCATAGTTTCCTGCCAATGATTTCTGAAATTTGGAACGAATATCTGCTTAGAATAGTGGATAAAAACTTCAAACCTTAAAGATCGTATTGGAGGTTGGCAGGATATAAGGAAACCTTGGTTGGAAGAAAATATTGGAACGTCATTATAGAAAATACTAAATGGACTGCCGTAATTGCAAGACATGAAAAATCTCATGGACTTGGTGCCAAGTTTAGTGCTTCCAAGCCACCTCTCTTAAGAATTGGTCCTAGCAAGTATGCACTTTATAGGCAACTGCAAGAGTTTGAATATAAATATCGATACAGGCCTTAAGGGTGTTGTTGATGGGTTGCCTTAAGGGTATTACTCGTTCAATTCCTCATGTTTTTTTTTTAATGAAAAGCAATGCTGAACTAACCATAATGGCATAAAAATTTTAAAAGCTAAGTTGTAATTCCAATTAAACAGACCAAAATCCAACTAACTGAAATTGACTTGACTTTTCTATTTTAAAATTCGACTATAACTAACCTTATTGGTACCTAATCAAACTGAAATTCTGTTAGTTTTTCAGTTTTGGTTGGTTGTTGGTTTTGACATGGGTTTTTGACCCATCTATTTGGCCTAGCTAGAACTTGATCAAGTGCCAACCTTTTCACTGCAAGAGGATGGTTTCTGGTATTTGTATGTGGGCAGCTGAGCAACAGACGAGCATCTACAATCAACTGTTGTATGGTCTAGGTTAGGCATTCAACGAAAGGGAAAGTTATTTAATGCAGAAGTAATTTAATCCCATTTGTCCAATGTTTTTCACCAAGATTCCAAAATTCCAAGGTCTAGGGACAGGCTTTCTTGGATATATTAGATTTGTGATCGAACATCAATCTGGAGCTAATAACTTGAAAATGCGGGAAATAATCTTATTGCTAACTTTGAAAGGAGAAGTCATTGCTCTTGATTTGTTTGAAGACTACTGTATGCTCATGAGTCACGATGATGATTTTTTAATCATTTGGAAGTCTTGTAAGCAGCTTGATAATGACAATTTCCATATATTTGGGAGTTTTTCATTCAAAATAACCAACCATGCTTGCCAAGAACTTTGCTCAGGAGCAGTTCATTAGTGACCTTCATTTTCAACAAGATTTTTCTGATCTAGCTGCAAATGGGGATGTGAGTAATTTTGTGAGATGATGTGCAGTCTCACAAAATTACTTAATTTAGGTGATGTCTTTCGTGCGTTCTAATAAGCTAAACGGCTGGGAAGTGGGAGGTCAAGCGTGAAGGAAAAACTACACGCAGACCATGAAGTAGAGACGAAACAAAAGTTGCTAGCTTTATATCCTAAAAGAAGTACTAGTAGTCTTAATTCGCTAGTCTGTTCCTTTTATCTTATACCACTTTATACTTTTACTTCAAACTGATTGTTTTTGTAATCTTGTTTCTCCAAACTCAGCAGACCTCCTAACACTAATACTAATGTTCTTTTATACCAAGGTTTGTGTTTCCATTAACTGGTGCTTTTCCCCTCTTTTAGCCCTTTTTAACATCACCTCCATGCCATACCTTTCTTTCAAACGTTGCGGAGATGATTGTTTCAAACAATTTTCCCCCTCGGGGAGTTAAAATTCAGTGTAACTTCAGTTTATGTTAGCCTTCCGAAGCCAGTATTGCTAAAAGATTGTTTTCTCACAGCGATGGTGGAACAATATCTTCTGATCCAAAATGATGGAGAGACTTCTCTGAAAGTGAATGTTATAGTTTCCGATGCTAAATACAAGGAGGTACAAGTTCCTGAGCATCATGCTAAAAAGGTACTCGTTAACCTTTGCTGGATGTTCACGAGAATAGTTAACTTCTCTTTTAGTTAGGATAACAGTCAGGAATTTGCTACCCAAGGCAACACAATGGTTTCTGTAAATCTTGGTTTTTCGAACCCTAGAGGGTGTAACTAGAGATTCATTTATGCTCCATACTCTATTTCAGGTTAATGTTTCAGACATTCCAGAAACTTCAACGATTATATTAGATGCTGGAAATGGGAAGTGTGTAATTCACGTAGGATCACCAACAAAAAACGGCAGCATTGTTAAGCAGACCTCTTCCTATGTAACCCATTTAAACCTCATATCCGGATCCTACCTACTATTTTCAATTATTTTGATCATTGGAGGTGTCTGGGCATGCTGTAAAATGAGAACCAAGGAACGGCATGCCAATGGAATCCCATATCAGGAGCTTGAATTGGCAGAGCACGACTCCTCTCCAACCAACGATTTGGAAGCAGCAGAAGGTTGGGATCAAGGCTGGGACGACGACTGGGACGAGTCAAGGCCTGCAAATAAATCCAGTTCTGACATGAAGGCAAATGGATCAAATGGTATTAACTCAAGAACTTCCGAGAGAAATGGATGGGGAAATGATTGGGACGATTGAGGCAATAAACAGCTCAAAAATCTACGTGCTCCTCAATGTTGAAAGGTCAGTAAACTTGGTGAAAATAGAAATTTTTTAGCAACAGGATAGTGAAAAGAAGAAGATTCTATATGATAAAAAGCTGTGAGCCAATTTTTTATTGTTCAATTACAAGAGAGAAAATGTATGCTTATCACAATAGATCTCAGTTTTCCTGTTAGTAGAGATGGAAATTGAAATTTGGAAAGAGCAATAATGTAGCTTTTTAGGAAAGAGCATTGCAATGATAAGACTATTTGCTTTGTAATCTTAAGTGCTAGCGTGCTTACATAGATCAAGAGGGTATCATTTGGCCCCTCAATAAAGTGCAAACCTAAAGAGAAAAGGTTTTGAAGTGCGCAGTTCTTTTTGTTCCCCACTTCCTCATCATCCGCTCCAAGTTTGTTCAGCAATCAAGTTTACTCAATCCCTCAAATATTCTCTCCAATGCAACTCTTTTCCTTAGTCGGGGAGAATTCAAATATTCAAATATCTCATAAACTCTTTTCTTAGTCGGGGAGAATTCAAATATCTGATATCTTTTATCGATAAATATTTGTTTTATGTTAGTTAAGCTATACTCATATTGGCTCTACAATCCAACTCTTCAATTGTACAGACATTCTTGGACATCTCATAAATAGCTACCGTGTGAACAATTCTTCTAAATCAAATGAATGTCATAAAGTCTCATCTATGGATTCTTTGTGCTATCCTTGTTTCTTTTAAGGGTAGTTTTTTATTAAGACGGATTAGATACAAAATTAAAAGCATTTAATTAAGAACTCCATCAAATTTGATGTCATCAAAAAGGTATATAAAGGTAATTCAGCTTGAAAAAGAAATGATAAGAGCATGTGCCAAAGGCCATCTTAGTTAATGCATGAAAATGTGAAGTTTTGCTTGACCCATAATACTTAATTATTTAGTTGCATGTCTTAGTTCACTTTTTTGGACAGCTCATTGATGGTGCAGCCTCTGCACATGGCCATCATCAGTCTTATGTATGCTTCAAATAAAATTAAGAAACAATTTAATCCCTTCCTTCTATGATATCATAATTATTTATTATTCTTCTTCCCATAGTTTATTATTATTATTATTCTTATTATTTTATTGCATTTGAAGATAATTGTTAAAATACTTTCCTCTTATTGATTGCTCCAAAGTGGAATGAGTCTTGCTTTGGAATTGGGACATCAAAAAGTAAGAACAAGGAAGAATTTTAAAGATAATGGCAGCCTTTCCCCCCCAAAACCATACATTGATAACAAAGAAAAGCATTAGTAGCATTATTAAACTTCAAATTCTGAGATTATGGGGCAGACACAATGACATAATGGAAGAACTTTTTTATAAATTAAAACAAAATATCCAAAAGATTTCAAAAAAGATACTCGAGGAAGAACATGAATAATGGGAGAGAGATCTTGATTCTCATGTGTGGTGTAGTATAGGGAAACTTTTTCAGTGGCAATAGGGTCTCTCTTTTTACAAAAACTGTGGTTTCTGAGCACTTTGGGTTATTCCATTCAGTACTCACACCCCTTTTGGTCCCAAGTGGGTGCTGAGAATTATGACATTTCTTACACTCTCATCTCACTTTTTGACCTTTTTACATCCTGCTTTTACTTTCTGTTCTTATTCTTTTCTCTCTCACATGATCTTCATGAAAAACCAAAACAAAAGCTTCACCCTGTTCTTATGATCTTGGTTTAAACTAATTATACAAGAAAACAGAACAAATAATTCACCCTAGATTTGAAATTTGGTTATACTTATGGACTCAGTTGATAAAATGGTTTGTATTACCATGAGAATTGAATTCAATATCATGTGTTAAGTAAAGAGCTGAGGCAAGACAGCATCTTCTAAAAGTTCTCATAGAACATATATTCTTATTGCCTGCTCTCTCTCTGCATTCTTCTGTTAAAGTCGTTCCAGGAAAGGCAAGAATGTTGCAGAAAGATGTGATGTTTGATCTTTATGATATTCTCCTCCCTCTAAAAGTATCAACTTCAAAACTAACCAAATGTAAATATAGATTAGTTGTTTCTTGTTCTAAAAAGGAAAAAAACTAACAAAATGTAGATTATGTCTGAGTTTATACCAATCTACCAACTTTCAAAGGAGATTGTACAAGCTGATGCTTCTTCTATCAAGATCTTGAAATGGATAGATGATATGAAAGATAAGTGAACAGTTAAGATTTTCGATTAGGGACCCGAATTGGAAGCCGGTGAAGAGGAATCCGGAAAACTCAAAAACAGACACAAGAAAACTACTAAATACAACAGGAATTACCAGAGCTAGAACAAAAGAAAAAGAAACAGAAAACTCTCAAACATTTTTTTTTTTTTATGTTTTTCATCTACCTTAAGATCGACCGAACAGACCGGATTCTTCTTCGCCGAATGACCTGTGTTGAATCCCCTTGAGATTTATAATAAGAAACCAAACTGGATTTATCCCAATTCTTCTTGGCCTTCTGATGGACATCTGATAAGCTCTAATATATTAACAACCTCTGTCATATCAGGTCGGTTTGATGGCACCTGTGAGGTGCATATCAAGCCTAGTTTCACTACTGGTATGGCCTCCTCAGATGGGAAATTTCTCTGGAGCCTCCCGTCAATGCATTCCTCCACCCCACCTTCTTCCAGTGCTCGTCGAACCATGTCGCAGAGTACCACCACATCGTCTTCCATGTACTCTACAGGTCTCTTCCCCGTTACCACCTCAAGAACCAAAACTCCAAATCCATACACATCACATTTCTCTGTTATCTTAACTGTTTTGCAGGCAAATTCGGGTGCCATATAGCCAAGTGCACTCTGTATCTTACTGCTCAACACGTACCGATCAAGCATTGGCAACAACCTTGCTAGGCCAAAATCCCCAACTTTAGGCTCGCCTGAACCATCAATCAGAACATTGCTTGATTTTATATTGTAGTGGATGATGTTCATTTGGTGCAAATGAGCCAAGCTTTTCGCGGTTTTGAGGATTATGTTAAACCTTTCATTCCATGAAAGGATGTTTCCACCCAATCCTTCATGAAGCTGTTTATACAAACTCCCTCCGGAAACAAATTCATATATGAGGAGCTGCAGAGATGGAGTCCAGTAATAACCTTCTAGAGCCACAAGATTTTGGTGCCTAACCTTCCCCAATTTCTTAACCTCCCTTTCAAACTCTTCTTGAGATTTGACAAGACTTGAAACTGTGAGCTTTTTTATTGCAACCGGGTGCCCATCACGAAGAACAGTCTGGTAAACCGCTCCAAATCCTCCACGGCCAAGCTCACAATCCTTGTTAAGGAGGGCATGTGCACCGGTACTGAAGTCAGGATCTCCCGAGAACATGACCAGCTTGCCAGAATTGGCATCTGTAGTTGGGGAGTTGCTGAAGTCATCTCCCCCAGAAAACGTGATGGCTGCTTCAGGACGATTTGCAGATGACCGAACATGGAAGTTAAGGACGGTGATCGCAACTACACCGACAAGGATAACAGCAGCTGCACCAATGGCAATGAGTGCAGAGATGCTGAGAATGATTCTTTTGTGACCAAGAGTTGAAGGTAATGAAGGAGAACCAGAGTCAGAAGATGAGTTGGGGTTGAGAACAATAGGCTTTGGAAGGACACCAGGGCAAGACTTTTTGACAATAGAACCACAAAGAGAAGGATTTCCAGCCACAGAGGAAGGGGAAATTGTATTGAAAAAGCCACCTGCCGGCAGTTCTCCTTGCAGATTGTTGTGAGAAATGTTAAATAAAAGAAGGTTGGGAAGATTGGCCAACTGTTTTGGCAGTGCACCACTGAGATTGTTTGCTGATAAGTCCACAACTTGAAGATCGGTCAGTTGAGACAATGCTGCTGGTATGGAGCCAGTTAACCTGTTTTCCGATATGTCCCTGCAAAATTTAAGCCATATCTAAGAGCAAGACTCTCTCACATTGTACCTCTTGACAATCAAATGAAACATCAGAGCAAAGACCACTTACAAAGTTACAAGTGAAGAACAGTTCCCAATCGAATTTGGAACTTCACCCTCCAGCAAGTTCTTCTCCAGTCTCAATTCCTTCAACGATTCGTCTCCACCGAGCGTTTCGGGAATGCTTCCATTCAGCTGGTTCTCACTCAAGTCAAGAAAAACCAAGGCCTTCATGCCTCCAACACTCTCTGGAATAGCCCCAACAAATGAGTTCTTACACAGGTTCAACACCTGCAAGTTACTTAATATCCCAATCTCAGGTGAAATTTCACCAGAAAGTGCATTGTGAGACAAATCCAACACTTGAAGATTAACAAGAGCTTTTCCCACAGGTGTAGAAAGAGAGCTTCTTTTGACATCAGAAGGCAATACATTTTGAGAACCCAGCTTCAGAATCCAGGCCGGAAGCACACCAGTGAGAGAGCCGTGGCCGAGATCCATGGCTGAAAGGTTTTGAGAAGGAAGTACGGACCCTGCCAAGCTGCCAATTAAACCATTTCCAGAAAGATTCAAAACCTTCAGATTTTGAAGATTCCTAAATGAACTTGGAACCGGACCAGAAAATCTATTCCCTGAAAGGTCCAAGATTTCAAGGCCTTCCATTTCACCAATCCATTCAGGAACCTTCCCTTCAAATAAGTTTCTTCTTAAATTAAGAGTACTGCATAAACTAAGCCGCTGCATTGTCGCCGGAATGTCGCCGGAGAAAGAATTCTCACTGAGATCAACAGACCTCAAGAGCAAACAACTCCCAATCCCATCTGGGATCTGTCCAGAAAACCGATTCTTCCCCAAATTAATAGCTCGCAAATTATTCATACCCTTCACCTCCTGCGGAATTTCACCTTCCAAAACATTATCAGATAAATCCAAGGATCGAAGCCCAGTCAAGGACCAAATCCCAGAAGGTAATGAACCAGAAAACTGATTATAAGACAAATTAACAGCAGCAAGACTGACGCAAGAGCCCAAACTTTCGGGGACTTTCCCTGAAAGTTTGTTCTTAGCCAAAGAGATTACTCTCAACGACCCACATTGCCGGAAGAAATCATCCGGAATCATCCCATGAAAACTGTTGCCGCTTAAATCGACCACTCGCAGATTTTCAAAGCGAGCATTATTGGGACTTAAATTTCCAGTAAGATTGTTGTTCGAAAGAGATAGTTTACGAAGAAACTGCAGCTGAAGCAGACCACGGCCAAGCCTTCCATTGAGAGAGAAGCCATCAAGATCGAGCTCAACAACTCTATTGGATCTGGGGTTGCATTTTACACCAACCCAATTACAGGGGTTATCGTCATCTTCATTCCACGATGCGAGTTCCCCTTTAGGGTCTTCAATGTCAGCCTTGAACACAATCAGCCCCAAAACGTCGTCGTTCAGAGGTGGGTTCAGAGATCTCACCAACACCGGAGCCACCACGAACAAGACGAACAGCCCCAGTAGCCTTCTCATCTTCAAAAATGCCACCACTATGCGCTACTCAACACAAATTCAAATAAACCCCAAAGCCATGGCCAAAACTCTAAACCTTACCAAGCACCCAAAAATCAATATCCCCAGCTACAAGACCTCAAAAATTTCCGTCCCAGAAAGAAAAATGTGAAAAGGAAACGACAAATTTGCTTCGAACGGCTAGATTTAGTGTTAGCAAGAAGAATCACATCAACAGCAAGCAAAGAAAGGAACGACGAAGAAGAAAAAAGGCTTAAACTCAGAGCTTCAAATAAGTTCCTTCAGCTCGAACCAGAGTATATAGCATCTAACATTTCCTTCACTAACACTCTCTTTCTCTCTCCTCTTTTTTTTTCTCTCTCTCTCTCTCTAGTTCGCTCTGTAATCCATTTCTGAAAGAGAAAAATAAATGGAAGTTTTATTCTTTATCAACGGAAAAAAGCGAAGTGGGGCGCAGAGGGGGAGACGAGGTCTCAATCAATACAGATTATGGACACGTGGTTCTGCCAGAGTGGTAAGGCCTCCGATGTGGCAAACACGTAGTCCTTTTCAGCCAAAATGGCTTTTGACTTGGTGGTACACGTGGCACCTCTTCATTAGCTGAACTTGGAATGCCAATTATCGACGAACTACGCAAACGCCCTTCTTTTTTCACATAATTACGGTTTTTTGTCACCTGACTTGTCATCTCAACTTTTCAACGGCGAGACGGACCGTTCCCTCACAGAATGCTAATTAGGAAGGAAAGATTAACGAGAAACTAACAAGAATTAATTCCCGAATTGTCTAATGATAGTTAGATTAGTATTTAATTCATCAACGCTTCAACCCTGATTGGTTTAATTAAATGTTTAACTCTTTTTTAATAAATAAAATCTATGTACTATTATGATCTCATCTGATTTGGATATGATTTCATTTTTAAGTTGATAATAATTATTACGGGCAATTAAGGACCAGTGGCAATTTAAGTAAAATTGACGAATTTGGAGGCGAAAGGTAGAGAGGGGAAAAGGAGTTGGGTGTGTGTGTGTAGTTAGGTGATATGAAAATAAAGCAAAGGAAAAGAAAGAAAGCAGCCATAAAAGCAGGTTGGTGGGAATAGTGGGCGGTGGGAGGGGTAGAAATGGTATTTAGAAAATAAGTGCAATAAAAGCAAAGTGGAAGAGGAAAGTTATTGAGTTTATATGAAGGGATTTCTCCTTTAGGGTTTGTAGTCTTTGGACCTTAATAGTTGGAGTTCAGAAGTTCATATTTTAAATTCAATGATAAATTTGTTAGATCTCCATAAAAATACAGCTTGTAAAGAGAAGAATTGTACACACCGCCTCCATGCTGGTTGAAGATCTATAAAAAAGAATGGAATAAGGTCTACAAAGGTTGAATTGAGTTAACCTAGGTCTCTTAGGACTGAGATATGTGAGACCCACAGTCGAAGGTGAAAGTCTCACCTGGCTCTCAACCACCTAAGCCCTAATCTAAGCGAGTTTTTGGGTCTTTGCCCCAAATTTCTTATTCCAAAACATCAATTTGGATAGTGAATTATACTCTGTGTTTGCTCCATTCTTATCTCTTACCTTGGTTAATAAATTTATTATGATTAAGAGTGTTATTCAAATTGGGAGGGGGTAAGCAATTAAAATAGAAATTTGTTGGTAAAATAAATGAGAAAATAAAAAAATATAGAGAAATTGAGAGAAAAAGAAAAGGGAAAAATTGTAGGTGGGTGAGTGAATGAAGCAAAAGAGTCCTTTGAGCAGCTTTTGAATTAAATGCTTCCCTTAAAAGAGGGAGGGCAGGGGAGAGGGCACCCAGTCTCAGAGGGGACCTCACCCCTATCCAAACCCTACTGCTCCTCCATTCTCTCCTTTTTGCTTCCTCTTATTTAAAGCACCCCACCCTTCTTATATTTTTATTAAGCCCACCCTGCCCTCCACCTCCACCTCCTAAATAAATCAATAAATAAATAATTCCCCCCACTTCATTTCCCTATTATATTTCATACCATCTTTAATTTCCTTCTCATTAATGATTATAAAATGCATTTATTATTCCAATTCTATTTATTTATTGACTTAAATTGGTTAATATATATATATTATTTTAATTTGTTGTTTATGCTTAAAATAAATTAATTCCGGCCTAACATAGTTTTTAAACTTAAAATATTTATGTATTTATGACGTCACCTAAAACTTTCAGTACAATATTAATCTAAGCCTCATATGTAATGATTCAGGGAAGTTGGATCTCATTATTTTTTCCTTATCTGGCTTCTCTCTCATCCTCGCTTGGGTTGGTAACCGACATGTCGTAACTGGACTGGGTCGCTCGGTTGACAGTGTCAGAGGGACCAACGACATGTAGTGCATGCTTTAAGAGCAGAAAAGGTAACATTTCCTCTTTTTCTTTTTCTTTTTCTTTTTTCCTCTACTGTAAACTACCGCCATTTTTTTTTGTCTTAAGAAATTCAAAAAATGACACGTGTAATTTTCTAAAAATATTCAAATTTGATCATTTTCCGAAAAAGAAAGAGTATGATTTGTCAGTCGTATTTAATTTTTAAATCATATAATATCAATAAAAAGAAGAGAAAAAAAATGCCAACGAAATTCTCGTACTTTAATAATAAAGAAAAGTCAAAGTTAACAGAGCAGTTAAATCATAAAAAAGGAAAAAAAAAAAAAAAAGTAGACGAAATATTTAAAGTGGTGGGGCCCAAGGGAACTCGAACGGCGTGAGGAAACGGCGTGCAATTGACGCCGACAGCCTGGACGCCGTTCAGCGTTCCCCGAAAAGGGAGTGCTAATTCCAAGGACTAACAGAAACAGAATGTGGAGAATGTGATGTGTAAGTGGGCCGGGTCGGATCGGGTTGGGTTGGTTAATCTATGGGTATACCCATAATCGAATAAGTGGTGAGAAATGTTTATATTTTAAATAAAATCAAATTTCCTGTAAATACAGAGAAAATTCAATTTTTAAATCATTTAAAAATCTTATATATTCTCACGAGGCAGCAAAACTCCAGACAACAAGACGACAAACCAATTCACGGTTTGCTTTTACTTTTCTTACCATTGGTCCATTGGCGTGTTAAAAAATGTGCCAGCAATAATATCCCACTTCCATCTAAATTTAATATAATAAAATATATTACATTTTTTGTTAATAAAAAATATCCAAAAATATATAATCCTTTTAATAAAAATATTATTCTCACGAACAAATATTTATTAGGCAGGTATATATTGAATTATTAATTAATTTATTGTGTTTATGCACAAAACAAATTCAATCATTTTAAAATATAAATTATATTTTTATGGACGGAGCTATATTGATAATAGTCAACTTCACGTATTTTAAATCATAAAAGTTGATATAGAATTTTTATGTATATACGTAGATGGGTTTCAACGCATGCATCCAATTTTTTTTTGTCTTTTAACTCGTTAACAATTAGGTCAATAACATATTGTTGCATGTGTATAAAGTTCTAAAATATTTAAAAATACATCATTTTATTAAATTATTGTTTTTTTTTTTGTTGTTTTTCTCATTGTCATATTTGTATACCTTTAACTGTTCCAAGAAAATGGCTACAAAAAGTAGTATTTCCATGTCGAGCCTGGAGGTTGTAGTCCCAAAGAAAAATGGGTCCAGGTCCGTAGTTCAAATAATTGGGCCGCTCACGATAAATGGGCCGATATGGGCTCGGGTTGCGATCCGCCATAGGCCCATATATTAAAGCGACCTTCTTAATTATCCCATGTTTCATCGTAAATCTGTTCATATATATTGAAAAGTTAAATGACTATTTTGCCCTCTTACAATGTAGGAAAAAGGAATAGAATGGAGAAGAATACTGTCAATCAATCCCGATGACACGTGGAGCATTCTGATTTGGAAAAGGTGAAGTCCACCTCATCAGAAGAATCAGACGGTCGAAAATTGATTCCCGATTGATATGGTGGCTAGAACTGAATCGTTCTTATAAAAACTTCATGGTTTTTGTATTAGGTTTACCATTAGAATTGGAAGAGGAATTCGGAGAGAAAAAATGGCAGGTGAATCGACTTTGTTCAAGTTCTTGAGTCCGGGACGACGTTTCCAATCCACGGACATCCAAGCCGCCGCCGGCTGGGGTGTCGCCGCTGCCACAACCGCTCTGTGGGTCGTTCAGGTTTTCTCCTTTTCTAAATTCATTGATCTGTACTATTATTTCTGGTTTTCGGAGATTTATGTAGTGAATCTTTTGACTCTCTATGTTAGAATAAAGGATCCATCGATCTTCTTGAAAGTTGATTCTTGATTCTGCTCTCTTAGCTATGCCGCGTTAACGATTTCTGTTTCTAGTCTTGGACGATTGACCGTAGCGTATTTGTGATTTCTATTTTCACAATTCATCTTTGAATTATTTTTCCACCAGCGTTAATTTTGGTTATGGGATTAGATGTCATCATTTTCATCTGGCCATTCGCAGTTGAGATCTGGAAGATACGTATTCCTATGAACTATGGTGTCTATGGACAATACGTATTCCTCGTTAGGAGCAGAGAGAGCTATCTATTTATTTATATTTGTTTCTTTTACTATTTTCTTCTTTTTCGTCATTGATCGAGCACAAGATGATACTTGCCCTGTCGGAACTCTTTTTAATTATCAAGCCTCTCAGGGTTTCTTCACACCGTGATTTTGAAAAGCATATTTGTATGTATATCTATGTGTTCGGTAATCATTTCTTATTTTTCTCTCTAGTATGAAGCAAATTGAAAACAAAGATTAGGAGATTTATTTTCTCTTCCACGTTCTAAACATTCTCCGATGGAAACAGAATGAAGTAACCATAAATGCCGCCAAAGACATGCCCTTTCCTAGAATGACAACATTTGGATGTAGTTGTTTTACATTGAATGTCACAATATAGAACTTGTTCAAGTAACGTCGTATCTCTCTATATAAAACACCATATTAGGCATTGAATCTCTCGCGTTTCTAAAAATTTGTAGTAGGTCATTATCTGTGGCTCGACGTCTTGCCATCCCCATGATCACACTCTCTGGTTCCACATTGAAAGTTTGGTATACTTCCGAATCCAGTCCCAAGTTCAATTAACTTCAATGTTATGGAGCTTTTAGCTACTCACGGAGGCTGACGATCCTACCTGTGGAATAGTCTTGATCCTCTACCCCCCCCTGTTGTTTCTACAGTCCTTCCCTCGTCCCATAGTTTCATCACTGTAATTGGCTTCTACCTTTGGTTTTAATCCAGTAGTGAACTTTCTAGCAACTGGTGCAAAA
This sequence comes from Cucurbita ficifolia, assembly GCA_033971965.1. Lineage (NCBI taxonomy): Eukaryota > Viridiplantae > Streptophyta > Magnoliopsida > Cucurbitales > Cucurbitaceae > Cucurbita > Cucurbita ficifolia. Next base: position 835,285 of record CM066976.1, read on the forward strand.
TTCCCAGTGATTCTGCCGTTCAAATCCCTAATCCTGACTGCCATCAAGACTATCAATCACTCCTTGGATCTGGCACTCATTTTGCATCTAAGTATTGGCATGCTCAAAACGTGTTCTCTCTATTTCATTTTTTTATCGAATCACCTTTTCTCACAATGTTCCATTGTTTCTTTCTAGCATAGGAAGCTTTATAAGCCTCTCCGTAGGGTAAAGACCACACTGCATTTCTGCTATTATCAAATTCAAATTTGATCTTCCTTCTATCAACCAATCATATGTTTTATCCACTTTCTACTTTCCTCTAGGAATCCCCAAAATTGGAGGGCTCATGCAAAAGCTGATAGGGCCCATACAATTGGATTTAAAATTTAACAAATAATGTCAATTGCAATTGGAAATGCTATGCTGTGTGCTAGAAAAAGACGTAATTCTGTACATTTTCCCTGATTGTCTCAAGAGGCTGCAACCAAACTAAATTGTTTTGAGTTTTGAAATAGTCATTCTCGTTCAAACAGTTGGTTTCAATTGATTCTGTACTGTTCTACTTTCTTTGTTGATAAAAAAGGGGTTTTTTGTGTTATGCTGGAGATTTCAGTACCGTTATATATATGTAGAGAATTAAGTGTATACAATCGTTCCTCTTTCTTAGTACCATTAATATGTTTCGAATCTAACCATTCCCTTTTCTCTTTTGAGAAAACCCTCTGCAGCCATTCGACTGGATCAAGAAAACGTTCTTCGACAAGCCACAAGAGGCATAAATTGTTATTTGACTCGACCCAGCTTTTTGTTAATAAGTATCAGTTGATTGCCGCAAATGGGTAAACTGCAGAGTTCATTGGAATAACATGTTTTGTAATAGACTTTGTTTTTCATCAAACTGAGTTCGAATTTTATTGTTTACAAGTGTGGTTGGTATTTTTTCTTATCCCTGTTTACTTCTATTTTCTAGGACGTTTTCCTTGGTGTGGGTATTGGGACCTTTTCCTTTTCCCATGCCTTGGAGAAATTATAGTTTTTTCAAACAAAATTTTACTTCCGTTTCTACTTTATAAAACAATTTTAAAAATTTAATAAAATTTCCACATTTTTTTAGGAAAAAAATTTCAACAGACAGAAAGGAACAATTTTAAGAATTTAAATTCCATTTTTGTTGATTTGAGAATAGTTTTTGAGAGAAATAAATTTATTTTTTAAGAAAACAGAAGTAAATTTAATTTTTCATATAGAAGAGGTGAATCAAATGATGGTTAGTTTTAATTATTTACTAGAGTATTGTAATTATATATATGATTGGCTAAGTGAAACTAGATTTATATGAACATATATCTTACAAGGTTTAAATTTATGGATGCTACATTCTTTAATAGCCTTCTCCACAAATTTTTTGTAAGTATATATATAAAAGAAAACAGGAATATTTGTAAAGGTTAAAAATGTAATAAATCCGATCATCTTGATGCGATAAAACACGGCGCCTTGGATTGGCGAAAGATGACTTGTTGATTCGTGAAAGTCAGAAATCCGAAAAACGACGTCGTTACTAAAAACCCCCATCCTCTTCTCTCGCTGTCTATGGGTAAAATTTAAGCTATTTTGATCTGTTCTTTGATCTTACCATTATCCTGTACGCCACGTTTTTCGGCTCTGGCCGTCGGATCTAGCTCCTCTACTTCTTCCTCGAGGGTTAATTTCTAGTTCTCTGCTCTCTCCGCCGTCTCTCTTCTGAGAAGGGTTTTTTTTTCCTGTAGCCGATTGTGGTTGAGTTTCCCCTTTTCTGTTTTGGTTTTCTTTGATTTACTGTGGAATTGCGAGCGTTTTCTGCTGGCGATTCAGTTCTCTGTAAGTGATACTCATTCGATATCGATTATTTGCCATCGGCAGTTGAATGTCTTTTGATTCAGTGCTATTCTTTTGCTTGTTCATTGAGAAACGTAGTCGAATGCGATTTTGGTTGCAATACCCGATTTTGTATGCGTATGTTTGTACCTTTCCGTTTTCTTGTTGTTGTTGTTGGGACCTGATTATTCTTTTCTTCGAATGTGTTAGATAGATAATATAAAAAATCCCAAGTTGGCAGTGATTCGATGGAGAATGAGCTGGTGGAGCTATTTGAAGCGGCGAAGAAGGCTGCAGACGCCGCTGCAGCACCATCGAATGATGGAGGAGCCGAAGAAAGTCGTTGCCTAGATGCCCTACGTCAGCTCAAGAAATTTCCTGTTACTTATCAAATCCTTGTTTCCACTCAGGTTTTCTTCTCATTTGACTCCAAATTCGTTTCTTTTGTTGATGGTAGATGGATACTGAAAATGTAAACAGCCGACTAGTTCATCAAATCATACATGGTTTCTATCATAAATTAAGCCTAAACTCATTGTTTGCTCGTTTACAAATTGGTTTCATGACGAGGCGAATTCACTCTATTTCATCTGTTATTTGAGTTGTTCACATTCATATAACGAAGCCATCTATAACTTGTGACCCTTGTAAGTTTTGGGGAGATAATTTATGTCTTGCTATGACCTTTTCCTGTGAAATTGAGGTCACTTTGCTGGCCTTGATAGCTTCTGTATCGTGTCTTCTTTAGGTCGGGAAGCGCCTTCGGCACCTCACTAAGCACCCCAAGAAGAAAATACAGAATTATGCTTCTGACCTGATTGAGATATGGAAGGAAATAGTAATCAAGGAGACTAACAAGAATAAGAAAAATGGGAACATAGACAGTAAAGAGTCGCCTAAAATTGGTTCTCCCAGTGCAGAGTCCGTTAAGGTGGAGAAGTTTAGAAAATCATCTTCCATGAAGGATGAGAGAGTTTCCCAGGTCGAGCAATTCGATAGAAATGGTGTCACAAGCTCTGCAAAATTTTCCAGATCGGAAAGCGACATCTCAGAGAGAAACTCTGTTAAGGTTGAGAAAACTGATTCAGTGGTCAAGGTTGAAAGGATAGTTAAAGAAGAGAAGAGAATCTCAATAGAAAAGAAACCATCAAGTGGCCCTGATGCACCTCCAAAGCTTACTTCAATGATTAAATCAAAAGATGCTGCTCGAGACAAAATAAGAGAACTTCTCTTTGAGGCTTTCTCCAAAGTTCCTAGTGAGGCTGATGAAGATGTTATGGATGAAGTAAATGCAAGTGATCCGATTCGGGTTGCTGTTTCGGTAGAATCCGTGATGTTTGAAAATTGGGGAGGTTCTACTGGCTCACAGAAGACCAAGTACAGATCTATAATGTTTAACCTCAAGGATCCGAAGAACCCAGACTTTCGAAGAAAAGTTCTTCTCGGACTTATAAAGCCAGAAAGGCTGATCAATATGAGCACAGCTGATATGGCAAGCGACCAGAGAAAACGTGAAAATGAAGAGATTGAACAGAAAGCCTTATTCGATTGTGAGCGTGCAGGAGCTCCAAAAGCTACTACCGATCAATTCAAGTGTGGTCGATGCGGTCAGCGCAAAACAACCTACTACCAATTGCAGACGCGGAGTGCTGATGAACCTATGACCACCTTTGTAACTTGTGTAAACTGCAATAACCATTGGAAGTTCTGTTGAGTCTCTCTTGAGCTGACGAAAATGTTATTGTTTGGAACAATTTACCGAGCAGCTAGAGTTGTTTTGCCTCGACACTGGTTGCTACAGTCTGTAATCCCGCTCCACATCGTTACATTTACATAGAGGGTTCTCTACTGTAGGATTTCTAAGTGCTAATTTACTGAGAAATCCATTGTATTAACTTGTTTATTTGTTATTTCCTTTGGTATTGCTAATTTACTGAGAATCGGTCGGTTTCTAGTCTTCATTGAACTGTTTTCCAATATGTACAGGATCCCTAATAGTTTACAAATGGAAGGGGCATTCTAGCGACTTCCCATATTGATGAGAGGGAAATAAGGAACATAATTTAGAATCCATGAATAAAACATCTTACGCTGTATGCTCTTTGAGTCTCCTCTCAGCTGCAATAGTAGCAGCAATGGAAGGTGCCAAATGCCTTAGCGTTCCACTTTCCTTCTCATCATTTTCCCTCAATGGTGATGGTCTTGATGCAAACAGAGACTCGACTTCTTTAAGCGTAAAAAAGGGCTGATCTTGGTTCTTTGTATTTCCAGTGATGAACGAAGAACTCTCTCGGCTTCGGTTAAGCTTGTGTATGCTCTCTTCCACTGTGTCTTTAACCTATAATGACCCCAAAAAGAGAACACAAAACTTAGCTATTTATTTGTTCGAATTGTAGTTATATTGGACTGTAACGAGAGGGAGCTGTACATACTATGAATCGGTGAACAAATGTCTTATTTTGCTGTCCAATTCGGTGTACCCTGCTAATTGCTTGCGCTTCTGCAGCTGGATTGAGCAGTGGCTCCACAAGGATAACATGTTGAGCTTCTAGAAGGTTCAGGCCATTAGCTCCATGCTGAATCAAGAGCAATAAAACCTGAGCAGATCTTAATTCTGGAACCTCTGCCAATGGCTGTTTCTTGTGATTTTCTTTTGCATTGATCTTCTGTCCTCTAAATTCACTAATGGCTGTATGAGATTTTCTGCATTTGCAAAGCCCAATCATCAATATTACGTCGAAGAGCATAAAATAGTATACAAAAAATCAGACAATGACGAAGCGACGAAGCGGCCTGTGATAGATTTATCAACGTCAAAAAATGCTCAACCGAAACAATGAGTCACAAGTTGAATAGAGGAACGAGCATTTCTGGGGACTAGCCCACTTCGAAAGTAGTCTAACCCTACTACGGTACACAATTGAATTTGATCTATTCAAATTTTCATACTGCATTTGATATCATCATCTCACCTGCCTCCTTTCATCCTGACAAAGGTAATGTTGTTGGCAGCAAAGGCATATTGTAAAACATCGAGAACATCGTTCCAACTAGAGAAAACTAAAACTTTGGCCTCGGAATCTGTATACTTGATCCACAAGATTCGCCTTACAACTGTTTCAATCTACAGAAGGTTGTAGATAGTAAGTATTATTTATAACAGCAAAACAATTGGACAAATGATACAAAGACTAATATGATGAAGTTTTTTCTCTCTATTTTTTTTGTTTGAAGACAATTATAATACAATAAACTAACTCCATGAGGCCACCAGCCATCAATACTAAACGATTATTTAGGAAACATGTTAGGGCTCTATTATCCTCATGTTTCACATTTTTCTTCCCCACACCACCCAAGAACTTGAAAATGAGCTAGACCGGAGCCTCTTATTAACAATCTGTACAAGATTGAAAAATCAAGCACGGTGAACCAGCTTTTTTACAAGGAGGAAGCTCCAACTAGCCACGTCTAAAGCATCAATTAAAGACCTTAACTCGAGATGTGACGGCATAAAAATGGAGCCATCTGTGAACGAGTTAACGCAATAAACAAATTCAACCGAATAAGGATGGGAACATCTAAAGGGAAAAATGCGAGCCAGACAATAAACAAAACAAGGACACAACAATTTGTAACGGCCCAAGCTCACCGCTAGCAGATATTGTCCTCTTTGGGCTTTCCCTTTCGGGTTTTCCCTCAAGGTTTTTTAAAATGCGTCTCCTCGGGAGAAGTTTCCACTCCCCAATCGATGTGGGATCTCACACAATTGATGTGGGATCTCACACAATTGCTTCAATATTGTTTATGCACTGGATTAGGCATCAGGTAAATTGTGAATGAAAGTAAATTGAATTAAGAAGCGTTAGGTAGGACTGCAAACCTTCGTTCCATAGGAACCCTGAACTCTAATGGACCTTTCATCCTCCCTGGAAGTTTTGTGCAAAGTTGAAGGATCGAGTGTCTCATTTTTACTATCATCCGCGTAAGCAATATTCCCAAAATCTGTGTGTTGGCGACAGGTTGGGCACATCACCCATTTGGTTTGAATTGTACTATCACGCAATTTCTTTTCAGTCATTGCAAACAAACCTGTGGGAAACAAATGCCATTACAAGTTACAATATATAATGTACTAAGCATTCAGAAAAGGGGGTTTTAGGCATCCATGGTGCTTTATTTAGTGCTGGATACTCAAAAGACAAGCACTGATGTAAAAATCAATACTAACATTTACAGCATGTCATGTGTCCACATTGAAAAACCATCTTTTGATTGCTTAGTGTTTCTTGGCAAACAGGGCATGATTCCTCATCAGCTTTCAATGTGTTCTCACTTTTTTGTTCCACTGGTGTAGATGTGATATCCGGTACTTGAGTTGATGCTGGATTACTAGAACTACCTAATGGTATGTTTTGCTTAGAGTGCACCAAACCCTGGAAACAATAGAAATTATGAGTAACAACGAATAAAATGGCATATAGGGAAGATAATAAAACAAGAGGAAAAAGAAAAAAAAAGACTGGATCAGAGGCCTAAGCACGGTATACTCATAACTATTCTAAATATGAAACTTTCAATGCAGTAAACAAATCGGGAAACTTTTTAACCTTCAAATATCGAAGTTTCCCTTTTACACGTGATAACATAGCCAAGGACACGAACTTATCGCTAGAATATTGAACACTAGCTGCAGGAAGCTCATGCTCACTAATAGCATAAGCTGAGTTGTCATCGTCATTGCCCCTTAAGCATAATCTCGTGGTTGCCATCTTAATTTCGTCATGAGCATTCAAAACTTGAGCTTGAGCAATGGCTAAGGATCTTGCATGTCCATACTCCTTTCGCATGTACTAGACAAATTGAGCAATCAAGCCAAGGTTAAAAATCCAGTAGGTTTTCATATCAATGTACGAAAAATCCACAAACATGAATTATCCTTAAATTTTGAAATGATTTACGCCTATATTGAGCATGTAAGAATCGACATAGGACATTAAAAGGGGATTTTTCTCATAAAATATATACCCAAATAATACCTCCAGAAGGTGTAGCTGTTTGTTGGCTGCTGCTATACTTTCTTTTCCTAGCTGTGTCTTACAGAAGTTCTTGATAACACCAAGAACAACCTCCAATTCAGAAGGATGCTTAGACACCTAAAAATCAAAACAACAAAGTCTGAATAAGGTTTCTTGCAAGAAAACATGAGGGTTAAACTATATTAAAAAGAAAAAGTGCCAAGAAATCAAACCGCTCACAATTTCCATCACGAGATACTTTAAATTATCATATCATAAGCCAGATGTGACCAATCTGAGGCACTTCTAAGACAAAAGTAAGGAAAGAAGAAAAACTAACCACAACTCTTTCTCCAGCATCTCTTTTGTTAGATTCTTCATATCCATCTCTAGATGAACTTAAGTTTTTATTTTGTTGCAATAGACTCCAATAAAAACGATTAAGTGCAGACTTCTTCTTCTGAGCTTCAACTGCCTCTTCAACAGAAGTAACCATTCCTCCCTGTACGGTATTGAGCCGGAAAAGTCTTGCCTCATATTCCTACAAAGAGAAGAGAGCTTATATTCATAATGCAAGTCAAAGAGCAAGCATCAAGGAAATTGGTCTAATCAGGAAGACGAACCTGAAATAGTTCGTCTAGTTCACAAAGAACACAAGGTGGTCCATTACTGTCGGCCTGACAATTTTGACAGTATCGAACACGTTCAATATCTTCATCTTTTGGACTTTCCATGGTCTGATCAATTTCTAAAAGTCGACCAAGCACCAATTTTCTCGAAGCTTCCAAAAGGTCCAAACCAGTCTGAACATGATACTTCAAAGCATCAATGCTGCGGAAACTGTTATCAAGCTAAAAAATCCATTAGTATTCATGCAATATACATACCATAAAAAATAATTTGTAGGGACTGATTGAGGAGGGGGACAAAGTCATGACAGAATGCATAGAGTTTGTAATCATTTACCGGGATCCCACTCTAGATTTCGAATTGTTAAGGTTTCCAGATACAGCCTCTTCAATCTTTCTTATCAACTCGTGCGAGAAGTCCTTGTTCTGTTCAGCATGGTGAACTGCTTGTAACCACCAAACTTCGTTAAGATTTTCCCTGCTCTTGAGTTCATTGCAGACCTTCATTTTGTATTGAAAAAATAAGGCATGGAAATTAGAGATATATCATCACTAAATGACTGGACAAACTAAGGTAGCTGCTAATAAAACATACACCAATACTATCCATTGGAAAGAAATAAACTACATCTTGAGTGTACAAAGAACAAAAGGATCAATAAGCAACTCAATAGTAGAACATAATGGTAGCATACCATCAATTTTTACTGTAAAAAAGATATTACACAAAACTATATCATGAATGATGATACACATTGTAACAGCCTAGAGTAAGTTAGCAGGACATAGAAACATACCTGTACGTAGGACTTTGTGAACTCTTGCTGGGCAATAGATAGCTTTGAGGAAAAGACAGCTAGATATTTCTGCCTCATAGCCTCGCATGCTTTTCTTAAATAATTATCATTGAAGTAACTACTTGGCCGATGAGTCTCGTAATTCTCCTCCTTTTCGGCGTTCGCATCTTTTCTTGTCAGCTCAAGAGGACTGTCGATCATCTTCTCGGTATCACTACAAGGAGAATACAGGGTCCCGTTGACTTTTTGTTTCTTTATGATATGATTATCAGACTTTTCAGAATCATCCATCCCGGAGGCCTTCACTTCACAAGTTCTTGGATAAAATTGATCTTTTAAAGGAGATTGTATCTGGTCCATGGCTAATGGTAGTATCTCAGCAAGATTGTGATGGATGTGGATGCTCAACAAAGGATCTACGCGAAAATCTTCATTGTTCTCCTCTGCCAATTCTAGAGCTTCTTTATATAGTGAGAGGGCTTCAGAAAATTTCTTCTCGATTATAGATATTCCAGCAAGTGCATTTAAAGCAACAACTGTCCTCCTCAGAGATTCCTCTCCTTCTATCTTGGTCTTACTAACAAGGACCTGAGAAATGAAACCACTTAGAGCAAAGTTTTACACCAGATTTCATGAAAACTCATATCTTTACTTGAGGAATACCATCAAAATTTCCTCCATTGTCATTGGGTATTGTTGCAATGAGCGAAGTCCTGAACTTCCTACTTGTGGGTGACAGCAAGCTTGGCGAAGTTTCAAAAGTGTGTTCAGCAGCTTTCCAGCATCGGCATGGGTGATAAGAATATCAGATGGAACATCAGAAGAGACAACACCTGAAAAAAGTTAGCAGTACAATAATGTAAGTCATAACAACCACCTTCTCCCTTATGATGTGGATCATAGTGATGAACAAAGAAATATGATTCTTGAATGAAGTCATAATCAACCACTAACAACCTGGGACTTTCCTTTTGACAAAATCATCTTTCAAACCTTGAATAACTTCACGGGCATAACTCACACAAGTTTCATGCTGCCTCTGGTAGAAGTTCTCTTCAATTGGTGAAAACGTTAGCCAACTGACTTGCTCCTCCTGAGGAGGTAGCTGCAATTCATCTGTAACATGTACTTTTAAAGAACGCCACATTATTTGCTTAAAGAATTTGTGTGTGAATTCCATAGCGCCAGGGTCCCTTCTCTGCAAAAGTCGTCGGTGAAAAATAAAGAAAACCAATATGTCAAAAATGAAAAATAACGTGGGTAAAAAATAGCTAGGAAACAATCCCAAAAGAATACCTAAAGAAGAAGTAATAAATGAGAACGTATAAAAAAAACTAAGAATGAGTTGTTGTGATAACAAAGGTTTTGTGTGGCATTTTGTCTCTCTTTCTTTGCTCTTTCTCCCTAACTACGATTGAACGAATCATTGAATGTCACGTACCTCATATGGATCTCTTATAACTTCAACCCACCATCTGTGAACATTAAATGGACTTGCTTTCACAAATCGCAGTAATCCATATAAATCTTCAAGTTTCCTTTGTATGGGAGTCCCCGTAATGCACCAGCGGTGACTAGCATAAAGCCGTGAAGCCATTTCAGTAGCAGCAGTAGCATTGCTCTCGACCATTTGTCCCTCATCCAAACAAATCCTCCACCAAAAGATCCTGGTGAGAGGAGTAGGGACAACAGGGTACCTAAAATGAACAGTCCACATGCATAGTCAAATTTTGCAATTTCAAATGAGAGCTGCATTAAAGAGAACACGTCAACATTTCCTTACGAAATTTCCCCTAATCTCCATGAATGAAAATAAATCAAATAGCATAATAAAGGTTGCATCGTGGTCATACTTAAGAGGTACCAAAACAGGTTGCCAAAAGAATTTAAAAAAATGCTATTTCGAAAAAATGACCGATCAGGTTAAAAACTCAAGATAACTTGAAAGTAGAAACACAAGCATACCAATCCAGCTACACAGTCAAATTGTTTGCATGCAGTTAAACACAGATATTGAGGGCATAAATCATATGTGGAGGATATCAAAAGATAGCGTCTCTATAAGCAATTGGTTAAAAGAATATGGTACACCTTGACCTAAAATCCTGCACGGACTAACTATGGAGTAAGAAAGAAGCAATTACATAAATATAAGGAACATTCCTCAGCAAGGCAAGAACAGACCTCTTCTGGAATCTCATGAAGCGTCGATCGCCTTCATGCCTATCATAATCATGGGATAGGTCCTCTTTAAGCACATCATATGATGTTAAGACTATATCAGAATTGATGATATCGTTAATCTGCACAGGCAATGTGTTTGAAAGAGAAGTATCCCTCACTCCCTCGTAAACAAGTAGTTTTATTGAACCTGGATGAGTATGACTGGGATGATAAATAACAATTGAAAGTCAGCTTGCACTACCAGTGGAAATGAAAAACTTTCAAGTGAACTAATGTCAAAATGGATAATATTTTTATAAAAACATCCGATCGAAGAATTATGCGTGCATATGAAAACAAAAACAGGTTCAGCCATAATTTATTAAGAAATCCACTGTTTCTTATTGGAAGAAAAAGGTATATTAGGCAACCACTAATCATAAATGAGATACGTAAAAATATGGTCAAATGAAAGTATACCGTAAAATCTCAGCATGCCACTGGAATAATATGGGAGCTGGACAGACAATTAGAGTTGCGCCTGTAGTCATTGGGGAATCAGTAGCCTGCATCAGCTCTAAGCATGCCATACAAACATGTTCCTCATCTCTAACAGTTACATTTACTGTATTCCTTTTATTTCTCTTGTCCTTTCTACAGTTCCCATCCTTAGTGTCAACGGGTTCAAGAATTCTTCCTTTCGGTGAATAACCAACGCAGTCAGCATGTTGCCATGCGTCACAAATATCACATTGCACCCACAACCCTTCGTATCTGTGATTTTCACTAACAGCTCCACACACGCACTCAACACGCTCCCTCTTTAATCTTTTAAATTTGGTTCTCTGATCTCCAACAAGTGGTTGCAATTCATCATCGAGACCTTTTCCACCTTCGAACACTGACATCCGATGAGAAAGTATGCAAGCCAGTAGTTCAATAGTTTTTCCTAGACCCATTTCATCTGCAAACAACGAATCATTCAGACAAAATAAAGACCATAAGAATAGCTAATTTTGCATCAGTGTTAAGTGCTGAAATGCCTAGTTTTGGAAAATGTAATGATTTCTAATTAGTGGCATTTACCAGCTAGAATGCCCCCGTAAACATGCGGTAAAATTTGCTCTGCATTCCAAGTAAGATCTCCACTGGAGATAAACTTAAGTAAGAATACAAGAGGAGAAGTAGGTGTTCCTAACTACATAGACAAGCACATATTTATCAACTTTATTCACTTCACAAAGCCATGCTCAAAAGTAAAGAAGATGATACCTGAAAGGATTGTAGAACATTCTCGAACGAGTATCAAGACATTCCAGGGGCATACACAGGGGAGAAATAAGCTGCACGTTTTCTCCCACACCAAAATTTCTCGAAAACCCTTTCTCCCGTTGTACCATCCAGTAGGCTGCACGACGCTGATAAGGTCTTAGTTTTGGAAGCAAATTGGGTATGTCTTCATCAAGCATGGGATCATCTCTACAATGAACTTATGTCATCAGTAGTGCCAAACTGGGGGAAAATGTAAACGTTCTATAAAGTAGAAACAGAACACACAAGTATATGAGCACTAATTATACTCACTTTGATGGCTTAATGGCATCATAAAAGGCAACAGAATCAAAATTTACATGTTTCCTGGAGCTGGATGCACCATCCCCTGTCTCAGGATGCAAATGAGCGTCCATATTAGTTGATTCAACAACTCCATATTTGACCTCTGATGATACTACTTCAGGACGCAACCAAGCAATGGTATTCATCATACTCTTTTTCCACAACTGCCGGCCACTATCTAATATTGACCCACAGGCATCAAAAGCACTCGATAATATTTCCACCCTCAACCTGAGAGATCCCATATTTTGGGAAAAGGAAACACCCATAACTGGCCTCAATGTCACAAACTTCAAATTTGCAAGATGAACAAGGCCAGATATGGCCTCATCAGGTCCATCAAAACTACCTGATAACACCACCGAGCAACCGTTCATATCTTCCTCTACGCGTCTCTCAATTAGTTCCAACGATATATCATTTGAAGATAAAACAGGCCAATGACCAAACTTAATACGATCAAGGAGAAATCCATTTTCATTGCACAAACGAAACCTTAACGAGTATCTCGAGCTCTCGCAAAAAATTTCTTCCGATTGTATACCAACAAAAGGGTGTTCTAACCTTATATCCATTAGAACAAGTTCAGAAATATCATGGTGCTCATTGGAATGCCATCCAGTTCGATCAACTTCCACAAAAAGTGGCTCATTAACCTCATCAAATTTGATGTCTGATGATTCTACAGTTTCCACAATCCCATTACTATCAACCTGTGTCTTGGGATTCACGCGATCTTCAAATCTTATTCCACCAGAGCGATGAGGTTGCTTTTGCTTCCTTCTACCCATTCTATAACTATTTTAACATAAATAGAGAGGACTAAAAGTTTCAATATGTAATTTTGGAAAAAGGCAAGTTATAGTAGCAGTAAGCATACAACGGATAAGATTAACTCAAATGATTATCTAAATGAAAAGGAATATAAAGCCACTACTCAATAAGTTACACATACAAAATCCTATATAGTTGGAAAACTGAAATCAAATATGCAAACGTATATTCATAAATACATAAGAAAAATATGCAAACATATATAGAGAAAGAGGCGTTGCATCTGCACCATAAACAGACACCAAACCTAAATCATAGAATTCAAGAGAACTTCACCAGAACAAGAAATACTACAAATTTAGACTAAGATATCAGAAAAGAAGATAAAACAAAACCTGAACCTGGGAAACAGCCATACAATTGAAGAAGATATCACCAGAAAATGAAGTCCTACAACTATAAAACCAAGAAAAATTTAGAACAAAGTGTCGGAAAGGAAAAACTGGACCTGGAAGATAAGAGTTTGATTATTGGCGCGCGACCATGATGAACATGCCCAATTCTTCCTGTTGAGAGAGGATATTCATGTAAAATTACAGATAAAATACATTAGGCTGCACTGCAGGGTTAAAAGAGACGCAGGAGGCCAATGAATTAAACTTCCATTCACTGTTCGATACGTCGTTTTGGGTAAGCGACTCGATTTCGACCGATCTATCGTTTAAGCGATCGTCACAGTGACGCAGAGTCGGTTTGGTTCGGCCTCCACGACATAACTACAAAAACGGCCCTACCCGGTTCTTTAAATCTTATTTTTAGGGTTTAGTGCTCTTTTTTTTCTTCTTTTTTTTCTTTTTTTAATATTTATATTTAGCATTTTCATAATATTGATTATAATACTGATATTAGTTTCTTATTTTCTAAAAATGTTCCGAATAATATGTAGTTTTATTTTTTTTTTCCGATATTAGTTTCTTATAACATAAATAAAAACTGTGATTTTTTTTCATATAAATCCCATAATATATGAATAACCTAAAAAAGTTTGAATATTTAATTTGAAAAGTAATTTTCATATAAAACTTACCTTCCTCATTTAAATTTTTAAAGAACTAAGAAGTAAGAAATTATTATAAAAAAAACATATATATATTAATTAAATGAAATAATTAAAACCGTAATTTCATTAAATTAAAACATGAAATTCTATTAGTATTTAAATTAATTATAATTAACCAGTAAATCGCTCCAATTAGTGAAATCCAATTGTCTTTTCCCTTCTACATAAGAATATAATATACATAGCCTTTACATAACTGATTCCTGTCTCTATTATTAACGACCATATTGACACCCCTCTTCTGTTCATATTTGTAATGGATTTTTACATACATCGTTATACGTGGGAGAGAGCGGAGAACATTGTCGAGCTCGTAATGCATTGTACCGTTAGCAGATCCCGATCGTTTCAGCTTCATCAGTTCCTCAGCTCTAATATCTAGTTATCATTCCATTCCTTTCATACTTTCATTCTCATTTAATCTGTCAACCAAACACTACCTTAGTATTCCCTCTGCATGCTTCTTCTTGATGCATCTAACCCTCTAAAGACTTGGCTTGGAGAAGAATATCCCATGAGTCGATGAAGCGGGGAAACTGACTCGGTTGAGAGTTTTCCAACGTTGGAGGACAACTTACCAGCCTCGTAGGCGTGGGAGGACGGATCACCAGACTGGTAACTTTTCTTTAGACTCTCGAATTTGTTCGAGGACCATTTCGAACTAAGTTCTTTCTCCATGTCTCGGTGGGATGAATGCGGTAAGACAATGGAATCATCTATTTCTCTGGAGCCACGGTTGCTGATAGCAAGAGCATAGTCATCACGTTCCTCGGTCTCATATGGTGGGGGTTCTGCAACATTCTGTATATATGGAACAATATGCGTTCGGTTCCGAAGAGAAAACTCGAGAACCTTCGAGCAATGACCGCACTTGAGCCGATTGCATTGCCTTTTCACCAAGAGAAATTCTGCAGGAATCTGCAGTAACTTCAAGCAGTGGTAACAAGTTATAAAAGGGGCGCCTCCAGCCATAGGCCGTAGATGATGCTTGGCCAAATGTCTTTTCTCTCTCGAATAATTCATCTCAAGATTTCCATGACTCAACTGATCAGACTGCATTTGAATGCCCCTTGCAGGCAACTGCGTGCAATGAAAATGTTGGGGACTAGATGCACATGAGTTGTATTGACTATAATAGTCGTGATCGATATGTGCCAAACGGGCCCCTCGATTATGCCAGACTTCAGATGAACGCCGCTGCATCGAGGGAGGGAAGTTGTCAGGGAACTGTTCCATGCTGAAGCAATTATTTTGAGGACCACTGACAGCCTTTGCAGCAGAAGTCATCCGTGACAAAGAATGTTGTCCGGGATAATTAGTTTGAGGTCCACTTCTTCGGATGTAATAAGGATATTCTGATTCATGGCAGCTTTCCTCCTGAGAAATCTGCTGATTGTTGTACATTGGCACCCATGTATCCTTCTGAACGGATCCCGTGGATACCCGTCCACCGGTGTTCGTATTTAGATTGCAGCTTTTCTCTAGCTGATCCTGCAGTTCATAAACCATTCTCAACAATCTAACCTTTTCCTCATCAGGGTCTACAAAATTTTCTGATGAATGCATTCTTGAATCATGGGGCTCGTTGATCGTGGAATTCGAAGCACTGCCATTTTCACGGTCACCTTCGAGGTTGCTTCTGAGTAACAACGACTTACTTTGGTATTTCTCTCGTCTTAACCTGCTTCTACTTTGCATTGAAATACCATGTCTTCTATGTTGCAGCAGATCGTTTTGATTCCTTTCACGGTATTCGACGTCGTAATGCTTTTCATGAGGCAAAATTTCCCAGGAACTCCCTGCTTCAATTGGAATGTCAGAATCTCTCACCACTGCGTTATTTTTCATCAAGGACTCTTGCCTTCTTGGACCTTCTACAGTGGAAAGAAAGTTCACAGCTTCATGAGTGTTCTTTAATGAACGTCGATGACGGTCCGAGAACCGATCATCCATTCCATCATATGCTAAGTAACTTTTGGTTGTCAAAGATTTGACCATACCAGGAAGGGCACCACTAGGTTCAGAGCATTGATTCACTTCCATACATGCAAAATTTTCTACAGGAATGAGATGATCAAAATCATGGCTAATAGTTTCCTCAGGTGCCTCAGCTCGTTCAGCAAGAGGAGAAAGAATCTTAGATGAAATACTTGTCCCTACTTTTGTATCAGGATAAATAATCGAACTCGTAGCTACAGCAATCGAAATACCTGAGGTTTCTAAATTAGAATGAATCTCCTTCCTATCATCAGCTTCTGGACTTCCTTCTCCTGACAGTAAGATCTCATCAAGCCTTTCATCTTCTGAAGGGTCTCGAGTCGAGAGCTTGTCATTTTCACGATTAACACCTTCATTCAAAGATACCTGAACAAGTTGCTCGCTATGGTTGTCTTCTTCTTCCTTTTGATCTTTGTCATCATTTGGATCCAAAACAGACTCGCCCGAGAACGGGACGGTTATTACTTCATGACTTGAAGTGCTAGTTTCCATTGCTTTTGTAGGATCTGGTCCTGAGAGGTCATCATTCCCATGAGAAGCAAATTCAGTTCTAGAATAGGATTGATTTGAGCAGCTCAGCTGCTCGTCGTGGCAAGCCTGAGATTCACCACTGCTTCCAGCATTCTTTAGGCATTCACTTGACTTAATATGAGCAAGCTGCTCACCCGCAGATTCCTTCCGATCCTTTGCGTCATTCGGGTCAATAAAACACGCACCCGAGGATGAGATAGTTTCTTCATGACTTGAAATATTATTCTCATGATAAGCGCACTCTTCTTCATAATAAACTTGATTTGAAAATCCTGATGGCCTGCCATTACCAGAACGAGATTCATTGTTGTTTCCAGCATAGCTTTGGCGTTCATCCAACTTCTTATGAACAAGTTGCTCGGGGCAACTATCTCCAGATTCGTCTTGGACCTCCTCAACATCTGGATCTACGACATACTCGCCAGAGGATGAAATAATTGCTTCATGACTCGATGAAGAAATGCTAGCTACCTCTGCTTTTAAGAGATCTCCATCAGAGAGTTCGCCATTCTCATGATGAGATCCATCATCATTTCTAGCATTCCTTTGCACGCTCAAAGATGAATGAACAAGCTCCTCATTACTCCTTTCTCCAGATTCATTTGCATCTCTATCATTGTTTAAGCCCGAAGTAGACTCGTCATGGGGTGGAATAATTGCTTCGTGGTTTGAAATGCTAGGCTGCCTCTCCACAGAAAGGGGGTCAGCTTCACGCCTCTGGGCAGAATCCCTGTTTTGTGAGCCCAATTCCGTGTCGTGAGAACTCTCTCTTCGACTTTTAGCTGCAAGTAGGATCAAGGTAAATCGATAAGAGATTCAAAAAAGAGGTAAAATTGTAACAGCTCAAGCCCCACTACTAGCAGATATTGTCCTCTTTGGGCTTTCCCTTTCGGACTTCCCCTCAAGATTTTTAAAAAGGGAGAGGTTTCCACGTCCTTATAAAGAATGTTCTGTTCCCCTCTCCGATCGATGTAAGATCTCACAATCCACCCTTCCTTTGGGGCCCAGCGTCCTTGCTAGCACACCGCCCGGTGTTTGGCTCTGATACCATTTGTAACAGCACAAGTCCACCACTAGCAAATATTGTCATTTTTGGACTTTCCATTTTTGGCTTCCCTCAAGGTTTTTAAAACGCGTCTACTAGGAAGAGGTTTTCACAAACTTATAAGAAATGTTTCGTTTCCCTCTCCAACTGATGTGGGATCTCACAAAAATGCAGTAGACCGAAAAGATATAAGAGCTCCAGACGTGTTCATACAGAATGCCATATATCAAAGTCGTTTTCCCCCCTTATCCTAAAACTTTCCAACTTCAAGCATCAAAATCCGAAACATACTTGCACAAAGGAAATGAAATGTCAGTGGCTTTAGTTAGTTCCCCTGAAAGATACCTAATTTGTTAGATATGCGGAGGAGTATTTACCTACGAGAATTGCATCACATCCACCACATTTGTAAACAGGAATATCAGGCAACTCCGGAAGAAGCCGATGACATCTAGGACACTTAACCAATCGAATTTTAGCAGTCAATCCAGTGGCCATGATGCTCAAAACACTGGTCACTCCAAACACCTAATGCCCACACCTCAGCAATAAATGAAGACTTTCCATAAATCTGCAGTCACATAAGCATTTAAACATTTACTTAATTATAAAGGCACACAAAAGTTTTAAATCACCACCAAACCATTTCGCATACTAAATCTAAATAGTTTCAATCTATCAGAAATCATAAAGGGAAGTCAAACCTTCAATAACCAATTCAATCTTAACACAACATGAGCGCACTAATTTCATAAACCATCAGATTATCCCTACTACTCGGATTACACAGCATTAGCTCAGAAAATGAGACAAGAACAAGTAAAGCAACGACGAGTTCATTTCCAACACATGAGCAGGGCAGAAGAGAATCCACAAAATTCAGAAAGAAATGAGAATAAAAGAGCAAATAAAACCAGAAAACAACACGCCATCCAAACAATTCCGAAATTGAAAAACAGAACATGCTCCAAGAACATTGACCAGATCGAGGAAAATCAAACAGGAATCTGTACAGTAGATGAGACCAACACAAAACAATATAGTTGACGGAAGATTTCGCAGAGAGAGAGAGATAAGAACCTGTGGACAACAGAGAGCACGATAAATTTTGCATGAAACTCTCTTCTTATACGCAAAGCATAAAAAACAAGACGAACCAAAATGAAATTTCCAAAATCCTCGCAGTTCCTCAAGGAGAGATAAGTTCAGGCCCTGAGTTCATGATTCCCTCCGAGTAAGAGACAGATAGTGCCCATCCCGCAGCTAAAGAAGAAGAAGAAGAAGAAGTTCTATGGGAGGGATTGAAGTCAAAGGACGGAGCCGTTTTCCTTTTCAGACGGAAAAAATGGGAAAAAATATCGGGGTTGACTGGACCCAGGGAATCCAATTGATTCATGCCACGTGGCCTAAGATATTAGTAAATTTGCCTTGTAGACTTGAAAAATATATATTATTATATTACACGATGAAGTGTTTTCGGGATTTTACATGGGTGACGTCATCGTGGGGACCACTCCACCTCCTCGTTGTTTTCCAAAATTGTTGATAAGCTTTTGGAGGAAAATCCGTTGCTATTTAATAATGATACCGATTGTTTGGAATTCTTGGTGGCTTAGCCACAAATTTTGCCTTGCTTAAATTGTATGAGATAAAATTAAATTATTGTTACTTCAATAATAATAATAATAATAAATAAATGGAAACTTTGGACCCAAATTAATGGAATAAATTGACTATAAAATCGATAGAAATAAATTTAATCAATAATTTTGAATTTTTTAATTTTACTTCTAAAGTCATCAAATTAAACATTAAATTTACATAGCTGTTGTAATGTTGACTTTAAATTTAAAAAATTAATAATAATAAAATAATCTTTACAAATATTTTTTCTAACTAAAAATACTCAATAGTCTTGATTTTTCATCTCTATTTTTTATTTTATTTTACTCTATTTATTTGAAAAAATTAGGTGATTTTTTTGGGTTCACTTTAATGCTATTTTCGAGGGAAAACGATTTTATTTAACTAATTTTGTGTTAAAAATTAAATGGAATCTGAAAATAAATTTAAATTTAAATTAATTTCTTTTTAAAATTATTTTAACCATCCTAGCTTTCCGTTTCTCTAAACCCTTTTCACCCGCCCCCATCCCTCCTGTTACCAGCCGCTGCACACTGCTCCGCGGCACACCGTGTCGCTGCAATTTTTGCTGCCGCAGTCTCATCCTTCCGACGAAATCGCCGCCGCTCCCTCCCTCTCACACTCTCTCGCCTCCCCGACCAATCAGAATTATTTATCTTCGTTTTCTTTCTCAGAAACATAGTGGCTCAGCCCCTAACCCGCGCCGTTGGTGAGACAGCACTGCCGCCTCTCATCTTTTAGATACCCGAGGTTTTGATTTTTTCTTCTGTTTCTTTTTTTGGTTTACGTTGGTTATTCTGTTCACCTCCGAAGAAGAAAATCAAGAAGCAAAGAGTTTTTCTCGTTGATTTCTTCTTCAACCAATGTTCAGGCATAAGTCTTGAGGCTAAAAGTTAAAGCATTGTTAATTGTTTAGCAGAGGGAAGCGATGGGTGAAGTGATTCTAGGCTTGCCAGGTCCTTGGGCTGATGATAATCTTGAAGCCGCTGATCATTATACTACAAAAGTTGGGGGGCTTCCTGTAAGTTGCTGGTGTACATGATATTCTTAAGTATGGATGTATATATATTTTTAATGGTAAATTTGATTATTGCTTCAACAGGACTTGCCTTTTCAAAATGTCAATCCCACTCTGCTAGACTGTTCTCAGTGTGGAAATAAATTATGTCTTGTTTTACAGGTGATGTTTTTAAATTTTGTAACTTATATTTTACCCTTTTATATATATATATATATATATATATATATATATATATATGAGTAGTTATAGTTATGGTAGTTGTGCTTCCTTGAAGATTTATGCTCCAGTTTCCATAGAAAGAACAAGGATAGATGAGCGTCTCCTCCTTGTTTTTGGTTGTCTAGCTCCAGAATGTGGGAGCAGTTCACTTGGGTCAGTGTTAATTTTCGCCCGTATCTATTTGGCTGATGGAGTATCAGTTATTATAGCTCTAATATGCCTTTTGGCTTTCCTCTCTTGGGGTATGCAGTTGGCGAGTTCTTCGTGTTCAAAAGGCACACGATCAGGAGTTCTCGAAAGTTTCTCAAGAAATTGGCCCTTTGACAACATCGACGTCAGTGCCAAAGACCAATTGGTGGGAGCAACTGGATGACGAAAACGATGAAGAAGTGGATTTAGAGGAACTAGAAAGGGCATTTTCAGAGGTTGCAACTGAAGTTTCTCAGGCCAAGAGAACTCCTAGTAAATCGCATTCGAAGACTGTCTCAAATAGTTTGAATTTGAGCTCAGCAAGAGTGGTTGATGTGAAAACACCAGGTATGGTGTCTGGACACTAAGAAAACTCTCTACAAACTTCATCGCTTAGTTTCTTTTCGTTGGTTGTAGAACTGGTTTTGTTGCAGGGCATAAACTTGACCAAGGATAGTGTAGTGTAATTGGATTATCCAATTCTTTTTGATAGAAACCAAGAAATATCAGAAAATAGCGATTTTAAGGAGGTACTAGGAAGGGATAAGAGATCCCTTATAAGGCCAAGGAAGTTACTGAGCTAGGAATAATAACCTTGAGGGGAATTCCGAGGCGGACAATATCCTCTAGCGGTGGGCTTGGGCTGTTGTGCCAGCGAGGACACTGGCGCCCAAGGGGGTTGGATTGTGAGATCCCACATCGGTTGGAGAGGGGAACGAAGCATTCCTTATAAGGGTGTGGAAACCTTTCCCTAGTAGACGCGTTTTAATAACCTT
The DNA here is from genome assembly GCA_033971965.1 of Cucurbita ficifolia. Classification (NCBI taxonomy): domain Eukaryota; kingdom Viridiplantae; phylum Streptophyta; class Magnoliopsida; order Cucurbitales; family Cucurbitaceae; genus Cucurbita; species Cucurbita ficifolia. Next base: position 856,665 of record CM066976.1, read on the forward strand.
GAGGGGAGGTCCAGAATGGAAAGCCTAAAGAGAACAATATCTACTAGCGGTGGGCTTGGGCTTGGGCTGTTACACCCTCTCAAATGAAGTATCTGAAAATCTGCATTGTTGTTCACTTCTTACTTCACTATTTATTTGTTTCATTTGTGGATTTAGAAACACTTTTAAATGTTGTATCACATCTGCCTTTGTGCAGTGGTACCCTGCTTTTATATCTATATGGAAGACAAACCATCTTCGAAGGATATTTCTATCTGTAACAATTATGCAACACTCTCTATAAAGGAGAATCAAAGTGATGCGGAGGATTCAATACAAGAAGAAAAGTGGTCAGAAGAAGGTTACGAATATGACCAGGCTCTTACTGCTGATAGAACTTACCTCAAGTTCAAGAAAAAAATGGATGCATGTCCAGAACAATGTTTCAGGTATTATATTCCGGTAATCTATTGTTTTCTTATCATCTTATTATTTAGACTTATGTTTTCCATGGATTGTGAGTACAAGTTTTGGTGTACAGTTTCGCCCATTAATTTATTAACATTATTAGGTTGATCGCAACCTATCGATATATTTATAAAACCGTTTTGTTTTAACTTTTGTCCTGTCGGTATTTTCAGATACTCGTATGGTGGGAAGCCGATTTTGGCTAGAGCTGAGGACGGAGAAGCTGGGAAGTGCAAGGCATGTGGTGGATCAAGGCAGTTTGAAATGCAGCTAATGCCCCCACTGCTATATTTTCTGCAGGAAGCAGCTGATGAAAGTCAAAAACAGTTGCTGGAGACTTGGAACTGGATGACGCTTTTGGTACATACGTGTTCTGAAGTGAGTTCTCTTTTCCTTTTTTTTATAGTCTAAAGTGAAGTAAAGTAGGTAGATGAAGGACTTGTTTGGAATGGCTTATTTTATGGAAAAAAGTGTTTTAAAGCACTTAGAAGGCCATTTCAAATAAACCCGCATATCTTAGCCTGTTTTTATACTGCTTTTGAGACGGTAGAGGAGTAAGACTAATATCTTCTCCTTTTTTCATTAAAAAAAATAATTTTTTGGTTTGGTGATGCATTTACGTAACAGTCCAAGCCCACCGTTAGCAACTATTATTCTCTTTGGGTTTTTTCTCTACTAGCGATGGACTTGGGTTGTTACAAAATTGTATCAGAGCCAAACATCAGACGGTGTGCCAGTGAGAACGCTGGCTCTCAAGGGGGTGAATTGTGAGATCCCACATTGGTTGGAGAGGAGAACGGAACATTCCTTATAAGAGTGTAGAAACCTCTTCCCAGTAGACGCGTTCGTTTTAAAACCTTGAGGAGAAACCCAGAAGGAAAAGTCCAAAGAGGACAATATCTGCTAGCGGTGGGCTTGGACGGTTACAATTTTTCCTCATTCACACACAATACCTCACTATACTTAAAAGAGAAATCTTGCTCACTCTTAGTTATATTTGACCAATATCTCCCATAAATGATGATTTGTTTCTACCAATTTGAGCATCGAGAAAATACAAATTACCACCTCAAAGGTCGATGGTTTTATGTTATTTTTGTGGGGATGGTTTAGATTATTCATTCACATGTTATTTTTGGTAATCTGTCGTTACTAATTAGTCGTTCTAGTTGTCGTTACTTTACAATTATGTTTAACCACATGATTTCTGATTTTGTTATGGTTATTCAACTACATTCACCTTCATGTTGTCTATTCTGTCTGTTAGAGTTGTTCAAAATCTTCAGAGAAGTCAGATGTTGGGAACTGGATCATCACAGAGGAATCCGTATTTGTGCAATTCGAGAAGCCCCTCAACGGCTCACCAAAAGTTGGCTTCTTCTCCCCACAACACGAGCCCAATTTGACTCAGACGTAGCAGTTTTTTCATCAAATTTTATCTGCCTGTATATCTCAAGGGCAATTTTGTGTGTGGTTTGTAATTTAATATACTCTCATTTGGTTTAAACCAAAGCCGTCAAATATTCATCATCCTTACAACTGGGCTAAATATTTTACCATAATATTCAATTCTTAAACCATGTTCAAAAATCAACTGAATAATGTTGCTCATAAACTCATAAAAGTGCACAACAGAAAAAACTGACATGGTAATAAGTTTAAAGATTTTACTGGCAACAGACCTATGCAGAGAGTACCTGGCGCGGCTTGTGCCCAATGAATGCTTCACGAAGCTCTTTATAGCCACTCCTGTAGTGCTCCAAAGAGAAACATAGCTGCCTTATGGCCTCCCTTTTCCTCTCAGCCTCATCCTCTATCATAGTCATTTGCATATTCACTTCTTCCTGCATCTCTGAGAGTCTCAATTTCAAACCATGGATTTGTTTGTTCTGGCTTTCAGATCCTGCAATCAAGCCCTCCTTCTCTTCTTGTAATTGTTGCAGTTGACTCTCCAATTCATGGACATGAGATTCTCTGGATTCTTTATCTGCTACAAGTGTGTGAACCATGGCAGTCGCCTCATCTTTCTCAGCCATTAGCATATCATATTTTAATTTTAGTTCGTCGTGGTTGCTATTCAAAGCTGACAAACTTTCGCTTTTTACAAAAAATTCCTCCTTCAACTGACTAATTTCTCCTTGCAAAATTGTCAAATGAGAGTTGTGGAGAGCTCTCATTTCAGTTTTATCAGCTTCAACTTGTCTGAGAACATCAGTCTGCATCTGTTCTTTCTCAGCATTGAATAGCTCCTGTGAGACTTGAAAAGCAGATTCTAATTCCTTGATCTGTAAACGGTGGTCAGATTTTGTAATCTCGAGTTCATGCGTGAGCCTTGCGATCTTGTCATCTGAACTTTTGAGTATTTCTCTGCTCATTTCTAACTCTTCAATCAATATCTCAATTTTGGAATCAGATTGTAAAACCCGACTTTCCAATTGTTCTATTTGTTGTTCCAATTCTGCAACTCGCCTTTTTTCCACTTCAAGGTCAGCCCCCATTTCTTGCTTGTCTTTTTCAGCCGACTCAAGCTGGGCCTGCAGTCCTTCTGATAGCACAAGTGCTGTTTCATTCTTCTCAAGCTCACTCTTCAATCTAGCTACCTCACTTTCAGATGACTGAAGCTTTGTATTTGAATCCTTTAGTTCTTCCTCAATCCTGGCGATTTTTTCGTGCAACTCATCATAATTGAACTTATCTTCCTCACCCACCCAAAAGGCCCCTTTAATGTTTGGAAGCTCAGTTTCTAGACCAAGAAATTTTTTCTTTAGCCCTTGGCCATCTCTTTCAGCCCGTGAAACCACATAGTTATTGTCAACAGATGAGCTGAAAGATTCTGACTCAGAGTCCGATGAAGAAGAAGAAGATCCAGTTCCATCCTTCAGAGAAAGACTGGAGCTACCACCACCAGAATCTAAAGAGATGTCCAAGCCTCTATTGCAGGACAAATTGAAACCCTGTTTTTGGTCCGAACTTAATTCCGGAGTACATTGAGGCGATCCACAATCAGAATAGAAAGGCACCTGCGGTTGTAGCTCCGGCGACAACAGATTTTCAAGCAACGATTGATACAAGCGGGAGAACTCCTCGACTTGTGAATCCATATCAGCGCTTTTCGGGAAGTTATCACAGTTATCTTTGATCGTTTTCAGCATCTGCTCGACACTCCGATTCATTTCTGCGAGAGAAAAGCTCTCTGATTATTTTCATTATTTCCAAAATTATGCGTGACATTACTTAGAACACAAATCAATCTTAGTGACAACGAGAGAAGTAATAGAAGAAGGTTTTGCACAAGTAGAAAGAGATTTGAGCTGATAACATTTCCTACCACTAAAGAGCGAAGGCTTATTGCGTTAGGCTTGGACAAGGAACCAGAAAACTCGATCGTAAATATTGCTTACCTTCAAGACTAATTGATAGCCATTTAGATCTGTTCTGAATGTCAGCCTCAGGCCAAAATGGTTTCAGATTCTTCAATTCCGGATTTTCCATACGAACACAAGCACGATCGAAGAAACTACAGGAAAGCCTTCAATCAGGAAAATACATTCAACACAGAGTTCGAAGAAGAACCTTGAACAATTTCTTCCTGGATATAGTAACAAGTAAGCAAATACAGCTATAAATTTAAAAGTACAATAAAAAATGCAGAATCCATCTACAACACTACACGTCTGAAACGAATTTCATCAAGATCATCCAAACCAAAAGAAGTCTTCGCAGGTTAAAGCAATCACCAAAAAATCTACTCCAAAACAACACCAAATCCAAAAACAACACACAAGACGAACCAATCCTTGAAACAAATTAGAAAAAGTAAAGCAGAGGAGGCAGTACCTGATGAACTTCAAAGTTGATGAAGAGCGCAAAGAGATCTGGAATTCAATCGTAAGTCGGAAAGTTGAAAAGCAAGTGTGATTGATTGCGGGAAAGTGGGGGCGGATCGAGAGCGAAGAAACGTAGAGGACAATGAGAAAAGTTTTGAACGAGCAAGAACAGATTACAGTAACAGAGAGCGTAGAGACAGGGGACTAAATGACACTTAATAATCAAAACGGTGGAAATAACGAGAACTTCTAAGATTCCATTTTTCAAAATCTCCCTTTTTCTCATCTTACCGCCTCTTTGTTAATATATTTATTAAGTCAAATTACAAATTTAACTTATTATATCGAATAAATTTACAAATTTAAGGACAAAAATTACGTTTTTAACCTTATTGTTAGTATTAGTTCAATAAATGTAGATTAAAAATAATAATTCAATTTAGTTTCTGAATTATGTCTCGTTTAAATATTTAATATAGCACAGACATGACTTTTTTAAAATAAAAATAATAATAATTTGAAAATTTATAACACAAAATTTAAAAATAATTTTTTTTTTAGAAAATCTATAATAAATATTAGAATTGATGAAGATTAATAAAAGTAGGCGGGAAAATGGGGAAAGTTTTGAAAAAAGAGGGATATGGGCCACCAAGTTGACGTTTTCTCAATTATTTACCGAACCGGGCCCACTCTTCTGATATGGATTGGACCGTCCTCTTTGTTCTTCGCGCCAACCCATTTTCAATATTCAAATTTCCTCTTATTTTACAAATCTTTTGATAATCCTTATGCCTTCCCTCATCCCCATAAACAATTTTGTTTTAATTTTATCAAATTGTATCTTAAAAATAGACAAAATATATATATATATATATATAACTATATAATAAATTTGTCCCGAATATAAACTCACACACCCCAGAACATAAATGAATAAAGAGATATAAAAAATTACATAGTTCGGAGAGAAGAAATTTCCCTATATCTATGGGTGGGAGGCAATCATTATAACCAAAGTGTTTACAAGCATAGTCTCACACCACAAAATCTCTCTTACAAAGTTTCTCCTAATGATCTCTAGACAAACACAAAATGACAATAACTCCAAATCTCATAACAATGCTAGACAAACCTTTAAATAGGCATAGCAATACTAATACACATACATGATTTACCCATCAACATGGGAGATGAACCAAATGAATCCAACAAGTACACGAATCGAACCAAATCTTCGTGATAATTCTCAACAATATAAAGGTAACTTTTCAATTATAGATTTGTAAGTGTCGTGAAATCCACAAGCTAGTAACTTGGAATAAACATGTATGAACCGAGTTGATAGATCAAAGTCAAACTTGTTAACTTGAAGTACAATAAATCGACTTTTAAAGTCACCTGTCACTTCAATAATTAGGTTAATTTACGAGTAGCAAGCTTATCGATAAGACGGAAAAGGCCAATTGTTTTCACAAAAGGAAACTTTATTGTTTTACTTTCATGGGAGATGGAAGGCTTGATGTTTAGAATTGAATAGATACCCACATGGAGAAAGATATACGATAGATAAAGAAAGAAAAAGTAGAGTGGAAGGAAAAGAAGGATAGAATATATATTGGTAAGAATGGCAGAATTTTTGTAAGAAGAAAGCTTTGAAGGTTACAAGAAGAAGTGGGGAAAAATGGTTAAGCAATGCCATGTGTGGAATGCTACCCACTCATGGAGACAACCAAACGTGGCCTTGCCACCTCTCCCTCTATTTCTTTTCTACAAATGGGCCAATTTACTTGTGTACTCACACTTCACCCTTTTTTCTTTTTAAAATAATTAATTAATAATTAATTTTCTCGAATTGGACGATGAACTATCTAAAGGGATCGATCTTGGTTCACGTTTAAGAGATAAAACTGACGCTAACCGTCCGTTCCTTTATGTCACACTCCCTCCATAGATATTTTAGTGAATTTTGTAACGTACACTTTTACTTTTAACCTTTTTCTTTTTTTTTTTACCTTTTTACAGCAATGTAAACTGAAGGACATAACAAGAAAAAAGCACGAATGTTAGCAGCACCAGAACTAACTTCAAAGAGGTTCATAAAAGATACCGATTGTAAAACGAGGAGCTATGATTTAAAACCATATATAGACTTCAACCAAGGAGGCTAATAGAGGAAGAGTCATGTGGGGACTGACCTAAGATAGCCACACACCTAAGAAATTATCATGGCCATTTTGTGTCATTCATCACTAAGGCACTTTTGCTTGAATTTGACACTTTACAGTCATACTTGCTTGTATTATTTCTAGTTTGCTTTCTCTACAAGCTTCAATTGTAACTCTTACCTCATTAATATTACTTTTGAACTAGAACTATAACTCGAGATAGGGTTTAAAGGGATGCATGATGACCCGTTCGCAATAATTCAAGTTTCGAGTAGCAAAAACATCTAACATTTTAAAAATATTATCAACCGCTAGCAGATATTGTCCGTTTTGGTCTATTACGAATTGTCATCAGTCTCACGATTTTAAAATGCACCTATTAGGAAGAGGTTTCCACATCCTTATAAGAAATGTTTCGTGGGATCTCACAATCCACCTCATTTAGGGGCCAGCGTTCTCGCTGGCACACCACTTGGTCACTTGCTCTGATACCATTTGTAACAGCCAAAACCCACTACTAGTAGATATTATCCGTTTTGGCTCATTACATTCATCAGCTTCTTGGTTTTAAAACTTGTCTACTAACAAGAGGTTTTCCACACCCTTAGAAGGAATGTTGTATTCCCCCTCCAACCAATGCGGAGTCTCACAAATATTCATCATTCCGTATATGAAGTAAATTCTTAGTATCTGGGTGTAACGAGAAGATTTAGGGTACTTACACGTTAAGGATTCCTTTGATTAAGGGTTCATATTTCTATCACCAACCGTCTTTTCCATTTTTTATTTATTTGAAAACCTATAGATACACATATACCTATATATATATATATATATATATTAATAATTAGGGAAAAGGGGGAAAGAATCTGTTGAAAAGTTGGGACAAAGTATGGTTTTCCTTTGAGGTTGCAGAAGGGCTTAGCTCACAGTTGTTATGACTTTTAAAAGCTCAAGTGAGTAGCTATTGGGAGAAAAAGGCAAAGCTGCTTAAATACATTACAATAATAATAATACTCCAATTATTTTCCCTCCTTCACCTCCTTTATCTCTGCCTTCACTTTATTCTTTTTAACATTTCTTCATAATTTATATTTTAACATATTAAATAAAATATTGGTTTTTTCATCAATGCCTATATGCTGTAAAATTAAAAATAATTATTATTCATTTTTTAAATAAATACTATTCTTTTAAATAAAAATCAATCAAATTTGTGTTTAATAAATTTTTTTAAAAGTTGATTAAAATTAGTTAAATTACAAATTTGATGGCTTGAAAAAAAAAATAGAATTTAGTCTATAATTTAAAAGTTAAAATTCATTATTAACGACTATTTTTAGGATTTTATTGAATAATTAGAACAAAAATTATAACGTTCAAAATTTAATAATTTTAAAATTTTAAAATCAAATATATTTGACTTCAAAATTTAAAAATTAAATATGTAATTTAATCCAACGATCGAACTATAGCTTAACATTTACGAATTACGTTTTTCTTCAATCAATGCACTCTTTTGGTTATTATTATTATTATTATTATTTTATCTTGCGTGTGTGATCCTACTTTCTTCTGACTTTCACATTTTAAATTATTTTATAAACAATTTTTTTGTATTTTCTTTCAAAAGGAAAAGTTTGTTTATATTTATTGCTGAGACAATTTGCTCCTCATATTCATGTCAACAACACAAGGAATAATACTACCCTTCCAATTTTGGTTTTAACCTAGCCACGAGGGTATGGACGGAATTTCAACCTTCAAGCTAAATACATTATAATTATAACTATAATTATAATTACAAATTACAATTAATTGTACTCACTTTTATATGAATTACTTAACCATAAGTTTAAATATCAGAAAATAATATTTGTAAGTATGAAATAAAGAATTAAAATGAAAATTAGTGCTTGAATTTTCATATTTTAAAGTAATTTTTCATATTGAAACCTTTATTACACATAACAATGAAGACATCTAATGAATTTTAATCAAAACAAGAGTGAAATATTAAAAAAAATAAAAAGATTTAAAAAAGTTGATGGAATTGACATTCAAGATTAAAGTACATTTTCAAAAATTATATTTTATCTTCTTCCAATGTTTATTAATGAAGTCTTTAAACGTTGCCGGCATTCCTTAACACGTCATCAAAGTTGTTCAAATACTTTAACCACGTCGGCGTTTGACTTCTTAAAAACCTTTTTATTTTAATTTTGTTTATTTCTATAAAATAAAATAAAAACGTTTATTACATTAAAAATGGTGGTACAGATTTCTTCACTCCCACCCTTTCTCTTTAACTTTTAATTTATTCACTTTTTAAAATTCTTAATTAATTTTATTCTGAAATCATTCCTTGGAATATTAGGAAAAGTACTATATTATTAAATTATTATATATATATATATATTTCATAGACTTAATTTTTTAAAACAAAAAATAGAAATAAAAATTATTATCAAAATTTAATATCGGTTTGAACCTTGAATGACCATTATTTAAAGAAAAATATATAATTTAACACCTACCCGTCATGTAACAAACTTTTTTTATTTTTATATAATTGAATTAGATGGTAAAATATGAGTGGAATCCAGCTTATAGATAAATATTAATCTTAGCCAATTGTATTAATTGTACTTAATTAAAATAAAATAAAAAGATTAGGTGGGGAATTAAATGATAAGATAAATTAATATTGAAAGAAAAGTATTGATTTTGTATTCTAATCCAAAATTCTTATCTTTAAATACAACAAAAGGAAATCGATGAGGATATTGTCGGAGCCTGCAAAGTGGGCATAAACAAACAAAAGAAAACGAAAACGCCTCAAAACAGGGGATTCCAATAACACCTCCAAATAAATTTTGCATTTAATATATTCTGTTTGTTTTGTTTTTTTCCCCAACAATATTTGCCTTTTTTCTACTATTTTGCTGACGTGTCCCCATCCCCATATGTCCATATTATCTAATTTCATAAATAAATTGTATAAAACACCTCAACTTTTTTTCTTTTGAAAAGTTTGATTTTGAATTTTTAAATTATTTTTTAAAATATAACTTCTTTTTTTTTTTTTTGTAAAAATAAAGAATAAAGAATAATGTAAATATAATATTAAAATTAGACCATGTATGTGACGTTGAAGATTAAGATGATTGTTATAGTTAATTTAATATAAATATACATCATTAAAGTCATTTATATAATTAACTATTTCACATTAATTTACATAAATAACGTGGTAATTAATGTCATGAATGTCTTTCCATTTTTAACATAATTTCCTTCCAAAAAAAAGTTTAAAAAAACGGTTAAAATGTGAATTTTTAAAATTTACCCTAAATTTTATGGCGTTTTATTTTTAATTACAAGTTGGTTAATTTTTTTTGTACCATTAGGAAATACATCTCAGTATTGCACATGGTGATATGGATCTAAGATAAGGTTATCAATAAAGTGAATTCTTTTTTTTTTTTTACATCACTTTTTTCAATGATATAATAATAATAATATATTCTTCAATTTGTTGATTTTTATTAAGAAAATAGTATTTTTGTAAAGCTGCAAATTGTTACCATATTGTTGAATGTTCCGTATTAAATTTTAAAAATAGTTATTAATTTATAACTTTTTAAAAATTAATCTATATTAACATGCCATTTATAAATATATAAATACATTTACACATTAATTTTTTTTTTTTATGAATTATGGTAATTATTTAACCTAATTTGATTTTTTTTTAAAAGACAAATTTAAATTTTATTAAAAATATAAATACTAAATTAAATCCAAACAAAATTACAGAGGAAAAAAAGGCAACTTCCATTGTATTATATTATTTTTGCCAACAAATTCTAGAATGTGATTCCCCTACAGCCGCACACACAGAAGGCTCAATATGAGCGAGACTGTTATCGCTGGGATTAAATCTCAACCGTCCAATGGCTTCATGATGTGTATGATGATGATGATCAAACTACATCACAGGCCGTTTGTCTATGATCTCTAGTTTTTTCAACGTTTGTGGAACTGAAAGTAACAATAAAATATAAATAATTAAATCTTGAAAGGTCCGAAACAAAAAAAACATTATAATGATTTCAAGGACTAGTTCAACTGCACATCTCTATATATATATATACCCGCACACACATTTGTAATCATGATTTCCAATTCGTAAATATTTGAAGACCGCCATGGGAGAGAAAGAAAACCTGGCGCCAAGTGCAGTGGGCTCTGTTGCAGTGCAGAAACCGCCGCACTTCGTGCTCGTTCATGGCATAAGTGGAGGAGGATGGTGCTGGTACAAAATCAGGTGCTTAATGGAGAATTCTGGCTTCAAAGTCACTTGTATTGATCTCAAAGGCGCTGGAATTGATTTATCCGATCCGAATTCTGTCGTCAAATTCGACGATTACAATAAGCCTCTGCTCGATTTCGTCTCCAGTCTACCGGAAAACGAACAGGTAATATCTATTCGTCGTTTCTAATTTATTTCTTCGCCGAAAAGTCTCTGTTCCTCAATCGACTACGATCGAGTGGAGTTGATTGATTCAGAGATCGTCGAAAACTTTTACAGATCATTCTGGTTGGACATAGCGCCGGAGGATTAAGTGTTACTCAAGCAACGCTCAAATTCGCAAAGAAAATCCGTTTGGCGGTGTATGTGGCGGCGACGATGCTGAGATTTGGTTTCCAGACTGATCAAGATATCAAAAACGTAAACAAATTCTTCTTCTCACTACTTTTAATTCATAGAAACTCATGTTTAATTTGTGTGTGCGTTTACAAATCCTAATTAAAGTAAAACTAGGCGTATAGTGCAGCGTTCTTTTTCATGAGTTGGCCGGCCGAACGGCGAGGTTCTTGTGAAACTCGTCGCCGGCCGGTGGTGGTCATATGATTGTGAAACGCGTGAATAGTTTTGGGCGTTGGTGGAATCGAAGGCTCTTGCTCTCATCGCAAATCGCGTGAGGCAGGAAACACACCGGCTGCTAAGTGCCAATTTATTCAAAGTCATCCATCAATTAAGTCTAACCGTTTTGTCTTCTAATTAAGAAAATGAATTAGGGACACCCACCAGCCAGCTGGTTGCTGAATTGAACATTTCATTTCGCCTCTAACTGTAGGACTATTGGCATCCTCTCACTCTGACTCGTAATAGTCTGAGTAACGATTCCATTATATTGAATAATTCTGTTAGCAAAATTTATTTCAGGTGAGTTTTAATTGTGTCGGTTACTTCATTTTGTTTCTTGGAGGTTACATGAATTTGAAGGTTTTTCTTAAAAAGAAAAAATACACCACGTCAGTCGAAACTCATTTTCAACCTTTTAATTAAGGAAATTATGCATTAGTAAATAAGCTACGTTTAAGTTAAACCATAAGTTAGGTCTAATTTCTTTTAGATTATTACAATTCAATTAAAAAGTGAGGATTTATTTGTAATTTCCATCTAAGTTGATGAGTTAGTGATTCGTAAGAAGAAACTTAAAATATATATACATAATTGATAATTTAAAGTTGAACTTGCTTGGGTGTGATTTTTATCCTGAAGTAGATTGGTACGGTGGAACCGCATAGGCAGCCAAGAACGTGTCCCCCTCATTGTGGTGAATTTTTTCTTGGCGCTGTAAATTTTCTGTGCTACAGCCTCAGTAAAATACAAACTCTAGTGTAGAGTTAAATTCTGATTTTTAAATTTGATACTTCCGAGTTTAGAATTACAATTCTATTGAGTTTCTTACCTTAAAAATCTGTCCATTTAGTTTTCAACTTTTGAAAAATAGTTTCATATATTTCTGAAAATTAAATCTTTGTTCTTGTCTAGGTTGTGTTTTTTTAAAGATGAGGTGGCAAGGTAGGGTTGCAAAAATTATAAAATTGTCCAACCATACTTTTGTTTTGCACATAATTTTAATAAAGTTGAATATATAGAGAATTAATGAAAATCTTTTTGGTAGTAAAAAAAAAAAGAAAAGTCAATGTACTCTGTTTAAAGAATGAATTATGTAAGTGTAGTTAATTATAGCGTATAGGTAGATTTAATTTTTAATTATAGCCTATATCAATGTAATCCAAGATTACAAACATTCCATTAGAAGATATTAATGCTATGCATATAAAATAAGGATGTAATTAAAGTATGTTCTGTATGCTGCAACAGTGTTCGGAATATTTTCCGTGGTTTTGTAAGAAAGAAAGTCAAAATTAGGTTAAGGCCAGTTGGAGTTCTCAAAGTCCGGAAGGTAATAGTGATTAGTGTGCTCAAGACCCAAGGAGGAGCCGACAGGTTTCACAAGTTCACAGTTCTCACGTGTGCACTCATATTTTTCTTTTATAAGCCTAGTTTCTTTAATGATCAAGGAAAATAGAATGGCAATGCAATGCCATTCTATTTTCCCTTCTGATTCTGATTGGACATAGGACACAGGAATTCCTGCTGCTGCCCATTTACCCCAATCCAAAATTGACATGTCTTATTTATTCAAGTTCTTTATTTTTTCTATATTCAAAGAAATAGTGCCCCCACCCTTGATTCCTTTCCCTGTCAATGTCCCTCTCTCCCTACTCATTGAGCATAACCTCTCTCTCTCTCTCTCTAGTCTCTTCCCATACCTATCTCTTCCCTTGAAATAGTTTTGGTACCGAAAACACTCCAAAGGCATAGCAAAACCCTTGGAGGCCTAATGAAGAAGGAAGGAGCGAAACAATTGAAGATTTTTTTAGCTAAAAATTGCAATATATATACACGAGATTTCCCGATTTATAGGATTGATTGAACTTGAGCTGTTTAGGGGAGAGTGAGAAGGAAGGATTGGAGGGTACCCTCTAGTGAAAGGGAAGGGGATAGGGTGGGATACTATTTTTTTGGATTAAAACCGCTGCAATTTTAGATTGGGCCACGCGCCCTAAGCAGTAGGGGAGTAAAATTTTCCCGTGTCCTACATAATATGTTGGGCCGGTCTCTACTTACTTTTTCTTATATTATATTATATTATATTATATTATATAAGATTAAGATGATTAGGTCATTATTGACGAGTTAACCATTTCCGTTATGATTATTACCTTTTGTTTTTGTTTTTGGTCAAATGCGCAGGGAGTGCCAGATTTATCCGAGTTTGGGGATGTTTACGACGTCGGATTTGGACTAGGACCCCAACAACCTCCCACCACTGCTATCGTCAAAAGGGAACTCCAGCGAAAGATCATCTATCACATGAGTCCCCACGAGGTACCCAAAGCCACAAAAATAAAATAATAATAATAATAAAAAAAAATTAACCATATACATTTTCAATTCTAGAAATTTATGAGGGCGACATTCTTTCCTGGCGTGAGATTTTTAATATAATTGCATTTGATCCTAAAAACATGTTTGGGAGTGTTCTAAAACATTTAAAATTCTTTAATCAGTCAAAATCTATTTAATATGCCATAGACTAGGAAGCAATTGTATCTAACCTCTCCATAATGACCCCGTGTTTTGATGTTATCAATGATTCTCAGGATTCGACACTGGCCTCCATGCTATTGAGGCCAGGGCCAATCCTCGCATTAAGGACCGCTCAGTTTAGGGAGGAGAACGGCGAGCTGGATAGGGTGAAACGAGTGTATATAAGAACAACGTACGATCGAGTAATAAAACCAGAGCAACAAGATGCGATGATAAGGGAATGGCTGCCCGAAATCGTATATGAAATGGATACTGATCACAGCCCCTTTTTCTCCAACCCCTCTCTTCTCTTTGGCTTGCTCGTAAAAGCTGCTGCTGCTGCTGCCGCCGCCGCCGCCTCAACGGCATGTAACTAAACAAGGGGAGGGAGAGGGCATTTTTCTTTTTATTTTTCTCTTTCTCTTTCTCTTATGCTAAAATAAGAACATCTGAAAATTCTTGTGATTCAACAATAAAACTACAATTATATAGTGCTTCGTAATTATTTCAAATTGTGCATTGACAGCAGTACATCGTGTCCTCTTGCAAGCAAGGAACCATAAAGAATGATGACTTATCCTCCAAGTATGGAACGAATTTCTCACTGAAATTGGGTAAGAAAGCACAAAAGATTTCCTCCCTCTAATGCACTTTTTTTGTTTTTTTCTTTTTGTTTTCCTTGTTTTGTTATGGGAATTTGTATTGTGCTTTCGGTGTTCTATGTATCAGTAAATGGGGAAGAAAAAGTATTAAGCCTCGTCCATTGCAGCTATCTTCTGTTGCAGATCTGACTTGTCAGCTCCTATTAATTTATCTACTTGGCGACCATCTTTAAAGAACACGAACGTTGGAGTGGCTTTGATGTCCCACGATTTACTGAGCTCCTGCAAAATAAATAAAATTAAAATTAAAAAAACCCCACCTCACCCGACCTCAGTCTAAGAAACTTTTAAAACTCACCATACTATACAATCAACTATACCATTATCAATTTAAATTAGGATTTAGGACACTTTTTTTTTTTCATAACAAAGTGAGCATAACTCAATAAATTAAAATATGTCGTCCATCAATCAAAATCTCTTTACCCTACATGTTGAAATTAAAAGAGAAAGAAAAACAGAAAAGAAAATTCCAAAAATTATATACTTAAAATCTGGTTTGAAGTATATATTTCTTGTTTATAGTTTTTAAACACATACTAATTTATCATTTCTTATTAAAAAAAAATGTTTACTACATCAAAAATCAAATATAACATGATAATTTTGAAATTTTAGAGGATAAAATGAAAAAATAGTTACCAAAGACAACTATATACAATTGAAAAAATAAAAATCAAGAAATAATTCTTATGTTTCTTTTTCCAAAAACAGGAAACAAACAAAGGAACGAAAAACAGAAAATGAGAGTGAAGAAATAAGAAACAAAAACCATACAACTGTTAAAATGAAAGTGTGATGTCATGGATAAGAACACTCCGTCAGTGGAGAGCTAGCTAGATCCATATTCACAGTTATATAAATAAACGAAGGGTAACCAAAAGATGGATTTACTCACAGCTAGCTCATCGACGTCAATGGCCAAAAATACCATGGAAGTATACTTATCAGCAAGCTCACAAAATGCTGGTGTCATGGATTTACAAGGTCTACACCATGGTGCACAGAAATTTGCAACAACCTGTTGCATAGTTTAAACATAAAACACTCTCTATATTTTTCTTCACGACTCACTCATATAAAGGAACAAACATCCTGAATTCGTTAAATGCCGAACACAATGAACAAGTGAGGGAGAAACTTACAATCTTGCCATCTTTGGTTGCTTCCGAAAGCTTCGCCTCCCACTTTTCAATCGACGTAATGAGGTGTACGTTTTTGCTATCAACTTGCCCGGTGACGGCATTGTCTTTCTGATCGCTATTGAAAAACTGCAAAATGTCAAGTGTGGATGTAACTCAGTAGATGGAAAAATTATTTGATTGGGTTGAAACAGAATGATTTACCATTATCTCGTTCCAGATATGACAGAGAATTTTAAGTATGGTTTAATCATACACCAATGATTAGAAGACGACCATGTTCATGTCCAGTAATTTTCCAGAGGATAGATGTTAAGGATGAGAACTTGGACACTACCACTCTAACACTATCATCTAAGGGTCCAACATTCATCATGTAAATGAGGGAAAGTGGAATAAGTCAATACTGACCATTAGCAGACATGGAGAAGTGGAACTTCGAATAAAATTTTCAGGATAAATCTCTTTAAAGTAGATTTATTTAAAAAATCTATGTGAAAGAGAGAGTTCAGATATGATATTTAAGGACAGAAAATTTGATCCTCTGAAAATTTGGTGGACTCGTATGATTCTGAACAAGTAAGAATTTACAGAAGCAAAGTGTTATTTTCAAACCTCCACTTGGTTATGTGGACCCATGATGACCATGAACTTGATGAATAAAAATAAAATGTACGAAAGGCATGCCAGAAACTGCGTGGCTAGCAAACAAAATAAAGCAGAGAACACTATACGAGAAATTTAAAACAAGACCTTGAAAACATAAGATAAAAGAGAGAGAGGAGGTAAATTTCCCGCGAGGCCTACCTTAGTCCAGCAGCTTCCCATTGAAAATGCAAAATCGAATCTCTGTCTGAAAAAATTAAGGTCGTTTCCAAACAGGACACCTGTTAAGTTGCATGATATGTATCAGTTGAGAATACATGTAAGATTAGATCTTAAATTCATTTTCCAATGGAACCTGCAATCAGTTGCACTGGAAACTTGAAGAAAAAAAGCCTTACACTTTGCTCAAGTTTTCACGGAACTCTATTTTGAACTTCTTTTTCCTTTTGCTTTGTGCAATTGTCATTTTTGTTCTAACCCTATATGATAAAAATTCTTAAGATGAGACAAGGAGGGCATAGGTAGATTCCCATTCATAAGATATCTATTTTTGCATTAAAATCCAACGGATTAGTCATTCGTAAACTAACCTCGCATAAGAAAGGTAGCATACCTTCAAACTCAAACAAAGTATGCCTTTACGAAGCACGAGCAAGAAACAAAAATATATTGGTATCTAATGCAAGATCATGAAATCCTAAGCATGGAAACATCAAATAGCAAAAGTCATCTTCCCATTCTCTTTGATCACCGATTTTAAACTGGAGAATGAAGTCAAGTCAAACCAATAATTTTTTGGACCGTGGCCTTAAGACGTGAAAGGAAGGTGAAAGGAGGTTTTTTTTTCCCCTAAGTTCAACAAAGTCGAAGGATTTTCTTCCTTCTTTAGGAGGTAACCAATTGAGCTAATCTTTCATAGGAGAAATGACATTTTTTTTTGTTTCTCGTATCTCAGGTCTAATTTTAAAACCTGAACTTCACAATAAACAATTTCGAATTAACTCTCATTTCTTTCATGGAAACAAAGATATGGAACAAAGAATGTGTATATATATATATAATTCAATAATATGTAAGGTGAGAGATTCAAACATTTTAGGTTGATGGTACAGGTTTTATGCCTGTTAACTATTTTTGTTCTAATAGACTTGAAAGATAAAAACTAGCTTCTCTTTTATCTATTAATGAAATGGTGATGAGAAACTGAAACAAATGGATCATCCCGAAACTGTTAGTCTAACATTCCTCTTGTTTGAAGGAAAAAGAATGAAACAATCATGTTCGTTAACTATTTCTCAAAATTGATTTTCTTCTTTTCGTAAAGTGTGTTTTCAGAAATGATCGGTTTTACAGAAATAAAATAAAGTTATCTTCCAAAATCACGGATAGTGATCTCAATGTCAATGCAGTAGTTCCTATAAATCTTTCAAATCACAATCCTAAAACTAACTTTGAAAATAAATACGAAAAAGAACCGTTTCCAAAACAGCTCTCAAGTATTACCAAAACGGTTTCTCATCGAAATTTACAGAGAAAACTGGGGAATCCATCACGGCAATGGCCGCATTGCATCAAAGCAGAAATTTCATTGCACCTCAGAAGCAAATGTCAGATGCAGATATTCAACAAAGGATACGGAATCAGAGAGAGCAAAAACATATAAAAAAAAACAATACAAATGGATCATTATCAATGAGCGCAAAGGAATTATCATATTTACGAATTTTAGATTTAATCGAATCAACGCACCTCCCTATTCTCTCCATACAAAGAATCTCGACTACCAGAACCAAAAGAAGTGCGAAAACATGGACAGATCATCATTACCTTGGGATAGCGTTGATTCAGCATCTTGTACAACTCATCATTGAAGCCGATCCTGAGATTTCAGGAGAAGCAGCGCCGAGAGAAGGAAGAGGACGAAGAAGAAAACGAAAATTTCGAGAAAAAAACTTCTAATTAAGGCTGAAATGCATTGGTTGAAGGAGAAAGAGGAATTTGAGAGCAGAGGGAAAATTATCGAGAAGAACAAGCCAATTTTTGCGGCGAGGGATCAGAATAGAGATCAACCTCCATTTGTAACGATCGGATGAATACAGCTTCTATCGATCGTCAAAGATGACGTCCATTAAATAAAAAATTAGAGACTCTTCCAATTTTTTTTAGGTTCAAATCTGTTAGAGAGCGGACATTTGAAAAAGAGATTTGTGGATTTAGGTAATGCTAAACCTTTTATATACTAAGAACTGGCGGGAGAAAATTGCATCATCCCTTTTGCCCCCATAATATATTTTAAATAAGTTATTTAAAGCTAAATTGGGTGGTTATAACTAAATTAATAATTTTATATATGCTAATACGGTGGCTGTGACCAAATTAAACATTAAAAATTTAATTCCTTAACTCGGGCAAAATTATATATTAAATTATAAATTTAGTTCCTAAACTTTATAGATTGTATTCGCGTCTATATTTATTTTTAAGATTTTTAATTTTTAATTTATTTTATATATTATATATATATATATATATGATAATAGGGTGGTTATAACGAAATAAAATATTAAATTATAAAAATTAGTTAAAATCAGAGGCAAGAGTAATGATGTGCATAAACATGACAAAATAACATTGTGCTTTATTCGAACTGACTTGCCGGTGCGATCCTTCTGAAAACTCAGAATTCAACCAAATCTTGCACCAAGTCAAAAGCGACCCTTGAAAATTACCAAAAAGATACAGGTTTGGGGTTAATAACACCAAGTTAGATTGTTCTAAGATGAGGCTGGAAACTCAAAACAGCTCCAAAGAATTGATACGAAGACAACGAAAGATCGAAAGAACAAGAAAAGCTTATCGTTCTTTCTCGAGTTTTTCGATCTCTTCTTGGTGCTTTCTCTCTGCATCTTGAAGTTCTCTCTCTGCATCCTCCTTTTCCTCTATTTTGTCAAGATCATCAAATTCCTTGGTAGCAGCCATAGCTTTTACAACAGGGTCCCTTAGTTCAGAAATCAACCCACCACCTATTTTGTATTCTTCTTCGTTTCCGATAAGGTATAATCGCTGGTCGGGTCCTGATGCCATGGGAATGTCAACTGCCAGTAGCTTCATATCATACTGTAAATAAAGGCAATACGATACATTAAGATCAGGAGAACTGTTCTTCATTTGTACAATATATGCAATTGAATTTCTTCAGAAACTTCACAACTAATAAATATAACTTGATTTCTTGAAAATTAATAATGGTCTATTGTATGAAGAAAGGAGTGATTGATACAGATCTCCCCTGATATTCTACACTTGTTTGCGACTGTAAATCATGGGTCCACATCTTGCACAAATGGATCTCCTTAAGGTGAACCTATACCACTCTTCAGAAATGGTCACATCTCGACTATCTTGGGTTGACATAAGGATCAGTAAACGCCAACATAATTAGCAAATGAGATTGAGAGAATAGGTTCAAGCCATAATAACCTGTAATAGCCCAAGTCCACTGCTGGATATTGTTTGCTTTGGCCCGTTATGTATCTTCATGGTTTTACAACGCATCTACTAGGGAGAGATTTCCACACCTATATAAGAAATGTTTCGTTCCCCTCTCCAGCATCCTCACTGGCACACTGCCCGGTGATTGGTTATGATACCATTTGTAACAGCCCAAACCCACCGCTAGCAGACATTGTCTGCTTTTAGCCTATTAAGTATCGCCGTCAACCTTACAATTTTAAAATGCGTCTACTAGGGAGAGGTTTCCACATCCATATAAGGAATGTTTCGTTCCCCTCTCCAACCGATGTGGGATCTCACATAACCATATACCTAAAATCTAATATAGTACAAGTTACTTGTCAACTTAAATATAGTAGGAGCTAAGCGGTTCTTCCGCGAGAATGGTTGAGATGCATGCAAGGTGTGTTGAGACGACTCTCTTACGCACAACTCTAGCCCTATATTTGCATAATTTTCTCACCATATCCTTCATAACTTTTAGCTCATGGCCAACAAACTTTTTACACCACATTTCAACACTCAAACCAACCAATGTCAGCAGCTAATCTCTGTCAACTAACTCACGTATCCACTTCAGCTGCCTATCAAATATCTATTGAGAAATCCAACTACAACAAACGGGTATGTTCTTGTAATGTGCATTCTTAGAACCTCTTGATGCATCATGAATTAACAGGCATTCACAACAAGGTAACAATAATGAGAGAAGCCAAAATAGATATTTCTCCACAAGAAAAAACTCGTAAATATATAATGATCATCCAGAAACTCAAGAAAGAATACCAAAATGATTCTTCGAGGTTCAAAACATGTAACAACTTCATGATATTTAGAATATAAAAAAGTGGCGAGCATAAAAGCAAACCTGGCCTTTCTTCTTTTTGACTTCAACACTGACTAGACCCTTCCTTTCAGAACCTCTAATGGGAAAAATAAGAAAGCACCGCTTGCTCCTATGATTTGGCGTGAAGTTCTTCAGAGTTAACCCTCCTCCTGACATAACATAAGCTCTCAAGTCTGATCCTGTAAGGGGGGCACCCATAACCTCAAGAATTCCTGCTGATGTATTGAGCTTTCTCATGGCCATTCTATAAACTCTATCAGGATTAATTGTGAATCTAGAACGCATATAGAGGCCCTTGAAATGAAAAAGGGTAGATAACATTCAACATTGATCATCCACAAAGTATCATATAATTCTTAATACAGAAAAATAGCTGTAATATTCAATTTTCACAAACTGGAGTGAGGAGAAAAGGTCATGATAAACAATAAATTTAGGTCTCAACCCAAGGACAAATAGATTCTGGATTTATATAGGGAAAAAAAAATCTCTGCGTAAGCAAAAGGATAGTTTGTGATCTTAATCTTAACTCGATCATTAGCAGCGCAAGCAAAAGGATCAAAAATCATGTTCTTAGACAATGAAGGTAACACGGAGCGAAGAGATTAAAGAGAAAACTCACAGCAAAAGCAACGATTGCTGAAGATAAAGCGAGAAATCCATACTTAGCCATGCCTTCAGAGAGGCCAACAAAGGTGTTCGCAACACCAAACATAATCCTCCAGAGCAATGCACAAACTAAAGCTGCTCCAAACCCGAGTAGAACTAGATAGTTTCTCCTGAAGAAAGCCTCAATTTGCAACCCTATGGCTTCGCGGTACCGCGAAAATGCGGAACGAACAGCCGCAGCGGGCTTATCGAGGACCTTCTTAGCAAAATTACCATTGATTTGACCCCCAAAACCTGGAGTCTTAACGGAGAAGAATCTAAACCTAGAAGCAGAACGATAGGCATTCAATTTAGTAGCTACAGAAGAATTCCCGGCAGTGACCTTGGGAGTATAGAGGATTTGAGACAAACCAGGATTTGAAGAGAATTTCGATTGGAAGGAGGAAGATGAGAAGGAATTTCTGATGATTGGATCTCGAAGAAGAGGGCGGCCATTGGAGGAGCTGACCGGATGATGACTGAAATGGAGTCTGATCCTGAGGTCGAGAAGACCCTCAAGAACCCTTTTAGAGGGTTTAGAGAATTTGGAAAGCATGAAGACCAGGGAGAGATTGCGAAAGTTGCAGGAGAGTTTGCAGTGAAGTTCTTGAGTACGGTCCAAGCAAAAACTGGATGCAACACAGAGGGGGGGAGACGATCGCAGCGAATAGAAGAAAAAGAAAAAAAATTCCCTCGCAGAATCAGTCAAACCGGGCCGGTTTTGAAGAGGACCAACCGTAGCCACTTGGTTCGGTTCATCCATTATCAAATAGGCGGACATGAAGTGCATAAAAATGTAAATTCCCACATTATGACCATCCTTAATAACGGTTTGGCATACGTTCCAAGTAATTTTTATTTATGTTTTCTAATCTATCAGTCATCTAATTGCTAATCCAAAAGTTATTTTTAGAGGAATTAAAAAGGTTATAATTAGTAAAATTAGATTGGTTCAATATGATTCAAGTAGTGAACCCGGATTTCATTTTATAACTCAATTTACTTATAAGAAAAAAAAAAACCATATCAAATTGTAAGAAGATAAAGTAGTTAAATGACGAGCATTCTAAATTTTGCGTTAAATGGTAGTGGAACTATCCTGTCTACACTCTACATGTATTGATATTTGAAGTAAAATTCATCGTCGGAGTGAAATGAACTCGTTGGAACCATTTTCGATATTTTAGACTTAACTCAAAAAACCTTGGTATTTCCAACATTCTTAACCAATAAAACTGCCAAAAAAATCGTATAAGAATAGCAATGACAAATTGAAACAACTAGCTGATCTTAGGCAGTTTCAGGTAGAAAAGCTCTTCCTGGTTGACGATTTGCTAAAGGTCCATGACATCCAAGAAGCTGAAAAGTCCAGTTGCGCCTCGATCAGTAAACAAATATGAAGTAATAAAACAGTGTAAACGAAAGAAATAAAAAAATTTGACTATGATTTTTTTTTTTTTTTTTTTGATAGGAAACATAAAACATTATGTGATGGTATTATATGATAAAAAAAGACAGGTCCTATCAAGGAGAGTTCCAAAAAGCTCTTCCACTGAGATATAGGGGAAGGAAAAAAGGCTGTAATTGTGCTTAATCAGTGATGAAGAGCCAAAATATGAGGAAAGGAATACTGTAATTACAGAAGGATGTATGTAATCAGGCTTTCTCAGTGACGAAGAACCAAAAATCATTGTCCCATGCTCCGGGGAACATGATCCCACAACCCACGTCCCAACCGAATAACTTTTATAGCATGCATGCAAGGAATATCAATGCTCAACAGATGCTTTTTAACGAGTCTAAATTCATATTAAAGAAAGAAGAAAAGTAGCGTCTTGTAATCATAGCTAACCCTAAATCTATTGTTGTGCTTACAAATGGAAAAAATCCAAGACGTTCGAACAATTTATACAACAGGAAAGCAAGCATTTGGCAGAATGCAATATAGCTTACCTTGGCGTTAACACCATCTGGAAGAATTTTGTTCTCTGCCTTGTAAGCAAGATAATCAGCCCGACTGAATTTAGTGAATCCCCTGAAAAAGGAAATTCCAATAATGTCATTCAATCAATAAGAATCGTATCGGTAACGTTTTAACCATAACTCCACAAGCAACAAAAGCACTAACAACAGGAGAGGCATACCACTTCCTGCTGACAATGATCTTCTGACGACCAGGGAATTTGAACTTAGCACGACGGAGAGCCTCCTGTGCATGTTGGCTGTTGCTATCCTTGCAGCGAACTGAAAGAAGAACCTGACCAATGGCCACTCTTGCACAGGTTCCCTGTGGTTTGCCAAACGCACCTCTCATACCAGTCTGGAGCCTATCAGCCCCAGCACACGAAAGCATCTTATTAATTCGCAGAACATGGAAGGGGTGCACCCTGACCCTCAAGTGGAAAGCATCCTTCCCAGCAAACTTAGACATATACTTGTTGCAGGCAATCCTAGCAGCTTCTAAAGCCTCACTTGATACGTTTTCTTTCTCCCAACTTACTAGGTGAACACAAAACGGAAATTCATCCACACCCTTCTTTTTCATTCCAACATCATAAATTCTGATCTTAGGATCCGGGACACCACGACAGAATCTGGATTTTGGATAAGGCTTATTTTTAATTTGCCGGTAACACCTAGCAGGTCCTATAATGAAGAATGCAAGGTAATGAATAACATGCAACAACCTTGTAGGTAAAGTAGAGCCGGCACAGAATTATCAAGACCAAACTATAATCAATGAGTTGACACAAAAATTATTCAGGACTGCGACCATTCGTACATGGGTATCGGGAGGATGTTCGCACAAATCTATTTTACATACTCTCACAAGCGAGAAAATGCACCCTATTAAATAATAAGCAGTCGCAACTGAAACGCGAATAAAGAAAAACAATAATAGTAGTCCTTCATATATATAGAAAACCCCAGTCCGTGAATTTATTGTCTAACTTGAAAATTAGTAAGGGCGCGAGGTTTAACTACTTTTAAAGTCTGCCTTACATAGATGCTAACATTACACGATAATTCATTAATTTGACATGAGTGATTGAATGCCGATTGCAGAATCAGCACCATATTGCCCTTCTGCTCAAAAACATCGTAAAAATCTTGATAAACTACATAAAGGATTAGATCACAACATCTTCCAATCGGAACTAGAGGAAATGCTTCCATTTCCAGCTGTATAATGTGCTGTCGACTATAAAATGACGCTCGTCGCTGATAGACCATAACTTATCTCAAAATCTAACTGTTATTATCAGATTGCATCCAGAAAAACGACGAATAATTTGTATCTACATTTAAGTTGAGGAAAACACAAAAATTGCGAAATACAAGTCAGAGAGAAACATGGAAGAAGGTATTAGACGAAGAAACGAAAGGATTTACGTACTTCTCCCCATGGCGGGCGTGCGTTATCTCGTCCCTCTCTACTCAAACTTGACCTCGTCCGCACGTCCCTCTTAAAAAAAACCTAATTTATATTATATATGAAAAGAATACGGAGGGCCAAACCGGCATTTTGGAAAGGCCCAGAAGCATGCCCTGTAAAAAGCCCAACCCACAAATAATAAAATAAGATTTATAGATGGAAAAATTGGTGTATATTAGCAAAAATGTACCTCTAAACTTAAAATAAGCGCGTTCACACCATTGAAAATTTTGAATTTGAGCGAGGTTGAATTTTTTAAAAATTAAAATTTTAGATTGGTTTACGAGTTTACATTTTTTTACCTGGTCGACCCGACCAACCCGAAATTAGGATTACAACTCAACCCAACCCTACCTTATTTAAGATTTAACCAATGTGATTGACGTGACCTTAAAATATTTGATATCGAGATTTTAATAAGCAAGTTTTTTTAAACAATTTAAAAAAATCAACCCGACAATCCAATCAAGCCCAGCCCAAAAATAAAGGGTTAGATTGGAAATTCTATTAAAGTTGCATGGATTACCAACCCAACCAACCCAAAATTTTGAATTAGTTCAAAAAATTTCTCAAATCCATCCATTGTCAGCCTCATGTATGCAATATGTATGCAATATGAGATAGTGCTCGACGTGGACCTGTCCACATTGAAAACCAGGACAAGCAAGCACGGGAAGCTCCAAATAGTATTATGAGTATGAGATACGCATTTTAGTCGAGAAAACTCTCTCGAAGGTACTAATTTCTTTAAAGATCTCATTTAATCAATTTTTTCTTATTTGTTGTATTCTAAAATATTATAAAGAAGGAGAAACTCACAACCCCTTTAAGTTGAAGGAATTGGGCATCAAATATATGTGTTCTTCTACGTTTCAAAGCCTTATTTCTTTGGAAAACGGAAGCTTGAGTTTACAATTTCGAAGTCTACTTATTTCAGCAAGTAATGAAAAGGAAAGCTTGAGTTTCAGTGCATTATGGTTACCATTTCCTCCTTATATCCATGTTGAATCCCTTACAGCTTCGATTTCATGGTCTTGTCTTCAAATACCAACACTACTTTCCCAACAGCTTCTCTGTTCTTGATGGCATAAAAGGCAAGGTTGGCCTGTGAAAAGAATCAGATGAGTATGTCAATTCAGATGCTCTGTGTTTTACCATGGAGATAATCCGACACTGAACATGAAAGATAGTGCGTTACATGTCAGCTAATTACACTTTTTCGACTCTCAAACGACACATTGTGAGAAGATTTCAACCTCCAATCTTTAAAAAGATAAATAATGCCTCGACTCAACTACGGGTGAGCTAAGACTCAAAGATCTTATCTCCAATAAAAACAGCCTTATAAAGGTTAGGCTTTCTCTTTCGGGTTCCCCTTAAAGTTTTTAAAACGCATATGCTAGGTAGAGGTTTCCACACCCTTATAAAGAATGCTTTGTTCCCCTCTCTAACCGACGTGAGATTTCACAATTTATGAACCAGTAGCTCAATAAAATTTCAGTTTCCATACGCTTAAAAGTAGATTCTACACTACTCAAACTAACTTCACGTGCAGCATTACAATCATCAAACATAATGTGTGAGAGAGGAGGAGTAGTGAATCCTCCAAAGAATGAAACACTCCTTTAGTGAAAAAAACCATTAGAATCTAATACAGTGGCAAATTGAAGTAAGGTCAAAGGTTACTCACCTCTAGTGGGCTATAAATGTGAGAAATGTGAACTCGGATCAATCCGCTCGATAACCAGGACAATAGCTCATTCATAGATTCTTCAAGAACTTGGGGTCTATGTATACTATAGCTGCCCCAATAAAGTCCATGCACCGTCCAGTTCTGTTCATATCGTAATATAAAGATTGAACATGGGAAAGTAAATGGTGATAGAAGGAAAACAAAAAGAGGTTACCTTAACAAGAGCTATATTTGCGGGAATAACAGGAACCTCCCCGCTCGCAAACCCGATCACAAGAATGTTTGCGCTCCAATTTAAAAGTTTCATTGAATCTTTTGTCAGCTTTCCTCCAACTGGATCATACAAAACATCAACCCCTTTAAGTTTTCTTTCCTTGAGGAAGGCCTTCACGTTTTCAATGACGTTTTGATGATTTAAGTCTACGACATGGTCGACGCCCAAGGACCGGAGATACTCTACCTTTTTAGCTCCCCTGAAAGACAATGCAGGGAATAGATCTCATTATATGCTGTATCATAACCTTGTTTGAGTAGGTGAAAGGGGGCCAGGAAATAACAGAAGAACTTTTGGACAGAGTTGATGGTTGATTTATGAAATACTTGTTTACCTAGCAACTGCAATAACAACTGCACCGCAGACCTTACCGATTTGAACAGCAGCTAGGCCGACGCCTCCAGCTGCCCCGAGAACCAACAGTACCTAAAAATTTTCATTTTATAATCACGAACTATTGTGTTAACAAAGTTTAAAGATGATACTCCATCCACAAGTCTAGATACTTGAGAACACAACAATCTGAGAATCAAATAGTCAATAGAAAGGAAGTGAATATCATATTGAATCAGAGGCAGTAAGGGAGGGCACAATGCTGGCCTGTGGCTATTGAACTGGAGCCAAAAGAGAAATTTGTACCTCTAATGTGAAAAACGATTAATAATGAAGTTCAAAAGAGAGATATCTACTCTCGTGACAACACAAAAAGGAGACCGTGGGATCAAAATGGACGTTCAAAATTTCATGGCTGATTGCATATCGAGGACTTGATTGATTGAAAAAGTAGCGTTCATCGTTCAATCTAAAAAAGATGTTTCAGAAATACCTTAATTCTCAAAATGTTTGCTTGAGAAGCAGAAAAATGGTGCAAAGAAATTTGTTCAGGTACTAAGAATATTTTGCCTTTTTACAAGAATTTAAGAACACCATTACGAATAAGATTTGATTCATTTGTTTTTGTTTAGATTGCTATCCAAAATCTAATATACAAATGCTACTTTTGTCAGCTTTTTGTGCTTAGAGATGAATCCATGGAAGACGCCAACAAATTTACACATCTAAACCAGAGAGAAGAAAAATACCTGTCCAGGAGCCAGCTTGGCCCTGTGTACAAGGGCAACATGCGAGGTCCCGAACACAACCGGAAGTGCGCTAGCGGCCACCAGATCGCATCCATCAGGTACTCGGAATCTTCAGTTTGTTTATGAAAAAAGGTCAAACAGAGAAGAGATATGCTTCAGCGCAAATTCATGACTGTAGCAATAGACGTAAGAAAAGGAGACCAATGGCGAGAAAGAACATACAGTCGCGACTCATCGTCAACGACGAATTGAGCAAAAGAACCGACGCCAACGAAGGAGCAAACGCGATCTCCGACTCTGAACTTGGAAACTTTGGAGCCAACAGCGACGACGATTCCAGAATAATCAGAACCAGGGATGAAAGGAAGAGGAGGCTTCTCTTGGTATTTCCCTAGAATCTGAAGGTAATTGGCGTAATTCAAACTTGTAGCTGTAATCTGAACTCTGACCGACGTCGGAGAATCCAACGTCGGAATCGGATGATTTTTACTCAGCACCACCGGAGAATTATCATCGCTGGGCACCGATGTTGTTGGATCTCCGAGCTTCCTACAAACCAATGCCTCCATATTGTAAGCTCAATTTAGCTCTCAAACCCTAGGCTAGTACCTATAAGTGGAGGACCAAGATTTTAATGCTGTCGTCTTAAGAGACATAAAATGCGCCATTAGACGATAACGCTTTAGACGGCACGTCTCTCGATTATTTCGGCTGGATCGGGTCGAGTCATTTGCTCTGGATGTTCGGGCACGTGCTTTCTCCTTCCCTTTCCCCTGCTCTGTTCTGCTTGCATTTCCGTGCAGACATCAATGGCGGTTCAAGGGTTCAGAGGAACACCAGTTTTACGCGAGGTAGCTCCTCAATCACTCGCGTTCCTCTTTCTGTTTCCGCTGCTGCTTCTTCTTCTTCCTCGGTCGGTGGTTCCGATGCTGAATACTCCGGTAATTACTCGGCTTCTTCCTCTCTTCTGGACTTCGATGTCTGTAATTATGCTTTCTACAAGTACAATTGTTAAATTAGTTTTCATATTCTTTGTATGCTTTCTGCATTGTTGGTGAATCACCATGTTTGCATAGTTCAGTAGAATTATGGGGTTTACTACTGAAGAAACCGAACTTTTACGACATTTTCTGGGGAATTTCACAGACAAACGTAGAAAATTAAACATATGACCTTGTTTTTCTAAACAATTTGTTCTAACCATTTGCAAACAATTTTCTACCTTGGATTTTGCTAATGATGCTCACACAGATGTTCAATGGGTGATTTCTTTGGATCTACAGAGCAAGTGTATGATTCCAAAGCTAAACAGAGAAGGAAAATAGCTGGTGTAGATCAAGAAGAATTGTTGAAGCCTACAACTTTGGCTGATCCTGATAGTTGCTTCTGTAAGTTTAATGGTTTGGAAGTACATTACAAGGTTTATGATCCAGAATTACAAGGGGACTCCTTACATCAAACTCGAACTCCAACCCTAGCCCCTGATCCAAGTCCAGCTCTGCCAACAACTTCGACTCCTCATCGAACTAACAAGATTGGTCTTCCTATGATTCTCTTGCATGGCTTTGGAGCTTCTGTTTTCTCATGGAATTGGGTGATGAAGCCTTTAGCTGATATTACTGGTTCTAAAGTACTGGCGTTTGATCGACCAGCTTTTGGATTGACGTCAAGGGAAGATTATTTGGGGCATTCTTCTGCTGGTACGAAGGACACAAAACCTCTAAATCCATATAGCATGGCGTTTTCAGTCCTTGCTACTCTGTATTTCATTGGGTTCTTAGGAGCTGAAAAGGCAATCTTGATTGGGTATGCATATTTCTGTCTTTACTTCTGTGGATTGTCTCTGGTGGGAACTCATGAATTTTGTTGATCTATTCTTCCAATGCTCCATTTCATCATAGTTCTAATCACACACAATAGATAGTGGATTTGTGATATCCCACATTGGTTGGGGAGAACGAAACACCCTTTATAAGGATGTGGAAACCTTTCCCTAGTAGACGCGTTTTAAAAACCTTGAGGGGAAGCCCGAAAGGAAAAGCTCAAAGAGGACAATATCGGCTAGCGGTGGGCCTGAGCCGTTAAAGTCATCTTTGATATCAGTTACAAAATGTCTTGATGAAACCAAGCTGGAATGAAGATTTCTAACCTATTTCATGAATCATGAACTATGTCATATCTTTCTGAATGTTGTGATCTTTGCAAGCAATAATAGAAGCTGTTATCATCAGGCATTCAGCAGGTTCGCTTGTTGCAGTAAATTCCTACTTCCAAGATCCGCAAAGGGTTGCTGCTTTAATCCTTGTTGCCCCAGCCATTCTGGCTCCTTTAGGAGTAAGATTTCCCCGGGACAACCCGGTCCAAGAGAACGTCTCTGATTCAAATGTTGTTGGGAATCCAGTAATTCAACTGTTCAAGATTCTGTCAGATGTGGCCAAGTTCATTGTGCAGTCAATAATGCAAATGATGAAAAGAATTCTCGAAATTCTTGACTTCTTGTACATAAAACTTCTGTTAGCTCTTCTTCGTTCAACCTTGGTTCTAACGTTGGTAAAGTGTTTCATTTTGTTATTTGCCAAAGGTTCTTCTTGTTCAATGCCTTTTCTTTATTAGCATCTGAGCATATGGGTTAAACATTCTGGTGTGTCCAGGTACGGATGATTATAGATAAAGCTGGTATTGTTGCTATCAAGAATGCTTGGTACGATTCGGCTCGAGTAAATGAACATATTCTACATGGCTATACAAAGGTAATTATCTTAGGTAGACTTGACCTCATTCGATAATTATTTAATTTTTTGAAAATTAAGCTTACAAACACCATCACCTATGAACTTGTATGTTTTGTCATTCACTCTTTTGAGATGCTTTCAAAATCTAACCAAACATTGACTAGTAAAACAAAGTTTTAAAAAACGTGTATTTGCTTTTGGAATCCGACTATGAATTCAAATGTTTTCTTTAGAAGGACGAGAACTTTGGTAGAGAAATGAGCAAGCACAACTTTTGAAAAGTAAAACTAAAAACCAAAAACTAAATTGTTATCAAACGAGCGTTCATTTTTCGGGCTTGTCTCATGGTAAAATTGCAGCCATTGAGGACAAAAAACTGGGATAAGGCACTTGTGGAATTTGTTGCAGCAATGCTTACAGATAGGGCTTCCCCACCAATTTCAGAAAGACTTCATGAAATTTCCTGTCCTGGTAAGTTGAAATAATAGTATGAACTCTTTATTCTCCCAACAGTACTCTGCCTGAACTTGTTCTGCATCTATTCGAATCCATGACATATATTATAATTTCTTATATCTTCATCATAGAAATCCGTGATTTAAATTAATTTGACGGTATAAAATTCCCATCAAAACACACGCTTGTAGAAGAACGAAAGATCCATCATCTTAAAACTGAAGAACTATATATGCACAAAAGGATGTATTTTGAAGTATTCAATGAGTTTTTGTAACAAGTCCAAGTCTAAGTTCGCTAGCAGATATTGTTTTCTTTGGACTTTCCCTCAATGTGGGCTACTGTTAGAAGATATTGTTCTCTTTAGGTTTTTCTGTCTCCAACCGATGTGGGATCTCACAATCCACCCCCCTTGGGGGCCCAACGTCTGCTTTATTCCCCCTCTCCCCCGATGTGGGATTTCACAATCCACCTCCTTGGGGTCCAGCATCCTCGTTGGCACAAGTTTCCACACCCTTATTAAGAAATCCGTTGTTCCCCTCTCCAACCAATGTGAGATCTCACAACTCATCCCCTTGGAGGCCCAGCATCCTCGCTAGCACTTCACCCGGTGTCTGGCTCTGATACCATTTGTAATAGCCCAAGCCCACCGCAAGTAGATATTGTCATTTTTGGACTTTTCCTTTCGAATTTTCCTTCAAAGTTTTTAAAACACGTCTACTAGGGAGAGTTTTCCACCTCTTATTGAAGAATGTTTTGTTCCCCCCAAAACTCTAAAAAAATCCTACGTATATATTTCAATTATAATTGTGGTTTCTACATCAGGCTAACTTGACAACTACTTAATCTGTTAGCATTGAAGGCTAACAGAAAAGTTTTTAGAATACTTTCCCTGTTCCTTTTCCAAATCGCTTCAACAGTTGAAACTTGTTGCATTCATGAGCTTAATAACCCGTACCAGTCTATGCATTTCTAAATACTAATCAAGTTGCTGTTTTGGCAACCGATTTCAGTTCTTATAATCACCGGCGATAGCGACCGACTTGTGCCTTCTTGGAATGCTGTGAAACTTTCTCAAGCCATACCAGGATCTCACTTGGAGGTGATCAAGCATTGTGGTCACCTCCCTCATGAAGAAAAAGTAAACGAGTTTGTATCAATTGTTCAGAAGTTCTTATACAGAACTTTTGCCGATTCGCAGGAACAGTAATTCAAACGGCTTCGCAGGCCTCCATATTGTTGTTAGATTTGTTTAGAACTTGGGATTTTGATCATTTAATCCATGAGAATTGCTTCTTGATTTGGATGATGGTCCTGTTCTTACTTTTGTGTTGAAAAGGTTGAACCCTTTTGTTGAGAAAGTTGTTATTTTCAGTTAGGTTGAAACCATCCGTAAACTTTCCACTTTGCCCGCCAAATTTGTGTAAGTAAACAGATTGAGCGGGAAAAAAAAAACAGAAACTTTTTGAGGTTTCATTGTAACAACCCTAATTCTATCCGTTGCAGATATTGTTTTTTTTTTCTTTCCAGACTTTTCCTTAAGGTTCTAAAACGTATTTATTATGAAAAGGATTTAACTCTACTCTGACCAGTGTCTCGCATCATCCGAACCTGGCTTTGATACCATTTGTAACAGATGGTTTAGCCTTAGGGCTGTTTCAAATGGTATCAGAGCCAGACACCGGATGATGTGCCAATGAGGATGCTGAGTCTCGAAGAAGTGGATTGTGCCAATGAGGATGGCGATATGTAGCTGACAAAAGCGGACAATATGTGCTAACGATGGGCTTGAGTTGTTACAAATCCTCTTTAAAGACTTAAATAAAATTGCAGCGTAAAATATAAACGCGACGTTTAGGTAAGTGATTCGAACATTTGATTCTCGATCAATAGCATAACAATTCAGCTAGGATCAAATTTCACACGATTTTGTAGTAAGAAATAAATAAAATGTTTATAAAAGTATGAATGTGGATATTAAATATTTTGATATACCAAAAAAAGATTATAAAATCATTTTAATTAATAAGTAAGTTTATTTAATTTTTTAAATAATAATAATAATAATAATGGAGTAAACTAGAAGGTGACAGTAGAGAATGAAGATATTGGGGTTAAAACTTATGGCTGAGAGGAGAATCGATGAAATAAAATTAGGAAATGGAGAGCTGTAGAGTACATCGACATCCAATGGGTAAAGCATCAACTCTGACTTTCTCTTTGATTATGGTTGAACAATTCCCGAAAGCTAATCATGTCAACTCCACATGGCATTCAGATGCTCAGATCTTTTTCGATGCCGTTACCATCCTTTTTCCACTACTTTTCTCGCCATACACAACCTACCTAAGATAGCCAACACCCGCTCACGTAAATTTCAACAGCATTTGAGGAGTTTGATGCCTTTTCTTTTCTGTAATGTTTTGCGGATTTTGACCGGTCATTTTTTGCAATGGTGTAGAATTTATCGATAAGGGAGGTTCGAGAGGAAAGATGAGCTCCTGGAAGGCGATAATCGCGCCAAAAAAGAAATTGCATGGTATCGATGATGAGTTGCAGAAATTGCTTGATGCTAACATGGACGACGTGTCCGCGAGACGCCGAGCGCGGGCGGCGTTCAAAGGAATTCAACTCAGCATGGATCACATTCTGTTCAAGGTATTCTGGTTTACTGTTTCTTTCTTAGGTTCATGTTCGTGTTGTTATTAAGGTGTTGGTCGATCTTGGATAATTCGTTATGCTTTTATTTGTTTTGTTTTTAACTCATATTTTCTATGGGATTTCAATTACTATTTTTGTTTTTCTTTTTCAGACACCAAGCAATGGATTGAAGATTGAAGAGGTAATATCTAAAATTGAATATCTTTTGTTTTTTTAATATGTTTAGAACTTGATCCTTTGTAGAAATTACTTGTAATAATGAACTTGAGATTAGTTCCTGTCCTTGTTTCACCTTCACTGTTATTTGAACAAGTAAAATCATATCTTGGTGGGATAGTATTTCTCTTTTACATGTTTATAAAGTTTTGAAAAATCCAAACATCTCATAGATACACAGAGAGGTAGGAATTATCAAACGAATCACTCCTTCGTATATGTCTAATCTTTTTAAAAACCTTAATTGTTGTGCCTTTTGGAGTATTTTTCCGGATGTATAAATATGTAGTTGTATTGCAAGTCATTTGGCATGGAAAAGTAGTTGATTGCAATATAATTAGTCCTTTTTAAAGCTGCTTTGTTATCAAAATTTAACAATAAAAGTCGTCATGCCGAATCACCTTAAGGGAAAGTAAGATTCGGATTATCTTGTTGATCAAATATCTCAAGACAAGAACACTTGTTTGAGATTTGAATCACTCCTCAAGTAAGATCGATCATGTCAAGCTTGAATGATTCAAAACATGCAATCTAAACTATATAGAATTGCAAAGAAACTTTGCCCTTGGCGCTAAAGGAAAAGCACAAATGCACTTTACATTTTTCAAATCTCCATTTTCTTCACATCTTCCTTGAAGTTTATATGGCATGATTGATGTCTTGGTTCATATCAGCCCATTTGTGCTTCTTGGAAGTCTATGCAATCTCGTTTTCAAGCTAAGACAATCAATCGTTTTTGTACAGTCATGTGAAGTCAACTCCAGAGGACTGAGTATATTCTCAAAAAGCTGGATTCCAGTGACTGTCCGTCCTAAAGCAATGGTGTGTTATTGTCATGGCTATGGAGACACCTGCACATTTTTCTTTGAAGGCACGTGGCTCCTATCGAGTAGTAGAAATGACCTAGTTTGTCATTTTGTATACTATAATAGGATTTGACTTTTGTTTTGTGGTACTGTATTTCAGGAATCGCAAGAAAGTTCGCATTGTTAGGATATAGCGTCTTTGCTATGGATTATCCAGGTTTTGGTCTTTCAGAAGGTCTCCATGGCTTTATACCAAACTTGGACAGAATTGTAGATGACGTCATTGAACATTATTCCAAAGTGAAAGGTGAGTTAACTTGCCAAATTTGCTTGATCTTGAGGAATGATATTTTGCTTGATCCTTAAAGTTAAGATTATACTTTATCTCCCGCTGCCTCAGGGCATGCGACCAATATTTGGAGGGATGATGTAGATTTCGATTGTAAGAATTTAGAACAGCGAAATTCTGACATGCACGTAGTTATATTATATACCTCTCTGGAAGGTATCAGATATGATATGATAAGTCGCTTGTGTTTGATGTTCTGTATAATTCTTGCATCTAAAGATATTGGGGGCTCTTTTGTGTGTGTAGTTCTGGGTAGCCCTTCTTCTGGTTTGGCGGTGTCCAAGCATGAATAGGATGAAAACATAGAATAGCCTTTTGGACAGCGATTGGCATTGCTTGCAAGAAAATTCTTGTATTGTTTCTATGTTCTGTGTTATCTGTGTAATTTTTGTGGTTTGTATGAGTACTAAGATCCAACTTGATTTCTTATTGAAACCTTCATTTTAATATTGTCTGGCCTTTTGTTTACCTTGGTAAATTATGCCTGTGTTGTCTCGTAAAATAGAAAGGATCTTACATATCGTCCGAGATTTATTTATTTTTATTTTTAGAAGTAATAGATTTGTTTTGTAGAAAATACATTCTGTAAAATATTTGTTTTACTTGTGTCTCAACAGAAATCATTCAAACAAATAACAAAGTTTTTCAATGACAACCCTTTATTAGAAATTTATTTACTTGATTCCAAGGGCAGAGAACCCGGCGTTTAGTGCTCTCCCAAGCTTTCTATTTGGGCAGTCTTTGGGGGGAGCTGTGGCTCTCAAGATACACCTAAAACAACCTCGTTCATGGGGTGGTGCAGTTCTTATTGCGCCAATGTGCAAGGTATCTTTCTGAAAAAGATTTTTCTAGAACACTTGCGTTGTCTGTGGGGCTCCAATCAACTCAAAATTTCTTTCTAGATTTCAGAAGATATGGTCCCACCATGGGGAGTTTCACAAGTATTGATCGGAGTGTCTAAATTCCTTCCAAAGTACAAGTTGGTTCCACAGAAAGATTTGGCTGAGGCAGCTTTTAGAGACTTGAAGTATAGAGAAATGGTTTGCCCCTTGAGCAGAATGTTTATTTGAACAAAATGGTGGTATTACAAATAACAAATGCATGCCTTTGTTTTTTTTCTTTTTTTCTTTTTTTGGGAGGTGGTGTTGCGCTAGAAGTTCACATAGATTTATTCATCCTATTTTTAAGTGAAGTTTTTAATCTATACGTTAGCAGATATATTTATTTATTTTTTGCATTTCTGTGGATGCAGACAACATATAATGTCATTGCATACAAACATAAACCTCGCTTGCAGACTGCCGTAGAGATGTTGAGAACTACGCAAGAACTAGAACGCAGATTGAGAGAAGTATGCTATATTCACAACCTTTCAATTATGATATATATATTTTTTTTCCTAATATTTTGCTCCACTGCTCTTCACCGCACATGTTTCCTTTTTGTCAGGCATGTAATGCATTAGCAAAGCTTATATAGGTGTAGATTAACGTAAGGATTATATATATATATGAGTCTAATTACTATGTTTAAGCCTCAGGCATGCGATATGATTAAAGTTGTTCAGTATGTTCAGTGTCTTGCAAGCTGCAAGCTGGTCTACTGCCTGTAAACAAGAAAAGGGTTCCAATCTAATAAGAGAATAAGAACAAATGAACAATTACAAAAATATTTGGATATAGACGTCCTAAGCAGGGGTAAATGTAGCCATGTAGAACACTCCACCTCTAAATATTCCGTTATTTTTCTTAGTTCAGATTCCCATGAAAACAACAAAAAACCAACCCTCCATAAGACTCCACCCCTCTCCCGAGGGCCAAACAGACTCCAAGCCGTTCCTAATCGATCGAGTAAACTAGAAACTCCAGAGCAAATGGTCCTAGTCTTCAAATGCCTTCCTATTGAGAATGCAGCATTGTAGCCTCCAAAAAGATGGAAGACTGCATTCTAAATCCAATCTGTAATACCTTGTCACACAGAATTTAACCTTCTTAGAAAATTTTACCTTCCATATTGTGGAGAATAATAGGGCGGTGTATAACATGGACTCAGACGCGGGGGGGCAGGGCTACACGAGATTAAAGGAAGAGCTACAACAGAACCCTTTTGAAGGAGCAAGGAAGTTTAATCTATTGATTAGATCCTGTTCAAGTAAGGTTGTCTATAAACCTTGTTAGTTCCATAATTCGTTCTTATACAAAGCCTTTCTTTACTTCTCTTTCTCCATTCATAGGTTATCTGAATAAATCATAAACCATGTCTGATGACCCCAGAACTTTTTTGTTCCCAAAACTCAAATTGTTGAAACCAAATTATTGACCACTCGAGGCCTCCAAAACATTTTTCCAAGCTATCAGCTTGATAAGAAAAACTCTCATGTCCCAATCCGACCTCTTTCAGATATTTCTTTAGGATAAAAGAAAACTTAGTCAAATACTTGGAACCAGGCATAGGCAAAGACCAGATGATCCAAAACATGATTCACTTAATGTGGTGGAATGAATCTGAAATCACATATTTAACATAATTTTGAATGTTAGACAAACAAGGGGTACAAGGGAACACACAATAAGCTTCATTTGATCGAAGGATATATATTTGCAGTAAGTAAGAGTAATCATGTGATCAACTTTCACAAGATGTCGTTGTTTTACGTCTCGTCAAGTCTTTCTCAACTGCTCTTATTCTCTTTGTTGACCAGTTAGAGAGCCTTATTGTTGACTCCGTGGTGGTTGTACATTTCTTTTAATCCTTTGTTTGACACTCATTTGTACTTCTGATACATCAATGAAATGCTTAGTCTCTTGTTGCAAAAAGACCGTTCTATCACAGAATGCAATACAGTTTCTAATTTTCATTTAAGAGTCTAATTCCTTCAAAGATACACTGGCTTTTATTGCAAATTCATTCCAGTTGTTTCAAGTACATAAACACAACTGCAAGAACTAAATCAGTTTATTGAGATGTCTTCTAGGTTTCCCTGCCATTATTGATCCTGCATGGGGAGGCTGATACTGTAACCGACCCATCGGTAAGCAAGGCGTTGTACGAGAAATCAAGCAGTACAGATAGGAAGCTAATACTTTACGAAGAGGCATGGCATTCTCTTTTAGAGGGTGAGCCAGATGAAATTATAGTCCAGGTATTTGATGACATCATCTCATGGATGGACGAACGCTGCAAGTAACGGTTTTGGTCACCGACTTATCGATGTTCTTTCGTGTATGATTTGGTGGGGAAACAAAGGGAAAGAAAATGCCATGAAGAAGAGTTTGGAAAATATGTTATGGGCTTACAGCGTCAGGAAGCTGTTGAAGTAATGTATTAATAAAAATTGAATTGAAACAGGCGGACGCTTTGAAACTAGACATCATTGCTTCTGTTTATGGCTCAATTTCAGTAATTATTTTCAAAAGAGCTTCTAAAATTGAGGTTTTTTTTAAGAATTTGTGTGATATCTAAGTAAGTAAATGAGCGAATAGATATATCTAAATGAAAATGATTTTAAGAATATACGGGTTGAAAAATGTTTAAAAGAATCGATAATTTTTTTAGTTTTTTTAATGACTCAATCATAAATCAATTATAGAAACTCTAAAGTTCAATATATTTGACTTGAAGTAATCTTATACGGTTTCGTACTTATAATTAGGCAATATGGTCCTGTCATAAGGTTTAGGGTTTGCCAGGGGAATCCAAAATCTAAGTTCGAGTCCCAAACATAGAGCGTGGGCTCGTGAGCCCTAAACTCTAAAAGAATCAGTATTGGCCCATGAGAATAGCCACGATCATGTCATAGAGAAATGTTAAGATCATCACGTATCGAATCTAAATTCAAAATTTTAGTTCAAAGCCTAGACATAAAGCGTTGTAGCGGTATATTTCGAGTTGGGATGTGACACTTATGTCACAAAAGACTTTATATGAGATGTAAAATTGGGCATCGAGAAAGTTTGAATGAAGTGGTTCACCCACTTGGTTATTTGTGGTTGTGGCTCTGCAAACATCTTTTTGAAAAACTTTGGTTGTCTCCTTCACAATCTCCATCTCCATCTTATATTATATCATCAAATATTTTTCAACCCAAAATCTATTCAAATCTTGCACAGTTCTTTTGATTTATTTCCTTTTTACCCATCAATGGATAAAACTTTTATTTTAAAGTCAAGTCAACATGGTTCAAGTCAACGCTTTTACAAATCAATATAACAATGTAATTGGCATTTACAAAAAGGCCCTTCTTATATTATTGTGCATTGACATTTTACAAGGTCATAAGTATTAGCATGTGCTACACCTATTTAGATTCTTTTTTTTTTGGGGTTATTTTATAAATTTACTCTTTAAAAATTACAACTTTAATTCTTAAATTTTAATTTTTTTTAATATTCATGAATATATTAAATAAAAATTGAAAATTTCATATGTAAAAAAGCAATTAATTTTTTTTTAAAATATAAAGTTGACAAAAATTCCAACTGAAATGTCAAAATTAAAATATTTGGGAAAAATATAAAAAGTTATTTTTTTTTTTAAAGTTAGAAATGTGTTGAATAATTATAAAAAAGTTAGTGGAATAATATTCATATTATTTCACATAGTTGCCGCATCACATTTCGCTTTCCACCATGATGCTTCATTAATTTTTTTTTAATTTAATTTATTTATTTTCTTGTTACCTTTTTAAAACTAATATTTCCAACTTTGATAATTAATATGTAAATAGGAAATAAAGAAAATGAAAATATGAAGACAAAAAAAAAACTCTAGAAGTAATAAACCACATTAATTAAGATTATTATTTAATCAAGTTTGTTAATTTTATAGCTAAATTACATAAATATCCAAGTTTATAAAAGTACACTAATTTCCGACTGCGGTTCGCGTGTTTTGAATGGAAGAAGGTGGAGTAGTGGAGGTGATTTATGAGCTGAGGCTCCCATATCCCGTTTCAGTAACCCGATGCATGAGCTGAAGCTCTCATGTTCCGCCTACTCCCCTCTCCCGGTGAAGAAATAAGAGTTGTCATGATAGAAAATGTAAAACTCTAAAGCTTCAATTACGGTATCTGGTCGGTTCATCATTTTTATTTGACACAAGCATAACTTAATTAATCAAACTATTACTTCGATCCTCTCTCTCATTCTCGATGATTATTACTTGGGTTGCTCCCATATTGATATCTAGTATGAGTTGATGTGATAGCACCATTGGATTTTGGTTGCCATGGAGACAATGTTTGGGTTTGTATGTGTTTGATCAACATCAAGGATCTATTATTGACCATCTCTTTCTCAAAAATCTTATCTAATATTCATAAATATGGAGCCAAAAACCGTATCTTGTTGATTCCATTGACATCCTAATGGGGTGCTTTGAAAGCTCAGTTTCTCTACTTCTTCAACATATTCAACAACAACCTTCCTCTCCCCAAAACTTCAAGTTGAACAACACTTGGACTCCACAATTCTTTTCTTCCTTTCTCGGTGCTACCACGACTAAACTATTTCATCGACTACACCGACACTCTCTTTGATATCAATCACTTTTCCATGACAAAAATCTAACGTTCATTGAAGCTCGGGAAGAAAAGCTCTGATGTTCGATGTTCGATGTTCGATGGAATAATTATGATATGTTTGTTCGATTAGTCTCTTACAAAAAAAAATACTATTTTGAAAATATTTATGTGATATGATGTGGCAGACAACTCGATAGACTAATGGGACATGCTAAGTCAGCAATCCATTAATTTAATTATTATACCCAATAAAAAAATTCAAAAAAAATTATAATTCTTTTTAAAAATTTTATAAATTAAATAAATATAGTGTCCTAGCTTACCTTAATTTTAGTTTTAGGTAAATGATTAATTATTTCTGGTAATGAGTACAGACCATATATTAATTTATTTAATTAATGATTTAAAGATACACTTCCATTATTTTCAACCCTCATTTTAATTGTCAAAGGGTATAATTAAAAATTCATACAAATCTAATTCTAAAGATTATTAAATTAATTTAAAGCCATGAATTTTTACTATATGCTTTTGTTATATAATTATTATTTAATCATAGAGTCCATTGAAATTGTATTTTTAAAATATTGCTTAAAAATAATATTTTATCTAATTTTATATCATTTTCATTAAAATATTATATCGTAATTTTTTATTTATTTGAAGTCTAATTTTAAATAACCGAAAAAGGAAGATTTAGTTCAATGAATGTGATATGTTTAACTCTAGGTAGCTTCGAAGATTTGAATTTATTAAATTAAACTAAATCACTTGAAAACTATCTCACAAATACTATAAATTAATGTGATTTGACATTAATTAAGCATAGTTATCTACTTTAATTTTATATTAATCCCTAATAATGAACTAGATTAGTATGACTTGAATAATAGAAAATCAAACCTACTTAAGTACTTTCTACCTTATTTAATTTTACAAAAATTTATAAATAATTCAAGCAAACCCTATAATTTATTTATTTATTCATAATTAATTTAAGGAAAATTTTTTATTAAAATTTTAATTTCTCAATCTAATGATTATTGAGAGAATCCTAAATTATTTTATACATATAAAAAAAATAATATTGAATTTAGATATGGGTCTTGGATTTTTTTTAATAATAATAATTTAAATAAATAAGTAATGATGGATACAGCCACTTGAAAAACACTGAACGGTCAGATATTAACATCTTTTTAGCACATTTAAATAGGAAAATAATATTATGTAGGCGTGAAGCTAAAGCACTTATAATAAATTATAATATCTATTACTTCTCTTCATTATTTTGTTTAATTATGTGAAAGAAAATATTAAAAAATAATTAAATATTTTGGAAGTGGTGGAGGGGGAAAAGGTCTTCGTATATATGGTGGCGCATATTTATTTATTTTCATTAATTCTTTAACTCATCATGATTTTTCTATTCTTGTTTATTAAATACTCTATTACAACCGTGTAAAACCTAGCCTTTTCTTTTTTTTTTATTTTTTATTTTTATTAATTAATATTTATGAAAAAATTCATCTGATATTGTCCACTTTCATCGTAAATGGTTAGAGTTTTGCTTTTAATTTTCCCAAAACACTGTCAACTTCTCCCTACCCGATAGTTATATGCAGTAAGCCGTTGTTGTTGTATTTTGCTTACATTCCTATATAACACCAATTTCAATTTCTCAAATCTTGCTTTCAAAACTCTCTTTCGAAATCTTTCTACTCTCGTTTTCTAAAACTTTCTTCTTGAACCGGGGCCAGAGGCTCGAGTATACCCCGTTTGGCCGTAGGCGACGCAAGAACGAATAGGCTTAACTCACTTGTTGCTGGGAAGTGAGTGTCGCACAATCGCAAGTCCGCTGCCATCAAAGTGCGATTGTGACAAGTACCAATAGATATGTATTCCTTACTTATAAATTCATGATCATTTTCTTAATTAGCTAATCTAGGATTCCGTCCCAACAATCTTCAACAAAATTAATTAATTAAAATTTTAAATAAATGTTAGTAGTTCGAGGTCGTGACTGTGGCGGGGCGACCCTCTCAATCTTTTGAGACCCCAACTCTAATCAAAAGACTAAAAGCCCTACTAAAAAGGCGCGTGATCTCGAACTATATAAATTTATATATATTTTTAATGGGTATAAAAAAATATAATGGGTGATATTAAAAAGAATAAAAAAAAAAAGGGAGAACCCATGTGAGTTAAAAGGAGTCAAAGCACTAAGCATCTAGTTGTTATTAATAATTATAATAAATATAATAATAAAAATCTTGAAGTTAGTTATTTAAGAAGGAAACCCTACTTGGAGCACTTCTTTCCACTTTATGAATTGAATCCCCACTCAAATCCGCTCGTGCAAGTTTTATTTTAAACCAAAAATTCCTTTTTATTTAATTAACCGTGTACAATCCCAATCATTATCCGCTCTTCCACGGTGGAACTTCATTTTCCACGTGGATAAATAATATATTATATATATTCAAGTGTATATTCCGCTCGAAACCCAGTCGAATTTGTATAATTTAAGATTACGAACTCGAGCTTACATTTTTTTTTATAATATTCTTATTTTAAAATTTTACTAATTCCGTGTTGGTTAAATATTTAGGGGTATTTTTTTATACATTTTTTTTCTTTTAAAACTATATTTTATAATTATAATTGTGAGACTTCTAAAAGTTAAAGCATAATGATTTTAGAATTAATAATATATATATATATATATATAAATCATTTGCATGTATAAATTTTCCTACCAGAAGCTACTTATCCCCACTAAATCTTTTGATCTTTCATTATTATTTATTTTAAAGAATAATTTTTAAAAAATCTCTATAATTATTTAATATTAAATAATTTTCCACTAAACAACAGCTCATATTGTATTATTTAGTAATTAAATTAATCCAAGATATAAAAATCAACTTTTTTTTATTTCCATATTTATTAATATTGAAATAGACAATATCTCAAGATTTTTCCTTTTTGGGATATGGTCTACAAATATTATTGTTTATAAGAAAAGGGACTGAAATAATAGTTGGCCTTCATTTTCAATTTTTATCTCCAAATATGATATTTAATATTGTTATGAAAAGAAAAAAAAATCAATCTCTACCCATTTAATTTTGTATTTAACACATTTTACACTTATTTAATATTACATATGGTTACTCGTTAAAAATTCATATTTTGTTTCACTCACATGTATTTTATGAAAATTCTCGAGAGGTATAAATTTTTTCCAAACAAAACAAGTTTAATCATAGAGTTCGTATGATTGAGCCTGTTACAACCCAAGGCCACCACTATTAGATATTGTCCGTTTTGACCTAATAGTCGTCAACTTCACCGT
This sequence comes from Cucurbita ficifolia, assembly GCA_033971965.1. Taxonomy (NCBI): domain Eukaryota; kingdom Viridiplantae; phylum Streptophyta; class Magnoliopsida; order Cucurbitales; family Cucurbitaceae; genus Cucurbita; species Cucurbita ficifolia. The sequence continues at coordinate 900,562 of CM066976.1, forward strand.
TGATTTAAAACACATTCTGTTAGGGAAAGATTTCAACCCGTGTTGATGTAGGTAATGACTTTCAATTCTTGTAAGCATTTCTCAGTCATTCTATAATTAGAATCACTCTCATTCGGATATAGTCTCGATTCATTCATATACTCCTCCTTTCCTCGAATGTCATAATTAAATTTTAAATTTTGAGCACGACCCATTTTTGGGAAAGAGTCTAAGAAGCCATATTTTTCTTATTTATTGCTCAAAATACAACATTACAACTCTTCCTTTCTTTTCACTCTAGCAAAAACAGAAAGAGAGAGAGGGAACAAAATTGATCAAGTTAAAGGAGTCAAGCAAATTTGGACACCATATTTAGGCTTAACAGTGAGGACAACGACGGGTGCATGCCGATAACTTGGTGAAATCGTAAAGCTAAACTTAGAGATAAGCATAGCCAATATGATCTTAGTTTCCATCAATGCAAAGGCTTGGCCGACGCAATTGCGAGGCCCAGAAGCGAACGGGATGAACCCACCACAAGTAAACGCCTTGGAGCTCCCAAATCTCTCAGGGTTAAACTCATTGGCGTCCTTCCCCCAAATCTCCTCGCTGTGGTGAATCGCCACCACCGGAATCCACACCGACAGCCCTTTCGGGATCTCCAAATCTCCCAGCTTTATATCCTCAAACGCCATCCGCGGAAGAATGCTCGCCGGCGGGTAAAGCCTTAACGACTCATTAATCACCATACCCAACTGAAAATAGCTCCAAAGATTCATTATTTATACCCAAAAAAATTGAAATTTGGAGAGCTCTTAAACAGGGGAAGTTCCAGAAGTACCAGAGGAAGCTTGGAGAGATGGTGGAGCGAGGGGGTTTGTGAGTTGCAAACGGCGTTGAGCTCGGCTCGAACCCTGTCCTGCCATGATGGGTTGGTGGCTAATAGCATTATGGTCCATGTGAGCAAAAGAGCGGTGGTTTCATGGCCGGCGAAGAAGAACGTCTTGCATTCGTCCATTATGATCTGTAAATTTAAACTTAAACCGTTCCCGTTTTTTTTCTTCTGCATTTCGTTTAGTAACATTCCCAATAAATCGTTTCCGTATGAACTGCTTCGCCCAATCTCCACGCCGTCCTTTCTGCTCTGTATTATCTCCATTAATAACCCCTCCACTTTCCCCTTTAATGCCTTTATCTCTCTGTTATACTTGCTTGGAAAAAACCTGTAATTATTAGTTTTAATCAAATTTTAATTTTATGGGTTTTAATTTAATCTCCGTTTAAAACCCATTAAATATTTTTATTAAAAAAAGAGTGGAGAGAGAAAGGATTATTCAGGAGAGAGAGAGGGAGAGAGACAGAAACAGAGAGAGAGAGACAGAAAGAGAAAGAGAGTGACAAAAACAGAGAGAGAGAGAGACAGAAACAGAGAGAGAGAGAGGTTACCGGCTACCGGGAAGGCAGAGGTGGCGGCTGGCCTGAGCACAGAGATGCTGTAAAACGGTAAGTAAATGGAAGATTTGTTTACCCTTTTCGTAGCTGCTTTCAAATTCGGTTCGGGAAATTATATCGGCGGTGAGTCTTGTCATATACTCGCCGATTTCGAATTCGGATCGTCCCGATTTTACCTCATTTTCTAATGATTGAAGCATCTCCCTGGTACACTCTACCATGTACCCTGCATAACTCTGCTCGACCAAAAAAAAAAAAAAAAAAGAAATCACTAAAATTCAAACGGAAAACATTATGTATGTATGTATGTATGTATGTGAATGAAGGGACCTTGAGGCGGTCACCGACGAAAGCGGGGGCGACGATATGGCGTTGATGGAACCAATTTGGGCCGTTGGCCATTAAGAGACCACGGCCAATGAAGTGCTTAGAGCCCTGTTGTTGGAGCCAGGACTTGCCGGAGACGGCGCTGTATTTAGACAACAGCTCTTTGATCAAATGGGTATCAGTGAGACACATTCTGGGTTCAATTCCATTCCAAAAGATGAATCTCTTACCTGAGAAAAATTAAAAATTAATAGAGTTTATATGGTGGTACATGAACACCACTCTCCACACTCTCCACAATAGTATCACAATAATAGTATGATGTTGCCCACTTTTAGTCCACAATAATATGATATGTCCACTTTTAGTATAAGTTCTTGGTAACTTTATTTTGGACTTTCGCAAAAGACTTCATACGAATGGAAATAATATTCTTTGATTATAAAGTCACGATTATTCCTTAAATTAGCTGAGGTGAGATTTCTACCCAAGATATGGTATGAAAATTATAGAAGAGAATGAAGGGGAAAGGAGCGTACCGAACTGGGCGGACCAGGCGAGGTAGTGGGGGAGGAGGCGGGGGACGAGGTCGTGGGAGATGGAGGGCATGTCGGAGGAGGTGGACTTGGAGAGGAGGGCGGCGACGTCGAGGATGTTGCCGAGGAGAGGGCGGGGCTTGGGGCCACGCACGCCTTGCTTAGCCATCTTCTTCATGATGCGCCTGGGAGTGAGCCAGTAGCAGGAGAGGGTGTGGTATAATAAAGAGAAGATGCAAAACGACGTCGCTGCAAATGCAAGAGTTGTAAGAAGCAGGGCCAACATGATGGCCATCGCCGCCGCAGACCGGCTGGTTAATTACAACACTTCAATTGGTAGCAGAGAGAGAGAGAGATACAGAGAGGAAGTGGAGAAGAGAGAGTGAGAAAGAAAGAAGGAACACATGCACATATAAATTGCCATCACATCTCGTGTGCAGTTTTCTTGTGGGCCCCACTTTCCAACCGTTTTTTTAATATTAAATTTTATCGTTGTCTTATTTTTTTTATTTTTTTTATTTTGTGTTTACATATTTAACATATTTTAAAATTTTAAAAATTTACTTAATTATTATTGCTGAGGAACACATTACATTTGTCATAAGATTTGAATTGTTTTAATTCGGGAAAATTCTCATATTTTTAAAACCCTTAATTATTATTCAATCTTGCAGGCCAAAGGATCCCAATGGCATCTCTGTGCTCTGTTTTGGGTTTGTTTAATTGGGATTTTTTTTAATTATTAAAATTAACTCAGATTCATACGGAATAGATCAAAATTATGCCGTTTGTCTCAAAAATATTTTTGAACTCTAAGCTAAATTCCAAAAATAAAATCTTATTTTTGAAATTACTATAATCTTATTTTTGAAATTACTATGCATAGTGAAAAAATAAACCTAGTACAATTTCAATTTATTATATTATGAGAGTCGTGATATAACCATATTTAATTGAACAATATTTAAATAATGAGTTTAAGTCTTTATAATTTTATTCTCAATCATAATGAACATTTTTTTTTAAGCTCAATGTATGAAAAAATGTAAATAAATTCTCGAAGTACACCATTGTTTTCATGTCCCTTTTTACAAAATTATAAAATGAATGGAACGAGTAACCTAAGTAAAATCGACTCAAATATCTCAACCGACCGAACCCAGGTTCTCATAGTCCCCAAATTCAATTAAATTTGACGTGAAATCTAACACATAAAACGATCTTAGGATGGAACTTAAAAGGCAAAGACCACCAAACATTTAACCTACAAACATGATGGCAGTATCTTCAATTCTATTAGCCTGAAAACTGGCTCAACTATAACAATGATTCTATATTGGTGATCATAAACTGTCATTTCTCTGTTCATCGTCAACGCTCGACGTTTTAACCACAGTATCCTTTTCCTTACCTTCTTCATATTCTCCGACATGATCATTATCTGCATTGTCGTCGAGTATTTCACGATCTGAAGGCAGCAGCTCGGTTTGGTTTTCTGGGCTTTCATCGACTGGTTTATGATCCTCCAAGGAATTGACTGTAGCAGAATCTTCTACAACTTCAGCTAGTTGAAGTTGAGATGATACTTGTTCAGTCATTTGGCTTAGTTCTTGTCCTGGCAAAGCTTCTTTTTCTGTGGCATGTTCCTCATTGAGAGTAATATCAACATTTCCACTTTCGTGATCACCGACTCCTTGCATTCCGCTCCTCTCGCCAATTAGATCTCCGTCTGAAGATCTCTGACCTGTTGAAGATATAGATATTAGTACTTCTTCACTGGTTTCTCCATGTTCAATCGGAAGGGAAGTAGGGTCTTCCATGCTAACGCTAGGACTACTACTTTCAAGAACTTCTGAGTCCTCAGCTTCACGAGATTCTGCGACATTATCGGTTATTACTTCTCGTGTGGAAGCAGGAAAAGACTGGAAAGTATCCCAGTCGTCATCATCATCGTCATCCTCATCCTCATCCTGTTCAATGACAGTTGCCGGATTGTTTTCAGTGCAGGCCCCAGCCGTATGTGGCGGGGAAACTTTCTCTCTATTCACCTCAATCGCTGGTGCTTTTATCGGTAGAATTGGTGTTGAGAGATTCTTCTGAGTTGGGTTTTGATCTTGTGTGACCGAAGCACGGATAACCCCCTGAGACCAGATAATTATTCTTTGTTAGTCAAATGAGTATTGCCACAAAAAATGGCAACCGCCTGAAATCTGTTTCACATTAAATATTTAAATATGGTGTAACTTTTCTTTAAAATACTTTTCAGCGCATATATCAAGTTCAATTATTTGGAAGCATAGGAATATATGCACCTTAGTCATAAATGCCATTTGTGGATACCGTACTCGAGAGGAACCAGAATAATTTTAATGATCATAGACTAACCTTTCCGAAAAGGCTGACAGTGCATATTCTGTTAATCTTAGAATACATATTTTGATAATAAAACTTGAGATGAGAGGCATCTAAACCTGTTTTTTCTTCATCCGTACACACATCGACGAATATCACACGACAACAACCTCGTCTTACGACATTTGGTTCCCAAGAAAACTGGTAAGATATCAAATCCCAATTAGGCCAACAACCTCGTCCCGTACTATTTATTCTCGTAACCCTAATTTGACCACTAGACCAACTCCATGATGGTTGATGTTAATTCAACCGTTTGTTGTATACGAGAGAGAATCGGGATCTTCTTTAGGATGAGCATCAGCCAAAGTGACTTGGAGGAATGCTAGTAGCATTGTTGTTTTCATGTCAGAATTTAGATGCAAACATACTTCGTTTGCCCTATCACTATATATGCAAAAAAGAGATAAAGGCGTCCATACAAAAAAAATACAAGTTACCTGTAGTTGTTGCCGATGCATCACTGGCATTGACAGTATAACATCCTTGAAAATAACAGCAGAGGAAGGTATCTGAGCAAGATGAGAAACAAGCTTTATTGCTGTGCTTCTCAATTCATCGAGTTCCTATCAATAAGTAACTTTAATGCATCAGAGAGGGTAGATTCTTTAAGCTAGAGCTTCAGACTTGGTTGATTCAGTTTGCTTACCTTAGGATTAGAGCCTGCAGAGGCAGAGAAAATCATGACTACGGCTTCTAGTAGCAGATTCATAAACGTTTTCTGGCATTCACCGACATTGGACAATGTTTGTAGAAGCACTAAGAATCTCAAGCACTCAATCGCGATCGTTATTGACTCTTTAGTTATTGGTTTCTGCTAAATATGAGAACGAAAGAGCTCGCATCAGTGAGTTCATCAAGTCAGTTATGAAAGATAAGAAGATACTAGAAAATAAAATTAATGTATTTCGACTATATATTATGAATCAAATACAAGGTCTTCTAGAAGAAAAACCATGTACCAATAAGGAAACAAAATATTATAAATGATAAATATACACCTAATACACAAAAATACAAAAATATAAAGGAAATCCTACATTTTATTCAAATATTGATTTTAGAGGGCAAATAAATTAGAGGTTAATTTCCATATTTAGGGATTGAAGTGCCATCAGTTGAAGCAGTACAATTATAACGCTTACTTTCAACAATAAGTTTGGAATCCTAATTCTTGGAATGGAAATTTAAGTTTGAGTTCGTCATAGAGACAACGTTAGAAGTTGCTAAATTACCCTCTAAAAAATGTGAAGTACAAAATAAAGTACCTTCAGAATCATATCGATTGTCGCCAAAACATCTCCAATGAGTTCCCCGACAAAGAACGGAAGGAAAGCTTTTTCTTCGTTATTTGTGTATTTTTGGGTCATGGCTTTTAGTACTTGCAACCCAATTGCCTGAACCTGAGGAAAAGAAGCTTCCATCACCCAATTTTCTTCCATTGTAATTTTGTCAACTGTTGCAGAAATTAACTTTGTATAATATTTACCTGGGAATTTGAATCATGAAGCACGTTTCTGATGCATTCAGTTCCATATTTGAAAACAGAAAAACATACTCTCTCAATCTCTATATCCTCTTCAAGACACGCAGCAAGATAAACCAGCTTTCCCAGTGAAATAATTTGCTCTAGAGAAAAAGCAAGCTTTACTTGCAGTAGTCTCTGGAGCTTGGAACTTTTGTTCTTAACTAAATGAATGCCCGCAACACAATTGTTGCACAAATCCACAACCAAATTCATACAAGTTCCAAGAAGCATTTTAGAATGAAGACTCTCCTCGCCGAGCTTGATTCTATCTGCAATATGAATATTTTTAAATTTAAAGCAACCATTTCATAAAAAATTCTCCCATTCAAATTAAGAGCCTTTATGAGGTAAAAGCTAAAAACAAAGTTGAATCCTAAAAACGTTTTTAACAAAAAGACATTAGGCGCGAGACGAAAAGAGGTAGATAATTGTCAATTCAATCAGGTATTCGCTGAAAATACCCCGAGTGCATGCAGACGATAAGAATGTAATATAATATAAGAAAAGAAAAGAATACCTAAAGGAAGCCCTAAATGAGAAAAATCTTTCATTTCTCTTGATGAAAGCTCATTTTCTTATCAAAAAACGGAAAAGAATATATATACCTAAAGGAAGCCTGTCCCTTCAAAGTAAGAGAGAAAATCACCACTAAGTCTGAGAGTTATTGAACCTATCTTTACTTTTCAACAAGGAGGGTAAAAACCTAGGTAAAGACCAGAGAGTTTTCCACTCTTCCAACGTCAACTCTCTCTCTGATACTCATATTCATCATATATTAATAGCGAGTTTGGGATGTGTTGAAAAAATATTTTTAAATGAAAACACATTAGGAAGGAAAATTAAGGGATTTTATCTGTTTTTATTATTTCTCAAACCATTGAAAATTTTCAATAGTGCTTTAGATTGTTAAACTTAAAAGAACATTTTACTGCTCTTTAAAATTTAGCTAAACACTATCAGTTTTTAACAAGCACTTTTAGTCAACCCCAAGAACTTTAAAAGACATGCCAAAGACACTCTGACTTTCATGCCCTTCTCACATACATCACATCGTTAAGTTAAAAGAGTGAACCCGCCCAATCTAATAATCAAAGTCCCTCCTCCCTTAGCACTTTTTCACTAATAAATGCATTGCACGTACAACTGGTGGCTTATATGAGATTCTATAATATTTGTCCAATTTAAAGTTTTACTAAGAGAATTGTAATATGGGACGTTTCTACAACAAACAAAAATAATTTCTAACGATAATTACAAAATTACTACATAAAGGGAAAAGGACGCAACTCATTTGTAACTGATTTGGATATAAAAGTTCTTTGACAACCTTTACAATGAGTTATAACTTCCAAAAGCTTACCTTGGATAAGTTTCTCTAATATACGGCCAAAGGACCTAATAAAATCATTTACTTTAGATAAGCAGAATTCAGTCGACGTGTTCCTGAAGTATTTCAGTCCAACGGAGAAAAAGGCCAGCAGCAAAGATAGTATTTGTTTCTGCATGCCAAAAAAAGAAGCTATTCAAACAAAATAACTGATATAATGTAAATATCCTAAAGAATCTGATATCCCAAATCAATATATTCCTAAAATAAAGTATCTTTCCGAATATATAAATTGAATAAAAACTTCATCAGAGAAATGTAATATTCAATGAATAGAGTAGACATAAATCATCGGCTTACCCACCTTAAATTCAAAACGCTCCATGAGTACCTTTACTGTAATAAATAATGATGATATCAAATCCTCCCAATGTGGATGATCTAGCTGTCTAGAATTCATAATGGACAACAATAGGATGAAACATATCATCAGTCTGGCAGCACACAAATTCTATTTAAATTTAATAAGCATTATATTGTACTATTTCATATCACCTCTGATACATTCGAAGAAGGAAAGCCAGACATAATTCCAATGCCAGGTAAGCAAAGTCTTCCTTTTGAAGAAAACTTTCAGGGCAGTTCTGAACAATCTGATTGAAGAAAGCCACAAAAGAATTGGCATGAATTGTCCACATATTCTGAAGAGACAAGATGCATGCGTTTTTGGCTTAAGAAGTAACAACCTTGAAATTGGCATTACTAACCCTTATTCACTCAGCACTTTCATGAGAAAGAAAAGTTAGGAAAATCTAAACAACGCTTACAATTCATAAACGTGATCTATAAATTATGGACTCAAATTGTTCTTTAACAGTATTTCAAAAAATAATTTGATAGATCTGCAAGAAAAAATTGACCAGGGAAATGGAAATAGTGAGCACAATGCACATACAGACAACAACAGCTCAGGCTGGACAGGCATTCATTTGTTAAAACTAGGAAAAAAACCCAAAAAATTTCCATTCAAATGATTTTAAACTTTTGGTACCTAAAAATTCTTAACATTAAATTTAAAGTTATAAAATCAATTGGTTTTTTTTTTTGGGCACGGTTTTTTTTTTTTTTTTTTTGTTAAAAGATTATAATGTAGGTTGTTTTACCAAATCTTTTAGCTTCTTAGAATGTCAGTCAACTACAATTTTCATAATATTTGAAGTTGGTGTTATCAAATTCATATATCATCCATTAAATATCTTAAAAAATTGAAATTTTGTTTTTGAGTCAGATATGCCCTAAAACAATTTCCTATCAAGTATTAGTGCATAGTCTTAATTTTCACCATCAGTCAGTGTTGCTAAGGCGTACAGTTCTTTAAGAATCAATATATTTCCATATTCAAAATTGGCATACTTGGAAAAGCATAATGATCTTTACCTGGGACAGTACAGACACTGCAAGAGAATTCCAAGAGATATCCAAGAACGTGTAATATGAGAAAACCTACATGAGACAATCAGTATAAATTAATAAGAACATTAATTCATAATCATAAAAGAATCTTAGTAAGAGAATGAAAATCTACATGTCGTAAATCAACAGCACAGGACAAGAAAATCAATGCATAATCATAATGATCGACACTAATTATAGAAGCAGCATCATCTAGCAAGCACCCCGAGATGAAATCCTTGTTCATCATTGTTCAAATAAAATAAGAACTGCAATTCAAATTTTCACAGCCGAGAGCACAATAAATGCTACTCCATGCCCAATAATCAAAGCATCTAAAAAGAATAAGAGAATCAGTATAGTTAACATTCACAACACAGCAGAGACAAACAGATGCCTTAAATGTTATCAGTTTAGAATTCGGAGAATTTGCAAGTACACAATTGGCATTTCTGACTCAGAAGAGCAATGATCAGACATTCATAATCCTAATCGGCATGAAACATAGTGGTGATTTAAAGCATGCCAAACCTGATCACCACTTCCTAAGGGCATGGAGTTATTCCATGATTCCAAATATTCTCATGAACAAGAAAATTATAATGTACATCTATGAAGTAGATGGGACATAAGAAAATTGAGTAGACTACAATTTAATATCAAATGAAACCGTAGCTAAACATTCACAAACAAGCCTCACAAATTAAAAGATATTTCTATCTTGAAAAATTTTGGATCATTATTCTTATTAGAGGGATAAAAGGAACCAGTGTAGAATGCACCTGAAGAAGCTCTATGCAGATATCGACTGTAAGAAATCCAGCAGTACAGAATTTTACTGTTGATAAAGACTGGAGAACGGGCAGTACAATTTCATAGAGTTTTAGTTCTATGGAATTAGTAGTTTCCTCTGGAGAGTCTTCAACCACACTTGCTGCAGTAGAAGGTGATGTTATTTTCTGTTCCCCAAGAGGATGACGTCCACGAAACAGAGAAAAAAGAGCAAAGCTCCATAAAAATCGATATTCTTTAGATTCCAGTTCGACCATGCTATATCCAGATAAAAAGTTGTTTTCTAATGCATTATTAAGAGATGAATTTGCAATCTCATCAAGGTTCACTGGAATTGCGTCCAGTGCAATTGCCTGCAAAATAACTGGCCAAGATTCCTCTAATGAAATCTGTAACTTCGATATAACCAGAGGTGATTGAATTCCATCGAGAAATGGATTCCACTGCAAGAAATTTGTGCAAAAGGTGAGATGGGAGAAAAGAAACAAAAATTAATATCAGCAAATGGTAAACTAATTTATATTATACTGCTCACATTTTTCTTGGGATGCATGAATAAGCAGGTATGGGCGTAATCCATTAGAACCCCGATCCAGTGCTTTCCCAAAATATTGGAACTCTTTGAAAACCATGGTAACAGGGCTAGATACTCGTTTGAAACTTCACTCTGGTGTCTCCTCAAAAGTGCATATGTGTAACATTTGAGAGAGGCATGTGCAGCCAGAAGTCTAACCTTAATCTATATTTCATAGTTCATAAATTCTTAGTAAGAAATATTATAGGTTAAAAAATAGTTTTGGTCCTATACTTTCACTACCGTAACAATTTAGTCCCCAAACTTTATATAAAATTATACTTGTTGTCCGTTCAAAATTGTAATCACTTAGTGTCTAAACTTTAATATGTAAAAATTTATTCCTAGTGTGAAAAATCTCATCAAAATAAGATGTATTTTTTAATATGTAACAATGTATTCAATTCAGTTTATAAGCACATATAGTCTCTAATTAATTTACTGATCTAGTATGCAAAAAATATCATTCAATTTTAACAACATTTTTAATGATAAGAACTAAATAAAAGAAATGTTTATTTTGGTTTGAATATAGTATATGAAGAACTCAATCACTACAAACTAAAGTTTAGGGACTAAAGCATAACTTTATTGAACTATAGAGACCAAAAGTGTTATTTCCAATATTAAATAAGAAAGCAAACTAAAGTTTAGGGACTAAAGTTCAGGGGGAAAGAAAGCAAAAGAACAATTGAATATACCTTGCATGAGACCCATTCAGCAAAAGAAGGATAATAAAGTTCCTTGAAGTCATTCAATAGCCGTGATATCAATGAAAAGATGCGCTTAACAGCAATTTGATCACCATCAATTATTCCACTCGTTAGGATCTACACATGTATGAAAGCCCCTTAGCTTGATAAAAAGTAAATTTCAAAGAAAATGAAGATGTAAATGTTCTAACCTTAGTGGCGAGCAGCAGTCCGGCCTCCAAAAGAATAGGGCCAGAAGATGTATCTAAGGCAGAGCGAACTGCAGATACTAATTGGGCCTATAATTCAAATGGGAAACAGAACTTCAGATGATCAATGAATAACAAACCACATCAAGAAATATCATTCGTTAATGGGCTATGACATTGATAGACAGCATCAAATGCTAATGCTGAAATGGTCCAAATACGAGTTTGCATGCACGCACGTGTATAGAGAGAAAAATAAAAACCAAAACAGAAAGAGAAGCACCTGATATTGCTCCAATAGAAGGTGATCCGGAAGCTCGGGATCAGCTATGTGTTCAAACTGTATTGACAAAACACAAGATATACAACACTCTCAAAACAAGAACTCACAAGGAATTAATATACTTAATTGACCCAAGAAATACATGTGTGCGCATATGCATGTGGCTTCATTTCATTTCGAAGAGAAAAAATAAAAAAACTTATAGCGGACTAAATATTCTTTTTTAGGACCAAGGCTAGTAGAAAACCCTAATAGGTTTCCACAAACAAATAATAAAACATAAATCAGGGGGGAAAATCCAAATGATCAGTTTAGCACCTGATAAGCAAGTGATACAAAAAGAAAAGAGAGATAAATAGAGTACATTTGACACGCAAAGTTGTAAGCGTACCTTATCAATAATCAAACTTAGGAGTCCAACACCAATTGGCTTCATACTTTCAAATTGAATTGTGCTAATCTATAACCAAGAAATTTGACTATGAGATCTACTTGAGACAAATTCTAATTAACATAACCATATATATGTAACCTCATATGTAGCACCTGATAAGCAAGTGAAATAAGCTCTTGCACATGAAGGACTAGCCAATCACCAGAGCTAGGCCCATTAGTCAATTGATTCATTACTAAATAAAGATCAAAATGAGCTGCATTCTTTCCAACCGCGCCAGGTAGATGACTGAGACACCTGTAAAACAACCAAATTTTGGTTTTAATTTGATAAAAAGAAAATTAACAATTTGTAGTAACCAATAATTACAGTTTTATCATGGATCACTAACTGAAGAAATGCCCAGTGGCAAGTGATGTAATTATTCACCTTTTTTTAAAAGAACCTGAGATGTATTAATCACAAAAAGCACAACCTAAGGGCAGAAGGGCGAGGAGCCTCCCTCCCAAACTAAACCTATAATGACACAACCTCCAAATTTTGGAGGATCTGAGCTAGGCTATAATACCAACAAAAAAAAAAAAAAAAAAAAAAAAAAAAAAAAAAAAAAACCTGTGTCTAAGACTCCAGATCAAGGGCGTAACTTGTACAAGGTAACAAAAATCACAAAAAAGTAATGGATTTATCTTTAAAAAATCCTTCTGTTTCGTTATTTCCAGAGCCCCCACACAAGCAAGTGATGTAATTATTCTCAGTGAAAAGAAATTCAAATTTCTAACAAAATTGATGAAGCATCTCTAGTTGTATAGGTGAAAAAGCATATACACATGCATCAAAACAAATAAATTCTCCTTTCACTTCTTTTTTATTCTGAAGATATCCATTCTCCTCTATTATTGCGTAAAGTCACTAATTCCCCAAGTGTGTCATATTTTCAACAAGATTCAAGTTTGATTAAGCTTCTCTCCATTCTTATGTCTATAAGGCAACAAAAGTAACAAGTGACATTTGAAAAAGTGAAAGGCTAAGAATGTGTGCTCCATTCATACCAACTTATTTTTCAATGCATTCCTTGTTTTACAAATCATTTTAATCTTTAAATTGTAAATGGAGATTTCATCTTATTATGAAAAGATAATTGGAGCAAGAAGTTTACATTGGATCACATTTCTGGCCTTTATAAGTTATTTTATAGAAAAATAAAGAATACTATCATCAAAGGAGTCGGAAGTTTGAAAAAGATTTGAACATGTTCTAAGGGAACCAAGTGCATCATAATAACATGTTTTTTTTTAACAAGAACCAATTTTTCAATATATATATATTTTTTTTTTAACAAGAAACGAAACCTACCATTGATAAAATGAAAAGAGATTAATGCACAAAAGATATAAACTCCACAAGGGAGTAAAATAAAAACAGTAAATAAAGAGAATTACAACGAAAAGTTGAAGGCATTCTGATTGAAGGAGAAATCAACAAAAGACTAAAAAAAAGAACATGAAAAATCCCTGAGATGAGCCAAAGCAAAGCGATTTATCGAAGGGAGAAGCTTGATATGGAAAATCCTTTGATTTCTTTTGAACGAGAATGAAAAGATTTAACAATTTTCAATGAATTGATAAAAAGATATAATAAGCTCAATGAAATAAACTCCCATTGGGAGAGAAGAAAAAAAACACCCAGCCAAAAAAAAAACAGCGCAAAACAGGCTCTCCAAGAACAAAAGGACACGGCAAACAAAGACATAAACAAAAATTTCTCTATTGAAAGGATCATAGGAATAAAATATCAATAAGGTTGACTATGCTGCGTGCATCAAAAATTGTAACTGAAGATGGGAGAAAAAGTAAAGACACATACTCGGCAGCAAAAACTCTGGTTCGATATCTAAGGTGTTTATCCCTTTGAGTTATAGTATTGGAAGCCTCTAAAGTATGTCCTGGTATTGGAACTCTCTTGTGGCTAGAAACCATATTCTCATCATCATCTCCAACGTCCGACTTTATGTCACCATCTAGAGCATTTGAAGAATCTTTTTCTGAGTTGGAATTATACTCAATATTTATTCTTGTTGATGTAGCGAGCACCTGATCAATTCAGCAGTTAAATCAAGTGAATCATATAGCGTGAATTGTTGAAAAATTACATTGATGTAAGTTGACTTCAAATCCCAAGGAGCATAGTTTATTTATCATGACCAAGATCCAAAAGCATGCCAAATTGACCTAAACTTGAAGAAACAATGTAATCTTTTATCTCATTACTGTCAAAAGATTAACAGTACAACGGAAAGAAGGGAACCGATTATTTGAACAATGGCCCTCACACGAGGAAGTAAATAAGTCAATTACTTCAATGGTTTACGAATCGAAGATGATGAAAAAAATAACATCACGTGAATTTGAGCAAGTAAAAGAACTTACAAGATTTCGACATATTGCTATCCAGTGAGAAGGGCATGAAGGGCATGATGCATACAGTAAGCGCATGATTGTGGTCCGCACCATATGTGCAATGCTGCAAAAGTCACAAAACAATGGTCAGGAATCAAAGATGCCTGTAACATTTGATATCTATTTTTCCAAATTCATATTTTATATAGTAATCTATATTAGTGATGTTATTTTTGCAGGGATTTTTGATGTGGGAAGATTAATAACAGATAAGATTTTGTGGCACTTGATTTTTCTTTTGCTTCTTACATCTCTGAGGATAGAGGCTGTTAATGTTGTTTCCATTGGAGATTTATGGGCATTAATGACCCTCTCATCAAGTTGTTGGCATTTATTCTTATCATGTATTTTGTAATTAAATGATATTTTTCTCTACCAGACTGAAAATAGCTCCTTTTAAAGATAATGGATCTCTCTCCTCAAGGCGTTGGTTTGCTTAAGTCAATATTTATTTCGTTGGTTTGAATTTCAAAGGTTTCTTGGAAGAAGCCTTTTTTGTTTCTAATAAAGGTAGTTTCTTGGAGAACTCAGCATTCAGAAATCCTTTTCCAACAAATACTTCTACAGTTCTGTTGCAGTATATATGAAATGAAAGAAATAATGCGAATTTCAGGGATTTTTATGGGGTTTTTTTTCTAATGATTTTATTCAGCTTACAGCCTCATATTGGAGGGCCTTATTCAAAGATTTTTGCTAATGCACAACTTCTATGATCAACTTAGATTGAAGGTGTTTTGTTGGATCCCTCCCTCCATAGCAAGGGAACACCTTGTCTGCATGACTTTTCGGTGCTCATTATGCCCGTTTGGAAGTCCCTGTTTCTTTTTCAGAACAAAAGAAATCATACATCTAAATCATTTTTCACCAAGATGTAAGATGTCCAACCATTTCAAGGATTGGGTTCCATAAGAAAATAATTTCACCAAGATGTAAGATGTCCAACTATATCAAGGATTGTGTTTCCATAAGAAAATAAAAGGTTTAAATATTATTTTGGTCCCTATATTTTTGGCTTAGTTCATTTTGGTCCTTATACATTCAATATGTCCATTTTGGTCTCTTACTTTCAACCAAGTACTTTCAAACTATTTGTTTGTCCCCACAATTTTAAAAAGTGACCAATTTGGTCCCTACATTTCATTTTTATCTCATTTCTTTTGATCAATATGTTAGCATGACACTTCATTCTCTAACTTCCTTAAAATGTAACCATAAATTTGTATTAAATGACTTCTATTGTGAATAAATTTGTGTTTGAATTTGTAAATAGGGACCAAAATGGTAACATTTTAAAAAAATTCAAAGACCAAGACAAATATTTTGAACGTATTGAAATCAAAATGAACAAATATTAAGAGTATTGAAACCAAAATGAAACAAAGCCAAAAGTACAGAATCCAAAACAGTATTTGAACCAAAATAAAATAAGGAGGAAATTTAAATAATAAAAGAAAAACTATATCAACAATCGCATAAAAAACATATAACAAAACAGCTAAATATTCGTAGAACAAATTGCACAGAGAAGCAGAGTTTCTTTTCAGTTTGATGTTCTTTTAATAGATTTAAGTCATTTTTTCTGCACATGCCTTGTACATGTAACCTGCCTGTTCAAAAAGCAGAAGCAGATGTATCATAGCTAAACATCAGAGGGAAAACAAGAATTCCTACTTAGAACAAAACCATAAAAAATTGGCCCTCAAAGTTTAGTCAACATGAAGAAATTCATTCATGGCTTACTCTGAATCAGTTTCTTCATCCAACATATGAAATAAGCTCTCCTCTATTTGCTCCTCGATGATTGGAACCTAAGAACAACATTTCATGAAGGATTCAAACCAGCCATAAAAATGGGGCAAAGAAAAGAAAAATAGGTAAAGTAATTAGGAAAAGAAAACATACTGGATCCTTTTCAATAAGATGCCGTAGAGTAGCTATAGCAAGATGTCGCAATGTTGGCTGCATTCTCAAAAGAAAAATAGTGCGAATGAGAGAGAGAGAAGACTAGGGAGTAGGGAGAAGGAATCCTAGACAAGAAATTCGGAAGTTCATTTCATAATCCAGAGGGTCAAAACCTGTTTAGAGACTAATGTTGGGAGAAGAACTTGCAAGTGGGTGCGCACAGAAACGGCTTGTGGAGCAAACAAAGCAAGTTGTTGTGTAAATCGGACACTCCTGCAGCAATAGCATGTGACAGACTATCATTGCCAGCAAAAGGACAAACGTGAAAAAGAAAACAACTATTTGATTTTGGCCAAAGTTAATTGAACTTATGCATTTTGAATGTCAGAAGAGGACGATGGTCAGATATGTTCATGCTCAGATGTTCTCCACGCGAGAGTAGCAAATATTAGCTACTAGTAGATTATACCAAACAGGCGAAGGATTGACATAGCTATAGAACTAAAAGGCCAATAATTTGAGCAACATATTGATCACGCATCAAACTTTCTTCTCCAAGGATGTGTGTATTGGGGGGGGGGGGGGGGGGGGGGGGGGGGGGGGGGGGGGGGGGGGGGGGGGGGGGGGGGGGGTGAGAAAATCAACTTACTCGAGCATGATTGATGCTTCTTGCCAGGAGCTTATCTCTGCCACAACGGACTGAAAGTAACACCCATCATAGATAAAGGAGTTTATTAGTCCAGATAGAAAGCTTATAAATAAATAAATGCCATTCTGTGGTAAAATATGAAAAATAGATTCTGACGTTGCATCCATAGTCGAGTAATTTTTTAAATTTTCTGGCACGTTGTATCCACCCATTATAGACAAATAATTTTACGCATTAGTCTCGTTTTATTATATTAATGGAAATTTCTTGTCCCAAAAATAAAATTTATAGCGATATTTGGTCTTAATTAGATTATTTGTCTCTCTTTGGGCTCTGTTTCTAGACATCTACTTCCATAATTTTGTTTTAGAGGTGGTTTGTTCCTTTTCTCAGCTAAGCTATGTCCAACAACTACTTTTGAGCTGCCTTTGAGTATGATTTTCAAAGACAAGAATAAAGGACAAGAAACTGCTCAGAGGAGAGATGAGTCCAGCTTTCTTTTGCATGCTGCCTTTTCTTTTTATGCTATAGGAATGTATCTTGATCCTCTTCGGTGAGGGATTAGCTTTTCTCCCTTCTTCTCTTAGTTTGAGTTTTACGCCAATAAATATTCCAGCTTCCAATTAAATAACATGTATCAACCTAAACTTGGTCAAGAAAGTTGAAAGACAAGTAATACCTTGCAACGTGAAAAGAAAATGCTTCCTGGGGCCAGTTCAGGACCAAGAACAGCAACAACAGCATTTATTAGGCGACCGACTCCTTGCTGAAGGTCAATTAATCCATTCTCCTCTGATAGAAGGATATCCAGTGCAAGGCTAAGAGTCGCCTAAAACAGATAAAAATAAAATTTGTAAGGAAGAAAGTATCAAAAAGTCATTCAGATAATTAAGCATAATGCAGGGAAAAAGAAAATGGAAACAATAGCAAGCTGTATTATTAAAATTAATAGTTCAATGTCCAAGAATTATAGCACTAAATGAGAGGATTCTCCACCGAGAATTCAGTATCAGAATTTAATATTTCTTTGGATAAACAATATCACAAATCTAGTATCGTATAATCAACCTGAGGATGTGAAGGATCTAACCAAAAAATAATATTGTCAGTTAGTTGGTTACTGAAATTGCTCATAATTCCCAACTGGTTCCATAACTATGGTAGCCATTACGCTAGAGTGATCAAGGTGGTTATAGAAAACGACCAAACAATTTGACTACCTATTTAACTTTCCAGCTGCTGTTTTTAACGGCCAGTGAGTCACACAATCTGCAGCATTCTGTAAATATACAGCTACAGTTTTTCCCCATGAGAATCCAGCTTTCATCAATTTTCATCCAACTTCCATTATCATTTTAGTTTTATCCTACTCACTGGGAAACAAGAAAACATTCACTCTGATTTCTGAACTATTTCTCAAATTATTTCAATTGGTACCCATCTACACCAAACAGAAGGGCTCTCAAAGAAATAAGAACAGAAGAATAGAAGAAATGGCCTCAGAAAATAAAGCCAAAAACATTTCAAGTAATATAAATGTATACATGTAATAAAAAAAACTTCAAAAAGACCACCTATTCATCCCTAACTAAACAATGAAAGGATGACGAGAAAATTCCAGCAAGGGAATTCTCCCCACCCAAAAAAATCTCAAAATGAAAATTCAGAAGAACATAATTCATACAAAAACCTAACTAGGGGCTAAAAACAAGCTAGAAGTCTATAGATTCATCCACCACAAGATGTGATCGAAGTCCACCAAAACCTGTTTATTACACATGGATTCAAAGATGTGTAAATCCTCAAAGCTCTCTCCCATCAACATACGAAAAAAAACAATAATATCTCTTGTGGGACTACTTATATAAACCGTTTTAAACAAGACAACAAAATTAGCTCCTTAAACCGCGAGTAGTGAACTCTTTGCAGCAGTGGGCAAGCTATTGACAATTTGATGTATTCCAAGAAGACTTCCAACAGTATAAAACTATATTTAAAACAAGAACTGGGTTCAAACTAATACAGGTGATCAACATTGGTTCTGGAAAGTCTTGTAGGAGTCCTTGAAAATTTATCTCCACAGGTAAACTAAATTGTGAAATTATGATTACTTGTCTATTGGCTTGCTTGATCCTATTAGATTTTAGACGGATATTTGGTTTGGAAACATTTTGTTTAAGTACTTCTCATGATGCTTCTATTTCATCTCTTTTCTAAGAGTCCAATGATTAATCTTCAACATCTTAGGTTTGTAGAAATTTAAATACTAGATAGTAAGCGAATTCTCTATTCTGCAAGAAAGAATCTATCCCACCACAATTTTCATAACTTTGTTAGTCTCTATAATTGTGCTTTTAATTGGCAAGTGATAGTGCAAGTATGGATGGGGTATGGATGGTATGAATGGTGTTTACCTCTAATTTCAATGTTCAGTCGCTTATGACTTATGAGATGAGCTATTTTCCATTTTCAGAATCAATTAGGTCAAACAGTTTGGGCAAATCCAACAAAGAAGGTTCTCTTTAGTTTTTCTATTTTTCCAATCATTTGGTATATTTGAAAACAAACTAACTCAAGTGACTTTCAGAACCGTCTGGAGGACGACGATCTTGTGTGGCTTAAAATTTTATTTCCTATGTCTTTTGTGTGCATCTTTGATACAGTTTTTCTTTATCAGGATGTTCCTCGTTTTCCTAATCTTCACGCTAGGATCTCAAGTTCAAATACTTGGATCTTTTTATTGGAAAAGACTTACTGTTCTTTTCCCTTTCTAATGAAAAACTAAACTTTCGTAAAGGCAAGTTAAAAAATATAGACAGTGCATTTGAGACAACCAATGAAAAAAAAAAGGTAAAAAATAGAGCCCAACAAAAATACAAAAATTACGAGGGATCTAACAAAGAGGGGAAACGGCAGTACAAAGATAAAATGTAACAGAGATCAGGTTAGAAACGAAGATTTCAAGTTTTAAGAATGCTCAAACCATAAGTCGAACACCTGAACTTGGGATACATAGGACAAGCCAGCAGCTTCAATAGTCAAAAGAAGTCCATGCAAAGACCATGTCTGCAAACTGGTAATTGAACTCCGAGCTAGCATAGATATTGAATTCACCGTTGCTGTAACTAATGTTGACAGAGCCATCCCTCCTGCACTGAAAGTAAAGGAAAACGCATAGGTGAGGAAAATTTAGACATAGAAGTACATAAGCACTTGCAGACCGCATGAGACCATAAGAGAACGTTGATAAAATAATTTTGAACAGGGAAAAAGATGATCAACTTCTTTCAGTCTTATCTGTAGAAACTTGATCAAGTCGGATCATTCCTCACAAAAGCCGAAGCAAGAGGACACTATCGTATCTACCTGATGGTGTGTGTTGCACATGAACCTTGGAAAATAACTTAGATAACTTGCTTATTCATTTCCCTTGGTAACTCAGTAAGTCTGGTGTATTTTTTTTTCACAAGAAACATGCGGTAGACCAAGGAGGGAAAAAAACAGCCTACGGTCAGGGGGAAGAGTGAACCTCCTCCCAAGAAAGGTACTAACAAAATGGCTTCCGTTCCAAGAAGATTAAAGAAAGAGGATAATTACAATTGACGACTAGTCACATCAAGGATGTAATATGCGAGGATGTGATTAGTCGTCAATTCTTCATGTGCATGCTAGCTTATCTATAGGCAAGCAAGTTGAGTGGTATGATATGAGACAGTATCAAAGAACACCTGGCCAAGACCCGGCCACCCAGGCCAGCAGTTGGACAAGGAGGGAAAGACCCGCCAGTTTTGAGTCGAGGATAACCTACTTCTTACTGAAGGAATCAATTGTATGTTCCCTATACAGGGAACCTTGGGAGATTTCTACTGAAGGAATGCCACGACACTCACTGTGCAGGTCACATAGGTGGCAGAGAACCTACGCCCTCCTTAAAAGGGGTACTATTGGCCAAACCTTCGAGACGATGTGACGCAATTCACAAAGACAAGGTCGAACGGACAAAAATTGCAAGGTATTGGAACCTCTACCAGTCCCCTCTCAACCATGGGAGAGGGTATCTCTTGACTTTATCACTCACCTCCCCATGGTAGGAGAATGTGATCGTGGACAGATATTCCAAGTACGCCACATTCGTCCCGACTCTCAAGTCATTTTTCTAATAAGAAACTACTTAATCTCCCTGTTCATTATGTTTCAAAAATTTGTTCCTATCAAAAACTAGAAATTAAAACAATAAATAAATCAAATAGATGGAACACAATCAGTATGCTCAATTTGAAACTGTTGATTTAATACAGTATACAATTCTCAAAGCCAATAAAGGCTAAAAAGAATAATTTTGGGGGAGTTCAGCGGAACTTTTAACTACCAACCTTCTATGTATGCAGCCGAGTGCCAAAGCAATTGATCCGGCATAAGCAGAGTCTGCCATTCCAGTTAGGTCACCAAGTAGCGACCTGATCTGTTTATATAACATGTAAGACTGATAAAGAGCAGATCTAATGAAAATAGATGACCAGGGTAAATTCGAAAAATAAAAGAATGCCACCTTTGTGGCATAATCCTTAATACACAGAGAAGTTTGTGTGTGAATTGAAAAGGAGTATACCATTCTTGCAGTGAAAATGTCATTCCCAAGACGGGCCAATAACCCAAGACCTTCGGCAGCAGCTCTACGTTGTGATGCACAAATGTCTCCAGCAGCTATAATACTCTGTTCAAATCAAAATCTTTAAGAAAGAGACAAAGTAAAAGAATCCTAAAACATCGAAGGAATACAACATAAACAAACAAAAAATGTTTACCTGAAAAATACCCTGGGCAGAACTTAAAATCTCAAGGCTTACAGATGGCACACGCAAAGACAGAAGCGCCTAACAAAATTTATTGGTTCATTTGTAAATCTCAACGTCTCAAAAAGCTACACCAACAAATATGAGAACATAATCATTACCTTGAAACCTGCAAGCAGCCCCACACATATATTAGTGACACTAGCAGAATGCCATGGCTGTTTCTTTCCGGTTTTCAGACACTGCTCCATGACTCCAAGTAGGGACAGCATTCCACTGCTGTCCTGGTTTTAGTTATACAATCATGTTAATTACATAAGGAAACGCCATAATATGGAACATATTTAAAAATCCAAACCGAGTCGTGACAATTCAAACCTGACAAGCAAAGATAACCCCAAAGCACAGAAGCATCTGGTTCACCAATATTTTGTTTATTGTCTCTGGCTTCATGTTCAAAATAAATTCTCAGAGAGGAAAACGAAGGCCCGAAATGCAGAATAATGAAGGGGAAACCAAGAAACAAAATCTAAAGAAGAAGAAATCCCACAAAGCAATTTTCAAACTTCCATGTTAGAAGTATCTGATAACTGAAATTTCCCAGTCTCAGCAGTGATCAAGATTGATCTAAAATCTGCTTCAATAAATGTCATTTTGACTTTCATCAAGTAAAATAAGGAGGACCTTTTTAAGCCTTTCCGCTAATACCTTGACTGTAATTTTGTAAAAAGATGAGACAAGGCTTATTGGCTGAAAGTCTCTAACCCGATTGGCGTTCATGTTCTTGGGAAATAATCAAATGTAGGATTCATTCATTCTTCTATTGAATTAGCATCACAAAGAAGCTATAAACAGGAGTTTATCATTTAAAATACAAAGCAAGATACTGCTTAGCAGTGAGACTTCTCCATTGTGGCAATAGAAAAAAGAATATTCCAATCATGAATAGAAACTTGAAATTGAAGCTGAAAAGGTGGGGGAAAGTTGTAAATAAGGATTCCAATATTGAGGATAAATTCCTTTACAGATTGCAAAGGTATCGTAGGGAAAAAATGACCTAGACTAAAATAACATAGAAACAAGCGGGAGGAAAATAATTATAATCCTTTCAGGGTTATTTGTATGATTTGAGTTTCTTTTATACCATCTATGCTTTCAGATTTTTATTTTATTACACTTTTAGAGTTTATAAACTTTGAACATTTGAATCTTGTTTCTTACAAAAATGAGGTGGAAAATGATAATTACCTGAGCAAAATTTGAAATTTCATCTTCCCATATCGTCGGCACAAGCCCATCTTTTCCCCCTTGAAAAGCACGAAGCTCATCCTCGAACGAATCCCTACGTCAACAATAAAAGGGAGAACTCTAAAAGGCAAGTCCACCATTGTATGAAATAATTCAACCTAATCAAACTTGTAAGAAAATATGGAGGGAACCTAAAACTCAAAAACTCCAAGTTATATAGTTCGGAAGTAAACAAATTATCAGAATCAGCAGAAATTAATCTATATCACCTTCCAGGAATCCATGGACCCAACCATGCATCTCGTCTATCAAGTAGTAACCTCAAGCACGAGCTTTCTTCACATCCAGAGGCATCCCTTTCAATTTAACCGGACAAGCAGGAGCAAACTGTCACATCAATAATACTGAAGGAAAATTTTAAACTAAAGGGGAAATGATAACACCACCATCAACTGAAGGTGCTAGTTACCTAAAAGGAGTTGTGCATAGCTGAATAATCTGAGAGTGGTCATTTTTATACACCATGGGATCAGGAAGAGACTGGTAAGCAATTAACGTCCTTATGATCAAGATGTTTAACGCAGGTCTCGAACTGGCTAGATCCTTGATCGCTAATAATGAAATATGGGATAGAGCTCTGCTTTGCATTCAATTGCAAGAATATTTAGATAAAAAGCTCAAACACGCTTGTGCATGAAATTGAAGAAAATATTTGGAAATCCATATTAAAATAATTTAAATTAACTAAAACTAAAGAAACCAACCTGCTCAAGTACACAATCACTGGTTGAAGAAAAACCCCAGCACTTAGGACATTTGGAGAAATGAAGCATCTAATAAATGCTGTAAGTGCATCAATGGCGGTAGACCAAACACTGCAAAAAAATTAAGAAAACTATGTAAGTAGATATAACTAGATTATTCTTTCAACAAACTACCCATAAATAATAAATTATTCAAATGTCTTTTTCTAAATAAAGTACACTAGTATGAGGAGGAGTATCAATGTATCACTTAAGAATGTAAAAGGAAAAGGATATCTTCTTTTTCCTCAATCAATGAATAGTTTTTTCCAGGTAAAAAAATTAAAATAAAAATAATGGGAAATGATCGTGGCTAAATGTTCTGGTACATTCGAAAGCAAAGGAATAGTAATATTTTAGTGAACAGTTTTCTTCTTTTTTTTTTTCTGAGCAAGAGAAGAAATTTTTCCTAGAGCTAATGCTCATAAGATACAAACTCCAAAAAGAGTGGAAAAGAAGAGAATACAAAGAACGATCAAAACACATCATAAGACAAAGCGAAACAAAAATTTGGAAGAAAATTTAATACTAAAATTATTTGTTTTCTCGTAAAAGGAATTTCTGAATGTTTCCCTATTTTTCATAAGTGGTTATCATTCTGTCTTCTTTTAATAGATCCACTTGTCCTCAATACTTTCTTTACAAAACAAAAAGTATCTAAAAAGTTTACAGCTTGCCCCTACTAATCTGAAAGCCCCTTTTAGTTTTATTGAATTGATTTTCAAGAAGCAGCCTCTATATATCGTCGTAGTATGTAATCACTGAGATGCACTGATAAATTGACTCCTAACATTAAATGCCTCTCCGTCAAAAGGACAAGAAAACCCACACACCAAGCAATAGTTTGGTATGGTTATGTCATGCGTGAGCTTTTTATGTGTCAGAGTTGCTTGTGCAAGGGACTTATGCTGAGAGGGTGGGCCAATGAATGAGGTGACCTTTGGTAATACCGTCGGTATTAAGGCAGAAGCCAGTGAGAGGGAGGGAAGCCGGTTGCTTAATTTACAATCGAGAGCCTCTTTTGAAAGCCATGAATTTGTAATTTTTTCCTTAATCAATGAAATTGGCACATTACTTTTACAAGATCTAACATGTTTCTTATCTAGTTCCTATTGTAAATGATTCTAACTGGGGTACTTCTTTGTAAACAGTTAGTGGGGAAGAATACTTTAATATTTGAATTTCACAAAAATACCAATCAAAAGTGTCCTTTTTACATAACCTTTAAGGCTAGAGCCTTCTAAATATCAGAAGTTATGCTCAAACTTCTTAATGTTAAAACTTCCGCGTGTCCAGCTCGTCAAATATTAAGGATTGCAGATTTCTTTTGTTTTTCTTGGAAAATTCTTTTTTTTTTTTTTTTTTGTAAGCATCCAAACGTATACTACATAGAGATCTGAAATTACAGAGCCAATATTGTGGGGAAGAAAAAGAAAAGAAATACTAACATCAGGCATATTAATCTAGAAATTCTCTTCGGAAGGTAACATTTGATTTGTTCAACTTTCCTTTTTGGCAATTGCGATATCATCGCACTTTCAACCTTAGCTGACAATAATCAGGATTCTCCCACATAAAATACATTCAGTGACTCCTACGTTAAGATTAAAAAAAAAAATATGAAAGCTTAATTGCAAGTGCAACTATCGCAACCCAGATGCCCATGACCTTATAAAAACAATGCAAGGAATTTAGGATAACGGACACAAGGAAGCCATTAACTCAACTTCATTATTGTATCAACATATTTACTCTGCCATGGACATGTAATATAACAAACTTAGAAACCAACATCAGGAAATACTGAAGTGATGTGTGTGCAATGTGAAATGTCAACTGGCTTAAAAATTATCATCAAAACATAATGAAATGATGGATTTGTAATTTAAAATGTCTTTAGGCAAACAATGCACGGTTTCCATTGTAATAGGAAAATACACACAACATGAGAAGACATCATCCTAAAGCAGATATAAAAAATCCTGGCGAACAAATAACAGAGATGTCACAACTGATCAGTAATATTCATCATCACAATTCAAGAAACGTTGGTCCTTTCCATGGAGAAACAAAATTTCCAAATTGGCTTACCATATCTTTGAAGTCAAATCTTCAGTTTGCTTGATTTCATGTTCCATGTTTCCAGTAAAAAACGCAGCCCACAAGGAAAGAATATCAAAAACCTGGTCTTCAAGTTCCTTTATGCACCAAAAAAAGCAATTTACACGTTTGTAGAAGAAATTAGTATAAAAAAAAACAAAACCTGGCAGTCACTGTCTACCTCCTTTGGCATACAAGCTAATAATGATGATAAAAGTAACCATCCAGCTTCGTTCTCAACAGTGGAAGCACCAGGATTGCGGGAGGGATCTGTCAGCATTTTCTTTGATACTTCAAGCACTGATCTAGGAAATCTGGTCATGAGAAAAGGAATTGAGAATGATATTACCTCGTTTGTGTAAGAAGTGCCAAACAAAACGCTATTGAGGTTAACAGAAATTTCAAAAGCTCAAATTTGAAGAAATGTTGACAGAAAAGTCAAGAGATATGCTAGGACAACTCCATATATAAAGAAGTGTTTTGTGCTCAAGCAAGAAATTTTGTACAAACTGAGACCGTTTATAACACCAGAAATTGATCGAGAGAGATGCATTTTCACTCATATACAGACATGTGGCAAACAACTGAGTCTCAAGGTAGAACACACGAGTATTGAACACTATAATAGGCAGAAAAGGCAGAAGGTCTGCATTTTCCTTTTCTTTTTTTTTTTGGATAAGAAATGAGAAGTCAAATTTTGATTAAGAGTTAAAAAAACATCTACAACCGACTTTCAATGAATGCAAAAGGAAAGTTACCTGGATGGATAACCGAGAGGTAGTTTGGGAGATACAGACACTAAAGCTGCCAATACAGCAGCTTGACCATGCAAGGAATCGAGCTCCAATTGCAAATTGTAATTCTGTAGTTAGACGTAAAACCAATCAACAATCAAAACCATAACTAGTAAAGCACATGCTTAGTACTTTTCAACAATGAATCCGTTGATAATTATAATGTGTTTCAGGAATATATCGGTAAGCAAATGTCAGAGAATGTTGTAAAAGAGAAACATCATTAAAAGGTACGCTGCATCATTTAACCCCCCCCCCCCCCCCCCCCCCCCCCCCCCCCACCCCCCAAAAAATGCAACATTAAGAGAATATTCAAGTAGGAGAAAACATTCAATGAATGTTCTTTAAATGCTTTGTCATCAGTGTCACAATCGCACTTCACGGGCCTAAAAACAATTGTACGACACTTGCTCTCACTCCCAAGCAAGTCAACCAATTCGCTCTAAGAGTTCCAGTACCATAATGGGTCTATTTTGCAACCTCCAACTACATTTCAGGAAAAATAGTTTTAGAAAATGTGGTTGGAGAAAAGGTTTTGGAAACTGATGCAGCATGGTCTAGACTTGCATACACTGTGGTCCTCTGGCTCTTGCTCTCGGCCACTAATTCAATGAGGACAGAATAACCATAGTCATTCGGTTAATTCTTGGTTTAATCTTTCCAGTTTTTTAGTATTTTTAATACTTAGTTTTTGCTAAATATCCATAAATAGAGCTGCACTTTGATTATAATAAAGAATAAAAATTGGTTTCTTAGAGAAGTCTCTCATTTAGTCCTTTAGGCTACACCAATTCGGAAACCGAACAACTGTTTGTGCCAACGTTGGTAGCTGCCGATATAGCAAAAAGAAACTCTCTTTGATGCAGATCGCAAAAGGGAGCTTCCTGACCGTGCTCGTTGCTCAACAGTCCACATTTATTTGCAAGAGAGCAACTTCGAGAGCAATCTCTTTTCAAGAAACAATAAGAAATTTGAAGAATTTGTCAAAAATTTGCTAGAATGGGCAATTACAACTTAAGAAAGATGGCCAAGAAAAGATACAACGAAGTAGAGGCAAAAAAATTGCAAACACTCCCAAAAACGGCACTGGAATTCTAATTCGTGCAGATGAGAGGATGAATTTCCACAAATAACCTTCACCCATACTCAATTTGAAACAGAATAACAGACCAACATTATCAAGAAAGAGCTCAAAGCCGATTCAGAGGTTAGCGTGAGTAAAATAACATGCCAAGGAAATACATAGAATGGAAGTATGAGGGCTAGAGGCTATCAGGGGCAAGTAGCCACATGCAACAGGCCCTAGACAAGCATGATTATGACAATCAGCACCCAATCAAAATTAGTAACTTCCAAAGACTAAAAGATGCATAATATATTTTTCCTCATAAATTGTTATGAATCAATTAAATATAAGATTAAGTTAGGTAGCAAATAGGTCTGATCGAATTCAAACAGCTTCCTTGCCTCCAAATACACTACACAGCAAGTTTTGAATAAAGGCACACAGAAAATCGAGAGGGAAAAACAGAGAGTAAATCTATAAATTACGGATGCAAAGAAACCAGAAAATTATTAAAATTGAAGTTGTGGTGAGTGAAGAATTGAATAGTTAGCAGTACCAATTAGGAAGTAGTATAAATGGAGGTAGTAGCACCTTTTCATACGAAACATTCTCTCTTAGAGCTGTTAGCATGGTCACTCCATAAGAAAATAACCCACCAACACAGTTAGGATCAACCTCTGTCAATGTGCGCAATGATAGAGCAGCTTCTATGCGTACCTGAACCAAATGTGAACTTAAAAACCAAAAGTATGCAATTTTTTCAAAACCATAAATGAAACTGTTCATTGAATAAAGACTTGTTAAATCACTAATGAATCCACAAGTTTAAGCTTATGGATTACGTTAAATTTAATAATATCAATACTTCAACACTCTCCCTCACTTGTGGACTTGAATATTTTTCAAAAGGCCAATAAATGACAATCAATATTAATGGAGAAGGAAATGACATTATATTGGTTCGAACATAGGACCTCCTGCTCTAATACAATACTGGATAGACATGAGTCTCATCTCAAAACCAATTGACAACGAGTGGAGCATATATCTAATATAGATTATGAAGTCTCTTCATTTTTTCAATGTAGAATTCTCGAAAAGACTAATGCTCAAGGAACACAAGCTCTCAAAAGGAGTGAACTAGAGAACGAAACCAAAAGTGTAAGCATAAAAACAGAATGTTCAGACTGGAACTACAAACAATATTTAGAACTTACAAGTTGTGAAGAATGAGAAACCGCAGCAACAACTGAGCTGTCAAGTACTTCCTTAAACTCGGATGGGACCTGCATATAAATAATTGAGCACTGTATGACCAACTTCTCTTTTTTTTCTTTTTCTTTTTTTTATTTTAGTGAAGTCTGACCAACTTCTCGTTGGGCACAAGTAAAAATCTTATTCGTACTGCACAAAAGCCATGGATAAGTGCATGCTACAAGCAGAAGTGTATTCTAAAATTGTTGATTATGAGATCAAACTACATGGAAGAGAGACTGCCCTAATTAGTTAAAACTGGTAAACCTGTGATGAGGCTCAAACCCCTGTTCTCTTTATAAGAAATGATTTCATAAATAATAAGAAATTGCAAAGAGGAGTAGAGAGCAAAGCCCTACAAAGAAGAATACAAAAATCTGCTCCTCTAACAAGCACAAATAGCATATGAATAAAGACGTTGGAATGATTATAAAATTTACACCGCTTATCAGCAAGCAACGATTTCATTAAAAGTTATAGCTCATTTTCTTACATAGAGAAAGTAATCCTTCAAAAATACAGTCGTGCCTTACCTCTCCCAAAGTTTTCAGAGTATAAGACAAAGTACGCAAACAAGCAATCTTCATTGAAGGGCTAGCATCTTCAGATTGCAGCTGTCAAATTTCCAGAAAACTGACCCATTATAAATATAATAAGCACACACGCCAATAGACTACTTGATTTAGACGATAACATTAATCTACTCTGTATTGATAGCACCAAAACCACTATATTCAAATAAATTTTGTCAACCTGCTTTCCAAGGAAAACCAAGAAGTTCCTTTGGGTGGGTTCTGTCATTTGATCAGTAATGCCAACCCTAAGAATATAGAGCACACAAGCCTACAGCAAACAGAAAAATAAAAGAAGTCAGTCAATCAACTCAGAGGGCTAGTGCCCAACTCTAATACAGCAGCAAAAGTAGTACTTATACCTATTCTATGTGGTTCTCTATTTAAACTTTTTTTTTTAAAACAACTATCGAGATCACAAAGTACGATATTAAGGTTTCATATGTCTTCATTAGCTGTTATTTATTTTATATAGGATTTTTTTTATTGTTAACTGTTCTCTTAAATTCTTGTCTCATTCAAATTCAAAAAAATTAAATCCTTGGAGAGTGAGCTGGCACAATATAGGAAAAGGTTAGATTTCATGCTTATCTATCAAATGTTACATTGAACAATTAATTGAGACGAGTGAAGTTCAATTTTCTTCAGTGTTCCTAAACTCCTCATACATTTTATTTTTCCTATGGTAGAACTGCTCCTCAAATTTTTGTGTCCTTGTTAGAGCAGGACATTGACTCCTCTGATAAATTGTTGGTGTCCATTACCAAAGAAAAAAAATTTGGGGGATTGACAACTTCCACCTGGGCATACGGTGTAGCCTAAGTCTAAAAGTAATAATTATGGATAGTACATAAAATAAACTTTGGCAATTACCAGTGAATGGGCATCCACAGAAGTATCAGCACGAAGTATGTCCATAACCTGCAGTGCATAGTCTTGGAGTCCAGTATCTGGATGCAGATATCTGAGACGAATGGCCTACAAGACATTTTATATGGTGTGAATAAATCCATAAAATATATGTAAGTATAATTAACAAGTGCACCAAATCTGTAAGGCAAAATGATACAGAGAGTGAAAGCAAAACCAACATTATCAAAATTATCAGTGCTAAATAAGCCAGCAAACAAATTCAACTAAAACCAACACTGAAATGAAATTTAGATTCATGGTAACACATCATAAGAAGAGCAACAAATTATACTAGATCAAAAGCCGCGAGAAAAGAAAACATGAGTGAAAAGTTAAATGAAGAATTGATTATACTTGAATAAGAATTAACATAAAGCTTTCAAACATCTAAGAATTCAATTCTTATGAATTAGTCTTCCAAACCACAAGAACATTCAAAAGCTATAATATCTCGAACCGAAGGGAAGAGGACAAAGGAAGGAAAATCTACTACAACAGATAATAGTGAGCACAAACCTGCAAAAAGAACACCCAAGATAATGTAAGGCTAACACGAATTTCCTTCAACCGTGGTCCATTTGCTGCAATGTGATTCGTTATGCAAAACAGGCAATGAAATTTAAAATAAAACATTTTTAAAAAATTTGAGAGTTCAATATCTTTATTTGCTGAATAGAGAAAATTAATAAGAAACAAACAGCAACCGTTAAGAGAAGAAATACTTGCAACTGTGGAAGGGGTCCTTCCCAAAGAAGATAAAAAAAATCATCTGGGAGCCTAGTCATGGGTGCCCCTACTGATATTTTGCAGAGGAGGAATCATGGCTTTCTACATCGCCAAATTGGTGAAGAATGGAGAGACCCTACTGCACCTTTTTATATTCTGTCCTTTTCCTGGAGCTTTTTGGAAGGATGTCCTATCGGCTTTCAATTGGTCCACTGCCCTACCAGGAGATCCTATAACACTGCTGGAATTGGTTTTCATTGATCATCCTTTTTTAAAACAAAGGGAAATTATTTGGTTAAATTTCATCACACCTTTCTATGCTTTTTTACGGGAAACTGAAAAAAAATTTGTCAGAGCCTTTCTGTGGTCCGTTTGGTAGTAAAGAAATCATCACATCTTCGAGGATAAAGTCGTAAGCTACTGATTTTGATTGCTTTTTTTAGCACTTGCCTTACATGTCTCTCTCTTGGTGTACATTCTCTCCTTGCTTTCACAGCTATAATCTTATTCCTCTTGACCAATCAATGTTAGTACTTTTGTAATTCCTTTGAAACAGGAGTTGCATTCTTTTGTAATTCCTTCGAAGGAATCATAGTTTTCCACAGAATATAAAAAAAATTGAAAATATAAAAAATAAAAGGAAAGAAACAGTGGAGAGGTGTAGGATAGGCCCACGATTGCTAATCTTTGAAGAAGAAAAAGAGTAAAAGGGGGAGAGATGAATGAGTAAGAGTGTGGGCTGCGGCTTGGAAAGGCCAATATAGGAAGTTAGTTCTTGCGTAAACCCACGCAATAGAAAGTATAGGTATACCTTTACTAAATGGCAAAGATAGATGCCGATGTAAACCGCCTTCTAGCTTCTTTGCTGGAGGGAAGGGACCTTTTCCCCTTGGTTGGACCTAGTAGGACATGAACTATTAACTTTAAAGACAATAACACTTATGTACATACGAGATAAATTGGTCAGAAACAGCAAGGATTATTACATAACAAATAACTTATATACCTGAGCTTCAGGATTCATTCCAAGAGCCAGTAACAAACCCAGAGCTTCGGCAAATGCATCCCGGACAGATGAAATTGGATCCTCAAAGGCCTGTTTGATTCAGCCAAACCATTTGGAAAGACAACTAGAACATTGTAGATGTAGAAGATAGAAATATACAGGCAGTATATATTGTAAAGGACACAGAACTTTTCATTGATGATTGAAAAGTTACAATAAAGGAGTAAACACGCCCCATTTAAAAAGACTAACTAATTCCCAATATTATATTAAAATACCAAAAACAAAAAAAGCAATTTAGGGGAAAGAGTCAACAAGTCCCATTTAACGTGACTAATTAATTTCAAAAATTATATTAAATATTAAAAAAAGCAAATTTGGAAGAAAAAAATTAAGAGCAGTTACAAAATAAAGAAGAAAATAAAAACCAAAAGGATGCTTTATATTTAGCTTCAAAAAAAGGAAAGGGTCCCCAACCCAATTAAGATTTTCTGTTATCAAAAGAATAAATGCATTATTAGATGTTATTCTGGGTTCCTTAACACCCTCTAGATTCCTCAACTTCTCCACCCAACTTAAGATACTAAAAACCTATCATGCAATGATATTATAAAGAGGTAGCCAATGCAAGCACTGATAAGTAAATCTGCCCAACTAAAACTAAATTAATGATTAAAACACATTTTTAGTTGGCAACATTTTGGTCGTTATACTTTTTCTATGACAACTTAGTCCGTACATTTCAAAAGGTTCCTGATATTTAAAATCTTTTAGTAATTTAAGTATACAAACGGGTAGATACTGAACCACTTTCAATTTTAGATCATAAGAGGTTCGTCAACTTCATTCACTTGATCTTATTTCATAAATACAATTTTTTTAACGAGTGACCAAGCTTCCATTAGAAAAATGAAAGAATATACAAGGACATTATAAAAAAAATTATGACCAAAAAAAAAAGGCAAAAGGAGTTCGACGGTAAATAAACCCTAAGCAAAAATAGTCCAATCCAGAAGAACAAAACTTAGCTGATAATTACAAAATTCCCGACATTAGGAAAATAGAACAAAAGGAGTCCAATCGCAAAAAAGACTCCAATCTAGAAGAATAAAACTTAATTGGTAATTACAAAATTCCCCGACAAGACTGAAGCCCACAACCAATTCTTTAACGAAATTTTTAACTTAGACATAATTGTTACATTTTTTAGAAGTATAATGACTTATTGGTTAGCCTTTGGGAGCATGTATTTTGGAACAATTTTCTATCTCTTCATCTGTTATTTTTCTTTTTAAGTATAATGACTTAGTTACATATAAAAGTATGAGAGCCAAAACATCATAGAAGCCCAAAGTACATATGCAAACAAGAGAAAGATAACAATAGATTATAAAACTAGTTAATGTCTTGAAGGAACAAATATTCTATTAATAGTCTTTTTATATAATAATTGTTTTCATAAAAGACAGCATATCATTCTATCAATAAGACACTCAGCATATCATCATGTATAATTTCTTATATAAAAGAAATTTGGCATATCCTTCTATCAAGAAGGGAGGAACGCACAGAAACAGCAAGGAGATGAGAGGTCACCTCCTCAAACCTCAAAAGGGGGAGTCTATGAAAGGATCTCAATACTAATGTGAAATAGAGAAAAACTTCTGTAGAGTTTAGCCCAAGAAGAGGCAGTCTGCCATACAACCTCCCGAAAGTAACAAAAAGGGGACTTTATGAGAGGACCTCAACACTAACGGACAACAAAGAAAACGTTTTCCAGAGTGTTGCCCAAGAAGATGCAGTGTGTCATACAACATTCCAAGAATAATAAAACTCATTACTAGTCGCTTTCAAAATTCTATCGTTACTAGTCACTAAAGCCCTATTATGGAAAAACCTCATCATGGCTTTCTTTTGGAATATGTGGAAAGAAAAAAATCAGAGAATATTTGCAGAAACGACACAGACCTACACAAAACTTTTCGACAATGTTGTTTACCAAGCTATATCTTGGTGTAAACTGTCTAATATTTTTACTTCCTATAGTTATACATCTCTCATTGCAAATTGGGAAGGTCTTTTATAAATATCATGGATTATACATCCCTCTTGTAAATTTCACTCATCAATGAAATTGTCTCTTATCAAAAAAAAAAAAAAATATTCTATTGTTGCTTTCTATCCAAATTATGTAAAGTACAGCTCTTATAGCATTCTTCCAATAATCCCAGATTTCCCTTTAAGCCTCCTACCCAATAGATTCCTCAGGAGAACTATCTATAGCTCTTTGCACATCCAGCCAGCTGCTAACGAGCAGCCAGAACAATTTTATCTGATAACTGAAGGAATTCTATCTTCTTGAATATTATCGGAAACTAAAATCACTAAAAATGATGATTACTTGTATCTAGACATATATAACAAAGCCATGGAGTTTCCTCTATTGTTTCAGAAACAACGATATTGCTGTTGTGGTAATCAGTAAAAACAAAAAAAAAAACAAACAAACAAACATGACAAGAATAAAATGGCTACCTTTACACAAAAGGAGGCTGAATTATCAAGTTCTCCAACCCCTAACCCAGGTCCTCCAATGTTGGCAAATGCCTTTAGACATCTTGCAGCTGCTATTCTAACAATGAATGATTTATCACCAATGCCCACACGAGTAATCAGGCGAAATGCTTCAGTATATGCTGAAGCAGCTGCAGAACCCCCCGATCCTTTTAAAGCATTCTGAAGCAAGCGCAGAGCTTCTTGTCTCACAAAATCCTAATATTTGGAACACAAATAATCCTTAAACAATAAATAATTAAATATAAATAAAACGAGAGATGCTTCAAATAAAACCAAACAATTTTTGAGCTTTCATTTGAAACGAACAAAAAGATAGCCTCACAACTCACATAGTCCAAAGTAAACAAAGAAGGAGTGTGATACTAGGACTATAGTTCGATAGTCAATGAAAGTGAACAAATTTAGTCCAAAAACTACTAAAAACAGGCTCCTTTGTGCCTTCCAATTCAACCTAAACAAAAATTTAAAATGGCAGTTGAAAACAACAGAGACAAATAGAACGGTTGTCAGTGTTATAACTAATTAAAGGAAGAACCCCAAAATTGATGAAACCCCCAATTGTTACTCCTTAAACACCGTAGCCTTGCATGGAACGAACTTCTTTTTGGTGTACATTGGTCTGGACACACTAGAACGGTTTTCTGTCTAAATGAAGGAACAACCCCAAAATTGAGGAAACCCTCAATTATTACTCCTTAATTGCTTAATATAGGAAGACAAAAACATTATTAATATTATGGTGTGTCCAGACCAATGTAATCCTAAGAGAAGTTCCTTGGAAGGCTACGGTGTTTAAGCATGTGCCAAACAAAAATACATCATCTAACGGTGTTGAAACAAGTACTCACACATCCGCCCTACCCCCCCCCCCCCCCCCCCCCCCCCCCAAAAAAAAAATATTAGTTTAAGCTCCAACATAAAATAAAATAAGAAGTTCACAAAACAGTCTCGCCATACTTATAAGCGCAAGTTTGTAAGAATGTACTAGAAAAATATCATGTTAAAGAAAGGTGACAATGGGATTTAATGGGAACCTCATTAAATCTGATAAGCTTTGCAGCAATAATAGTCGTCTCAAGCAAACCAGAAGTGATTTTTCTCCCAAAGTGCTGATATAATTCTCCCAAGCACTGGGCAATGCCTATAAAGGTCAGATATAATAAAGATGACATGTTAGTTAAAGAAAAAGTTACAAATTTCTAAAGATGTGAAGCATAAATCTGGTACGGCATAAAAAACCCAGGGGTATTCCCATGGAAAGCTTTCAAGCACAAGAATAAAGGAAGGCCCAAATCCATGAAGAAATTTGCTATTATGAGTACTCTAAAATACAAATTTTTATAAGAAATGAGAATGAGAAAACAAATATATCTTTCTGAGAATAAATAAATACCAAAATAAAAGGAAATACGAGATTAACAGATCAAAATTTCAAAGAATGTCTAATTATATCAATTTGTTCTCTTCAGCAGAGATGGATGCCAATAAAATAAGGTAGTCTGAAGATGGTTAGGTGAATCCGCATTTTTTCCTTTAAAATAAACATTTTATTAAAAAAACAATCAAATAAACAAAACAAAACAAAGCTTTCATCAAAAAGTTAAAATTTTATATGGCTTCGACTGAAAAAAAAATATAGCATAAAGCTACTCTCAACAGAAAACACAGATTGTAGGACATTCACCCTTCCAAAAAGCAAGAAATACAGGTACTTCATAACATTTTTTAATGAAGAATATGTAATTAAGGGGAAGGTTTCTCCTTTCATATTATGAACACTTCTCAATATAAAACGTACACACTCAAGCATGTGCATGTGAAACGCACTCCTAACTGCGATTATCTAAGATTAATCAAGTTCAAGCTTCCGTAACAAACCAGCGATCTTATGAGGCTCGTTCCTTTTCCCATCAGACAGAAACCCTTGAAGACTACTAACTCGTGAATATACTGAAATTGTATCTCCCTTGGATATAATTCTTGCCATTACTACTGACGCGAGATGACGCACCGGTCGTCTGGCACCAAGAATGAGCAGAGAATAGAGTGCTTCCTCGCATTTTCTTTGCCACAACAGTATAGATTCCTGAAATTTGCAATGTTCATTTCAAACATTTAATAATTTTAATTTAATGTTGAAATGTTAGCATTGCCAGAAAATGAATAAAATAAAAAACTCCAGACAGCATTTAATTTAGAAATGTTAGCATATGACTTGACAGAGACATGAAAAAAATTTGAGTAGTGTCATTTCTAGTTAAAGAAGATACTGTTCTTTTTCCTTTTCTTGTCATGTTTTTAATGAACATTCTTTTTCCTTTTCTTCAAACTCTCGCCTTCCTTGCATCCTTATACTCCCTCTTTTGTGAAATTTATTCCTATTTCTCGATACCCTCTAATTTCGTCTTTCCCTTCCCCTACTCCTCACCCCTTCT
Organism: Cucurbita ficifolia; assembly: GCA_033971965.1. Taxonomy (NCBI): domain Eukaryota; kingdom Viridiplantae; phylum Streptophyta; class Magnoliopsida; order Cucurbitales; family Cucurbitaceae; genus Cucurbita; species Cucurbita ficifolia. Next base: position 937,812 of record CM066976.1, read on the forward strand.
ATCGATTGTGTGGTTGCAAGCCCTATGCTCCATAGCCGAACTGAACGCATTGAGATTGACCACCATTGTATTTGCAAAAAACATAAGCAGCTTTTTGTCAAATTCATTCCATCAAACGATCAGCTCATTCACTTGTGGGGGTGTTAGGATATTATTTATCATGCTTTTTTGCTCATTTTACTCGTTGAATCTTTTGTCTTTTTACCATTCCTTTACTGTTATTTGCTATCCGTTGTATGCAAGAAACGTGGCTGTATTTTCTTCTTTAAATATCTATGAAGGTCTATGCTCTGTGCTGAGCTTTCCTCTCATTTTCTGTGATTCTCCTCTATTCTTACCAGTCGTACACTGCTGAACTATGATTACGTGATGGGAGCTCTATAACCTTCATTTGCACGGAGGGAAATTAGAAGTTCATAGCCCCATAGCCAATGAAGACAGAGAATCCAACCCGTGGGCAGTTCAAGACCGATTCGATGATGAAAAAAGCAGAGGAGCATATTACAATGAAACTGACTGCGCATAATAATTCCATATCTGATGTCAAATGTATTGAGATCCGCATAGTATCGCAGAATTCAATGTCTTCTCTTATTGACGTAAAAGTTGGCAGCTCAAAACCAATAAAATATATTCGAAAGACGAGGAGATGGATGATAGTGAACTCAAAATAAAAAGCAGCGAAATAAATAGAGTGAACCTTGGGCTCTTCATCAATGGCGGAAATGAGATCGGAAAGAAGGTCGAAGCAGAGAAGGGGCTCCGGAGGCTGTTGAGCAGCGGAGGCGACTATGGATTCGAGCTGAGCTACCAAGACACCAAAACGAGAGAGCGGCACATTCTCTCTCACGTAGGTCTTCACCATTGGAGAATGTGAGCTGAAAATCGGGAAGAAGTGAGCTGCTCCAGTGTGCAGAGCTGCAGTTCTATATCGATTAAAACCGGTGAATCAAAGTCCAGTCTGAATCATGTCAATACCATTTGAAGCTGGATCGTTCGGAGATCGCCCTCTGTCTTTTCCTTATTTCTCTTTTTCTTTTTTATTTTAGGTAATTCGGGTTCATACTCACAAATTCGTTAAAATGTCCTGCTTTTGGATGATTAACTATACCCTCCCTTCTCTATTAAATTGGAACCCTAATAATCTATCGCTTTGAAAAGTCTTCAAGGGTAATTTGGTCAAATAATGATTACTTGTACCTAAATTTAAAGTCCTGCCATTTAATCCAATGTGTTACTCTCTCTGCCCTTTAAATTACAAATTTAGTCATCAATTCGCGAATTTCTCACGTCTTTTTAATTAAAATTTTAAACTTTACATTTCAAGAAACCAGAACGTGACAATTTTTAACAACTCCTTTAATATTGAAAATCGTCTAATAAATTTCTAAATTTTACAGTTCATATTTATTTAATTAATAAACTCTCGTCGTTCATTAACCTCTTAACATTTTAGTTTTGTATGAGTATGAGGACATTGCGACTTTTTTTTACATGTTTAGATCGAGCAAAATAAGAAAGTTGTACTTATAAATTATAACTCGAAAGAATCAATGCTACGAACATACCTCTAAATAAATTTAGTTGATTTATGTTCTATAGAATATTGACGTATTATCGTGTATATAACAAAGTTGCACCGACATGTCAAATCATTTATTCGGGCATGGTACTATGTCTAACGCATTTTGATGCCCAAATTAGAATCGGATTGAAGGTATGTGGCATGAATATGTCGTGGATAGCATTCTTGATAAGAAAACTTGACTATTTTATTTATATATTTTTTACATACGTGTTAGGACCGTACACTATCGACTCACCAAATCGAGCATGGCGAAACCCTCTATACGCCCTTTGTTGGCTTTGGGGCTCGTTGGGCATGGATTATTATCGGGCCATGAGTTATCTCGGTCTACTCTACCATAATTGCAGTAGTATAAAATTAACTCATTTATTAGAAACTTAAAAAAAAATATAAGAACCAATATAGTTTTAAACATTAAAAATAAAACAATTTAAAGATGCATACGAAGTAAAATTAATTTATAGATAATGAAAAATAGCCTTCAAACTTACTATTTTGAAGAATAGTCTTGAAAGTTGGATCCAAAGAACTTTGGATTTATATACCCAATCATTATTCGGCTACGGAGTGCCCTAAAACCCTTTCGTCCCGGTTGCTTGCCGTAGTTTATTAGTTTCCCTCCTAAACCATTTCCACCTCACTCTGTTGTTCTCTGCTTCTCCTCCTTCACTGAGCTCGTCTCGCAACTAACAGAAAGATGTCGCTTAGAGTACTCAACCCAAATGCCGAGGTTCTCAACAAATCCGCCGCTCTGCACATGAATATCAACGCCGCGAAGGGCCTTCAAGACGTCCTCAAGAGCAATCTCGGTCCTAAAGGAACCATCAAAATGTATGACGTTATTTTCGATCTTCGTCATTTTCGCTTTTGAAATCTGCTTCCACGCTTCCCTTTCTCATATTTATGTTCGTATGTACCCGACCAGGCTTGTGGGTGGTGCCGGAGATATCAAGCTCACCAAGGATGGCAACACTTTGCTTAAAGAAATGGTCGGTTCTCTGCCCTAAACCCTTTACTTATCTTAGATCTCATACCTCTACTGTTTTTCCGCGCATGTATCGAACCGGACAAGTTATTATTGATTTTTCTCCATCGGGGTCTGCATAAATGAGAAATAATGCCTAAATTGCTGGTTTGTCGATATGGATGCTCACTTTCTAACATGCCCCTTATATCATTTTAATTACGTAAGCCCGTTGAAAAAGAACTATTGGAAAATCTTCACAACCATTCATCTACAAGACATTTATTTCAAAAGGAGGATTAAATGTGCTGTCCATACTTGTTTTATATGGTTGCAGCAAATTCAAAATCCCACAGCAATCATGATAGCACGAACAGCTGTTGCACAAGACGATACTAGTGGAGATGGCACTACTTCTACCGTGATTTTTATAGGCGAGCTTATGAAACAGTCCGAACGTTATATTGATGAAGGTTGGTAACTTTGATCTCAGTGATACCGTTCTTTGCAATTATGTGTTGTAGAATGTCAATGTTCTCCGTGGGAATATGTCTTGATACTTATGAAACAGTTGCATGAATGACGAAATTACAGTAGTCAACCTCAATGCAGGCCTCTATGTGGTGAAAAATTTAGCTAGAAACACATTGTCGTTGGATAAGTAGGTATAGCATAAATAGCTGAATGTCTGCCACATATTTAAAATGGATTTGTGATCTTGAAATTATTGATGAAAATTTGCCATCTTAAGATTCTATAACACGTCTCTTATCACGTTATTTAAAGCAGAAACCTTTTAATATCGGGACTTAGGCTTCTTAACATCTTATAGAACTATTTGGCACAGGATTGGTTGATATTCTCTCACGGTTGTGTATTGTTGGTATTTTTTTTTTCTTCCTAATGGGGTTTATTCACAATCCAGGCATGCATCCACGTGTCCTTGTTGATGGATTTGAGATTGCCAAAAGAGCAACTCTTCAATTTCTTGAAAAATTTAAGACTCCTATTGTGGTTGGTGATGAGCCAGACAAAGAAATTCTGAAAATGGTAGCAAGAACGACACTAAGAACAAAGGTTATTTGACGGACTTTTTCTCTTGCTGAGTAATTTTGTGTTGAAATTTTAGCTGTCTCATATCTTTCCAATGGGTCAATCTCTTGTACAGCTGTATGAATCATTGGCAGATCAGTTGACTGACATAGTTGTTAATGCGGTGAGTACTAATCTATTAGTGATCACAAACATATATGCTCTGAGTTCAGATTGAAAGTTCTAAATCTTATTTACATTGTGATCAACATACTACAATAGACGATTGCTTGTACCTTCTTTGGCTAATGGTTTGTGTTTGAGTTATTGCAGGTGCTCTGCATTCGTAAACCAGAAGAAGCCATTGATTTGTTTATGGTGGAAATCATGCACATGCGTCATAAGTTCGACGTTGACACTCGCTTGGTATGTTTTAAGATTCTTTGACAACTTTTGGATGATAAATATTTGATTAAAGAACCCAAAAGGATGCCGGATGATATAATATCCTTGCAACCAATAACCAAAGAGATAACAGAAGTGATCTCCAATTGGCATTAACAAAAAAAAGAGAGTAACTGCAGAATTTGTTAGCTAGAGAACTTCATCTTAGCAATGAAGAAGTTTGGGATCTTATTTACATCTCTACTCTTTCCAAAATTCTACTGAAGTAGTTGGTAGTTTTTTGGCAATGAAGTAGTTGGTAGTTTTTTGGCTGAAGATTTCTGCAATTATTCTGTTTTATTCTAGTTAATTCAAGAGTTTTTTCTCCCTCTATTTTCTTCCTTATCTCATTTTCTTGCAAAGTAGGTAGATTTCTCGTCTTATCCTAATAGTTTTCTTGTACATTCTTAGACTTGTTTTTTCTTCTTTCGTTAATTTTTTTTATAAATACTTTATCGTTTTTGATGTCTTGAATCATCAATCACTAGGTTGAAGGCCTTGTTCTTGATCATGGTTCTAGACATCCCGATATGAAACGGAGAGCAGAGAATTGTTATATTTTAACCAGCAATGTGTCTCTGGAATATGACAAAAGGTATTGATGAGCCTTTCTTTGATTTAGTATCAACATGGATGGATAATTATGTTTCTTGTAATGTTGTATCTTGGTTTTGTGTTGTTCCTGCTGTCCTAAATGCATAATCAATGCATGCATGTATCTTGTTACCCCAGCTTGATGTTATATGGCATTAATGGGCTGAATTAGACTAGTTATCCTGAATATAAAATGTGGATCACATTCATTTATAGCCATATATCATAACATTTAAAAATTGATGGCTTTCCTCTCAGTGAAATAAATGCTGGATTTTTCTACTCTAATGCGGATCAGAGGGAAGCAATGGTTGCTGCTGAAAGGCGTCAGGTTGATGAAAGAGTTCAGAAAATCATTGAATTGAAAAACAAGGTAAGGGTGTTAGGGTCATACATGTTAGTTATTAAAACCATCTGCATTTCTTAATTGTTGTCTTATATTCTCATCATATGCAGGTTTGTGCGGGTAATGACAAGAACTTTGTTGTCATTAATCAAAAAGGAATTGATCCCCCATCTTTGGATATGCTCGCAAGGGAAGGGGTAAGGCCGTATTTCTTGAAGTTATCATACTTTTTTTTTTCCTTTCTTGCCTTGATCATGACATTCCGTTTACAAGTGATGCTTAAGCCTCATCATGAAAAGACTTATTTTAGCAACCTTGTAAGACTGACAAAACTTTAAAGCCAATTCCGTTATCATAACTAATGAAAATGTTTTGTAAAAAAATCTTTGCCCATCATTCTAATGGAGTCCACTAGTGTGTAGCCGAGTAAACACAATTCTATTATGTTTTCCTTACTTTTCAAGCTTAAAAAGAGTCCAATGAGTATCAAAAGATGTATCTAGAAGCAATATGGTTTGAATTATAATTATGTTGTTTTTTTAGCGATAATGGATTCTTACAAATTTGATTTTGAAATCTGTTTCTCAAGTGACATCCAAATATTTGGAAAAACATTCCTTCGATTTTGGATTTTCTTCAAAACTGTTAATGTGAGATAGTATCATTAGAAACATGTTATCAACTTCTTCAACTTATCATAAATACAATGTTTTTTGTCCATCTCATAATATATTTAAACATTAATGAATTCTTTTTTATTTTATTTGAAATGATTGAGATGTATATACAGATTTGAATGTCTGTTTTTTGTTTGGTAAGAAACAAAGTTTTTATGGAGCGAAGCGTAAGAATATACAAGGGCATACAAAAAAATAATTAAAAAATGAACCTAACTAAAGGGAGACCCCAAAATACAACCTACAAAAATGGGCTCCAATCCAACGATATTTGAATGTTTTTATGAGTCATATATTTTTATAAATGTATCCATACCTTTCCTGTGTCTATACTAAGTTGCTAAGAATAACATATTGCCACGTTCTTTTCTAATACACTTCTCTCGTTTCTTATAATTTTTTTTTCTATGTAATATATGTTATTTTGTTTGATGTATTACAAATGTCAGTATGGTTAATAACCATTATGATTGTATGATTTGAGCAAGGGAGAATGAAACCTTGGTCAATTGCCATTTATTTGTCAATTTTATATTCATTTGTTTCATACTTGTTATGGAGCTCCTGTAGATAATTGCCCTTCGTAGAGCCAAGAGGAGAAACATGGAAAGGTTGGTTTTGGCCTGTGGAGGAGAGGCTATAAATTCTGTTGAAAATCTTACTCCTGATTGCCTTGGATGGGCTGGACTGGTCTATGAACATGTGCTTGGGGAAGATAAATATACATTTGTGGAAAATGTGAAAAATCCTCATTCTTGTACAATCTTGATCAAGGGTACTTCATTGCAACCTCAATCTTCATTCATGTACAATCTTGTTAATCAATTATATTTCCTTTTTTCTCATTGGTATCCGTGATGGTGCAGGACCTAATGACCATACTATTGCTCAAATTAAGGATGCTGTCCGTGATGGTCTTAGAGCAGTTAAAAACACCATTGAAGATGAATCCATTGTCATGGTAAGCTTCTTATATTTTCCGGCTACTGTCAGACGTGCAGATGAATTAATGAAACTCCTTGTATCAAGTAGAATTATTTCTCTTCTATAACTCCGAAATGTAATGGTGCATCATTTGACCAAAATGTCAAGACAATGATCACGAAAGCAGCAAGCATCCTGAATGCAAGTTAAGGGAGCAAATAAATTATATCGACAGTGTACGATTGGTCTATTGCTCTCTGTGACTTTGCGTCTGGATAGAAGAACTAATATTGAGCATTTGGCATTCTTATTCCTACATTTGGATATTCACAAGTAAAATATAAAATATTTAAATTTTTTATTTTCTTCTCTTCCTCCCTATTTGTTATTAGGTTATCAACAGTTACAGTCTTGCAGCTTCAATTACGATATATTGCATTACAATGTGTTTTGCTTCTTGACCCTATGAATGTAAGAGAGGAGCCAAGTTTGGATGCTTATAGCCAGGAAATAGCGTCTGGTAGACCATCCTTATTACTCGAGATTTTCTTGGTCTTAAGAAATGACTGGTGGAATTTTCAGGGTGCCGGATGCTTTGAAGTTGCTGCAAGACAATATCTGATAAATGAAGTGAAGAAAACAGTTCAAGGAGTAAGTCTCTACTTCAGTATCCTTTTGCATACTTTTCATTTACCCAATCTTAATTGACCTTCTCAACCTTTATTACAGCGTGCTCAACTTGGCGTTGAAGCTTTTGCTGATGCCCTTCTTGTGGTTCCCAAGACACTTGCTGAAAACTCTGGGCTCGACACACAGGATGTGCTCATTGCTCTTAAGGTATAGTCCTTGAAACTCCTACTGTGCTTTGTCATATAATTCCACGGTTTCCCTTCTTTACGAGAGGCAGTTACAAGTATGCTGAACTCATTCTTCCCATTTGAAATCAGGGGGCACATGACCGGGGCACTGTTGTAGGGCTAAACCAGCATACAGGAGAACCGATTGACCCCCGAATGGAGGGTATCTTTGACAACTATTCAGTGAAACGCCAAATTATCAATTCTGGGTACATGGCTTGATTGTCGCCCCTTTTTACATCCTCATTTAGCCTTTCTTTTTGCCGAATTTCTTGTCATGCTCTTGATCGTTAACAAATGTCTTATAGAAGTAGTCAAATTTATAACTTTCTAGTCTTTGATATTAAATCATCATAAAGTTGGGGTACTGATTTGGTTACTCAACTTTTTGCAGGCCTGTAATTGCGTCACAGTTGCTATTGGTGGACGAGGTAATTCGTGCTGGCCGCAATATGCGGAAACCTACTTAGGTAGCGTTAACATGTAATTTTTAGCCGGTTTTGATGATCTCCTAGAGTGAGTTTTGTGCTACTTTCTTGTATAAGTTATACTGTTTCGATCTGTTGGGAAGCATTTGATCCCATCACTGTAGAACTTTCTTTATCCTTTTTTTTTTCTCAAGAATGAAAAATACAAAAAAAAAAAAAAAAATGTAGAGAAACCGTTTCCCTATTTTTTTTGGAGGTGCTTATTAACACTATTAGACAACGGTCTGTTTCCGTTAATTTGGTTCAATTGATGGTTTGAGTTTTATGCAACATTTTCGAACTATGCTTATTATTGATGAGTTCACAGCTTTTTCCCTTAAGGCTCTCCATATATATCCTTCTCTACAATTTACCTGAGGTTCCACCCTATCTTTGTGCTACATATTCAATCAGAGAATTCTCTCCCTCTTACACCTTTTAATTCCCAATAGTGAACAATATGTTTCAAGAAATATGTTAGTATGGTGATTTGTGGAAATTGAGAATGAAAAACTTTACAATAATAAAATCTGAACTTCATGATTATTTGCTTATCTCTTTTTACACTCCAAGCAAGGCAATAAGGATGGAACCCATAAATCAGATAATGTCTCCCTTTAATCTATCAATGAGGAGCCTAAATGGCAGATGGAACTCATTCCTGAGGAGTAAAGATTTGCATGCAAAAGGGGTATAGATTGTAGATTTGACGAAGACGAATAGCTTCGAAATTTACAAAGGAAGAGAGATCAAAGATCATTCTTATGCAAATAAAATAGAATTCCTTTGCTTATCCAGATCACAAAATCCATAAAGCCTCAACTTTCATTAAGTTCTTACTAATATCAATACTTCAAGTGACAAATTCAACATAGTATCGTCTGAAAGTGCACCTGAGATTGACCCATAACAGTACTCTTCAGTTTTCTCATTGAATGATGTTATACTTTTCCTCATGGCTTCCCGTCGTGTTGAAGTGCATATTCCCGCTTCATCTCTTCCAACACGGTGTCGTTGGTGCTGGAAAACAAAACAAGAACAGATATATTTAATTATACTTAGACAAACTGTGCATCGTTCTTTAAATTTACTACCGTTTTGGCTAATAATATTTGCCATTAGGAAGGAACGAAGAGAATTTACAAGGGAATGAAGCTCCTATATAAAACGGCAAATAGTTCAAAGAAAATCAATGATGTTGATTTTGTCAAAACCTGTGTATATATAGATTCACCCCCTCCCCCGTGCATGGAGTCTAATCTGTGACTGCAAATTTTTATTTTTTATCTTCTTCTCCATTGGCACTAAAATGATCAAGGATTACCTTTCAGCATCTGACATTTTTTATTGGAGGAGGCTTTGCCTAGAAGAATAATATCGTCTGCAGATTCAATGCTCGTATTTTTGGAGTGAGCAACATTCCTTTCTCCCTCATTTGCAGACTTTTTTTTTATAGAGAGAGAGTTAAGGGGGCGGAACTTACTTAGCCTTCTCCCCTCTTCCTATTTGAATCTTATTACAATCTTCTTTGAGAGAAAGAGTTTATTTATTCCAATTCTATATCATTTATTGATAAATAGGGCCGATAGCCACCTGATGAGAGAGGCCCTTAAGGATATTGTGGAGAGAGCGGAGGCTCTCGTTTTTCTTCTCGCTAATGATCGGATTCTTTATAATAGGGTATGAATCCTCTAATCAAATGGCCAATATTGATCAGACCACCTTAGGTCGTGTAGTCCTAGATACTATGACTCATTATCTGCCGTCACTCCTGCCCCAATACTCTCTTCAATATCCTCTCACACCGTCAATGCTGGGTTCTTCCTTTTGATGCCGAGTTCACTTGGTTGCATTCACTCAAGCTACTCAATAAGCATCTTCTTGCCCATAGGTGGCTTAGCCTAAAAGCTCATTCTCCCAACAAACTCTTGATCATGCACGTTGTATCTTCATGCACTCTTTTTTACTCTATGCACCAATAGCCGGCTTGGACTTAGGGTTTTCATCTTGCCCTACTCAAGAACTAAACCGATTCTTGATCAGAATCGACATTATTCAGTGTTTACAAAGGCATTACAGGGTTCATTAAATAGAAGTCCGAGAAAAATTACAGGCCACCTAATCTTCTAGCAACAAAACTACATATAGTTCAACAACGATACGGCAGAGATAACTAACAACCTGAACCAGGAAAAGGCCATTGCATTGCACCATAGCGTGGCTCACTCTATAAGTCATAATACCCAAGATGAATCTTGTTTTTCTGGTAGGCTAAGATTTGTTTTAATGTTTGTGTTAAACGTCACTTAATGGTGACTCCTGTGCCATAATAGACTCCATAGGTGACTCAAGGCATGTAGATGATGAATATGCCCGCCCCCACTCAGAATGCATTCTAGGGCAAATCCTTAATCACATCTATAAACATGAAAAGTGGTAAGTTGTGAGATCCCACATCGGTTGGAGAGGGGAACGAAGCATTCTTTATACGAGTGTGGAAACTTCTCCCTAGCAGACGCGTTTTAAAAACCTTGAGGGGAAGCCCGAAAAGAGAAGCCCAACGAGGACAATATCTGCTAGCGAGCAATGGTCTTGGGAGGTTACATAATCACTATGTAGTTATTCATCCCCATAGAAGTCAAGTCACAGGTTTGGCCATATGACTCCAGCTCTTGACTTACTTTCATGTGTCACTAACATGTCTCTAAACTCAAACTCGATCCATGCTTGATTTTCCACAAATCACACCCAGAATCTAAAGCTACTATCACTGAATCGCTCAGTTAAAAGGGCAACGGCGTATCTTATCAATTCAACTAAATATGATGATTGATGCACGAGGAACAACGATAAAGCACATTATGATCTACAGAAGAGAAGCCAAACAAAACAATCAGAGACTCACTATTGGTGAAGGCAATTGTTCAATTCTTTAGCTTGATTGCGACACTTGAAAACGACGGATAACGTTCTGCCGTAGGCGCATTCAGCATATTTCGAAGCGTAATGGTCGCACTCCTTCATCGCCTTCTGCTTCATTTTGCTGCGCAAAGCTGGAAATGGAGAATTAACCATCAGCAGATTTCGATAAGTTTTCTAGACTCACAAATTAAATTGACACATCATTTTCGTCAACAATCAAAAGCAGATTAAGGATGAAGAGGACGAGAAGGAGCATTTGATAATACCTTCCTCTACTTTCTTCTTCACATGATTCTCTCGAGCTTCCTGTATGTAACCCATTTCAGAGAGCAATAGGAGAACAGGAATTAGCCGCCAAATGCCCTTAGTTTCGTCGAAAGCAGGACGTTCGAAGCCAACTCCGGCGGTATCAATTCCACTCCCCAATTTTAACTTCTTTTTTCCATTTAATCCAAACCCTAAATCTTAATTTTTTTATTCATATTCCTTTTTTTTTTGTTGTTGAAATTACTTGAATTGACTTTTAATAATTGAGCTAAGCTAAAAGTACTCTATATTTTAATTTATTTAAATAGACATAATACTCATTCATGAAAATTAAAGTTTATAATTTGAATATGAATTTATAATAATTAATAAACTTTTAAAATTTTAAAAATTTTAAAATATTTTTTAAAGTTAAAAGAATATTTTTGAAAAAGTATTTTAAAAAGTTTCCATTAAAGATTTTTTTTTTAGACATTTTCGAAAATTTAGAATTTTATTAAAAAATTTCAAAATTTAAGAATATTTTTTAACGGATAAAGACAAAGTTTATTTAGCTTTTCCATTTCATCCTTATCTTTTTTTTTCGCAAAAGTTTTCATCTTTATTTTATTTGTATTTCTTTATTAGAAGCACTGTTATACTCGGATTTGTTTATGGTTATTAGCTGAAATTGCAGATTTGGGACGCCATTACTCGAGCTTTGTACCTTGCTTTTCAATGGCTGCCAACACTGCCATTGTTGCTTGGTCAGTAATCATGGTTGTTTCTAATTTTGTGCTTTAGTTGTCAACGATTGATAGCAACTGAATCGATTGATCAAACGAATTGTCAGGGGTTCAGGAGAAGATGGGCAATTGGGATTGGGGAACAACGAAGAACGGGAATGGGTTTGCGCTATTAAAGCTCTTGAGTCTCAGAATGTCTGCTCCGTTGTTGCTGGTAGCCGAAACTCCCTCGCCATCTGCGATGATGGCAAGGTCAGTTACAATTTATTCGAATCGCTCTGTTTAAGCTTCTTCTCGTATATGGGCGTTCTGTCTTCTCATATTTCATACTTTTGGCTTTAAATTTGTGGGGGATTTGTAGCTGTTTACATGGGGTTGGAATCAGAGAGGAACCCTAGGGCACCCAGCAGAAACCAAAGCTGAGAACGTTCCGAGCCAGGTGAAAGCTCTTGCTAATGTTAAGATTGTACAGGTAATCAATCTAAGTGTGGTGTTCTACATGTAGTTCTTAATTTTCGTGCTGAAAAGCTTCTGTGTACTACTTGATTAGCGTTCTAGAGAAGGTTTCTGATGATGGGTCCTGTTTTTTAGGCGGCTATTGGTGGATGGCACTGTCTGGCTGTGGATGATCAAGGCCGAGCTTATGCCTGGGGTACTTAACTTCCTTTCCTTGGCTAATTGTGTGACTGGGAACACTGTGCATGAGTCTTTTACGGTGCTAGTTATCAATGTCTTAAAAACGTCAAAGAGGCATCAAAATTGTTTTTCATCTTCATTTGTGCATGACAATATGAGTAACAACTGAGAGGATGGTTATTTGCAGCCGTTGAGGAACTTGTTTGGGGAAAGTTTTCCTGACGCCTCGTATTTGATCAAGTTAGGCAAGTAAGCACGTAAAGTTTGTATGGTGCAGGTGGTAATGAATATGGTCAATGTGGTGAAGAGCCTGAGAAGAAGGATGACACGGGTAGACGTCCGAGAAGAGATATAGCAATTCCTCAACGATGTGCTCCGAAGCTAATAGTTCGTCAGGTAATATATTTGTAAGCGTTTATTTTGGATTATGTGGGCATTGCTTGGGCCGAGTTAAGTGAAGACTGGCTACCTAGTGGTTTATATCCCTTACTTTGCCTAGTTACGTATAGATGCTATGCACTATACAGTTTGTACTTACCGCGTTACACATATCACATACTATGCTAATGTTAGCCCTTTCAATGAAGCATGTCTACTTGAATTCCTGGAAATGAACCTTTTGGTCCATTATCAAGAAAACATTTTTCCCATGTTCGATAATTTATCAGATGAAATGATTCTTAAGAGTGATAGCTATTTGCAACGTGATCTTTTTAGTCTTATCTTGAATGAACATTCTAGCCAAATGTCTATGAGATCCCACATCGGTTAGAGAGGAGAACGAAACATTTCTTATAAAAGTGTGGAAACCTCTCTCTAACAGACGCGTTTTAAAAACCTTGAGGGGAAGCCCAAAAGGAAATGCCCAAAGAGGACAATATCTGCTAGCGGTGGGCTTGGGCTATTACAAATGGTATCAGAGCCAGACACCGGGCGGTGCTCCAGCGAGGACGCTGGGCCCCTAAGGGGGTGGATTGTGAGATCTCACATTGGTTTCAGAGGGGAACGAAGCATTCCTTATAAGGGTGTGGAAACCTCTTCCTAACAGATGCATTTTAAAAACCTTGAGGGCAAGCCCATAAGGAAATGCCCAAAAAGGGCAACATCTACTAGCGGTGGGCTTGGGCTTGGGCTGTAACAATGTCACTTAAAGATTTGGTTTGATTCTGGCATGACCCTTTTTAATCTCCTAGGGCTCTGATGGAAGATTGTTTCATGCTTGTCTCAAGTTGGTTGAGAAACATATTGGTTTTTGTCTGTCATAGGTTGCTGCAGGAGGTACACACTCTGTGGTACTTACACGTGAAGGACATCTATGGACATGGGGCCAACCATGGCCACCCGGAGATATGTACGGTCTCATAACTTTTAATTTTGATTTCACTTAACACTTCCATTTTCTATTACTTTGGTCTCTTTTCATTGTATGCAGTGATGGTAATATATTTGAGAGTGTTGTTTGCAGAAAGCAAATTTCGGTTCCTGTACGAGTTCAAGGTCTCGATATGGTGAGGCTTATTGCAGTTGGGGCATTTCATAATTTAGCTCTCCAAGAAGATGGGACTTTATGGGCATGGGGAAATAATGAATATGGACAGCTTGGAACTGGTGACACACAACCAAGATCACAGCCAATTCCTGTCCAAGGCCTTTCTGGTCTTACTTTGGTTTGTGTTCTATATTCCAAAAGTTTTCTTTTTGTTGACTCAAAAAAACATATTTTCTTGGTTAGCCATGAAGATAATAGCAGCTGATATGGCTCCCTTGCTAATTAGTTTACCACATCTTAATCCAAAGGTTGACGTGGCAGCTGGAGGATGGCATTCAACTGCATTGACAGATAGCGGAGAGGTGAGTGCTCTCTCTCTCTCTCTCTCTCTCGTTGAGGATTGTTGAGAGGGAGTCCCACATTGGCTAATTTAGGGAATGATCATGAGTTTGTAAGTAAGGAATATATCTCCATTGGTATGAGGCCTTTTGGAGAAGCCCAAATAAGTGGACAATATCATACCATTATAGAGATCCGTGATTCCTAACATCTCTCTCCATTTGATGCTGAGGAAGTGTTCTCTGTGCCAACATATATTGTAATACATCGGAATCAGTACATAATTTGAGAGAAGTTGTTCTCCATGAAGGCTAGATTTGTACAATTATTGGTGTTTGCTAGTGTATTTGCAAAGAAATACCTTCTACAATTTCATAAAGCAATGAAACTTTATTCATTTTGGCTTGTCATTGATTCTAGTATAAACTACAAACATGACATAATGTGTCCTTGTCTTGGTTGTGTTATATGTTAAACACTGGTCTTCTTCATAATCCGTCAAATCCATCTTTTCTTTAGATTTTGAGAAGACGCAAAAGTTTTAGTGCATAGTTAAAGTAGCAGTGCTTATGTCTTCAATAAGCATGGTTTACAAGCTTCTGATCAAATTCACTTATGAATTATGGACTCGGTCTAAGATTGAGTGACGCATCCTCCATTGTCTATGTATGAGTAGAAAGAGTAAGCTTACTGCTGTTGCAGGTTTATGGTTGGGGACGAGGGGAACATGGGAGACTTGGGTTTGGAGATAATGACAAGAGCAGCAAAATGGTTCCCCAGAAGGTTCAACTTCTGTCTGGAGAGAACATTGTTCAGGTATGAATGGTGCCACTTTTATACTTGTGCCCCACCACTTCTGCCTAAAGCTGAGGAGTGTCTTAAAGGCGGGATGGATTTAGATTTCGGAAGGAAGTTGTGAGATCCTACATCGGTTGGAGAGGGGAACGAAACATTCCTTACAAAGGTGTGGAAACCTCTCCATAGCAAATGCGTTTTAAAACTTTGAGGGGAAGCCCAAAGAGGTCCATATCTGCTAGCGGTGGGTTTGAGCTGTTACGACGGACAGGTGTGCCGCGAGGATGCTGGCTCCTAGGGGGTGGATTGTGAGATCCCCACATCGGTTGGAGAGGGGAACGAAACATTCCTTACAAGGGTGTGGAAACCTCTCCCTAGCATACACGTTTTAAAACCTTAAGGGGAAGTCCGAAAGGAAAAATCTAAAGTTGACGGTATCTGCTAGCAGTGGATTTGGGCTGTTACAGCCGTTGTAGTGGAAGTATGGGTATAATGTTGTAATGACAGGATATTTAGTTTGATGCATGAATGGGAAAACAAACATTTCCCTTTGATTTCATACATTCGAGTCTTCGACCGTCTATAAGATAATCCTTTATTGGTAAGCTGATATAGTTCTGGTTTGAAAAGGGTAACGGCATCTTAGTTGAATGCTATGTTTCTATTTTGGCTTGCACTCAGACAACAGAGTGATTACCAAAAGGAAATAACTATCATTGTCTGCAAACACTTGGAATTTGATCTCAGGACCATGCTGATAATTAGGAATAAGAGTTTGAGCTGCAGTTATTATTTGACAGAAGTAGAAATCTTTTGGATATGCCACAATCTCATTCGTTGGTACAGGTATCATGTGGAGGCACACACTCAGTTGCAGTAACAAGTGACGGCCGCATGTTTTCGGTTAGTCTTAATCAACAACCTTGTTTGAGACATCATCGTATGATGAAACCGGTTGTGGATTTTTGTTCTTCTAATGTGTTTTTCCAAATTATAACTAATACATCTTTAGAAGTACTGATGGAGATCTATTGTATGAAAAATCATCATATTATTTAAGTTTGGACATTTTCTTGATTCATCAACTTTCAGCTTATTATATGGTGCGGTGATGATCTGGAACGAAAACTGAGACTCGCATACCGTCACACTATTCTAGATCATTCGCCACACCTGTTGGAGGCCCTAATTTTCATTCAAAATTCTTGTTTATGTTTGGGCGTCTTCTTGATTCATCAACTTTCAACTTTCAGCTTTTTCTATGGTGTGGTGATGATCTGGAAGGAAAGCTGAGACTCGCATACCGTCACACTATTCTAGATCATCGCCACACCCATTGGAGGTCTTAATTTTCATTCAAAATTCTTGTTTATGTGTATGGCAGTTTGGGCGAGGTGACCATGGGCGGCTTGGATATGGAAGGAAGGTAACAACTGGGCAACCAGAGGAAGTTCCCATTGACATTCCCCCTCCTCGTGGGGCTGAGAATGGTCGTTGGACTGCCAAACTTGTTGCCTGCGGTGGCCGCCATACATTAGCTCTGGTACAATGGAAACCTGACGATTAAGCAAAATAATTAACTGTTAGATTCTTAAGATGATCATCTTCTTTCTTAAGATAATAATTATGAGACAAGACAACATCGACTAGTTCTGGTTCTTGTCGAGTGCGTTGTTCTAGTCTGTGTAGTAAGCTTCCATGCATCAAATCCATGTACTAAAAAACCAGTTTAATGATGAACAACTGAGAGTTTGATAGGAAATCTGTGATACTTTCTGATGTCCGTACCACTTTATTTAACTTCTTTGGTTTTTATTGTTTTTTTCGATTCATTCAATAAATATTTTGAGATGAGGGATGGAAAGAAGCTTAATCCATGTAGTTTTGGTTATATGTTTATCGGGTCTCTTAACTTCAAAAAGTGTCTAATAGCATAGTCATCGAACAGAGTATTAGCGATCTATAAGCAATAAAATTGAACGTTTAGGTAAATGCCTAAAAACTTATTATTATACTCTGATTAGAAGGGTACAATTCTCTAGTGTTTTAGGTGAGAAATGCCAAGGAATGGATTAACACATTTAACCCAGATTTAGAGAGCTAACTACTCGAACTTTTTGATTAACGAAAGATCATTCAACATCTTCTCGATTGCTTCATCGTCGTGTGCCCTTCCTTTAGTCTGCAACAACAAAAGCGTTTTTAAGAGACTCTGATCCATTTATAAACATTCAAAAATACTTTTGAAATCTTTCTCAAATTTTAAAAAATGTATATATTTTAAAAGAACTACAACTTCAGTTTTAATACATTTAGAAGCCATTTAAAATTTGATGCATGACAACCATTTAATGAAGGCCTAAAAAAGGGTGGCAAAAGATACCTTCAAAGACGGAACCATGGAAATAGCTTCCTCCACAGTTTCAGGGCAAAGGTTGCCAAGAACACAGAGCTGCAAATTTCAGGAGCGATGAGATAAACCTTCCCATAGAATAATAATCAGCAAGTTTATTAAACCATGTGATTCAGTACACATACCTCAAACTCAGCCAACTGATACCTGCTTAGAATTCTATATGGTGGTAGTTAAGATTTAACCTCTTCGATGCGATTTTAAATGATGAGCCCAAGCTTTCGTTTGTAACTTAGGTGATAAAAGTAAATTGTACTTCCCTCCATGAATGAAATATCAAAGTAGTGGATCGTTTCAGATGGATACCTAGGAAACCTATGATATAGTATAGCTGCTGAGATATAATGAACTTTATAGCTAATTTATTCACTATTTCCTAAATAACAGCTAACCAGAGAGTTCTTGGTCTAGCAATAAAATTGCAGTTGTAAAGTCCTAGTTCAAAATGGGGTTAGTTATAGCATATCGTGGATATGCACAACCCATCTTTCCCACCATCCCATGAAATGTAAGACATTAACATGTACAGTTTAAAGGATACTCTCGGACTTGTCTAACAGCATCGGGGTTCTTATAGCGGCTGAACCGTTTCACATATTGCAGAGACTTTTCAAACACTCTGCAGAAGAAGACCAGAATTAAAAATCCCTCGTATTGTATGGAAAGTTAGAATGAA
The DNA here is from genome assembly GCA_033971965.1 of Cucurbita ficifolia. NCBI lineage: Eukaryota > Viridiplantae > Streptophyta > Magnoliopsida > Cucurbitales > Cucurbitaceae > Cucurbita > Cucurbita ficifolia. Next base: position 955,967 of record CM066976.1, read on the forward strand.
TATCCTAATTTAGCTATATATTTCAGCAATTCCAGCAAGGAAGAGAACTCTAAATTAACTTATGAAACGATAAAGAATAAACATAAAACTCACTGAGAAACTTGATTGGTTGGATCCTCAGACATTTGTTGAAGCTGCTCATACTTGTGTTCAAGAATCAAAGAAACTTCACAATTCATTAAACACTTAGCTTTTAAGAACTCTGCAGGCAGCCAACGGAAGTAAATGTCAATTATCACGTTCTATATTTTCTTTTTATGCACCTTATAACAAATAGCGAAATAAATACAAGGGAATGAAAAAGCTTAAGAGTATTCCCTAAAACGATTTTGATGGCAAAAGTTTAAATTTCGAATAGTTACTTATCCATATAAACCAAAGGTTTGGCTATTCTAAAGCACCTTACATTATCATGGAAAAGCTTATAATAGTTATCTTTATGACAAAATGATTATAGATTAAATTTAAGATTTTGCATAGATCACATATCTTCATCTAAAATTTCAGAAACCTTAGAAGAACCATATAAGAGCTCGTGATTTCTTTGCTTATAATTGATGACTCCTTTTGAAGGCCTTTTTTTCTAAGTGCTCGTACAGTACTTTATTTTGCTCAATGAACGCTCTGTTTCTTACCAAAAAACAAAAGCTATTTCTTTACAATGCTACTCTACCCATGAAACTACTTCAGGATTAATCAGTGGGTTTCCATTAACAGTCCAAGCCATATGCACTGTTAAAAACAAAAGAACAATCACCACATTGGATATTAGAAGGTTCAAAGAATGTGAAGGGTACGTATAATAGGGCATGGGGAACAACGTAATAAATTAAGTATCTCACTTTTGAAGCAAAATATAGGATTAAATACATGAATTGCACATCAGATTCAAAATTTTCAAATATATGAAGGAAAAACATCGTTGAAAGTCATTTGAGAGACTTAAAATCTCATTGAATATTAATAGAAAATCACAGATTTATAGAAAGATTGGTACCATCCCCAATTTTAAGCTCTGCAGCATTTTCTTCCTCCTCTCCAGACATGCCTGAAGTTGGAGTTTTGGACTACCTACAAAATCTGGAAACGATTAGAGCAAGATCAAAACTAAATCTACAAAAATGATATTACAAAAAATCCCTTCACGAAACTATCTAATAAATAAAAAATCTCCATTCCACACAGCAAATTTCCTACCAAATAGCAAGGCATCAGAAATATAGTAAAAGAACGGAAAATTCAGAGTCAACAACTAACGAGATAAAAAATTGATAACCTTATTGAAAGAAGACTCTGAATAAGGTATGGCACAAAAGATTCTTCAATTTACTTTTAAAGGATAATCTATAACATTTAGAAATTGTTTTCGTAATGTAAATCATTAACGTTTCCCATTCCCCATGAAAACACTCTTATAGGTCACAATTCTATTAACGTTCCGCATTAATCAAACAAAGTTTTAAGGTTAGCAATATACTTTGCGAGCATAGGAACATAAAAGCTTCAATTTAAATTGCAAAATCTCCATCCAACTTGTTCAAGGTTAATCTTGAATCTTTTCGAGGTAAATGACGGATAGATTTCATAATTAAATGAAGCCCAAATCAACTTTCCATTGATCATAATAATCAGCAGCATTAGGGAACAGAGAAGGGCATTTGAGCCCTAACTAAATGCCTATCCATCACACTGATTAGAAAAAAGAACAGAAAAACAAAAAAATTCAACTTTCGAAGAAGAAGAGATTCGTAATCTTCGAGATCGGAAATGAATACCAAATTCTACCAACGTCTGGAATTATAAAAATGCATGTATTAATAATCAGTTTGATGAGATTTTAAACAGAAAACGAACTGATAGAGGACGCACCACACACACACAGAGAAGGTTAGGGGCGAGATCCGGCGGCAAGACGTGACGTCGAACACAGAGAGGGAGGTTCTTCGTTTTCAACTCAGACGTTACTCAAAGAAGGCCCATTACTGTGAGGAAAATATATGTATATTTTGGGGAAAATGGAGCCAAATATAGCAAATAAATTATTCAAATAATCCTTTTTTTTATTAGGTTAATATATATATATATATATATATATATATATATATATATATATAGATTTGTTAAATCAATTCTTTAGGATAATATTTTTTTTACATGTTTATCCGAACAAAAACATTGTGATGCTTATCATAGGTCGTGTTTGTTTGAACATTCGTGTTGAATTCTCACGTCAATCCGTTCCACTTTATGCTTTCAATTACAATCGACAATTTGGCGGCTAACTTTATCAACCATAATACTACCAATATTCATCGTGGATAGCGATGTAACAACTCAAGTTTACCACTAACAAATATTGTTCCCACCTATGCTAGGAAGAAGTTTTCACATCTTTATAAAAAATGTTTCGTTTTTCTCTCTAACCAATATGAGATCTCACAAGAAGCAACCTGCCACAACCGTATCTACGTCCAACCTCCACGTTCCATAAGAGATTTAGGCGTCAAAGTTAATACAAAAATTAACTAGTAATTAAAATTTTAAAATATTTTTTTAAATGAGAAATCGAATGATTTAAATAAAATATAAAAATCAAAATATTAAAAAATAAAAAATAATAATAATAAGAACAAAATGAGGGAGGCCCTCTGTTGGGGGCTGCGCTACCATTGTTTTAGATATTAGGATCGTACCATTGATTCACTTGATGGACCAACAGACAAAAATAAATTATTTAAAAAAATTTTGAATTTTGAATTAATTCGGATATTAACTTTTAAAATGTGATTTTTTTAATTTTGTATTGAGTTACTTATATGAAAATCATATTAAAACAAAAAATTTCGAAAATATAAACTAAATTTTATGTCTAATAGATTAATAATCTTTAAAAATATTGAATATGTGCACGAACCTATTAACCATAATTATAATTAAAAAAATGAAAAGAAAAAAACTCACGATGTAATTATTTAAAATTTAAATTAATCTAAGTCTCATTTAATTAATTAAGACATAAATATAGATTAAGAAATTAGAGGTTTAAATTCTTCCCTCTAAAATTTTAATAATCCAAAATTTAAAATTTAGTGGTAAAATAATAGGACAATCATTTAGTCAATAATGTTATATAATAGCGAGTAAATACAAATATTTGTTAAAGTAGCGTTATATTTCTAAAATGAAAATTCACGAGCATGATTGAAAATTACCTTAAAGGGTAAAAAGTTGTAAAATTGTACATGTAAAAGAAGGTAGAGGGAGGGCCTAATGAAGATTTTGAGAGGGGCCAGTGGCAAACTTGAGCAGAAGAACAGTAAAAAGAGTGAAGAAAGGATGAAGAAGAACAGCAATCCTACTCTCCCACCTAAACCCTAACTCTACTTCGCAGCTTTTAAAGTTGTTTTCCTCGTTTGAAATTAGAGACGTGTGTAGGACGTAGTAGAGATAGAGAAGCTTTTCCCGTCTCCGTTCCTGCCTCTTATTTCATTTCTCATAAAAAATTTCCATTTATTTTTGCGGAGATTGATATGGTCCTTGCGTTAAATTTATGAGGATCGAGTGCTCCATAAAAAATTCTATTTTTTAAATATTCGTTTTGAAGAATTCAAGTTGGTTGGAGAGGGGAATAAAACATTTTTTATGGAACCTCTCCATATGAGATGCGTTTTAAAATTGTGAGACTGATGACTATTTGCTAGTCCAAGCCGACTATTTGTGCGATGTCCTACATTAGTTGGGGAGGAGAACAAAACACCATTTATAAAGGTGTGGAAACCTTTCCCTGACAAACGCGTTTTAAACCTTTAAGAGAAAGCCCAAAGAGGAAAATATCTACTAGCTGTGGGCTTGAGTCGTTACAAATGGTATCAGAGCCAGATACACTCCAAAGGGGTAGACACGAGGCGGTGTACCAGTAAGGACGCCGGGCCCCGAAAAGGGTGGAGTGGATTGTGATGTCCCACATTGATTGGGGAGGAGAACAAAACACCCTCGAAATAATCTGTCTTGTTTTCTCACGGGTTAAATGAACATTAAAAGAGAGGAAAGGGAAGATTTTTATGTGGGTATTATATTGTATATAGAGCTATATGCACATGTCCTGTCTGTGCCCATAAAATTAAAGTGTTTAGGGTCCAATATTTAAAAGATTTCTTTACTTTTTAATCCCTATATTTTGTACAAATTCGTGTCAGTGCCACTGTTTCTTTCATTCTCTCTTCACACCCCAACCCTCTTCTTCCCTCTAAATTTAACCTCAAACAACTGAAGTTGATTGCCATTTTTCTCCCTCTCTGAGTTCTGCTGCTGAAGGTGATGATGATGAAAAGCTTTAATTCTTCCATTTTTTTTTTACCTCCCAACATACAGTAAAAAACTGCTCTCTTCTTTATTATTTACCCTTCAAGAACATGCATGCATGGCTTTATGAACTATTTGATGAAAAAAAAACCCTTTTGTTTTCTATGGGTACAGCTCAATCTCTCAGCTAAAGCTTCAGCCACTCCTGTTTTTCACCGCAAGGTAACAGTATTTTCGATTTTTCAGATATGTTTTACCCACAATCTTCCTTTTCCATACATTCACTGCTTTAATTTCCTGTTTATATACATATATATACAAGTTTTTTTGGATGGTAAAAAGTTAAAAAAAAGAGAGGGTAAAACCCACGAGGTTGATGAGTTTAATTTTGTCAAACTATAATATAATCATGTAATTATTGTCTAATAATTTTCTAATTAAATAAATCATCTCTGTTATTAAAACTAGGAAATCATTACTTTCAATTAATTTCTTTTTTTAGGAAATAAAAAATTAGAAGCAGATAAATCTGAAATAAAATTTTATTTTTAAATATTAGGGTTTAGAATTTAGGTAAGTATTTTTTAAATAATTAAATAACATAGGCAAGCCATTAATGGATTGGACATAAAATATAAATGGGCTGTTGGAGAAGAGGTCTAGATATTAAAGCTGTGAAATATAATTAAATTAGGCCTCAAATTAATATATATATATATATATATATATATAAGTGAGAAAATAAATTTATTTTCCCAAAAAGAAAAATAATAATAATAATAAAAGAAGACAATGTTTGACAAGATTTCATTAATTGTGATATTTTAAGACATCCAAAGAACAAAACATTGAAACCATACTATACTTTATGTATTATTATTATTATTATTTTTTTGTTTATGAGAAATGTTTGAAAGTAATTTTATTACGTAAAATCATTTTAACGGTATAAAAATAGTATCTAACAGTAAATTAATTTTGAATGATTAAAAACAAGTTTCAAAATGATTTTGTGTTCGACAAAATTAATTTTAACCCTACAGCAAAAGGTTAACTCGTTAACCAGTTTTTTTGTACTGAAAATGCATGTAGGTATTTTTTTTACCGGACACATTTGGTTTTTAAGATTATTTTTCTTTTTAAAAAAGAAAACACGAAAACTCTCTATTTCCAATAAAAAAATCACTTTTAAAATTTAAATTTGATTAATAATCTTCGAGGTGATTAGTAAAATTATTTATAGTTTAGGGATAATTTGTATCATTTATGAAATTTTAAGGGTTTAATTGCAACAATTTTGTAAGTTATGAAATTAGAAATTAGGGTTTTATAGGATTTGTTTTGTTTTTTTTTTTTTAAATAATTAGAAACAACCCAATTAATTTCTTATCAATGATTAATTCAAAATTATTGGATTACAAGTATGACTAGGAGCTTCCAAATATGAGACAAAATAACTAATTAAACCTAAAAATACTAATTAATCCAAAATTAACAACTAAATTATGTAAGTCGTGTTTAATTATTGATTTAAGTAAGAGAAGCCCTAATCAAGGATTCCTTTGGCAATTGAAGGGAAATAAATAATAATAATAATAATAATAATAATAATAAAATAAAAAGAGAAAAATACAAGGTGTACTAGATACAAACATAGGACCCATATAGTACGTATGTTACCTTGGATTCGTCAATATGATCTATGTTGTACTAGAAAAAAATCCAACATATTTGGCATCAAATTGTCACATGTTCTAAAATAGGAAGCAAGAACACCTCGTATTTCCTACCAGCTTGAGCAATGGCACATGCTATTTAAGTCCGCTCACCTAAATTTTGGTTGTCATACTATGGTTGTCCCTTCTAAATCTTTCGATACACAGTGAAACTATAGTTTAATTTTACAATTGCCAGTCTCTCACCGTACAAACCTCGTTCAGTAGTTTCTGATGGAGTTTTGATAGTAGCTAAGAGCTGGTTTTGAACGACTTTCTAAATGGCTTAAAACGTTTTTTTTAACATTTAGAAAGTCATTTCAAACCGACCCAGAATTTATTTTTCTGAAACTACTTGAATCATGCACATATCACACACATCGAACGTTAGATGAGTCGAAAAATATTAGGATTCAAATAATTTTGTTCCAATCCAATCTCTTTTGCTTCATTAATTACATGAAAAGGAGAAAAAAAATGCAGGTGTCACAAAATAATTCAATCTCCCAATGCTTACATATTTATAGTTCATATAATGAACTCCATGCATTTTCCTAGGAACCAAACAGCACAAAACCATCCATGTTTTCTGTCACTGCTCCAAGCTGATTTCAAAACACTCATGTTGGCTGCATAGGCATATCATAAACCATTCAAAACAAATTAACTTCATTTATGAACATAAAGATTCATCAAAGGAGAAGAAAAAAATAAAAACTTTATTTCAATGTATTTAGGGTTTAGCAAAGTTGATGCCCGTTTCTCGTTTTTTGTTTCTCGTTTCTCGTTTTGTGGCCTAACAATTCCATTCACATTGTTCGAAACTAGAAATAGAACCGAACCAGAGACCAAAACCTTTGTCTTCAATTGTAAGATCCTCAAAACCTTAAAAAGAACAGAAATGTTCCAATATTCAAGCCTTTTAATGATCACATAATTACATTCCTAATACTCTATTATAATCATGCTAATCCAAGATCAAAATTTAATATCAAAGCAAAAATATCATATGCCCTCATCTAGATTAGAAATTTAAACGTGTTCCTATCAACTAAACAAGATTATCGTTTGAAACAAACAGGAAAGACTTCAATCCATCGAATATCACATAAGACTATCCTTAATCAAATCTTTTGAAGTTCCTAAAGCGAGAGGTTAGATCAATCCAATTCATCTTGGTTTGATATGAACGGATCTTGTTGAATGAAGGCATTTTACTCGAGAGAAAGAACGAAGTGAAATCGAAGGATTCAAATAATGATTAGATCTTACATATATAAAGTGGGATTAAATCCGCCATGGATATGAAATTGTTAGTGATCAAGGTGTTGATTGTTGCTGCAGGCATCCCATGGCTTTGCACAAACTTGAAATTCTGCAAACATTTCAGCTCAAGAACATTAATCCATGTTCTTCAAAATTGCTTTTTTTAAAATAATAAAAAAATAAAATAAAATAAAAACCTGGGAGAGAATCCATGTTGGCAATTGAACAAAACCCAGATTGTGGTTTGGCAAAAGAGTCAATATTGATGTCCCAATTTGGAGGTGGAAAATAGAAATTGTTGCAATTGTTGTAATAACACTCTCCTTTTGAAGATGTGATCATAGGAGAAGGCTTCCACATGATCCCTATGATGTTGTTTTCTTGATCCGACGACGACAAGTTCGCTCCGCCGCCAACGGTCGTACCGACTTTTTGGAAGAAGGGTATGGAAGAAGAAGACGAGGAGGGTAGCGGGGGCGGCGGTGGCGGTGGCGGTGGCGGGGATCGGAATTGGCGGTTCTTGCTCATGATTTTCTCCTTAGTTCTTTCCCTAGCTCTTGCTCTAGCTTTTGCCCTAGATTGTTTGGCCAAAACATCATGAAATGGAAGGGTTTTCTTTGAGGATTTGGGCAACATTATTTGGTTAGCCTCAGATTCAGAGTCAAAATTATACAAATTTTTGTTGTTTGTCAACTCTTTAATGGCTTTTCTTGACTTTGTAAGGAGCCAATCTAGGGTTTTGCTGGCTTTGTCAAACCCCAACATGTCTTGAAGATCAAAGAACTTTCTAGAAATGTCAATGGATAATCTGACTCGCCTGTCTCTCAAACCCTGAGCTGTGTAAATCTTGCTATGCCGATCTTTCTTCACAGTGGCTTTTTTTGTAATTAAACCACAAGAAGAAAAACACTGCCCACCATTTTGGGACATCCTTGCTTCTTCTTCTTCTTCTTCTTCTTCTTCTTCAGGGACTTGTAGAAATGGACCTCCCGATCCGTGCAGCGACAGTGGATCTTGAGGGCCGATAAAGACGATGTTGGTCGGGTTCAGCTCGGGGTGGTGCGGCGACAGCGGAGGAGGTGGAGGAGGCGGCAGGAGGTGGTGGTAAGGGGAGGGGGAAGATGGGAAGTAGTGTTGAAGAGGGAAAAGGTGGAGATTGTTGGTGGAGGAAAACATGTTTTTGTGTGGTTTTGGGGTAAGTTTAGGGTCTTTAGGTTTGTAATGTGAAGGTTGTGTGTAATTAAACCAACTGAGCAGCTGGTTTCACTTTAAAAGCTTGATGAAGAAATGGCATATTTTCATGTACTCATAGAATCAATATCACTACTAGTGGACTTGAAAACACCCACCTTCTCTCTTTTCATATCAAATTAGGGTTTTTTTTTTTTTTTTTCTCTCTCTCTCTGATGAAAAGTATGCACCAACGCTGGCCCTAAGGGGAGTAGATTGTGAGATCCCACATTGGTTGGAAAGAGGAACGGAGCATTCCTTATAAGAGTGTGGAAACCACTCCCTAGCATACGCGTTTTAAAACTTCGAGAAAAAGCTCAAAGAGAACAATATCTGGTAACTGTGGGTTTGGGCTGTTAAAAATGGTATCAGTCAGTGGGCAGTGTGCTAGCAAGGATGCTGGGCCCAAGGGGAGTGAATTGTGAGATCCCACGTTGGTTGGAGAGGAGAACGGAACATTCCTTATAAGGGAGTGGTTTGAGGAGAACAGAGCATTCTTTATAAGGGTGTGGAAACCACTCCCTAGCAGACGCGTTTTAAAAACCTCGAGAAAAAACTCAAAGAGGATAATATCTACAAACGGTGGGTTTGAGCTGTTAAAAATGGTATCAGAGCCCGTTATTGGGCGGTGTGCCAGCGAGGACGCTAGCCCCGAGAGGAATAGATTGTGAGATTTCACATTGGTTGGAGAGGAGAACGAAACATTTCTTATAAGGGTGTGGAAACCTCTCACTCTCTCTAGCATATACGCTTTAAAATCGTAAGGTTGATGTAATGAGTACAATATCTACTAGTGGTGGACTTGGACTGTTACACCGAACAAGTCGAGAGAAATGTATGTAATTGGAAAAGAAACACATGATTTGAGGGTTTTTGCCATTAAATGTGGGGCAGCGTACCAAGGCATAAAAGGGAAAACAAAACTGTTAAAAAAGGGGGAAAAAACCCTCTTTAGTCCAGAGATAGAATGGGGGCCTCCTCTCAGCTGTCTTCTAGGGCTTAGGATTTCTGGGAATCTCTTTCAGATTCATAGTTTAATACGTTATCAGGATTAATGGGATGTGATAAGTTAGGGTTATGAGTTGGGTTGAGTTGAGCTATTTTATCGACTCGCTCATTGTCTGAGCCGTGGGTTTAATAACCTTACTCTTTCGATTTTTCCGCTCAACTCGATGGAGTTGTACAGTGTTTGCCTCCTTTTGCAATCGTTTACGTGTTTACTTACTTTCTTATGCATCTGCAACTCCTTACACTCTCTTTTCTTGCAATTTTTCAGAAACCCTAACTCATCTTTAGATTAAATATAGATTTTAATTAGTTGAGCGATGTTGATATTGACTGAATAACATATATAATGACAGATAGATTCTAAATCATTAGAATCATTAAGTATATGTAAGATCTAACATCTATTGGAGGGGAACGAAACATTACTTATAAAGGTGTGGAAACCACTCCCAACCTTGAGGGAAAGTCTAAAGATGACAATATCTCATAGCGGTGGGTTTGGGCTGTTACAAATGGTATCAGAGTCAGCTAGCGAGGAAGTTGTACCCTCAAGAGGTGCATTGTGAGATCTCACGTCAGTTGGAGAGGAAACGAAGCAAGGGTAGAGATGAGGTAGAGATGAATTAATGAACTAAGGTTAGGTTGTAGAGAAAGAGCTGTAGGTAGCTCCATGGTGGAGTTGACAGACCCAACACTTAGCGAAGAAGACAACTTACAAACTGCTATATTTTTACAACACAAATGATAGCTTCCATACATTATTACACATCCAATCCAATCCAACAACGCCAAAAAAGATAGGCCTTTCCCTTTCTTAGCAGGATCTTTTTTAAGTATATATTCCCATTCACTAACGAGAATTCATTTTATTCCTCCCGAACAACTTAGTTTTATTTGTTTTTGTGAGATCCCACGTCGGTTGGAGATAAAAACGAAGCATTCCTTAGAAACCTCTCCCTAACAGACGCGTTTTAAAACTGTGAGCCAAAACGGACAATATCTACTAGCGAATGACTTGGACTATTACAATCAGGGAGGAAGTGGGGAGAGATTTTTAGCTGAACGGGACAAGGGACAACGTTTATATTCTTTGCCTCCGACCCTGATCGTAAATTGAAGCCACTTTACCGTTCAGTGGACATCTCTATTCTTCACCCAGAAGCCACTTTATTGTAAATTCTCTTCAATAATTCTTCTTAGTCAAGATCGAGAACTATCTTCAACGGTCAACGGGTTAAAAGGGTTCCGAGTTTGATTTTCAAATTTTGATATTTGTATTTAAAAGTTAGTGGGGGAATGTAGAGGTTGAATTAGTGGGGAATAGATTTGGGTGTGGAAATGCTTCACTCACAAATCATATTCCCTTTCTCTCTCATCTAGGCCCCCCCTCCTCCCCTCTTTTAACAAAGGATGATCAACTCAAAGGTTAGAGAGAGAATGTGTGGAAGTTTTCCCATTTTGCCCTTGGTGTATAATGATGTTCTTCAATGTTGAAGGTCAATTCAAGATGCAAATTGAGGTGCGATTTCATAATTTACTTTCTCGGGATCCAACGTCCTTGTTGGCACACCGTCCAGTGTCTGACTCTAATACCATTTGTAAACTGTCCAAACCCACCACTAGCAAACTATCCGTCTTACATTTTAAAGCGCTGTCTATTAATGAGAGATTTATAAAAAATGTTTTGTTTCCTTCTCCAACCAACTTGGAATCCCACGGTATATCTTTCAAACATGTGTTCTAACGTTTTTTAAAATATTATTTCACATTTAGTAGTTTTATATAAATAAAAATTGTATTATTTCAATTGCTAGACCTTATAAATACAAAAATAAAAATGAAATTGTGACACATATTACAAAGTATTTTTTTTAATTGACGGACATAATAATTAATTGCTAGACCTTAGACTACTTTTAATGAAACTTTGCTGGATATGACAAGGAAAATTAAAAGACGAAATAATTGCCAAAGCTGCAGGTTTTTTCTTTTTCTTTTGTATTTGTGTTGTGGGGTTGCAATTTTCCAATTCTTACATAAAAGACCTTTAACTTTTACAAAATTGCAATATGTACCTTAAATTAATGAGTTCATAAGTTAAAAGCCCATTTATTAAATACAAAATTAAAACGTGTGAAAATCTATTAGACTTTTTAAAAAATTTTATAAATAGATTAGATATAAATGGAAACCTATAATTTAACTTATTAAATAATAAATAATTACATATAACATAATTAAAACCTTTTGGAATTAATTCGAGTAAAATTTGATGGATAAGATATCAATTATTATTATAAAAAGATAATATTTTTAAATTTAAAGAATTTTTAGAGTAGTGATTTTGTCGGGGTTTGTTTGGATATTTTAAGGACGGGAGCACATTCCTTGTCTAGTGGATGAATCTAGACGTGGCCACCCACAGGGGTGGATGAGTAACAAAATTAATATTTTTATTATTTTTTATTTTATTTTTGCAGAAGTTCCATTTTTATTAATTATTACATCATTAATTTTTTATTTAATGTCTACAAAATTTAGAGTTCTTATTAGTTACAAAATTAAAACGTTCACAATTTTTCATTTAATGTCTAAAAAGAAAAATTTATTACTTACAAAATTAAAAATTTTATGAACGTGATAAATACTTTTAAAAAATTCAATCATTTATTAAATAAGAAACTATTTGTTTGGTAAACTTTTTATTGTAAGTAAAAAAAATATATTTTTAAATTAACAATTATAACAATTCAAATCAAGTAGATAATGTCCGCTTTGGTTAGTTGTATGTATCGTCATCCGACTCACGGTTTTAAAATGTGTATGTAAGGAAGAGATTCTCATATTCTTATAAGAAATATTCGTTCTTCTCTCCAATTAACGAGATCTCACAATCTACTCTCATTAAGGATCTAACGTGCACACCGTCTAGTGTCTAGGTCTGATACCATTTATAACAGCTCATACCCACCGTTAGTAAATATTGTCCGCTTTGACCCGTTACATTATTGTTATAAACTAGATTCATTTATTTGAATTCAATAGGGTAAGGAGAGTGATGGAATTGAACAACAGTGGTGCAGCCTAGCAGCCGAGCTGACAACGCAGAGCCGATACTCCATAGGCCTCTCGGGCTAAGCCCCACACATCGAGCATTGAGCTTTTATGGGCCTAATTGGACTTCACTTTTTCACTTTACTCCCTAAAATATTTTAAATTAAAATTACAATTTTTATTTTCATAGCCCCTAAAATTTAGACATATTTTCAAAAAAAATTTCAAACCATTTTTTAAAATTACAATTTAGCCCTCACTTAAATTAAACTCACAAAAATGTCTCTAAATTGTATTTAAAATCTCTAAAAGACCCGACATTTATCTCATCTCATATCCGAATATTATTAATCGACAAAGTTAAAAAAAGACGGAATATAATTAATAAAGTTTGACTAAACTAAAGGAATTGAATTAAAAATAAATTAAAATTTTATAAACTAAATTGAATATATTGTCCATGAGTTTATTTGAAGATATTTATGGGTTGGGTTTTAGGCCATTTTCAAAATTATTTTGAAGAGGTAGAAACAAAATTAAAGGATAAAAACGTAATTTCATTAAATAATTTACTAATGATGTTGTTGTCTCACCTACCTCAGCAATCATATCTGAACCCTTTTAATTTATAAAAGTGAAGCAATAATTATTCTATCGCTTTCCCACCACAATCGATGGTATAAACTAATCAATACCGTCAAATTTAACTAATTAATATATATACGATAGATTAAAAGGTTAAATATTTGAATTATCTCGATCCTATGTATTATTGAGCTAAAAAAAATAATTAATTAAAAAAATCATATGGGTGTTACATATATGTAAATAATAGTACCATAGTAATAAAACAAGTTTTTCACGTATTATGTTTGACGAATTTGTCCTTTTCTCCCGTAAAAAAAAAAAATATATATCTTATCGAGTTATGTATAGTTAGTGCACTACATATTTTTAAAAATTTATCATCAAACGAATCAATAAAAAAATGCACATGTTTATCATTTTTATTAATTTTTTTTAATGCACATGTTTATCATCATTCAAATATGTTTTTTTTTCTGTTGAGTTGGTTTTTTTTAAAACTATTTTGGTATTTTAATTGGCAATGATTAATTTATATACCAATAATTTAATCTCTATTATAAAAATTATATCATAATTAGGTGGCGATTTTACGGTTAAAATTACAAGAATTAAAGGTTAAAAAATAAATATAAATATTAAAATGTTAGAAAAATAAAGAAAGTGTTGTTTATTTTTATTTTTTTTTATAAATAATTTATCCGTTAAATGTTTTAAAATGTGCCGACCGTTCTTCCCATCTAAAAACTCTTTAAAATTGAAGTAATTTTGATATTCTCACCGACAAGTGAATGGAAATTCTGGCCCACCGACCTGTTGTTTTCACGCATTATAATCCGGTCCAGACGTTCACACCAAACCTTCCGTAGAACTGGAAGACTAATTTACCACGACGTCCAATTTTGAACAGCCACGTGTAATCGTCGTTGGGTTGACTCTTGTTGGACCCCGTCTCCACCATTTCCACATGCGCACCGTCCACGTCCCCGACGGCGATCAGACGCCAGAATACCCCAAAAATTATTGATTTAAATTATTAATTAAAAACACCCAAAAATATTCTCTCTATTTAGGAATCCCAATCTCTTCGTTTTCTTTTCTCTCAAAACACTTTTTCTTCCACTTTCTCTCCATCCAAACTCCAAAATCAGAGATCGAAATCATCGTCCATGGCAACTTTGCGAGCAGTTTCCAACTCTGTGCGATTATCCTGCGCGAGTCCGACTAATTCCTCTGTTAATCGGCCTGTTTCCGTCAAGCTTCCTGGTCAATTGTTCACTCAGAGCTCCAAGCTCTTCTCCGCTCCGAAGAAGAATCTGAGTTTCTCCACATCTGGAAGATCGTTCTCTTGCCGTAGTCAGGGCAGTGCCTCTGATTCTACTAATCCGAGTGAGTTTTTAGGTTTTTTCAATGAATCGACATTTGTTTTGGAGGATCTGTGTGGATTTTGATCGTTTCTTTGGTTTCCGTAGGTAAAGTTCAGGAACTATATGTTTATGAAATCAACGAGAGAGATCGTCAAAGTCCTGCGTATCTTAAGTTAAGCCAGAAGAATACGAATGCGCTTGGCGATCTGGTTCCCTTTACGAACAAAGTAAGTGAACTTTATGATCTGTTTATCTTGTTTTCTATGCTTTGATTTTGAATTCACTGAATCAATTTTCATTCTGGAGAATTTTCTATATGTAGTGTAGTCTTTAGGGAATCGCAATTTTCCGAGAAGAAAATCTGAACAGAATGCTTAGATTCATATGAGAGCTAGTATTTTTTTTTTTTTTAATTTCCTCGGGAAGATTTTTCTTAGTGAATATCAATCTCACTTAGCGCCATCGAATAGCGAGGATTTCTCTGTTTAGTCTCGGAATTAATGTCCTAGTTCTTCGTGGAAGATTCCCGATGGTCAAGCAAGAAAAAGTAGAAAGAAGCACGTTCATAATAGTTTATTAATTTTTTCCCCCACGAATTTTTTTTTTATAATAAAATTACAGCTATACACCGGAGACCTGCAAAAACGGGTAGGGATAACGGCAGGGTTATGCATATTGGTGCAAAACAAACCGGAGATGAAAGGTGACCATTACGAGGCCATCTACAGCTTTTACTTTGGGGATTACGGTCACATAGCAGTGCAGGGTCCTTACCTCACCTATGAGGACACGTACCTGGCTGTGACTGGTGGGTCAGGGATTTTCGAAGGTGTGAGGGGTCAGGTTAAGCTGCAGCAGATCATATTCCCTTTCAAACTCTTCTATACCTTCTACTTGAGGGACATCGGGGACTTGCCTGCCGAACTTGTTGTAAAGCCCACCGAGCCCAGCCCAGCTGCTGAGCCCACCGCAAATGCCAAGGCTTGCCACCCTCATGCCACCATCTCTGGTTTCACCGACTAGGGTTGGGTTACTGAATCGAACCCGGTCGGCTTGGGTGGTGGCTTCCTTTGTCTATTTTGTAAACCAATCTTTTTTTTTTTTTTTTTTTTTTTAGTTCAACAGCATATAGGAACGGAGATCCTCGGACCTCTTAACCTGTTGAATTATGCTCGTTGATAATCATACACTCGTGTTTTAATCATGGTTTTAATGCTCTTGTGATTTTCAAAATCGAGAAATTATACCCTTAAATCGACTTTGTTGGAGCACAAGGGTGTGATTTGTAATGTTGTAGACTCTCGAGAGTTCGATATAGAGGTTGTAATTTATAATTGCCCTTTTATTTAGAGTCTAATAAAGCCCTTTGGTTTAATTTTATTGAGTTTCATACTTTATATCTGTGTATAATAATGTGCACTAATTTCGTTGAAATTCTTGTTGGCTGATTATGATCTGAGTAGTTTGTTGCAACTAAAAGTGTGACTCGTTATGGTAATATTATCACTTTAGCCCCTCAAGTAATTATTAATTGAAAAATTATCCAATGCACGTCAAGCCCATGATGGATGATACAGCACTATTTTATGGTTTTATTTATTTATTTATTATTATATTTTTAAATAGGAAAAACCCAACCATAAAGATACTTCAAGACAATTATTGCAAAATTACATAGAGAAAAGGACCGGAGGAAAATGGCAGCATAGTGGATGAATAATATAATAGGAGTCACAAAACAAAAATATTTGCACTTCATACCCTCAACTTTGTTCAATTTTTCTAATTTTACCATTATTTCATCAAATTTATTTTTAGTTCAAGACAAGACCATATTAGTTCATTCTTTTATAAATATTATTTAGACTATTGGAAAAAGAGAGAAAAAAAAAGAATTGTGATTTTGATGGAACCAACGTAGGCATGCACACGAAACGAAAATGGAGAAAGATAATGATGAGATAAACACTGAATCGGGACCTCTCTACCCCTACTTTCTACACTATCACTCTATCTCCGAAATAGATCTGTTAAAAATATATTAGATACTAAATTAGAACTTATTAGACAATTTATAAGAATGTTTATGGATCAGGTAGAAACAATGTTTATAGATCAACCCGAAAAGATCCCATTCCACCGTCTTGTTTTCTAGACACATCTACACTAAACAGGGAAAAGCAAAATTTTCAAAATCAACGACATAATCATATGAACAACAAAATCGGGACAAGCATTGATCGTGATATGACATGACATAAAGTAACATAAGCATCAAAAATTAAAACTAAAACTATGAAGGAAAACCCCATTAACAAAGTGACAATGCATGGGAAACACTTTAAGCTATACAACAACTTAGTGCAAAACCCATTGTTTGAAACAGAATGCTAACAATAAAGACCAATAATCGAGACTGAAAATTGTTGAAATGGACTTGTTTTGTCTTGCAAATAAAGAACTTAGCAATTCTGGCTGTGACAGAGATGATTCTTCAGCCTTTTTAGACATGGAATAACAATTAGCCTTATAAAGCATAGCGAAGAGTGATATTAGTAAGCTAGTTGCTCATTTCTTGAAAGCCTTAGAATGGAGCAGTTCCATTATGGTTCACAAAGAAGAGAAGAACCAGATGATTTAAATTTGAGAGAGTGGGCAGCAAGGGCAAGGATGAAGTGTGAGAACACAAATTCCAGAAGGTTTTCAGGGTCTTATCTAAGAAGCTTTAGGGAAGATGGCAGATCCTTCAGATCAAACATAACCATCTCCAGCACTGCTTCTTCCCCAGGATATTACTCCATGAGAGGTTGGTTCATATCAGTTTTCACTCTCATGGGTCATTCTGTCTCATCATCTCATCTTTTGTTCCTTGATTTCTTCTTTGCAGATGAAATTGACCCATCAACCTACTCATTCACTACCGCTCTCAAAGGTAAGACATGTTTGAAAAGGAGTTGCCTGTCTTTCTTTGTTTTGAGATTGTGATAGAAAAGGGTTTTTGTGCAGCATTACAATCCAGGTCGAATTATAATAGTTGGGAAAGCTTGTCACCACCAGAAGGGCTTGCTTTGAACTCAAAGTGGTATGAAGCAGAGAAATATATTTGCAATCCTCTCTCAGGGGAGGTTCCAATGGAGTGTTTATCTGCTAAGACACTAAGCGCAAGGTCATTCAGAAATTCAAGAACCAGAATCACCATGTCTGCTCCTTTAGTTTATTCCACAAATTCCACACAACTCCAGGAAAGGCCAATTACTTTTACACAAATTCCAGGTACCATTTTCTTGGCTTTTTTGTTCCTTTTTTTCTTGTAATGTGATTTGAAAGGTTTGTTTTTCAATGTGAAACAAGTTCATTGTTTAAGATGTAGAAAAGAAAGTGGAAGGGATGACTAAGGATGTGGGAACTCAAAGCACACCGCCTGATAGAAGCTCAACAAGTCCTAGCCCTGCTTCCACGCCTCCCATTAAAGAGAGGTCGTTAAAGGATTGTGGGAAAGAAGAAACTGGTTCATCTAATTCTTACTCCATTCCAAGAAAGAAATCAGAGAAAGTGGTACGTACATTCTTTGATCTTTCAAATGATAATCATGATTAAGTAGAAGGGAAGATTCAAACAAATCCAACTAATTAAGAAATCTAAGGAGAAATAAAAGGCTCATTCTCTTCCTCGTTGATTGTGCATTTCTACAAAAAGGGCCGTCAGGATTAGGCTTGACTGATTCAGATCGATGTTCTAACAAGATGGAGAAGTGTAAGATTAAAATTGGGACCACGCTCTTCATATATTCCTGTAGGGCTCTGAACAAGAATATATCAGTATCAGGAGCAAAGCCAATTTCACAAAACATACTTCCAAACTCCCAAACTCCCCAACTGTAGTAATCACGACTTTCCACAATATTATGATATTGTCCACTTTAAGCATAAACTCTCGTGGCCTTGTTTCTGGTTTCCCCAATTCCTTACTTATAAACCCATGAACATTTTGCTAAATTATCCTATGTGGGACTCTCTCCTAACAATCCTCAACACCAACTACCGAAAACTCTTGTGCCATTCACTTAACAATCCCACTTACCCAACCATCCCCACGCTCCTTGCTTTATTGTGGAGCCCATCGAGATTCTTTCCTGCAAAATTCAAAATGGGCTCTCACAGTTTCTGCTGCTTTATGTTGAAAATTCTGCTTTTTTTCTCTCTTTCGGGAAAAAATGGTTATGCATTTGAAGGATATGGTCAAATGCCTAAAATAATGTAACAAAAAAGTCTCAGAATCATTGCATCTGTCATTCATAAAACATCCACATGCTTGTACCTCAATATCTGTTGGTATAATCTCAAAATAAGTCCACAGGTGAAAAGGCCGGGATTCAAGGGAAACACTAGAAGTGAAAAGAAACAAAAGAAGTAGAACGAAAAAACAGTTCTCAGAAGTTGTTAGTAATCACTACTCTCTTCCACAATGGTATGATATTGTACATTTTGAAGATAAGCTCTCATGGCTTTGCTTTGGGTTTTTCCGAAAGGCCTCGTGCCAATAGAGAATGTATTCCTTACTTATAAACCTATGATCATTCCTTGGAAGTTCCACCCAACCATCGTCAACAGAAGTGACCCATGTAGATTTTGTGTCTCACTGGTATAATTGAACTGTGATTCATCATTTCACTACTGCCCTTAACATTGTTTGGCTAATCTTCTCATTTTAGGCATAAATTTTGAGTCCAACACAGAGATATTTAAGTAAAGTTTGAGGCATTTTCTACAAACGCCCATGAGGAAATGTTTACAGATGACAATGCCTAAAGTAGCAAATAAAAGAGATATCCCATTGTGTTCAGATTGATACACAAGAGTGATGAGTCTAATTTGAGTGCAGGTGAGAAGTAAAGCAAGCAAAGAAAAGGAGATGCCAAAAGGAGAAAAGGGAGATGGAAACAGTACAAAGGAGCAAACGTGGAGGCAAGGTGGGTGCCTGTCATGGATGAGAACAAGACAGGGGGATAAACACAAAACAAGAAAGAACAACTTTTTACCTCATTTGAAAGGGTGCTGAAAAGTTACTGAGAAAATGGGAAAAGGAGATTCGCTTTGTGTTTCATTTTCAGACATATTTTTGCAGGTGTTAGGGGGAGGGGGTTTGTGGTTGCGCTAAGAAATTGAGAGCAATCATGGAGAAGGACCGCATGCCTGCCTGCCTGCGGAGAAAGGTTAGGGGTTTTAGTTTTGGGGTTCACTGCTTCAGTGTTGATATCATTTTTCGTTTATTGGGATGGTGAAAGTTGGGAGCAGCTTTACCTTCTCACTTCACGTGCATGCCTTTGTAGACCTTCAGACAAACAAAGCTTTTAATAACTAGGACTACTAATTTCATTACCTTTCACGTAGTTACTAACAAATGAAGCTGCTATCAATTCAAAATCCAATTCTAAAAACAACATTTTCAATTATCTATATATACACACATACACATACACATAAGTATTCGAAATAAAAAAGATGCAAAACCTGTTTATTCACGACATGATCGAAAAGAATCTTATCAATGCCACAATGACAATATATGAGATCTCACGTTGGCTGGATAGGAGAATGAAACATCTTTATAAGGGTGTGTAAACCTCTCCCTAGTAAATGCGTTTAAAAACCGTGAGGCTGACAATGATACATAACGGGCCAAAACAGACAATATTTACTAGCGATAGACTAGAGCTGTTACACAGTAGGATATTTGTAATGGAAGTTTCATGTAGACTTGGCCCGGGAGAGAATATATAGAAAGCAAAAGAACAGAAGAACACATTTTCTATGGCTACACACATTTTGTATACTAAATGAAACCACAATATGTAGCAGAATTTGATTATACCATATCCTTTATCATGGTGAAGCACCGGGAATCGTGTTAGAAATAAGCCGGGCTTCATACAGAGCATTCTCTCCCTTTCCTGCAAGAGTTTCAAAGAAATTGTCAGTTAACAATGGTACAATTACTAACAAAAGAAAATGATAAATTATGTAATGCATTAAGCTCACCGACTTCTGCAGTGATCCCTGGCCCAAGTCGAATTGCTTCCCGCATATTTCTCTCCTAAATATTCAAATTACAATTCTGTCCGGAATGGGATTATCAAAACAAGCACTCACAAGAGAAATATATTTACAACATATTTACAAGAATTCACAAATTCCAATCCAAGTGCTACCGAGTCAATACTCACAAGAATCCATAGCCATATAGAGTCGGAAACATACTTTCGCAAGCGAGAATTCGTCATCGGTGGCTTTTGCTTTGTCCGGCGAGGCTGATCGGAAGACGGCGGAGTAGAATCATAGAATCAGCGGCTCTAGCCGAGAATGTGATAGCTAGTCGCCGAGACTTCTGCAAAATGAACCAATAAGTTGCCTCTCCCAATCAAATTGCCACCGCCAGGGACGGAAGTTGTGCGGTATTATTCCCCGCTTTTTTTTTTCCTTTTTTTTTTCTTTTTTTTTTTTTAATTCGTAATTTTCTACCGAAAATAAAATTGAAAAGAATTCAAAATAGATTATGATTATTTTGTCAATATTCAAAATTTTCTTCCAAGTCACGGTGTTTTGTATAAATACCATAACTTTACCAGTCTTCAGTAGGCAGAGGCACGGCAAGCTCGCGCGACTTGCAGAACAAGTTTTAAGAAGTTTTCTTGAGCGAAGGGAAAAAAGAAAAAAAATGGAGTCTTCGAAGGCCATTCCCCATGAAATCGGAGGGATCCAGAATGATGCCCTTCGGTTTGGGCTCCAAGGCGTGAAGAGCGATCTCGTTGGATCTCATCCGGTTGAATCCATCTATGAAACTGTAATTTCCCTTCTTCTATCTCTCTCAGTTTTTTCAATCTAAGTTGTCTTACTTGGTTTCTATATGGCTTCGGTTGTTTAGTGATTGCCGTTAGACTAGATAATCTGGGTTCGATGGAGCTGATGAACCACCTGTTTGTTTAAGTTATTCCGACTACAAACTTGTAGCTTCATGTTTTACTTCCTGTTTATTGGTCAAATTTCTCATTGTACTCCCTTATTTTGAAATTTTTGGGGTCCGGTTTTATCAATTGTTGTAAAATGGTGCTGAGAATTTCATTTCAGTGTGATTTATCTGGTGTCCCATTTGACCTCTATATAGAAAAAATTTTGAGATCCCAAATCGGTCATTCTTTATAAGCGTGTGGAAACTTCTCCCTAGTACACGCGTTTCAAAACCATGAGATCAACAGCGATACGTAACGGGTCAAAGCAGACAATATTTTCTAGCGGTGGCCTTGAGTTGTTACAAATGGTATTAGAGTTAGACACTTGGCGATGTGCCAGTGAGGAGGCTGAGCCTCGAAGGGGGTGAATTGGGAGGTCTTGGAGAGGGAACAAGTGCCAATGAGGACGTTGGGCCCCGAAGGGGGTGGATTGTTAGATCCCACATCTGTTGGAGAGGGGAACAAAGCATTCTTTGTAAGGGTGTTGTAACCTCTCCAGACATGTTTTAAAACCTTGAATTCTTGGGATGAAAAAACAAGCTTGATCTGGTTGGTTAAATTAATTTCTTTCAATTTGATAGACGAATGTTCCTATTTTTTTCTTGATATAGACGAGAAGAACAGAAGAAGAGATGAAAAGGAAAATTCTGGTGAATACATATGGATCTGCTTTTCCATTGAAGATGGATTTTGAGAGGCAAATTCTTTCTCGGTAAGGCCACTCTTCCTGTATAGATGCTGTATCTCTCTTGGTGTGTTCTAAGTTGAAGCACTTGTTGATAAGCAATATTGCATCAAAATCTGCAGTTTGGTTATGGATTTTATGTTTCTTTTTTTACAATTTGAACTTAACACTATTGCAGATTTCAAAGGCCTCCAGGACCTATTCCATCTTCAATGTTGGGTTTGGAGGCTCTTAATGGAAGCTTGGATGACTTTGGCTTTGAAGATTATCTAAATGGTAAAATAAATCCATATAACTCATCTGATTCTGTTCTCTGTTATACATTTTCATCATTAGGTAGAGCTTTTCCATTGCCTTAAATATTTCTTTTGAGCTTACTGAGTTTCTTTAGGACTCTTATTAAATTATCTGGCATTGGTGGGATATTTAAATTTGCGAAGTATGGTTGGATCTGATAGACCCCAAGTGACCCAAGGGTTTACATGGTTGAGGAAAGGGAAGGAGGGACCGAGTGATGTAAATGTGCGAGGGTGGAAATCCATAGTTTAGTATGTGTGTGCTGTGATTCTACGGGGGTGTCACAATCGCACTCTTGCGGCAGCGAGACAGTGACTGTGTGGCACTTATTTTAACCCAGCGAACAAGTTAGCTATGAGAAATTTGGACTTTGCAGACAACGTCGGCCTATGCTCGAGCCTTGAGTCACGTTTAAGAGACATATTTTGGAAAACGTGAGCGAGGAAATACGTTGAAAACAATTTGAAAGAAAACAATGTTATAAGCTAAAAGCGATTAGGCAACAACGACGACTTTGATAGCATGACTAGTCATATCCCTCTATAGTACATTTTGGAGTATTTTAGCCCGGACGAGTGTAGACATGATTTTGGTGACCGGTCATACCCCCCATGTTGACACAACATGAAAGAGTAAAGATATATCTAAGATGAAAGCATGCAAAAGGGGTTTGGAACGGAAATGCAGCCATGGACAAAACGTACTAGGCAAGCATGACCGGGACATCCGACATAAGGGGATTTTATTGCTTTGGCCATTTTTTCCCCCTTCTTTTTTCACTTTGACTTAACATAATGAATCTCTATTGTGCAGTCCATCTGTTGCTTAAAATACCCATTTAGATAATAGTCTCTGCCAGTGTTAATCTGTACAACTTGTTTATGTGAATGTGATAAATGCAGACCCAAGGGAATCTGAATCTTTGAGGCCATTGGATATGCACCATGGAATGGAAGTCCGCCTTGGCCTGTCCAAGGGACCAGTTTGCCCAAGTTTCATGTAATCTCATCTCAATTTCATTATTGGCCTCAGTTTGCCCATAATTTTGTTGACCTCTGTTTGTTGGTCAGCACATCTTTGCTTCCTGTGAGCCAAACTATGAGTTTCATAGCCAATATCATCTGCTTGTTATCCCAACACTTTTATCTGATTTCTTAGAAATAGAGAGACCTTTGGCTTCAGTTCTTGAGAGTGTTGTGTGATTTTGGGGATTCGTGATTGTGATTATTTGGATTTTCATGACTTCTACTCAAATTTGTTTTAAATTTTTTTCTTTTTGTTTGAAAAATCTACAATAAAACAATAAAACCAATGGACTTAAATTGGACGTATATGAATAAAAATGAAATGAATCGATTGCAGTGTGAAATTTGTTTAAATTCGTAACAGGAGAATGATACCATAGCTATTAGGAAGTGATTATGAAATAGTTAACTCCAAAATATGTTTTTAATCATTCAAAATCAATTTAACACGTAATTTTCTTACTATCAAAATTGATTTTCAATGATTAAAACATGTTTCGAAAATGCTAATTTTAATCATTTTAAAATCTCTCTCGATTCATCTTATTATCAAGTAAACAGCCTGTTTGCTACTCAATCTTCAATGCAATCTCTATGTTAAGAATGAATCATTTGACTCAATTACAGATAAAGGCAAGTTTCATTTTGATGAGAAGTCCATACACAGTGTAAGTACTTGTTCCATTTCAAGTATGAACCAGCATCACGTTTCCATCCTATTCTGCTGGCCTCTGTAAACGCCACCTTTGTCGTTCGACCGAGCGATAACCGCAAGAATTACGAGGCCACCCAAAACAACGACGACGATACCCAATGAATTTATCAGCAAAGCCTCGTTAGAATAGCGTAATATTACCTTACTGGTTTGAAGGAAGGTAGCTTTTTCCAACAATCCAGTAACAGTTGTAGCAATGCAAAGGCCATATATGTAAACGCCAAAGAAAACATGCCATGGCAACAGAGTAGCTCTACTGTTTCTGGAGCCACCTGGGTACCAAAAGGTTACAAATCCTGCACCCCACTGCGCAAATGGAGCCACCCTAATTAATTAGAATCACGTAGCTCAACAAAAAGATAAAACATAGCAGCGGATATTACGGTTTACGAACCTGGATGCCAAACAAAAAGATAGAAACTAAGCCCAACCATGAATGTAGACTGTAAAAGTTGTCGATTCCCTTGTCATTGTGGAACTTCAAGGCAGCCCATATGCCAATCAGGCTTAAAAAGAATGCAACAAACTGGAGTGCAAGATGAACAAGTTTCCTGAAGTTTTTGGTTCCTGAAACTGTCTTGTATGCTAACATTGCTGCATCAACATATCTAAGCAGGGTGAACAAAACCATTGAGAGCACCGGCGTGCTACGAAAATAACTCAGAACTCGAGTTCGCGAATGATTTCAGAATACATATTTCAAAACCATACCTTTAGCTAGGATGTAATTTCATAATCTATAACAAAGCAGTATTATATTTTCGCATAATCTACATATGTATTCAAATTGCCAATATAGAACATCGCATTAAAATCACTGTCCAGGAAGAACGAAAAATTATGTAAACTAATGCTTCAGACCATGATTTCAATCCAAAGAAAGAAGATATTTACCTTCACCATTTAGAAGAATAAGTCCAATCACCATAAGAACAGGATGAACCTACAAAACAAGAGCAACTTCACCAAATAAACGGGAAAGGAAAAGGAAAAATGAGAATTAAAAGGTAATGTTTCAATTATGTAAAGCATATAGGATTTGTTCAGAGCATGTAAAGAAAGAATTCTATGTTGCATTAGCTCTCATCTTATTGAGCTGACAAAAAATTCAGAGCACAGCTTGCTGACATGACAAGATTTCTATATGCATATGGCTTGTTTTACAGCACCAGACATGATCAGCTACTCAATATTCATCCCGAAATTTGTCACCAATTATCCAAACTCTAGAAAGTACAGATTCAATTCCTCTAGGCGTGCATCATCAATGAGTTTAGAGCATATTGATTTTCACGACATTAAACAGCCTTTTCAGGCTGAGCTAGAGGTAAGCACCGTTCTTGGTAGTTGCTATATGTCACGGTCATTCTTGTCCAAAACGTGTTACCCATGACCACATGTTGGATGTCCCAGTCATGCTTGTCTAAGACGTGTTGTCCATCGCCGCATGCCCATTCCAAACCCCATTTTACATACTTTCATCTTAGATAGACCTTCATTATTTTATGTTGTGTCAATACGGGGTGTATGACCTGGTCACCAAAATCATGTCTCTCAAAATCTATTTCCGGGATGTGACTAGTTGTCAATTGTTCTTACCTATGTTATATGTTATCAAAGTCGTCGTTGTTGCCTACCCGCTTTTAGTTTATAACATTATTTTCTTTACAATTATTTACGACGTATTTTCTAGCTCACTTTTTCAAAATATTTCTCTCAAACGTGACTCGAGGCTCGAGCATACGCCGATATTATCTACAAAATCCGAATTTCACACGGCTGAATTGTTCACTAGGTTAGAATAAGTACAGCACAATCGCATTCTCGCTACCGCAAAAAATGCGATTGTGACACTGTATTGGGCGATATCTTGATACCGTCACCTAATTTTATTCCATACATCTCTATTGGTGAGAAAACAGACGGTGCCCAATTAATTTCAAACAAACAAAATCAACGAACTCAAGTCCCATCAAACATGCGAATCAACTTTTAAAAAAACGGTAAAAGGATAAGAAAATCATTTCTGAATAAAGAGGAAGTAGCTAGTTACATTGAAGATGAGATCCTTGTTGTCTGAGCTAAGTGCCAAACCTCCACGGAAATGCAAGGTCCAAATGAACACAAGAGCTGCCACAATCATCCCGAGCACTCTGACAGCCATGAAAATCGGGAACTGAACAGCGGGAACCGCCATTGGTTCTTCAGCAGAAGAGACAGTAGAGGAAAGACTAGAATACTACGATCTTCACCGGTGGAAATCGTGGCGAACTTCGAGGTAAATTTCAGGTGATCGAATGGAGTTTCAGGCGCGGATCTCCTTCATCGCCATGGGAGAAAAGAAATTTAAATTTAAGCTTAATTTTAGTAAAGAATATTTCAAGGTTAGGGAGAGGGTTTACTAAGCTTTGCTTTGGAAACACGGAATTTGGATTTTTTTAAAAATCAAATTAGAATATAGAAAATTGAACGTTAAATTATAAATGTAATCTATATTCTAATTTAAGCGTTTTTTCTTAATTTTTTTTAGTGAGTTATTCTATTAATTAAATAATTATATACCATTAAATTACAAGTTTTTGGATTATGAACTAATATATCTTAAACTTTTAATTTCATTAAATCTTAAACATAAAATTGAAATTTCAAAATCTATTATATACAAAATAAAAAATAAAAAATTAGGAAAATTAGAACAATCCAGAACAAAAACTAAACATGGGCTTCATTTGTCTAAGCCCATTCTCCCCTTCAAAAACTAGCCCATTAACATTTTCTAATATTACTCCAAATTTTTAAATGGTCAACTTAAAATCATGTCTAGTATTTTAAAATTCCCCCTTAATATAATTTTATCTCAATATATTTTGTGATTTAATCTATTTATTTATAACCACCCCTAATATATAATAGCGTTACATATCTTTATCAAATCTGGTATACTCCAATACCATATTATATTAAAATGCTTCATCGAATAGTTTTACATATAAATTATATAGTCAACAATAAAATAAAATTTATATCATATTAGCTTATGAATTGAGAATTTATTTTTTTTAGTTGGATTAAATAAATTAATGTTTAAAATGATATTATCTATTATCTTATGCTCAAATAAAAAACTTTTAACGCTAACCAATAAATTAAAAGCTTTTTCTTATATATATATTTCTCCTTTTTAATTATGATATTATTGTCAAAATTTCCATATTAATTATAATTCCAATTAAATTAACTAATTTGAATTATACCGTATTAATGAACTAATTTGAATTATACGAGGATTACTAAAATAAGGCTTATAATAATTGGAAATGTTTGATTGGTTAAAATATTAACATTTAATTTTCATACTTTCTATAAAGTTTTTAAATTAGTTTACTCCTAATTTTTCTATTAAAAAATAGTCATTATTCAGACCGTAGAATATTTAAATATAAAAAATATTGTTATTTTATTAAGTTTGATAAAAATTAATTAAATTTGGATATTTCCAATGATAAATTTTTATTCAAGCTGGCGTAGGGACACATGTCACGAGTTAACTGGTCCAATAATTTATTCTGCGGTTGGATTTTGATTATTGGATAACTCTGACATTACTGGATGAATGTCCTTGAAAAATTGTGTAATATATAGAACTAATTAAAAATGTTAATTCTGTACAGCTGTCATTTTAATTATGGATTTGAGGGAATT
This sequence comes from Cucurbita ficifolia, assembly GCA_033971965.1. Lineage (NCBI taxonomy): Eukaryota > Viridiplantae > Streptophyta > Magnoliopsida > Cucurbitales > Cucurbitaceae > Cucurbita > Cucurbita ficifolia. Next base: position 983,924 of record CM066976.1, read on the forward strand.
TCTTAAATTGAAAAAAAATTAACCATAAATGTAATTTTTTTTAAGTTAGAAAGATATTAATGAAAATTTTGAAGGTTGAAAAATAATTTCATTATTAAAAATTGATGTATAGTCGTAAGTATATTTTTTAATTTGTTTTAAAAATTTTAAAATATTATTAAATTCTTGGAATATTTTTTTTTGAGACGAAATAAGTTCTTTTAAAATAAAATATTTAATATATAATTGTTCGTAACTCTTATCCGCCTACTCATCTTTTCCACTTTTTCCAGGGTCCTTTTCCCGAAGTACACCGTGGAATTCCCAGTTTTTCCCCCACTTGTTCACTTGACACGTGCATTTCTTTCATTTTCCATTTCACCCCTCCATTTTCTTTCTATTTACAACTCCTTCCTCACCCAACGGCCATTTTATCCTCCAGGGGTACTTTCGTCAGCGCAACGGTGCACTGGAACTCGCACGCTCCGAACTGAAAAAGGTCGCGGCGTCTCGTATACAGTTTTTTTCGTATGGGAAATTCCTAAACTGCCCCGCCCGGCCTCGAGTATGATGGACGTGCTTTTTAAGCTTTTGCTCCAATTACGAACATTTTTTTGCATATATTTTTCTATTTATTATATTTTATAAAATAAAATAATATAAGTTAGTATAATAATTTTCTGTTAGGTAAAAATATCTTCTACCTCCCTCTCATTTTATATTCGAATAATTTAATAGTAGAAAATTTGATATTAATTTAATAGTAGAAAATTTAATATTTTGAAGAAAATATTTTTCTCTTTCCTTATAAAATTTATCTAAATTGTAGTAAGAAAATATTTTTCATTAAGAAAGTAATTATTTTTTTTAGTGTTTATTGCTATAGATTTGGAGTGTATTTATTTTGTATTTTTAAGTAATAAATTAATTTTGAATTTTCCTTACTATTTTAACCCATTAATTTTTGTTTAGAATTATTGAAAAATTGAACGTTATTATAATGAGTTTAAAACTCTTGCAACAAATCCAACAATTTATGGGGGTAACGAAGGGTAAGATGGTAATTTGAGCGTGGAGTTTGCGGCGGGGCCCGTAGAAATTAACAAGTGGTTCGCGCAATAGCGCGCCAAAGGAGGCTGTAGGTGGAGAAAGATTGGAGAGGGATCGGTTCGTTTTATGAGACGTTGTTGGATTTCAAATCTCCGTTTCGACCGAACTTTCAGAATTCTGTTCACGTCCGGCCTTTGGCGCTCATAATAGAACTGGAATACACAAATGGTTGGCGGTTTGATTTTGGAAGTTCCTTCTGTTTTGTGTTTCCGACGGGATTCCGGTGGCTTCGACTGGGTCGGGTGAGAATATTCGTTACATAATTTGTTTAAATCCCCGTGTGTGTTCCATTGTTTTGGTTAAGGGTTTAGTACTCTTTGTAGTTCGAGTCTTGGGAGCTGTGTGGGTTTTTGTGCCCACCCACCGAAATTTGGGTTTCGCATGCTTATGAAGTTGAACTAACGATCCGTGGAATTGTTGGGAGTTTCGTGATGTTTACGCCGCAGAAGGCTTGGTCTGGTTGGCCCCTCACGCCCAAGGGTGGAGCCGGTTCTGCCTCGAATCCCAACTCTGTTACTCCTAATTTGAGCCGCAGGGGTGATGGGATCAAGGGGTCGGCTGAGGCGGCCGCCTTGGATCAAGAAGGGTTGGCTGAGAAGATCAACAGACTTGAAAACGAGGTTATTAGTTGATTTTGTGCACGATTTTGTGTAATATTCATGTTCTTGGTTCTTTTAGTGGATTATTTTTGTCAATTTAGATGAGTTAGGAGAAGGTGGCTCACACTCTCTTGTAATTTCTTCGCTTTGAACAGCTTTTTGAGTACCAATACAACATGGGGCTTCTCTTGATTGAGAAAAGGGATTGGACTTACAAATATGATGAGCTTCAACAAGCGTTGGCTGAAGCAAATGACACTCTTAAAAGAGAACAAATGGCCCATGTGATTGCAATATCTGATGCTGAGAAGCAAGAGGAAAATTTAAAGATCGCAATGGGGGTTGAGAAGGAGTGCGTTCTTGACGTATGGCCATAGCTTTCTATATCTTGTTTACTAACATTTCTTGTGTATCCTGTGGTGTCAATTCTGTTGAGGATTGTTGGGAGGGAGTCCCACATTGGCTAATTTAGAAAATGATCGTGGGTTTATAAGTAAGGAATACATCTCTATTAGTATGAGGCCTTTTGGGGAAGCTCAAAGCAAAGCCATGAGAGCTTATGCTCACAGTGGACAATATCATATCATTGTGGAAAGTTGTGATTCCGAACAAATTCGCTTTGATTTTTTTTCTAGATGGATTGAAAATGATTCTGGAAGATGTTTTTTTGAAGAAAGGAGAATGTTAAATTATTGGGATAGATGACCATGTGAATAGGGGCGTTCCGTACAATTTAATGAAATGTATATTTACTGTTTTTCATAGGGCCATTTGAATGAGTGGGGCTATCTTTCAACTTGTCTCGTTTTCTCTCTGTTTCGGAAAAGCGAGGTCTTGAGGTCGAGGGGTTGCATTCGTAGAACTCATTTTCGCTTATTTAGTTCATAATTTTTCTAGGTATATGTATTCCCATTGAATGTGCCTGTCCATCCGCATATGCATTTCTATCTTCTGAGGTCCTCTTTCCTGGGTTACTTATTGATTAAACTGCTGGTATGTGAAATGTTGTCATTCAGATGGAGAAGGCTTTACATGAGATGCGTGCAGAAAACGCTGAAATTAAGTTTACAGGTGACTCAAAGCTAGTTGAAGCTAATGCTTTAGTAACTAGCATTGAAAAAAAATCTTTGGAAGTGGTGGCGAAACTGCGTGCTGCGGATGCAAAACTTGCTGAGGTGAGCGGGAAGAATTTAGAGGTGGAAAGGAAGCTGCAAGATCTGGAGGCTCGGGAAGGTGCACTTAGAAGGGACCGTCTATCCTTCAATGCAGAGTATGCACTCCTCTCTGATAAATTTGTAATTTTCTCAAGAACCAAAAAAATATAATTTTGAAATGGTCTTTTCAACATTGACTTTTGTTAGACAGGAAGCTCACGAGGCTACATTGTCTAAACAACACGATGATTTGCGGGAATGGGAAAGAAAGCAGCAAGATGCAGAAGAGAGGCTTGCCAAGGGTCAAACAATTCTTAATCAGCGAGAGGAGAGGGCAAATGGGAACGACAGGACGGTGAAACAGAAAGAGAGAGATCTTGAAGAGACTCAGAAGAAAGTTGAGTCTGCTAATTTAGCTCTGAAAAGGAAGGAAGAAGATATAAGTAGTAGACTAGCAAACATAGCTTTGAAAGAGCAGGCTAGTACCTTTCTTCAAGCAAACCAACAGATATGCAGTGAATTATATTTACAGGTTTTAATATTACTGTTTCTTCTGGATGCAGGAATCCGATGCATTGAAAGTTACTTTGGAGATTAAAGAGAAGGAGTTACTTGTGTTAGAAGAAAGGCTCAGTGCTCGTGAAAAGGTAAGTTTTGTCACTCCACTTGCTGTATGGAATCTACGTGAGAACCGTATAGTTTTTTATGGCAGCTTCTGAATGCATCCTATTTACGATCAAACTGGTCAGGTTTCCTTGAGTTATAATATATATTTTTATCTCCTATGAAAGATTGGTAGTTTAGGAATCCGATCTGGTTTTAATGCTCATCGGATTAGTTTGATTTTGTTTGATATCAACTGAACCCTGGTATATGTTAGGGAAAGTAGCCTCTTTTACTCTTCTCAGGGTAATATAGTACCTGGTAACATTTGAAATAGTCTAATTTTATTTTTAACCACTGCAATGTGAACAGGGTGAGATTCAAAAACTTCTTGATGAACACAATGCCATTTTAGATGCAAAGAAAGTTGAGTTTGAGCTGGAAATTGATCGAAAGAGAAAATCATTTGATGAAGAATTAAAAAACAAAGTGTCTGAAGTGGAGAAAAAGGAAGCTGAAATCAAGCACATGGAGGAAAAGGTTGGGAAACGAGAGCAGGCACTCGAAAAGAGAACGGAGAAGTTCAAGGAGAAAGACGCAGACTATGATACAAAGCTCAAAGCTTTGAAAGAAAGAGAAAAGTCTATGAAATCTGAGGAGGAGAAGCTTGAGGCAGAGAAGAAACAATTGCTCACTGATAAAGAGGATCTGATCAGTTTAAAGGCGGAAATGGAGAAGATTAGATCCGAAAATGATGCACGAATGTCGAAATTACATGAGGAGAGGGAAAGTCTTGAAGTGAGCGAGACAGAAAGGTCTGATTTTCTCCTTTTGCAGTTAGAATTGAAACAAGAGGTTGAGAAGTATAGGCAACAGAAAGAACTACTGCTGAAGAAATCAGAGGATTTGAAGCAGCAGAAAGAAAATTTTGAAAGAGAATGGGAAGAGCTGGATGAGAAAAGAGCTCTGGCTGAGCAAGAGTGGAAGACCCTTTTGCAGCAAAAGGAAGAATTTGAAAAAAGGATCTTCTCTGAGGAGGAAAGGTTGAAAAATGAGAGATCTGAAACTGAAGCTTATATCCACAAAGAGCAGGAAGATTTAAAGTTAGCCCACGAGTCCTTTGCAGTTCGTATGGAGCATGAGAAATCCGCCATTTCTGAAAAAGCTCAAAGTGAGAAAAGTCTAATGATGCATGATTTTGAACTGCGAAAAAGAGAACTCGAATCTGCCATGCAGAATCGGGTGGAAGAAATGGAAAGAGAATTCCATGAGAAAGAGAAGCTGTTTATAGAAGAGAAGGAGAGAGAGTTGGAGAATATTAAGTTTTTAAGAGATGTTGCGAGAAGAGGAATGGACGAGCTGAAACTCGAGAGACTTAAAACTGAGAAAGAAAAGCAGGAAGCTATAGCTAATAAAGAACATTTGGGAAGGCAGAGAATTGAAGTACGTAAGGACATTGAAGAGCTTCTCGAACTTAACAATAAGTTGAAAGACCAGCAAGAACGACTTATTGTGGAGCGAGATCACTTTATTTCATATGTTGACAAACACAAGACCTGCAAGAACTGTGGGGAAACAGCATCTGAGTTTGTGCTTTCAGATTTACGATCTTTGGATGGTATTGAAAATGCTGATGTTCTTAATCTGCCTGGACTGCCTGATAGATATATGGAGATTCAAGGACTCCAGACGTTTCCTGGTGGAGCTCTGGGTATTTCTGATGTGCGAAACGGGGAACTGACTCCGGGCATAGCTGGTCCAAAATCTCATGTTTCTGGTGGAACCATTTCTTGGCTTCGTAAGTGCACGTCTAAGATTTTTAAGTTCTCTCCAGGTAAAAAGATTGCATCTCCAGCTGAGAAACAGGATGATGAGGCACCAAAGAAAGATGAACATGATGAGGCAGAGTTATCGATTGCAATTGCAAGTGATTCTCTTGATTACAAGAGAGTTCAGTCTGATGTTAGTGGCAGGAAGGTTGAACCCAGCCGGAATTCAACTGATGATCAAAATAACATTATTAGTAAGGCACCAGAAGTTGCAGTTGACTCCCAACCTTCTGACGTAAAGGTAGCAAATCAGCGAAAACTACGTCCTAGGAGAGAAAAGCCTAAAGTCGGTAGAACTCGGTCGGTTAAGGCAGTTGTTGAAGACGCTAAGGCTATAGTTGGGGAACGTCAGCAAACTCAACAGGTCGAGTATCCAAATGGAAATGCTGAGGATTCTAGTCAGCTGAATGAGAGTCGAGATGCATCTAGTATTTCTGGCAAAGGCACACAAAGGAATTTGCGGAAGAGGACACGCGCTAATTCATCTCAAATCATGGATGAGAACGATCACTATGACAGTGAGGTACGCTCTGGCAGTGTCATGGAAGTTCAACCACGAAAAAGGCGACAGAGGGCTGTCCCAGCTATGCGAGCTCCCGAAAAACGATACAATCTCCGGCGAACTAAAGTGTGAGATTCTGATTGTTCCTTTGTTATTTAGGTTGGGAAAACTGGGAAAAAATAACTGAAAGGCGTAGGTCGTTACACCACGAATGCCCTACCCATGCCCTCTATGCATTTTAGTTTTGATATGTATTTTCATACAAGTTATAACTTATCTTATCTGATTTGATTTTTTTTCAGTGCTTCTAAGGACCCTTCTACCGTTAATAAAGAAACGGAAGAAGGTGTTCCTGTTAATCGTACAGGGGAAGACGTTCACCATTCAAAAGTTCGTCTTACACCATCGATGGGGGTCACTAGCGACAGTGCTGGAAGCACTCATCACGTAAGGGTACGGTTTAATCCTAGTATCTAGTTGAGCATCACGATTTCGAACCTGTATTTCCTTTAATGTTTGTCTAGACTCTGTATATGATATTGACTTCTATCTTTGCACTACACGTATCGATTTTTATTCCTAGAAAAACCATTCGATACGTGAGACATGCTGTGCCGCTATTTCATTTGGTCTCAACTTCGGTTGGGTTTGACCTTCCATCCTACATTCAATGTTGTATCTATCAGCTGCTAGCTGTGGCATGGCCATGATCAAGCAATGTTTATGCTGATTGAACTCTGGTGATTGATAGTTTAATGTCCTGGTCTTTCATTGTGCAGCATGGGAGAGTTGGAGATAGTAAAGATGATGTTATTGCTGGCACGTCCAAAAACTCAACTGATATGTTATCTCTGAGTGAGGAAGTGAGTGCAGGCAAGGACGTGGACCCTGGCCAATACAAAAGTGAATATTGTGAGGAAGTTGGAGATGAAGATGAAGAAGAGTCAAATCATCCAGGTGAAGTTTCAATAGCCAAGAAGCTTTGGATGTTTACCACAACATGAAGTTTCAATATTGTTGACTGTTGACTAAACATTAATGACCCCTTCTTAGTTAGTATGGTGCCCAAATGGACCGAATCGAGCCGAGCGGATTTGTAAAGTATGTTAAAAACCTCGTTTTTGTTGGGTTTATATGTCTGTAACAGCCCAAGCCTACCGCTAGTAGATATTGTCCTCTTTGGATTTTTTCTTTTCAGCTTCTCCTCAAGGTTTTTAAAACGTGTCTGTTAGGGAGAAGTTTTCACACCTTTATAAAGAATGCTTCGTTCTCCTCTCCAACTCATGTGGAATCTCACAATCCACCCCTTCAAGGCCAGCGTCCTCGCTGCACTTTTCTTTTCTCCAATCGATGTCGATCTCATAATGCCTTTACTTTAGTTGAACGGTTCATAAATTAGTTGGGGCTAATTCTTCGGGCACTTCAATTTTAGATAGGGGATGGCAAATTTATAGGCATAGAATGGTCCTAAACATAATCATTAATTAAGCTTTTAGAATTAATTAATTAAGCTTTTAGAATTAATGTGTTAGATATTGAAAATATTAATTAAGCTTTTAGAATTAATGGGGTAGACGTTGAGAATATTTATTGCCTCCCTTTACCAAATCTATTTTCACCTTTATAAATTAATAAATTTTAATACTACATTTAAATTCTCGTACTTATATTGCAAATAATAATAATAATAATAATTAGCATTTAATTATTATTTCGTCATTCATTTTTAATTAATACTTTTTAAATTGGGATTCTATTCTTGTGTATGAAGGTAAATCAAGTTTGGGTAAGGCATCTTTGAAAAGGAAATATTTTTTTGTGTATAAGAAGACTACTTCTTGCTTACGTCATATTTTAAGACTCGATTTATGGATATTCATTTTCTAAATTAATCTAAATATGATATTATTACTAAACTAATACATTTATTTTGTTCAATACAAATTAAAATAATATTAAAAGGAAGAAAAAATAGAAATTAAAATAATAAAGTTGACTCAGCACATTCACGTCCAACTCATAACTAAATTAAATAAATATATATATATATTAAAGGGCAGAGAAAGAGAGAAAATGATGGGTGGGAACATGAAAAAGAAAGGGAATCACATGGGACAAAAATATATTTAAATATATAATTGGAGAAATAATATATTTAATAATATGTAATTTTTCTTAATTCTTATCTTCTTTCCACCTTTTTCAAACTCCTCCTCTCCAAGTACACCGTGGAATTCCCCTTCTTTTTTTAACTTTTTTTTTTATTTGCCACGTGTACTTTCTCCCATTTCTCATTTTACCCCTCCCTTTTCCTTCTATTTACTACCCCTTTCTCACCCAACGGCCATTTTTTCCTCCAAGGGTACTTTCGTCAGCGCGTACAATGCACTGAATCTCGCACGCTCCGAACTGAAAAAGGCAGCGGCGTCTCTGATGTGGGTTTTTTTGGCCTGTGAAATTCCTACACTACCCCTGGCGGCGTGGAGTTTTCCCGGTCAATGCGGTTGGCTGCTGCGCCTATTAATTTGTTTTTCCTCATAAAATAAATATTTAAAAATAGAGTAAGGTTTATAAAATAAATAGAAAATTATAAGAGAGTATTTTCCTTCTTAATTGTTCACGTAAAAGGGTCATTTTTTTAAAAAATAAAAATAGTTTCTGATAATTATCGAATACATATTTGGAAAATGAATTTTTAATTTTTTTTTTCGTTTTATCTCCGAGAATTTTGTTACTCAAATAATTTAAAAAGTAGAGAAGGGTAAGATGGTAATTTGGGGGTGGAGTTTGCGGTCGGGGCCCGTAGAAATAAACAAGTGGTCCGCACAAAAGCGCACAAAGGCAGGCTGGAGATAGATAGATAGAAAGATTAGAGAGAGGGGGATCGGTTCGATTTGTGAGACGTTGTCGGATTTCAAATCTTCATTTCGCCTGAATTTGGGAATTCCGTTCACGTCCGGCCTAGGGCGTTCTTAATAGAACTGGAATACGCGGAAGGGTGAGGGTTTGATTTCAAGTTTAGTTTGTTTGATTTTGGAACTTCCTTCCTTTTTTTTGGTGTGTTTTCGACGGAATTCGGTGGCTTCGCTTGCGGTGGGTTTGGGTTAACGGATTATTCGTTACGTATCTTGTTTGAATCTCCTCGTGTGTTTCTTTGTTTCTTTGGGTTGAGGGGTTAGTAGTTCGAGTCTTGGGGAGTTGTGAGGGTTTTTGTGCCCACCCTCCGTTGAATTTTGGGTTTCGCACGCTTATGAAGTTGAATTCACGATCCCTGGAATTGGTTTTAGTTCCGAAGTTGGTGCTGTTGAGAGTTTCGTGATGTTTACGCCGCAGAAGGCTTGGTCTGGTTGGCCCCTCACGCCCAAGACCGGGGCCCAGAAGGGTGGAGCCGGTTCTGCCTCAAATCCGAACTCTGTTACTCCTAACTTGAGCCGCAGGGGTGATGGGATCAAGGGGAAGACTGTTGCTTTCGGTGAAACTGCGACGCCTCTTTCAGGTACTGTAGTTGAAAATGGAAGAGACATGTTTGTGGGGTCGGCTGAGGCGGCCGCCTTGGACCAAGAAGGGTTTGCTGAGAAGATCTCGAGACTTGAAAACGAGGTTAGTTGATTTTGTTCACGATCTTGTTGATTATTCATGTACTTGCTTCTTTAAGTGGATTATTTTCGTTAATTTAGATAGCTTAGGAGCATCTGTTTCGCAATGTCATTCGGAGTTGAAGTAGTTTGTTCTTATGGTTTCTTGCTCGACTTATGCCATGAATTGCAAACCAATAGTATAGTTACATTATATGGATAATGGAGTTGCGGGCCCTAGAATAGGATATGTAACTAAGTTGGTTTATGTAGAGCATTATGAGCTAATGGTTTCTTCTTTTAATTTTTGGTGGAACGTGGAGTTTCCGATCTGGTATTTCTTATTTACAAGCATCTCAATTTTTTCCAGTTCAGCTTTTTTCTTGTTTCGCCATGTGTTTGGGAGCAGTATATTTTTACATAATACCCACGCGTCAGGTGAACTAATTATAGTTATTAACTCTCTTCCAATTTCTTCGCCTTAAACAGCTTTTTGAGTACCAGTACAACATGGGGCTTCTCTTGATTGAGAAAAAGGATTGGGCTTTAAAATATGAAGAGCTTAAACAAGCGTTGGCTGAAGCAAACGACACTATCAAAAGAGAACAAATGGCCCATATGATTGCAATATCTGATGCTGAAAAGCAAGAGGAAAATTTAAAGAAGGCATTGGGGGTTGAGAAGGAGTGCGTTCTTGATGTAAGGCCCTAGCTTTCTGTATCTTGTTTATTAACATATCATTTGCATCCTATGATGTCAGTTCGCTTTGACATTCCTCTCTCACATTTTATTTATCGGTCTTATTATAACCTCCTACCTTTTGGCATGTTTTCTATTTGCATCTTGTTAATGGAACTTTGTAAAGATGTATGACTTTGGAGATTTTTGTATTAGGTAATAGCCTAACTGCAAATTTGGTTGTTTTTGTAGTGTAAGTTCCATTACTGGCTTGAGTCCTTTTGGGTACTCGAATGAAATACCATGGTTTCTGCCTGCTGGAATGATGGTTTTTAAGATTACCTGATGGGATTGTATTGACTCTGTTTTTAACGTTTTATGTTTTTTCCTATTTCCATGTAAGCTCTTTTTTTTTTTTTTTTGAGAAAAAAGTATTTAAGAATTTTTCTTCTTGTTCTTCTATGCTACTTTCCAGATTGACTGATGTTTCAATAAGTGATTTTTGAAGAAGGGAGGGAAGGAAATTATTTGGATAGATGACCATGGGAAGGGGGATTCTCCATGCAATTTAATGGAATGTATATTACTGTTCTACATATGACCATTTGCATTAGCGGGACTATATTTCAAGTTTTCTCCTATTCTTTCTATTTAGGAAAAGCGGGGTCTTGGGGATGAGGGCTTGAATTGTTTGAACTCATTTTCCCTTATCTAGTGTATAATTTTGCATAGGTAAATGTATTCCCATTAAATGAGCCTGTCCACCTGCATATGCACTCCTCTCTTCTGAGGTCTATTCTGGGTTACTTAATGATTAAATTGCTGTTATGTGAAATATTGTCATGCAGCTGGAGAAGGCTTTACGTGAGATGCGTGCAGAAAATGCCGAAATTAAGTTCACAGGTGACTCAAAGCTAGCTGAAGCCAATGCTTTGGTAACTAGCATTGAAGAAAAATCTTTGGAGGTGGAGGCAAAACTGCGTGCTGCTGATGCAAAACTTGCTGAGGTGAGCCGGAAGAACTCAGAGGTGGAAAGGAAGCTGCAAGATCTGGAGGCTCGGGAAGGTGCACTTAGGAGGGATCGTCTATCCTTCAATGCAGAGTATGCGCTATTCTCAGATAATTGTCTTAATCTTATCGCATTCTTGTAATTTTTCTCTAGAACCAAAAAGTACAAGTTTAAAATGATGTTTTCGATTTTGACTTTTGTTAGACGAGAAGCTCTCGAGGCTACATTGTCTAAACAACGCGACGATTTACGGGAATGGGAAAGAAAGCAGCAAGATGCAGAAGAGAGGCTTGCCAAGGGTCAAACAATTCTTAATCAGCGAGAGGAGAGGGCTAATGAGAATGATAGGATGGTGAAACAGAAAGAGAGAGATCTTGAAGAGACTCAGAAGAAAATTGAGTCCGCTAATTTAGCTCTGAAAAGGAAAGAAGAAGATATAAGTAGTAGGCTAGCTAACATAGCTTTGAAAGAGCAGGTTAGTACCTTTCTTCAAGCAAAGCAACAGATATGCAGTGAATTATATTTACAGGTTTTAATATTACTGTTTCTTCTGGATGCAGGAATCCGATGCACTGAAAGTTACTTTGGAGATTAAAGAGAAGGAGTTACTTGTGTTAGAAGAAAAGCTTAGTGCTCGTGAAAAGGTAAGTTTTGTCACTCTACCTGAGAACTGTATAGTTTTTTATGGCAGCTTCTGAACGCATCCTGTTTACAATCAAACTGGTCAGATTTCATTTAAGTTATAATGTATTTTATCTCCAATGAAAAATTGGTAGTTGCTAACTTCTACCGAACTGGTTTTAATGCTCTTCGGATTAGTTTGATTTTGTTTGATATCAACTGAACCCTGGTATATGTTAGGGAAATTAGCCTCTTTTACTCTTCTCAGGGATTTCCTGAACGTCAAATTTTATTTCCAAAGAAGAGAAATAGAGTACCTGGTAACATTTGAAATAGTCTAATTGTATTTTTAACCACTGCAATGTCAACAGGTTGAGATTCAAAAACTTCTTGATGAACACAATGCCATTTTAGATGCAAAGAAAGTTGAGTTTGAGCTGGAAATTGATCAAAAGAGAAAATCTTTGGACGAAGAATTGAAAAACAAAGTGTCTGAAGTGGAGAAAAAGGAAGCTGAAATCAAGCACATGGAGGAAAAGGTTGCGAAAAGAGAGCAGGCACTCGAAAAGAGAACGGAGAAGTTCAAGGAGAAAGAGGCAGACTATGATACAAAGCTCAAAGCTTTGAAAGAAAGAGAAAAGTCAATGAAAACTGAGGAGAAGAAGCTTGAGGCAGAGAAGAAACAATTGCTCACTGATAAAGAGGATCTGATCAGTTTAATGGCTGAAGTGGAGAAGATTAGAGCGGAGAATGAAGCACAACTGTTGAAATTACATGAAGAGAAGGAAAGTCTTAAAGTGAGTGAGACAGAGAAGTCTGATTTCCTCCGTTTGCAGTCTGAATTGAAACAAGAGATAGAGAAGTACAGGGAACAGAAAGAACTACTGCTGAAGGAAGCAGAGGATTTGAAGCAGCAGAAAGAAACTTTTGAGAGAGAATGGGAAGAGCTGGATGAGAAAAGAGCTCAGATTGAGAAAGAGCAGAAGACTCTTTTGCTGCAAAAGGAAGAATTTGAAAAAAGGATCTTTTCTGAGGAGGAAAGGTTGAGAAATGAGCGATCAGAAACTGAAGCTTATATCCATAGAGAGCAGGAAGATCTTAAGTTAGCTCGAGAATCCTTTGCAGCTAGTATGGAGCATGAAAAATCAGCTGTTGCTGAAAAAGCTCAAAGTGATAGAAGCCAAATGATGCATGATTTTGAACTACAAAAAAGAGAACTAGAATCTTCCATGCAGAATCGGGTCGAAGAAATGGAAAGAGAATTCCGTGAGAAAGAGAAATTGTTTAAGGAAGAGAAGGAGAGAGAGTTGGAGAATATTAAATTTTTAAGAGATGTAGCTAGAAGAGACATGGAGGAACTGAAACTCGAGAGACTCAAAACTGATAAAGAAAAACAGGAAGCTGAAGCTAATAAAGAACATTTGGAAAGGCAGAGAATTGAGATACGTAAGGACATTGAAGAGCTTCTCGAACTTAGCAATAAGTTGAAAAACCAGCGAGAACGGCTTGTGGAGGAGAGAGATCGCTTTATTTCATATGTTGACAAACTCATGACCTGCAAGAACTGTGGGGAAACTGCATCCGAGTTTGTGCTTTCAGATTTACAATCTTTGGGTGGTATTGAAAATGCTGATGTTCTTAATCTGCCCGGACTTCCTGATAGATATATGGAAATTCAAGGACTGCATGTGTCTCCTGGTGGAACTCTGGGTATTTCTGATGTGCGAAACGGGGAACTGACTCCAGGCGTAGCTGGTCCAACATCTCATACTTCTAGTGGAACCATTTCATGGCTTCGTAAGTGCACGTCTAAGATTTTTAAGTTCTCTCCAGGTAAAAAGATTGCATCTCCAGCATTTGAGAAACAGGATGATGACGAGGCACCAATATCAGATGAACATGATGTTCCGGCAGAACCTTCCAAGAGAGTATCTGCAAGTGAAGAGGAGGAAGAGTTATCTCTTGCAATTGCAAGTGAATCTCTTGACGACAAGAGAGTTCAGTCTGATGTTAGTGGCAGGGAGGTCGAACCAAGCCTGAATCTTTCAACTGATGATCAAAGTAACGTTAATAGTAAGGCACCAGAAGTTGCAGTTGATTCCCAACCCTCTGACATAAGGGTAGTAAATCAGCGAAAACTACGTCCCAGGAGAGAAAAGCCTAAAATCAGTAGAACTCGATCTGTTAAGGCGGTTGTTGAAGAATCTAAGGCTATAATTGGGGAACTTCAGCAAACTCACCAGGTTGAGTATCCTAATGGAAATGCTGAGGATTCTAGTCAGCTGAATAATGAGTGTCGGGATGAATCTAGTCTTGCTGGCAAAGGCACACGAAGGAATTTGCGGAAGAGGACACACGCTAATTCATCTCAAATCATGGGTGAGAATGATAATGATGACAGTGAGGTACGCTCTGGCAGTGTTGTTGAAGGTCAACCACGGAAAAGGCGACAGAGGGCTGTCCCCACTGTGCGAGCTCCCGAAAAACGATACAATCTCCGGCGAACTAAAGTGTGAGATTCTGATTGTTTCTTTGTTATCTACGTAGGGAAAACTGGGAAAAGAAATAACTGATAGGTGTAGGTTAATTCAATGTGGTTAAAAATGAATAAATAAATAAAAAAAAGTAAAATATATGTGTGTGTAGTGCATATGCGTGGTTTCGGTGGCACCCACCTTCCCATAGCCCCCAACCCAACCTACCCGAAAAAAACTATGTAGATGTGCGTGACCCTTTGAAGTAATTGCTCTTTACATTTTAATTTTGTGATGCATTTTAAGAAGAGTTATAATTTGTCTTATCTGATTTGGGTTTTTTGCTACTTAATTTATTCAGTGTAGGTGCTTCTAAAGACCCTTCTAACATTAGTAAAGAAAATGAAGATGCTCCTGTTAATCGTACAGAGGAAGACGTTCACTATTCAAAAGCTCGTCCTACACCATCAATGGGGGTTGCCAGCGACAATGCTGGAAGCACTCACCTTGTAAGGGTATGCGGTTCAATCCTAGTTTCTTGTTGAGCATCATGATTTTGAACCTCTATTTCTTTCAATGTTCGTCTAATTTCAGTATATGAGCTCGTCTTTTATCTTTTTTCGTTCATATTAGTCTTGCATATTCTTCTTTAATCTCAAAACTTGTATTCCATTTGCAATACTGAAGCTTATTTCTTATCGAGTTCTTTTCCCTAGAAAAACCAATCTATATAGGAGATAGGTTATGTTGTTATTTCATTTCGATCGTTTTAATTTGTCATAACTTCGGTTTGGTTTTGGCCTTTCCCTCGACACTCAATGATGCATGATTCAACTCTGGGGATTGTTAGTTAATGTCATGGTCTTGTATTGCGCAGTGTGGTACTGTTGGAGATAATCAAGATGTCACTATTGCTGGTACGTCGAAAAATTCAACTGATATGGTATCTCTGAGCGAAGAAGTGAACGGGTCGCCGGAAATTGCAGGCAAGTATGGCAATCGCGGGAAATACAAAAGTGAATCTTGTGATGAAGATGAGGATGATGATGAAGAAGAGTCGGAACATCCAGGTGAAGCTTCCATAGGGAAGAAGCTGTGGACCTTTTTCACAACGTGACCATTTGACCTGCCTTCTTATAATAATGTTGACTGTTGAAGATGGGTAAGTGGGTCAACTTGTGTAGGATTGATTGATGGTAGGGAGAGAAGGTTTAGATGTGTAACAAGAATTCAAATGTAGTTAGAACTACGAATTTGTGAGGGCAGGGGGATTTGCTTTCTATTTCCTTCCCCCTCTTTTTTTCATCTTTTAGGATTCAGGATACTCCAGCCATTTTATATATTGACACTCTATCCTTAGCGCTAGTTATTTGACGTTACAGTGGCCGCTGACCCGTGGATTCTCGGCTACGCCCCGAAATTTGTTTGTATCAAAATGTTTGCCTCTATCTTAGTTCTTGAATGATTGTTTTAACCTTATTGATTTGATTCCCTTTCTCACCCTTGTTCTACAATAAATGTGTTTTGTAGACGGTTTTTGTGGATAATCTATTAAGATTTTGCGCTCTTGCTTGCTTTCTACTACAATTGTTTCTGTTCATCTTGTTCGAAAATGATTGCATTATGAACAGAAGGGGCAAAACTGAACTGTACTTCGAGACGATTCGAGTACAATTCTTTTGAGTATTACTTGCTGATGATGAGTTGTTCTCATCAAGAACCCCTGCTAGGACAATGGAAGATCCATCCTGGTAATAACACAATAACATAAATGATTCGAATGAAACAAACAATGCTAGTCTTTCCCTCACCTAAATCATATTTTCGTTCAGATCACGGACCAAACCCGAGAACCATTCAAAAGAATGTTCCTGTCGAATCCTGTCATCTCGATGTAGTATTCTCAATATTCAGTTATCTCTGAGTGAATAGTCCATAATATACAACAGAAGGTGCAAATTCATCAACTAATGTTTCAGTTTCACCAAACTATGATTCTTTTATACACGTTCCATCTCTCGTTTGTTTCAGAAACTTCATCTGTCAACTGCCTGCAAGGTTAAATATTCTTCACCAGCTTTGAAATAAAGACGTCAAATCTACTTCACACCCATAATTCTTTCAGAATGTTTGTTTTTACTAAGGCTGTCAATCTCCAAATATCAGCGTCTTCTTGGTGGCGAAAACGGGGAGGAACTGTAAGAGCCATATCTCGAGTAATCATCGTCAAGCCGTGGGCTTTTTCTACCTCTATCCGAGTAGAGCCTCCCCAAATTTGGGCTCCTTGATGTTGAAAAATTATCTCTTGGGCTACGGGAGTCATAACTAGATTCGTGACCACCATACCTTGGAGTGAAGATGGTAGGACTTTTTACCGAGTCAACACCGGGAGGCCTGTAATCTCTGTAGTCCCGGGACCAACGTTGTTGATGGTGATCATTTCCTCTCCCATCATGTTCTATGTGATGGTTCAAGCGCTGGCTTGACCGCTTTCTAGGGAGATCCGAACTCAAAGGTTCAGCAGACCAAAGTCTTTCATCTGCACTTTCTGGGATTGGAGCATTTATTCCAGGAAATTCAACGCTCATTTTCTTTCCTGATTTACGGTACTCTGGCTCAGTAATTTCCCCATCTTCCTGTTCGTCACCTTTCTCATCAGCATATATTGTAATCCCTGATGGCTGATCCTCATCTTCCGGATCTGAAAGATAACAAGTTTTTACTGCCATTAAATAGTGAACAGAACATTGCAGATCATAATAGATTTATCTATTTCTTGTTTGTTATTTTATAATGGTTATTTTTTTTTTATCCAAGTAATAATTCTAGTGGGAAATTATATTTAGCTTAAAAAACAAACAAGTTTTTACTGCATGAGAGTGATTTTGAAACATGTTCTTTTTGTCAACGGAAGAGCTACCTCTCATTGATAACAATAAAAGAACATTGGAAGGCAATAAAAACATCAAAATGACTAGATTGAAGAGAAAGCAGCACAGATAACGCAATGTAATTACCTAGATATCCAGGTGGGTAGCCCAGCTCTCGCATTCTGTTAAGCCAAGGGGGCGGATCAAGCTCCTGAATAGTGAAAGGAACATCAAAAAACTTAGCCACATACTGATTCCAACTCATAAATCAAAATTTCCTATTAGTAAAATCACTACTGAATTATGCATATGATTTTCAAACCATATGCCAATCTTCATCGATTTCTAAATTTTGGTTTTATTTGATCTAAAATGACTGTTTATTTATGGCAGATGACAGTCAGGAGCCAAACAGATCAAGAGATAACCTAAGCCCTCGAATTCGAAATTCCTAGTTATCAATCATCAGGAGGAAACTCCTAAGATCCAAAAGGACAAACTATCAGCAAACCAAAAGAGAATAGAAGCTCAGAAAGGTGTCAATCCACATCAGAAGAATACAGCCCGTACCTCTATGACAAGCCATGAAGGAAATAATTCTTAAAAACAAGATAGCTATAATACCTTGAGACCCAACAGTTGCCGTGTTTCAGCATCAAGAGCTCCTGGCCTCAAATCATCATACTTCCCGCCACGTGAACTCTGATAATATCGAGTTGAATTGCGGGAGCCAGAGTTATGATGTCTTTTATACATATTGCGAGCATTGTTAACAGCAGCATTATCTCGAGGTTTTCGGCAATCCTTTAAGGAATGGTTGTAAGAACCACAATTGAAACAACGGCTAGCATCATCAATTATCTTCTGACCTCTAGAAAGTTTTCCATAGAAAATAAAGAAAAAGAACGAAAAAAAAAAACAAGTTCAAAGTGTAGTAGTAAAAGGGTAACGATTAAAAAAGCACTAATGGAAAGACACAAAACCAAGTATAAATAAGCCCATATTAGCACTCATGTACTTTGCAAAACTAACAAGATAAAACTATTATGAAGAATCCTTTCATTTCCATTGCCATGAAAAACAAGGAAATCAAGGACTAGATTTTATTTTTAATATAAAGCTGCCTCATTCTTTAGATTTGCTTGTCCCCTGCTGTTAACTTGAACCATCAACAGTGGTGAATAAGGAGAATTTACCCTTCCGCATTACTCGAATCATTGGCTGAAGTCAGTCCCAAAGTGAATCCCCGATCGTATAGTGGCACCGAATTATCGTCTATAGGAATAAAATTTTGCTGCTGTTCACTCGTTTGGTTGTCAATCCAGAAAGTCTGCAGTTAAACAATGATTAAGAAGAAAAATTCAGGAAGTAGCTAAAAAAACAAGAGAGGAAGAAAAAGCTAATAAATAATCACAAATTCTTTACGGCAAAATAAAATACGTAGAACGAACCATAAAGGGAAAATAGGTTTAGTTTTTGTCTCCAGCATCAAACTGAATAAAGTATAATAAAGTAAACAAAAAGAAAGTTTATCAACATGTTCTCATATTGCGAATCAAAACGTCCCCATGTTGTTATTGGCATTAACTTTATGTGTAGCCTAGTTATCCATACACCTGCTTTAATTGCTACCAGCAATTCAAATTTTCAAATATGATGGTCTGTGGTCATGCAGACACAAAACAAGAAAGTTTCAAGAGTTGAGCTCCTAGAAGAACTTCTAGTTTATTTTTTCCCACACACGGGATAGATAAAAAGAATGAAAAAGGGAAGTCCAAATTAGAACATTTCCTCTTAACTTAAGATTCAGTATATAAAGATATAAGTAGAAAACTGCTGCTAACTAAACCCAAAAGTAGAAACAGCATTCAAATCGAGATAAACATAGGTCAAAAAGCTCAAATATAAACGTTTATGAACAAAGAGATAGAAAGTCACCACTGCTGAAGTCTTCTTTGTGCCGACACGTAGAGCAGGAAAGAAGGTCTCTTCTCCAGATTCTAGGTTTTCAGATTCTTTATCACCCTGAACAGAGAAACAGACGAGTTCAATTAGCTTCCTCCACCCCTCCACCACAACAAACACACAGAAACACAGACAAAAAACTCATCCAATGAACAAATCCGTCAATTGCCACTTAAACCAAAATTTTAAAAGGATACTTTAAACTCACTACTATAATCATTAAAAGGG
This sequence comes from Cucurbita ficifolia, assembly GCA_033971965.1. Lineage (NCBI taxonomy): Eukaryota > Viridiplantae > Streptophyta > Magnoliopsida > Cucurbitales > Cucurbitaceae > Cucurbita > Cucurbita ficifolia. The sequence goes on from CM066976.1 coordinate 1,003,120, forward strand.
TTGGCTTATAATATAAATTTTTGGCTTCAATACATTTAAAGTCTCAATACCAAAAAAGTAGTAATAGTTCATATTGTCACTCGAACTTTTATATTTTTGAAGAACAAGATAAATTAATATTATTCTTGTAATCATAACCTGAGGCATAGACTTATAAGCCTCATTGCACTTTTACAAGGGTGCAAGTTTCTTGTGGTTCAAAGGAGGCGTAAGTCTCGAGGCTAAAAGCAAGAGTCTTGCCTCAAGGCAAGCCTCGGACACACTACACAGGGATTTCATTATTTTCTAGGAACAATTAGAGGATAACCACCTCATTAACCTATAACTTACCCTTTTGAACACTAGCCAATCACTGGTGGCTCGCTTGCTTCTTCATTCAAAATCAAAGATAATAAAATAACCTCATTTCAAGAAACTTGACAAGAACAAACATTGTCCAAAAAATCACTCAAGATAGTGAACTTTAAATTTAGAAAAAATCATTTGTGAAGAAAAACCATTAACAGAAAAACACTTGCCTACAGATGAGTACACCTCAGTTTAACTATTCGACAAAATCAGATGAAAAAGAGTTGATTCTAAATTCCACAAGATTGTGTAAACCAAAAAATTAAACAATAAGCCAGAGAAGATAGCTGCAAACCAAGCAGCACTGATGAATGAGGTTTACTTGTGATGGAGAACCTCGTTGAGCATTCCACTCAGACCACTGCTTTAATAATTCATCCAGCTTTTGTTTACTATCTCTGACAATAAGAAAATGAACCTAGTTAGGTACTTACAAATTCAGTTGTTGAACATAGTTCTCTATAAGTTGTTCGACCAACATTAAATTTTAATTTTTTATAATAAGAGAATCAGTTTCCAATAGGATAAATACAAGTATAGTTTTAAAAAATGGTCGTTTTTAAGGAAAGGAAGAAACATTTTTAAGTGGATGACAATTTCAAAATAAGAGAACAACTTTCATTGACATTTTAAAATTTATATAGGCTTCAAGACAAATCAATTTCAGAAAATTGCTTCATCTTACCAATAATTAGTCATTCGGTTGTATCAAATTCAAATGATGCTAGTTCTTTATCCAGTACCACTGTTAGCACTCTAATCCCTTAAAAACCCTAATGCAACCAATATCACCATGTTTTACACTTTTTGGCAATGATGCCCGTTCCTCAAATACAACAAAATATAATTTTTATTAAATTGAAGAAATAGGCTCATTTTTGCAGAAGCAGTTACACAATCAACCTTGTTAAAGAAGTATACACGATGTGCACTGAAGGTTGTTGCTCATCCACGGCCATCCTTGGTTTTTTGACACCTAATATTGCTGGATAAGTAGAAAAATACTTTTTTAGTATCACAATTAGAACCTTGTAAATTATATATAACTTAACTTATCACAATTAAAATGGGATATGCCTTTAAAAAATGGTAAAAAAGCCGATAGATTAGTTTTTGAAAGTAAATCATAAAAGGAGATGGGTTCAGGGAGAAAAATCCAACTACCATCACTCTTGTGAATCTTTCTGGGGCCTCCATGATGATGGGATGGGACCGAACCATTCTCAATGGAAACTCCAGTGGCTAGAGTCAATAGACCACTAGTTTTCGAGAAGGATGAATTGTCAACCAAATCCTTCTGATTGTTTTTACTTTCGGCATGAGAAACATTCTGCTGCAAGGGCTCTCTGCTTGGTAGTATATTCTCATCTACAGAGTTGACTGGCAGGTATTCGGCTTCACTCCGTATTTTATAATTCTCACTTCTACTTCTAGTCTTACTTAAATCTGGGAGGTTATTCAAATCCTCAATTTCCATATCTGATTCAGAACATTGTGTTTCATCATTAAGGCCAGATTGGGGTATGCAACGCATCTCTTCCAACTGTACATCATCTGCAAGCTCGACCTTCTCTATGCTTGAAGGATTGTCCTTGCACTTCAAAACACTTGATTGAGAAGAAGCTTCTCTTGTTTCATTAAAACTAAGAGATTCATTACTCTCATTTTCATTTCCAAAATCACCAGAAGATGGCAATGCAATGAAATCCTCGGTCCCCATAAAATGGAAATATAATGGACAATTCTGTAGCAAAAAGTCCACTCAGTAGCTGTAAATTTAATCTGCAGGAATAAACAGAATACCAGGTAGAAATCACCTATCAATAAAAAGTGGCAATGACACATGTTAATGCCATACAACATTAAGAACACTTCAGGTAAAAGTAGACTGGGAAGTTAAGTAATTATAAACAAATAATTGTATAAGTATTAAAAAACTATAAAGAATCCAAAAAGTAATTGATAATATAACTATCTGACTTATGACATTTTCAGAATCCAATACTTTCGAAATACCCTCAAGCCTTAAATATAAAAATAATGGAGCATATCAAAGATCCAGTTTCAATTCCCCTAGAGCCCCAACTTAGAATATTGAGCATCTACAGGTGTCTTCATTACGTAACAGTGTAGGGTTAGAAAGTAGTCCAAGAAAATGGCGTCTCAAAATTCTGATTTATGTAGAAAAATACATATCTAAGTCGTGTTAAAACTAAAAACAGCATCATCAAATCGAAGTTAGTTCATTTGTAGTCCAACAAATGAGGGGTGGGGATTTGAACCTTTTCTTTAATTTCCTGCAGTCGGCACTTTTTCCCAAGTTTCTATATCACAAATTATTGCTCAAGCTTCAAATTATTATATCAACAACATCAAAGAGCCAATCTACAGTCAGATCCAAGTGATGAAAATTGCAGCTGAAAACTTGACAGCAAACGGATATGAAAATACGCTTGGAATTTTCCTAATTCGAACACATTCTAGTTTAGTTCCGACTAGTTGTAATCAACCAAATAAAGAATGAGAAGAAGCTTATGCTATGAAGGGAAAATGAGAAATTTAGGGTCGTGGAGAAGGTACCTGAGCAGGTCAGTAAAATTCGGACACAGAAATGGGAAAAACAAAAAAGCCGAAGAAAGCGAAGCGACTGCAAGAGAGATCTGTCGGAGACGGAATTGAGAAAATATCAGCCAGTCCAGAGACGACGAGCAAGTGAGGGATGGTCAAATGCTCCGGGCGGCGCAGCGCGGCAGATGGATGCGTGCTTGCCGTACGATTCAGATTCTTCTTTTTATTTATTTATTTATTTATATTCTTTTAATTACAAGCTTAACTCAATTCACTTTTAAATTATAAAAATTTAATTGGTCCTTGACATCATTGACCATATTTAAATTTCATAATTTTTTTTAACGAAAAATTAAAAGTTATTATAACGCATAAAAAAATTATATTTTTTTAAAATCATAAAGACTCGATATTTATTTAAAGTCTATGGTCTTCAGACCACTTTTTTTTAGATCAACAATAATTAGAAGTCGAAAGATTCAAACTTTCAACATCTTGACCAATTAAGTTTACGATAAAACCTAAAATCGATCACTGATCCAACTTAAATACCTCCACAAGATGATCGAGATATGTAATGCAATATAACATCTATTGATTTCACCATACCACCTCCAATCCATAACGAGTTTAAAAAGTCGAGCATATCTCAAATTATTCAACAAAAACTAATGAAACTTAACCTAAACCCATGTATCAAAGTCCGTGTAGCAATCGTCGAGTCACGAAACCCATTTTCCGAACCTCATTAGATACTAAAATGAAGTCTACAAAATGAAAGAAACATTGAAGAACCTTGGCTCCACCATGAACAGAATGCATATAGCCACCACCATGAGAAACCTTTAGGCAGTATGACAAAATTTAACCCACATTTCAAACATAGCAATCTCCTAAGATGTGTATAATGTATATCAATGATAAGTATATAAGTTGCATTTGGACGCCAAACTTGATCCACAGTTTTTGTAAGTGAGAATCTCATCCAACTTATGGAGTCACTACTATGATTAGTCTAAAAATTTTGGTACATCAGAGTTGCATCTTCTTCCTCTATTAGCTTTTCTACCTGAACCACCATCGTTGCGCCATTGAAAGAGGAGTATTGAGGAACGGGGCGTAGCGGTAGATCAACGGAGAAACAAACCTCCCAATATTGGCCCAGGCGCTACGATGATACCCAGAAGTGACAGGAGCGTGATACATGAGCTTTAGCAGCTGTTTTGCAAGAACAAAAAAAGTGATTCACCAGCTCTATTTTTCAATATGAACACAAAATAAAAAAGTTTCAACAAGAGAAACACCCAGAAAGATGGTCATCAGCCTATTCATGAGTTTATAACATCAAATGAGATCATCAACATACCAAATTGTTGGTTACAAATTCAAGAGAATCGTTTTCGAGTTAATGATTCAAAAGACTATCTTTGTCAATGGAAATTCAAACATTTGAATACTGAATTCTTTAGTCCCTCAATTTCCTATCATATTATACTGTACCAGCATAGCATATTATACTGTACCAGCAAGCACACCGCTAGCCGATATTGTCCTTTTTGAGTTTTTCTTCTCAGGCTTCCCCTCAAGGTTTTAAAACGTGTTTGCTAGGGAGAGGTTTCCACACCTTTATAAAGAATGTTTCGTTCCCCTCTCCAACTGATGTGGGATCTCACGTATACTAAAATGAACAAAGAATATGCTATTATGTTAATGATTACTACAAAAAAAAAAAAAAAAAAAAAAAAAAGACACACCTGCCAGTACATGAATGCATGTAAGAAGTTGCGTTGCCACCTGCAAAACATAAGTTTGAAGAGATCAATGAAGGGGAATGACCATTAAAAAGGATCTAGAAGAAGTTGAGAAGAGCCAAAAGGAACTAAAAACTGACGAAAGCAAGGAGATGATTAGGAGGAAGCCAAGTCCAATCTCAGCCTGCGAAGATAGGATGCTGAGAGTAGTTGAATTTGACTCCACCCATACGCAAGGCTCTTCCAAATATTTCCTGCATCAAATTAGAGACGGCATAAAAGCATAAGATACTTGCACAGAGAGAACCTGATAGGTTATTGCTATGAACTTGAGCGATAAAAGAAGTCATTAATTCCCTCGAGAACGAATTATGTGTCTCCTATTAATAATATTCAGCTTCCAAATTTGTAATTAAAGGAGCTTTAATCAGATCTATTCTCTCTTTTCTGTACTATGCCACTTAATTTCTTAGTATATCCTTCTCTAGGCATAAGGGAGAAAATGTGGGCACCTTCCCCTCCATAAAAGTAAAGATGGAAAATATAAAATGAAGAACAAATGCAGTCCTCATCTAAGAAGCATGGACACTTTCGTTCGCCCAGCGTGCTTGTGCATGACACATGTTGACCACTTAGACACTCTATCAAACACTTGTTAGTGCAATAGATGTGGTAGACACTAGTTTTACAAAATCAAAATAGGTTCAACATTTACTAGACACGAATCAAACATTTCCTTGTCGTGTTCATGTTAAAGATTTTAAAAAATGACATCTTGTCGTGTATGTGTCATATTTGTGTCTCATATCCGTATTTGTTCTTTCTTAGGTGTTGACTGTAAGCAGATTTTTTTTAGGGTGAATCAGAATCCAAGTGGAATAAATAAACTGAATTGAAAAATTGAGGACAGGCTACCTGTATAAGGACGAACGTGCAAAATTACGCCTAAGAAACTTTGCAACATGTTCAAGAGCCCGACATAGGATAGGAATTAAAGCAACTGCATTAACCAAAAAAAAATGTTACCGCAAGTGTGAAAGATGAAAATAATTACATGAACAAAGTCATACAGTGATATCATAAGAAGATCAATACATAAACAAAACTTGAATAGCGAAGCTATGCTTACATTTAAGACAAATATTTGAAGTCAAAAAGGTGATACAGTAAATGAAGTAAATGAAATCTTTTGTTGCAATTATGGACTGGAAATAGGCTTGCAATGCTTGCAAATTCCACGCCCTGGGCTTCTGCAAACATTAAAAAATTAATAATTCAAGATAGAAAGAACAATAGACAAACTAGACGGACATAAAGGAGCTGTTTTTTTTTTTTTTTTTTCTTCGTATTCTCGAGGACAATAACCCAAGCATTTTCTTTTCTTTAGATAGGAAGAAATCAATCGTTTTCATGGAATGGAAATGAGGCTCGTTAAATTAGTAGAGGACTTACTCCGTGTAACGAGTACAAAGAATATAAAGAAGAACAAGTTATCCCCATAAAAGATAGCCTATATGCCCTCTGTGAAAGATTTTTAGGTATTAGGGGGAAAATTGCAAGCACAGCCACAATAAGCACCTGCAGAAGAAAAGAGAACAACTTTTAAGGATGGAGCCCAAATTGAAAAATATATTAAAAAAAATGGAAGCAGTTCAGAAAGATCCATAACCACGAGCCAATACTAAAGGCAGCCAATATATTTTTATGAAAATACCTTCGTATATGACTTTCATGCTCAAATTTGAAATAAGGTTCATAACTTTTCAATAAAGATTTTTATTGGAGGCTTAAAGTTTCCCCGAACGAAAAGCAGCCCATGGACAATGGTCACATATAACCTCTACAATTTGATGACTGAAATCTGCTATGGATGAACTTTCCATATGTAGTTTACCCAAAAACGGGACAGTTGAAAATCTCAATCGAGGTAAAAAAAGACATCAAAACTTAAATTAATAGAGAAAACCCGGTAGTAAATCTTGGAGAAAGATCAGTGCACTGTCAAATAATAACTTACAAAGTAGAAGAAATAATGCATATCGTACTCTTCATATCTAGGGAATCAAGTGCATAGCAAGCGTGCACAGGCAGACTCAAACAGGGGACAGTTTTGGTAATGATGGGGATAGCTCAACAAAGAGAATAAGTAAAAGCATTTCAGATACAAATAGGATATGGCGGTATGTACCAACTTTTTTCAACAAAACTTATGAGAGCTACACTCATCTTTCAGAAATGATGGATTGAAAGTTCATACAAGCTTTCCTAAAACCAGCAACTCAGATTTAAGAAAAAAATCAAAAACATAAATAACATTGTGATGAAGAAATTTGCAACTTTGTGTGTGTAGCCCTCAAATATTCTGAGGTTATACCAAACATTGCAAGATCATGTAATGTAAGTAAGCATGACCTAAACTAAACCTACCCATGCATTGACAGAAAACTGGATCGTTTGTCGATCCCAGCGCAACGGACTTGGATTAGCATCTGCACTTGCAGATGTACCTGAAGTCCTAGTCGTTGACCCTGCATCATTATGAGCAATTCATTATGGAAATGCAATCAGGTAAATTCAAAACGAACATTAAAAAATATCTAGATCTAAACAGAACTTTTACCTGAACTTTGTGGTCGACTTCGATCATTAGTAGGAGGGGGTGCTGCTGAAGATGTTGCTGAAGGTCTGGATGACTGAGTTGAACTACTTGAAGACATGGCCTCTACCACAAGATCGGGATCCTGTTTTGACAAGCGAGTAAGGAAAACATTTGAATTCTCAGCTGCCACCAAACAGCGCAAATTCTATAAAAGAGGACAGTTAAACAAATGCCCCATTTCTCAGCTCATACAAAACCAGCCTAAATTTTTAACTGATTGACTTGTAATTGAACTTGAACATCCTCTCTCAACTCCAAGAACCCATAAATCCACAAGAAATGTCTAATTTTAAAAGAGAAAAATCCCAATAAAAATTGCACTAACAGTAACATTCCACAAAGCAGAAACTAGCGAGAAACAACAAAAATTTAAGCCACATCTCGAAATCCAGAACTCAACGCCAAACAGCTTAACAATTACCGAGTACGGAGTCAAAATTGAAGAATACAACGATACCCAATTCGAAAACAATCAAAAGGGAGAGAACCCACGATGTAACGCTGGTAGAACTTGCGCTTGTAATGGTCAACAACGTCGGGGCGAGAAGCCATATGAGGAGGGATCAGAATGTTGGACCAGTAATCAGCCCATTTGGGATCGTTCTCGTAATCGTATGCCGCCGCCGCTACTCTCTTCAGCCTCTGTGGATCCTCTCGTTCTTCTCCCATTCTTCGTTCTTCGTTCTTCGTTCTAAGCTGTCTCGTTCACTACCAGGTGATTCTGTGCTTCTGGAAACAAGATTTCTCTCGGCGAGAAAGTAGAGAGAAATTAGGTGCCGATTTACTTTCCACTAGGAAGTATAGATTCTCTTTCCCATTGCTGAAGAAACGGTGTCGTTTTAAATTAATTGAAATATTTCATAATATTTTCCTTTTTCTTTGGTCGTCAATTATATTTAGTTAAAACATTGTCTTGTTGACCAAAAAATATATAAATAAATAAATAAAACTAAAAAAAATCACTTTTTCTCATATTTGTTTGCAGTTGAGTTACAAAAAAAAAAAAAAAAAAAAAAAATCTATTTTTTATTTTTACAAAATTGCAATATTTTTAAAGTTATAGTTTTATTTAACATGGTTGACCTAACCTCGTTCAAATTTTTTGACTAAATTAGTATGATGGGTATCGATCATGTTGTACTAATTTTTTTTTCTCGTTTTCACAATTTTTTCTTATAAGAAATGTTTCGTTCTTCTCTCCAACCGATGTGGGATTTCACCACACGTCCTCATTGGAGCCCAACATCCTCATTGGCACACCGCCTGATACCTGACTCTTGTTTTCACAATTGTTTCTTATAAGAAATGCTTCGTTCCCATCTTCAACACTGATGTGAGATCTCACTATCCACCTCCATTGGGGGCCAATTTCATAGTTGACACACAATTAACTAGCAAATATGGTTCTCTTTGGGCTTTCCCTTATGGATTTCCCCTCAAAGTTTTAAAACGCGTCTGTTAGGGAGAGTTTCCACACCCTTATAAGGAATGCTTTGTTCCTCTCTCCAACCGAAATCTCACATTCTATTTCCTGTCCCTTATGTGTTTAACTATTTTTTTTTTTAAAAAAAGCTCAGACTCAAATCTCTCAGCCCTTGAAACTAAACAAGATATGGGCAAGTAAATTCATCCCAAAAATCATATACTTACCACTGAGAATAATTGTAATGATTGTACAAAGAATAGTTCATCCATCTGTAGTTACTCCTCAAAATTGAAAATATAATGAAATGGAGAGCAAGCTTTCAAGAACAGAAGAAAACTGAGATGGGAAAAAATGAGCAGAGATTTACAAAGAATTGAATGGTAGGACCTGATTCCAGCTCCAAAATCTGCAACACATGTAAAATGAGCTTCATACACACATATCAGACGTGCCGGGATCGATTATTAGGCACCGATGGACTTTGATCTCTCGATTCTCTACTCCAGCTACTCTGACTTCGACTATAACTTCGACTCCGATCTCGATCTCAATCTCAATCGGAGTAACCATAACTGTAATCTTGACTGCCAAAGGCCATTCTCTGAAACATTCTAATCTGAGCAGAGTGTTCAGCTGAATCAAACACTCCACTCTGTCCAGGTTTCACCCCATTTGAAAGATCTGAAATTTCATCTAAAGAGTCTAGAGCTCTCACCACCTGATGCCAAAACAGTTCATCTTTATCTTAGTTTTCTTTTCCCTCTAAGTTTGAACTTTTATGAATGATATGAAGATGATACTAACCTGACTCATTCTTGGCCTCTTTACTGCTGAATGACGAACGCAGGCAGCGGCTGCTTCCATCATTCGAAACATTTCTCTGTCTACATAGTTGTTGTCTAGCCTTGGATCCACCAATTCTTCAAAGTTCTCATCCTCAATAGCTTGTGTCAGCAGCGGTCGAGCCTGCAGTTTCCATGGAGGTTAATGCACAAATAAATTTCAAACCACGTGTTTCGTTTGATTCTTCCAAAAACTCGTAATAGTACGAATTACCTTACCCCAACCGAAGTTACTAATTCCTTTGTCATGGTATATTGAGGCATATTATGCATTATTGAGCCAAAAGAAAAGGTTAAAAAGATATATTGTAACAGCCCATGTCCCCGTTACGTATGGCGACCTCACGATTTTAAAATGCGTCTATTAGGGAGAGGTTTTCACACCTCTATAGGGAAGGTCTTGAGAGAGTTTGATAGTTAAACACTCCAAAGATCGAATACCCATTTCAGCTTTCTTCATTATTGCTTTTTTTCTTTTTTATTCTTTTAAAGAAGCAAAAATAGAGGTGAGATCTCATCTCGGTTGGAGAGGAGAACGAAGCATTTCTTATAAGGGAGTGAAAACCTCTCTCTAACTAACGTGTTTTAAAACCTTGAAGGGAAGTCCAAAGAAGACAATATCTACTAGCGGTGGGCTTGGACTGTTACACCCCGTGCTTCAATTTCTCAGTTTTACAAGTAAGTTACCTGTTTATATAGCAAGAAAGAAGATAAGATAGAGAGGACTTACCCATTCAACTAAGCTCTCATCTCCCAGAGGCTGAGAAGAATCTACAGACTTGCGACCAGTAATTAACTCCAAAAGTACAACCCCAAAAGAGAAAACATCAGATTTATCAGTCAATTTCCCACTTGTTGCGTACTCTGGCGCCATATATCTGAACAGATTAAGCGTTGTTGTTTGAAAGTTTTAAAAAAAAAAAGCAAGAGTAAGCCAGCACTTTAGTACTTAAAGCACGGCCATCAAGAAAAGAGAGCGCATAAGTATAGCAACTTGCTCCTAAGAAAATAAAACATAAGTACTCTTAGTGACATACCCAAAGGTTCCCATAACACGAGTCGTTACATGAGTCAGTGAATCCAATGCCAATTTAGCAAGCCCGAAATCTGCGACCTGTTAGCGGTAGAGCACACGATATCAGAAGCACGACGAAGAACTAAAGTGCACACAGTTGGGGAAACATCTGACTACACCTATCACCATCTTATGTTAGTCCTCAAGAAGTTCAATCAAATCAGATATCAATCACTAAATGAAAGCCTTTCCAGCCCAAGAGAAAAATGACATGGCCATTCCATCAGAATGTCTGATGATATGAAGAAAAAAAAATTGTGAAGGCCTGGGATTGATGGGGCAGGCACTCTTTTTTCTTGTTCATTGTAATCTCTATGTTTATAATGGAAAATGCTTTGGTTTTTTCTAAGCATAATTCACAAACTATAGTTTTGGTGGCAACAATTGTCATAGCATTTCGAAAGAATTCTAGAAAATTACCTGAGCTTCGAAGTTGATATCAAGCAGAATGTTAGACGATTTAATATCCCTGTGAATAATGCGTGGATGACCTGATAAGAATCACCATAATACTGAGAGGAATAGTTGAAAAATATTTAGAGAAGTCAAAGAAGAAATCAAATGCTTGGAGAGAAGACCTACGGTTACTAAAATCTAACTAGATTTCTTTCGAATGGAAGCACCATAACAAGATATGTTGATGAGAATGAAGAATCTGCAACTATTGGACTAATTCACATCGATTGGAAAGGAAAGGGGAACGAAACATTCTTTACAAAGGTGTGGAAACTTCTCCCTAGTAGACGCATGTTAAAAACTTAGGGGAAGCTCGAGAGGAAAAGCCTAAGAGGACAATATTTGCTAGCGGTGTGCTTGAGCTGTTACAAATGGTATCAAAGCCAGACACTGGGCGGTGTGCCACAACAAGGACGCTGGCCCCAAAGGGGAGTGGATTGTGAGTTCCCACATCGATTGGAGAGGGAAACGAAACATTCTTTATAAGGGTGTGGAAACCTCTCCCTAGCATACGCGTTTTAAAAACCTTGAGGGGGAAGTCTAAAAGGGAAAGCCCGGAGAGGACAATATTTGCTAGCAGTGGGCTTGGGCTGTTACGAATATACTTTACTAACAATGTCCAAAGGGAGAAACTTACAATCCTCATGTAGGTAAGCGATTCCACGAGCTGCACCAGAAGCAATTCGAACACGTGAAGCCCAAGTCAAAACTGTCCTGTTTTCACCTAAAATTAAAATTTTCCATAAGTATTGTTGTTGTGTTTTCTTTACAAGGGTATTATGCAGCAAACTATGTAGAAAAAAACATTGAGAAAGCACCACAGTGGGCATGACATTAGTCATTAAGAGACAAAAAAAGCAAGATGTAAGAATTCTCAAGACATTTCAACAGCATTCATAAAGTATATCTTACCGTGCAGATGATAATGAAGGGTATTGTTTGGAACATAGTCATAGACAAGCAATCTTTGATGATCAGAGATACAGTAACCAACCAGGGAAACCAAATGTCGATGGTGTACTCGGCTAATAATTTCAACTTCAGCTCGGAACTCTCGTTCTCCCTGTCCACCACCCACTTTAAGTTGTTTAACGGCTACATCTCTTCCATCTGCAAGGGTGCCTCTATACACACAACCAAATCCACCTTCCCCCAAAAGACTATTTAATGAAAAACCACTTGTGGCCTGGTGTAGCTCTTCATAAGCAAACGATCTTGAATTACCTACTCCACCTCCTTCTGATGACGAATACTTGAAATCGCTATCGGTTCGACTTCCAACCACGTTAGCTGAAGAATGGGCTCTTAGGAAAAAGGCATCTGGAGATATATGAACATTCATCAGTATTCATAATGTTATAGCAACTCTCCAAATAATTCTCCAAGAGAATTGATGCTGTGGTGCCATGTAGCCCAGGCCAGTACAACAGAACAATATTAAGGTTCAGAGTTCAAATGCAGTACCTGAGTTTTGGGAGGAAAAAGGAGAAGGCACGGTGTAAGGGATATTCTTCTTTCTTCTCTTCCGTTTCTGAACAAACCAAATTGCCATGATAACAAGACTCAACACTAGAACACCAACCACGCTGCCAACTGCCACAAATGTTCCAGCACTGAAACCCCTTTTACCAGTGGTTGGGATATTTGTTGCAACACTGGTACCATTGATTATTGGAATTGGCCGTTCTGGTGTAATAGAAGTTGAAGGGGTAACAGGACTTCCCCCTGATGAATTAGTTGGAGAACCAGGATTACTAACTGGAGGAGGAGCAGATGATGAAGGGACTGAAGAAGGAGGCGGCGATGGTACTGTAGATCTTGGTGGAGGGGAGTTACGATCAGGAGGAGGAGGAGGGGGAGAGGCCTTGGGAGGTCTAGGATTGGATAGAGGAGGGGGAGAACCACCTGCTGCTGCTGGTGGCGGCGGAGGTGATAAATCAGAAGGGGGAGGTGAAGCTTCGGGAGGAGGAGGATAGGAAACAGATTGTTTTGGGGGAGGAGGTGATGCAGAGGATGATGTTGAAGGCGGTGGTGCAGAGGATGATGTTGAAGGTGGTGGTGCAGAGGAGGATGCTGAATGTGGTGGTGGGGAAGTTGATGCTGAAGGTGGCGGCGGTGAGGGCGAAGATTGCGGAGGCGAAGACGGTGAACCAGCAAGGGGAGAAGAAGGAGGGGATATTGGTGGTGCAGGTGGTGATGCTGTCAATGGAGGAGAAGGAGGAGGAGCATCAGGAACTGCTGGTGGTGGTGACTGAGGAGGCGGAGCTGAAGAACTAGAAGATGATGAAGGAGGTTCGCCAGACTGATAAGCCTCAGAAGATGTAGGGGATGAGGAAGATATGGCAGACTCCGCCGCCGGAGAAGGAGAAAGTGAAGCCATAGTCCAATTCACAGACCCTTAAACAAGCACAAAATCCAGTACACTACACTTCCATTCCCGATTCGAAAATCATTTTACACATAAACCTCACAATGTAATCCAAATCCATATCACCAATCTCATCCAAATCGCTTCAAATCGACAGAATCCGCAGCAAAAACACTGATTCAGTATACCCTAAACGAAGAACTTCAAAGAAACTCCAACAAAAAACCATGAAAACAACGATCCTCAAATCTGAACTAAAAGAACACCAATGTTGAATTCGACAAAATGCAGCAACCACACATCAGTAAATGGTCGGAAACTGAAAAAACAGAGCTCGTACCTATCGCTGAAGCGACGAAATCTCCCTCCGGCGACCAAGTTTCGAAGGTCGAAAATGGAATCTGTAAAGTCCACTCAGTAACCGCAGAAATATTTGGTTCTTCGGTGGATCATAGAGCGGGCGGTTTCAGAAAACGCGGGGGCGACTTGCTGGAGCCAATCTTCAGCCCGCACATGCAGAGGGGGAGGCCAATGAACGGATTAAGCGTTGCTATCAAACCAAAACAAAATCTCTGTTTTCAGTAGCATCATCACTTACCATTTATTTCCATCTACTTTTCTTCTTATACTCAAATACTTTTTTCTCTTCCTTCTTTATCACAAAACAACAACAAAAATAATTATATTTCATTCTCACAAAAAATTTGCTTTATTTCTATGAAGCAATCGTCAATTATTGTTCTTGATCTCTGTTATCTGTTCTTCTGAAAACAGTCTTTCATGTAACTTTCGAAAAATGTTCTAAGCCAAAGTTGAGTTAAATTCCTCATTTAATTCTTCAAACCCATCTTTTAAAAGTGTTTATATGTTCATATGTTCATACATATATAGAATTTAAAAATAATTAATAACTTAATTGTGAAGTAAATTTCAATTTGTTTAGTTACAAATTTCGAGAAAATAAAATAAATTAATGACGATTGTTTTGGAATTACTTCTTTTAATTTATTTTTTTAATTTTAAATAAAACTATTCGACTAATATATTTGTTTGGCGGTTATTTCAAAAAAAAAATAATAATAAAATCACTTTCACTTGGGCGCCAAAGGGCGGAAGTTGAATAGTCAAAAGGGAATAAAATATGGGCACTAAATCTGTCCAAAATTCATTTAAATATTAATAATTACTGTTGACCAAAATTATTTTATTTCAATATTCAATGAAAAAAAAAGACCAATTGAAATTAATTGGAATCAATTATTTGATCCAATTTTGCAATTTTAAGTAAAATTTTAGATTGGAAAAAACATTATTTTATTATCTACTCATTTATTGGATTTAATTTAAATTATAAAAAAATAAAAAGTGCAAAAGAAATATTCTTGCATGAGAAAAAACCAAAGAGAAAGAAGTCGAGGACTAATTATAAATGTCAGTAATGTAGTAATGTTGAGGTGGACATGGGCAAATACTAATATTTGTCACACGTAAGTATTATTAAAGTATTGATATAATTAAATTTATATCCCACATTGGTAGAAGAGAGGGACGAGACATACTTATAAGGGTGTGGAAACATCTTTCTAATAGGCGCATTTTAAAAACCGTGAGGCTAACGGTGTGTGCCAGTGAGGACGTTGGGCTCTAAGAGAGTGGATTGTGAGATACCACATCAGTTGGAGAGGAGAACGAAACATTCAAGGGTGTAAAAATATTTTCCTAATAGACACGTTTTAAAAACCGTGAGGCTAACAACGTATGCCAGAGAGAATGTTGGGTCCATAAGGAGAGTGGATTATGAGCTCCTACATCGATTGGTGTGCCCAACGTCCTGTGTACCAGCAAGGGCGTCGAACTCCTCTGTATTACTTATAAGGGTGTGTAAACCTCGAAACCTCTGTGTTAGCGAGGACGTTGAGTTCCCCTGCATTACTTATAAGGGGATGGAAACTTCGAAACCTCAAAATCTCTCCCTACCAGACACGTTTTAAAAATCGTGAGGTTGACGACTATACGTAACAGGCCAAATCATTCGAACTCGTGTATTCAGCTGCTTGATTTTTTTATTTTTTATTTATTTATACAACTTGATATTGATATGCAGAAGAGAAATTTGGTGCTAAATTAGCTGCAGTTTGGTGCTACTGATATTAGCTTCTCCTTCTTTGGCTCTACTATGAACCCACCATAACAGGTTGGTAAGTGAGTTTCCATCATCAAAAGCTTCCAAGTTCCTAATCTTCTGCAAGGCACCAGCTTTATCATAAACGCTTTCCATGGCATAAACAAAGCCTTTCCATCCTTCCCCAACCCCTTCTCTTCCCAGAGAAGGCAACGCCCAATTCACAGCCTCTCTCACAAACCCAACATCTGATAGCAGCAGCTCAGTGATGGGCAACATGGGCAGCACCTGAATTCCAAGCCTGCACTCTTTCCATTCACCAGGACCAAACCATAATCCACTGTCTCTCTTGTTAGACCACAACACTCCGACCAACCTGTTTTCCTTAACAAATTCTTCCTCGTACAAACTTTGTCCTTCTCTTACTTGCCACCACATTTGACCTGCTTTAATCTCCAGCGCTGCTAGCGTAGCGCCAATGGATACAAGGTCGGCGTCTCCATAGGCTAGCCCCACCAAAGCTGCTGAATAGTAAGCATTTACTGCTTCACTGATGCTCTCTTGACTCCGGCCATCCATGAACTCAGTCAATCCTGTACCCCAAGAGTGCAATTTATACGCATCAAAACATCTCAGCCTTGGGAACTTTGAATTGGATCGCCTGCTCAAGTTCATGATGTCGGCCATAAGAGCATAAACTTGAGGGCTGTACTTTCTCCCCCAAGCCGGGTCGATTTTCACTAGCACAGCAATGGCATAGAAAAAGTAGCCTAGAGTATGGTGGTGATTGTTATATATTCCAAATCCGAAGTCTGCACCAGAATGAAAGGACCCTTCTTTGCTGACAATTCCACCCCATTTTTCATCATATACAAAGCCATTCCCCTCCAGTGTCCCATTTAACCAAGGCTCAATTGCGCCCATTAGAAACTTTCTTATGTCTGGAAGTACTTGAAGATATCTCACTTCCTCAGCAATCACTGCCAACCTTGCTGCTCTTGCTATCAATTTCCCATCTGAATAAGGAGATTCTGTTGTCATAGTCGTTGAATTTAGAGACTCAATATCTTTATCAAGTGCAGAAATGATATCAGTAAAGGATTCTTCCTCTACACCCTTAATTGAATGCCAGCTTACTAAAATAGGTTCTGGTTTCAAAGCCCATGAACTTCCCACCACACCGACAAGCTCACCATCTATACTTTTATACTTGAACTTATCTAAAATAACTACATCATTATCAGTACCTGCTAGGAGACGAAGATGGAGAGGGTGTGCCAGCATGAGCAAATCCCCCCACCCTTCCGTCTCCCATTTGTATTCCAAACAAAATGGCTTCATAAACCGTGCCTCACCCGAGACGGGGTAACACGAACTAAACCGGTCAAGTATCGGTTCACATTCTGGGTCTGAATTTGGCAATGCTGCAATCCTGATGATTCCTGCATATCCTCCAGAAGTAATCACAGAAAGACTATGTGTCAAATTGATGGGAAACGAGGAGTACATAATCCATGTCTGATTGTTTTTCAATTTTATTGTGTATTTGGTGAGTGCATTGTTAAAGGAAAAGGAGATGACTTCATGAATGGTGGAGATTGAAAAGGCGACCCCTTTGGAAACTGTGAAAGTCAGAAAGGGGCTTCCTCGGACGAGATAGAAACGGAGGTTGGAGGAAGGAATATCCAAAGTGACATTCAAATCATTGAATGAGGAGATTACATGAGATTTCTGGGGAAGTGGGTCTATTTTTTCAGAGGGAGAGATGGTGAGATCAGGGGTGAAAACTTGGCATACTGAAGCAGAGTTGGAGGAGATTGATGGGTAGGAAACAGAAATGGAGGAGAGAGAGGATTTGATCAAATAAGGATGGATGAACTCAGGTTGGTCGCCATTATTGAGTGTGAAGTTCTGGAAGAAACTGTTTGTAGGGAGAGGAGCTGAGAGGAGTTCAGGGGAGAAGAAAAGTGAAGGATCAGGGAGGACTGTGGAGTGAGTTGAAGGAAATAGGAATGGAGTGGGTTCTGATGGTTTTTGAGAAGGCTCTGGTGGCGGTGATTGGGGGGGCTCTGGTGGTGGTGGAGGTGGAGGAGGAGGAGGAGGAGGAGGAGAAGTTGGTGGTGGTGGTGGTGGTGGAAGGCGCGGCGGCGGAGAACCGCGTTTCCCTTTGATAGCCCGCCTGAGTTCTCTTTCAATCTTCTTGAACATGGAATCTGCAGAAAGATTGAAACTTTTAGTATGATTGTGATTGAGATATATAAGGTATATACTCACTTTTTATAGTTTCAAACATGAAAGAATCCGAGGATTGCAAGCTATGAACAGCCCATAGGTGTTTCCTGTCAAGAAAAGGAAGGGATTACCTACAAAAGAGATCATCTGTGATTCCTTGAATCTAAGAGAATGAACATGTTGAGTGTGCATCAAAATGAGCCTATTTTTTGCAACACAATCTACACAGAAGATGCTTTTATTTATTTAAACCTGTTTAGTTAAAAGGTTCTTTTTCTTAATTTGTTCTTGCGAGTGATCTAATTCAATCAACTTAAGTTCTGTTAATCGCAGGATTAGTCTTAATCCCACTGATTAAAGAATGAACCACAAACTATCCCAAGTTTCTAGTTCTTAATGGCCACCCAACAAAGAATCTGGAGTAATTCATAGAGACAAATGCATTGATATTACAGTATGGATTATATGAAAAAGACAGTAATTTTTAACAGAACTCATCTAATACGTTCTCAGTGTGTATCTTTTCGTACTGTTTTCAGTATAGAGAGTAAGAACTCATTCCATGTGTCAATGGGGCCTGGCAAACACCAGTGCACACAGTCAGCTACATTCTCTTTCCTAGGAGGAGAATAATGGTTTGGATGCCCATCTGGTCTCATCAGCATGGCTTCTGTCGTGTCCAACAGCCTGAATTGCAAGCCTCTCTTCCTCCCCTGCTCTTCTGCTGCTTTAAATTCTTCCACCTGAGCCTTATGCAACTCAAACACATAACTTTCCCGCTTCGTCTCTTCCTTTGTAAATGGCCTTGTCCTTGCACAGTTCCCTCCTTTGTTCCATTCGCCATTTTCGAAGTGCGAGGGAGAAAACGTCCTCATTAATGTCACCCCTTTGTAGCCTTTGAGGCTCATAATCGTCCTAAAGGCAGTTTGGAAGACTTTCCCATAGCCATAGTAGTTCATAAGCTGTGTGACATTACTTTTCTGGCAATTGAAACATCCTATGATTCGACCATTTTCGTAGTATACTTGAGGGCGAAAGAACCACTGTCCTGCTGAGAAGATGACGTAGTCGAAAGATTCAATGGCGGAAGTCCAGGAATGGTCTGCCTCATCCAAGTATAGATTCATGAGGCTGTTGGAGGAGAAACCATTCTGGTCTGCATCCCTGCTTTTAACCAAAAATGATGACCAGAATCTTGCCACTGTGAAATTGTAATCAGCAAAGAACCACCTTTTGAAATCATATGTAAGGTTGTATTTAAGAGAAACATCTTCTGGATGAGATCCCTGCAGCATATGCAACAGACAATTAATAAAAGGATAAGTTTTAAAGTGTTTGGAGAATGAGCTTACATTGGAGAGGAGACACAACAGCGACTGCATATGATTTCGAGCGACCGAGTCTCCAACAAAAGCAAGCGATTTCCCTTTAACAATTTCCAAGAACTGAGCAGAATCAAAGAGAGGAAGCTCACATTCATCTGGCTTCCACCTCCACTTCAAGAATTCTCTGTCTGGTCTTCCAAACTTCAAACAGTTTTGATATTCAAACATCATGTCACAAGTATCATTCGTGTAGTATGGATGCTCGGATTTCGGTACCCAACTGCCACGAAACAAGTCACATTGCTTCTCTAACTCCACTGTCTTCAAGCTGGCGGTGTTTTTCCAGATATTTGGCAGTGATGAAGGCAAGTTCTTGTTTGTAGACAAAGGAGGAATGATGGTAAGAAGAATCAGTGTCAGAGCAAGCAGAATCCCTTTGTGGAAATTCCACAGCACTGATTTGTTTCCACTTGGAGCCTCAAAAGTATGAAGCTTCATGTTGAGATACCAAATGTCTTCGCTCATATATGATATAACTCTGTCATAGCATAGGTCTGAATATATATAATGGTTAATGAAGGTCAATTAACCATTTCAAGTAAAGTTTCATACTTAAGCTAAATACTTGAAGCAATCATAGAAATAATTTCAATATTGAGACACCTCATAGCATAGGGGCTGAATCATCGGCTTGTTGTGTGGTCTACAAGTGATAGAGGCTGTTGATGATTATGTTGGGAGCAGAGTGATAAAAACTTGGCGTAGCAATGAAGGTTTGTCTGTTTAATCATTGCTTCTTTGTAATGGGATATTGATTTTCTTTACACTGAGATTTACTGGAAACTTCTTCCCCTCAATAATGTCTCAAATAATGGCTAATGAAGGTCAATGAACCAAGGTAGAGTCTGAATTAACAACGTTTGTGAAAGAATAGAATCTTCTTGGATTAAAAAAAAGAGTCATTGGGTTTTAGATTTTACGTGCAAGGAGTTGTGATCCTTCTTTTGTTCTTGGCAACATGGTGTGGAGTAGAGCCTATATTGTAACAGCTCAAGCCTACTGCTAGTAGATATTGTCCGGTTTGGCCCGTTACGTAATGCCGTCAGCCTCACAGTTTTAAAATGCGTCTATTACGGAGAGGTTTGGGGGTGGATTGTGAGATCCTACATTGGTTGGAGAGGGGAACAAAACATTCTTTATAAGAGTGTGCCCAATTTCCTCGTTGGCACACCTCCCGGTGTTTGGCTCTTATACCATTTGTAACAGCCCAAGTCAAGCCCACTGCTAATAGATATTGTCCGCTTTGGCCCGTTACATACCGTCGTCAGCCTCACGATTTTAAAACGCGTCTAAGGGAAAAATTTCCAAACCTTTATAAAGAATGTTTCATTCCCCTCTCCAACCAATGTAGAATCTCACAATCTACCCTCCTTGGGTGTCCAGCGTCCTTGCTGGCACACCACCCGATGTCTGACTCTAATACCATTTGTAACAGCACAAGCCAACGCTAACAAATATTGTCCGCTGTAGTCCATTACGTATCGCCGTCAGCCTCACAATTTTAAAACGCGTCTATTAGGAAGAGGTTTCCACACTCTTATTATACTTCGTTCCCCTCTCCAACCAATGTGGGATCTCATATCTCTCAGGGAGAAATCATGAAAGTAATTGAAAAGCATATGAATGATTTGGAATGAGTATTAAGTCTATCAGATGTAAAGATCTACACGTAGAAAATCTGATGATGGCAACTTGCATAATATTATCTCTAGAGAAAGCAAAGGCAAATAACTTAAGTTGCTCAATGAAATTATGTTCTTATTACTCCTTTCACAATGTCTAATTACATACATACAACTTATAAATGAACAATGATACAATTATACAAATCACAAAACAACAACAATATGAATTTAGAAGTAAAAAAATAGCTTCAGGAAAAAGATTGAAAAATGAATAAGAACTGCCTCTTTCCCCATCTAACCAAACTGTAGCTTATCCCTGACTGATCTAATCCCCTCCATCTTCAACATCTCAAGCAAGAAATCACTCCAAGCATCAATGGGGCCAGGCAAGCACCAATGCACACAATCATTATACAAAGTCACATTTTCAGTAGTCGAATGACCATACCTGCTAGGATGCCCATCCGGCCTCAGAAGCATAGCTTGAGTCGTATCAAGAACCCTAAATTTCAGCCCTCTTTTTCGTCCTTCCCTTTCCGCGGTCTTGAATTCCTCCATCTGAATCATGTAGAACTCCAGATCAGATCCTTCCAATTGCGTCTCGTTACTTCGAAACGGCTTCGTCCTCAAGCAATTCCCGCCCTGATTCCACAGTCCATTCTCGAAATGCGACGGCGCGAAGGTCCTTAAAATCGTCATCCCTTTGAAATTCTTCAAGCTGTTTATAGCCTTAAAGGCCGTTCGGAAGGCCCTTCGGTAACCATAGTACATTCCGAGATCGGTTACGTTGGGGAGGAGGCAGTAATGGCAGCCGACGATGCGGTGGTTTTCGTAGAAAACCATAGGACGGAAGAACCAGTGGCCGCCGGAGATGATGATGTAGTGGAATTCGTCGATCTTAGTGGTCCATTCTACGTCGTACTCATCCAAGTAGAGATTGAAGAGACCAGTTTTGGTGGGGCCGTCGGAGTCCCCCATGGCGGCTCTGGTGAGATGAGGGGTCCAGAAAATGGCCAATGTGAAGTTGTAGCGTTTGTAACTCCATCTCTTGAAATTATCGTCCGCCGTGTACGACACATCTATCGGATATTCCACCTGAGAAACACCATCTTCCTCAATCCAATGTCACCACAATTAATCAAACAAAAATATTTTTTAATTTTTAAAAAATTATCATAAGAACAAATATCATTTATTAATTTAAATATTAGGAATAATATTTAAAACAACCCAATTTTGATTATTTTAATTTCATAATTACATTTTTTTCTCTCTCCTTAAATTAAAGAAAAGCAATATTATTATGAAAAATCATGATCCCTACTCACAAGAGCTAATAATTATAATTAGTTTATTTTTAATTATATTTTGGATCTAATTTTTATCTAATAAAAGTCGGGAGAAATTAATCTTACTGGCCTGCACCAAAGTCTTTTTTTTTAATTTAAAAAAACAAATAATTTAAAGGCACAAAATAATTTGTTGGTCAAATGTTTATAATATTCCATTTATATATATATATAAATTTAAATTCAAATTTTATTTGCTGCAAAGAAATTTATTTATTTTTATTTTTAAATTAAAGGGTTTTTTAGTTATAAAACCACCTTCACGTGAAGATTATTCAATATTTTTTTATTACAAAATTATTTTTTTTTAGAATATTTGAAAATTTATGAAATTGAAGAAATAAAATAAAATAAACTATTGGGTAGAAAAAAGAGAAAAAAGAAAAAAAAATCAGATTTGTAATATTTTGTTATAATATTGGAATTAAAAAAATAATTTGAAATTATCTTTATTTTAACCCTATCGGTCAAAGTTTGAATCCTACATGTGGAAGTAGAAATGTCCACAAAGTGGGGCGGGGACGGTGAAGCCTTCTTCGCCACCTATTTCATCTCCCATTTATGTTTGGAGTTTAAAACCCATCGGGACCCCATTTACGTGATGGAGAAAAGATGTTCTCCACTCTCTCTCCTCATTTCTCGAGCAATTCCTCCTTATTTAAAAAGGGTCTAAAATGAACATCTCTACCTATATGGAAGTCGAGAGAAGAAGAAAACAATATAGAATGATAGCATGTAGATTCCCAAAACCCAATAATTAACATTTTTTAATCTTTTGAGTTACTTCTCCAACTCTTTTTAGAGATCTTTCACAAACTTAGATTAGATCACTTTTTAAGCACAAATTATTAATTAAACAAAATCCAACAAACGAGCAAATCTGACTAACTAAGACATTATAATATCGCGCATAAATATCAATTTAAAAAGTTAAAAGTTGGATCTTACCCGGGAAAGAAGGCATATCAAAGACTGCATTTGGTTTCTCCCGACAGAGTCACCAACAAAAGCCAAAGATTTACCTCTCATAAGCTCAAGAAACTGAGAAGGATTGAAAATGGGAAGGTCACAGTCATCAGGCTTCCATCGCCATTGCATGAAGCCGCCATCAGGGCGTCCATATTTCATGCAATTTTGGTGCTCATGAATGGCCCAACAAGAGGAGCTTGTGTAATATGGAGCATTGGGATTGGGTATCCATTCGCCTGTGAAAAGGTCACATTCCTCTTCTTGGATTGGCAATGGCTGAAGCTCTTCAACCTCTTCAATGCTTGAATATGAATCAGAAGGGGATTTGGGGGAGCTGTTGAGGAGGAAAACAGAGTAGTAATCTACAAGATTGTATAACAGGGGAATCACTGTGAGTATCACAAGAGTGAACACTATGGCTAATGTTTTGTTAAGGGTGTACTTTTTCCCCAAGGGAAGCTCATTTCCATGGAGATTCATGGAGAAAAGGCTCAAAAATGGTGGAAAAGTTGTAGAGATGAGAAAGATGGGGGAAGTTTTATAATGATATGAGTGGGTTTACATGGAGAGAGAGAGAGAGCAATGATTATAAACTCGTCACATAGTCTCGAGTAGGTTAGGTTATATATTTCCTGTTATGTGTTGTATCCTCGGAAATCTCATTTCTGATCTGACTTGTATCGTTGATACTACTAGGAAGTGAAGGTTATGGCTTTTAGAAAAGTGGGTTATGAATAAAGGGTGATCTAAAGGCATGGCCATTTCCTTGGCTGTTCTTTTGCTTTATAATAGGCAAACTCATGAGCCAAGTTTCTTAACCATTCCCTGTTGAATAGCGAGAGGCATTGACTGAGCTAAAAAAAGGTGAAATGTAAAGAATAAAGCCTTGAAAAGTTCAGACAATGGCAAGATAGATTGATTGAAAGCCAATTTCATTTGGATTTTCCTTCAAAAAATAATGCTTCTTTTTCTTTGTTGTCATGACAGCTAGGTTACTATATAACATACATATATCATTGATTGGGTTGGGTTTTATTTAACTTTTTGGTTCAAACTTCAATAAGATTTAATCTATTGTTATGTAATTATGTTTATGTAATTATGTAAAGGCAGCGTTAATGCATTATACTAATCCATAACGTCTCTTAAATTATTCGATCAGAGATACCCAATGACTTAAACTTTGAATTATATCAATGATAGATACAATCTCTTATGACATCCGTTCCGTTCATCGTATTGATTAAGTTATACTTTCTTTACAAATAGATGAAACAACCATCCAACACAACATATCATATCCCACTAATAAAATTTATTAAACAGAAGGGAGAGTGATTAGAAATTGAAATTTAGTTCATGAGAACATTGGATTTTCTTAGTTCATCACGTGAAGTTTCATTGATTAGACAGCTGAAAATGATAAATCACTAAACCAGATATGATTTTGACGTTGATTTCATTCCAAGTTTGTCAAGTCAAGTAACTGCATTTGATAATAAACTTACCATCAATGTTGACAGAGGGGAGTAGCAAGGGAAAAAAAGGCGTTGCAAATTTGAGGGAATGGCACAACAGATGATGACAACTAAGGCTGATGAGAAAATACTACATAAGATTCTCTCTCAAATGGTACCTTTGGCTCATCTCCGGCCAGGGTTTCCTCCGCCACCACGAACAGGCGGTGTTGAAGACCCATATGGAGCGGTGTTTCCAGGCGCAGCATGTCCCCCCACACCTCTAGATTGAGCATCATAGCCAGCTCCTCCCCTAGGTGCATCATAAGTAGGTAGCCCAGGTACATTGTAACCTGGTCCTCTTTGTCCATCATAACCAGGTCTCTGTGATTCGTAAATGGATCCTCTTGCTCCTTCGTAACCGGATCCTCGTTGGGTGCCTCTTGCTGCATCGTAGTTGGGTCGGGTTGCAGTAGAACCAGCTTGAGGTCCTGTGTATGCAGTCGCACCCGCACTGGATGCACCAACTGCAGTAGCAGGCAGCAGGCCACGTCCCTATTGCACATTTTCAACAACAAATAATTAGGAAATATAAAACCGACCGTTTAAGTTTAAGTACCTATTAGACACTTTTAAAATTTTAGAAACTAAAAAAAGCACTATGCCTCTCATCGTCCTTCCTAGGGATATTAACCATTCAAATGTCAAACTAATATACTCATACATAGAGATAAAAAAAATTTTAAAAAAAACATAGCTTGAAAGGGAAATAAAAAGGATGTGCGGAAACACAAGCCCAAATGGAACAGGGCCAAAATTACCAAGGATGCTCCAATGGTTAAGAATAAAAACAAAAGAAGAATCATAAAATAACGGAGTCGTGGATGAACAGTCCTGTTTGATGCCAAACTAAAACCAAAGAAGTACCAAAAGCTAACCTAAATCTTCACGGTAAAGTCGTGTCTTCATAAAATGTGATCCAAATCTTGCAGTTCGAGTCATATGACATGTTCAAACAAAGCATAGGACCCAAAACTATAGAAGAGGAGTCTAATATACGGTTGAAGGTGTTTACCCTTCCATGGGCAACTAGCCAGCAGAAGAATCCGGCCTTACAAGGGAAAAGTATAGATGTGATTGGAGACCCTTTTTGTATGGTTAGCTTTGTGGCTCTTTTGGTTGAGCTGTATTTTCATAGGCCTTTTTGTTTGCTTATTATCCTTACAGTTTTCCTCAATGAAAACTTGGTTTCTTACTAGAAAAAAAATTAAAAGAAAGAAGATATAGGTTGTATTTCTGAAACTTCTCAACAAATGGGTTCCAAAACCAAGGAGACTCCGATCATGACTCAAAGGAAAGCCTAGATAAAACGTGGATAGGAAAGAGACCGCATAGCCCATCAAAAGGTGTTTCTCCTTTTACATCAAAATAGTAAGAAACATACAAAAAAGAGAGTACTATAAATTCAAACATATCCGTCTTTACCGTGACTAACCTGGGCAACACCATAGCCGTCTTCATAAGTATTTTGTCCAGCTGGATTCCCAGAAGCTTCTATCTCGTTGTTTTGGGTAGTACCATAAGGCCCACCTACATGCAGTCGTCAGATATCAGTGGTCGATAAAGAAAAATTCGAGAAGGATAAGATAATCCAACAGAAAGTGAAATAGAGGCAAGCAAGAGTACCGTGTCTTCTTTCTAGACTAGCAGTATTCGTCAACTCTGCCCTAAGCTTTTCCAGTTCCCTAGCCATAGTGATATAATTCTTTTCCATTACCTGAAGTGACTCAAGATGATCATTGTATAATTTTTTCTCATAGTCATAGGTCGCCCTGCAAGGTCAATAGCTAGGTCATGGCATTTTACAACCAAGAAACATAACCCTGGAAGCACATTATGATCAAACTCTGGTCCAGTAAAGGATAGACAATGCAGTTAGGCTTAACATTTATAAACAGAATACATAAGCCTTTAAGAAATGGCTAAGGAAACAAGTCAAGCTATGGCAGCCTCTATAACCAAAAACCAGAGAGGCCTAGTTAAAAATGCAAAGAAACTGAACCATAGGAGTTGAAGACTGAACTTGATTGAATTCACAGGACATCCTACACATGAACTAACATACGTAGTTATGTGAAATCCTAAAAAGTCCCTCTAAAGTTAAATGCTATACAGATTACGCACCTACAATGCTGATATTCCTGCCTCAAACTCTCGAGTTCTGACATCAAAACTGGAACCTGCTGCACGTCTCCATGGGCCCTCTGGAGGTCTTGGGTCAAATGTTGAACTCTCGTAATAAGCTCCTGCCTTGCTACAATCAAGTTCTGAGCATCTGATTTTGCTTGCTGCAACTCTAACTTAATTGGCTCAGCTGTTTGTAGTTCTGATTCCATCTTTGCAATCTTATCAGAAAGATTCCTTGCTTGCTGCTCTCTTTCAGATTTCACAGCTCCTATTTGAGCATGAAGAATTTGAAGCTCATGTTGCGCAGCAGCAAGCTCTTGCCTCAAGGTTCCATGGGTAGCAGCAAGCCTCTGATTCTCGGTGACGAGTTTCTGCATCTCAACATGTTGCCCAGCTAGCTTCTGTTCCATTACTTCTGGAGGAGGCATCATGTCAAAGGGAGGAAAAGTACCGGGCGGAGGACGTAGCCCATGACCAAATGCTTCTGGATGCAGGACACCAGAACCTGGAAGAGGACGCCTTGCATGTGGAGGCGGAATACGACCTTTACTACCCATTTTTAATAGCCAGAAGTCACCTGCGTAAATCAAAGGAAAATCTTACCACAAACTCCATTACTTTAATCGACTAACAACCAACTAAAATCAAAGAACCGGTGCTAACCAAGTAGCTAAAAGCTTGTATACAAATCTGCCACAATGATGCCAAATACAACACAAACAACAGTCATTCCGTAACCTAAATCTTAATGTGCAGCAACAATACGTCCAAACCCAAAATTGGCACGCTGTAAATGAAGAAAAAAACACCTCTTGATGTCGCCAGTGAAAGAAACAACATATTCCATCAAATAGTGCCGGAAAAGACTAGAAAGTGATGCAGGGGAACATGGGCGTTCTAGCCAAAAGAAAACTTTAGGGTTTTCGAGAAATTATAACGAAGATAAAGATGACGTTTTTGATAGGTTTCTTTACCTGCAACAATCAGTTGGCACCTGAAACTTGTCGGCGAAGGTTGAAATCGGAGAATTAAACAAACGGGAAAATGGCCTATCGGAAGAATTTCTTCGCCAATCCCCACTCCACTGTTCAGCAAGAAGAAGAAGAAGCCGGGGACTCGCAATGAGAGCCCCAATTTTAAAATTTTGGGAATTTTTCTTTTAATTTTTTCCCTATAATCTTTAATTTTATCAATTAAGATTAAAAATATCTTACTTTATTTATTTTCAAACTAGATTTAACTTTTATATTTTAAATAAAATTTAAAACTACCCCTTCCTTTCTCTCTCTCTTTTTTTTTTTAAATACTTTTAAATTAATATTTATAATTAGTTCTAGCTTAATTTTTATCAAATTTAGTTAAAACACTAATAATGTGTGTGCAAAAAATACACAATATATTTATATTTTAAAATTTTATAGATAATACTAAAAGTGATATATAGAAATAAAAAATTTAATAATCCAGAAACAGGTCTTCTAATATTCGAAATAACTAATAAAGTTGTATTTTTATTTTTAATTAAATATTAATTATAATGTGAATTTTAATAAGTTCAGCAAAGACCTCGCGTAATTAATTAATATTATAAAATTGTTGAAAATATTTTATTTATATAAAATTCTGATAACATTTTTCATGCAACACATAAACGCCCTCACATTCATTAACAATATTTGCAACTTAATATAGGAAAGATTTCTTCTAATCTCTATGAAAGAAGAAACTAGAGACGACTTCAACCCAAATGAGGAATGGTGGTTAGTGATTCCTTTATCTTCTCCTCTGCAAAAGAAAGATCTGTCATCCCTCCTTGTAGATACTTCTCATAAGCTGCCAAGTCGAAGTGACCGTGCCCGCACATGGCTGTGAGAATAACTTTTGATTCTCCGGTTTCTCGACATCGAAGAGCCTCTCGAATAGTTTCCGCTATGGCGTGTGTTGGCTCCGGTGCTGGTATTAGTCCTTCCGATCGAGCAAATTGTATAGCACCTGCAAACAAACAGAAAACTCAGTTGTTGCATTGTTGGCCACTTATGCACAGCCAAATTCCAGTAACTGGTTTAAATTCCCGAGCGCCTATCGATTAACTTTCGGATGAAATTCGGGTACCTTGAAAGCATTCTGTCTGGGGAAGTGATACAGCTTCCAAAAGACCAAGATTATAGACATGTGATATCAATGGAGCCATACCATGATACCGCAATCCACCTACCAAAAAAAAAAGTAAGCCAAGATGATGATCAAGACAAGAAACAGAGAGTTCAATGTGTTGTATCAGTTTCGATAGCATATTATACATTACCAGCGTGAATGGGGTCGGGAATGAAGTTGTGACCAAGTGTGTGCATCTTCATCAATGGCGTCATCCCGGCTGTATCGCCATAATCATAAGCGTAAACGCCTTTCGTTAATGAAGGACAAGCTGCAGGTTCAACTGCTCGAATAACGGGGCTTATTTTTCCAGCAAGTTTCTCACGGAGGAACGGGAAGCTAAGACCTGCAAAATTCGATCCTCCGCCAGTGCATCCTATGATGACATCTGGGGTCTCACCTAAGGCTTCCATTTGTTTTAGACACTCTTCACCAATGACAGTTTGGTGAAGCAAGACATGGTTGAGGACGCTTCCCAAACAGTACTTTGTATCAGCATTGAGGGCTGCAACCTCCACAGCTTCTGAAATGGCAATTCCCAAACTTCCTGGGCTTGATGGGTCAACTTGAAGAAATTTTCTGCCTGAATCCGTGACGTTGGACGGAGATGGGTGTACTTTTGCTCCCCAAGTTTCCATCATCATTCGACGATACGGTTTTTGATCATACGACGCGCGCACTTGCCACACCTAGTTAAGGAAACAAGATAAACTTCATGTAATATGTTACAGAAGCAACCAAGAAGTTGAGTTTTGAACCATTTTTCCAGCATCTTAATTCAACTGTTTCATAAATAACTTCGAGTTTATACTACATATTGATCACAACAATTGCTTCTTACCTCGCAGCCGATACCGAACAAGCTACAAGCAAAGGCCAAACTACATCCCCATTGCCCAGCCCCGGTTTCTGTAACCACATTCTTGACACCCTCCTGTACATTATACCAAACTTGTGGAACAGCAGAGTTGGGTTTATGTGACCCAGCAGGGCTAACTCCTTCATACTTGTAGTAAATTCTAGCTGGTGTGCCAAGACGCTTCTCTAACCTCTTAGCTCGAATCAGAGGAGTTGGACGCCAAAGCCCGTAGATATCGACAACTTCGTCGGGGATGTCTATGTACCGATCACCACTGGCTTCTTGCTTAATCAATTCATCAGGAAAGAGATGTGACAAATCTTCAGGTTTGATTGGTTCAAAAGTCTTGGGATGCAATGGAGGAGGAGGTTTTACAGGAAGATCTGCAACGAGATTGTACCATTGACGCGGGACCTCGACTGCCTTCAAATTAGGATTTGATGCTGCTTTTGTTCTATAACCATTTGAAAACCTCAAATGTCTTGGAATTCTCTCAAGTGAAAGACATCCTGAAAAGGTTTAAATTATCAAAGATGAGAAGGAGGGAAGGGCCGAGAAGCTTAACGTAACCGCCCAAGCCCACCGCTAGTAGATAATGTCTTCTTTGAACTTTCCCTTCAAGGGCTTCCTTCCCCTCAAGGTTTTAAAACGCGTCTGATAGGGAGAGGTTTCCACACTCTTATGAATGTTTCGTTCCCCTCTCCAACCGATGTGGAATCTCACAATCCACCCCCTAGGGGCCAACGTCCTCGCTGGCACACCGCCCGGTGACTGGCTCTAATACCTTTTATAACAGTTCAAGCCCACCACTAGTAGATATTGTCCTTTTTGAGCTTTCCTACCACTCAAGATTGTAGACCAAAAACAGGAAAATGCAGTGGACTTCCAACAGGAAAATAAAAGGAAAAGTGAAATCCAGCAATAATCACACAAAACCAACAAAAAGCTTCCAAAAAACATCAGCATTTCAAGCAAAAAACCAGACAGATACAGCTTCTCACTCACTTTCTTCCAAAAAGTGCCAGCATCTCAAGCAACAAACCAGACAAACCCCACTTCAACGGTCACTGTAACGACCCAAGGCCACAAGGCCACAGCTAGCAGATATTGTGTAACTGGATGAGCACCGGTTCCGCTGTGTAACTCTAAAAGACGCGTAATGGGGAAGTCCATAAGGAAAAGTCCAAAAACCTTGAGGAGAAGTTTGGAAGGGAAAGCCCAAGGAGGACAATATGTCTTGTAGCGTTGACTGGGCTCTTCCAAATAAAAGATCTAGCAAAGTTCCAGCAATTTCATCTCTAAAAATGGTAACAAACACAGACGAATTCGAAGGCAAAAACTCATACAACAACCTTGGTCAAAACTCAACAGCACAAAAATGTACACAAAATCTCCAAACAAAGCATGATCAATATCCAGAAGAAGTAAAACGAAAGTGATTCTAGGTTAATTTCATAAGAGCCGAAGTTTCAAACACAAATACAGGAAAGAAAAAGAGGAGAAATTAAGAACCTCCGCCATTGATGCCTGAAGAAATTGATGAAGCGACCATTTTCGAGTTTCAACCCTTTTCCGCGAAAAACAAAGAAAAGGGAAGCACGATCTGCTACTCGATGACTTCAAGTCAAACAGAGACCTCACGATGCCAAGTTGATCACGGTAACTACTATTTTTTATTATTTTTTTCTTAAAAAAGAAAAAAGAAAAAAACTTAATATATTTAATAACTAGGGTTTTATATTACTCTCTGAAAAAATAAATTAAATTATGATTTGATAATTGTTTTTTATTTTTGAAAACGACTGTAAGCAAATTAATAAATTAATTTTCAGTTTAATCATTATCCACTACATTAACTCATTAAATATGATATCTAAGTAAAAAGACAAATTAGATTTTTAAAATTTAACTTAAAAAGGTCATTTCCGTCCATTAACATTAATTCAACTAATTTTTAGTAGAGATTTATATATATTTAAAAAATTTAATGGATAAATTTTTTTTCTATTAAAAATATAAAATATTAATAAAATATAGTATAATGAATACATAAAATCTAAAAATTTAAAATATTGTTATTTTATATTTTAAGTAAATATTTATGTACGTACGTAAATAAAGAAATAAATAAGGTAAGTCAGAAATTTATCTCACTTTATTATCTATTTAAACAAAGATTCTTCGTCCCTTATGAAAAACAAGATTATAAGTGAGGGAGACTATAGTATTAAGGCAAAAATTGCTGAAAGGGACCAAATTGCAAATGTTGTAGAAGGGAGAATTTGCTAAAAGGCCCTTCTTTCACCCCTCAAGTACTCTTTCATCCTCCTCCCCAGCTCCTTTCTGCAAATATCAAGAAAATAAAAAGATGTCAAATTTGCTATCAAGTCCCTCCCTACAAAATATTTATATTTCTATACCTCATAAGCTGTCTGTCCAAATTTGAGGCCGATAAGAGGCCTCTATTCTCCTCCGCCCTTCTTAAAAGGTATGGCATTACCATATCCACTGCTCCAAATGGCATGTATTTGCTCACTTGAAACCCTGCGTTTCTCAACCCATAAGACAACGCTTCCGACATTCCATACAATTGAGCAAACTCGAGCTTCTTCTTCAACTTCCCGATCCCTATCTCGTACGCTTTCCTCGCCGCTAATTTTCCTGCAAAATGGTTATCAAACGAGACCCAAATTATGAATAACGTTCTAACATGGGTATTATACGAGACACGGTTCTGGGTACTTGATTCGACGTTGTGGGTGCAAAATGATTATCAAACGAGATCTAGATTATGAACAACGTTCTAACATGGTTATTAAACGAGACACGATTCTGGGTACCCATGTTATTAAACGAGACACGAGTACCCATGTTATTAACCATGTTATTAAACGAGACACGAGACACGATTCTGGGTACCCATATTATTCAACGAGACACGATTTTGAGTACCCATGTTATAAAACGAGACACGATTCTGGGTACCCATATTATTCAACGAGACACGATTCTGGGTACCCATGCTATTAAACGAGACATGATTATGGATACCTATGTTATTAAACTAGACACGATTTTGGGTACCCATGTTATTCAATGAGACACGATTCTGGTACCCATGTTATTAAACGAGACACGATTTTGGGTACCTGATTCGACGTTGTGGGTAGCGAGAATAGCTCCACTCGAGCCTGCGGCGATGTTGTCGAGCAAGAACGACGCGCAACTATTATAACATGCATGTGTGTCATGAATGCTATTGTGAATGGGAGATTCAAATCCAAGAGAAGAAGCGAGCTTGGATTCACTTGACATATAAGCACCTCTCACGAGCTTAATCCCAAGAGGGACTCTCATTTTATTGGCCTCTTTGGTGACTAACAAAAGCCGATCCTTTGCGTCTTTTAGATAGGCTTGGAGGGTTCCATACACTATTGGGTTATGGTCTTTGTTGTGGATGATGGCGGCGGAGTATGTGAAGTAATCAATGGCGGGTTGAACTTTGGTGTGCTCGGCATCAATGGCTAAAGGAACGTTGGCATCCACGCAACTTTGGCAGATTTTCATTAGCCTTTGATGGCTTATTTGGAGGCTTTTTTGTTCTTCGTTTGTTAAGGGATTGGGCTGTTCAAGAGTGTGGTAAAGAGGGCTTGATTCAGAGAAAATTGGGAATGTTTTGAGCTTCCATGGAAGATTCATAAATGGGTCCTTTTGTTGCCATCTTAACAAGTCACTCACTCTCTCCAGCAATCTCAATGGGCAAATTGCACTCACTTTAGCCACCACAAAGCTTGCCTACAATCACACGAAACGAAACAAACCGAATGTTCACGTTAGTTAATTTAGAGAATGATCATGTGTTAGGAGTAAAGAATACATCTCTATTGGTACGAGACCTTTTGAGAAGTACAAACTAAAGCTACGAGGCTTATACTCAAAGGGGACAATATCATATTACACATGATATCAGAGTCAGAGTCATGCCATTAATTTACCCTTAATTTAGTCATGTTAATAGAATCCTCAAATGTCGAACAAGGAAAGTATAGTCAAAAGTGACTCATGTGTTGAACAAAGGGTGTACCTAGTGCGAGGACTCTAGAGAAAGGAGCTGAGTCCCGATTAAGGGGAAGTTGTTTGATGGCTACATGAACCTCGCTCTATGGTGTGCTTTGTTCAAGGGAGCATTGTTGGGAGCTACATTGGCTAATTTAGGTAATGATCATGACTTTATGAGTAAGGCCTTTTTGAGAAGCATAACGCAAAGCCATGAACTTATATTTAAGGTGGACAATATCATACCGTTGTCGAGAGTCGTATTCTTAAAACAATACGAAAAAATTATTGTGAACTTACGGAGCCAGGTGGGAGCGCTCTAGTTGCCTCGATGGTTCGGAGAAACCCATGAAGATTCCGATCACAAGACTCCTCATCGTTGGCGTATTCAATAGCGTAATCGAGCATGCTTCTCAGCCCGACATTATGCAACCGGCGAACGGTTTTCCCGACAGCCGTGTCGTCCTCACCGGCGCAAAAATGTCGGTAAAAACTATGTCTAACGGTACCAAAAATTACATCACGAGCCAACTCAACATCCATCAATTTAGAGTTCATAACCCACATTCCGACGTCTACGACAGGGCCGACAGCGGCGACATGGAGGCTGGCGGCGGCGTGCAGGACCTCCAACGTTGAAAACGACCCAAACAAGGCCTTCGTGTCAGAAAAATCGACGGTGGGTGCCGGAGAGAGCGCGAGATTGAGCGGCGGCGGTGTAGAAGCGGCGGAGGAGGATGCGGCGGTGTTCAACAACCGAATGAAAGCGTAAAAAAAGACGTTTTTGGGGATCTTTGATTGGGTTGAAAGGATACTTTTGGCCATCAAAATTTTCAATTTTTTTTTTCTTCGTTTCTGATTCTATGAATTTTGCTGCTGACCTGTGCGTTAAATAGAAGAACAATTTGACAGGTGGACAAATGGTTACGATCAGCACTACACGTAAGTACACACGCTCATCTGACGTGGATAAGTTAATTAGATACAGTTGTGGATTAGAGGGGTTGCTGACGTCATATTTACGGAAATTAAATAAAAACTTGGATAGAAACAAATCAAAACAATTCTCTTGGACTTCTGTTTTTCCCACGAAATTGGTTAAGGAATCCTTTTGGATTCCGTCGTCATGTCATTAGCCGTGTTTTGTGGGTGATTAGTATCTAATTGTCGGATTAAAATTAATTAACTCTCTTAATCGTTTTAATTGTTTAAATCGTGTTTTTTTTTTCTTCATGTTTTTTTAGTTAATTAGTTAAGATGAATTTGTCAACGGCTTAAACAAGTCAAATTGTGTCTACTTCTTCTCTCTTTTTTTATCTTTTATTATTATTTTATTTTTTAACTCGATGGTGAGAATGAATTTTAGGTAGAAAATTTGAACATTTAACTTTTAAATCGATCACATATGTTTTAACTCATTCGGTCACACACATTCTTCCGTGCATGTTCAATCGTTGCAACGCAACAACGTCGCATTTCATTGTCATTTTTGTTCCCAACAACACGACCCATGCATCGTGATGTCATCTCATGTCTCGGGACACATCAGTCATCTCGACTTGCTTAGACACATTCGTTGGGAACGAACCCATGTGTCAATTCCAACATCACATGACATGTGTCTTCAAGTAATGATTCAATTACAACGCCTATATAAATCACAACAAATTCAAGTTTTTTTTTTCGTGTTTTAGAAATTCTTTTATCGAACAATATGGAGAACTCCCAAAAGATGAGCTACCATGTCGAAGAGGCCAAGGGCCAAGCTCAGGTTTACTTTGAATCTAATAATTTTGTTCGATCCCATAAACATAATGAAATTTCTATTCGAGATGTAGCATGTCTACAAGGGACGTTCCCGATCGATTCAGCCTAAACCGTCGAAGTAGAAGTGTCTCATTTTGATTCCAAAGGCTATGAATCAAGAAAGTTATGTACAAGGAAAATCATATGAATCTTGTCAATCAACTCAAAGTTTGATAGCCTAATGGCCCTTGGGATCCATCCATTTTTGTGTCATTTCTTCCCATTAGAGCTGTCATCCATGGAAACAATCTTTCAAGCTCAGTGTTTATTGTATTAGATCTCAGTTTCTTGTTGTTGATCCCAAATTTCGATCTTTCAATAGCTTCCATTAAATCTTCCCTCGATATCGTTTCGCCACCTACGAGAAAGAAAAGAAAGAACGGATAATTCCTTACAAGGGTGATGGTGCGAGTCGAAAAATGGAATTGAGTTAGTAAAACGACTGACCTCTACGAGCAGCGAGAAGTGCTGCTTCGTTCACGATGTTTGCAAGATCAGCACCCACGTAACCAGGTGTGAGTGATGCAACTAGACTGCAGATTATGTTCGGGTTTTCCTCGAGTGGGACGTCTCGTAAGTGTACTGCCAAGATTTTTCTCCTTCCTTCTTCATCAGGCTGTCCTACGAGAACTTTTCTTGAGAATCTACCTGGCCTACAAAGGGCGGGATCCAACGCTTCGGGTCTGTTAGTCGCTGCTATAACAATCACTTTCGTGTCCGACTCAAATCCATCCATTTCGGTCAACAACTACGGTAATTAGAAAGGAGGAGAGTTGGATCATACAGACATTATACTGAAAAGAGTAGAGAAAGAGAGAGAGGTAATTACGTTCTAATCGAGATTACCTGGTTTAATGTTTGGTCACGTTCGTCGTTGAAACTTCTACCCCGTTTCCCTCCAACCGCATCAAGTTCATCGATGAACACGATTGATGGTGCACATTTTCTTGCTGCACTAAAAAGGTCTCTGATACGTGCTGCCCCTCTTCCCACAAACATTTCAACAAATTCACTGGCTGATACACTGAAAAATGGAACCCCTGCTTCTCCAGCCACCGCTCGTGCAAGGAGCGTTTTCCCCGTTCCAGGAGGACCTACTAACAGGACACCTCTAGGAAGCTTTGCTCCTAGTTTTTGGTAGCTAATAGCTCCTTGAAGACATGATACTACCTATGATCATTAATTTTGTCAATACAGAAAAAGAAACCATCTGTTTGTCTGCTTAAATCGTTCCTAAACATTTACCTCGGTTTCTATTTTAGTTTCTAAACTTCCTATTTTAACGATACAACCTCTCATCATCCATTAACATCGAAATCATCTTGCAGTCAGTAGGATTTATTACGAACTTCGATGGAAAACAAGTCAAAATTCAAGAACTAGAACAAGATCATATAACATCTAGTACCATCAAATTTTTAAATAGCTTACCTCCATGAGCTCGACTTTAGCACCATCAACGCCTTCCACATCTTCAAATCCAACCATGGGACTGTTAGGTTGGCGCTTTCTCGCAGTTGTATTCGATGCAGAGAGTTGACGATATAGAAGCCACATGAGAGGAATCAAAGGAATCCATAGAGATATGATCGTTATCAACGTAGTTCTCATCGACATCAGAACTGATTGAGGTGCTGAACTATAAGTAGTTCCCTTTTCTCTCATCAAACCAAGCAAAAACTTCTCATCATGGTCTACTTTCCTAGTCGAAAATTTCCACTCGGGAATCGCAACTTTGCTTCTCCTAGAAACTTTTGTCAATAAATTCATCTTTGGGGCTTGCACAGCTCTGGAGTCATCATTCATTCCCTTATCACTTTCATTAGAACTATCTACTACTAATGGTTTACTATCTAAACCTTCGATCGACTCCGTAAAACTTCGATTAAAATAGATACGACGAGACCCCTCTTCGAGTAAAACCTTGGTGACAGTTCCATTCTGAAGGCTGGTAATGAAATCTGAATATGGAACATTCTTAGAAGGTGGAACTGCAGTTACTTTCAGAAACAAATAGCACAGCCCCAAAACAATACAAACTGAAGCAGAAAGGCTCACCTTCCTAACATTCTTCCTAATAAATGTTCTTACATTGTTCATAGCTGATCGAACAGAAACTGTTCTTAATCTTTTGGATAACAAACTCAACCTCGGGCGTAATCTTAAACCAAATTTTCTTCTCAAATTGTTGTTCCTTCTACTACCCAGAGGTGGCATTTTATCATTCATCATATGCTCAAGTTTACTGTTACAAGAAAACCCAAACCGGGGTTTATAGAACTGGCTCGACTCTAAACAGGAAAATCGGGATTGCCCATTGCTTATTACCCTAAATTTACAATTACAGAGCAACTGGCATCGAAGATTCAAGTATGTAGAAGGCAAAGCCATGGGAGGAAGAGTAACAGAGCTACAAGAAAAGTTTCTATACCTCCATAGATGCTTGCTGCTGTTGATATGAGCTCCGAAGCTTCCTGGAGGCAGAGAGTAGCCATTACTGCAAACAATCGAGAGACCCGCCATGGAAATCCCAGCTGGGTTATTGAGCTAACTAAAATTGGAGGCGAATTGAATAAGAGGGAAGAAAGATGAAAAGGGTATCTGAGAAATGTTGAAAGGGACTGGAATTTGAGGGGTTTGGATGATTAAGATTGTCATGGCATGGAGGAAGTTGCAGAGATTTTAGGTTTTAGATTAAGAAGATGAACATGGGTTTGGCGTATGTGGCTCAGAAGGCGCAAAATGATATCCAGCGACGTGAATTATGCGCAAATGGGGAATTGGGGCAGCGATTTTGCAACGTTGCGGCAAAAATTCTAAAATGAATGGAGGGGAAAATCAACGTTTTCAATTTCATAAGGGATATGGGCTTTTGCCTAGAAAGGTAGATTGAAAATGTTCATAAATGGGATTTTTTTTAATTTAAAATTCTAATGTTTAAGGGAAATAAATAAATAAATTGTTAAATAGATTGAAACAAAGTAGAGACGTGAAATCAAAGAAGAACACAAGCTATAACAATTGCATCATCTCACATCAGTTAGAGAGTGGAACGAAACATTTTTTTATAGACATGTAAAAATCTATAAACATTTTTAAAATTGTGAGGTTGACGTAGGTTTAACATTTTAAAATTGTGAGGTTGACGACGATACCTATTGGTCAAAACCATCTGCTACTAGTAGACAGATGAATTGTGAGATCCGAGATCAGAGAAATAAGAAAACATTTCTCAACCATAAAACCCAGTCAATTGGTCCCAATATAGAATCCTTCCCGTATTATATGACGTGTCGTTTCCAAACAAATCACGAACTGCCACGTGGCATTACACATGTCGAATAGTAATTCGATTATAATTCCTATATAAATCAACAAACTCCACAACTATTCTTACAAAAGCTTCCTCAAATTGAAAACTCTTTTTCTTATTGAATAATATGGACAGCTCTCAAAAGATGAACTACCATGCCGGAGAAGCCAAGGGTCAAACCCAGGTTTACATTGTTGCCATTAATTTATTTCACGAGTCCCATTGTTACCCAAAATTTAAGAGACAGTGAGGTAACATATTAGTTTTGTGGGCTTGTGCAGGCGAAGGTGAGCAATATGTTGGACAAGGCAAGTAATGCAGCTGAATCAACTAAGGAATCAGTACAAGAAGCTGGACAACAAATGATGGCCAAAGCGCAAGGAGCAACCGATGCTGTCAAGGAAGCCATTACTAAATGAACCTAAGGATGTCGTTGCCGAATGAAGCTATCTGCATTTGCTCTCGTTAATTTTGTTTTTTATTAGTTTTTTTCTTTATTATTATTGAATAAAGTTAGTATCATGTAAGAGCCTGAAGGATATATTTAGTTATAGAATATATGATAAGAACACACACTTTCTATTTCTCATTCTTTTAACAGGTTCACGAGCCTTTTCTTCCAATAAAATGATGCTTAGTTGACATGGGATGAAACAAACAAATTAATTAAAATAAAACATAATCAAATAATATGCATTTAATATAATTGAGGAAAGAGAAGAAAAAAAGCGCTTAAATTACCAATTACAAATATTTAATCAATAAAATCGTTACGAAATGGTTTGTCGGACATAAAAAATAATATATTACATAGTATGCTCCTTTTTTTTAATTTTGAGCTACGCTATAATATTTATAATGAATATTTTTCCTTTTTTTTTTCTTTTAAATTACTTGGCAAAACAATTCAAAACAAATTTTTTGTATTTTCATAAGTAAAAATTGGAAGGTAAATTATATTAATGTTATAAATTCATTTATTTTTTATTAAAAATAAAGTATGTTTACCATAATAGATTATACATAATTATACAAAATTTGTGACATAAAATATATTATTAATATTTGTAAAATAAAATAAAATAATTAATAATATTTATAAAAAAATATTTTAAACGGGAGATTCAAAATCTTCCTATCCCATTTATTATATTAATAATATTTGATAGTTAAGTACCTTTTATTTATTTATTTAAAAACATATTATTTTGAAGTTATTAGTGTACGATATGTTTTTTTAACAAAATTTGCTTGATCGAGTATATATAAATAGGTTACTCCCTCGGATTTCATAAATACTTGTATTCTACTCGTCATATATAGCCCTCTACCAAATTTATGTTTCATAATCTATATATATATATATATATATTAAGAAATATTCAAATTTTTAGTCAAATTTTATAAATGGAAGTATTGTTTATAAATTAAATTTGTTAAATTATAAAAGCAAATAGTTGGAATTTTTTATTACGCAAAATAGTGGAATTTGAATCATTCAAAACTTCCAACCCTAAACTTAGCAATTAAACATGCATAAAATTCTCTCACTTGTGGCTCTACTTGGTATATAAGAACCCACAGACACTATTTTTCATGAACACTGGAACAGACAATATGGAGTCTCAAAAGATGAGCTTTCAAGCTGGAGAAGCCAAGGGCCAAGCTAAAGAAAAAACGAGCAACCTCATAGAGAAGGCAAGCGATACGGCTCAATCGACCAAGGAGACTATGCAAGAAGCAGGCCAACAAATGATGGCCCAAGCTCAAGGAGCCGTCGAGGCCATCAAGGACGCCACTGGCCTCAACAAATGAACCCTTTTTATTTCCTCTAATAATACACGAGTTTTTCCCTCGTGTTCTTTAGAGCTTCTTCTTTTGATCTAATACTTCTCTCATTATATTTAATTATATGGGTTTAAATTTTTTTATTCTTACTAGCGAAGACATTAAAATTTCATTTATTTATTGGTTTTTATGGAAATATTATTTAATTTCTTATAAACGACACCCTGAACTAAAATAAACCATATTAATTTTAATTTATCTGCTGCAAAAAAATGCAGTTTAAAATATAAAAAACATGGGAAAATGGCAATTAAGTATAATTTGTAATTATTCTTAAAAAAAACAACTATTTACTTTTGTCTGTTAAATAATTTATTTATCAACGTTATAAATTTTTTATTCACTATTCTACAAAGGTTAAAACTGTAATTTAAACTTGGGAGATTAGTATTTAGTAGATTTATATATTATCAATTTTTTAATTTTTAATTGTTGTTTAATATATTTTAATTTAATTTAATGTTTAATACGTATTCAATATTTTTTTGTCTAACGTATTCAGTATAATTGGTTCGTTAAAGTATATATATTTTAATATGTATAGAAAAAATTAATATAAAATAATTAATTTAAGCCTAACTCACGATATTTTTTATTATTTAGTTAAATTTTAAATGTTAATAATACCTTATTACTTCTTCGTCTTCACAAAGTGAACCATCAAAATTTAAATTGGTTCATTAAACCAAATTTTAGGCTGAGTTTAGGTTTATCTCATTCAATTAGTCTATTAAATTTTAAAATTTTAAATACTTTTACCTTATAAAATTATTGATATTATATTGTTAATTAATTTTTTATATTAACTAAAAATCACAATATTGAAATTATATAAAAAAAATATATTGAAAAATCAAAATATAGTTATTTTTATTTTTATAAAGTATAAGACTAAAAATATATTTGGGAACGAATATCTAAAATATAAATTAAAAATGTAATTTTTAAAATTTAAGACTAAGAAATTATGTTTTCATTAATGAAACATAACTGATCAACAAATTAAAGATCAAATTAAAAATTATTCATTTCATTGCAGATTTCTTTATAATTTATAATTTTTTAAAATTGAACAAGAAAAATAAGGAAAATTGGAGAAAAAAAAAAGGTTTTGATTTTTAATTCCAATAAATTCAATTTTCGTGTCAACCGTTATTTATTTATTATTATTTTTTTTAAGACTTAAAACAGATCTTCTCTAAAACCCTACTTCTACCAGTGTCTCTCTGCGTCTCACTTAGCTTCGCCCTTGC
The DNA here is from genome assembly GCA_033971965.1 of Cucurbita ficifolia. NCBI lineage: Eukaryota > Viridiplantae > Streptophyta > Magnoliopsida > Cucurbitales > Cucurbitaceae > Cucurbita > Cucurbita ficifolia. The sequence continues at coordinate 1,045,228 of CM066976.1, forward strand.
TTCCAATTCTGTGCCCTAAAGCCGCAATATGAGATATTCATGGCGACTGCTACGTTTGCGAGCTCATTTTCGCTCTCAGCTCCGGATTTCATCCAACGCCTCACATTTTCAGGTACATTCCGATCCCAATCTGCAATCACTTCGCTTTCTATCTTCACTACTTCCTAAGCATCCCGTTCACGACACGGCGTCGCCGCCCATCTCCGATTCTCAATTCACGAGTATCGTGAAATCTAGGTACGGCACTCCTCGAACATTCTCCTCCGAATCGGCGATTGAACAGAAGGAGTCTGATCACGCTGTTGTGTTTGATATTTTCTCTAAATCTCGGGATGTGGATGAAATTAGGAAAGATTTAGAGTCGAATGGTATTGTTATTAGTCATGATTTGGTGTTGGAGGTATTGGGGAAGCTCGAATCGAACCCCGATAGTGCTATCAGGTTTTTCAATTGGGTTTCGGGGGATTATGGCGAGAAACTTAGCTCCAAGTCGTACAACTTGATGCTGGGAATCCTAGGTGTTAATGACCATGTTAAGGAGTTTTGGGATTTAAACTGCGATATGAAGAAAAAGGGTTATGGGATATCTAAAACTGTACGTGATAAGGTATTGGAGAAGTTTGAGAAGGATGGATTGGAGAGTGAAGCTGAGAAGTTGAGAGATGTGTTTGCATCGGGATCCACTGACAAGTCTCCGGAGAAGATTGGTTCAATTGTCTGCAAACTTGTCAGGAACAATGTGTGGGGAGATGATGTTGAGCAGCAACTGCGTGATATGAATGTTTCGTTTTCAAGTGATATGGTTAAGATGATATTGGAGAATCTTTGCACAGATCCGGCAAAAGCATTTATATTTTTCCGATGGATTGGGGAGAGTGGGATGTTTAAGCACGATGAGCAAACTTATAATGCCATGGCCAGGGCGTTAGGAAGGGAAGATTGTATAGATAGATTTTGGAAAGCAGTAGATGAAATGAGGAGCCATGGTTACGAAATGGAGGTAGAGACATTTGCCAAGGTGTTGGGACGATTTTGTAAAAGAAGAATGATTGAGGAAGCTGTAAATTTGTATGTGTTTGCAATGGCAGGAGGTAATAAGCCTTCGGTGGATTGTCTTACTTTTCTGTTAAAGAAAATATCAGTTAGTAAGCACTTAGATCTAGATCTATTCTCAAGGACATTGAAGGTATTTACAGAGACAGGTAATGTGTTGACAGATTCAATGGTTTTTGCAGTTCTCAAGTCTCTGTCTACTGTTGGTAGGATTGGAGAGTACACTGAGGTTTTAAATGTAATGAAAGAGTATGGATATGAATTTAGTGGTAGTTTGAAGAGAAAGGTAGCATATCGACTCAGTAGGACTGGAAAAAGTGATGAAGCTAATGATTTCATGAACGGCTTAGAAGCTTCTGGATGTAATCCAGACAACAAGACCTGGGCATCTCTGATTGAAGGGCTTTGTGCTGCTGGAGATCTTGCTATGGCCTCTGATTGCATCCACAAAATGGTTGAAAAAGGAGACGTCTCTTCTGCTGGATATGCTTTGGATTTAATAGTAAATGCTTACTGTCAAAAGAGACGTGAAACTGATGCTAGCCACCTTCTCTCTGTTCTTGTTGATGGAAAGCAGCTAAAGCCATGGCATTCTACATACAAAGCATTGATAAACAAGCTACTGCAACGAGGGGAATTCAAAGAAGCTTTGAAATTGTTGGGGATGATGAGAAATCATGAATTCCCACCATTTATTGAACCATTTATCTCTTACGTATCGAAGTCTGGAACCGCTGATGATGCCATTGATTTCCTAAAGGCAATGACTTCAAAGAGATTTCCTTCTACGTCAGTGTTTCTCCATTTGTTTGAAGCGTTTTTCCAAGCTGGAAGGCACGGAGATGCTCAAGACTTTCTTTCAAAATGCCCCAGTGACATTCGTAACCATGCTGATGTTTTGAATCTTTTTTATTCCATGAAGCCTGTAGAAGCTGCTGCTTCCCCAAATCTGGCTTCTTAGAATCGCATAATGTCTCCCTACGATGTAGTTTATGAGGTTTCATGTGTTATTTGATCAATTAAAAGGTTTTGTTTCAAATATTTCATCTGTTTCTCAAAATTTGTTGACCCATTGGAGCTTGATTCGATTAACTTCTTTGTGGTGAATAAAAGTCAAGGAAACAAGTTTCCTGTTATCAAGGAAGCTCCAGTTTCATACAACTTCCTGTCTTATCGATGTAATGTAGGGTCTCTCATTTGTAGCCTCCTTTAAAGTTGAGTTTTTATGTAGTTAATAAATCGTTATCAAATTACTAAATGTTCTAAATTGAGTATGAACTACTTTGTTGGCAAAACCAGCCTATTATTATTTTTTAAAACCAATTAACTTTTAAAAACTTATTCTAGTAATTTCTTTTCAACATCTCTTCATAAGATGCAGAGAGGATTTGTTTCAGAATTATAGTGGGAAAAACATCGATGAAGTGATTGATTCTTGACCCCTAGTACATGTTCCTATTTGAGTTTTATGTAGAAAGTAGGAAACTTCCAGAAAAGCTGAAAGTTCAGGCCGTCATCTACAAGATGTTGCTCTTAAAGCTTCTTGGGGGCCAAGAACATCAGATAAAATTCTGTAGGTGGTGCTGTATAAGAGGCTTATTGTATGGTAAAGCCCTTAACTCTGCTAATCTTGGACTCTAGAGTAAGCTGCACATTTCTGCAAACATTCTGCCTTGTTTACTTTATTGTAACCCATTTTGTTCATGCAGAAACTTTCTCACTCCATGTGTTAAAGGTTCTCATTGCTAAACGAGTGAAAAGGTAGCGTGTGTTCTCACCCATAATGAACTTGGTTTGAGTTGTTCATTCTTAGTGTTTTATGGAAGACAACTGATTTGGTTACATTCAAAACATTTGTTAGCACTACATCTTGTCTTTGGAGAATAATACCCCCACCTCGCCTACCTGACTCATAATGTGCTTAATCGTGTTGAGCTTATCAATTTTTCATAATGATGTTCTTTCCTTCTATTAGTTATGAAAATTTGGTGGATCTGTGTATTAATGTAACCAATGCCAATCATGTTTATGCTGCCTTGAGTTTTCTTTCTTTAATATATTTGAAAAGTGATACAAATGCCTATCTTTGGTCTAAAGCAAAGCAATAGATTCTAGCTTGTCATAGCAGCAAAGGTGATTATACGCATTATAACGCATAGCATGAAACATCAAATGCCCCATCAATTTGTTTAGCAAACATAAAACTACCTAGTCTTATTAGCAGTCACTTTTGACAAACCATCTAGCTTTCTTAAAGCCATACATGTTAGTCTCCAGAATGTGTTCAAAGACTTAAAAGTTCAAAACTCTTGCAAATTTGATAATTGCTCAAATATTTGTCTAATTATATATTTTCATGCAGGTGGAAGACTTAGTCACCAATATTTGAAATGGTAATGGATACCTTATCTACTAAGTTATGTTTGGATCGACGGTAATAGATATTTGATATTTAACTAGTTAGTTAAAATATCATTAATGCAGTCATTTTTCTACTTATCTATTGATGCGTTATGGGTTCATTGTTGATTTTTCAAATTAGAAGTAGAAAGACAGTGCAAGATGAGTCATATGTCATTCTTTTTGTTTGATATCATAGTTCTGATTGCTGATACTTGGTTTTTTTCTCCCCATGTTGAATTGAATAATAATTCTTTTGGCAAGCCAAGACACACTTTGCCAAACAGGTTGATTAGGACATGTCCATGAGCAAAACGATATGAGTGGGACTAAACGAGCCAAGAGGGTTTGTATCACTTTGCTGTGTGTTCATTACCAGGTTGGAAAATAGAAGAAAAAAAGAAAAGAAGAAAGAAAGCGTCTTCATTTGTGTTGGAGCCTTTTGATTGTCATCTTCAATGGCTGTGATGTTGATCAGAATGTAGGCAGCAAACAAAAGACAACTTAGGTTCTTACAGACAGTGTGACAAACTTGTCATCATTTTTGTATGATTAGTAGCCATTGCTTCCCCCACTTGCTGCTTATCCATTTCTCACTACATTTATTGCAGAGACCAGCATTGGAGGTGGTGCTGTTGGGGGACCAACTTTGCAATATCTTTAGCCATTTCATCAGGCCTTCAAGTTTTCATTTGGAGGATTATTATGCTGTCTCAACAAAACAAAAAAGGTTGGATTTCCCCACCATTATCTTAGTTTTGATCTCTGCTGATTACTTTTTTTATTGTTTAGAAATTTGATTAATAAATAAATGAAGATGATTTGATATTGTCGTAGCTAAGTTATTTATTTATTTATTTTAATTTTAGGGGACAAACTAGGAAGTTTTTAAAAGTTTTTTTTAAAAAAAATAATAATAAAATGAAAAGTCCTACACTTTGGCTCACCTTTGAACATTGATTACATTTTTTTAATTACAATTATGTGGGTCATTAATACAACTATAATTTTAAAAGAAAAAAATTTGAAAAAATTATAGTTTCCCTTTTGAGCAATGACGGCAATATCTTGAACATTATCATATATATATAATTTTCATGAGTTTAGTTGGAAATTTTTTGGACTAATCTGAAATTTAAGATTGGTTGGGTTGGGTACCCGAACAAATCGAATGAGATTCACTTCACAACCTAACTCTCTATTTTTGGGTTAGGTCGAGTTGAGTAGTCGAATTGTTCATTTATTTTAAAAACGCTTATTTATCCACAAAATTTAAATATCAAATATTAGTACCTACTTTGTATTACAATTTGAAATTTAAATTTATGCATGAATATTCCAAAATTCTAGGAAATCCAAATGTGTCAATCAACTTTAGTCAAATCCAAAATAATTTCAAATAATTTTTAAACAATGATAGTAAGATAAAAGAGCATCCCAAAACCATATCCAAATTTGGGTTTGAAAATTGTAGTGTTTTTGGGAGGCAAATTATCCCAACAAAGAGTGTCTTGATTGATTAAACTTTTTTATTTTTATTTTTTTTTAAATAGACAAGTGAATTGACCAAATTAACCCGTGAAAAATGCAATTAAAATTTGGTGAGTCTCCTTTAGAGAAATGAGAAAATGGGATACCTTGTTCCCTGGGATATTTATACTGTTTTCTTCGACATTACTTATTATTATTTTATTTTTATATTGAAGTCCTCTAAAAATTTAAGAATATTTTTGAAATAAAGTATTAATGATTTTCATCTAAAATTAATAGTAAGGATATTTGAGACTCTTTTAAAAGTATAAGAGTATTATTGAAATTGTAAAAAAATTTATGATATTATTGAGAAAAGTGTATATATATATATATATATATAGATAGTTTTGGTGGAAGAATAAGACAATAAAGATGTAGGCGTTGTTGCAATTTTTGGGAATTTAATCTCTTTGCTCACTTTTGTCATTCTTTTATTAAAGTTTTGTGTTCTTTTGTTATGCTTGGTCCATTCTTACTTTATTTATTTATTTATTATTTTCATTTTTCACAATTTTTTAGAACCATCATGAGTTTAAGAAAATTTACTACTGTATAAGTTTTATTTCACTGTGATTACCTTCTCTCATCAAATCTTCAGTTATTTTAATCTATTATATGATTAAACAGATTAATCATTTTTTACATACATTTCCTATATAATTTATATAGTAAATAAACTTTGTCATTTTTTAAAATTTAAATATTAGATCTTTAAACTATCATTCATGATTGTAGCTCTCTTGACATATGTTGATGCAAAACTATCGAATGGTTCGTTCTCTTTCCGATGTTAGATCTCCAAATCTAATCTCTTAGAGGCCCAACATACTCGTTGGCACACTACCCGGTGTTGAGCTCTAATATTATTTGTAACAGTTTAAGCCCACCACTAATAGATTTTGTCTGCTTTGATTCGTAACTGGCTAGGCTAGTCTTGATATTGCTAGCTAGTCTTGATATTGCTAACTAATGACAAAGGTCTATCTTAACTCAACCCATAAAGAAGAAGAAAAAAAAACTTGGGAAAGATTAGTGGGACAGAAAGATGTGAAAAGACAATCATGATGACGATGATGATGAAGAGAGGTGGTCGGAAGAAGCCTGTAATTTGAGCTTCTTCTCTTTGCACGCGCATGCCCTGCGATGGAGGATCTCATCACCAAACAAAATAAACTCATTATTTACAGACACAAAACAAATTCAAATAAAAAGAGAGAGAGAAAAAATGTCAGCTTTTGCTTTTCCAAAAGCACTTTTCTTTTTGAACGGTTTTGGTGGAATGACTGTCTCCGACAATGCTTCTTTTCTGATTCAAAGCCAGCCAGCATCTGTAAATCCCCACTTCCCTTCCCAACATTTCAAAACTGAGACAAAATTTTGAAATGAACGAATCCAGAATTTTAAAGACAGAAGAAAAAAGCAAAACCAGATTCACGAAAAGATGAATGGAATAACCAACTCCATTATCATCACCTTCGAGCTCCATAACCTCCTTGAGATTCTCACATTCTCTAACTTTCTGACATTCAATGCCTTGATTTGTTCATTCCGGACTGTTGAATGATATGAAATTGGGTGAATGAATTTTCATATGGGTTTTACTGACTAATTTTTACTGGGTTATACCCTTTTATAATCTCTCAGAGTGGTTGATTCTTCATCAGCTTGGGGAAAAAAATGAGCTTTTTACATGATATTGGGTGAATTTTCATTTGGTTTCACTGACCCATGAATCAAAATCATGTAATTTTAACTGGGTCGCCTTTAGAAAAGGAAAAGGTGGTGGTTTTGGAGGATTTATCAAGAGCTTAGATTTCTTCTTCCAGCTTGCAGTTTTTGAAAAAAAAAAAAAAGAGCTTTTGAATGGTTTTGATTCACCGCTTTCAATATTCTTTAGTTTGTACTTGTTTTACAAGATGAATAATATTATGTTAAGGGAATTTTCGATTCACATGGCACCATTTTAAAAGCATAGGACAAGATTAAAGGTAAAATAATGCCCAATCTCTGTTCTCTTTTTGTTTATTTTAATCTTGAACTTACGTGGATTTGGTTTGTTTTGTTTGATGCTTTTTAAGGCTCTCCATATTATATTCTTCAAAACTTACTGTCTCAAACGACAAGCATGCTTTGTTAGTGCCTCTGCTCACTGCCACCAAAAGCACACTGCCCCTCCACCTCCATTTTTGGTTAATGGGGGATTTCTGGCATAAAAACCACAAAAATTGGTTGTGATTTGAAGATTTCCTTATTAAACAGCCAGACCCCCTCTTTCCTTGTTGTTGTTCTTCTTCAACCAGCTTAGCCCAGCCCCCATTTGCAATAGCTCCAGCCTTCTGCTCGGCTTGTGTCTGGTTTTTAGTACATGAGCATTTACTGGGGAATGAAGAGAACTGAGGCTACTGCTTCCTGTCTTGTGGCTTCTTTATTGTTTTTGGCTTCTGCAATAAATGGCTTGCTATCTCCCAAAGGTGTTAACTATGAAGGTAAGTACGAGAAAAAGAGAACAAAATTCTTTTTCTTTCTGCAAGATGGGTGTGTCTGTTTAGGCCATTTTAAGATGGGAAATGCAGAATTTTCATGGGGGGAAATGGTTTCATTTTTTCACTGTTTCATTTCAGTTCAAGCTCTGATGGGTATAAAAGCTTCACTTCAAGATCCCCATGGCGTGTTTGAAAATTGGGATGGAGACTCTGTTGACCCATGTAGTTGGACTATGGTTACTTGCTCCCCTGACAGCCTTGTCATTGGCCTGTTAATCCTCTTCTCCACCTTCTTCTTTAAGAATTTGAACTCAAAATTTGTAGATGAAGAGTTGGGAAAATGGAGGCAATCCACCATTGAAGTTCTGATTCATTTTTCTTTCTTTTGGTGGGTTTTGTACGTAATGCAGAGGGACTCCAAGTCAGAATCTGTCTGGGACTCTTTCTTCAAGCATTGGGAATTTGACAAACCTTCAAATTGTGTAAGTTAAAATGACGAGGTCTTTCTTTTCCTCTTTCTCCCCCTTGAAAATGGAGAAAAATAAGTAACCAAATTGGTTTGCATTTGCTCAATAGGCTGTTGCAGAACAACAATATTACAGGTCCAATCCCCGCAGAGCTTGAGAGGCTCTCAAAGCTCCAAACACTTGATCTATCAAGCAATTTCTTCACAGGGAAAATTCCTTCTTCTTTAGGCCATTTGAGAAGCCTACAGTACTTGTAAGCATCTTCCTATTATGCCTTTTGCTTGCTTTCCCTCAAAATGTTTTAGTTTAATTTGGCCTGTTCTTCAATGATTTTAGGAGGCTTAACAACAACAGTCTTTCTGGGGTAATTCCAATGTCTGTAGCTAACATGACACAGCTTGTGTTTCTGTAAGCTCATATCTTTTCAAATTCATCCATCTTGACGAAATCTTGCTCTTGAATTTAGTTTCTTACTCTGAATTTGTTTGTAACGCAGTGATGTGTCTTATAACAATATCAGTGGCCCTCTCCCCAGATTTCCCAGCAAAACGTTCAAGTATATATCTCTCTCTTTCCTCTGTATGTGTGTGTGTTTTCTGTGTGAAATCTCACTCACATAATATTTCTGATATTGCAGCATTGTTGGAAACCCTCTGATCTGTGCAACTGGGTCCGAGGTCGGTTGCCACGGTTCAACTCTAATGCCCATGTCCATGAACTTGAACAGTACACAAAGTAAGGTTCATGTAAATACGTTGCCATTGATGAATTCCTTCAGAGCCTTTCCAATTCAGTAGTTATTGTTTGTAAGAATTCTTGTTCTCTTTGCTTCTTTAGCTGGTTTACCTGCTGTGAGATTGAAAAGTCATAAAATGGCCCTTACATTTGGCTTGAGCCTAGCTTGCCTATGTCTGATTGTTCTTGTATTTGGACTGTTCATATGGTGGCGAAGACGAAGCAATCGACCGACGTTTTTCGATGTAAAAGGTAAATTTTTTGGAGCATTGTACCAGTTTTTCTTCTCATGATTACTGTTAAATTCACGCTAATCCCAACATCTGAACTGAACGTTAAGGCCAAACGTTAAACTTCAGTATCGATTGTATTATCATTCTAATATATGTCCTATGCATCTTACTGCAATTGCAGACGGACAACATGAGGAAATTTCGCTTGGAAATCTGAGAAGGTTCCAATTTAGACAACTTCAGATAGCAACAAACAACTTCAGCAGCAAGAACATACTAGGAAAGGGAGGTTTTGGAAATGTTTACAAAGGCATTCTTTCAGATGGAACGGTTGTAGCTGTTAAAAGGCTCAAAGATGGCAGTGCAAGTAGAGGTGATATCCAGTTTCAGACTGAAGTCGAGATGATCAGCCTAGCTGTGCACCGTCATCTCCTCCGATTGTACGGGTTTTGCAACACACCAACCGAAAGGATTCTTGTTTACCCGTATATGTCTAATGGAAGTGTTGCATCACGTCTCAAAGGTAACCATTTTAAGAGCATCAATGAAAATTCATCTATACATTTGATAACTGACCATATGCAGGCTACAATATCCAATGTCCGACACTGAAACACGAGAAAATTATCGGTTTCTTACGCAGGAAAACCGGTATTGGATTGGGGAACAAGGAAGAGAATTGCTATAGGAGCTTCAAGGGGATTGTTATACCTCCATGAACAATGTGACCCAAAGATCATACATAGAGACGTTAAGGCTGCAAACATATTGCTCGATGACTACTGTGAGGCTGTCGTTGGAGATTTCGGGTTGGCAAAGCTTCTCGACCACCAAGATTCACATGTCACAACTGCTGTGAGAGGCACCGTGGGTCATATAGCTCCCGAGTATCTCTCCACTGGGCAGTCATCCGAGAAAACAGACGTTTTCGGATTCGGAATCCTACTCCTTGAACTGATCACAGGGCAGAAAGCCCTTGAGTTTGGCAAAGCAGCTAATCAGAAAGGAGGCATTCTTGAATGGGTATGTATCACCATATAAAAACAATACAAATGTCTCATCTTTAAATTATTCTCAAGAACTTTAATTGCTTCTCAAAAGTTTTCATTCAAGAGGGAGGAGACCACAACAAAATATGCCATTGTTATTTTGTTCCTCTGGAGCTTTCGACATCGATAAACCAAAGGAAGTTACGAATACGTGTCAATTGAAATGGGCAGGCATGGTTTGAGCATTAGAAGATGAAAATGAATGAGATTGAGTTTATAATTACAGGTGAAGAAGATTCACCAGGAGAAGAAGCTGGAAGTGCTAGTGGACAAGGATCTGAAAGCCAACTATGACAGAGTTGAGCTAGAGGAGATGGTTCAAGTGGCTCTGTTGTGTACACAATACCAACCAGGACACAGACCAAAGATGTCAGAAGTTGTCAGAATGCTTGAAGGAGAAGGGCTTGCTGTCAGATGGGAAGCTTCTCAGAGAGTTGACTCAACAAAGTGCAAACCTCTTGATTTCTCTTCATCTGACAGATACTCTGATCTCACAGATGACTCATCCTTGTTGGTCCAAGCCATGGAGCTCTCTGGTCCAAGGTGAAAATCCTTCTTCTTTCTTTATCAGTTCTTGAAGAGTTTAGTATTATGAGAAATTTTTCATAGATGAAGCTTGAAAGTTTGTTGTATCATATTAGAGCGTTAAAGCTCCACAACGGCTTTGTTATTCTCTCTTTCTCTAATGGTATAGATCCGTTTGATAACGATTTTGTTTGAGGTTTCTGTTTAAGAAAATTAAGCTATACTCTCTTGTTTAGTTTTTCTCACTTTCGAGCGTTTTTGAAAGCTTAGCCAAATTTCAAAGATAGAGTTTTTTCGAACTCTCTTTTGGAAAAGATTTGGCTACGATTTCAAAAACGACTACTAAACGAGCATAATTTTCAAAAACAGAAAACAAAAAAACAAGAACGTTATCAAACGGATTGTCGGTTTATGTGTCTTTTGGATAGAATTCTTTAGTTATGATAAAGAGTTAAACATTTTTATTCAAGTGTTGGTACATTTCATTCTACTGATGTGCAAAGGCTGCTATATTTTGGTCAGCTCATCCCTCCAGGTGAAGGAACTGGGCTTTGGGCCTGTGGCCCAAATTCATTTAAGCCCAATGCTGGTCTGTTACTCACAAAAGCCCATGAACCACAAAGCAATTTTGGCCCCAAAGTTATTGCATTTATTGGAAGTTGCCACCATAGTCAATAAAACAAACAGCCATTATATATATTATTTTAAAAAATACGTAGGGAGAAATGGGTTGGTGTGGAAGCCACGTTTGAATTTTAGGCGAATAGAAAAAAAAAAAAAAGGTATTTGAAAATATAATTATGGTCTTTTAAATTTGAAAATTTATTAAAATTTTCAAATTTCATCTTTTATTTATTTATTTATAATTATACCAATTTTATCTCGATGGGTTTATCAATAATTACCTAATATATTTATATTTTATATATAAACCAATCGTATTGTATTACTAATATATTAATGATATACTTGAAATTATAAATTTAAATTAGAGAAACTTAAAATAATTGAAAGCCATTATTACTGTGTAGGATCTAAATATTTTAAAATAACCCAAATTTATTTCAAATATTTTGTTAGAAAAAAATGAAAAACCACTAAATAATTAAAAATTATAGTAGATTAATTAAAATATCAAATAAAGTGAGTTATTTTTACTTTTTAATAAAAATTAAATGAAATTCTTTCCCCTTTAAATACATGTATCATCGAAACTCCATTATCATAACCTCAATGCCAAAAAAAAAAAAAAAAAACAACCAGAGAAAGGGAAAACCGGCCATCACCACCTCTGGAACACTCCGATACCATATCTCTTCGGCGGAATAGGCCTAACTCTACTTCTAATCCTCACTGCATTGATGTTACTCGCTTGTTCCTGTCGGAAACGCTCTTCATCTTCACCTTCTTCATCGTCTTCCGAAGAAGAAGACCAGAAGACGAAGATCGATACTCCTGCAAAAGCGGCCGCCGATCTGCAACCTCAAATCGTCGTCATAATGGCCGGAAATAACACGCCGTCGTTCCTCGCTACCGCTACGCCTCCCGATTCTTCTACTTTTTCTCGATCGAACCAGCAGTTCTGAAATCGATCTCTGGATTTGCTTCGATCTTCTTCTAATTTTGTTAGCAGCGGGAACTTGTAAATCGATGAAAACGAGTTATGGACTGTTCCAAATTAAATTAAATTATTTATATAATCATTACCACCTGTTAGCAAAATCCAGGTGGCATTCCCAGAATTTTTCCATACAAATTGAAACAAGTTAGAAAAGGAATTAAATCTTATATTTTTTTTTCCATATTCTCTTTTCAAATTTAAGCTCAATTAATAAAATATTTTTTATTTTCTCAATAATACTCTTAATTTTTTTTTTAAGAAAATTAGAAAATACTCTTCACCTTTTAAAACAATGTTAAAAATATTATTTAAAAAAGTGTTTTGAAAATACTAGTGTTTAAAAATTTAGTTAAAATCTTTAAAAAAAATATCTTAAAATTTTATTTTCTTCAAAAGTTAAAAAACATCCTTAATATTAGGTCTAAAAAAGATGTTCAAATTAAAATAATAATAATGTTTTAAAAAAAAAATTAAGAGTGTTAATAAAAATTTAAAAATAAAATTGACAAATATTTTAAAAAATTGAACTTAAATTCTACACCAAAACAGAGAAGAAAAATCCATTTTTGCTCTGTTTTCCGCGTAATAAGAACACAAAAAAGTAAGAATGACAATGGAGGGTGCAGTGTCTGCAGCGGCAGACGACACAGTAGCCGCCATTCAAATTTGCTTGTCTCACCACTTACCTCTGATTCTTAATGAACTCCCGAATAAATTAGGGAAACACCCATTTATGGGGCCTATAATATGTTGTTAGTTGACTTGCTTTACTTTATGATTAAGCCATATGGGATTTGGGTATTGCTTTTTTCTCGAGTATATCCAATTGTATGGTATCCATCTTTCTTTTTTAATACCCCTTCAACTTTTAAATGATTGGTTTAGACGTCCTTTTCAATATGGGTAGACATTTATTTTTGTAAATTTGATGGTTGTTCGAGTTAGGCCCGAACAGCACGTCGAAAGTTTTTGACAAGGTAAAAGGGAATACGCAAAACAATGTGAATGTTTGTTGATCTCCACAGGGAAAAAGAAAGTGTTTCCTTTTGTTGTGAAAATGATGGGTTTCCATTCAGCTTTCATTGGAATTTCAACTCCCCAATTAACATTTCTCCCAACAAAATCACATGCAAAATCTTTCAAAGCCTTACCTTATCAGACAACATATTCAAACTCGAAAACTCAAACAGCACAATACCAAAATACATATGAAATGAGCTATGATCAACAACGGTTCAGAGGTAAGATTATTGTAAATAAAAGGTGTTCTTACTCTCGGGATTATGCCAACCAATGCTTTCAGTTCTTAAGTTGTTTGGCGATCTTAAACCATTCGGTGTGGAAAGATCCTTCCACATCGGTTCTTTCGTAAGTATGGGCACCAAAATAGTCTCTTTGAGCTTGGACCAAGTTTGCTGGTAGCCGGTCCCTCCGGTAGCTGTCGAAGTAGGCGAGACTGGAAGACATTCCTGGGGTGCTGATACCTGAGTTGATGGCTAGACATACAACTCTTCGCCAAGCTGACTGTCGTTCGACAATTTCCTTTGCGAACTCTGGATCCACAAGGAGGTTAGCTAGATCAGGATTACGGTCATAGGCCCTCTTGATTCTATCAAGAAACACAGCTCGAATGATACAACCTCCCTTCCAAATTCGGGCAAGTTCCCCCAACTTCAAATCCCATCCCTTCTCGTTACTCTTGGCACGGATCAGATTCATGCCCTGTGCATAGCTGCATATTTTGGACGCATAAAGAGCTTGTCTCACGTCGTCGATCAACTTTGCTTTATCGACCTCTTGAGGCAGCAAGACATCGCTAAGACCTGATCCAAAGACTTTTGCTGCTTCTACCCTCTCTTCTTTCAAACCACTTAGGAACCTTGCATCAAGAGAAGAAGCAATGGTAGGGGCTGCAACTGAGAGGTCAGCAGCTTGCTGAACAGTCCACTTACCGGTACCCTTCATACCAGTCTTGTCCAAAACCTTGTCGACTAAGTAGCCACCGGCTTTGTCATCCTTGATACTGAAAATGTCTGCAGTGATTTCAATCAAGAAACTTAGAAGCTCGCCTTTGTTCCATTCCGAGAAAACCTGGTGAAGTTCCTCATTTGATAACTTCCCCACAGATCTCAAAACATCATATGCCTCTGCAATCAGCTGCATATCACCATATTCTATTCCATTGTGGATCATCTTGACAAAGTTACCTGATCCACCTTTGCCGATGTAAGTCACACAGGGACCGCTATCGGGAACTTGGGCTGCAACCTTAACAAGAATGTCCTCGATGTTCTTGAAGGCCTCAAATGATCCTCCGGGCATCAAAGAAGGACCATTTCTAGCACCTTCTTCACCCCCTGAAACTCCCATTCCAAGGTAGAGCAGACCTAATTCAGCCATGGCCTTCTCTCTCCTCTCAGTGTTCTCATACCATTCGTTACCACCGTCAATTATACAGTCACCTTTCTCCAAGTAAGCAGAGAGGGTTTTAATGGTTTGGTCAACTGGTGCCCCGGCCTTAACAAGCATGATTATGACACGGGGTTTTTGAATTGATTGAACAAAAGATTCAGGATCATGGAAGCCATAGAGAGGAAGGTCTCCTTCTACCTTAGCTCGTTCAACTGTTTCATCTACTTTGGAGGTCGTTCGGTTATACACAGAAATAGGGAAGCCTTTTTCTGCAATGTTGAGGGCCAGGTTTTGACCCATCACAGCTAGACCAGCAAGGCCAATCCTTGTAGGTTTTGCAGGAGCAGCCATGTTTACCTACCGCACATTCAAGATTTATAATTAGGACTCCGATAAAAACAGATATATAGTTCGCTAAGATCCAAAGAAAATAACTTATTGTAAACTCCAAGTAAAAGTATCAAGGAAAAACAACCACTATTGCTGCGTGTGTCAAAGAAAAACCCCTCGTTAGAACTACACAACATGCAAAGTGTCAATTCCCTGAAAGTAGCCCATCGAAGAAGAGCTAATAGTCCCTTTAAAGATGTATTCACTTAAAATTACAACCCTCCAAATTCTTAGAACTCACACAATGTATGAGTTTGATATAATTTTTTTGGAACGGTTAGAAGTGTTGATAACCCATTACATATACCTTACAGTATTTGGTTACACAATTAAATTGATTCCAATTATAGAAATACACTTCAACTTTGTCCTTTGTTTAAAAAATATCCCTCCCACCCGCTTTCTCAAAATTACAACCTAAATTCTTAACGTGTCTCTCTTTTAGTGATTAAACCCAAATGTATTAACTTACACTCAACTACTTGTAACAGTCCAAGTTCACCGCTAGGAGATATTGTCCGGTGTCCACCCTCCTTCATGGCCCAGCGTCTTTGCTGGCATACCGTATGGTGTCCACCCTCCTTCGTGGCCCAGCGTCTTTGCTGGCATACCGTATGGTGTCCACCCCCCTTCGGGGTCCAGCGTCCTTGCTGGCATACCGCATGGTGTCCACCTCCCTTTGGGGCTCAGCGTCCTCGCTGGCACACCGCATGGTGTCCACCCCCCTTCGGGGCTCAGCGTCCTCGCTGGCACACCGCATGGTGTCCACCCCCTTTGGGGCTTAGCGTCCTCACTGGCACACCGCCACTGCTTCGAGTGAGGGCGGTACAGAAAGAATTTAGTGATTCACCTAAGACTGAAAAACGTTACGGTTGGGCTTCTTTAGAGGGAAGCAAGCGCGCCAAGCTAAGAACAAACAATATCCGTCCACTTTTTATCGACTTTTGAAAAAAAGGAGGATTTCAGCATCCTTCAGAAAACATGGTAAAAAAGAAAGAAAATCGTCAAAGGTGCTTCCCCTTTCGGGCTTCCCCTCAAGGTTTTTAAAATGTGTCTGCTAGGAGAGGTTTCCACACCCTTACAAAGAAGGTTTCGTTCCCCTCTTCAACCGATATGGGATCTCACACAACATTGATAAAACATTCAGTCCTAAGGTTCCTTGGTGGTTCCATTATTCTCTTTTCTTCTTGTTGTAGCCTATTTACCTTGATTGAAAGGGGGTAGTTTTAGAGTTTGGGAAATGGAAAAAGTGGAGTAATAGAGTATTGAAGAAGAGAGGGAAAAAATGCGGGAATATCGGGAAGAAGCATTAAATAGTACTTCTTTCCAAATTGATTTAGTTAAAATACTAACTCCACTGGTATTTCTTCATCTTTGTAACAATAACAAAGGAGAGGAGAAGAGTGCAAAATAAGAATATCTGGCAAAGAAAGGTTGCCTTAAATGTTTGGACTTGGTCTCTAAGATGCCAATAAAGAGGCTAAACATCCCATTAAGAGACTCAACAACCTCCATTTTGTTTCAGGAACTCTACATTCATGCTTTCACCATAAAACCCAAACAGTTTACAACATGCACAACTTCCACTCAGATAAAAATAACCAAATAAAACGACCACAGCATCACAGACCAACAAGAGAAACTTCTATAATTATAAAAACAATGGCCCTGAATCACAAGAGTAAAGCAAGATCTAGAATCTTCTTAAAGGCAGATCAGTGAACCATATCAACAACATAAAAATCATCATAATCTGTAACTTCTAAATCCTTGTTTAAATCAAACAAAAAAACGAAGAGTAAGAAACATATAGAGCTAGAAAATGTGGGAAGGGATACAAATCTGAAACCCGCAATGTTCTACTTGAATACTCAAAATCAGAAAAGGAAAATCAGAGGTGAAGAGTTGCACAGCGAATTAAGCGCCATTAAACGCGCGGGGGAAGGGAGATCTCAGCAAACACATAAAGCGCACAATGAAGATGGCAATTCAATGAAGATCCAGAAGAAATCAAACCTGAAAATATTAGCAGCCTAAGGAACGGATCGAGAAAGAGGCAAACTCCAAGAAAGTAAGATCTTGCGATCGAATGAAATGGGTGCTAATCGCGAACTCGCTGTATAGACCTTCGGATTGCAGGTCGAAATTGGCGGCTCCGCAGCGCAGAAACAAGAAATAAATGAGAAAACTGAGGCATCTAAGACGAACACTAACAGGATAATTTATAAGGCAGCCTTCTCCAGACTCCAAAGCAGAGACATTGGTAGGTGGGCTTAGGCAGTTGGTGAGAACATCGTCATACCATCGTCATATAATCTTTATATATTTTATATTTATATACAAAAAAATAAATAGAAAATGAGGATTTATTTTTCCATTTTGGATTTTTTTTTCTCCGATTTTAAGTCAACTGATTAAATATATATAAGATTCGAGTCATTTTAAGAATTTATTTTTTAAATTATTTTTTATATTTATTTTTAAATCTTTTGCTAACTTTTTCGCTTTTGTTTTCTTATTGGTTTCTCATTTTTTAATATAAAAAAATATTATTTTATCATTTTTTTTTAGTTTTCTCTTTAAAATTAAAAAACCTTTTTAATTTTTATTTTAAAAACTTATTTTCATATGGGATTTTATATTTAAAATTTAAAATTTAAAATTTTAAGAAAAAAAATTATTACCAAATATATTCATAGTTTTTTTTTCAATACAAAAGAAAGAATTAAAAAAAAAATTCAATTTTCTTTAAATTGAAACAAACCAAAAAAATAAGAAAGAAACAAAAGTAAATGTTACCAAACTTGACTTTAATAAATATTTTGTTTATTTGGTATATAAAAAAAATAGGTACATATTAATGCATTGAATTTATTTAATAATTTAAAACTTTCATCTTAACCAAAAATACAAATAAATTTATATTTTATTTTATCCGATATAAATTTCTTCGATTTCAGATTATAACACTGACCAAAAACTCCAAAATTATTGAACTCGAGAAAAAAAAAATCTTTTTTATATTTTTTCTTTCTTAATTTTAAAGAAAGGTATTACTATAATTATCTCATCGACTTAGCTACGAATTCATTTATGAACTTTATGCTTTCAACGAATTAGTCTTACTTCTTTTTTTTTGTCGTCCTTTTGCTCATACACACATTGAAAAAAAAAATCTCTTTGTACTTTTTTTTATTTATTTTTCTCTCGAAAATATTATTCAACATATTACTTTCAAATTCATTTATAAATTTTTATGCTATTTTTTTTTGATCCCTAAGCTATTTATTAGTATAACAATATTTGATGTGATATGGACTATATTATTACAAAAATTAAAATAAACTAAATTACAGAAAAAAGCAAAAAAAAAGAAAAAGAAAAAGAAAAAGAAAAATCAATTGAAGTTGGGTGATTTCCCTCTCTGGATGGAGAAGATGAAAGCAAACTTCACCAAAAATCCCTTTTCACCCACTCCCTATCTCTCATCTGCGCATTTTCAGGTATGAATTTCCCTCTCTAGTCACTTCTATGGAGGAACAGTTGAATTACTGTGTCTTGGAAATACCTTTAGATCATCTTCATGTTTGTGGTTTTTCTGGGAAGTTTTCTTGAAAGGAAGCTTGTTACGATGTTCGGTCTTCGCTGGATTTTGTAATCTTGTTCTTCCAGATTCTTTGATTTTGCGATTTTAACTCTCGAGTCTGAGATGAAGAGTTATCACAGTTGGTATGTATGCTAGATTTGCTTGCTGGGTTCTTGCTTGGGAATATACTACTAGAAATTTTTCGAAAAGAAATCCAGAAAACGATGCTCAAATTACCCCAACCTTTCAAATGGAACAGTGAAAATGGAGTAAATCCTTTTTGGGTTTTTCTATAATGTATCTGAATATGGGCAGTAGAAATTACCTCTCAAGATTTCATCAGTTGGCTATGAGATTGGAAATGTACTTGTATTAAGATTAAATTTGATGTAGTCTTCTATGCCTGGCTGTACCGTGAATTGAGTGTCGGCACTCTGCGGATTAAGTTCATATGTTTGCTGTGGGGTTATCTATTCCAGCCAGTTTCAATAAATTCCGTGGAGAACTTTTGACCATTTTGATTAGAACTTCAGCATCTGGTTTGCACAAAATTGGTATTAGAGTTCTAAGATTTGGAACTGATGGCAGGAAGAAGCCATTAACTCCGGTACGATGTGGATCAAACCGGAAATAGGGAGGAATCAATCATCCTTTCTCCAAGAACTACAATCTAGTAGTCACAAAACAAACACTCAAAAGAGACAAAAGGGTTGACTCGTCCATCGTCTACATATTAGAAAGCGCATGATGAAACCTGGCTGAGACTAATGATACAAGAGGACATTAGACATTAAGAGGCTATAACAAGCCCAACTGGTGTCAATATGAGTGTGATACACAAGTGGTGTCTCAATTTGCAGACATTAAGAGGCTATACAAGAGGACATTAGACATTAAGTAGAGGAAGCCCAAGCCCAAGTGGTGTAAATATGAGTTAGGCTATGATTACAAAATATAATTGTGGAGGACCAAGTAGAAGCAAAAAGAGTGGCCAAGTCCCAAAAAATAACCATGTTAATTTCTTGACCAAGAAAAATTCTAGCATTTCTTTCAAACCATAGTCTCCAAAGGAGGGCAAAGACACGCCCGTTGTACCTCTCAAGGTTCTGTTATTACGTTGGGTTTTAAAGTTAGGATAACCAAGAGTTTCATTGCCTATACCATATCGATTGTCTCCAATCGATTAATGGAATGACTGTTAGCTTTATGAGTTCTTTCTCTTCATGATTTACCCCTAAAGACTTAGGTCTCCTCCTGGGTTAATCCAAATACACCCACTTTAGTTAGTAATTGATGAACTGTGCAGAAGATTATGAAAAAACCTTCTGCAAGTTCATCAATTGTGAAGGCAATGGACTTATCTCCTCAATCTTCTTGTGCTCAAATCTTTGGAACATAACTAGATTTGGCTGGTTGTCCATCGGATCGGCCTGGTTCTATAACATCTGAATTTAGAGGATGAGTAGTTGTACACTATCAGAATTCAGCATTGGTTTGTATTTGGAAATTAGCAAAAGATGCTGAAGAATGTGTTAAAGAAACAAAAGGTGAAAAGTGTCTGTTTTATGAAAAAAAATTTAAAAGGAAAAGAGAGGAAGTCATTGGTCAACAGAATACTATTCACAATCATGTTACTCTGGTCTATTCACAAACGTGAAACCTCTCAAAAAGCTGTTAGCAGTGCTCAAAATTTGATTGGATATTTCTTTGTTCGTTTTAATTTTTAAGAGTAATCTGTAATAGCCAAGACCATCCACCATCACTTATTTCTCCATCACATATAAATAATTCAATCATTTTGCTCATTGCTTTCCTTGTTCAGTACACTCAACATCACGATTGCTACTATCTTCACTGCACAATATGAAACTTAATCAGCGTAGTTACTGTCAAGAAAAATTTTCCTGTACTGGTTTTTCTTAAACACGTCAAATTTGTAAGCAACTTCATTGGTAAAATAAAATGTTCAAAAGTAAGGAACAGCTGAAAAAAATCCTGTCTGAAGCTACAGAAATGACACGCAATCAGCTAAACAAAGAGATAAGATAGTCGCAAAAATCTTTAGAAAATTTGTTCCAAGAGGAAGCCAAATGAACGAAACTATCCTGATAATCCTCCCAAAGCCTCTTAATATCATTAAACACTCTTCTCACCATCCACACCACTCGAAGAGGATACCAAGTTGGGGTGAGCCAAAGAACCATTGTCCTTAATTTGTTGTGTATATCATAAAAAAAAAAATTTGTCATTAGTTTTTAGAACTATATTTGAAATAAAATTAAGATGGATCTCTCACTGTGTTTCCATATGGAGCTAACTCAGAAGATCTAAGCTGGCTTTGTATGCCAAAAGTTAAAATCACAATTAAGCATTAATCAACGAAAATGATCATACAGTAGTTATTGCAGTTCTTCTTCACGTGCATGATGTTACAGACTGACCGGAGGAAAAGACTGAAGACAGAAGAACCATATATGGGGACAGGGACTGGAAAAAATTTCCTCCTCACCCTGGCTTATCTTGGTGCAGATTCAGCTCTCAGATGGTGTGTTGGGGGGGATTTCTTCAAGTTCTCTGAATTTGGGGTAAGGATTATTGACCTGTAGTTCTGTGATCATTTTACGGAGTTCAGAAGTCTGCTCTTTGAGTTGAGCATTTTCTTGAACAACCTTGTCATGGCAGTCTGAAACTTGGTTCAACTTATCTATAAGCTGATGGTTCTCATTCCGAAGCCAAACCACTTGAGACCATAGCTCGTCCAAATGCTTCTGCTTGCGCATACGTGACCGGCGTGCTGACTCTCTATTAGATACCATCCTTCGCTGCTTCCTCTCGTCAATGAGGCTTTGCTGTTGCTCATCTGCTTCATCAGAAGTTGAATTGCTACTCAAGCATGGCTGTCGATTAAAATCTTGGAATTGAGAAGGACCTTGGAAGTTATATAGAGTATTGGAGAGTTCGTTAAGTTGCATTGTAGATAAGTTGTTCTGAGCCATGGGAAAGTGAGTAGCATATGGAGATAAATTGGAGGGGATGAGATATTGGAGACTTGTGACTTCACCAGGCTGCATCTTTTAGGCCTTATTGAAAGCTTGCTGGGTCTTTGAAGGGGAAAAGATATTGTTTTGGGAGAATGGGAAGTTTGGTGGTGAAGATGCTTTATAGCATGTAAAAGGTTTCAATGGCCCACTCTCAGGAACGTGGATGATTTGAGAAAGTTTGTCAGAGCTTGAATTACTTGAATATCATGCAGATCTTGTCTATGTCCTATTATGGCACGGCTACTTTGCTTTCATGTCATGAGATCATTCAGGTACTCTACTA
Organism: Cucurbita ficifolia; assembly: GCA_033971965.1. Lineage (NCBI taxonomy): Eukaryota > Viridiplantae > Streptophyta > Magnoliopsida > Cucurbitales > Cucurbitaceae > Cucurbita > Cucurbita ficifolia. Next base: position 1,067,039 of record CM066976.1, read on the forward strand.
TATCTGTTGTGTATCTTCCTGCTCGTTATGGCTACTCGATGTCGAATAGTATGTGTTTGTGATATATGCATGATTCATATATATACATGAGAATTGATTATCTCTGTGATAATAGTTTTCACATCATATCTTGCTTACATCAGAGAGAGCATACATCTTGTGGGAAGAATAATTATTGTTATGATAGAATGGTTAGAAAAAGAACGGTACATCAAAGGATGTGGAGAAGTCAATCTAAAATTTTAAAAATGACAATAATATTAAGAAGAAGAAAAAATAACTCTCTACTAAACAAATCAATCTAGTGATGTAAGCAAAAGAAAGACGGACAAGGCAAGCAAAGCCCTCTTTTGCATTCCTATTCATCGACTATCAATAGGGTAGATGTCTAAAGAAGCTATTAATAGGGTTAATGACTTAAATTTCACTTTAAAATACACGGCTCCAATCCTCTCAAAACTAACAACAAAATAAAAAACAAAAAACTTGACCCCTTAATCTCATAGATGAGATTGAACCAATCATAGCACTAAGTGGAGGTTATAGTTACGTCTCTTTCTTCTTGGTGTCTGAATCTTAAAGGTCTGAGGCATACCAACTCTCTTAGTATCATTCTACCATCTTAACCTTTTCTCCATCTATTCTTGAGGTTTGGGATAAGACTACAGGAATGTAAATTGGCCCTGATGCAATCTCTTCCCAGATACTTTTTCACCCTTTAGGTTCATTTTGGTTATATTTAGTGCAATTCGATCCAATCATTTACATCTTATCCTTTAAATTTCAGAGCAATAATTAAAGATAATCGCCACAATTTTAAATGCATACTCAACCTTCTCCCACCTTCCCACAAAAAGATAGAAAAGGAGAAGGAAAAGGAGGGAGGACATCACTAGAAAGGCAGAAGTAGCTGAAAAAAAAACTTCAATTTTCAAGGCACTAACTATCATATTATATTATATTCATGTAAAGTTATATATTAAGTTTTAAAAAGATAGATAACTCGAGGCTTATTTATTGCGTCACTGGAAATAGACTAGATTTAAAAGCACTGCTGAGAGAAACAGAGTACTCAATCTTTTATTGGTGGTTCATCTTGTCTCAGATTTGGCTTTCTTACCAAGTCCCAATGTATATTTGTTTAGCACAACGAAGAGATCACGAGGATAAAATTTTAAAGTTGAGGTGAAAGAAGGCACTTTTCTGTAATTAAGATCTTTGGTTTCTATTTTGGTTTCGAGAAGCTATATAGTCACGCACTCTGATTGAATGAAAGTAGTAGACATTGCAATATCTTCTCTAAGCATGTCGAAAAATTTACATGATATATGAGCTTTCAAAGTCGATAGAGATCTAGACACAGTAGAAAACTTCAATGTCATCCTACATCATAAGAGACCTAGTCGATTGAAACATCATTGCACGAAAGTTGTCGACACCCGGCACTCCTTCGTATAAATTTTTTTTTTTTTTTTTCTCAAAATGATATTGTTGACTTGATGAGTTTTGGAAAATAAGATTAACTCAAACTTTAACCTTAGTTCATCATTTCTTTGTCTTGCTGTTTCAATCATTGTCAAGTTTTTGTCGTCAGAAGCAGAGTTGCACGATGTTGAGCTGCTAAAAAATTAATGGCCAACCGTGTAAAATTGCTTCAATCAAGCATGTTATTTTTAAAATCTGGTCAAATCTTAGCTTGTTGGTGGAACTGGGGATCACATTTTACTAGCTGCTAAAAAACATAGAGTAGCTGAGGTCCTAATCACACTCAGTCAGTAAGGTAAAAAGTTACTTTCAGAGTGGAAAATCTTGTCTGATTGGTGGAGGGAACAGCCACACTTGCAAACAATTGTATACTTGCTTTGAAAGTTAGTCTTCCATTCAATAAAGAGCTTTTCTCTGATTCATGTAATACCATAATCTTTACCGAAGAAAAGAGAACTTGAAAAACAAAAAATACTGCTTCCCCACACTTGAGGCTCTTGTCTGATTGAGTGGACTGCTTAGTCAACATTGTCATTAGAAGTATTTTGACCATTTCTCTTTCTTTGTCTTTTTTTTCTCTCCCTCACTCATCTGTGAGTGTGTCTGAGGTTTGGGTGGGAAGCTGTTATATATGTGAGTAAGTACAAATTTCAGCATGTTTCCTGTCCAATAGTATCAGAAACTTCACAGTTGGTTCAGTCTTTTCTGCAATTGTACTTGTAGTGTACATCATATGAATATGTTATATACGATATAGTCCTTTAGAGTGTTGCTGAACAATATTATTGTTTCCTTTGTCCTTTTGAATGAACTCACGAATTTTGGTACAAACTTTAAAGTAAAGGAGAGAATAGGAGAGAATAGTTCGTAATGAACAACTACCATTGCTATTCAATATCATATTTTGATCGAGGGTGTGATTAAGATGACTTTGCAAGACGAAAATTGTTTTCGTCCATTAGAAACACTTCTCGAACTTGCCATGATGTTTTGTTAGATGTTTGGCTTAAATTATGTATTTGTAGTGTAAAAAGGAATAGGTTATAGAAGTACAAGTTTGTGGATTCTTTAGGAACTTATAATTGTGAAGATAGCATATCGAATTACCAAACTAGTAGCTTGAACAAGTGAGTCACTCAACATATCAAATGTATGCTCAACTACTTAACTTAGAGTTATACAAGGAACCAAATACCCTAAACGTATAATATGGTATGATACCTAAAATCCCATACCAAAATGATCACTAAAAGCAAACATCAAATTACATAGGCGGAAACTTGACCAATCTTCCTTTCCTTTTCTTTCCTCTATAGCTTAAAACTTAAAGAATCAATATCGTATAGAATAATATATGTTTTTTTAAAAAGTACTTGGACTGATCCATTATATACAAAAGTGAAAATAATTTGTGTTAGGAAGGATGATGGAGTAAGCAAAGGAAGAAAAAGAAGAAAAAAGCCAAAAAGAAAAATAAAGAGAGACAGGGGATGATAGATGACAATTTGTGGGTCAAAGTGCGCATGGGTTAGTGCCACCATCCCCTGCATCCTACCCCTCCTATTGCTCATCTTGTCAATTCAAGTTTTCCTTTAAAAAAAAAAAAGAAAGAATTTTATAGAGAGATTGCAAAAATAAATAAATAAGTGAATGAATGGGTAGCTTTTCAATGAACCCCATTAAAGCAACCTCAATATATGTTTTGGTTGAATGGTATTTGGTGATGTTCTTTCCCTTTCTCTCTTTCAATTCAAATTCTTGTGGTGGGTGTCCTATAAAGTATTGGATAGAACTCCAAAATGTACATTATTGGAGCTTTTTTGGGTTCTATAATTTGGTGATTTTTTTTGGGCAGAGAGAGAGGAAAATGCCCAAAACATCTTTATAGTGTTTGTCCTATTTTAGATGCTTGTTTTCTTGGCTTTCTTTCTGTTCCTTCATATTCATTCAATAGTGTTCATCATTCAAATGCCCAAGTTTCTCTTCTTTTTTCTCTTTTATATACCATTTCTTTTGCGCCATCATTTTATTTCCTTTTTCATGTCTACTTCGAAAAAAGAATATGAGAAAATTATTGGTGGATAAAGATTTGAATGTATCCCTAAACATTTTCCTTTTCGTTGTAATTATTTATGACATTGTAATAGTTTTGTGTTACAAAAGTTTTGAAATACTTTCGCTTCGTGTAACTATACCAAAAATGTTGTCTTGTGTTTCTTTCAGCTACAAATTTAAGTTTTTTCATTTTTTTATCTTCAAACACTAATCATTTCAATCTATCATAGTTATATTTTCATGTCATTTAACAATTATATATTGTTATTTCTCATTAATGAAGAAATATTTGAGCACATTTTCATTCACTATTCTGTGTGTGGTAAAAGGATGTTCCTTCATATTAATAGCGTTCAAGGAGTCTACGTACTTTCCAAAAAGGGTGGACAGTTGGTTCTCGAAAATACTCGATGGCTGACCTTTTAGTAGAAAGGGAAATATTTTTCGGAGATGTGAAATCTTTAGAAAAAAAGAAATCATCGAAGATTCGATGATAAGTCATCTTCTTCAGAATCATCAGATCTTCTAAGATAAATTTTCTTCTTCTCCTACTTCTTTACTTTACATACATCATATATTATACTTCTAGGTGACTCTTGTGTATAACTATAGCCATTCGATGATTATTAGCAATCGAAATACTCATCCTTCATAGTTCTTCAGGCAGGGTTGGCTCTACCCATACCCTAGTTAAAATGAAAGACAAATCAAACTTTAAGCACATTGAAGTCTCAATTTCCTTCCTTTGAATAATTGATGTTTCATGAGATTGAACTATTATGTTGTTTTTTATGCCTATCGTTTTCTTGCTTCAATTATACACACTGATAGATTAACTCATTGGGTAACATCTTGAACTTCGTGTGATTTTCCATACTTGAATGTGCTGCTTTAGCTCATGATGCTAAGTAGTGCAGTTAAGAGAATGGTAGTGCATTTTTTAATTTGGATTAAGACAATCACTTAAGCTTCTTTTTTGCTCACCAAAATTTGGATTAAAATCTTAATCCACTATCAAAATTAGAGGATAACCACAATAACATTAGGCAACCTTTTGACAAGATAGCTACCACTCATCATATTGCCCTACTTTTTTCTTCTTCTTCTCTTCCTTGTCCATGCTAATAAGCAATCCTTTAGAGGGATGTGGATTATTGTAGTAGCAATTATTGCACTAATTCTCTCTTTGACATGAGATTTCAATAATACTCCATTTTAGTCCTTGAGTTTATGACGTAATGCGATCCACCATTTAAGAACTACAAGGTATTACACTTGATATTAATTATGGTCTAGCTTGACTTGGAAACATTTCTTTCAAGGCTTGGGATTTAACGTCAAAGTTGCTTTGGTAGATGCTCTCTTTCGTGCGTTAAGCATATATTGAATCTCCTAAAGTTATTAAAGCAACTACCTTTGTTAAATCCCTTTTCATGCTTTTTAGTTTCCCATTAATACACATTCAATAGTGTCAAACCTAATTCAAGTTTGATCGTGTGTCACTACAATCACGAAATATTTCTACTTTCAAAAGCTCAAAATTTTTCTAGACAATGGTAAAAGTGTGAAAAAGTCTTTATTGGTGATCATTACACACCCCTTGCACTCTCCTCTAGCGAGACAAGAATTATAGGCAAGAAGCTATAAAGAGATGCAAAGGATAAAGCTAACTAGTTAAATCTACTCGAAATTTTACCTACGAATGCAAAGTAATACTACAAAGTTAATCCTAGAGTTGGTCGATCCTCTGCAAGCATGTGCGTGTAATAGTTCCATTTCCTTTTCAAAGTGTGCACACATTCATACGTTTACTTTCTGTACACACATGCCAACACGAGCATAGCTTTTCCATAGTTGCCATATCCATCCCTAGAAGTCTAGAGATAAAAAGATAAAAGAAAGATTCTTCAAGGTTGAGACAAGTAATAATAAAAACATTTTGAAAAATATGTCCATAATCATCAAACTTTGTTAATGTAATATATCTATATTTAGTTAAGTTTCTTAGGCATAGTTAAGACCTCTCTATGTACCTCTCATGATTAATCATCTCATGACAACTTCTTATATGTTAAAAACAAAAAACTATCATAAAAAGCAAAAAACAAAGGAAATAAAAATGATAGCAAACAACAACATAACCAACACAGCTACAAATATTTCATATGTTCAGCATCTTAAACCTGGAAAGAATACTTCAAACCAACCTTTATCGAAAAAGGGTGAAATTGCAGAGGCGTAGTAAAAACTTCAATAATTTCATATCCAATTTCCAATTCAGAAGAAAGAGTTTCACTCAACCGAATGAATCATTCAATCAAAACTTGGGTGGAAGGGGAACCTGGAAAAGAAGAATATGGTAACGAGTATGGTTCTCAACGATAATAACAAAAGTACCAATCACAGATTCACAAATCACAAGTGAGAAGAGAGAATAATCCTGATCCAGAATATGAGGATAAATGATGGAAGTTGTAACTACAGCTCATCCTCGGTTTAATGTCAGTCTTTATCGTGTTCTTGCAGCAGCAAACATCATATAGACCATGAAAGAAATGCAGGCACAACTCAACCTCGGTTTAATGTCATAGTCTAGAAGCAGCAAACATCAGATAGACCATGAAAGAAATGCAGGCACAACATACCCTCGGTCTAATGTCATAGTCTATATTGCATTCTACCAGCACCAAACATCATATAGACCATGAAAGAAATGCAGGCACAATTCAACCTCGGTTTAATGTCATAGTCTATATCGCGTTCTAGCAGCAGCAAACATCAGATAGACCATGAAAGAAATGCAGGCACGACTCAACCTCGGTTTAATGTCATAGTCTATATTCCGTTCTAGCAGCAGCAAACATCATATAGACCATGAACGAAATGCAGGCGCAACTCAACCTCGGTTTAATGTCATAGTCTATATCGCGTTCTAGTAGCAGCAAACATCATATAGACCATGAAAGAAATGCAGGCACAACACACCCTCGGTTTAATGTCATATTCTATATTGCATTCTAGCAGCAGCAAACATCATACAGACCATGAAAGAAATGCAGGCACAACTCATCTGTTTAACGTCATAGTCTATATCGTGTTCAAGAAGCAGGAAACATCATATAGACCATGTAGGAAATGCAGGCTTTTTTTAGTAGCTAAACCGATTAATCAATGGATATTATGATAAGGCATAACAGTAAACAACGCTCACTGTATCTACTGCTCAAGTGATCCGAGATTCAACTCATAGAAACTATCAAACACCAGAATAATATTTCATAAAACAATTTCTGAGAGATTTTAAAGAAGGGAAGAATAAGATAACACACGAGTAAATGTAACAATACCTAACACCAGAATTCAGAAGTCTGCGACTTTGGAAGATTGTTTGATAAAAGAAATGCTTTTCTAAAAATCTTTAAACAAAAAACCCAAAATAATTCCAAAGAAAAAGAAAAAAACGAAGATTTCATTTAACAGAAACCCGATTCTGAATCAATATCATGAATGATTAAATGTGTGCTCGGGGAGTAGGTTTAAATTAAAACACTGTCATACTAGTGTTTTACAAAAATAAAATCACTACACGTTTCTTCATCCATAAACAAAATTTTCACACGTAGCCAAGCACAGTGAAAAAAGTTCAAAAGTGATTTTATATGTCAAAGCACTTTTAATATACTAGGAGAAGAAAACACTCCCAAACACAATCAAAAGGCCAAAGCATATCCACTAAGATTTGTATGTCCAATAACCGGATGAGTAAGTATTAATAACCAGAACACGATGATAGAAGCATCATCCTTCCCACGTCAATTAAGCAGACTTACAAGAACTATTTTGACCCAAAATCAAGCAATTGCCCACAAAAGTTTACGCCAGGAGGTTCCTATTTTAACAAGGTTACCAACGGATACTCAAGCATATAAATATACAAATTTAATACTTCACAAGTACACAATTTCAAAGCTCAGCACTTAGTATGACTTGTCTCAAACTTTATAATTCCTAAATTGAATTCAACAAGGTAAGATAGTATAATTTCCCCCTACTATTAGCAACTAAAACTTACCAAGCATTTGAATAACAATGGATACCTGTGAAGACAATTTGAGCGTATCAACAGCAATGCTAGTTGTTCCAGGAGGAGAACTTTTAAAAGAAATCTTACCACAAAACCTTTACAAATGCAAAATCGTAAGCAACTTTCTTCATCTAAAAGTGACGCTATTCACAGGTTGCATTTCACAGATTGGACTAATCTTAAGCTATTAGTTCAAAATTGTACCTGACCCGCAAATCGGTTTGCAGGCCACCACCCGCCCTCCGACTCTTCCTGCGCTCATACTCTGGATCATCGGTTGGCAACTCATATCGACAAACAGGACATGTGTTTCGAATATTCAGCCACGGAAGAATGCAATCATCATGGTAATAGTGAGCACAGGGGAGCTTCCTCACCTTTTCCTCCATTGAAAATTTATCCTTACAAACGGCACAGGCAACGAGTTCCTCTGACAGCATATTCTCTGTTTTTAACTCAACCAGAGGAAGGTTCTCCACAGAACTCTTAGCTGCTGGAGGACTACCCTTCAAAGCATTCTCATTTTCAACGAATTGTCCAAAAAGGGTATCGTATTCTCCTGCATACATGTAATCATCCTGGTCCGCTATGTACGCCTCAGCATCGTTATCCCGCTCCCAGTTCGCATTCCTTACGATATCGTTCATTACCAATAGGATTTCCCATCGACCCGCTTCTTCACCCGATTCTTCTTCATTGGAAAAACCTGATGCAAGAGACAATTCCTCAGCTCCATCTACCACTGCGCTCAAATTATCCCTTTCGTCCACCCGTTCCTCGACCTCCTCCCATTCAAAATCCTCGTACGGAATCCTCTGGCCCTGAAAACAAAAGCTGAAGCTATCCGAGAGAGGATTCGGATTTTCAACCCAATTAGCATCATTCTCGCCATCATCCCCTCTCACGAGTTGCAGAGCACCAATCATCCCGTTATCAGACTCCGAGTCCGAATCCACATCAACAATCCGAAGGCCACTAGTAGTCGAACCCGCAACTGGCATGCTCACATCCACCTCCGAAACCCGGCTATCAGATTCCATAGCGAAAGCCGACCACAGCTCCTCAATATAGTGAGATTCAATCTCACCGGTATCTTCAAATCCCGAAATGCCCAAGTCGTTAGCAGAATGCGTAAATGGGTCTGGCACAGAATCCAGACCTCGATCGTAATCGCTGAAAGCGTGCAAATGATCGGTGAAGCGACGATTCTCAAAAAGATCAGTCACGAAGCAACTAACATCACGCTCGGACTCGGAATCCGCGTCGGAAAACCAATCGGTGTCGAAAGGGAAGGAATCGTCGGCAGATGTGACGATGGAGGAGATGGTGGCAAAGGGGTTGAAATCCATGGTGTTGGGGAGATCGTCGCGGCGGAGGGATGGGATAGACGGCACCGGAGAAGGAGAATCGGGGTGGGTTTGATCAGGAAGAGCCACGTTAGGTTGAAGATTAAGTTTAGGAATGGAGAGAAAATCCATAGAAATTTTGGGGGAAATGACGTTCGCGGATTTTGACCAAGTCAGGTTTTTATACCCCTTCTTCTCCGTTCTCAATAAACTAAAATTCAGAAATTTATTTCTTTATTATTTTTAAGGAGAAATTTTTTTTTTTAAAATTTTGTACTCAATTTTTATGTATTAGAGAGAGTAAAACCATGTACTTAACATTAAATTTAATCTAAGTGGTCTAATTAATATCATTAATTATTGTTTAGTCAAATTAGCATAAATAGCCCCCATTAAAAAAATGAAGCTTTAAAAATAAAAAATTAAATAATATTCTAAATTTATCCGTAGTTCAATTTTATTAATACTCTGTCTTTCTTAATTTTTTTTTTAAAAAATTACTTTTAATTAATACATTTTAACTTTTTAAAAAAAATTAAAAAAATACTACTATATATATATATATATATATATATATATACACACACACGTATAATTTAAAGATATAATATAAGATTGCTATTTGTTTTATTAAGTAGTGCAGCTTGCAAATGTGCGGGCACAACGCCATGGCAGGGGCAAGTGAAGCCTAAGTTCAAACGTCCAAGACCCGCCAAAGCATGAGTACCATTGTTGATGGCTTTTCTTTCTCGCTTTTGGTCTGTAAGAACTTTATATCTCCCATTGAAAACGTCGAGCAAGTTTCTGCAATTATGTGCAGCTTCAACTTTCACTGCGACCCAAACAATCCCATCCACCAGGAAGACTTTCTCTCATATTTTTCAGGAATGCTCGAGCCGGAGAGCTCTGAAACCAGGAAAAGAAGCTCATGCTCACATGATTCTATCTGGGTTCGAGCCCACTGTCTTTGTAACTAATTGTTTAATTCAATTGTATGTCAAATGTTGCGCTTTGGAGTATGCATTTAAGGTGTTTGAGAAAATGCCTCAGAGGGACATTGTGTCTTGGAACACCATGATTTTTGGTTGCGCAGGGGGTGGGAAGATGGAAGTTGCGCAGGCGTTGTTTGATTCCATGCCTCATCATGGTGATGTGGTTTCATGGAATTCTTTGATTTCTGGGTACTTGCAAAATGGTGACATACATAAGTCAATTGCTGTCTTTTTGAAAATGAGAGAAATGGGAGTTATGTTAGACCAAACTACCCTGGCGGTTTCTTTAAAAGTTTGCTCCATGTTGGAAGACTACGTTCTGGGAATTCAGATTCATGGTATTGCAGTCCAAATGGGTTTTGATTATGATGTTGTGACAGGAAGTGCTTTAGTAGATATGTATGCCAAGTGTAACAAACTAGAGGATTCACTGAGTGTTTTCTCTGAATTGCCAGATAAAAATTGGATTTCATGGAGTGCTGCAATTGCAGGCTGTGTTCAAAATGATCAGTTGATTAGGGGCCTTAAACTATTCAAAGATATGCAGAGAAGGGGAATTGGGGTGAGTCAATCTACTTATGCTAGTGTCTTCAGGTCTTGTGCAGGATTATCTGCCTCTAGATTAGGTACTCAGTTGCATTGCCATGCATTGAAGGCTGATTTTGGATCTGATGTTGTTGTAGGAACTGCTACTATGGATATGTATGCTAAGTGTGACAACATGTCTGATGCCCACAAGCTGTTTAGCTTGTTACCAGACCATAACTTGCAATCTTACAATGCCATGATAATCGGGTATGCTCGAAATCAGCAAGGGTTTCAAGCTTTAAAGCTATTTCTTCAGTTGCAGAAGACTGGTTTCAGTTTTGATGAAATATCTCTTTCTGGTGCATTGAGTGCAGCTGCAGTGATCAAAGTGCTCTCTGAGGGGGTTCAGCTGCATGGATTAGCCATTAAGTCTAATTTTTCATCAAATATCTGTGTTGCAAATGCCATACTGGATATGTATGGCAAATGTGGAGCCTTAGTTGAAGCTTCTTGCATGTTTGATGAAATGGAAATAAGGGATGCGGTGTCTTGGAATGCTATCATTACAGCTTGTGAACAGAATGAAAGCGACCGGGAAACGCTCTCACATTTTGCTACAATGCTACGTACAAAGATGGAACCTGACGAGTTCACATATGGCAGTGTTTTAAAAGCTTGTGCAGGTCAGCAAGCTTTCAACACTGGCATGGAGGTTCATGGAAGAATTATCAAATCTGGAATGGGACTGGACATGTTTGTAGGAAGTGCCATAGTTGATATGTACTGCAAATGTGGAATGATGGAAGAGGCAGAAAAGATCCATTACCGGCTGGAAGAACAAACAATGGTCTCATGGAATGCAATCATTTCAGGATTTTCACTGCAAAAGAAAAGTGAAGATTCACAAAGATTTTTCTCTCATATGTTGGAAATGGGGGTAGAACCTGACAATTTTACATATGCAACCGTTCTGGACGCTTGTGCTAACTTGGCTACTGTTGGACTAGGAAAGCAAATCCATGCACAAATTATCAAGCTGGAGTTGCAATCAGATGTGTATATTACAAGCACTCTTGTTGACATGTACTCAAAATGTGGAAATATGCACGATTCTCTACTCATGTTTCAGAAAGCTCCCAAGCGGGATTCTGTCACATGGAATGCCATGATCTGTGGATGTGCTCACCACGGTCTAGGGGAAGAGGCCCTTGAGATTTTTGAACATATGCTCCTTGAGAATATGAAACCAAACCACGCAACATTTGTTTCGGTTCTTCGAGCTTGTTCACATGTGGGAAATGCTGAGAAGGGCCAATGTTATTTTCACAAAATGGCAAGTATGTATGCTTTAGACCCCCAACTCGAGCACTACTCGTGTATGGTGGATATTCTAGGGAGATCAGGCCAAGTAGAGGAGGCATTAAAGCTCATACAGGACATGCCATTTGCAGCAGATGCAATTATATGGAGAACTCTGCTTAGCATCTGCAAAATCCAGGGGAATGTAGAAGTTGCAGAAAAGGCAGCTGGTTCACTTTTGCAATTGGAGCCAGAAGACTCGGCTGCTTACACCCTTCTATCAAATATCTATGCTGATGCAGGCATGTGGCAACAAGTCTCAAAGATGAGACAAACAATGAGATATCACAATTTGAAAAAGGAGCCAGGTTGCAGCTGGATTGAGGTTAAGGATGAAGTGCATACATTTCTTGTTTGTGAGAAAGCACATCCAAAATGGCAACAGATCTACGAGCTGCTTGATGTGCTGATTTGTGATATGAGAAGGGCTGGGTATGCGCCTGATACAGACACCATACAGGTTGAAGGGATTGAAGAAAATGGGCATTGGGATGTCAAATCCTATGGCTTTTCTTAGTGTCAGTGTTGAGAATGATGGGCATTGGATTGTTAGCTACGACTTCAGAAGTATTTTTCTTCTTTAGGTGGGAAGAAGACTCTTGAAGTATTGGCACAAACAATCCCACATGCACAATGGAGCTATGAGCTCCCAACAAATGATAGGATGAACTAGCTGGGCTTCTTACAAACTTTTGATGGTAACCTTGCCTACTATTGTGCATTCATATAAAATTTAATATCAATTCTTTATTGTTTAATTTGAGACTATTGAAGTTTCTCTTCTTAATTTTTCTAAGTTTTTTAATTTAAGAAAATCTCAATAAGTTCGAGATTTTGCGACTTTGAATAACTTTTACCCATAGTTTTCTTATTGAATGATCAGGTTACTTTCCAACGGAGGAACAATGTTACCGTTATTGTTCAACAAGATGCCAAAGTTGATCAACTTATTCCATACAATAAATAATGGCTGAAAATTCTTTGATATCATAAATTTCTACTTCTTAGTGATATCCTTCAATCAAAATAATTAACATACAAGAAAATGAATGGTGACTACAGCCATGTCATTCATCGAGTCACGAGTTTAGTTCATTTCAACTCATGAACATAGCATTACGGAGGATGCATTTGTTATTGTTGTCCAAGAATAATGGATATACCCCTCCCCTACTTGAAATCTTTTGTAGAATTGTTGGCCAAGATAGCATGGATGACATTTCATTTCTTTTTCAAAAAACGAAAAGATAGTTCAAAAAGATTGATACCACATAACATATAGGACTCGAGCTGTGCACATTATGTCCTGGAGTGCCACTATATCTCACAGCTTAGCTTCCATGATCAAAGAGGTTGAATTTATCTCCGAGGTACAAAAATTTAGGGGAACGGAAATAGGAAACAAATTAACAGTGTTCGCAAGGAAATATATTTACATTTACAAAGATTAAATAGGGACTTGTAAATGGAAAGGATATCTGATGGCTAGAACTACACAACATAATTCAAGACTAGCTACAAAACTACTTCTTGACGTGTATATACACTGCCTCTACATAAAAGAAGTTACTTACAGAGACGTGGAGTTAAGGATTCCCAATACTTGTGACGAAAGGAACCAACCTTCTGTAGTCTCTCCTCTTTCCCAGTATACAGCTATCAAGAACCCGCCCAAGAATAAGTCGAGTGTTTTGCAGAGCCACCTCTCTTGGTGAGGGTCCTGATTCATTCGAAACCCCTGGTGCGAGGATGGAACCCGGTCCAGAAGTTGATACAATGCCATATTGTAAGGGCCCACTGCGAGCCTTGAACGATGTCTGAGGAGCAAGCATCTTATCCTCAACTCCACCATGTCCATTTTCGAAGGACCCTAGTTCATGTGGGTGTGGACCTGTCATTGAACTACAACTCTGTAAAAGTGCTTCTAATACACTCAATGCCTCCCAGCACAACGTACTCTCCACCAACTGTGAGACTATTGCGTACATATGTGGACTTTGAGAAGCATCTACAGGAGTATGCTGGAGCAATGCCTTCAGCATTAGGAGTATTACACGCTGGTATTCGACTGGTCCTTTCTCCAGCAGACGTAGCAAGTGACCAAAAGCCAATGCAGAGTGCTTTGGAAACCACTCGTTGCAAAGTAGAGGGGAGACACAAGCAAGAAGAATTTCAATACTTTTGATCTCACCTCGAGAGTATGACATAAAAACAGTAGCTAATTCGTCCAATGATTTTGCTCGGCACCAGATATGAATATTAGATGCAACTGAGCATGCTTTTTGATGCTGTTGCTGGAGTGGTGAAGCTGGCCCTGTCAGTGGATCCTTACTGAGCTGCAGGCAGAGCCATGGGAGTAAGCCTGTGATGTGCATCAGAAGTCTTGTTTCTGCATCCCCAAATATGGAATCACATGAGTGCACCGTAATCCGTGAAAGAACCTCTATTGAGACACCATGACTAACAGTTGACATCAACCCTTTAAGTACAAGAGGCTGCACCCCTTCAAATGTTGGAAGATTCCCAGTAGATGGAGGCAGCTCATAGCCCATTCTAGATTCAATCCGTTGGAAGTCTCCAATGTCGTTGTTAGTATCAAGTTCATCCCGAGGCATGCTTGAAAGGAGTACATTTTCAGTTGTTCTATCCCAGAAAGATAAACGATCAATCACACGGGAGAAGAGCTCAAGAACCTGGCAGTATACATGGACAAAATCTGTGTGCATCATAGCCACACATCCCCAGAAGAGTTGAGGATAGAGTATCACCTTTTCAGGCTCCATGTTCTCAACCATTACCTGCAAGGTCAACAGAATTTCCATAATGAACCCTAACACAGGGGGTACCGGATTTCCAAGACATCTATGCAGACAACGAAGGAGAGACACACAAGTATCACTTGTAACACTTGGCCGCAGTGCACGGTATATCTGGTGTGAGCGACAAGCAAGGTGTCGCGATGTACATTCCATAGCCCATTTCAGTGCCTCTGATCCCCAAGTCTCACGCAAATCACCTTGGAAGAAGATAGCATCTACCATGCTCTGAACCAGTGCAGAGAGAAGTGCCGCACTAGGAAGCTCTGTTCTCACAACAGACGGGTCTTCATTCTCCCACATCATGCTTCCGCGCTTTGACTGAACATACTTGATCAGGCTCACAACCTGTTGCTTGTTCTCTCCATCATTGTTTTCAACTTCATAAAGTTCCAAGTGTCGGCCCGCAAGTGAATATAATAGATTAACAAGCAATTGCTGGCAGTGTTCTAGAACAATGTCTTCTGAACTATCCATTGAAACAAAAGTGACATGAAAAAGCAGAGGCAAGTGCTCACGGAAATCTTCATCATTCTCATATGCAATTTCAGCGAGAAGGATCAATGCTATGTCAGCATGCGTAAGAGAATGCTGCTGATGACCCTGTAGTGCAGACTGTAGTTCTTTAGCACTGACCCCATGTGCAGCAACCCCAGAATGAAGCCCATCTTCACCAGAATTTGGCGTATCAATGAGATAGTCACCACTGTCCCTGGAGACATGCCGACTGCGGATAGTTCCAGTAGAACTTCTAACACCCATCAAAGGACCAGACATGTTCACTAAAGCTGGAAGTAGCTGGCCTGATCGACCTGCATTTACTGGAACAATGTTCAACTCAGGAGGCATTGGACTTAGGGGGCCAGAGACACTTCGGCCAGTTACTCCAGCTGTTCTCCAGCTTAAGCTCCCACTAGCATTCCTGAGCGGACCATCAAGGGATCCACGAACAAGTAGTGGTGACATGTGTGGTTGGCTGTCCACAACAGAAGTAACTTGAGCCACTGGAGGCCCCTGAGAGAATTCCAATACAAAATTTCCACCGAAATCTCCCTTGGAACCTAGACCAACTGGCTCGATGCTGTCCTCTAGCATGCGCTGGGCCAATTGGTAGACAAGGTGATCAATAGTTCGCTGAGGGCATATTCGTGCTAAGTACAAACTCACCCGCTTTGCAACTGAGAAATATGTGGCAAAAGCACCACTTATTTCCGCAGATGCATTAGAATCACAATCTTCAATTCCCTTTGTGATCAAGAAATCCAAAACAGGACTTATGTTCCTTGGTTTGCTAGCAATTGTGCTCCAGAGCTTTTCAATTTCATCTGGGAACTGATCCCCATGCCGCCATGTGACATAGTAAAGGCTTTTAAGAAGTCTATCACTCCAGCCCGAGTCTTTGAGTTTCCAGAAATTAAGGTTCTCAATCCACGGAGCCATGCACGTGAGAACCTGATGTTGAGCTATGATATCAACTGCATCAAGTTGCCTTTGCATTATCTCCTCACAAAGGAGTTGACTCAATTCAGGGTGATCTTTTGCAAGTTTACAAGAAAGCTTGTACTGAAATTGTTGGTATGAATCGGGAAGATTTCCAACGACGGCTGCTCGATAGCTCCCCGACCCCTCAGTGCCATCTTCAGCCCATTCGCGGACAGAAAGAGTTTCAAGCATCTGAAGGGCATCATCACGGATTTGTCTACTAGGGTCCACCACCTTGTACAGAATTAAGCTTAAGAGTCTTTGGATTTCACACTTTGGTATCTCTTGCCGCATATACACTTCTGCCAGCACACTGAAGTAACCATCAGCTATGGCAGCATCGGAGTAGTAGCACTGAAATAGAAAAGTAGCCAATTAGCCTCACTGGAAAGAAACTTGGTCTCTCGTAAACAAAAATGCAAAATCATACAAAAATAATAATTCCAATCAAAAGTGTACATAAGAGGTGATCAACATGAGCAAATCACAGAGGTCAAGCATACCACACAAAGTGATTAGCTTGTAAAATGATGGATGGATGGAACAAGATATTTAGGAAGGTAGCTGCACTCTTTGTTCCTCAACTTTGTACAAATTCAGTCCTCATAGATCATGTCTACTTTTACAAAAAAAATGATAATTATTCTTTCCATTTTGAAAAATTAAAGCTGTCTTGCACTGTAATAAGACAATGTGGCGATTGCAATGATTAAATAAATCAATACCCAACTTTGTAGCCAATCAAAAGCTGTATTTAAAAATAAAAATGATAACAACTTTAAGGATGCCGACACAAACCAACAGTCTATCAGTTATTCGTTGTATAAAAGTATTCAAATAAATCAAGCAATAATCACACCTCGCTCAACCATATGATTCTTGCTTCACCATTATAATTCAACAATCAAAACCCTTATACTTCAAGCATTCTTCGATTTTTAGCCTTAGCCTTCGTGCATGCAAATTTTCCTTTTGACCACAAAAATCTTCACAAATTGTATGGATATAGACACATCCTATCCAAAAATCTCTTTTCAATTTATAATCTTCAAATGAGAACTCTGTTGTAAATTATAACAAGACACAAATCATCATAGATGGTATAAAAGAATATATTTACCTGATCAATGCAAGCGGGAAACAGGTCCAAATTTGTAAGCAGGAGATTCTTCAAAGCCAATTTTGCTAAAGAGACACGGTTGTGACCCCCTCTTTGCCTATCACGACCAGCAGTGCCTCGACTGCCTTCTACAGATTTAGAGTAAGATGGAGTTCTAGGATCAGCTGGTGAGTAACCGAAGGGAGCCCTGGGTGCAGGTTCAATAAAAAGACTATTTATCCAAGAAATGACCCTGCCACTCATTTTCCTAGCATTATCATCAAAGCAGGGCCCATACAAGAGTGAAGCCATAGCAGTCATGGAAGCCCACTGGATTGCTTCAATTTGTTCACTAAGTTCTTTATCAAATAATATCTTGTCAACAGAATCTTTTGACCGAGCATGTTGAGAAGATTTATAACGTTCTACCTCACGTCTATAATCGCTAACACCATCCTGGCCCCATGTTCCACCTGTATCATCAGACCAGGAGAGTAGAAGATCAAATAGTCGTTTTCTAGTTCTAAGGTCAAACTTCTCTGACTTTGACTCCACAAATTCTGGGGCTAGAGATCTCAGAACAGAAGCAAGTGAATAACGAAGAGGTTGCATTTCCTGGAAGCTCTCCATAGGTGCTGTCAAGATTTGTTTGGTTGTATCATCAATGAACTTGAGATAATGCCGACGGAAAACTGGTTTACGGGCCAGCATGCCCGGCCAGATTTTCTCCGCAACAGTACGATAAATATTTGAAATGTGAGTACGAAGCTCCTCACGGCGTGGCTTTTGGCTCTGTAGGTATGGAAGTCAGTTGGTCATCATAAGAAGAAACTTTAACAGAAAGCACCTAGTACTCTATGGGGAAAAATAAATGTACACCTTCCCGACATTACTTTGGTTTTTACCATAAGAATAGATGCAACAAACTTACTTGCCCTTCCTCAAAGGGACTTCACGTAGATGAGTGCAAAACCATGCATCTATGACATATTCAACTACTCATTCAGCTTTATAAATAAAAGTAGTTTCATTCAGGGGAAAATAAACTTATGAAATAGGATAAAAAATCACAACGGACAACTAACAGTGACCAGGAAAATAATTGATAAATGACAGAGGTAACAAAGTGGTTTCTTTGATTGATATTCTAAACTGATGACAAGTGGGTTGCGCATTTTAACGTTTCAATCTTGTTCTCAATTACTTGTTTTTGTTGTGACATACGAAAATTTCCATAATGAAACATTAAAGAAAAGTACTACTTCATCTTTACTTGGTTAATGCTCCAATTCCAGTGTTTTGATTCTTTTCCAACTCAAGCAATCAGTGGTTATACTTGTGAGTATAAATTTTGGCTCTGTGAGTATTATTTATTCTAATTAAGAAAATCCACAAAAAGCCAAATGCCTCTTAAATCTCAAAATACAAAACGACACAACTTCACAAATATCATTTAATAAAAGATAATGCCCTTTGATTAAATCTTGGATAATACCTTCCACTTTGGCTTTCCCTCTGTCTCCAGGGAAACCTCATCAATAAAAGATGCAAGCTCACTGAACATTAATTCACAAGCTTCAAAATGCGAGTGGCCAAGAGCCATGGTGGCTGCATGCTGATTAGGAGAACTGACAAACTTTAGTATATGTAGATAAACTTAATGAAGTTAGGTTTAAAACCAGAGAACTTACTAAATCACTTTAACAATTTACAACCATAAGAGAGGCCCAAAAAAGGGAAAGAAAGAAGGAAAGTTGAGGCGGAAAATTTGTCTAGAAAATGTGCTCACCACATGGGATTCTGATCCAGATTTTATTGAAGGGAAAATAAGGTGATAAAGATCTTTGGCTTTTCCCGAGGCAGGACTTTCTCTGGGACCTGGCGGGCATGAACATAAGAACATGGCATACATTAGCCACTGATCCAATTTGTTGTCTGAATCTTGGGATGGATGAGCCTTTCCACCTAAATCAACTGGTGTGACATGAGCAAGACGTTGCAAAACCTCAACCCTGCCAGCCAAAATTTTGTTTACAAAACACATTCTAGAGTAGAAACTTCTAGCGTTGACCATTAAATCTCAGAGAGACATTAGAGGGCTCCATATTGAACAAGAACTCGTACAAGATCAAGCCAAAAAGTAACCCAGAATAGTGAATCTTAAAAAAAATGTATAATTGTCAAGAAAGCAATTTTGGGAGAGCATTAATTACCTTGCTTCCTGAACAGAACTTGGGCACAGCTCAGAAGCATACTTAACCAACTCACTGAGAGAACGTGCCCACCTGTTCTTATCGGGGCTTTCAAATATTATGGACTGAAGAGTAACATCTGGAGGGATTGTATCAGATTCTCGTTTCAAATCAAACGGACGCCCCGAATCCCAGTAACAATTTTGAACAATGTCATCCTGTAGTTTCCAAAAATCAAGTTTGACATATCATCAAATCATTGCAGTTCGATGAGTCACTGAAAAGGAACAGCAGAGAAGTGCAAATAACATTAAAAGAAAAATACCCCATGCTCCTCTAGGACATCTATAATAAATATTGGCTCGGCTTCATACTTAAGAGTATAATCTGGTTGGTCGAGTATTGCAAGGTCTTGAATGTCGTTCCGCAAGGCACGCACACAGCGTAATAACTCCAATGCGGTATGCCTAATTTGACTATCCACAGAACTAAGGAAGATCAAGCCAACTGCATCTATCTCTGAAGCACGAAATTCAGCTACTTCTCCCGACTGGCGAAATGATGGCTTCTTGAATCCATCAGTTCTTTGAACTGTACGCTTTTCATCATGCACATCATTTTCCAAACGATCCTCAATCAAACAAGCTCTCCAAAAGCGCATAAGTTCCAATAAGCGCCCCAGTGATGTTTGTATAAGAAGTGGAAATTCATCAGGAAGCCGTAGGATGAAGTTAGCCATCCCTCGCATCACTGCAAAGCGACGATGAGGAAGATATCTAACTATCCTGTTCAGTACCTGAACTGCTTCTTCACGAACACCAGGATCAATACTAATTCCATGCTGAGGTATTATCTCAGTTATTTTATCACTTCTTCCAACTTCTTCGATCAAATATGGTATACACTTCAGGACTGAACGGAATAGATATCCTTGGGACTTCTCCTTTGTTACAGAATCTGGGAACAGAGCAATTCATTTTGCTTTTTCCAATAAAAATGAAAGCTAGATATTTGAATATAGGAAAGAGAAGATCAAGTGATAACTTTACAAACAACAACTAAAACAGGCAAACAACAACAACTAAAACAGGCAAACAACACCAAAAAAGGAGACCCAAACTATTTCTGTCAGTAGCGAGAAACAACTAAAACTAATACAAATTCACATGATCTGCTAATTGGAGGTTGTCGACTTCCGGAAGGAGAATAGTTTTATAGTGTGTGGTTGTTCGCTTACTTCAACTAAAATCACGTAAGTTTTTAAGATAATTACAAAGAAATTTACGTTTATAGATTTATTAAAACTATGACTACTTCCTGCAGTTGATTCAAAGTCATTTCATGATGAATATTTTATATTTCACTCTTATATGGCAGTTCCGACAACATATTTGGCATCAAGGAGTTCATTATGCCATACATGCAGGCACCATGTACACCTTAAACATCTAGTATATTATCAAGTAAAGCAGGCCCTCCTAGGTATGCACCTCACTGAGGTCCTTAATCTTCAATTCCTTCAACACCCAATCTAACTTCTTCATACCGATAGGCTTTTTTTTTTCCCTTTCCAGTCAACTTTTTTCTCCTTTTTTATAATTAAATTTCCACCTAGGAGAAATTAAATTTCCAGTAACTTATACCAAAAGAAGGGGTCTTGAACCCCAATCAAAAGGAGGACTTCCTCCTTTTATTCTGATTTCTGACAGCATATGATAATGTATCTATTGTTTTTTTTTAAATGTCATTTGTATGTTTTATATGAATATAATATATTAAAATTTTAAAACCACCTAAGGTTAGCTTAGTGGTTAGTCAACAAGAGCCATGTAAATAATAAAGGGTTTAGAAGGAATGGTTGCAAATCATGGTGGTCACCTCTTTAAGATTTAATAATACTACAAGTTACCTTAATATCCAAAAGTATAGGGTCAAACGGTTGTCTAATGTGAAATATCCAAAAGTATAGGGTCAGAAGGTTCGAACACTCATGACTATAAAAAATAATATACATTCAGTTCATATACTTAAAAACAGGTGTCTTTTGCCATATATTCTCTTCAATGTGTTATATGAACATGATAACACAATTTTCTAATAGTTTGAACTTGGCTCTAAGAAAATTTTGACTTAAAAAAATAAAGTTTGGTTTATTTTTTGTTAGGTTTTTGTATCGAGGTGGAAGATTCCTTACATACGGATGGAGTTAATAAAATCATATTTTAACAAATAAAAATATCAATTTTACTCATGCTTTATTTAGTCAGTTACTCAAAGACCTGAAGCATAACCATACTGAAGCTTTAAAAAATTTATAATAATACGACTACTTCTACTACTAATAATATTAATAACACTAGATTCTATGCTTCATCCTTTTCTCATTCTACTATCTTCCATCAAGCTGCAGCATGTAAAGCATTAGAAAACAATTTACCAATGTTGGTCCTTGAAGAAGTTAGAAGAGCCTGACTGTAGGTTCTATGACAAGACCTTAAAATCGATTCAATTGCTGCCTTCACCTTGGGAATATAGTGGCCAATATCATGACCTGATAATACAACAAAGTTGATTAGGTTAAACAATAGTATACGTTTAGACAAATTCAGAGGCTCTTAACTTGTTGGTTACCTCTAAATATCTCCAAACCAATGTGCTGGCCTGAAGGAGACGTAACGATGGCAAGGAGAGCACGAAGACCAATAACTTTTGCCTCACCAGAACTATCTTGTTTTAATAATTCCAACAACAAGTGGTTCATGGCAAAATCAAGATTGTGCTCCGCAATAGTCACGCAAAATTCAACTAGTTTATCGTGTTGAACATCTTGAGTAAGCAATCCTTTCTTTAGAACTGTAAGGAGTTGAGATGTCACACTGTCTAAGTAGTCCCATATACGATTTGGTGCCTGATTAGCTGCATGAACACTCAAGTAAAACCTCAAAACCCGATGAAGACAGTCCAAGGCCATAAATCGATGATTCTTGTCCTGCACAATTGAACTAGAGTTTCATAAATTTGAGTGATGGAAACAGGATGGCATATTCAGTCTCCACTTGAAGAAACATCCCACATTGAACATTGAAAAAGACTAGAGGATCTTATTAGAATTAATTGTAGTCATCATTCAGCTCCTTAACTCAAACGTAAATGGAACTTACTCTAAGAAGCTTGTAGAGTTGCTCCATGTGGGGACTTAAGTTGTTGTGAAATATTTGAGGGTCACCAAGACAGAGTAGAAGAGTGACCAGTGGATAACCAACCTAGAACACAAAAAACAATGATGTAAAGCACAGGAGCAAAAGCAGACATGATGTTGGATATGAAGAAGAAAGTTAATATGAAAAATCCAAAAAAAATATGACGTCAAAGATATCTAGCCAACCCAATTATTGCTCAGCTATTCCCAGAGACAACAATCTCATCAATTTTGGAAAATATTTTTTTATCTGCCAATTTTTTACAGCATCTGATAACTGTTAGAAATATCATTACCTTAGCATATATTTATCTCCAAACAGTATATCCTCTGTATATTTTAAGTTAGAATGTAATTAAGGCTGACCAGTTCTTCAACAAAAAAAAAAAAAAAAAAAGAATTCATGCCAAAGAGCCAAAACAGAAAAATCGAAAAACTCCAACCCAGATTTATAGATTTAATATATAAAATAAAATATTGAATTTCTTACAGGGAGGGGGCAAAACAGATCCCACTTACAGTAATGTGTTTGCTCTGTTTGTCCATCCAATGCATCAGCTGTGCTCGAATTCGTCCAACAGCTTCATACCATAAGGTAAGTGCACGTTCAACACCAGAAGGAGGCCATTGGCCTTTGCCGCCATCTGCCAGTGGAGCAAGGATGTTTGAAAGCATGTTGCAGAGTGCATGGTGAAGCTCACTTTTGCGCTTATGTGGAGCACGATTGAGAGGGTTGGCTTTAGCCACAAAGGAGGCAGATGCATTCAGTCCACCCTCGGTCTTAACCTAAGAAGGAGTTGACATTATGCTATTATCTTTATATGACTTTGCACAAGTAAAAGCTATATACATACCCCAAGCTTAAGGTAGCGCATCCCATTGATGATACTAAGAGTTTCACTTCGAGCAACACTGGTGTCAATCCTACGCGTATTGAGTTCCATGAAGAAGCGTTCAGTCACAGAACTAAACCTGCAAATAATAACACAACAGAGCATAAATGTTTTTAACCCTTTTTAATTAAAGTAGCATGACTGTATACATCAGTTCATGGACAGAGAAGTGCAAAGCAGAACTCGTTCATACTAATACTAAAATGTCAAAATAAAGCAAGCATCAAATGACATGCATGCTTGATAAACAAAAGCTTATGTAAACCTGATAATTACTTTTAAAATATAACAAGCAAAAAATCCAATTCAAACAATTTTCAAATGTTAAAACACAATTGTTTACCTGATGCGAGACAAAGCACCTAAAAGTTGTGCAACAAGATCCAAAAGAAGCCCCCGCAAATCAACTAACGACGGATATTCAACCTGGCTAACAACCCTGCATGACATTTAATCGAACCTAAAATTTTTTTTCCTTTCAGTCACGAAAACAAAAGGTATATAAGCACCAAGCAATTCTACCTAGACAATCTGCCTATATCTGGACATCAAAGTCATTGTCTAATAATGACAATAGGCCATGCCTAAATAAAAAACGGCAATAATTCTAATAACAATACTTATAAGTCACTTGTAAAAAAGATAAAAAAAATATATATATATAACAACGTGCAAGCTGAATTTCAATGCAATCATCAGACTTTAAATAAATAAAAAAAAACATGAAACACAAACTTTTCATTGATACTTGAAACGTTACAAGTTACCGAACTCCTATCCTCAGTATCGACACAATACTCAAAATAAAGCAACCACAACTCAAACAAAATGATAAATCAATTTTTTATTTTTTTTATTTTTTTTATTTTTTAAAAAAAAAAAGACTTGCCACTTCAAATATGATAAAAAAAAACAACAATAAGGAAAGGGAAAGTTTGAAGTCAGTCAAGTAATTACTAAATTCCCACAAAAAAAAGAAAACTGCACTGTACATTAACTATGCCAAAGCAACCTTACCTGTCAGCATTAATTAGCCAATCAAAAACGAAGTTTTCAAGCCCAGACCAAAGCTTCTCTACAATGATAAACCACTACCAATTAGCAACAAAAGTAGAAAAAAAATAAACAAATACAAATTCAATAGAACACTGTGCGAACCTGTAAGCCCTTCCTGAGGGCAGCACTCCACAAAGCGAATACATGCTGAGCAAAATATGCACTCAACTGCAAGCTAAGACCCAAGCAAGAATATCATTATAACTTCAAGTTAATAAAGCAAACTTCACTGAACAAGGGATTTTAAAGCAACCATATCTAGGAAAAAAACAGCCTGGAATTCCTCTTTGGAAACTTTACATACCAATAAAAAATTAATATACTCTAAATTTAAAAGCATGCACAAGAGAGGAAAAAAAATTAACAGGAGAACGTTCTTCCATTATTTTTTAAAAAGAAAAGAAAATAAAAAATTCCCTACAAGCCCATCTCTGGGCAAGGTGCAAAAAAGGTTACAAAAAGATGAGAAGGAATGATTAGATGGTCCATCCCCAAGCCAAGCAAAAAATAATAATAATAATTAGAGAGTTTTTTTTATCGTGTAAAGAAGTGAAGGATCCAAATGTAACAAGAAAATAAGCCAAGTAAATACGTAGGGAAAAAATATTCCCATTGAGAAAGAGTGTAAGAAACTGTAAACTAATGAAACTAAAGAAGATAACAACAATTATTTGGCTCCATTTGCTCAATATGACATCAATTCATTAAAATTTTGAACCATTTAAGCTGATAAAAATACCAATTGACAAGAATCATCAATAATTAATGGCAAACCACAATAACTCGAACTATTAGATACACTATCCATTCACATTGCAATCATATAGCTTTCAAACCTTTCTTTGGAAAGTAGATGCGTCATTTGCACCCTTCGGTGATTCACTGCAATAAGAGAAAAAGAGAAAATGTAATCAAACTATAAAAAAAAAAATGTTTTTTTTCTTCCTTTTTTTTTTCTCTCTTTCTTTCTTTCTTTCTTTCCTTTTTTTGTCTTGGGAATAAGAAAATTTCTTTGACTGCAGTATCTTAGCACACAAAAAAAATCTTAAATTGCTTGTGAACAAAAACTCTACGCATTAGCTCCATGTGAACATGCACACTCCCATTAAACTCCCTCATCATTATAAATATTAGGAAATGGAAGGACTGCATTACTAAGATCAAAAATAGCCTAGGGGCAGGGGGGTGAGACATCCCATTTCCGAAAGATAGTGAAGCATAGCCTACCAATCTTGGAGCATAAAACCTAGGCTATAGTTACAAGAATTTCTTGTGTATTACACACCAGAAAGAAGAAGTGAGCTGAGCGTAGTTACAAAAAAAAAAAAAAAAAAAAAAAAAATTAAAAGAAGTAGATTCTCGAAAAAATTGTCTTTCCTTCCAAGTTTCCCATAAAAAGATTCTAGAGGCACATCTCCCTAAGATCTTTGCTTTTTCTTTTAAACTCCACCCATTCATAGCCTCCTGAATTCACGCCACAATCGAGGATGGAAGACAACTAGATAAGCCAAATTCCTTCTGAAGAAAACTTCATCCCCTTGCAGTGTAAGAACAATGGAGGAAGAGGTGATCCGAGCTTTCTTCATTCCTCAGGCATAGGCTACACACTGCAGGGTCAAGATTCCAATTGCCTAATACTTCTGCATCCTCATCATAATACTTTGACCTCATTGAACTCTTCTTACACACACACTCTCCCCTGATCTCTTGCTTCAATCTAGAAACACTAAATGTTCCCTCCCTCTCAGTCAACATACTTTGCTCCATCAATCTCTAACTCTTCACCTTGAACCGATCAGCTTGATGCGGATTTGGTTTTTCTTCACAACAAAATGGTTCTCCATTGGAAAAGAAAGAGTATATTAAAATATACTCTAGATGACAGCATCAAAAAATGGCCACCTCAACAAATATGTTTCCCTAATCGCCCTTCCACTTCATTACATAAGGATCACGGCCAAGATAGGCCCACGGGCCACAACATTCTTTCATCCTTCTAAAGTTATGCGAGTATGATGATGCATCACCTACTTAGGAACTAAGCTATACGCACAAAGAGACAAAAATATAAGAGAGTGAGTCACCCTATCTAAAACACTCGAATGAAGGATCTTTCCTCGTGACTCATCACCAATGAACACAACAATAGAAAGAAAAGAAAAAAAAAAAAACTTGAAATGCATCTCCACATCCATCTCCTATTTTCTCCAAAGCCTCTTTTCGCACTCAATCCTTAAAATAAATTTCTCCTTGCTGTTTCTCTACGTTAAAACTCTTGAGCCCACACAGTATCACAGTAATCACTACAAAACACTGGCCAAAATACAGTTTTGCTCATCTACATGCTGCTTACCAACATCTTTGCCAATAAACTCTTTTAAATAATCACATTGCAAATTTATTTAACTGTACCGCTGTTAGAAACTTATTTGGAATCCCAGTTGACTTGACATAGAGGATGTTTATCCTCTTATTTTAGTTAAATTCTTCGGTAATACTGTACTTTCTATAAATTAGTAAGGCTTTATTTCCAATCTTAACAAATAAAAAATAATCAACACACACGTCCATGCAGCACAATTTCGTCAAGATTGGATTTTAAAAAATGTCTAAAATAAGAAGTTTGTCAAGTGAATGGAAACTAAGAAAATATTATACAATAAATAATAAAAGATAAAGATTCTCTCCCAAGCTATCTCCAATCGACAGTGAAAAGCAAGTCAGTGTTTGGAATAAACCCTGTGAACTACCACGAACAAAGAAGGCGCACGCAGAAAGTTGTCCTTGTGGGAAATACAAGTTAAAATAGAGGAGAATAGGAAAGCTGAGGCACCTTTCTCTCCATCGAAGAAGAGCCTCTAAAAGAGGCACAGGTGTGTGTCTCGCAACCATAGCCAAGGAATCCAGCACTTGCTCGTAGGCAGGGTCCGACGGTCGAAGATATTGTCCATCCTGCAAGTTGGAGACAGTCAAGTAAATAGAGTGGAGGATTGTTTACAAAATCGTACTACACAACAAAAATGAACGTGAAAATTGGATTTCGCGATTTGCAGCCATCAGAGTGCATAGGACAACGATAAAATTTGCTCACCAGGTCGAGCAAACACAAGAAATCCTTAAGTACTGGACTACTAGTACCCAGAAAAACAGAAAAGAATCTATCGAAGTACCAGAAAATACACGGAGTATACATCCTTGATTCATCTAGGAGGATGTTATAATTGCACCCAATATAAAAAAAAAAAAACCTCAAATTGTAATACTAATCAAAGTCAAGACTTGTGGAAAAAATAAGCACACATCCTCTTGTCTTCAAATCTCCAACAAAGCGACTATTGTAACTGTTTCTTCTTCTTTTTTGGGGTGGGGGACTAGCAAAGCTGCACATGACATTTTCTAGAGAGGAAACAGTAGGAGGGGGAAGAGAAAACAAAAGCAAAACTGAACCTGAGCTTGTGCGGTTTCGATTCGACGCCGCGCGAGGGGGAGGAACCGCTGAAGCAAAGCATCAACTATTAGCTTAGCAGCACTTCCGGCTTTCCCGTCTTTGACCATGCTCACCATAATCACTTAGCTAGCATTAACTTCACAACCCCCTTTTAGTGAAGTTTCGATGAATCTCCAATCGCAGTGACTCGCAGAGTCTGATCTTCCTCCAACAGCTCAAGCTTCTAAGCAAAAACCCCTCTTGACAACTGACACCAAGGAGATCGCTGCTTGAGCAGGCTCGGTTACCATAGGCAGAACCCCAGAAGTAAACCAGCTAAAGCAGAAAGATCGGAGTAGAAATCCCTAGAAACCAGGCAATTCACATGAAAACGAAGAGAGAGAGAGAGATTGACTATGGTAGGAGGAAGGAGCTGGTTGAAGAAGAATCAATGGAGCTTTGCTATGGAGGGCGTACAGGATCTGGCGGAAACTGTGTAAGAATTCGAGACGAAATTGCTTCATTTTCCGCAGAAATTCATGTCGATTGGGAATTGAAATTGACGCCTACCAGAATCAAGAAAGGTGGAATAACAGGGTGGATTAAGGCTATTTCTTGTTTCTAAAAAATAGAAAAAGAGAAGGAAAGAAAATATTTTTGTTCATACAGACAACAAAAGTCGCGGATCACGTTCGGGTTTTTCCGATTCAACAACCGCTACTTCAAAACCCATCACAGAAAAATATATATAATATATATATAAACCCAATTTATTTATTTATTAATCTTATTACTCTCTTCCTAAAAATTTCCTAAAATTCATTTTTCTGGTACGAATTTAATTTCTCATGTCTTACTTAATAATATTTATTTATTTATTTATTTATTTATTTATTTATACATATCGAAACCTCCCACCTCCATTTATTTACTCTTTAAATTTTATTTTTAAGAAAAAATGTTAATTATTACTCAGTTTTCCATTTTTGAGTAAATGGAGTGAAAAATAATAAAAATAATTTAATATCACAATATATACCTCAGTCTTTTTAGCGGGATCCGGTTGCAAGTTCTGAAGCATCATACCTCGTGTTTCTTCATCAGCTTGGATACCGTTTTTGTGCATCTCCGTGAAAAGTTTTTTTGCTAAATCAATCTCGAGCAGCTATGAACTGTGATCATCAGAGAACAAAACACTGGTATTCCGTATTCCAAGTTCTCAGAAACTATCATTATTGAATGAATTTGCATGGAAGACGTATATTCATCAAAGATGGAAGGAGAAGTACATAGATGAAAAGTTAGCATCCCTTTGTATCGTCTATCATATCATATCAAATTGATGTATCGCAGCATCGTTTAGATAATATAGAGTTCGGACCTCCGACAAGATAACCAACAGATTCAGAGGGCAGAATGCTAGTCCATTATGCATAGCACATGCACAAACATTTACATATACATGAAAGCAGCAGACTGCAACAATTTATAAGAATTAGAGCTGCAGACACTGAAATGAGGCGAGTCCCATAGAGACAGTTGCAAGCCTGTAGCAGAGCTGCAGAGCTTGTGATGAATTAAGAAAATGGCAATGTTGACCTTTTCATCGCTTCCACGTTTCATCTGAATAATAGAGTAAGCAATCCTTTGTTACTGTGGCAATCTCGATCGTATCAGGCTTTCCTTTCTGGAAAATATGGTCCATTCGACGACTTCAACCGTCTTCGCGAACAGAAGCAGATGGGAAGTTCTAGCAGATCTGGTCAAGTACATGATGCCTATCGCTTTGCTTTGTCCAAAGAGTCTTGTTTGTCTGACCATTTTCTTCTGCATATTTGAGTCGAGAACTCTTAGAACTCGACCGGAGCTGTGCCTTCTAAGAGATGACAACCTAATGTTTATATACAATACAGTGGCCAGTCTGCACCAGGGACTCTCAGCATCATCCTCCATTACTCTTGATACTAACAGTAGGAGTACTTGTGCAGGCAATGCCCAGCTGAACGCATTTAGAGAGCAGAAAACGAAGATAACTGCACCCGAATTAACTTAGTTAAAGAAGTAAGGCGACTCCAGAACTTCATTTAGATCTAACTCTCCCCGTTCGGGTAGAGGAGGAAAGTCCAATGCAGGAAAAGATCGCTGAAAGCCGTCCAATAACTATAAGAAAACGATTAGTCAGATGAATACCAACGTCAACAAGTATAACACATCACAAGGAGGTAGGAAAGTCGTACATTTTCGAGTATTGGAGTCTCGTAAAGTTCGACAAACTTCTCCCTAAGTATTCTGTTCATTTCATCCACGTCGCAAGCATGTGTCCAGTACGAATCATGAACCCCTGATAGAAACATGAGCATATAGCAGTTCGCACCAGTAGAGTGTGAAAAAGACTAGATAACAGAGAAAAGAATCCGGAGGACAAACCTGCAAAATTCAAACCTGCCTTTTTGCAAGCAACTGCGGTCATCATCATATGAGAACCATCAAGTGAGTGAACAAAATTTGGTGGGAAAGCTGTCCGCTGCCTCTTTACCAAGACCTGCAACGTCCAAAGAAAATCCCTCAATAAACTTGCATTGATAATAATGAGAAATTCCAAGTAAAGTTATAATGCTACCTTGTCTGTTTCCAGTTGTAGTGTCAAAACTTGGAGAGAAGTTTTGACCTGAAACCAATGATAGCTTAATTAATGCGTCGGAATATCTCTTCTATACTACCATAAGAGAATCGGTCACTTTTACTGATTATCAAAATTCTTCAACACTCACAAGATGCCTTCCCAACTTGCGATATGGTTGCACAACAGGTAGTCCAAGAGGTGTAGTCCATCGCACAGGTTGATTTTCAGAGGCAATAATCTATTTGAATACAAACTTCATATTATTTCCAATACATAGCTAAGGGGGAGCTGACAGCATTTTTTTTTTACCGCTTAAAAGAAAGAAAAAAAAAATGAGAAGAGGACCAACTTTTGCACAGTCTCCTAGCCAACTCATGATTCCACGGGCTGCTTCGAACATTTCCCCTAGTGCCGTTAACGTGGTCTGCTCACACACATAATGTTACTGAACTATTTAAATCATTCAAGCGTTTAATTCATAGAAGCTCCCAAAACGAAGATACCTTGGCAGCATAGCAAGCACAGCCAAAAAGCTCTGTATCATCAGATATGGCAGCACGCTCCTTCAGCCTCCTTTTGATCTGATCACGAGCGCCAATATAGGTGACGCCATAAACCGATGTCATCACTGTTTGCTTCACCAATTTTCTGTCCACCTATAAGAGTTTTAGCAATAAGGATCAGAAAGCAATCAAGTTATGGTGATTGCATCAGAAACTTTATATTTTCCCATGATTGAAGTTCAGAGTTCCCAAGTAGGTAGAAAACCTGATCTATTAATGTTTTTGCACGCAATGCATCTGGAAAAGTTTCCGGATCTCTTTGTGCATCTTTTCGCATGATTTCTAGAACCCTGCAACAATAAATATATTTATTATATATATAACTTCTGTGGTGTAGGCTTCCCATAAAATCTATGGTGTTATTAGTTAAATCCCTTCCTTGATCCACTAGTAGGGGGAATGAAAGGATATCAGGATCCTAACATACCAACTTCTAAAATCAGTTTGAGTCCCTGACAGACTGCAGATAGATTTTACAGACATCAAACTTTATACTGCATCTCTGTGAAGACTGGTAACATCAGGCTCAAGCACATAAGGATCTTGTAGTAGAAAATGGAAAAAAGGATTGGTAAAGATCCCTTGAGGTAAAGTAAGAAACCCTCTAAGAACACAGAATGCCTTATATAAAAGGATCAGCGGTTCCATGTTCAAGAGTTTTCACCAAATAACTGTTGGTATGTTTCCTATGTTTCCTTGTCTTTTAAAAATAATAATTAAAAAAAGATGGGAAAAAATCCAAATATGGCATCAACTAAATATTGATGTGCTGGCAACAGAAGTTCTCATGCCTCAAAACTATGACATAATTGAAGTTACTCAAGCCCAAAGATTAAATTTTACTAATGAAACTGGGCCCTCCCTTATTATATGAAGGGTCCAACGAGAATCAAAATTATTTGCATCCCTACTAAAATTTTCAATGCAACTATGAGAAATGAAATCGTATGCTCTTTGCATGGAAAAAATTATCTCCAAGTTTCTGTAGCATACCTAGCAGCTATTCCAGAGTACACATCTGCAGGCTTCTCTCTCACGGCCAGATTGACCGCAGCCGCTCCTAACTGAACCAAAAACTTTCAATAAGACAAGATCCGAAGCCACTGGTAAATAGGGAAAATCTAGATAATTTTCAAGGAATTGGATCCATTAGGTTTTCCTCTTTAAACAAATGTTTCCAATAGTTTTTTTTTAATCAGAATGTAAAATGGAATTGGTTCTTTAGCGCTCGCAAAAATAAATAGATAAATAAATTATAAAACATTGGAAATTTTAACAAATTTAGCTTAGCAGGGAAAGAAGAAAGGATCTAAACAAAGTACAGGGTAGATTGATGTATTGGCTACACGTTATGAAACCAAAAAAGGGGGGTCAAATTTCACGTTTGTTTTTTCCCTAATGAGATGTCGTTATGAAATAAATGGATGCTAAAATATTAACTACCTTGTCTCGTCCAAGAGCAGCGTAGTGTTGTAACCCATTGCAAGAACCATCCTAGAGAGAATCACAAATTAAAAAGAAAGAGTAAGGAGCACTGGAGAAATAAGAGAAACAGGAAGCTCCGTTCCTTGAACTTCAAAAAAGTTATGCATGTAAGGGGGATCAAGAAAACCAATTCAAGTACATCACAAAGGAAATACTAAATTACAAAGTATATGTCAATGAATTAACTGCAGTGACAAAAGAAAGACGAATATATCGGTTCCCCCTTTGTAATTATGGTTTTAGCTTCCTTGTAGCCCATTGCAAATGTTTTGTAATTCATTGGATAGGACCCTCATTTTGTAGTTTCATTTATATCAATGAAATTCTCTGTTTCCTATAAAAAAAATAAAAAAAGAAAAAAGAAAAAAGAAAGAAAAGACCAGAATAACAATACCCACGAACAGGTTCAGTGGGTAGAAAAAGGGCAAAGAATATCTCTAATGGTTAAAGTGTATCAGATGTTGGCCATTCACACACAAGCCGGAATTTAAGTATAGGTAGACCAACAAATGTTTCCTTCAAATCTCTAATGAACTCAATATAATTGCTATATCCTCATGTACTTGACTGTGAGATCCCACATCAGTTGGAAAGGGGAACGAAACATTCCTTATAAGGGTGTGGAAACCTCTCCCTAGTGGACGCGTTTTAAAACCTTGAGGGGAACCTCGAAAGGGAAAGCCCAAAGAGAACAATATCTGCTAGTGGTGGGTTTAGGCTGTTACAAATGGTATCAGAGCCAGACATCAGACGGTATGTCAGCGAGGACGTTGGGCCCCCGAGGGGGGTGGATTGTGAGATCCCACGTCGGTTGGAGAGGGGAACGAAACATTCCTTATAAGGGTGTGAAAACCTCTCCCTAGTGGACGCGTTTTAAAACCTTGAGGGGAAGCCCATAAGGAAAAGTCTAAAGAGAATAATATCTACTAGCGGTGAGATTGGGTTGTTACATTGACGCAGAACAAAATGCCAGTTCTGGGAGAAAAAACACAAACTTTTAAAGAAAGTTCTAGAGATTGGATGGGGAAGCGGGAAAGGTACACTTATTGAGCTCCAATTAGCCTATTCACAATAATACCAATTGTAGCTATAATACAAGCTCTCCGGCGGAGGGGGACTTTTTCCCTCTTTGTTAAAGCGGGAAAAGGGAAAGAAATGATAGGTGCCAATATGTGAATACCTGGTGTATTGGAATATGTGAAATAACTGTTTCAGGAGAAGAGCTTCTCAAAGCTTCAGTAAGATTCATGCATCCAGCTAAAAACTGAAATGGATCCTCCGCATTCAGCCACCAGCGTCTTCCTTCAAGTGGTCTGTCAGCAGAGTCAAATATATCTTCTACGTGATTGTCAATAAATGTTATTCGACCATCATGAGATAATTTATCCACACCCCCAGCAAATAGATTTGCCAAGTGAATCTTAAGCCAACGTAGGCCAGACTTCCTGAGTGGGCGACCTTCTGCAAACTCCAATATGCCTCGGCAAAGATCTGAACCGAGATGATTCAAGTAAGGATGCATAGGATATGCACGGCCTCGAAAGTCTACGTTATGTGGATAGTAAAAACCTTCCTCATCCTTCATTTTGCGTGCTACCTGTTCAACCATCAAAAAGAAATTAAAAGAAGTGGATACAGAAATACAATGAATTTCTTTTTTCAAATGCGATATCATTGATGCAACAAGTGAGAGCATACAGCAAGTTTAAGCTCTATGTCACAACGTTGTGAATGCCTCTCCATATTCTCTTTCTTCACAGATTTGACTTTCCATTTCCACTTTCTCAGCAGCGTTTCATCTTCAGAATCAGG
Source organism: Cucurbita ficifolia (assembly GCA_033971965.1). Taxonomy (NCBI): domain Eukaryota; kingdom Viridiplantae; phylum Streptophyta; class Magnoliopsida; order Cucurbitales; family Cucurbitaceae; genus Cucurbita; species Cucurbita ficifolia. Next base: position 1,101,535 of record CM066976.1, read on the forward strand.
TTTTTCTGGCAATGGAACCTGGAAAGGGGGAAAAAAGAAAACTAATATTTGCATCAAAAAGTTGTTGAAAGAAAAATGATTGACATCAAGTCAAGCCACTCACATCATCCCGATCCACTAGATCAGCGAGGCGCCCTCCACTGGTCCATATTCTATCCACTATACTGAGTATCTTTTTGTTTATTCTCCATTTGGTATTTCCAAGAGTGTCCAAGGCCTGGGAGGATGGAAAAACACTAACATGCCTAAGTTTACACAGAATATAAAGTTTCAACAAGCTTGCTTCTAGCTAAGTTATTCAAATAGTGGTGAACATATAAAAGTGAAATTATAATCTTTAAATATCTCAAACCTCAAAAACTGGAGTTAATTGTTGCTTTGGGGTCCTCTTAACAGCTTCGCGTTGTTGGTTGGCTCCATGAGTACGCATGATAAACGATGGTAAGAAGATGTGTCCTCCTTTGTCATAGCTGTGACAGGAGGAAAACCAAACTAATACCGTCAAAATTTGCCAGAGAGAACAGAATCTAGAGCTATTAGCAAAGCATAAACAGTAGTTCGTGCCTCGAAAACCCGTCTTATTTATTGGTCGGCAAAATACCAACCCTTCAAAAATAATAATACAAAAATTATGGACATATAGCCATAATCCAATTATAGTTATACAACACATGAAATATGCTTAAGAATAAAAAATGTGGTTTCTTAAACTATGTGGTTATTTTTACTCATCATAAACGTATAAACCAAACACACGATACATGAGTTATATTTTTGTAACTTATCACTTTTGCACAATCCAAATATATATTACACATACCTAGGCTTCATAAATCCATTTTCTCCTATTACTTTTGCAACCCCACCCAGTTAAGATAGCTCGATCAAGATGCCTAGATGTGGGACGTTCATTCAAAAGTACCAACGGACTTCTGCTCGAGAGTATTAATTCTAATAGGAAATTGATCGTAACGAGAAAGTTACATGAAAGACAGATTGCAGACAAATGCGAAGTGAAATAACATACCCAGTCCAGTTGACTGGGGGCACCAACATTGGCATGTAGGGAATCACCATGTGTCTTGCCTGTTTGAGAAAAACAACTCATCAATTATACAACATATAGCAAGGAAAGAAGCAGCAAGAAATTCCATGACATGTTCATAATGCAAGAAAATTCCAAAGATAACTAACTGAGCCAAACTAACTAATTCTTTCCAAATGCAATCACATCATGAAACTAAACTATTTCTACCAAACAAGTACAGAAAAACTACAAAACAATGAAATGCAGAAGTACAGGACACAAGCAAAATTTCAGATAGCGTTTACTTACAGTCCTCTCTAAGCCTTTGACGACTAAAGGGTCACATTCGATGACACCATATCTCCTGCTAGAATTTTTGCTGAAAGAAGTGTTAAATAATAAGTTCAAGCAAATAAAACATGTTATAAGAAACAATTTTATATATCAGAAGATCAAAAAGTACAAAGAGAAGAAACCAGGGGAACTTACAGACTGACTAATTGATGATGATAAATAAATGACTTACTTTGCTTCTTTCATCACAGTTCTAAATGAGTGACGAAATGCAGGACGAATATCAGGTGGGCCATCAGCCAACTGATCAGCAGGAGGTTGTATGTACGCTGTTTGTGTCAACAACTCGATAAGACAGCTCCCAACCTAAAAACACCAAGTATTTTAGCAAGTTTGCAAATGAGGAACATGCAATCACTATTTTTGTAGTGTATATAGAAAAGATGATCCAGACCTTTGCTTTGGCGTCCGGACCCCATGGTTTTGAATCATCGGCTCCCTTCACTATATGTCTTACAGCCAGAAGCTTTTGCTTTTTAATCAAGTTGGTGACTTTTTTCCTCAACCTCTCTTGTTCCTTCAGTTGAGAATCGGGTTTGTCAATGTTCTCATTATCTTTGTCGTGCTTTTTCTTTTTCATTTTCTCCAAGAATCTGTGAATTCTAACCTGACATGATTAAGCAACATTATGGTTACAAACAGACAATTCAATGCAGAACAAAAGTCATGTCAAGAATCAAAGTTGACGGTCGAAATTCTCATATTGCACCTAGGCAAGAAACACATCCCAAAAAATACTGCTTCAGTTAATGCAGCTTAAGCCATGATACAAAAAGATGAAAACCTACAAATAATAACGAAAAGATAAGAGGTGATCGAGATCCTCTTGCTCCTATAGTTTTGGAGCAATAGTGCAGAAACGAAAAGATAAGAGGCGATTGAGATCCTCAAACGTTTCTTTTCTTTTTTCCTTTTTTGGTACAGATACACCACCAGGGGCTTAGGCACCTATGTGGACATCATTTTAGCATGGAAACGAATATAGAACGACACAGGAACGATCACCTTTTCGCCTAACTCATTCTATTAAATGGTGAAGGTCCCCTTATTAGTTAAGTTCAATTATTTTCTAAATTATATCAATCTTTGAGTTACTTGCAATGATCTTAACAAACAAACTAGGAAGTGTATTAAACTCTCTAGAGACCTGGCAGAGGGTCTACGTTTACAAAATCGACGTACCTCCTGCTCAATAGCATCTCCAATTACACAAGCAGCCTGCACAACCCTGGCATTACCGTGCTCATGTCCCATCATCAACAGCCCCATCAACTTATGCATCGTGATTACCGACATCATATCAGCAGATAATTGATCAAAATAAGGAGCATATGCAGCCCTGTTCTTCCCTATCCGGATCAATTCTTGCTCTTTACTTATAGCATCACGCAAAGGCTCAAACCAGCCAAGGAACAAGGACTTCATGTACGGCAAATTAGGTGCTAGCTTCTGCTCACACATGTCCATCAATAGCTCCTTGTACTCCATAACTGCCTGTTTCCACGCCTCAGTCTCTATTACCACCTGCCGCCTCTTCAGCATTTGATACTTCTCTTCTCCCATTCCCTTCACCCTTTTCAGCCTCCTCCTCCTACGCTGAACCTGCCTCTTCTCTTCTTTTCTCATCTCTTGCAATAACTCCTGGATTTCTTCGTCAGTAGATGAATCTTCGTCCACATCTGTTGACGAAACCGCCTCAGCAACACTAGAATAGCCTTTTGGGAACGACCCATTTAACCCAATACGAACTCCCATAGACGCAAAACAGAATCGGCTTCCATAATCTTCCTGGGACAAAATACCCAGTTCCGAAATCCCGAACTTCGGAAGTGAACTAAGAACAAATTTATCAGAGATTAACTTCTCGCGAATTATCGACTCATTGAGACGACCCATAACGCCATGGGAGCGGGAAAGGCAATGCCAATCAAGATGAAACTGCCGGTTCTTAGAAATAGCTTGCTTGGCAATGGTTTTCCACATAGACGTGGATATCATCGGAGGGTTTTGGTGAAATTTTGTGGGCTGTTGCAAAAGAAGGAAATTTTCAAACTTGCCGGTAAGATTGAAAGAACACTGGCAAAAGAACATTAAACTATACGAAATAGTTCCATTAGAAAGGTATGAACATAAATGGGTGGAATGGAGAAGGCGATTCGATTAGAAGAATTCAATAAACAGGAAACTTTGCAGAAGCAATAAGAATTCATAGGGCAGGCCAGAGAAGTAACCGCCATAAACCCTTCCAAAACCATGATCTTGCAAAATATTTCATACTTCAAATAACTTCCCTACACAATTTCAAGCTCAGATAACTTTGTATTTGGCAAAAAAGTGTATATATTTATTGGGATATTTGGCAACACTTCTATGGAACAGTTCTTAAAAATTGTTTTCATAGATATTTTTAGGTTAACGCAATGAGTTAAAAGATTACAATCTTTTGATAATAGGGTTTTATTTTTTCCTTTTTTTTTAGTATCTCCAAACTTTATCATTTCAAAATGATTATTGTCAATATTGCATAAATAATAATAATCATTTCGAGGCAATAAAAAAATAAATGTGCACACGTTTCCCAAATTTAAAGATGAAAGATCAATACCATACTATTTTTTGAAAAAATTTACAACAAATTAACAATAGAAAACAATTTCAAGATCTATTTAAATGAGGATCGAATTTAGACATTTAAAATTATAAAAACTATATAATTACTAAAATTAATGATATTAAAAAAATATAGAATACAATGGGCAAGGATTATTAATATAAAGTTTTGCCCAAATAACAAAGAATAAAATGAATGTAACACCAATAGTAAGATACTTCTCATTGTGTTCAAATTAGATATTACATTCCCAAATAAAGAGAGAACATTCCAAACTTGTTCATTTTCCCAGAAGAGAGAAAAAATACACCATTTTTGGATGACGAGCTTCTCTGATGGAAGATCATTTCTGTAAGAGTGGAGATGTAATAGAGACACACACACACCAAACACAATCAAACTTAGACAGAAGTGGAAGAGGGGTTAGATTTATTAGTTGTTTGTGAGCAATTTATACTACTCCCTTGTTGAGTTGAATCAATTTCCTACCTTTACTTTCAATGGTAAACCAACCATTTTTCGACGGTTTCGAAAAACCGAACCAATAAAAAGTTATTGCTCACGACGAATTAAGCCTCGACTCGAGTAACCACTCCGCTATACATGTGTTGCCGTAGGTTTGAAACAATCGATATTGCATAATCCAACCGATCTCACCATGTCCCCAAACCTGCAAGAGAGTGCAATGCTCAAAATTATAAAAAAAAAAATATGAAAACATGATATTAAGGAAGAACTTTGGGGAAAAGAAAGGATAGCATAATGACAGCATGTTTTTCAGCTATGAGAAGATCGGTTGGCAGACCGGTCAATACTGTTCCTCGCTTTCTCTGGCTGGTCTAACATCTTTTTAGACCTGTCTCCATTACCACAGTCCATGCTAGTCCTCGGCTTTTCTGTTTGATCAACACTCATTATGGTTGTTTTCTCTCTTTGATCTGTGCTGGGTCTAGATTTTTCTCTAACGTCAGTGCTGTTTCTGGGAATGTCGAGCTGGTTCGTGGCTTGTCCAGGTGCACTCCTAGGATGTGATTTCTCGATGGCAGAAACGAACTTCTTGAGATGTCTTATGTATTGTGGGTATAGCTCTAAGTCACAGTGGTTTCCTCCTTTAATCCATAAAGGCTCGTACTTCTCTTTACAAAGATCCCAAAGTTGCTTTCCATGGGACCAGTCGACAACGTCGTCATCAGTTCCCTACCACGACACGAGAACATACATGTTACCATTTCCATTTGTAAGTGAGTAGCTTCCAAAATCAATCATGCTACACACATTCAACCAGTTAATCAAGGCTCATATTTGTTTTCACAGATCAGGCATGCATATACTTCAAAGGAATAAATATGAACAGCAGCAACAGTTTGCATACACATCAAGTCCACAATTAGAATTTAAGAAATGTCTCTCATTCTACACTGCCGCATGACATGATTCATACATGAAAATGAAGTATTTTATATTACTGAAGCGATAATTCAGCAAATTACCGTAATCAACCACAACATTATGTCTTGAAATGGAAGGTATACAAGAATTTGGATGCCGGAACCAGAAGGCATTTCTTAAACTCCCAAGTATTTTTCATTCAAGATTGTCTTATAGGTTCTACATCAAATCAACAGGAATATAACTTTGACACAATGAATAGAAAAAGGGCTTCCAAGTTGACCCTGGGCTACTAATGATTCCTAGTTTCTACCGTGGGTCTAAAAGGCTAAATGCATTGTAATAGCCCAAGCCCACCGCTAGCAGATATTGTCATCTTTGGGCTTTCCCTTCTAGTTTCCCCTCAAGGTTTTAAAATGCGTCGCAGAGGTTTCCACATCCTTATAAGGAATGCTTCGTTCCCCTCAGCCGAGGAGGATCTCTCATTCATGGCCTAAGAATAACATAAACAAATGGAAGGTAATAAACTGTTCGGGGTCTTCAGACTCTGAAGTTCAACAGAGAGTGTGTTTCCAATGGAGTAACTTTAACTATCACCATTTTGTCTGTTCTTTATTTTGCCTTTAAATGTTTGAGAGAGTTGGGAAAAGTCCGCCAAAAGAGCAAAAGACAATGTTGCATGACATAATTTTGAGAATGACAGAACATGGGGTAAGGATTCAGATGTTTACACTTTTGGTTGAGAAAATAATGTCTTAACCAGTCAGGTTGATTGCAAGAGATAACTACACCCCTAAGATTAGATAAGAACCAAAACTTATAGCCTTTTCTAAAGCATTTGAGAATGTAATTTTATGGCAATCCATCAATGAATCGATCAATGTTTGAAGGCTTACTTTCTTACTATCCACATTTTTGAGCATTCAAGATCTTAGTAATCACCAGATGTTCGAAAGGATACTCACATGGATTACAAGAACTGGACAACTGACCAATGGTATTTTGTCAATATTCTGCAACATAGAAAATGGAAGAAAGATCATCAAATCCAGTTCCATAACACAAGCTAACAAAATGTAAAATTAGGAATCAATGAATGTAAACCTTATAAATGTCGAACCAGAACGTTCGCTTCACGGGATACATGACTCGGACGCCTGACAAGATCGGACTGTGAAGAACAATGGCCCTCAAGTTAGGTAAACGAGTAGCCAAATCTAATGTCGGTCCACTCCCAACTGATTGCCCATACAAGATGACATCTTCCTCCTTTGCCCCATATTTCTCCACTAGGCATCTATACACAGCTTCAATGTCCGCATAAGTATTCTGCTCACTTGGCTGGATAAAGGGACAATGCCATTAAAAGTTAGCCACGTCCGTTAAACAATAAAGCCCAGACTTCCAAGTTTCTGTCAGAAAAGAACTACTAAAAGATAAACAGAGAAAACACGGATCATTTCTTCCTATATACCTTCAGTTATCCCTCTTTTAAGCAGAGCATGAAAAGAAACAAATCATAGTACTCTTAACATAATTTGCCAGTTACTTTTCGTCCTATAATAGAGCAGACAAAGCTAAGAACAATGGCATAGATCCCGAGATTACAGAGAGTTTCATCCTCTAGAAAAGTTACTTACAGAATCTGGCAACAGAAAAATAAGATTTCATACCTTTCCAGTAGATTGGCCATATCCCGAATAGTCGTACCTAAAAGGAAAAAAGAAATTATGTAGAACATGACAAAAGCAGCTTTGAAAAAATCCAGATTCACATCAGTTAAATACAAATGATTTAAACCAGAGGTTCACAAACCCTATCAAGTTGACTCGAAGATGAGCACTAAGCTCGACAAACAAGTCGTACATCTGCCCCAAATCCGCAGCGTTCCCATGAGAATAAAGCAACGTTGAAGTAGCTGATACATTTTTTACATACAGGGCCACAACCTGGTTCCCTCTCTTGGTACTGAGCTTCAAAACGTCGAAGTTTCCCCTTTCCGCCACCTCCGTCATCACCAGCTTCCCGGTTCCGTCCTCCACTTCTTCCACCTTGTACGACGGCGGATTCGGCGGAAAGAACGCGAACTTCGCCGCCATGGACGATGTCACCGCCCCCATCTCCACGCAAAAATCAGAGAACCCAATACAGAAAAAGAAAATAACGCTCAGATCATACAAACACACAACACATCCAATACCCCGCCACAATCCCAAATCCCCGTCACGACAAAAACATCAAAACAACGAACAGAGAAGGGGGATTCCGATTGTTTAAGTAGTGGATCGGTTGCCGGAAATGTAAAGAACGTTGACGAAAAAAAAATCTGGTTTTAGGGTTGGAAAATTGGGAATTTGAGGAGGACGGAACGGGGAAGGAAAATGAAAAAAATGGAAAATGGAGGCTTTTTCCGGCGGGGAGCGGGAAGCGAAAGCACGTGCGGGAATTATCGGGAGAGAAGTCGAAGGAGATTGCACGGTAACAGTGATGTGTGAGAAAGAAAAAGTACAGTATCATTCACAGAGGAACACGTGTCCGTGGGGGGTTGCAGATGAATGAGCGGAACACAGAGATTGGGCCGTTATTTTTACTGCGTCACAGCACAGCCTTTCTTGTTTTTTATTCTTTTATTTCTCCTAATTTTTTTTTATTATAATAATTTAATTAAATCTATAGATTGATAAATTGTTTAGAGATCGAATTTGTTTAAAATTGAATTGATTAAAAATATTTTTTTAATTTCAAAAAAATGAATATGTGTCAATTGAATTAATTTATATAGTTTATAAATAGATTTAGTCTCCAATAATTTATTCATTTTCCCATTATATATAAATAAATAAAAATTAACAACTGGAGAAGGACACGTATTTGGTTGTGTTTGGATGCTAGGATAGAGGCTGGCATATGGCTGTCTTATCATGGATAAGCCCGCCCCCTACCAATTTTTTACGATTTTTCATAAATATATATTAAAATTCATTTTTGTTTTATGCATTCTTGAAATTAATAATTTTTAAAATTTATTTATATATTCGATATTAACCGTCGCAGAGGATTTTTTTAATAGATCTATAAATTTTAAAATATGTTGGAGAAGTTTTTTAAAATTTTAAATTATATTAAACACAATTCACCTCTAAAAAAAACCTATTTTAATTGGGATTTTATTTATTTATTTATTTATTGAAGAAATAGGTTCAAACAAGGGTGTGGAAAACCTACATCCCATAATTGAAGTAATTCAATTGCCCTAAAAAATATGACAATTGATTGGGAAAAAGCAAAAGAGCACATTTAATTGATGCAGTTTGGGAGCTTCAATTTTTTTAAAATAAAAATAAATTATTTCGATTTTTTTATTTAATAATTCGAGAAAAATATTTTTAAAATACTATTTGTGTCGGTATACTTTAACTTTAGTCTATTTTGATACCTATACTTTCAATATATTTATTTTAAACTTTATATTATACAAAATTATTCATTTTAGTCTCTATATTTTTTAAAATGGATCATTTTGATCCTTATTTAAAAAAATTTCATTTCTAATTACATGGGTTAACTAATACTTTGTTGTTTTATTCTGGAATTTGAATGTTAAGTGATAATAAGGAGAAATTAATGCACAAAATAACAAATTTAATTAAAATTATAGACAGATAAATAAAAAATTAATAAAGGCAAAAAAATGAAATATTATATTTTAAAATTACATAAATAGCACTCAAATGGAAAGGGACCCACTTGAGAAGTGTGAAAATGAAAGCAAACAAGGGTTTGGATAAAGGGAAAAGTGGTGAAATCGTTAATAATTTATTAAAAAATGGGGTTGAACTTTCAAAATGATATTTTTTAGTTAATTTGCACTTTTAAATTTAAAAATAAAAAATAAAATTCTGTCGTTATTAAAATTAACATGTATGATAGAATTTAATGAAAAAATTTGAGAAATTGAAACTTAGACCTAAAAATTTAATATTTTGAGTTGAGAATTAGAAGAAAATGAAAATTATGTAAATGTATTTTACTTTATGGTTTTTGTAAATTCATTCAGCGAAATGGTCGCGGAGAAAATCAAATAAGGAGCGGGCGAGTTCTTGAGAACGAGAGGAAGGAAGAAAATCGCCCGAAAATAAGGAACAGGATTCTATTAACATTAGGGGTCCTCCTCCTAGTTTCGATGCCGAATTTCTAATCTTCGAGCTCCGAGGAAGGTTCTTGTTCATGGCGGAGAGTGATCGAAGGCTCATCTCTGCCGACAAAGTTTCTGCTCGGTGTTGTCAGGTTCCATTTGTGATTATACATTTTCGTATTTCATTTGGATCAGTGACTGATTCTCTTGCCTGAGGATCTGATAGAATGAAGTTCGGCTCGATTTTATTTTGTACTTCTGCTTGATTTGAAGTCGGATGTTTGTTCTGTGCCCTTTTGTAGTGTGTTGGGGAGATGGATTTTGATATCCGAAGTTGAAATTTGCTGTTTAGCCTGAATTCTTTTTATCTTTTGGAGTGTGCGGCATTCATTAGGGTTCTGCATTTCGTGGTGGATAGTGAGTTTTATTGGTCATCGCCATGGATGATCTTGGGGATTCTCAATCTGGGCCTGGAGTTGTTAATTCTCAATCTATGGAAAGTGAGGTTGTTCGTGAAGATAATAGGGTTGCCGATCAAGGATCGCCTCTAAGAGGTGGTAGGAGGAATACTAGCCCATTGGGTAGAGCAGGATCGAGGAACACTAGTCCTTCGAGGCAGAAGGTTATAAAGACCAAACCACGTGGTTTAGATGAGGAAACAGTCACAACCTTCGGTAAAGCAGCTCATCCAGATGTTCAAATGGAAGATAGTATATGGGCAATGCTGCCTGAAGATTTGTTGAATGAGATCTTAGCTAGGGTTCCTCCATTTTTAATCTTTAGGTTTCGTTCTGTATGTAAAAGGTGGAATTCGATACTTCAAGATAGTAGTTTTCTTAAATTTCACGCACAAGTGTCTTCACATGGACCTTGTCTTCTTACATTTTGGAAGAATTCTCAAACTCCCCAATGCTCAGTCTTCAGCTTACCGTTAAAAACATGGTATAAGATTCCATTCACATTTTTGCCTCCTTGGGCATTCTGGTTGGTTGGTTCATCTGGTGGACTTGTTTGCTTTTCTGGGCTTGATGGGCTAACTTTCAAAACCCTGGTATGCAATCCGCTCACACAAAAGTGGAGGGCATTGCCAAATATGCATCATAATCAGCAGAGGCAGCTGATTTTGGTTGTTGATCGGACTCACCGATCATTTAAAGTTGTAGCGACTAGTGATATTTATGGTGATAAGTCCTTACCTACGGAAGTTTATGACTCGAGGCTGAACCGTTGGTTGCTTCACCAGACAATGCCTGCAGTAAATCTCTGCTCCTCGAAGATGGCATATTGTGATTCCAAGTTATACTTGGAAGCACTTTCTCCACTCGGTCTAATGATGTATCGGCTGGACACGGGCTATTGGGAACATATTCCAGCCAGGTTCCCTCGTTCATTATTGGACGGGTATTTGGTTGCTGGTACACAGAAGCGTCTATTCCTTGTTGGTAGGATTGGACTTTATAGCACTCTTCAAAGCATGAGAATTTGGGAACTGGATCATGCAAAAATTATGTGGGTGGAGATTAGTAGAATGCCACCTAAATATTTTCGAGTTTTGTTGAGGTTATCAGCGGAGAGATTTGAATGTTTCGGACAGGATAATCTGATCTGCTTTACATCTTGGAACCAAGGGAAGAGTCTTCTATACGACGTGGATAAAAAAGTATGGTCTTGGATTGCGGGCTGCGCTCTGCAGTCATGTAACAGCCAGGTCTGCTTTTATGAACCAAGATTTGATGCTTCTGTCTTTGTTACACCCATTCGTATTTGAGGCACAATTTTTAGTTCGACTTCTACATGTACACATCCATGTATATCGTTTTGTCAATAATTGGATTACTCGAGCATTCATTTCTTCTGCTGTTTTGCTGGACTAACTACGTGGTCGTAAGCCTAGTAAACCAATTTTGTTTCCAAGATATAGCAGAAGTAAGTATAATTTCACCAACACTTCCGTACATGGATTTAATTTATGTGATAAAACCTGCATTCAAGGAAATTATGTGGGTGGCATTTGGGAAGAAAGGAAGCAAGTTTGTATTTTCTGATTTGTTGGTTCAGGTTCAGTCCCGGTTATCTCGATGGCGATCAGCTCCATTGCTCTTGCAGTTCAATCTGATATATTATTGTGAGCTGCTGACTTCAAAGCTCGATTATGACGATCAAGAATGTTAATGCCATTTGCCAAAACTTGCAGCGCCGGGTTTTTTTCTCGGTTACTAGCCTGCTCAAATCGATCGTGGTGCCTCACGAGATTCTGAACAATCTGAACTTTCAGGCTAACCTCTATAGTTGGAGTTAAACACTGAAATTATTGTTTTGATAATTGCATATATATAGTCTTCAGAACTTTTCTCTAATGTAAAAAGAATCATCTATTCAGGACATGATAAAGGACTATTTCTTCAAGTTCAACTGGAATTCTTATACTAAACCAGATATGTTCTCCTTGCTATGTTCTTAAATTTTGTGTTAGTTGGCTTAAAAGTCTGAAGTCTTGAGCTTTTTTTCTTTCTTTTTTCTTCAACGTAGTTGCTGTTAGGACCCAGGGGGTATGCTTTTCATTTCATGATTGGTTTAAAAAACAAACCTTGTTTCTCTTCTGCTCTTCTGTACCTATTGTGCAGGTGGTCTCTGATTAGCAGCAGGAAATTTTCGATGGTAAAGACGATACCATGAGAACTGGTAGACGTGGTGTGAGTTCCCACATCCGTTGGAGAGGAGAACGAAACATTCTTTATAAGGGTGTGGAAACCTCTCCCTAACATACTCGTTTTAAAAACCTTGAGGAGAAACTCGGAAGAGAAAGCCCAAAGAAGACAATACAAATATCCATACTATATAGGAACTACAAGATAATCACACCAAATTGCATTTGAAAAATTAGAATAAGAAAAACAAGAATGCAACGGGAAGAATCTTTGTTTTGTATTTAGAACAAAATGCCCTTCGAACCACTCGCCTTTGACCCTTCGTGCCTCTTGTCGCTTCCTCCAGCACTACAATGCTACCTTTTATGTATAAATTACCATACCAAGCAACTACAGCATTTGGCATTTTGGCATGTACTATGGAGTGGCTACATACAATTATTAACTAACATTTTAATTAAAATTACTTTACGAGTATAAATTGATATTAAAAAAAACATAGTCATCTGGATATTTGTTGAACAACTCAAACCGGAGAAAAAAAAGAGAGGAATGTGGAATGGTCTTAAATTGTAAACAGCCTACTCTCAACCTTCACTCAGTCGTCAGGTTGCATCTGAACTACAGGTCAATTCAAGTCCAGTCCAGGTTTGTGGCGGCTGCATCAGGGAGGGGTAGAAGCAATAGATTAACGGTATGAATTCAATTTCTATTTGTTCTGGGATCATCTATCATCGTCTTGATCTAATCAAATCCCCTCTAAATGATCTCGAGATGGAAGGGGGAATGGAAAGCCCCACTCGAGCTTGAAAGCCTTTGGTGCTCAAACCAAGCAACTTCCTCTCCCTCTTTGTCTATTTATTCGTTTAGATAACGGAAGAGAGATGAACAATACATACAAAAATATCAATTTGTCACGAGGATTGCCGTTACTAATCATATTTCAATGCTCGAGTCAATTAGGGTTTGTGTTCAACATTAAACATATTCCATCGTTGCTGTCACACTGACATCGAAAACGTTAATTTTTTTCTTCTTTTTGTTAGTGTTTTCAATTTTTGAAGCCTATTTGGTTTGGACCAAAGATCTCTATAGCCTCTTAAATGCTCAAAGAACATTTTTTACTTAAATTAATTAGAAAAAAAAGAAGTTATAAGGAAGTTATTAACAATAAATTTAGTCAAGAAAGACAAATGTGAGCGATGAACAGATTTTGGAAAATTTTCAATTGTTGTTAAATTTTACTAATCAAAATATTAGTGGGAGGTCTGAGATTTAAACAATTTCTTTTCAACAAAACGTAGAGCTGAAGATTTGAACCGGTTGTGAATATATATGCATATATATATATATACATATATATGCATATACATACATACATATATATATGCCTTCCCACCAAGAACGAATTCTCTAATGTCCCATTCGCCTCCGTTTTCCTTTTGCAACTTGCATCGCTTGCAGTTACGTTCTCTAGACTGGGTCTTCTTTGGTCATATTTAGTATTGACCCAAACTGGGAAACGATCATCACAAGCAACCAAATTCGTCGTCCATCGCTGAGGAGTTCCTGTCTTTCGTGGCTTTCGCTTGATTTCATCAAGTTCGCTCGTTTTCGCATCTATTCTGGTGTTCTGTAAGTTCTGGTTAATGAGAATTTGGCTTTAACGTAATTTGTAGACTTTTGCCTGGTTACTATGATCGGTGATCGATCAACTTCACTGGAAGTGTGCAGCAGTGCTATTTGATTCACGGTTCTTGGTTTAGATGCTTCTCATGTTCAATCAAACAGTGTGCGAATAAATTGATGAGTAGAACTCCTTTGCTAAGTGATCTTTTGTGATACTCTCTGAATTCACCCCCAAATGTTCATCCTTCTCTGAATTTTCTTCCAGTAAAGTAGTTGACATTTGATGAAACGAGAGATTCTACGATTTACATAGCCTACAGAATATGAAATGAGATGATTAATTTTATACGGATTTTATGAAGCAGAGTAATGATTTTGGTCCTTTCATGTATGATATAGCGTACTCATGTTTATTATCTGAGAATTTCATCATCATTCTTGAATATTGGACTTGGATGTTCCATTTGTCATTGGCCTTTTACATACACATTTTGCAGGTTGCTGATCAGCTAAACCTTTAGTTATCATTGTGCAAGATGTTTTCTATGATTGAATATATTAAGAGATTAAAGAATGGGTCAACGAGCTGATCTAATTATCATTGGCATCTCTGTTGGTTTGGCACTTGGTATTTTGATTGCTATCCTGGTATTTTATGTCATAAGATGGTACAGAAAGAATGTGTATCTTCGACGAAGTACAAATGAGCGTAGTCTAGGAACTACTCAGATTCAAACAAATGGATTGGACACAAGTACTGAATTTAGTGCATCTCTTTCTGATTCTATTGCTTTTCGGGGATCTGAAAAGCTCCATAAAGATTCTTGGTCCCCTTGGAGGAATCATAACCACAAAGACATTGTTGCTTCTGCATCCGGTGTTCTGAAGTACCCTTACAAGTATGCACAATATTTAGTCCCTCGACAATATGTTTTTTTGTAATATGGACGTTGTTTTATGCTGAATTATCTGTTTCCCGTACTTAGTCTTTTGCCCATACTTTTCAGGGATATTCAGAAGGCTACAGAGAACTTCACTACTCTTTTGGGACAAGGGTCATATGGTCCCGTATATAAAGCAAAGATGCCCAATGGAGCAGTTCTAGCTGTTAAGGTGCTTGCTTCAGATTCCAAACAGGGTGAAAAAGAGTTTCAGACGGAGGTGAGGGTGTTATTCTATATTCTTTCCTTACCAATCTCATGTTTCAGTATAGGATGGATTATGTCTTATTTATAACGTCCCCCCCCCCCCCCCCCCCCCCCCCCCCCTCAAAGGACACTATTTTGTAAGAACCATAGGAGAACGAATTCGGTTTTATCAGGTTCTCAAACTAGGAACTTCAAAAGACCAAACAATTGAATCCCAATCCTGCTTTGGTGGGCTTACCTCAAGGTGACACCGAAGATCTTTTAGCCCCTTATCGACGTGGAGGAAAAATAGGACTATTCGGGGGGTGTAGTTGCCAATGTAGCACTAGTTCCTTTCTTTTCAAGAACGCCGGGCTAGTGCGGCTCGAGGAGAAGAAACAGGAAAAAAGTCCCCTATCTGTCTTGTCTTGTGAGATTACTCGAGGTGCACGTAAATTGGTTTGGAGACTGTGGATATTAAGGACCCAGATATTTCTAGGATATCGCTATACTTGTGTAAAGGAAACCTTTTTTAGGATTATTTCTCAGAAAATGGAGGAGAAAATTGACGATGAAGTTAACCATTTGCTACTTCATAATATTTTTGTTCACCAGTTATGCCATGAAATTACCCGCGTGAACGCTTTGTATTGACTTTTATTTAGATATCAGGGAACACTTTATACTAATATCCGTTTGGTTTGCTGCAGGTAAGTTTACTAGGAAGATTGCATCATCGTAATCTGGTGAATTTGTTGGGGTACTGCATTGATAAAGGAAGCCACATGCTAATTTATGAGTTCATGAGTAATGGAAGTTTGGACAACCTTCTTTACAGTAAGTTCAAAACCCATCGATCATTGAAAAACATCTTTTTATGATTATTGTGTTTGCAAATTTTCTGAAAGTACAATCTTCTATAAGTTCTCTTGTGAGTGTGGAAACATGTTAGAATAGTTTGCAATTGAAGTGTAAAATTATATAGAATAGTTTGCAATTGAAGTGTAAACTGATTTACTTTCTTCTACTTGATTTTCATGCTATACACGTATTCAGATTCAGAAAATCGTGTCTTGAGTTGGGATGAGAGGATTCAGATCGCTCTTGATATCTCTCATGGAGTCGAGTACCTTCACGAAGGGGTATTCTAAGTTTCTCATTTTTCCTGTTTCATTGGTGCAAGTGCTTGTAGGATTATTCATTTATATTTTCTGGAACAGGCTATTCCTCCTGTCATACATCGTGATTTGAAGTCTGCCAATATATTGTTGGATCATACGATGAGAGCTAAGGTAAGCTTCTAGAGAGCATTCTTTATGGTTTGATATCCCACTCAAGTAATGCCTATATTTAAAGAAAACTGGAGAACATCGACTAAATACCTTCATCTCTTTCTCAACCTGAGCATAGCTCAAATGAAAAAGACATATATCATCAACCAAAATTTTAGAGGTTCAAATCCCCATCATAATGAATTATTAAAGAAAAAAGACTAAATTTCTCTCCCTCCGTGGAGGAACTCGCACACGTGCACAACACCTGCAAAAATGGGAGAAACTGCTGAATAAGAATCACTTCTACATGATCTTCTTTGGTAGTCTGTCTGCATATCTGTCGCTGTTAGTTGCACCACTTGGAAATGAATTCTTGAACAGTCCTGTACTGAAAAGCCTCCAAAGATGAAGTGAGCAAAAGGCTGAGGGAGGCTATAGCATAGGACGACATGTGGGAGGTCAAAAACAAGAGATACCACACAATAAAACGAAAACTTAGAGATCAATGTAGTATCTAAACTAAAGAATAACTTTGGTCTTGAATATCTATCGCTATTTGTCATTCATCATTTTCATGCACATGTTATAGGTTGCTGATTTTGGGCTGTCAAAGGAAGAAGTTTTTGATGGCCGGAATTCTGGTCTGAAAGGTACATACGGCTACATAGACCCGGCATACATGGCTACAAACAAATTTACGATGAAGAGCGACATCTATAGCTTCGGCATAATCGTTTTCGAACTAATCACAGCCATCCATCCACAACAAAATTTAGTGGACTACATTAATCTCGTGAGTTTTTCCTCCATGTACACAAATGTTCACCTTGAAATGTATGCATTTCATGACTTACAAGTACATTCTTGATTGTTAGGCTGGAATGAGCCCCGATGGGATTGATGAAATAATTGATAAGCAACTAGCTGGAGAATGCAATCTTGAAGAAGCAAGGAAGCTAGCCCATATTGGTCGTAGATGCTTGCATAAAGCACCGAGAAAACGTCCTTTAATTAGCGAAGTTTCGCAGGCGATATTGAAGATAAAGCAGAGGCGACTTGGGAAAGCGAATAACATGTCTCTTGCTAGCATGGATCTTTCAAGAGCTGTGAGCAGAATTGAGGAACAACAGGTGGAATTGAGTAGGATTGCTAGCCTAGCGTGAAACAAATGATTTTAGATGCTTTCTTTTTGGCTTTTCCTAATCTTATTCGTCATTTCCCCAATCTGGAAGAAAAGCAAACATTGTTGTTTCTAAGCCTCTCCTTGAGTCCCCCTTCGCTTAATACCTTAGGTGGGCGACACAGTTCTTTATTATGCAAACATTATATGGTAATGGGGAAGCATTCTTTGTTCTTTTTATCTTCTAGTATCTTCTAGAAAATATTGATATATTAAAATACTCAAGATATGAGAGGATCTTGGATAAATTCTAAGTCATTCGTATACTGATCTTAATTTTCGTTCAAAATTTTAAAAGGACAATCCATCACGATTGTCATGTTGACCCCTTCAAATTATCGAAACTGGAAATAAGAATCGATAATCATGATGTGCCTAAAAGAATAAAAATTTGGCCACAGTAAAACACCAGAAATATGGGGGGTAAAAAGACATATATTTGATTACCCAGGGAGCTGAGTGTATATGAAGATCCATATTTGAAAAGAAAAGTCCAATAATGCCACAAAGATCTGAACAACACCGCACATCCCGTAGTAACCACTGTCGTATCATGTAACAAAAAAGCTCAGCTCCAGACTGAGCATCCCCACCCCCCTGGTTGGTCGGATTAATCAGCCTTTTCCGGTATTGATTGCAGCATGTACAAAGTCCTCGCAACGGCTAATTCCGTCGGATAATACATCAGCCAAAACTCCAATTACGTCAAATGCCTCCTGCAGATCAGTAGCAGAGTTCATTTCCTCTAGCCATGTAAGCAACTCCTTCGAGAACCCCACCATTCCTTTTACGTTGTTAAGCCGCTCTTTCATCACCACCTCCCAACCTTCCAGGTTTTGGGTCTCGCTTTCCTCTCCCGTTGCAGTGGCAGATGTAGATGTAGATGTAGATGTAGATGTAGATTTTCCTTCTTTTGGGGAAGACGCAATATTTGCCGATTTTTTTACTTTGAAGAAATGTTGCAGTTGCTGAATCAGGCCAGTGTAGACTAGCATTGGCTTAATGGTAGCCAATAAATCATTGGCTTCTTCTGCCTCCGTGTTTGGGCTATTACTTCCTGATTCCATTTTAGAAGTTGAACTGGCTGATGAGCGATTGGTTGACCTGCTATGAGTATGCTGCATGTATGCATGGAATATCCCACGCTGTAGGAATGCGCGGCGATGCAGCAACCATGATTCATAAGACTCGGAAAGAAGCGAGCTCACCATCATAAACTGAACAGTTTCCTCAGTAGCAGCTGAAGGTTGTGATCCTGGAGAGAATGGTCGCAAGTCTCCAATGGACGAGGACAAATAGACTGAAACAGATTTAGCCATTGTAATACGTTGAGATGGGCTCCCTTGATCCAGTAGGTGACGAGCCATTTGAAGCATAAAAGGAAGGAACTTGGAATTGCTTTCTCTGCCACCACCCCTGCTTTCAGCACTGAATGACGCTCCAGTGGCAAATCGAGCCAACATCTACAGAACAAAAAAATAAAAACAGAAAACGTAAATCATAATAAGGGTGAAGCTAATTCAGGAAAGGAAAAGTTTCCAAGTGAATTAGAAAACAATTCACAAACTGACAACAGGCAAGAACCATACCAGAACAATATCATACGTCAAGAGCCGAAGTCGGTTTCCATCAGCACGACCAAGAGCATTTAGGTTATCCCAATGCTGGTCAACATATCGCATATACTGTGCTGACGGGACAGACGGACCTCTCACAGGAAACAAGGAATTGCAGAGGGATTCGTTGTTCCTGAGTGTTGCTCCTTCCCATTCTTTCTTTGGGATTTTCAAACCAGCATCTGTCCTTTTGGCCTCTTGATGGCACTGATAATGGATAATATTGAAGTAACTCACAGTCGTATAAACACACTCCCCACGACTACTTCCTGAAATCCCAACGCCCAGGTTAACCCTCTTGCTGTATGAATAGACACCCAGCAAGTCAGTAGGCCTCAAACTATAGCCCTCTCTGCACACCATGCATGCCAACCCATCTTCCTCTTCCTTTACATCTTCCAAACCTTCAAGAGCTGGTCTAGAGACAACGATTCGTTCACCACCATCTGAAGCCACCAGTTCCATTCCAAGTACCTGCATCATCCCCAAAAATGAATTGTCTTCACTGATAGTTTTAAAATCAGAAACCACGAAATATATACATAGATATATATATGAAAAATACATAGGGAACATGCAAAAAATAATATATATGCTATCTAAAGTAAGCAAAACAAGAAAACGGCAAAAGTACAGAAACAAAGAACAAAATCATGAAACCGGAAGACCTTATAAGTTATTCGTATTGTACATCAATCCTATCCAACCGCACTTTCAAACAATGCAAAGGCAGTAAATTTCATGTTGCATAAACTTCCCACTCACAAAAATGTTCCCAGTCCATATTTTCTATCTTCAAGATATTTTTATGACGAAGAATGTGTTCAAGAAATTTGCATCCTATGACAGTTGAAAATTCTACTGCAAAAAGAAATGGAGCTCTAATTCAAATTCTAGTGCCAAAAGGAAATTCATTTTAAAATTGATTTGAATAAATGATAGAACTCTCTAGGAGAACAAAATAATAAGTTAAACAAATACTGTATGAAAATACAATTATAAGCAAACGCATTAGAAAATATTAGATCAACAGTTCTTAAATCATGGAGTACAATGAGACAGCACCTGTAGCATATGTTCTCTGTTCTTCAAAGCAAGCCGCCTCATTTCATCCTTTGTGGCATGCCTTAACATTCGCACTTTATCCTCCAAGAATCCATCTCCATTTCCTTCCTTTTTAGAGAGAGTATCTAACAAGTTTTCAGCCCTTGCCCCAATCTCATTTTCTCCCGGAACTCTTTCCAGAGCATGAAGAACAGGTAAGATCCTTCCTTCATCAATACACCTCTGTGTAGCCAAATGCCCCATTGATAAACCCCTTAGCATAGACAATATAAGTGGAATGGAAGGACGTTTCAAGGAAAATGCCCATTCCATACTAGATCTGAAGCTGGCCTGTCCTGCAACAGCAAAACTATCTCTCAGATGCTTAACTGCAAGGCCAGTAATGCCCTTTTCCAAAATAATATCCTTCAGTCTCTCCCCACAGGAACTTGTCTTCAGTGACTCTGAGACTCTAACGAAATTTTCCACAGTAAATCTCTGCTTGGCAGCTTGC
Source organism: Cucurbita ficifolia (assembly GCA_033971965.1). Taxonomy (NCBI): domain Eukaryota; kingdom Viridiplantae; phylum Streptophyta; class Magnoliopsida; order Cucurbitales; family Cucurbitaceae; genus Cucurbita; species Cucurbita ficifolia. The sequence continues at coordinate 1,122,083 of CM066976.1, forward strand.
TCAGAGATACTCTTATCCTCTGGATTGTCCTCATGCTGTTTTTGCAATCGATCAAATTCATCCCAATCATTCAAGTATGGAGTGAAATGTTGGATGAGTGCATCCATAGCAGCAGGTTCACCATAGGTCAAGTACGGCAAGATTCTAGCAACCATTTCAGTGTTCCTCTGCTGTTTGTTTGATTTCTTATAACCAAAAGGATGAGATAATCTCTCCAGGAACATGAGAACAATTTTTTTGGCCTGTTCGCCAGTACCAGTTTGTTCACTGGTGATGGTAAGATCACTTTGTCCAATGCTAATACTTTCACTTTCATTCGCTTCAATTGTTAGACTCTCCACAATCAAAAGAATGCCTTCAGCTGACTCCATGGCATCCACAGAAAAGGCACGTCTTGCTGTTTCTAGAAGTAATCCGAGAGCTCCATGCCTTAATAAAGCACGCCTGTTCTCTCTTATTTTGCAACAATGCATAAGAAGATTAAGAACTGCAACCAACTGCTCTTGGTTTGACTTGAAATTATCCCATATGCGCTGGTTCAAATAAGTTACGGTCAGACCATGAAAAATGGTTTGATTGACTTTAAATCGAAAAGGGAGTGACAGCTTAACTCTAATTATCCCAAATCTGGATACTTATTGAATGGAAATCCACACAACTGAATATAGAAGTAGACATACAAATGAACGAAGCAAGGAAGTCGACTTTGAATATACCACTACATTGCAGCGTAGAATCTAGTCAATAGAATTTGAAACTGATTTTTTTTTTTCTTGAGAGAAATGAAACAAATAATTTTGCTTGCACAACTAATATGCTACTTAGCAGCACATTTTAATTACCAGTGAACATTGAAATATAAAATTTCTCACCCAAATAATATTGAAACCCACTCGTGGGGCTCGGTGCAAATTTTCAAGCCCACAAGCAAAGTGAGTACTGAAGTATTTTAAATTTGACATTAGTTGTAACTGAACCCAAGAGCTAGTATTATTAATTTATAATTCTTAACATTTTCCCTCACTGGACATAGAAACTAATACAAGGCCAGCAAGTGGTTATTAATATTAACTGGAATGATATTCCTGTTTAAACACAAGACCTCTTGCTTAGTACCATGTTCAATCACCATTGAGCCCAAAAGCTTAAGCCGGGTGAATTGCAGTAAATTTAATTATCAAAATCATATTCTTAAACTTCCTTGAAAAAGCATGTTTTTTTCTGTAGAAGTTTTCAAATACTATACTTCCAAAGGAAATTACAGAACGACATTCCAACTAGAAGGGAGATAATTTATACCAAAAAAAAAAAAAAAAAAAACTTCACGAAGAACTGAGAACTTTTTGTAACCACTTACTATGCAAGGCCTATGTGGTTGGTAAACTAAAAGTGCATGTATAGAGAACCAAGATAATTTCAAATGGAACTACAAAAAAATATTAAAGAAACAAAATGAAAATTGCCGGTTTATGTCATGGCAGTCATGAAAGAGTGAAATACAAGAATTGGAAGGGGAAAAGAAAAGAAAACAGAATATTAAGGTATAAACTAAAATTTAATCCGTAAGTTTAGGTTCAATGGGTTGAAATAGCAGTTACTAAATCAGTAAGAACGCTTACCAGGAAATCGTACATTTAAAAACTAATTAGGTACTTTTCGACACTTGTTCCACTTTAGTACTCAGTGAATTATTTTATTTCAGCTATTGAACTTTCAAGAATTTTATTTTAATATTCCAAGCAAAAGACTAATTTGATCCCTTGTAATTAATTTTATGGCAAACGTTTGACCAAAATCTTGATCTACCTTGAAACTTGCACCGACTATATCTACCTTCAAATACTGGTTCGCATGGGTATACTCACCAAGTAAATAACTCTTTTTTAAAGAAAAAAGAAAAGAAGGGTTGGACCAGGTTTTTATTAGATGTTTTATGAAAAATTAAGAAAACTGAAATATTATATTATATGTGATTTACGGACTAAAATAGAATGTGAAAATACAGAACTACAGTAAATATATTTTAAAAACAAACATCGCTCCACCATTTTGTGGTAAAACTAGAAGACTCAATAAACAAGGTATGAAGACAAAATAAAGAGATGATTAAAGGTCTGCTGCACACACCTGGATCATGCCCAACAAAATTTCCAGTCCTCCATACTCACGAACTGCACCTGCTATTGCAAATTCCAACTCTGGATCTTGCGATTCCTCTCTGTCCTCCTCCAATTCCTTAATCATAGGTTCCGTTGCTTCACCATCTAGCCCCTGGATATAATATCCACCCCCAAGAAAATTAGAGGTATTACTAGGGAACTCACCGACAAATTTCTCTAACCAATATTTATTGAACTCTTCAGCATGAAACTCAAATATAAGGATCCCATCGTAAGGAGATAAGAAACATGGGGTGGTAAACATTATCCGAAAAAGACTGGACATGGATTATTTAACAAACCTGAAGCCGGTAAGTCACTGTCATAGGAGAAGAGTCTCTTGCAGCGGTGGTAGAAATTAATGCAGTATTAGATATGGCACTTGAAGACTGGTTAGACTTCTTCCACACTTGCTCATAGACTAGTGCTATACTCAAATCAAGAGCAATTATATTTCCAGCAACCAGCAACTCCATGCCGTAATCATCTTCAAGAAAACCAAGTAAATCCAATTGGTGACAAATTTTATTTTTGATATCACGCATTAATGGACCAATCTCAGCACTGGAGTAAGGATTCTTTGTCATGGATCCCCTGATAAATTCTTCTTGCGTGTGTGCCTTGTTTAGAACCAAGAGGTACACTGGCTCTGGTTTTGAGGGAGAGATCAAATTGCAGAGCTGCTCTAGAATAAACTGCACATAATATTTCAAAGTAAGCTGCCAATCTACGTACTACTTCAAACAGAAAAATAGATGAATTAAAAAGGGTAAAGGCATATTTCTAGAAAGTGATATCTGGATATTTATTAGAGTATATATGGCATAAATCATAGAAGATACTAATATTTTTATTTTACTCCCGTAAGATTAAAAATTTACTAGGGAGCTGTCTATGAGGGAGTGCGCCTTAATTGGTTGACTAGTTTTCAAGATTAATCATACCAAACAAGTCCGCCCTTTCCTTTCTGCTCCATGGATTTGCAAGCCACAAATGCAGGCTCGAATAAATTGCCTCTTGTTCTCATTGCTTTCCAGCAGAAGGCTATCCAAGAGATCTTTCAAAAGCTGATTACAATCGCTAATCAATTTTGTCTTCTGTACTACCAAACCACGAATCACGATGAGAGCCTCAAGAACTTCAGAGAGTAGATTATCCCGCATGAATCTAGCAAGAAGATCAAATTATATAAGCTTAAACAGAAGTAGTCTAAAAAGAAGATGCTTAAGGAAAGAAGTTAAACCTTGATCTAATGTTAGGGATCTCTAGAAATTTCCCAAGGAGCTCTATGAGCTTGTGAAGAATAAATCCCTGTGAAATATCAATGTGAAGGCTTCTCTCCAGAGACTCAACATTGCTTACTTCTTGGGAAATTAATTGGCAAATTGTACGTAAGCAACCTCTTACAGTCAAAAACAAGCGTGCGTCTTCTGAATCTACCATCTTGAAAAGTAATTCAAAGTATTCTGCAACACTCTCGCCAGCAGAAAGAGTTGCTGGCAACAGAGACACCAGTAAATCCAAAAGTCGAAATCGTCTTGATGAACTTTGAGCACAAAGCAAACTAATCAGCATACACATCTCTGATCTTATAGACTGGGAACAGGCACATAGCACAAGTTCTGTAACCCATGACCCTAGCTCAAAAGCTGACAGCTCACTTTTAGCATTTCTACATACAAACCGCTTCCACTTAAGAGCATACTTCAGGCACAAATAATCGCCTTTTTGTGTCCGATGTCTTTGAACTGTACCTTTGAACACCTGAGACACTTTGTACTGCCTTCTAACAAAGTCAAGATATGATGCTCCCTTTTCCCACTCTGCATAACTCAGCAATTGAATATCCTGAGTCCTATGAGAAGAATCCCAATTATGTTCAAGTGATTCAGAAGCAGACTTACTCCCACTAACAGGTCCACTAGAAGATCCAGATATCTTTTTAGCATTTTCATCCCTATTTTGTGAAACAGATGTCAATTTTGCCATCCTCTGCTCCTTGTCTACAGTATCAGATTTAGGAGGAGTACAGGCTTGAGATATGATCCTCAGACATGGAAGAATGATGTGCTCAGCAATTGCTGGATGTTTGGCACCTGACTTAATGGATGAAAATAACAGCTGGAAAACAACTCGCAATCTAGCCTCCCAGAATTCATCAGCCAAAGAACAGACTTCAGAGAGCAGTGATAACTCCTCCCGAGTTGCCAATGCAATGTCCATAGAACGATGGTGTTCAAGGCAGTACATGACTTTCTTTTGGATTAGGTCGTTCAGCCCACTCACTGCATTTACATCACTCTCAGAGAAAGAACAAAGAACAGCCCTAGCTTGTATTCGAGCAGTTTTGGGCCCTTGATGAATATTATTCTCAAACAGCTCAGATAATATACCCAGGTTAACAAGTTGCTTCTTTGAACTCTGATGCTTTGATAACACCTGCAATATCTCAAGACATTGAGTGACAAATGTAGTCGCACAACCATAGCAGTTATTAGGAGATCTAGAAATCACAAATCTTGAAGCCGGAAACCCATCATCAGTATGTTTCTGGTGCAAATACGTCATTAAAGCCCGACGAAGACCTTGCAGTGTCTGGACACTTTTACTGACAGAATCAAAGGCTGCTTTGCATTTTTCACCATATAAAACCCCAAGGAGAGCAATTTTACGGTTAATCTTGCATGATGGTCCTGGAAGTGAGACCATCATTTGCTGAACAGAATCCTTCTGTTGCGAGTCCATTTCATTCTCACCAATGCTTGAAACAATTTTTAGCAGGGGTTTCTTGTAGCCTAAGAGCTGCTGATATCTCCTGTGAGCATTTTCTGATTCAGATTCTATTGCAGCAAGACCTCTCTTCATATCTTCGTCGTTCTCCATATTATCGAATGTAAAACTTGGTTTTGCCATAAAATTAAATTCAAATCTTCCATACTTGCTGTATCCACACTCGTTGCATAAAAATGAGTCAAGGTTCTCATAATTTATGTTCCGGCATTGCCTACATTGATACGCATTTTCATGGCAATTGCTGCATATTCCATGTCTATCAGTGACTGGACGACTGCATCTAGGGCATTGCAAAGGTTCAAGGGACAAAGCCTGAAGATTTTCATAGAAAGAATCCAGCTCAATCATGAAATTACATGCAGTGATTGGAATGGGGAACTCTACTTTTAGTTCAGTCTGATTGAAAGCAAGATGGCAACTTTTAGCACGTTTCCACAAAGACCAATTATTTTTCAACTCTGATAAGTCAGCCACAGGCCGATTATTGTAGTACAGGTTCAAAACTTTCACAGATTTGGACTTCCGAGCATCATGAACATTCATTATAACAGTTTGAATTGTGTAACTCCCTGTACATTTGACAATGATGCGGTTGTCAGTAAATTTTGTTTCAGATTTAAGACTCTCAAGTTTCATCCTGCTGTAAGGCACCTCAGGAGAACTGCAAGCGGCACAAGGTTCACTCTCTAGATAGTAACCATCAAACTCAACTAAACCACTTAAAGTATTGTACATGCGTGAATTTGGATGATTAGCTAACAGCTCATTTTGAGAGTGAAGTGTTTGATAAATTGATCGAATTACATCAGAGGTCAAGCATCTGTCCAGAAGTTCAGAACTCTGTTGCTTAGAAACAACATCAGGAACATTTCCCAGCAACCATGTGACCAGTTCTGTATATTCAGCAATGTTCAGACCATACATAGGAAGAGTTTTAACCTTTTGCAAGAGAGCCATCAATAGAGTTTCTTTAAATGTCTGCTTTCCATGATGCCAAACACCACAAACAACACCTTTGGCCTCTGCACGGATAGAGCTTGAATTCCATTCGAGAAGAAAGCAATCAATGAAATGGCTCAAGACATTGTTACCCTTTTCGACAAAGATATTCACCATGGCCTCCATATCCAAATAGGATTTCTCCAACGCAGAATCATTTCCATCTTCACCTTTTCTTTTCTTTCTTGAATCCACAGTTTGTGTACCAGATTTATTTGTACTTGTCCCAGTATCTCCTGCTTCAGATTTTTGTACAGAATGGCCAATATCCTTTCCAGTATAAAAGGCGAGATTCAAAAGTTTGAGAGTCTGAATAACAGACTCTTCTCCGAAATAGAAAACACCATTCAGCAAAAATGGCAGTACATCTCCATGTCGTAAACAATATTTCTGCCAATTTCGAGGCCTTGCAGCTGCTACTTCAGCCATGGTTGTTAGGCATTTCACTATCTTTACGCTTCTCTCATATGACATTGGAATTTGAAAACCACCAACCTTGTTTATGTATTTGAAAAGTTTCTTTTCTTCAGTTGAAAACTGCCAAGAGTCTCGAATACTGTAATAGTGACTTTTGCTGCCGCAAATGTGGAGGAAAAGCCTTCTCGCATATCTTCTAACAAAGCTAGTATTGGGATTGTTAATATAACTGCAAAGAACATCTTGATAGACATCCAACTTCAAATCCTTGCTGCTATAAATCTTAAAAGCCTTCTCCTTCTCCAATGTCTTGTCATATTTTTCTGGTCGAACCAACGTATAAACAAGACGAAAAGCATTTTCTAACAAGAGCCTGTGATAGTCTACAAAAAGATCTGTCCGGTGTGCTTTCGCGTAAGAATCTGAAAAGAATGGAGAAAAATTGCCAGCAGGGAGATCCTTACGAACTGTTAGCAGAGCTCCACATCCAGAACCATTAGTAAAACCATGTCCACTGTCATAATCAATTGAGGATGACTTGAAGACATGAACTAGCTGCTGCAGCACATCCATAAGATAATTTACAAAAGATTGTTGCCTAATAGAACTACAAGCACGAAGTAGTTGTGAAGTAAAGTCATTTTTTCCTTGATCATCCACTGAAGATTGTGCAGTCACTGAAGTAGATGGTGCAACCTGGGTTGAATTCTTGTCATGCGTATCTGCAGTAGTACTAGGCTTGGCACCTGGACCATCACTACCAGGCTGGTGCCAGTTTCTTAGCATCAGGGTGAAGAACATGAAAACAAGGATTGCAACTTCCCCAAAAGAAGTACGGGTTTTTGCTTCAAAAGGTTTGTTGAGATTAATCTCATCCAAAAACCATTTAATTAGTCTTTCCAAGTCCAAGTTTTCAGATTTCAAGCTGTTCATAAAAGGTCCGCCCATAGTGGAGGATAACCTGTAGAAAAGCTGCATAATAGGAACAGCCTGAACACCTGATGTTGTCTCCATCCATCCTTTTAACTGTTCGAGGAGCTCAGAGAGAAGCAAGGAATTAACCGTTTGTTTAGAAGCTGATATTGAAACTGGATCAGTCACTGAGGCAGAAAAATCCCCAGAATCAGCTGGCCCCAAAACATGAATTGATGACACCGGATTCTTCACACTAATATCTGATCTTAATGATGTTAAGCTTGAATCATTGATATCTTCTGTGGAAAAGTGATATTCATTTCCATCTCCTAACGATTCCACTTCAATTGGGATGGCAGTCATAGGATGATCTCTAGAATGTGGTGAAGGAAGCCTGTCTGCATCAAGTACCTCATAACATGATTCGCATAAATCAAAATCAGGGCAAATTGTACAATGCCATCGTCGCCTCAGTATAGGAACTGTAGAGCAACCATCACAACAATATTGAACAGAAGAAGTGATAGAATCTTCTTCAATCATGACCTGTGGATGGGTACCAGTTGTTTCAGTGGATATAGGCGCAGACAATGGAATATCAGCACCATCATCAGTAGCTAACATTGTTTGCTTTGGAAATGGGACCTGTAGCAATCTTGAAGATATAGCCAGGCTGAAAAGAAAAGGGAAGGATAGAATCTTAAGTAAATACCTTAGAATAAAACTTCAGAATAAGAATAAAATTGAAGAAACAAAACCTGCTTGAAGTCTGAACAGCCTCACTAGAGGAAAACAGAAGTTTCTTAAATAGCACAACAGCAGGTGCAACAGAGTGTCTGCCAGTGTCTGGACCATGCAATGCCAGGCACTCAGCATAACAATAAATAAGTTCAACAGAGGAAATAACAATGTTGTTCAAAGTCTGAGTGTTGGGCTGCTCCAAGTCCAAAATTCCCCACAGGATTTGCATGAGTCCATCCACCACTTGAGAACCTACATTAGTAATTCTAATTATAAGGCGACCATAAAAAATATACACGACAAACATTCTACTTGCTTCTCTAATCGAGGGCCTACAGAACAATTTAACAACGCACATAAATTATCCATCTATTTTACAATATTTTCAAAGGAAAATGCAGTGGAGGCACCATGTTTGAAAAAGGACAATAATTTAAAGTCCGGGAATAGACATGATGCTGGTTGAACATGGTTGGCAGCATGGAGCAAAGAATTGCAGCATCATGATACAACTGATCAGTTAACCCCTTTCTTGGGTATAAATTTGAGGCTAAACTGGCATCTATCAGTTCAACCCAACAGGCAAGACAAACTAAAATATGTGATAACAAAATAAAGACCATTCCAATAGAATCTAGACACATTTGAACATTCAAAAAATGATGCCAGTTTATATATTGAAACTATAGATTCACCATAAGATGGATAAGTAGGCAAAAATCAGAGGATAATACAGAAAATGATATCGATAACTGCCATGGTATTATATGCTCTTACACAACAATAAGAATAGTAGAGTTTCTTGACTGATTTATCACAAAGCAAAGTGACCAAAGAGTATACACCAAGAAGGCCTTATTTTGGGTTATTGGGAAAGAGAGAAATCAAAGGGTTTTTTTTCTTTTTTTTTTTTTTTTTTGGACAAAGGGCAAACCTTTGAAGTGTTCAAATCTTCGTATTTATTATTCAAATTCTTGTAAATTGTCAAATGTCTTTGCTTTATATGGCTACGCTTCCATTTCTTCTAATTGGGAAAACCTTTTGTAATCATCATGAATTATTCGTCCATTTTACAAGTTTCATACACAAATGAAATTGTTTTTCATAAGAAAAACAAAGCAAGGAGACCTATAATAAAGTGAACAAAATCACTCCCATCCAAGGTTTTTGGTTTAGTTTGATTTTAAGTAGATAATAATAATCTAGACTGTAATCCATCTCACTTCACAGCCCACTTTGGCTGACCATTGACATGAAATGTTAAAAAAAAGTTCCTAGACCTCAAATTTTCACGATAGAGTTTAGATTATCAAAAAAATTGAGCCAAAAAATAAAGTATAAATACCATTTCTTTCCAGAAAACAAGCCAAATTAGATCTACGATGCAGGGCAATCTTAGAAACTGCATGCATTTGTGATGTAAATTCTTCAATAATCCATCCTGCTGCAGCATCTCCAACTCCAAGCCTAGAGGAAAGCAGTGATGCTGATTTCACCACACCAGTCAGACGCATGGTGTCCTTCACCTGATTATGAGGGGAAAAATTTTAAGTTCAAAATAATTTATCTCAATACAAGTAAAATTGCCAGTTAAACTATTACTTGGTAGTATATCTCTTTTTTTGGGAAGATAGCTTGCAGGACACGACAAGCAGCAGACTGCAACAAGGGCTCCCGATCACTTTCATATATTGTTTCTAATAATTGCTTGCACTTCAGTTTATCCAGCTCCTGATTCACATCATCGAGTTTTGGGCATCCTTGTGATCTACGAAGCAAATAATAACTAGACAAGACCTTCAGACCATCTGCTAACACCTGCTGTTGAATAGGAGCACATTGAATGGATCGCCTCTTTTTTCCAGATTTGGCAACCAAGGAATTGGAACCAAGTGCACGTGCCTCCATGTCCAGAATAGCATCCAATTTTTCTTTCCAACCAAATTCATCTTTTGCTCGACCATACACTTCAAGAGAGTCTATCCTAGGAAGTGCAGTACCATTGAATGCTGGCCCAACAGTTATAGTAAATTCTTCATCAGCAAGGAGAGACTCAGCAACAGTAAATGGTATATCATACCATGATCGCATGCCCTCGTCTAATTTTATGACTCTCTGGAATATAGATATCTCTGAAGGTATATGGGTAGCGGACATATTACCAACATGGACGCGGAATCCAACCATAACAATATCGGGGTTGGAATTAGAGACAGTGATCTGAGTAGGAAAAGAACAGTTCATGGTTAGAGAGGGATTCAATCAGAGAGAATTATTAATTTACAAAAATCCATCCTGTTGTGTTATTATGCAGCTAAAAATACAAACCAATTTCTCGTGAACTTGACATGTTCTCACATGAGGAAATGATGTATGGTTCAGAAAAAGAATTAACACATTTCTATAAACGTATTTCATAGACCAATGGACTAAACCACAGTAAGAGACTTTCTTTGCAATCTATCAGTAGAGTTCAAGCCTCCCAAACGTAAAATTCAAATTGAAATATCAATGCTTCCTAGACTTCCAACAATCAGGGTGAAACTAGCTTTCAAAGTACTGTTTAGTAGTTTTTAATTATTGTAAGCAAAACTAATAAGCTGACATGTTATTGGTGAAGATTATCCAACTTAATGTAGGTTGGATTGTGTTGAGGTACAAACATAGGTTATTTGAAGTGGTTAAATAGTCAACCGACTAAACCCAAAAACTCTGGTTGATTTAAGAAACCCCTTCAATCCAGCCTAGCCAACCCAGAAATACACCTAATTATAGATGACAAAACTATATAATAAATATTAATATTAATAACTAATCAGTTAACTATCAATTTTAACCTGTGGTGAATTTTATAACATTACCAAGTCTTTCAGGACCTCAATTTCATACTGATACTTCGCAATGGTCCCAAGCAAAAATACCAAAGATTACAAGTACTGTCTATTTAGCAACTACTTTACACATAAAAGGGACCAATGGATACTATATGATGCAAATTTGCAATCCATCTAGTCCATCCTACCTTTCTACGTTTCACTTTTATTCTATCCACATAAATCCTAGTTGGCGTTGCTAAAAGGGACCAAGGAGCAAAGGAAAAACTATCATAAGGAGGGTAAAAGAGGGCAGTCGGTCTCGTTTACTGTAGCATAACCCTGGACATCTACTTTGCGTAGGTTATCAATTCAAGGGCCATCTCATTTGTTTGCAATTGGTTAGGGTATTTCATCTCTCAGTTAATCCCTGAGCTCTTAACAATCAAGCCACCAGGAACCAACACTGTTTCTTTCTTTGCCATATTGCTCATCTGCATCATGAATCCGTTGTAAATTTTTTAGGATGTGTTGGTATCTGTAATGCAGCCAATGACAAGTTTGAAGAATTAAGGTTCTGCTTCTTGATCATTAAGGTTCCTAGGACAGACGGATTAAAATCCGGAACATCAAGAACCAACCCAGAGAAGTTGAAATATAAATTATATAAAACGGAGCTAAACCAAGAAACAGAAACAGAAGTCATTTGATCTGAAACAATAGAGATTTTCGTCAAGAAAAAACCTTTCATAAATCCAAATTTCAAAGGAAAGCTCAAATAAAGTTGAGCCAATGGACTTTAGCTTGCATTTCAAACAGATGAGGTAACCTCCCAGGAGAACGAAAAGTGAGCTATTTGTGTTATGGGGAAAGGTAACTATCCAAACTCCAAGAAGATAGATGCTCAAATCCGAGAAGCCATATGACAGTGAAAAAGGAGGTGCTTCTAGGAAAGTATTGTTCGTGTTTCTAGGAAAGTAATTATCTCATCTGAAAGAAATTTCATCCCAAATGGTTATAAAAAGATAAAATAAGAAATCATAGCAACAGAAAAAACGCACAATCCTGTTCTATGTTTCGTTGATTTAGATTTAAAATAACCAAGTAGGCATTGAAATGCACACTTGTGTGCAAGGAAACAATACCTTGAAATCTGAAGAGCTGGGACTCTCGAGGAAACCATCCTCGGATGCCAAACTTTGTTTGGCTCCTTCAGAATCACCATTTCGAATAGCATCTCCTCCCAATCTCACATCTGCGGTGATGCAAACAGTCTTCTCAAAAAAATCAAGCGGGAATTCTGGATTTGCACTGGCATAAACCTTGTTATTGAGAATGCCAGAACCCAACTTCTTGATTTTTTCTGCAGTAGCGTTTGCACTAGCATCCACTCCAACTGTGGTGTGCGTGTATATTTGAAGGCTGCCATCATCATGTAGTAGAAGACAATGTATTTTATCTTTTGACAAAGGCTTATATGCAGTTATGCCAACTAATGGAAAAGATGAACCTCCTGCATGTCTCAAGTTTTGCGCATAAATCTCATGAGCCCCCATAGATACAGCCAAAGCAGAATTTGATTTGACACTTGAAAAGCAAACAAATAACCCACTGCCAGCAAATAACTCCTTCCAACGGTATAATCCAGCAGGCCGGAGTTTTCTGTCTTGATCCTCTTCGTATATAACTGATATCTCAGACAATTTTGTTGCATCAGGGCTTAACTGACCAACCAATGTGGTGCCATCGGCATATGCAACAAATAATAATTTGTAACATGAAGAAAAGTACAGTGACAATCCCTTTGCACTCATTTCTCTGCCCTGAATGTGAATGGTCTCCTTCAAGAGTGTAGCTCCAACATTTCCCAGCACTGACAGCTCAAATCTGAATATTCTTCCATTTTCTGAAAGAACAATAAGAAACATCCTTCCCTGTGAAGCTGTGAACAGTGTAGCATCAACTACCATGTCATCTGGCAACGTGAAGTAGTGCATTGGACTAATATTATCCAGGGAAAGATCATATATTTTCACAAACTTGTTTGTAACCACCATTAGTTGGACTTGAGACCCTGGAACCCATTCCATTCGTTTAATATGAGCACCTTGCAGAGCTAGTTCAATGGCAAGACGGTCGATGACTTCACCACGGTGGTTCAAAGTCAAAACTTGGAAATCTTCATAGCCTGCCACAGCAAGATAGTTCTCTGTTGTGGGATTAAAAGCAAGGTGTACAATTTCAAAACGAACAACGTTTTTAGAAAGTGGCTTAACATTAGTCTTGTCTGCCGTCATGGGTGCAACTGTGGCCTGTTCTATTAACTGCCTAACGTCAAAAATAGACACTTTATCACCTTCACCAACAGCAAGACGACCTCTGATGCTGACACTGAGTAAAGATTTCACAAGAGATCCACTGGCTAGATGTGATTTGAGCTCCTTCGCATTTGCATATTCTGCCTTAATCTTAAGATCCAAGGACCCCCCTTTATATGCCTTTTTCAATTGCAAGAGATCAAGCCCATATGAAAGCACCTTGTCTTTACCCAGAATAATTTTCTTGTCCTTTGAAAGGTCTGGGTCCCTTTGGTTAGTAATAGAAGGCAATAAACACGAGCAAAGCTCAAGCATCCTTCCTTCAACATCCAGTTTCTCAAGTAAAACAGAAACTCCATCAAGAAGCTCCCTAGGAACAGCGGGTTTGAGGCACTTATCTGTGTCTGGAACCACATCATCTTCCAGATCAGATTCACTTTCAGGAAGTTGATCTCCCTCCTCACAGAAAGGTAGGAAGCACTGAAAGTTACTGGCACCACGTACAGGGGCACTGCCATGTCCAGTAAACTTGCGAGGCTTTAAACATTGGCAACTGCTGCCCCTAACACCCCCAGCACCACAGTCACAAAAGAAGCGACTAGACCGGGAATAAACAACACGATGACCACGATGACAGACTTTTGCACACACAGAACAACATCCCTTCGAGACAGTCAGATCACATGTATAACAAAAGTACCAGTGTTGTTCCATGAAATTGCTGCCACTGGAAGTAAATGTGCAGACTTTTGAAGCAAGTGCCCTTTCACTGTTTGTGTCCTCATCCTCATCCTTGTCTAGACTAGCTACCTCACCATCGGAAGTTCCATCATCCTCATCTTCCTCACCAGAAGTTGCATCACATTCAAAAGATGCAGGCCCGTCTTCTTGATTGGAAGAAAGAACCAATGTCTCCGAATTCTTCCTAGGCCCCACTGACTTGGAAGAAAGAGGTTCAATTTCAGGTGCATACCTCGATAGGGGTTTGCCGGAGGGTCTCTCAAAAACATTCTTACCAGATCCACTCTCAATCAAGATCATTTCAAGAAAACTAAAGAGGTACTTCAGCCCTGGAAGCAGGCGCTCATCGCTAGCCAATTTCTCCATCAATATGAGAATCCTCTCCAAAAGTAGTTTCATTGATTTCTCCCCTCTCAATAGCTGAACAACAAAATGGAAATAGGAATTAGCAACACTGATATCAAATCGCAAAAATGCCAGGTCAAGGGATACAAGTGCAGCCTCAAAGATGTGACTCTGCAGTTGAAGTGCAAGAGGTTCTGAGGGTGATGATATGAGACAAAATACAAAATTCATGGATGATTCTCTAAGAGAAATAGAAGATCCTTTCACATTGACTCCACTTGAATCCTTGGCCACTGAACCAAAAATCCTCTTCTCCAACCAATTCGACAGGCCATGCAAATCCATACTAAGGAATTTATTTTGTATTTCCAGTTTAAGTTTGGGGCATGGCTCTCCAGACAAGAGTTCCACAAAGAAACCAAGAACCTTCAAGTTAACTAATTCAGAGCAACAGTTGTTTAAGGAGTCCAGAAGAACCAACAAATTACCATGGTGAGATCCATAAAACTCCCTAACCTGCTCTGGTACAACTTCAGCACCAAAATAAAATTGGAAAACGGAAGACTTTGAAACATCTTTACGGAGGCTGTCAATGATATCTGTAGCCTTAACAATTACCCATTCATGAATAGTGCTATCACTTGCCCCACTCATATTAATGTGTCTTAAGTACCCCTCAAGCTGTTTCAACAGAAACAGAACCCCATAAGCACATCCTTCCAATTCCACACTCAAACTCTGATATATACCTTCACATAGCCCATGAACTTTTTCAAAGGTTTTGTCAAATTTTATAGTCATTACTGCATCAAGAATCCCACGAGTCACCTCAGTCTCCAAAATGATATTACGTTTAACATCTACTATCCCCAGCAGCCCAGCTAAAACAGAAATAATCCTTCCTATGCTAAGGACACAAGAAAGTAGAATTCCACTGGAAGTTTCCAAATGAGAGGGAAAACCGTGAAACATCGATTCCCAAGAGGCCCTTGATAAGAACCCAAGGGCTCTTTTGTCAACTATTTCGTCCAACCTAGACATGAGCTTAAAAACAGACTCCAATACGCAAGATGTTGTCCCATAGTTCTCAAGGGCCTTGTTCTGGACACATCTATCAAATTCAGAATGTTTAAAGAGCAAGAGAGGGGAAAACTCAGAAGCATAATCATCAGTACTACTAAGAGTGGCAACAAAAGCTTTCTGATAAACTTGTAAATACATGCTCAATACAGATGACAACTCCCTGATTAAAATTGAAACTTGGCTATCGGTAATCACCGAGGAAATTAAACTTCCAGCTAAATTGGCCTGCTCAATATCTCTAACAGCAATATCTGTCAAGAAAGAACCCACTGTAGGAATCGTATTCTTACTGCAGTATCTCAATATCCCAACGCTGAGGAAGGAAAGAATCAGAGATAGCCATGCTCCGTTTCTTAAAAAATTCCAGCCCAAAGCTTTGAAGTCCTCCAAGATACTCCCACCATGCAAACGCCGAAGCAAACCAATAACAACTTGAGGAAACTTCATGCTCTCGCCAATAATATCACTACAATCTAGAAGTAAATAACTGAAGTAGAAGAAGCATGTGGTATTAGAAATGTCCAGAGTCTCTGGGTCGCTCCATAACGAGCCTCCATGTGACAAAGCATTCCCAGAAGGAAAATCCCAACAGAGAACAAAAATATATCTTTCAATGATCAGGTCTTCAACCGTAACAGCTTGTTTACCATTCCAGAACCCCAAAATCCATGAGAATGTAGAAAAGATCTCACCGGGATTGAACCACGGACATTCGATTGTCAAATCATGCTGCCGTAGTGAAGCAGGAAATGAAGAAATATCAATCAACTGGTTAATCAAACCATTAAAGAAGGGCTCGGATTCCATGGATGAACCAATTATATTCTTAGCAACATTTGCTCCCCAAGATGATAAATGATCATTCACTGTGTAAGGCAAACTAGAGGAAAATGCAGGAGCATCCCTCAACTTAGATCGAAAATCAAAAAGCAACGAAGAGGAACATGTATGAGGGTGAAAAATAACGTAGCGAAGTACTATAATCAACCTTGAAACTAATAAACCCCACATTGACAATTCTGTACTGTTAGAAAATGTGGATGGAGCATCAATCGTCCTAATGGAAGAAAAAATTAAGCTCGAAATTTCTCTTTTTTCTTCTTCAGAAGATAAGTGAAATGCCACAAGAAGAATTTCAATATGAAAGACAGAGGGAAGAGTCCCAATAAATTCCTGGAGGCTGGAATTACTTAAGGAAATAGTTTTGGCCTTTTCAGCGATAAATTCCACAAATTGCCTGTATATTTGGGTCCTCAATTGTGTCCCAGCAGCACCAGTTCTACAGAAAAGGGTGTTCGCCAGTAAGCTTAGGGTCTGATCATTGTAAACAACGTTTCCATTTTCAGCATTCAAAATTTTCTTCACAAGGTACTCTTCAAGATAATCTGGCAATGAATGACGTGTGAGAAGACCATGCAACAACCTGTAACAAATTTCATGGATGTGGCCAGATTTCTTCTCATCATGTGCAGGTACACAACTAGCAGAAGATCGGTCATCAGAACAGAATCCCTCACAGTTAAGTAAGGAAATCAATATATCAATATGATTCTGATCAAGTTTATTGCAACCATCATCAAAAACAGATGCACTCCATTCAGGAGAAAAGATGCATTGCTTGATAAAGCTCAGTAGTTCTTTAGCAGCTTGGAGAAGCAGATTGCAAAAGCTAGAGGTAGAATTGACAGCAAGATGATGTAAATCATATCCATCTACAGATCCAACAGAGCGGCCACTCTCAGAGAAGAGGTCCCCAAATAGTGCTTCATCTTCATGACAAACAGAAGTTTCTTGTTCAACCGTGCTACTGCTCTTCATGCAACTGGATAACGATCGCTCTATTTTTGGTCTTAATCTCACTCCTTCAGAATAAAGAAAGAAGAGGAGATGCATCAAATCATCCATCCATTGTTTTGACGGAGGGAATATCATTCTCAGAATTTCTTCTACTGTATAATTCTTTTGCAAAGGAACAATCTCCAAACGAGCATGGCATTTAGGTATGTCCACTGATAAATCAGCAAGAGTGCTCGTGTGATGCATTTCAAGATCATTAAAACTGAAAGCATGATATTTATGCCCCTTAAGATCTTGTATGAGTTTAATTATGACCATAACACTCCGAGGAAAGTAAACCAGGGGAGGCTTCAGGTTTGCAATAGATGCATCATGCCGCCAAACAGAGGAACTCAGATTATCCAATATGGAAGCCACTATACATGTTTGGATGTTCACACAAACATAGCTGTTGCGATATACAACCTTCACTAGCTCCAAATATTCTTCCAGGAGTAACAAAATGGTGTTCTCAAAACTACCCTCGACTATAGCATGACTATTTGCAAACTCAAAACATAGTCCAAACAAGCAAGGCAATGAGTTGGCAAACAGTGCAAATGCCTGCATCAGTTTAGCATCATATTCAATACACGGAAATTTCTTTGAGAGTTCCGTAAGAAGCTTTAATATCCTCAAACTACATGAAAGTCTCTTCCGAAAACTTGTACTTCCTGTCTTCTCATCAAGCACATCTGGGAGTATTACCAATTCTTTACAGATCAAAATCAAACGTTGGATGCATGCCAAATGCGTGATTGCCCAATGTTGGCAAAGGAGAATCAACTTGTTTGTGTCTTCAAGGAATGCCGGTTCACTGAATCCAGATTCAGTGGTCAGCTGATCAGCTTGCACGCATTCAGCAGCTATTGTCATTAAAAGCCTTCCTACCTGCTTTTCTTCTCTGGAGCAACAGACTCCTTCTACAACAATACAAGAAAAACAAACTTTGAGGAAAAACTAATATTAATGCATAAGGCATGTTCAAATTAAGTCATTTAAATTTAACAGATACCTGCAAATCCACATTCAATGTGATTATCGAACTCTATAGAAACATCACAGTCTGCACCAGTAAATTTCAACAACTCTATAAGACCTTTCTTGGCGCAAAGCTGTGCACAGTCGGATACTTTATCCATCCCATCAACCAAAATTGTCTCCATAATCAGTAACATATTATTCTGCAGAAGATGCCAAAGGGTAGTTTATATAATACAAAAACAATGTATATACATGAAAGTTGAAATAGAAAAAGAATGGAAACATAAAAAACAAACACTGAAAATAAGAAATTTGCTTGTTGGTAATATAAATCTTAAAATTAATGCACAAGAATGAATATTAAGTAAACTTCCATAAATCAAGATGGTTAATATCAAAATGAGGGTTAATACTTGTGCACAATGTCATGAAAAATATCAACAAAATGTTGATTGTGATAGAAACAAAATTGTTACTAGAAAAACAAAATAAAAGAAACAATAATGTTTAACTATTACTACATCATCTCAAACTTCATACCATCTACATCATCTCAAACTTGACACCATCTTTCTGTATTCAAGTCACAAGCTCATTGCCAAGGTACATCAACCAACTTTTTTAAAGTAAGATTAGCACATATTTAAACCTCAAAAATAGCTATTAAAATACTTTTTCCAGCATTTTTCTCTATTACATAATATTTTCTCCTCTCATTTTTTTCCCTCTCTTTATATCTATATTCTCTCGCTCTCTTTATTTTCATATTCCCCTCTTTCTCTCATTCTTTTGTAAAATTTGTTTTTTAACTTCTGTAATTTTATAATGATATAATTCTATATTCATGGATGGTTTTAGTGTTAAAAATATAACACTTTATAGCTAAATAAAGCAACTTTTAACATTCCATTAATTAAATCAAACCACTTGTATCAACTTCCACCGTTCAAATGCTTCTACTCAAAATAAACTCCAACGTCCACATTGCTTAGAAATCCTTGGAAGTATAAACCTTACAAGCAAAAAAGAAATAAATAAATAACAGCTTCTGTTTTCAATCCACGTACAGATGGTTTTTTCCTTCCATACCCGCTAGAAAGGCCAGCTGAATGAGATAATAATATAGCATATTCTACGAAAAACAGAAAGTTTTATTAAGACAATTAGGAATTGTATGATAAAAACGTTACTTTCTACCTTATCAGCAAAAAGGAATCTTTACATAATTTCATAACTAATAACTTGCTTTTTAAGTTTCTCATGCCAATGAGGTTAGTGCGTTTGCATGTTAAGAAGAAGAAAAAAAGTGGTGGTGATGATGAATAGTAAATTTCGCTATTGTACTTTGAACACTGTGCCTATGTAATACAAGCGCATTTCAAAATAAGAAAATATCTGAAACTTCCAAAGCTTTAATTCTATCCCTAAACTTTGTCCTTTTTAGTCCTTGTTGTCAACACCAGCTGACAAATGCTAACGTGACAATCCAACAAGATAAAATTTTCACGAGGTAGTAAACAGGCAGTGAGTTTGATGCGATTGCACTTGGTCTTAATTTTAACCCATCAAACCGAATCGTCTAACCCAACGACCAATTCTTGTGTATAACCATTCTTTTGTAATAGTCCAACCACATGTCAAATCAGACCACCTTCTCCAAAATTTATCTTACGGAGTGACACAATAAGCATTACTGATAGGGACTCAGAATAAGCATAATTTAAATCTCGGTATGTACTATTTGAAGTTCAAGACTAAGTAGACACAATAACAAAAACAAATTGTATAATTTGACTTAAGAATATAATAATTATCAAGTTTCAACAAGAGTAATAAATATAACATTCAGGGGAACATTTAATATCCCGAATCAGTCAGACGTGAGAATACATAACAAATACTCAGCCAATAGGATATGAAAAGAAAATTTGACACACAAGAAGTGCAATAAAAGAAAATGAAATTAAGTGATATAAATAAATAACGAATACAGAAGGCCAACAATAAGAAGCAAATTCGACTTGAGAATACATTAAAGCACAAACAAACCATGGCTCGAGATGTACTTCCATAGAGGGAGACAGGTATCCTACAGAACTCATGTGAGGTGAGTAAAAGAAAGCAATGATGAACCCATCCCTCCCACATATTTTAGACACTACCAAGAAGCAACAAACCTGAATACTAAAGTCATCGCACTTAAACTCTGATTTCTCCAAGTAACAGAAAACCAACTCGAGTGACTTTTTAATAACCGCAACAACTATAGCTTCAGCTTGATCCACTGTCGAGGCAAATGCATCAAAGACAACATGCATCAATTGAATACCATATCACCAACCGAAATCCATTTCCCGCGAAATAAAGAAATATTCAAGAAGAAGAAAGTCCGAGAGTCAAGAAACAAAGCTGCAGTTTATTTTTTTAAAAATGTGAAACTCAAATAGCAGCAAATTGCTTTCACAATTTATGCATTCATAATTTTAGTATTTTTACAAAAAAAAAAAGAAAATGGTTGAGTTAGAAGCACTTAAATTTTATTCCAAATGAGTTTCCAATCCTAAAAGGATCAAGATATTCAAGACATTACGTTTAATAAAATTGCACGAGTAATCCAAAATTTAAAAAAATGAAGGAAAAAAAACGCGTCTACAAGAAAACAGATACCGCAAAACAAATTTCTCAATCGAAAAAGGCTCGGGAGTGAAGCAAAACGTACCGGTCAGGGCCCGAGAAGCAGAAGCAATTGCATGAGCAATTGAACAAACAGCTTGGATCTGAGGATCATTCCACGACTGAAAAGCAAGCTTCCCGTCACCAAGGTCCCGAAGGCCGGCCTTGAGAATCGAATAGAATTGACGAAGGCCGAGTTTGAACGAAGAATCATCGGAGCGAAGAAGCTGGAGGAGATCGGAGGTAGAAAAAGGCTTCTTGGTATTGGCACTGCTGCTGGAATCGTCAATGAATATAGTGTCTATGAGCTTGACGAGACTCTGCTCCGCCATGAGCAGTGGCGCCCAAAGGGCAGGACGATCAGAACTGAAAACTTGGAGAAGAAGAAGAACAAGAAGAAGAACAAGAAGAAGAAAGAAGAAAGAAGGAAGAATAGAGGAGAAAGAAGAAACGAATTTATGTGTTTTAATTATAAATAGTAATAGACCAAAGGGGTTTTGTAAGAATCAAATTTCTTTATTATTAATTTTATAAATAGCTTTTTCAATTACTCTCAATTATTAACATCAAAATAGTTAATTAAATAAACAAATTTAGTCCCGAACATAAAATTAGAATTTAGGTTGTTATTCAATTTTTATTTTTTTTAAATTTATTAAACACAAAAATAATGCAATTTCATCGTATTTCTTTTTTTTTTTTTCAATTTAGAATAAATGCTCTGCTTTTATTTGACAGTGAGATATAGCATTACGATAATATTATTTTTGTTTTATAATGTAACTTAAAAAATAATAATTATAATCCAAACTAACCTCATAATTATTTTTTTTCACTTTTAATTACAATTTATGTGCAAATTTTTGTTAAACTGTTTATTTATATTATCAATAAATAGTCAAAATAGGTTAAATCACTGCTCAAAGATCTGTATATAATAATTTATTAATGATCAATGTAATAATTTTTCAAGTTAGTTAGAAGCACGGCCGTTAAATATATTCATATTTGGTTAAAAACGAATGAAATTAAATAATTTATAGTGGACAAATATTGGAATTGACGGTTAAGTAGATGAGTGATAGATAGATATTAGTGGAGATACACGTTTTGATTGTATACAACAAGGGAATGAAACCCCTATTATGAGCTCGTATAGGTTGATTGAACTAGAAGTAACACTCTTTCAACGTTGATAAACTTAAAGGAGTTGGCTATGTTTTGATCCCAATATTATTATGATCGATGACCTAAAAAAGAAAATCTAGGTTATCGAAGTTTAATGTCTACAAACGAGCTGTTTATTAAGTAATTTTGTACTAATTCGTGCAAAATTTTTAAAAAAAATTTAAATGGTAATTGAGTATGCTTAGCTAACGATAAGGACGTTCCGGAGTTGTGTGGCTATGGAGTTGGTATCAAATAGGCGTGAACAGTTGAGTCGTTAGAGTTTGTATCAAATAGGAAACTCTCCCAACGGATCATGGTTTAAAGATAGACCAATATGAAAGTTGATGAACACGTAACACATGAGTAAGGAAAAGATGCATGCAAGAAACCACTCATGTACACTAAACCCAACTCGTGTGCTAACACGGCTATACGAGACACAGATTAATTCAATCAGGGTGAGTTCTGCGACAATGTTATATGGGACGCTAATTAACTCGATCATTTTTTCCCTACATTTGTTTTTATGTATTAATTATTATTTTTTAAAAATTAAAAAGTCCTCTTAGAAGGGAGTGAAGATATGGAGCATGTTATCCACCTACCAGCAAAGGGGGCACCGGCAGTGAGCGAGGGAGAACGAAGGAGAAGAATGAAGATATAGAGGGAAGAGGGCGGCTTTATTTTCGCGGGATTTGTAGCTTTCATTCCATCGCCTTCTATTTTCCAATTCAACGCCCTTCAAATGCGCAATCTCGAATTAGCTTGAAATTCCAATATCTGTGTGCGTGATTTTTCCGAAAAAGCGCGTGTATATAATTTCCGCATATTATCATTGCTCCCAATTTCCAGGTTTCTCTGTCCTCCACCCACCACCGAAGATCGTATTCTCTTTCGGTCTTCTCTTCTCTCCCCCACTTTACTGCTTTCTCAAGGTACTTCTCTTTTTTCCAACTATTCTCCGTGTTCCCGGGGACCCCTTTTGATGATCGCCCCATATTTTGATTGTTCTGTATTGGGTTTCTGATTCTTTTCATGATTTATGTGTATTCGTGGCCCGATCGTCTATTTCTCGAGTTTTTTCTTATGGGACTGTCGTATAATTTGAATACCTTTTTTCTTGTCCTGTACCTCTTATTCATCAATGGGTATATTGGATGAGTTATGTATGTCCTGGATGACGACGATCAGCTTGGTTTGCTATTGATGCTGTTATGGCATCTCGTCTCCTCATCATCGAAGGAAAGAATCCGTGTTTTCAGAGGTGACCCAGAAAAGGATATGGTCTAATGAGATGGGTGGGTAACTTTGACCGAAGAGTATTGCATTTGATCAACACTTTTATTTATTTTTGGTTATTTCAACACTTTTTTTCTTTCATTGTTGTGATTATTGTGGTTTTGGACTGCTGCCGACAGATTCATATTCCCTGAAATATTGCTAATTGTTGGTTTAATACATGATCTTAGAAGGAATTGTCGGTTAACTTTCTTTCTAGGTGATCACATTGGAATTTCTGCATCACAGTTTCTTTGAGGATAATCCCTTTGGATACTCATCCCATTAACATTACTGAGCAGGGGATACTAATTTTACAG
Organism: Cucurbita ficifolia; assembly: GCA_033971965.1. Lineage (NCBI taxonomy): Eukaryota > Viridiplantae > Streptophyta > Magnoliopsida > Cucurbitales > Cucurbitaceae > Cucurbita > Cucurbita ficifolia. Next base: position 1,145,668 of record CM066976.1, read on the forward strand.
AGGAAAATCACAGTTTAAATAATCCAGTGTTTATTCAACTTCAAGAGGGAGGGTACTGGTTCGTGGAGGCAATTCTACTTCTGCGAGCTTATGTACTCTCGTCTCCATTTTCCTGCATAATCATTGTCCAAGACCTCCATTTGAAAGCAAGGAATAGCTAAATTGGTTTATCTGTCGACTTGGGACTCTGCTGGTTGGAAAATTGAGAACTATAAAAAGATTGGTAGGAGTTGGCACAATGGGTGCTGTCTGCTGCTGTTTGAGCGTGGAGGATTTTGAAGACTATGTCAATCCCAGTAGTTCAGTGTATAGGAATTGCACCTGTCTTAGTTGCTTCATTCAGAGCTTCTTAAATGCTGTAAGCCCCATTTTTTATTGTAATGTATATCAGGTTATTTTGTGATGTCACTATCAAGTATGAAAATGTAACTATTTATGAATATATATGACAATGATTTTTTTTAATGTTAATGTTGGTGAAAATTTGAAGAAAGTTTTGAAAGTTTGGAACAAAATATATGTTGAGTACTGTACTTTTTCATATTTTTTCATCTCAAAGTTGCCGAAAAAATTTCAATTATTGGTTTTATTTTACGAGGATTTGATATTTGTATAGTATTAGCATCTAGAGTTGACAAATTTTATTTTTTCCTAAAAAATTGCCGATGAAAATTGGAACCTACAAATATTGGGAGGGGAATGTCCTGAATATTGATGCTACTTCCTTGTATGTCATATCATTGTGTTGTTTGTTTTCATTTGTGTCTTTCCATATTTCCTACCGAAATTATTGCCTCTAATTTATAATGTGCATTAGCGTGGGTATATATATAACCCACAACCCGGTATTAATTATAATATATTTATGGAAAAGCATTTGTAATTTGTTTCGAGTTTCACAAGTGTTTAGCTGTAGTTTGTAACATTATTCTCAAGATAATTGTATGACTCTCTTTTCCCTCTTACTTTCTGTAGTACACATTGGTTTTTCGAAGAGGAGAAGTGCATTCTGTCTCTTCATCAATTCAAGGGGCAACACCTATGAGTTCTACAGCATCAACAGATAACTGTTTATCTGAAATGTACCGCTCACCTCCAAGGCCATTGCCTTATGATGCTGACCCCAGATATATCCGCTTGCAGCGGGATGGATTAATTTCTAGGCGAGAGAAGGGGTCAAGCCATTTACAAGAGGAGTCGGAACCTTTAAGAGGTGATGTGGATACAGATTCAGATTCTTTGGGCTCATCTGGCAAATGGAATGGATCTGCTTGTCTTGAGGAATCTAAAGAAATTCTTGGCAAGTCATCTCTAAAGTTCCCATCAACTAAATCTACCACTGGACTTGGGTATGCTTATACATCCTCTGAAGATGAGGATGTCTGTCCAACGTGTCTTGAAGGTTGATTTATTTGCTGAGCTTCATTTTATCATGGATTTTATTTTCTTGCTTATAATGATCTATGGTTTTGGCCCTCAATATTCTTGTTTGTTGACCTTCTGGGTGACAAACAAGTTACTGATCCACACATTTTTTAACGTGCCAAAATTTCGTTCTGCTCATTTAATTTTCTTCTTTTCCCTTGCAGAATATACTTCCGAGAATCCCAAGATAGTGACGAAATGCTCTCATCATTTTCACCTTGGATGTATCTATGAGTGGATGGAGAGAAGCGATAACTGTCCAGTTTGTGGCAAGGTATGGTTCCTTTTATCCATCGGATCATGTAAACTTGTTCAATCACTATCTGAAAGCGACCCTATTCATTGTGTTCGAGCGTCTGACTCAGATTGATGTTTGGATCTGTTTATGTTCTGGAAGTTATTTGTTTTACAAGTAAATCAGATTGATGTTTGGGGCCCACAATAATAACTAATGTTCCTTTCCCCAGCTCCTTCACTGGTGAAGCTTTGGAAAATTGCCTTCAGATGAAATGTGATTCTTAGATGCTCTAACCTATAAAATAGCAGATTATCTTGCGTAGTATAAAATCATTCCCAATTTATGGTACTCTAGTGATCCCAAATCATATTAGAGGTGGAATTAGCCTTTAAGTTTGTTACTTAACTAAATAGTACCAGTATTAAGCAATTAAGATTGCGCGGTACAGTTGGTAATTTTACTGAAAAAGAAAAAGGAGCTCTGCCCGTGCCTGTGAGAAAACCTTCGGTATAGAGTGAATAATCCTCTGTAAATTTTTATGCGATCCTTTACTCACTTATGATGGTATCTTGAAGGATGTCCGCCTGATTCATGTTGTGTATGAAACTTATGACCATCGCTTGGGCTATGATATTTGACAGTTAGAAAACTGGTGGAATGTTGAGTACCACAAACAGGTTTAAATACAACTCGTCTTTTTAAAAATGTTTTAGATACAGTGTACATATGGTTTTATCTGTAAATATGATTTTCAACAGAATCTGAACTGATGTTTAATTAAAATGTGGACAAATTTTAAATAGGATGAGAAGCTATTCTTAGTTTGATCTGTTTATAAAACAAAATTCCAGATCCTAGAAAACATAGTTGAAAATTAAACGTAGTCGCCTAAGGAGTTTAACATGGTCGAATTGTGCAGAGATGGTATATCTTTTTAGCCTGAGTTCTGATTCTACTGATGAGCTTGATTAACATTAGAGATTAGAGATTAGATTATGTGATTTGTAAACTGGAAAGGAAACAACCTTAAGATGTTCGGATGGGTTTCATTTACTTATATTTCATACCACTATTTTAATGTCTTAGGTTATGGCGTTCGATGAAACGACTTGATGTGCGGACGAAGGCAGCAGCATCATGGGCATAACCAACAGCAACATGGTCATTTGTGAATATTGCAGGATAAGATTTTTCTATCATGGTAAATAGTATGAATCAAAGTATAACAAAGGTTGTATCCATCTGTTTCCTCATTTTCAAAGATTATTTCTAAGTTATACAGTTGAACTGATGTTTCACCAAAATATCATCTTATAGGGGAAGAAAAATAGGTGTTGTGAATGACTGAAACCTTTCCATTCCATGTTTGGTGTATCCATCTGTTTTCTTTCTTTTCTTGGAAGTGAAATAGGCTCACCTTTCAACCATCTCTTCTTCTTCTGAAAGAAAAAGAAATTAGCTAAGATTTTTTATTTTCATGATCATTTTTAGTTAATTTCTTTTTATAATCCAGTTATGGGAAGTTAATTTTTCAGACAGTCTTAGTAAAGGGAACGGGTTGTGTTTTAAGTATATAAAAACTTTGTAATTCTAAAAGTTCATAGAAATCTTGTTAGGCCTGCTTTAAAATCAACCATTTTAGAAGGCATCTACGTGACACAAAGATGGTAAAAAAAAAATGCTTGATGTGGCATTGAAACTAAGCAAATGCAGGTTTTCTTTTGATATTTCGTTAGATAATGTGGATATTGTCGTGCAGGTGTTTGTGAGTGATTATGAAAGATTTTGACTATAGTTGTTAAAAATAGTGTGAACAGTAACATGACATGAAATTTGAAACTAAGTATGCTAATCAAATTGTCATCAGAATTCAATACTATAATACTATTAGATTGGTTTCCACTGGAAAGTTTTTTATTCAGAAAGATAATCAATTGGTATCCGTTCTGGTTTGATTTAATTTTGCATCTGCGTTTTAATCAAATACAAGATCTGATTAACATTCCATTGAACGAGACATAATTCAGAAGTCATAGCGGCAAATCTAACGAAGACAAGAAAAGAAGTGATCCGAGCAGATCTTGATTCACCAAATATAACAACAATTACACTGTCAGTGTGCAACGCTGATAACTCGGAGCATTTCATTCAAATATGAAGATTAGTTTCTAACCAGATTTCAAGCAAGTTAATACAAACAGGTTACATAATAATATGCAATGTTCCATCTAAATTAACGATGACAGCCCTGAACCTCACCCATTGGGCACAATGGTCTCTGCATCCATTGCATTTGGCTCCTACACCTTGCCTTGCCACAGATGCCTGAGAGGAAGATACATGATTAAGAAAGAAAAGGTTAAGGGTATGGGATTGGATAACAAGGTAAGAACAGTAATCAATTACAACAGCTGCTTGTGATAAGATAAAGAAGAAAAACTGACAAAATTAATACATAATCACATCTGAGAGTGATTTTAAAATGGTTAAAATCACTTTCGTCATGTTCAAAAGCATTCCTAAACATACTTCCAATCATTTAAAATAAATTTTGATTCTATGAAAATTGTGTCTGAAGTGTAAAACCAGACACACTACTTCAACACCTTTATGTTTTATAAAATATAAACACCTCAAGAGAAAACATTGTAGAGAATAGAACCAAGCATCCAAATAATTTTCCATTTGTTTGAAAAGCCATTCTCGAGAAACCCTCGTGAATATATCCGAAAACTCAAATATTCTTCTCACTTAGGTCATGTGAAAGTGGTAGTACTATATTTTCTTTGGTTGTTGGATTATCAAACGTCTATTACAACATGTGCGATCAATTGTCATAAATATTTTATTTTCTGATTTCGAAAAGGAAAAGGTTGAGTAAAGGTAAACACAATACCTCTTGTACAAATCATTTACGTATCGTGATCCATTGTAAAACATGAACCACATCAGCACAACCACCAACGTATCTACAATAATATGTGGAGAATTCCAGAGGTTAAGAGTAAGAACGAGAAGTAAGATTTGCGGGAACAAAATTCGATCTCACAACAATATCTGAACCAATGAAATTCAACTCCTGATCAGACAAAATCATAAACCCAGTAAACATAAGACACAGGCACACCTAACAAGTATAATTAAGATTAGATAGCATATAACCATTTGACAATCAAATCCAAACAGCAGGATCTAACTTTAATAATAGAAAATAAGATTAAACCTTGACGCGAACAAAAGAAATAGTAAATATCAATAATGATTTGCCTGGACAATGGTACTGGTAGCACAACTTCAATCCAAATCATAAAGCTAAATTGGCTACTATGCATGCTAGCAAGTGATAAAACAGATCATGGATCTCTTAGTTAGGAAAAGGTGGGGTAGGACAGAGAGCATACTGAAGAGGATACGCTCCCACCAATCCAACATGTACAGCCCAAAAGTGACATTGTAAAGGTAGACCTTCCTTTGCACCCAATTCATGACTATAGAAAACCTACAAGCAAGAAGCAACCGCCAAGTCAACTTCAATCTAAAATTTCAGGTCATGGAAGTATGGGAAAATGGAAGATGAAACAAGAGGTTATGGCAGTTATATGATCAAACAAAAAGTAATGTGTTTATTGGTCATGAAGGGCCGTATATTTGGCCGCGTTAAACATGAGTAGCATGATCGGACGAAGAAACTCCGACGTCCAAATCTCATCATAAAAAATTAAAGTACTAGATCGAGCGGAGACCATATTCTATTGCCAAACTTAAAGTACTAGATCGAGTGGAGACCATATTCTATTGCCAAACTTCTCGATCCAGCATCACCAAATAGCAAGGAACAGAAATTTTCACAAGTGGGATCACAAATTTCTAATTTCGGATTCCTTCAAAGTCAATTCTAAAAGCAAACACAGATCTAAACACCCATAGACACGAAAAAAAAGAAATTGCTCAAAAAGAGCCGGTTCCATAAATGTTCAAAAGAAATAAATCCCATTTACCCTTGAACGAAAGGGAATAAAAAATTAATGAGTTTTCATGCGGTTTTTCCCACGTTCGCTGCAGAAGTCATAGTAGAAAGGAGAAATACTCGCTTTTGCTTGAAAGGGGGCCCGAATCAAGCAGGAAATGATGAATTCCAGACAGATTAGAAAGACTACAGATGAACTTCAACAAGAAATTATCAAATTGAAGCTGTTTTTATGACCTAATTCGTCTCACCTTTCATGCAAGGGATAGAAATGAAAATTGAGGAAGGCTTGATTCGAGAGCTCTGCCTGGAAGCTTCAAAGGTACAAAAGCTTCTGGAAATCAATGAAAAATTCGTCTGTCGTACCCCTATTTTCGCCTCGGCCTTTATTTATATCCCTATTTATTCATTAAAATTACAAAACTACCCTCCCTACACTGCAAAATTTGTTATAAAAAAATGTAAATATTCTCAAGAGGCCCGAAGGAAGGGCAGAGGTAAGCCTGGCCCATTATCAGCCTTATCCGGGCACCTCGACCCATCTCCAAGTTTCGCGGAACAACAGAAAACGGCGCTCGTTTTCTTCAAAGCATATAAATTCATTTTCTTCGAACTTCCTTTCCATTTCAACTTTCTTGGCTGATCCTTTTCCTCAGGTACTCTCCTCTCTCCCTCCTTTTCTTTAAATTTTTACGTCGTCTTTTCAGTTTCCACAGTCGAATTGAATCATACGGCTGACCACAACTTTGTACTAGATCATCGGAATTGGTTCGACTTTTTCATTGCAATGAGTACTTCTGAATCTGGGTTTTTCTTTTTTGGTCAATCGACTGGATTGAAGTTTGAGAAATTAGAACAAGTAGCGCGTTGGTTTTTATTTTCCTTTTCTGCGCGGTCACTTAATCATTACCCTCTATGAAGCGAGGGATTGTTTATATTTATTCGGATACTGTCTGTACGCTTCATTTGGTGGAAATTTTCGAATGCTTTAGGGACAAGAGATGGACATTGACGATATCTTCGCAACGACTCGGAACGCAAGCCTGCCAGGTCGAAAGTGGAAGGATAATCAATTAAGGGTTCCTCGGCAGCTCCATCATGATCTTTATGGATGCCCAGCTGAAACTAATTCTCGCTGGCTGGATATTGCTTGTGATCGTGAACATACGGCAGCTGTGGCGTCTGATGGGTCACTTTTTACCTGGGGGTTTGGCCTTAATCCTGCTCTATGTTTCTGTCAATAAAATGTTTCTGATACCTAATTATTATTCTTTTGAGATGTTTAGAAACTAGTTTTTTCTACATTAAACTCAACATTAGGCTTCTTTTCCCATTTTTTTGGGGGTTCTTTTTGTTGAAATGGGTTCGAAAAGTAAAAAATTGTTTGGAGAAGAACCAGAAGACAGTTCAGTTTCCACTCCCGAAATTGTTTAGAAAACAAAAATAATTTCGTTTTCCTTTTATTAAAAAAATAAAAAAGAAGAATTAATTGTATTGATTCTCGTAGCCTAGATGTGTGTCATGGTTTCAGAGAAAAAGGAAATTCGTATAGCATTGTCACCAGATGTGGAACTGTAGAGCTTCCTTAATCCTTAGTCTTATTTGTCTCATGGTTTCTTCGATCCTTGTTATGTAGGTAAAAAACCACCCAGTGAAATCTCAACCAGAGGATCAGCCAGGAATTATTATTCTTGCCAAGGAACCGGTTCTTGAAGTAAGTTTCATTAAGTTGAACTGTTTTTGCACTCTGTTTACCACTGTCAAACATTAATTTTGGGTTACCATCAGAGATTACCTTGCACATCAAACTCATAAAATGAATGGCCTGTGGCTAATGTACTTTTGCCAATTCTTATCTTCTTGGCAGGCTAATTTTGCTAGAGCTGTGGTATCCCTTAGCAGGGCACAAGCAAAGAAAGTTCCACGCTTCCTTCCAAACACTGAAAGACATTGGGGACCGAGCTGAGAGCTGGTCGTCAAGTCACTAGTATACACATCTCTCTATTGGGTGCAGAGGCAGTAAATGGAGCTCTTAGCCATACGGATTCCGAAGAGCCTAAAGCAAAACGTCCCAAGGTAGAAGATGAACCATCTCTCAACTAGTAAAAGTTTCCTTATCTTAAAATTTCTATTTCTAAGTTATGCAGTATCTACTTTTTGACCCTCCGCATGAAATGCTCGTTTGGGGATGGGGACTCTTCTGTAGAAGTAGCAGATTTTTGTTTAATCTTGAGGAAGGATTTCTTTCAAAATATATCATTTTTGTTCATCTCGAGGTTTAGATTCATGTAGAGAGAGAGATCAAGATTTACAGGGAGTTCACAAGAAGTCTTTCCCTCTCCATCCCATACTAAGGTGTTATATGGCTTATGAATTTAATACTTAGTTTTTAGAGCTTAGGATTGACAAATTCAGATTGGTGCAACTTATATCTGGTTATACAAAGGAACGAGTTATACGAACTGTGAGCTAAGTCCCAAAAAATTTCTAGTTGAATCTAAAATATAGATTTGATAAACTTTTACAACGTTAATTGCTATTTCATGATTTAAGAGAAGTTTGAAAAATGGAAAAAAGAAAGGAAGAAAGAGAGAGAACAGAGGGCAGCCTGGTTTATATGATACCAAATTAAATATAATCTATAAGCTTATTGGGAGATGAAAAAGATCCGATAGCTGAAATTTTGTTTACTCTCTGGTGTTGGATACTCCATTGAGACTTATGCCTTCATCCTTAGGATCGATCGAGCTTGGACCGAACATAGTGAATTGAACAATTGCGATTGAGGGGAATTTGAACAATAGCATGTTTTTCAAATGCAACTATTTTACTACTTGTTATAGAGGAAGGTTAAACATGAAGATGGAAAATATATAAGGTAATTCTTCATAGAGAATGAGCTTGGCCTTTAGTTTAAAATTGCAAGCATCTAATCTTTAAGGATCGATCGAGTTTGGAACGGGAAGGAATATAAGGATGGGATAAACTCGGTTGTCTTAATCTATTTGACAGGGAGATGTACAAATGTTTGTTGGTATTGCTCTGTTTTGACCATATTTGGGGCCCTTTTAGAGGTAAATTTGGTTTCTAACTATGATTTGAACTGTGTAAGACTAATTTTTGGAGCTTGATCTGGTTAGACTAATCTCAGAAAGCCACGTTGCTTATGTTCTTGCTCATTTGAAAAGAGTACCCTATTGTTGGAAAAATGTTTAGAACTCGAGGATGTTATCAATAAATCAAAGAATAGTCATAATACGAAGCCTCTTCTTATTGAGCAACTATGTACGGATATCATATACACATGAACACGGTTGGAGTTAAGAGGTAGCAACAAAGAGTTGCTAGACAATAGTGTAGTCTATACCACAAACCCTTCGATACTTAAGTCGGTTCTTCGAAGTTGTCCTGAGTTTCGTAGAGTTCGATACGATAGAGAGCGTCCGGGTGAGCTACTGTGACTGGCTGTGACTGTACGTTGGGTTTGTTTAGCAGTGGAAAAAGAGTTGATGAAAATTCAATTTCATTCCTTTTGTCCCTAAGGTCAAGGTGTTAGAATGTTATTGTACATCTTCCCTCCATATCTCTCTCTCTACCAGTCACAGTCCCTATACATATCATCATCTCCAACTGTACATCGAGTTCTTCACCAGAACTTTTTTTTTTCCTTCTTTTTTATAATAAATATTATTTGTTTAATTCAGTCAGTAAGATGAAACCCTAATGTGGAATCCACTTGGAGCTTCCACTCTTGGAAATTTCAACAGTTTATCTCCTCCAACTTCTTCCCACCTGCAAAAACAGAACAAAAAGGGTTTCAGTCTTAATATCTCAGCTGCTGTTTTATTTAATTGCTGATGTTTCTGAGAAAGAAAGCTACCTGTATTTAGTTACAAAGTAATGTAGAAAAGTAGAAATCTCAGCAATTCCTAGTTCTTTGCCAGGACATTGTCTAGTTCCACCTCCAAAGATGAAGAAGTAATTATGGGACTCCAAGTTTTTGTCCTGCAAAAATGATACACAAGGGCAAAATGGTCATTTTTCAATAGTGGGTAAGAGAGAGAAAGAAGGGTAGAGAGAGAGAAAGAACAAGACCCACCAGCCATCTCCAAGGGTTGAAGGTCAATGGTTCAGAATAGAGAAAAGAGTCATAGTTTATCTCTCTGGTATACACATAGATCCTCCATCCTTTTGGAATGAGAAAGCCTGTAAGAAAAAAAAGGTTAAAGATTGAGACTTTTTAGCCCAACATTTTGGTTTGATCTAAGTAAGCACATTGCTGTGATAAAGAGGTGAAGAAGATCTGTCATTCTTTATGAGCCTTATCTAAGACTGACCCACAACACAGTGAAGAGAGAAGGAAAGTGTCCCAAAGTGAAAAGGGTGACTCGATCAATCGAAATTACTTGGACTACTCAACTCAAATCATAAAAGTTGAGTTGGATTCATTTTCTTTTCCGATTTGGATCAGATTGAATCTTTTGAAGTTGAAAATTCGGATAGTTCATAGGTTGGAACTTTTCTGGTCGGGCTAACCCAACCAACCAGAAAACCCGTGTACACCCTAGTTGTTTAGAAGAACTTTTAGCACCCATGCAACTCACCATTTAGTTCCATGTCCTTTGTAGTTTTCCTCAAGACCCCATTAACAATTGTGGCCAGCCTTGATGTTTCAAATATCACCTAAACAATTCACAAGAAAAAACAGTGTAAAGTTGGAATCTTTTTCTCTCTCTTCTTTTTTTTGAAGGAAGAAAAACCCTCAAAGAAGTGATAAAAAAAAAAAAGACAACAGTAAAAACATAAAAATCATACCGCACGAGTGAACTTCATAGCTTTAAGATCATCCCAATCAATGGGGTCCTCAGGGTTTTTCTTCTCTCTGATTGCCAAATGCTCTTCCTGCAGATTTCAAATCTCTAACTTAGAAAAAGAAAAACAAACCCAACAGCCTTTTCAAACTTTTCCAGCTCAGATAAGTTGTAAATCTTGTTTTGGTTCTTCCTTTAATAATACTCACTCTGAGTTGCTGAAGAACTTTGGGATGATCATGGAGAAACTTGACAGCCATCATTGAAGTTGTCGAAACAGTTTCATAGCCAGAGTACAAAACTGTGATGATCTGATCAATGATCTCTTCATCCTTCAGCTTATATTTGTTCTCCTCGCTCATAAAAAACCCAAGCATGTCATCTTTTTCTGTCTTTGAGGCTCTTCTCTCGTCTATCAGCTTCCGCAACAGCTTTATTATGCTCTTCCTCGCCTGAAAATCACATAAAAATTACTCACTTGTCCAGGAAGTGCCGGAAATTACATTACTGGAATTCAAATACAAAATATCTCTTTACCTGAATTCCTTGGCGGTAGTTTGTGCCGGGAAAATCGATGGGGAGCGAGAGGGTGCCGAGAACGAGCTTGAAGAACTCCGGGATGAAAGATTCCGATAGCGGACCGGACTCGATTCCAGCAATCTGCTTCAGAGATGAGCAGAGAGCCATCTGAAGAGGAAAACAGGGAAAAAATGAGTGAAAAAACAGAGGAAGGAGGAGTACATCATTGGAACAAAATAGGAAATTTGCATTCTTTTTCTAAAGTTCACCTCTTTAGTCTTGTCTTGGATGTCAATGATTTGGCGATCCCAATTCCTCAAATGGGATCGCATAAACTCATCAACTTTAGGAAGAAGTCGGTCTTTAATCATGGTGGGGCTAACGACGGAGAGCAGAGCAGCTCTCATGAGCTTGTGGGCGCTGCCATGGACGGCGGCGATATTGCATTTGCCAAGGATGTCAAGCATGGACTGAGGGTAACCAGGGACAAGCCCTTTTGATTCATTCATCAAAACATATCTGTTAACCTCTGGATCCATACAAACAATCGTAGGACACCCCAAAATATGGGACTTGAAAATGCTCCCATACCTTTTCAAAAACAAAAAAACAGAGCAATGTTACAGAAAATCCCAAAAACCCATAAATCCAAAGCCAGAAAACAGAGAAATCAGTACCTAGCTCTTTGGGATTTCATAAAGTTAGGACCTTGCTTGAGAAACTCAGTGGTTTCCCCAAAAATAGGCCAGCCCATTGTACCAGGAGGCAACCCTTTTTTGCTGTACCGAACTTCATTCCATCGCAGCAAAGCAGAGCAAAAACAGAGGAGCAAGAACAGAGCAAGAATGACCATGACCAACGCCATTGAAGCTCCCAAGAAAGGAAGAGAGAGAGAGAAAGAGAGGGAGGTGTTCAAGTATGGAGCTTGGTTGGATTTATGGGTAGCCAAGTGAGTATTCATATATATAGACCTCTGAACCACCGCGTGTGGGAGGAGAGAGAAAGAAGGGAGGGCAGTAGTTAGTAGTTCGTGTGTGTTGTGTAGTGAGAGAAAGAGATATCCCTATACTATAAGGGGAGGGGACCCTACCAATCGTAGAAGAAACTGGTCGGCTAAGGGCCGCAGACTGTAAAATTCAATGGCTATGGAAGAAATAAAATTGGCACTCTAATCAACGACCATTTCAAAGAACCCTTCATTTATTTATTTCTTTGTTATTTTATTTCGGTCTATTAAGCTAATAATTAAGTTAATTTGGATAAAATATATTTTTTATATATAATGGTTCAATCTTTTATCTTTCCATTATTGAACTTAGAGAAAGGTCTGGAATTGAATATAGTTTTATCAAATTATGAGTGGATAAACAACTAAAGATGTTCATTGAGTGAGAACGGAAAAAAATCTCTCCCCATTCTTCACTCTCTTTAAGACAGGTCCTCTTGAACCCTAACTCGATAGAGTAAATCAATATTCTTAGATACAACAAAAACTAGAGCTTTTATAACCTGTATTTGGTTTGTGTAGTAGACGAAGCAGTAATTGTCATCTTAAATGTCGATAGCTCGATTTTCAACTCACAATGGTTTAATTCAATATTCGTGTAGACCCAAAATGGACTCGTGAATTAGAAGTGGAATAACATTGGTACGAGAGAAGAAAAAGGGGTTAGATTTTGATATAACATAAAAGCTTAGTACAGGGAAATAGAAAGAGAGTTAAGAAAGGATGTGTGGAAGAAGGAGAGCACATGCAAAGCACTCCATTTGACCCAAAAAAGAAAAAGAAAAAAAAACCATAAAAGTCTGCTAATGGAATTTACATCATCCACTACAAACACACACATTCTTACCTTACCATGTGACATCAAAAGTTTTTAATGGGTTAACGTTAAAATTCGAGTTTTAAAAAATTAGGTCGAACAAATATTATTAGATTTATTAGGATGTTTTTTATATATAAATATTGGATAAAAATGATCATTAAAAAAAATTTAAAATAAAGATTTTCCTAAAAAAAAAATTGGAAATTCTTGAATCTAACGGAAATTTGGTAGGAATGAAGATTGAAATAGGAGACGAAGATAGGGACGAGAAGGCTTCCATATCTCCTCCCTACATTGTGGACGCATCTTCGTGACAATGATAATTAATTATTAGGTGACGGGTTATTAAATTCAATATAGGGCTGCTACCCTTGTATTAAAATACAAATTCACATAGGCCTAGGTATAGGTGTAGAGTTAAATATGCACCAATCAAATGTTGGAATTTCTATGAAAATATTATTTAAGGTTGGAATTTCTATGAAAAAAATTATTTAATAATAATTCATCTGTGAAAAAAATAGATTTTAAAAAATATATTGAAATTATACATTAGTTATTAATCATAGGGCAAAACCTTGAGTTTGATGCCTCAATGATGCTCAAAAAGGTTCCCCAAAAGTGCATCTACCTTTCAACTCACTCTTCCTTGGGGAATTAAAAATGCACCCTTTTTATTTTATTATTATCATTATTATCTCTTTTTATAAATAATATTTAAAATATCTATATTTATCTCAAAAATACTTTTACCTTTAATTTTAAAATATCTGTAACAATGTAAAAATATTTTTGAATTTTTAAAGTAAAAAAAGACTTATTAACACCCTTTACATTTATATATATATACATATATATATATATATATATTTTAAATGAAAACGTGTAATCAATAATTTGATTTAATAACAAAAACGTGTACTTAAAAGTTTTGGTGCGTGCCATAAGGAACGAAGCTTGCGAAGAAGGTTGAAATAATTGTCTTGTTCTTACGATCTTTCATGGAAGACACCCGACGCTTTCGTTAGACAAAAACGACGAAGTTGGGGTAGCAGAAGCGGAAAACGAACAGTTAAAAAAAGAAGAAAAAAACAGGGAATTGAATGGAAGGGGAGGAGGGGCAAGGGGTGTGGCAATCATGGTTTTGATTGTAGTAATACACACCATTCAAAATAGTATTGAGAGGGTGTGGGGATGGCTTCCGTACAGTTGGTGTACATCATGTTCATCACTCTAATCAACACCTTATAGCCCTTCATTGAACTCCCTTGAATCTCGAGTAGGAGGCAATGAATGTCATGGACTCGATTTAACCGCAAGCATGTCAGGTACATACTTCCGTTTGCTCGAACACGCTCCTATGGTTTATAAAGATTGTTTCGCAACGTCGTCTCTTTTCTCAATTGAGGATAGAGTGTTTCTTAACATCTTATGATCCATATTCAAAACCTAATTACCCGACATTCTCCTACGACACGACCACGCTACCTACTCATCGCTTCTAAGAGTGAAAACTATCCCAACATATGATTGCTTCAAGCTAAGCACACTTAATGGATAATTTTGTTAGCCCGTGTCGTTTATTCTTAAACTTATGTCAAACTCACGTAAGTTTACATATACGACGTTAAAATGCGAACATAGTAGGGAAGGTCGAAGTTTTCCCCCCTTTTTTTCACTTTCTTGTTTTGAAGGTGAAGAGGACTTTGTTGTCTGGGGGTGGCACTAAAATTTGGAATGGATGGCGACTTGAAGAAAAGGGTGGATCCATTGCGATCCCTTTGAAAAGGATTTGACATAATTATCAAAATCTCACCTTTATTTTTTTATTTATTTTTATTTTTTATATATTTATTTTTTCTCTTGAAGAAGTAAATTTTCTACCCTTTTTCCCACCACTATTCATATATGGAATACCCTTTAATTCCTTTAGATTCTATATTGAATTTGTAGATGTGGAGGGTAATGCCACGTTTGAGATTCATTTTCTATTAAAAATAAATAAATTTAATGAATATTTTAATCTCATAATTACCAATTATTGTAAAATATTTTAATGTCAAATATTAATTTTGGTTTAATTAAGAACATATAAAAATTAAATATTGGATTTTGTAATAAAAAAATCAAAATCTAATCCTTTTAGAGTTTAGAATTTTAAATATGGAAAGGGATTGAGAGGCATTTATTAAGGCTAAAGCAGATAATTCTAATCATAAATATTGTTGTATGATTTATTATTATTATTATTATTATTTTAAATATCGAAAGGGATTGAGAGGCCTTTGGCTCATTTCTCTAATATTTCTTAAATATACATTAATGAATTATTCATCGTACCAAATTAAAAAAAAAATCAAAATTTGATTTCAAACTAACTATAGATACAACACAAATCGAGGGGAAAAAAATGCAATATTCATAAATGTTTAGGTCGCATTTTGAACGAGATTTGCGAAATTTATTTAATAAATGTGATCGATTGGTTATTGGTCACTGTTTTATTTTATTTTATTTTTAATATAGTAAATAGAGAAAATATCACGCCTTGCCGACATGATATGATTAGAAATAAAAATAAATATTAATTATTAAAAGAAAAAAATAATAATAATAATAAGGGAAGGAGAAGAAGGGTGATGGAGATGATGAATGATAGAAGAGTATGAAAGAGGAAGTGCACGGAACTTCACTTCATACCATCACACGCCTTCAAACACGGCTCGAAAGAGATAGGGACGGGTTCTTAGAAGTTGTCTCGGATACGACTTGTATAATGTTTACGAGTCTTTTTTAAATACCTATTAATTTAATCATTTTAAATATATATTTCGACATAAAGTTATTTAGAAAAATGTTAGGGTGAAATATAGGAAATTTAAATGATTTAAATTGTTTAATTGGTCGAATAATTTGTGAGGAGAAAAAAGAGGGAGGGAAAGAGATGTGTGGGCAGCGCACACATGCGGGGGTGGATTTATTAATTATTAATAATTAATAATTAATAATAATTTTTAAAAAAACGGTGAAAATAGAAAAAGAAAATAAATAAAAAAGTAGTGATATACATTAATTTGAAAGAACCAGTTGCACGAGGGGTCTTTTTTGTTCTTTTCTGCTCTTTCTATTTCTCTCTCCTCCTCCCTTTTTCCATTACTATTCCTTTCTCTCTCTTAATAATTGAAGGGAACTCCATCTCTCTCTCTGTCACATGCACATGCACATGCACATGCACACGTGTGTACTCATATTTTTCTTTTTTTTTCTTTTTTTTTATCTTCAATATAAACATAATTCAACCTATAAATATATCCCTTATTATTTTAAAATATTTAATTTTAACCAATGAATCAAATAAATGGTGAAATTATTTATAATTTTGTTTCAATGAGGATTTGGGTTATAAAATAGATTGATGGCAAAATTTAATTATTTGGTCAATAATTAGTGGGTAATATCCAACATTTTTATGATTAAATTTAAAATGTTCCTATTTTCCTATTTTGCTATAGCTCCCTTCTATCCATAACAGTACATAACAACAGTAATTCTACTATTTCTTGTCCAATTCTTATTGTATTTATTATCACTGGTTTTTTTTAAATGATTTTTTTTTTTACATTATTATTTATCTAAACTAATTGTCTAAATTGATTAAATTAAAAAGTTAGATAAAAAAATAGTTTTTAAGAATAAAATCTGGGTGTTAAAGTCAATAAAGTATAATTAATAAGGACAAAATTAAAGTCAAAGTTTAGAAATTTGAAGATTAATTTCAATAATTTTTTTTATTGAGATCCGTGAATTTCAATATAATTTATGATAGGACGGCTCAACGCAAGCTTGGATATAGTTATGTTTTTTTTAACAAAATTACTAATTAGAATCTAATTCAAGACATCTATACTTATTCTAAATTAATTTATTTCAAAAATTAAACGTCTCAAATTATTTTTTAAATATGGTAATGCATGCGAAAATTTGTATGTTTTAACTTTAAAAGCATACATAATTATTGGGTGATTAATAATCGATGCATACGATTTTTTTATAGTTTTTTTATAAATTTAAAAATAATTTAACGGGTTAAAATTTAGGTTGTTTTGTAGTTAATTTATAGATTTGACCTTTGAATCTAATAATGTATTAAACATAAAATTAAAAGTTGAATAACCTATTAAATATTGTTTAATATTTTATAAATTATGAAACTCGAATATGAAAATTAAGAGACTAAATTTATAATTAAAAAAATAATATTCAAAATATATAATATTTGCAATGAAATTATAGTCTATATTTATGAAATTGTAAGAATAAGGGTAGAAATACATTAGAAGCTTTGAAAAATCAAAAGGGGAATAGAAATATGATTGTGGAATTGGACCCATAATTGTTTTTTTTTGTATTATATTGAAAAAAAAATTAAATTAAAATAAAATAAAAAGAGGAAGGGTAAAAAAAGAAAAAAAAGAAAAAAGAGGTTTATAGGAAAACAGAGGTCCTTATCTTAACAGACTGAGAGAGGCCAGTTGGATGA
The DNA here is from genome assembly GCA_033971965.1 of Cucurbita ficifolia. NCBI lineage: Eukaryota > Viridiplantae > Streptophyta > Magnoliopsida > Cucurbitales > Cucurbitaceae > Cucurbita > Cucurbita ficifolia. Next base: position 1,162,994 of record CM066976.1, read on the forward strand.
AACACTGATCATTGTGCACGTGTGCCCCCTCTCTCCACGTGCGCCTGTTTTTTTTTTTTTTTTTAGTAATTAACAATAAAATTGATACCAAATACCAAAATACTACTAAAATTAAACATCGAGTTTAAAACGACCCAAAAAAAATAATTTTTTCTATTAAAATAAAAATAAAAATAAAAATAAAAATCAGGTATTCAACCTACAGTAACTCCATTTATGTTACTTTTAGAGATATCTATTTTACCTGTTTCAAACACGGAAACGGAGAATGAAGGAGGAGGTGGAGGAGGTGGAGAATATTTTTTCTTGCTAGATAAATGAGGTTAGGGACGAGATTTATATTCTCTGTGTTTGCCCAATTCCCTGTCCCATCTCATCTTCGTCCTGCTTCATATTAAAATGAAAGGGAAAAATGAGGGGAACCAAGCTGACGTGTATGAAATTTAATGAAACATAAAAATGGGGACAAGTGTTATTAAAATCAGGGGGTTGAGACATAGAAACATCCTGGTTTAGGACGCCATGACACAACGCAATGCATTTATGACATTAAAACTTCTTTACCATTAAGAATGTGGCAACAACAATTGTACGGTTCTTTAATATTATTATTATTATGTTCAACTTTAATAACACTTCATTATAACTCCAAATTAGGATTTAATATCTAATGGGTTCGATATGATTGTATTAACTACCCGCATTAATCAAGATTAATTTTTTTTTATAAATATTTATTTGTTAATTTTTGCACTAATCAAGTTTAATAGGATGACTAATTCTATCTTATATTAAAAAATAAAACAGAAATCTGTCTTTTTCAACCTCGTCTTTTTATTAGAAAATTAGAACAATATGTTTTCTTATATATCTCTAGAAAATTCGTTACCTTTTTAACTTTTTTATCTCTCTAGAAAAAAAGGGATTATTTCTAAAGCATTATTAAAAAGGAAAAAAAAAGAAAAAAAAAAGAAAAAGACCATTTTACCCTTTATATAGTTTTGGGTTTTGCAGGGAAGTAGTTTCTGTTTGGCAGTGGCAGTGTGGCAGATGAAGGTCACGTGTGCTTGTCCTTCGATGCTCACTTCTTCACTTCCCATATATATTTTTTCTATCAAATCATTCCTTTTTTTTATTTATTTTCTCCAAAAACATATTCAAATATCATATAATCTAAAGAAATTTAATAATATCTCATCCAACAAAATTTTCACCAAAATTCTTAATTTATAAAAATTTATGGGACTAAAATGAACCTTTTATAAGTTTAAGAATCAAAACATAATAATTTTTACAATTTAAAAATTAAAATCGATGTTTTAAAAGTTTAGAAATAAATTTCACGAACTGGTATCAAATATTGTAGATGTCTTTATAAATTGTATAAAAATATAATATTTAAATCTCGACCGGTCGATACTAAAAAAAAACTAAATACATCATAATTCATCAATTTAATTAAAATTTTGAGTTATTATTTAATGAATTAAATATATAAAAAATACATTTTTTCCATGCATAATTGAAGCGGGATAGGTTCATTATTAGGACTTGTTTCAAAGTAGAAATGATTATTTAATTTGTTTAGTTGCAAATATAATATATATAAATATATATAATATTAATTCTTCAAATATTTGTTTTTATTAATCAATATCACTCTTTAGTATTAATAATTTCAGAGAGCTAATCATATCTATTTAGCAAAAGAATATTAATAAAATAAAATGAAATAGTCACAACATCTATGGGACTAAGATGATGTGTCAACTAAGGATTGGTTTGCTAAATTCCACGTCATCATTTCCATCTTTGGACATGGTTTTTTTTTTTTTTTTTTTTTTTATTATTAGATTGCAACAACAACCGATGTAATTAAGACAAAGTACGAGGAAAAGAAAAAGAAAAGCTGAAGAACATTTTAGTTTGTAAGAAAATGTTAAAATTGTACGAAGATAGACATAGAGATTATGGCATGGAAAAAAAACATAAGTGGTAGACAATATTTGAAATATTCTTTTTGAGTGGGTGAGAGTTATATATTATAAGGTACGATAAATAATGTCCGATAAAAAATGTCCGAGTAAAGACAAGATCTTTGTTAGTTAGTTAGGAAGATTATTAGATTTAACAATGATGAAAATAAATATCATATCAAAATGACGATAATAACTGAGATTTCATTGTCCCGACACCTATTCATACAGTATATTCTATAAAATTTAAAACTCATAACGTAATTTTTCAATCAAAGGATCTAAATTCGATGAACGTAAGTTTAGTGTATTTCGCGATTGACTTGTCTTATTTTAGATACAATTAACATTATTTATGCAAAATTAGCATATATGGTGAGAATAAATATCATATCAAAATAACGATAAGGACTAAGATTTCATTGTCATGACACATACAAATACATCATATTCTTTAAAATTGAAAACCCATACAACTTAATTTCTCAATCGAAAGATTTAAATTCAATGAGCGTATATTCATTGTATTTCATAAAACAATTAACTTATCTTTTTTTTGGGCAGAACTGACGTCTTGATATCACAAATTTTAATTTATGTAGAACCAATATTTATGGGACACTCGAGTGAAGAGAGATACATGAATGAACCAAAGCTACATATGAATGAGAGTGATTCTTAAAATAGAATGACTAAGAAATACTTAAAATAATTGAAAGTTACTACCCAAGTGTGAGATCCCACATCGGTTGGAGAGGGGAACAAAATCATGAGGCTAATGACAATGTTTGACGGTCTGAACCGAACAATATCTACTAGCAATGAGCTTGAGCTGTTACAAATGGTATAAGAGCCAAACATCCACCGATGTGCCAGCGAAGACGTTGGCTCACGAAGGGGGTAGATTATGAGATCCCACATCGGTAGGAGAGGGGAGCGAATCATTCATTATAAGAGTGTAGAAACCTCTGCTATGCCAAAAAGATACAATTTCAAGTGTGGTGAAAGCAGCGACATTGGTCTTTTGGGATGATAGGAGCGAGACGAATGTCGAGAACATCAGATACTGAATCCGAATCGTGGACATAAAAAAAAAAAAAAAGAAAAGATTCTTTTGTTAGGAAAAAAGAAAAAGTTGTTATGAAAGGGGGGTTTTTTTGGCTCCACAAAGGGTGAAGAAGCCTCCCACCCCCATGTGAGAAAGGTCCCCCATTTGCATATTTGTGTTGATGGCTCCAACCCAAGTGGTTGTCTTTGCTGTTGTTTGCTTTCTCTCTATATTCCCATTCCCATAGTTGTTTGGAGTTTTATTTAAAGAAAAAGGAAAAGGAAACCCACATTAGGTATAATAACCCCTTATATATTGTTGTAAAGAGGGTACCAAAACCCATGTGATCATCTGGTGTTTGCTTGCCCTCAATTAGGATCATACCTTGGCCTTTTTCCCCCTTTCCCCTCCCCTTGTGGCCCTCTCTCCCTTACTCTCTTTCTCATACAAACAACAAATCCAAAATCATCCCTCCTTTCCCCATCCCCATCTGCATCTTACTTCCCTCGTGCCTCTACCCTAACTCCGACTCCTTACGACCTCCATATATCTCCCTTCTCACTATTTAGTTTTTATTTTACTCTCTCCATTAAAACTATTTTTTGGTTTCACCCGACATCTTAACCACTAAGAATGTGATGGGTACCTGTCGTTTTTCTATACCGCTCGAATTTAATAATTCTTTCGAATCCAGGGTTTATATAATGTAGTGTGTTAGTAATATCTTTTCTTTTTTCATTGATGTTGTCGGATATGTCATTTTGATGATATTACGTATAAAAGAGGGTAATGACAAACATGATTGTTTGAGTCGAAATCGTTCCGAAATGATTGTTTGGGAATTTTTTTTTTTTTTAATTTAGAAATTAAATTAATGGATATTGGAGAATCTTGTTTCCTCCAATGAACCTTATACTTGAATATCTTCCTTTTATGTATGCTTTTGTGAATGAAAATGAAGAGGGGTTGACTTTTTGTATTTATTTATTTTTTTTTTGAAAAAATAAAATTATATAATCCCTTTTATTAAAAAAAATTGTGGGTGAATGTGCTGGAAATTTGCTTTCTGGTCCTTATATTATCCATATATTGTGCATGCATGCGATCTCAAATCATTATGATTTTTTTTTATTAATCTTAAATTTAGTTCTTAATCATTATGTTTTATGTAATTATACTAATAAATGAAGAAAAGAATTTACATATGATTGTTTAATTAAGCAATCTTTGTTATGTTTGATAATCAGAAAGAAGACAAATTCACTTCTAATTTAAGTCAACCATAAAATAATAATCTCTTTATCTTAATGTACATAAAAATTTATTTGATCATACAATGTGTGAAGCACCCAATAACATGGAGCCCATTAAAATTTCTTGAACCATGTTACTACTGAAACTATATATTAGTAGGTTTTTATGATATTCCAGATCTTATAATATATGTATATATTTATATAATCTTATATTATAACTTTAATATAATTCTCTCTCTCTTGTTTAATAATATAGTTCTTAAGATTGGTAGCATGTGTTGGATACCTCTAAACCTACCTACTCTCACATGTGCTTCTCACTAATAACTTCACTTTGGATGTCCCGATCTTTATATTAAATTTTAATATATAGTTTTAAATTCGATGCATTTAGAGAGAGAAAGGGTGTATTTTTTTTTTAATACACTAAAGAATTAATTTCACAAATCTATAGGTTGAAAACCCAATGCTTATTTTGACTGAATGTTTGTTTTTCTCTTCTTGAATTTATAATCGTCTTGGAATTTGTATTAAATTATTAATTACTGATTAATTATCCACTTGGGTGTGACATCTGCATGAGTCTAATTAAAATTTATAATTTTTGCAAAACTTAATCTCAGTTAAATTTAGATCCGATTAGTTTGGTAAAACATTTGATTTTTGTATTAGGTTCGGGCAAACATGAAGTCGACTCAAACGCTATAGAGTTATGAAATGAAGTATGGTCGAATACTCGTGGGGCAATAATGCACGGAAATAATTGAAAGTAGGGGGAAAATGAAGAGGGGAATAAACTTAATAGTATAAAATAGAAGTCGTTGATTTGTGGGGTAGCAGATCAGACAATTTGGTGCCCATTGTTACCGCAACAATGCAAGACAAAGAGGATTTTCAGGAACATTTCTTTTTTATAAATTGTTTTAACTTTTTCATTTTATTTTAAATAATGAATTTCATACGTAATTGTAGCCCACTTTTGACACACAAAGCAAACATTACAACAATAATTTATCGTGTAACTAATTATTGCTGAAAATAATAATAATTTGCTTTTTTGAGTTTTTTTTATTTTTTTTAATAGTTTATGAATAAAAAAATTCGTAAAATAATCCCCAAAAAGCCCACTGTTAATCGTATTGGTTGGTAAGTACCAAAGCAATAATGGGCTTTGGCCCACATATTCAGGCCCATTAGTTTTTTATTTACCGGAAGTAAAAGATTATCGTGTATTATAAATAATATATTAATAATTTGATATGTGTTCCAAAAGCTAAAACCATATAAAATTGAAATTATTTATTGAGAGGCCCTTACCCCACACATTAATGAATGAATTTGAATGAATGTCCTCTGATGCATAAAAATGCTTTCCATTCAAAGTATCCAAAGCTCAAAAAAGAAATATATTATTTGAGAGTTGTTTTGAAGAAGAAGACAGAAAAACACAAGCCTGGTACGAGTGAGATCCCACGTTGATTGGAGAGTATGACGAAGCATTCGTTATGAAGGGTGTGAAAATCTCTCTATAGCAAATGCATTTTAAACTCGTGAAATTGATGTCGAGACGTAAAGAATCAAAATAGACAATATTTGCTACTGGTAGGGTTAAGTTGTTACAAAGGTATTAGAGGCAGTCACTAGGAGGTATGCCAGCGACGACATTAGACCTCCAAATGAGATGGATTGTGAGATCTTATATTGATTGGAGAGGAGAATGGAACATTCTTAAAAAGTTAACATTTGTTAGGGCGACATGGTGATTTTCTCTCCTATTTCTACACTCCCTTTTTGGTTGTGACTCGAGGCTAGTCTTCGGCATGTTCGTGATCGGCAACCAGAATTCTTTCAGCTCGGGGTCGATGAACGCCTTCGTTAGGTGGTGTATTTCATTGGAAGGCGTGAACATGGGAGGTTTTATTTGGTTGGCTAAACAGGGCCATCCATGAAATTGTATTCCTTATCCTCGCCCTTGACACCCCCCACACAAATCCCCGCACCCTCGCCTTTCTCACTATTTTCAGTTGGGCAGGCCCGCTGATTTGTAAATGGGCTGCTGTGGTTTGAAACTTGAATGGGCCCGCTGATTTTAAATGGGCTGCTGTGGGTTGTACTTGAATGGGCCCGCTGATTTGTAAATGGGCTGCTGTGGGTTGAACTTGAATGGGCCCGCTGATTTTAAATGGGCTGCTGTGGGTTGAACTTGAATGGGCCCGCTGATTTTAAATGGGCTACTGTGGGTTGTACTTGAATGGGCCCGCTGATTTTAAATGGGCTGCTGTGGGTTGAACTTGAATGGGCTCGACGGAAATAATCAAAATATCGAAAACTTCGGTCTTTCTTATTTGCAAACCGAAGCCGCCAAACCGGCAGCGGTTCGGTCGGTTTTTCGGTGTTCCCTTATACCAATAGTTTGTAGAACAAAAAAAGAGGAATATACTAAAGATACGAGATGAAGCAAGAACGTGAAGAGAAAGGCGATGCGCCGCGTGATTGGGGATATGCCAAATATAACCAAAGGCCAAATTTGTATACAAAAGGCCGCCTTTCGTCACCGCCAACGGGGGGCGGGCGCTGTCTCTTTGACCAGCAAAGAGGAACAGAAAAATATCGAATAACTGAAACATAAACTAAAACACCTCTTTCCCACCAAATTGTTCTCTCCAACCAATCAATTTCAAAGAAAACCAAGGAATTCCCTGCGAAACCTGAATAACTCACCTACCCACTTCCGTTTTCACATCTTTTTTCGCTGTTCTTGCTGTTGCTCTACACGATTCGCCTCGTCGGAACGGAACCCATCGTTCCGGCGGTATCATTTGGTTTGCCGACTTCTTAGACCATCAATGCGTTCCTGAATTCGATATCTCGATTTGCTTTGCCCTCATTGTTTGTTCGATTCAGATAAGGGAGGCCATGAATGCGAATAGTTCGCGATTTCAGTCGTTTGGTCAGACTGAGATTAACTGGGACAAGTATTTTCATCTTCCATTTTTTTCGATTCGTTCTATTCCATGTATCTACTGTATTTGCATATCATTTCTGTACTTCGATTTGGGAACTTTTCTCAGCTATTGCGTTGAATGATATAGGTTGTTGACTCGCTCCAGTATTAATTGACCATTCTGGCTTTGTTGTTTGTTCTCCCTATGCATCACTTTGATGCATCCGTAGATCGTAGAGTTATTGAGCTCTCTAATTTGGTTCTTGATGATATATAAGAGAAGAAATATCGAGGGAAGGTGAAAGTTTGTAATTGTGTGTGTGTGTGTGTGTGAGTAAGAGATCCATATTAGGGCTTGGGGAAAAATACCTCGTGATGATCAGTGGATTAAATTTGAAACGTCTTCTCAAACTTGAATTAACCTGGGGTTTAAGATAGAACTTGAAATTTGGGATGATTCTGCCTTTGAGATTCTCATTGCAATTTGATGCTTTAACCTGTTTGTGAAAATGATGAAGAACAGGTTTGGCTGTACTCTCAGTAGTCACTACTAGTCAACTAGATGCTATCTTTTAGTCTCTGGTGGTGCTCGTGCTTTTGAATTTGCTTGTATAGTATACAATGGCTTGTTATTCTTGAAAATTGAGATTGTTGGTGTAACAGTCCAAGCTCACCGCTAGCAGATATTGTCCTCTTTGAGCTTCCCCTTAAAGTTTTTCAAGCGCATCTGCTAGAAAGAGATTTCCACACCCTTGTAAAGAATACTTCGTTCTTCTCCCCAACTGATGTGGGATCTCACAATCCACCCCTTTTGGGGTCAGCGTCCTCGCTGGCACTCGTTCCCTTCTCCAATCGATGTGGGACCCCCCAATCCACCCCCCTTCGGGGCCTAGCGTCCTTGCTAGCACACCGCCTCATGTCCACCCCCTTCGGAGCTCAGCCTTCTCATTGGCTCATCCCCTGGTGTCTAGCTCTAATACCATTTGTAACCGTTCAAAGAGGACAATATCTGCTAGCGGTGGGCTTGGGCGGTTACAAATGTATCCCAATTTGCAATATTTGTGCCCTTCTTTCTCAACATTCAGCGCATTATAATTTACATGGCTGGATACTTGTTGCATTTATACATTAGCAATTTAGCAAAATTGTAGGCTTTGCATCTGAGCATGTTGAGACTAAAAAGTTGCAATATCTTATATGATACTTTGTTTATCAATCCTGCTACATCTTGCAGGCTTGATAAAGCAAAATTTTATGGCATCGGAGCTGGTCTCTTTACTGGGATTACAGTTGCACTGTACCCTGTTTCTGTTGTAAAAACAAGGATGCAGGTTGCTGTAAAGGATTCTGCCGAGAAAAACGCGGTGTCTGTTATTAAAGGCTTACTTAAGAATGATGGGGTTCCTGGTCTTTACAGAGGGTTTGGCACAGTAATCACTGGCGCAATTCCTGCAAGGATTATCTTTCTTACCGCTTTGGAGACGACCAAAGCGGGAGCCTTTAAAATGGTTGAGCCATTTAAATTTTCTGAACCTTCACAGGCTGCTATAGCAAATGGGTTAGCTGGCATGACTGCATCACTTTTCTCTCAAGCTGTTTTCGTTCCAATTGATGTGGTCTGTAGGCTTGTTTTAGTTTTTGTTAAATTTTGGTTTTTGTTTATCTATTGATCACTTAAAAGCTTAAATATTGATTCCACTCAGATTAGTCAAAAGCTAATGGTTCAAGGATACTCGGGTAATGCAAGATATAATGGGGGCTTAGATGTTGCTCGCAAACTGATAAAGTCCAATGGCATCCGGGGATTGTATAAAGGTTTTGGGTTATCTGTTATAACCTACTCTCCATCTAGTGCTGTATGGTGGGCAAGTTATGGTGCAAGTCAACGCATCATCTGGAGGTGAGACGTGGTAATTTTCCTTCATTTGTGTTTAAGTGTTGAGTTTTGATCATTGCATAATATGCATTTCAACTAGTGGTGGTTAGAATTTTCATCTTCCCTTTCTTTGATCCTGAATGAAAGTTCTTTTTTAAAAAAGTATAAGATTTTACATTGGTTGGAGAGGGGAACGAAGCATTTCTTATAAGGGCGTGGAAACCTCTCCCTAGTAGACGCGTTTTAAAATCTTGAGGGGAAGCATATAAAGGAAAGCCCAAAGAGGACAATATTTGCTAGTGGTGGACTTTGGTTGTTACAAATGGTATCAAAGCCAAACATCGGGCGGTGTGCCAGCTAGGATGATGGGCCCCAATGGGGGGTGGATTGTGAGATCTCACATTAGTTGGAGAGGGGAACGAAACATTTCTTAAAAGGGTGTGGAAACCTCTCCCTAGTAGAGAGCGTTTTAAAACCTTGAGGGAAAGCCTAAAAGGGAAAGCCCAAATAGGACAATATTTGCTAGTGATGGACTTGGGATGTTACAAATGGTATTAGAGCCAAACACCGGGCGGTGTGCCAGCGAGGATGATGGGCTCCCAATGGGTGAATTGTGAGATCCCACATTAGTTGGAGAGGGGAACGAAGTATTTCTTATAAATGTATGGAAATCTCTCCCTAGAAGGGAGGTTCAAATAGGAAAATATCCGCTAGTAGTGGGCTTGGATTGTTACAAATAGATACTGCCATATTAGTTTAGTCTCTGGTTCATTTACATGGTCCTTTATTATATACCTTGGTTCTAGTTTTCTTCTTGGTTACTGTGTTTTGAACTATTGTGGAAAAAAAGATGCAATATGGAAATGGTACACATACGACGCTAGTAGGAATTGTCCAACATATATCTGATCTGACGTTGAAATTATAATATTGAAGGTTCTTAGGCCAAAACTCAGCTTCTGAGAGCTTTGCTCCTAGCCATACCCAACTTATTTCAGTTCAAGCTGGGGGTGGAATAATTGCAGGAGCAACAGCTTCCTGCATTACAACACCATTGGACACCATAAAGACTCGCTTACAGGTACTTACTCCCAAACAAAATGTGTGTTATTGCTGGTACTGCATTAGAGTTTTATAGTTTGATGGGCTATGGAGGTGTTCATAGGTGATGGGCGACAAAGGGAAGACAGCAAGACAAATTGTTGAAAGCTTAATCGCTGAGGATGGATGGAAAGGGTTCTATAGGGGGCTGGGTCCTCGGTTCTTCAGCATGTCAGCCTGGGGAACCTCCATGATATTGGCTTACGAGTACTTGAGTATGGACTTCATATTCTTATCTGTTGTATTTGTGAATACTTTTCCCCTTCCATCATCTTTCTGATTGGATGTTGTTCTGCAAAATTTAGAGCGCTTGTGTGCAAATGATGAACAGAGTTGAGTTCATCAAAGATTTTAGAGGCAAAGCAGCAGCAGCAGCAGCTTGTCTGGGTTCAGTTGCAGATAGGTATTGGTGTATTGATTTTTTGGGGAGATCCGAATAGCTCCTGAATGTGTTAAACATATTTTGTATTATTATTTCATCACAATAAACTTAGTATTCTCACATTTGTATTTTACTAACAAATATTATTCTTCATGAATCATTTTTATAAAAGTTTTTTTTTTTTTTTTTTTTTTTTTAATGGTAAAATTTAGCTTGAATCAAACTTACCCTGAAAAGTGAAAGATAAAAAAATGGAAGTATATAGAGGTAAATATTTTTGTCAATTTACTTATTTTTTATTTTATTTATTAGTATTAAGTAACAATGAAACTCTTATAAATTTAGAAATATTTAGAAATAAAATAATTAATTTCTTTTTTTAGTATTTTAAAAACTTTTAATTGAACAATAATTTAATTTAAAAAGAAAGTATTTTGAATAATTGAAAAGAAAAGACTGTATGCGGCCCACGTTATGAATGTGAAGATTAGTTAACGCTTCACAACAAAAGCGTGATTTACTTCACTATCTCAATAATTAATTCTTTTTTTTATTATTTTAAACTTTGAATTAGTTTTGTTTCAATTCTTATTAAAAATGGTTTAAAAAAATAAAATTAAGTCCCTTGAAAAAGGGTCACAACAAACATGCTTCCCTCCCTTCCCTCCCCTATACAAGCTGAGAGAGATTTTGAATTATGTTAACACAGAGCTTTGAAGAACAACAATAATGGCGGAGAAAAAGGGTGGACGAGTAGTCGTGATTCCATTTCCAGCACAAGGCCACGTTAACCCTCTAATGCACATTTCCAAAGGGTTGGCAAAGCAAGGCATCCAAATCACGATGATCAACACAGATTTCATTCACTGTAAGCTACTGGAAGCCATGGGCCAAAACATGGACCAAATCCTCGGCCCAAACATTGAGCTCTTGAGTCTCCCTGATGGGTTTCCTCTCCACGAAAACAGAGACGACATACACAAGCTGTTTGTGGATATAATGAACAATTTAAAGCCACAGTTTGAGAAATTGCTTGCCAAGATGAACTCTGACCACGACGGCGGTCTTGCTTGTGCCATTGTCGATATGTCGATGGGTTGGGTCCTCGAAATCGCTGCCAGTTTGGGCGTCAAAGGAGCCATTTTCACGCCTTTCACAGCCGCTCACTCTGTTTTGAATCTCAGCCTTAACGAACTTATTCAAAGTGGCATCATAACCCCAGAAGGGATTCCGGTAGAAGAAAAGGCAATCGAATTGGAATCACTGGGAACTCCCTCAATGATCCACACTCGTGACCTTCCTTGGCGGCGCGTTCCATTCAAGAACTCGCAAAAGATATTGTTCGATCACTTAGTTAGAGTCCAGCGAGGGTGCCATTACGCGAGATGGTACATTTTAATAGTGCCTCCCGTACTGGAGCCACAAGTTGTTTCGCTAAACCCGAAGCTTTTAACGATCGGCCCACTCATTGCGACGGAGGCAGGGCAGTTATGGAAAGAAGACGACTCCTGCATCCATTGGCTAGACCAGCAACCAGCAAGGTCGGTTGTGTACATGGCATTTGGGAGTAGCACCGACTTTAACCGGGAACAGTTTGAGGAGATCGCGATGGGGATAGAGCTTACGGAGCGGCCGTTCTTGTGGGTGGTGCGGCAGGGAACAGAGCACCAACTTCCAGAGGATTTTAAGGGGAAAAAAGGGAAAATAGTGAGTTGGGTGTCGCAGCAAAAGGTGCTAAATCACCCTTCTGTAGGGATTTTTATGAGCCACTGTGGTTGGAACTCAGTAATCGAAGGGGTGAGTAGTGGGTTGCCGTTCCTTTGTTGGCCTTACGTGGGAGACCATTTTCTGAATATGAAATACGTTACTGAGATTTGGAAGGTGGGAATTGGGTTTGAAAGGGAGTTGAATGGGGTTGTCAGTCGTTGGGAAATTAAGAAGAAAGTGGAGTTAGTCGCAGGAGACGAAGAGATGAAAGGTCGAAGCAGAGTTCTTGCGGAGGAAATACGAAGGTGTTGGGAAGGGGCTGATGCTCCTTCTGCCGTCAACTTCGACCGACTTGTTAGATGGGCGAAGCAAGAAGATGATGATGTTGCTGTTTAGCTCTGCCGCCGCCGCCGCCGCCTATCTTCTCTTTTTAATTCGCTTCTCACTCCTCTTTCTTTCATTCTATGATATCTCAAATTACTTTGTCCTGCCTTTGCATGCAACCAATTATTAATCCTCCTTTAATAATATGACCAAATTGAATGAATGAAAAAAAATAATTGTTGAAGTGAGAGCCATCTTCTGGGTTTTTTTATTGGGCCGCCAGGAAGCAGCCTGTTGTCCTTCCACCGAAGGAAGCGGGGGGTGACGCTGTTCTGTGAAACCAGCCTCACGCAGTGTCCCCCAGACTCCAGTGGCGGTGAACTATGGGCCTTCGCCCAAAGCTCAAGGCCCAACTCCCAACTTGGAATGGGCAGGCCAGCATATTATTCAGGTAAGGACCATACTCAGCGGACAGCCCCACTCTACAACCATCTTATTGCCCCCCGCTTGGGTCACAAGCTCAAGCTAACGAGCTCGGCGATTGTGAAGGATTCAAATGCCGCTTATAAACAAGTTAATTAATTCCAACTTTTCCAATGTGGGATGAATAAGTGTGGGTGCCTCTCTTTTTTGAGATGATACCATGGATTATAACTCCTCCAATGGTTTAAATTTCAATCAAATTTGAGGGTGTTCAGCATTTATACAAAATACCAACTTTTAACTTTTTTTTAATGGTTTATTTAGAGAACAAAATATAAGTAGGTAGTCTTTTGTATTTCCAATGCATCTATATTTATAAATTTTATATTCAAACAGATAGTTTTGTAACTTTCAAAATATGCTATTTGTGCTCAAATTCCCATTCAATATACAATATTTATTGTAATATATTTACATTTTGTTACTATTAAATTAATATAATAGAAACAAGATCGTTAAACTAAATACATCCCATTAAAACATTAAGAACAAAACAAAAATTGAATCTAAAGGTCGTGCACAACTCAACTTGTCAAAATATGATTTACCTTTTACCAAGTCGGAATTATGAATTTTCACCTCCTTGTTGAATTCAAAATAATCATAAAGTAAATAAACAGTGTTTTTTTTCTTCCTAAAGACTTGTGAACTCATAGCGTTCTAAGCCATATTGAAGCAATCTACATTTATTGATTAGTTTTTGAAAGAAAGGCCAAACTGTTCAAGAAAATGTTAAGAGGTGAAAACAGGGCATCAGAAAGTCATTAGTACCAACAGTCTCGGAAGGCTGAAAGGCAACAGCATCACAGACAGCAAAGTCAGATCAATTGGTGGCTGGGGGCATTGTGCAACTTTGTGTACTTGAAGAACTGGTCCACCTTCAAAGAATGAGGAAAATTAGTGTCAAAGGAATCTTGGACATGAAAGAAAATAAATTGAAGAAAACACATCCACTAACTTTGTCGGCAAAGGTGAGTAATCTTCCTCGTACAAACAAACAGCCCCCACACACCTGGAAGGAACATTTATTATAATATTCATGCAGAAAAGATTAGGATTGGACATGGTTGTGGATTTGTTTCATCAATCCAGAGTTATTCCTTCTGACTGTCTTTGACAATGATATGATATCAGCTTTCCTCTCACATCACCAAATCACGAGTTCAATCAGATACTGACATTGACATAGTTAGCTGCTTTCAGTCAACCAACCAATCAGAATCTTTCCCACAAAAAAGAACCTTTTACAAATAATGACAATAATAATATATTTAGGAATGCAAGAAGAATATCTTCTTCTTGTCCTTTATTCCTTCATAAATGTGTTCCCTTTTGGCACTTGGGAAACAGTCAATGTTTGTGTTTCCCAATAAATGAACAAGTGATGGTGAAGGTGGACACAAGCTTACACGTGACCAATGAAAAGGAAACAAATTAAAACAGAAAAATACAAAGAAAGGGAGTTTTTAAAGCCATAACTTTAACCTTTTTGATTATTCTATTCGCTTGGTCTTCTTGATGCAAACTTCCATACTGATTTCCCCAGTTCTTTGAAATAATAAACCTATAAAAAGTGGCACAGTAGAAGAAAAACTGCAAAGCATGACTAATAAGCTTACCAATAAATTGGCAGGCTGGTTTCTCTAATTTATGTATCAAAACGATATGCAATATCCATACCCAACATCATCCTCTCTGAATCGTTCGCTTTGGAACGACTTGTTCACCTGAGATATTCATGAAAATTTACATGATACATGATACCACTATGTACTTCATCAAAATAAGCAACGGTTTGGCCTTGATTCGACAAAAGAACGAATGGCCTCAATTATCAGAGCTGCTAAGATATGAACCTATTCTTGTATCCTCTTTCTTCTACAGTACCACATCATGTCAATGCCAGAGATTGTAGTCAAAAAGTAGGGGCAGGATATGGTTTGTATGTAGATGACCAGGGAATTAGCTGTGGGGGACCAATTAACTAATTACTACAGTGAAAGGCATTGTACACCCTCTGGAAGATGATTAGGAATGGGGTGTGCAGTGACATATCTTTGGGGATATGATTTTGAAGAAGCATTTCCAGAGAGTTCTACTTGACGAATGTGAAACCTTGCAAAACGATTAATGACAGAAAATCGTTCCAACTCTTGACATTCAACCATCAAGTCCACCATGGAGGCTGTCCTGTCCAATCTGCACGGCAAGTGCCATAACTCAGAAGATTATAAATGATGTTTTGTAGGTTGCAAACTGCATATTTCTATTCTTCTAGCAATTATTAGAAGGTTTTAAGCACGATTAGTGAGTGATTATTACAATGAATCTAGATGTATAAGTAAAAAACGACTAAAAGCTTTGTGAAAACAAAACCGTATGTCCATACCTTTGCAAGTCACTTTCCAGTTTCCTGGCTCGGGCGTAGAATCTTTCCACAGTAGTCTCTATGTACTTATCGTCAGTACGTTTTACAGTTTCACGTTCCTCAGACATTCTGAAAGTTATCCACAGAAAGTTTTTACAAAAGCTGCCCAAAAACTAATTAAAGATTTCATGTAATTTACACACTCGAGCTAATTAATCCAAAGAAATAAAGTGAAAATGAATAAGATTATACTCTGCTCTAAATAAAAATAAGAGCAGAGAGAATGTTATTTATACAAACGCAAAGTAATGACATGATGTTCTACTCCTACTTTCACAATTGGGAAAATCAAAATGTAAACAGTTGCTAGCAACAAGTATGGAAAGGACACATACACATTTCTGTTATCAAGTGTTGAGACATGAAAATCATTTCTTTGACCACACATCAGGCTGCATGTATCCCCTAATGATGCTCTTAAGATAAAGTATATCACGCTATCATGGAAGGAAGAAGCATCTGCTGAGAGAATGGATGATGGTGCAGGACAAACTAACTGCTGTAATAGCTGTGTTGTCATGATAAGCCTTCTCTTTGATCGAAGCATCACATATCCATCTTCGACCATCTCAACTTCATTTACCATCTGAAATTTAAAGGAGAACAAATTAGGTCAGCAACTTCATATTTAAAATTTTAAACAAAGTTTTTGATCTTTTAGTTTTAATGGGAATACTTTTTCTGTCAGCCGGTTTGTGGTTTCTGCCCAGTCTTGTTCTGCCACACTGCAAGCAACATATTCTAGACATTAACAACAGCCAGACGAACACATGGTCTTAGATAAAATAAATGTTGAATGTAAAAAGAGAATATCATTTCAACTAAAAGTCAAGATTAAAAGAAATATCCCCTCTTTACTTTGATCGCTAAATACCTGATATTCACAATCCTTTGAGAACCTAGGACTTCTAGATGCCATGGTTGAAACTCAGATGAGTCAAATTTACGTTTTTTAGGTCTCAACGTGTCCGCAGTTTTAACAGTGACAATAGAAGGCAATGAGTAAGGGCCTGTTAGGTCAGTTGGCACCGTGGTTGCAGCAGCAGCCGACCAAACTCCACCACTCTGATTAACATCTGCAGAATCTGTTCCATCCAGAGTTGACAGTTTGCAAAAATTTTCCGAAGGCTTCGAGAGAGAGAAGTTTCCACCAGGTTGCTTTGGAAGCAGCTCATTGTACATTGAAGGCATCTGCCCATTTCTGAACTTAAACCAGGAAGACGCAGAAAGTGGATTCATCTGAGAATTTTCTTCATCATTACCTTCCATATTTTTTCTATTAAATTCATTCACAGCCTCGCTTTGGCCATCTGAAGTAAAACCTCTTGAAAATGCATTTGGTGGATTCTCAGACAAAGATTTCACATTATAATCTTCTCTTCCTTCTCTTGCAAACAGGTTTAGCATTTTTCTATTTCCAGATGGCAACGAGTTGATCTCGTATGCAAAACCTTGTCCATGCCTTGCATCTTCTCTTGTTAAATTCTCTTTTGACATAATAGTTACCTGTTGCGCATCTTGAACTCCCTTTGGCTCCGTCTCCACATTCTTCATTGGTTGAACTTTTTGAAGCGAGTATTGTTGACCAACAACATGAGGCAACTTAGAAAAGTTATCAAATGGAAAATCTCTTTCACAGGTGGTTAAATTTTTTTCCTCAATTTGTACTCTATTTAGATCTTGCTGATGTGGATGGGCCAGTAATAAGCCCGAGGAAAACGCATTTGTACTAGTAATCTTCCTTTCCACTCCATCTGCCAGTAAAGTATTATATACATCCAACTTAGTCCTCTGCTCTGGTACCTCATCCTTATGGTCATAATTCAGTGAATTTGTAGGAATCATGTCAGATTCCAGTAATTGGAGTCCACATTTTTTAGAAGATTGATCGTTGAATCCCAGTGGAGCCAATGAAGTTGCATTATGTTGCTGGCTTGTGTTATTGTACCAAACGTTTTGCTGCCTTGCCAACAACCCACCCTGTTGGTCTAGTCTTGACATAGATAAAGGCTGAGAGAGAGGCAAGGCCTCAAAAACCGGATACTGTTTTACACTCATATTCCTGTCAATGTGTCGAGATGTATCATGAGAGGAAGATAGGCCATATTGTGGATATCTAGAAGCAGTACTTGGCAATGAAGCCTGTGGAGACAAACGTGCTGCAAGTGCACCAGAAACGAATTGCCCTTGATTTTCATCTGTTACAAAATGGGGCGGCAGGAATAATGAAGTAGCAGCTTCTGCCTCTCCCAAACAATGTGAATTTTCATCCCAATGCACATTTTGTGATGACTCATCTGGAGGCATAGACTGAATAGGAGATGGGGGAGCTAAGTCAGAAATTACCAGACTTGAATCCGGATTGCTTGATAATTGAGGTAGACCTCGAGATGAAGAGATCTTATTTGAATATGATAGCTGTTGAGATGGATGAAGCAATCTCATAGAAAATCCTTGAGATGTGGACTGATTGTGATTTTGAGAAACAGATGGATTTGGAAACATTGCCTGAGACATCATAGACAAGGGACTAGAGCCAATAGAGCCATAATGGGGGATGGCACTATTTTCCTTAGAATGGTCGACATTTTGAAGATGCCCATTCACATTTTCACTGCAAAAGTTCATGGATATAAAGTTATGAGTACATATTTAAAATAAAATGAAAGTATGATAACACTTGGTCAAGCAATAATGAAGAGACCAACAACATATAGGTTAAATAAAAAGCTTTGGCTCAATGATTCAACCTCCCAGGTGGAATTGACATTGTCTTTTCTTAACATAACTACCTTGTTTGGTTGTACGGAGTTCGGCCATTTGAGCCCGTTGGTTTGCCGAAGTTGGTAGATGCATCCAGATGGCCCCTAGGAGTACCATCTGGAGAATTTAAATTTCTCTGGAAACCAGTTAACTGCCCCTGTAAAGATAAATAATTACACGTAACATTAGGAAGGTCACAATACAATAATTGAAAAACAGATTGGGATAACAAACCACCTTCTCCAAGTTCACAGCGTCCGAAGAAGCATCAAGAAGATATGACTGTTGAAAATGACCCTGCCCTTGAGAGCTTAATTGTTTCAACATGTAGTGGTCACGGGAGTTACTTTTCAGCAGAAGCTTGTCAATAAATGAGTCACCTGCTTTATCAAAAGAATTTTGTCGAACATTAGAACCATCGCTTATCTGACTATTCTTTTTTCTCATGACGTCATTTTCCTAGCTGTTCATGGAGATGTTAACATGCTTCACATTTTCAAGGTGCCAAAGATCATTATGATCCCTTCGATTGTGTGTGACTTCATTGACTAGTTTTGCAAGATAATGGCATGGACAATAGTTTTAATCGATGCAACTATATTTCAATCAAACACTACCAAATGATTAATCCTACCTTGCGGTTTCCCATGTGGTCGATTAACATTATCCTGAGAAGTTGTTATCTGCTGTTGTGGTCTGTCATATTCAGGCTGCTCATACAAATGACTTTCCAAGCTCTTGTTTAAGTGCTCGTGTGGTTGAACATGATGAGATTGGTCACCAAGTCGCTTTTGTGCACTCGTAGTGTCTAACCATTCACCAGTTTTTTCTGAAGGATTTTGATTTAGTCTATGGGAGTCTTCTGGACAAAGATGTTCTGTTTGCTCAAAAGATGGTTGGATGCGTGATTGCTGAAACCCAGGAAAGCTAGAACTCATACCAGAATCGTTGAAGTTTGCATATGGCCTTGAACTTAAAGAAGATGCACTTTGCATGCTGTTTTCATACCAAGCTGATTGCTCCTTTTTACTATCCACTATGTTTGAATGCTGATTTTCAGTTGACAGTTCTGTATTCTGAAAAGTCAATCCACTCCATTCGTCCTGTATCCCAGTATCACTACTAGAAGCCTCGGCTACAGCTGACTGCATGAGAGCACTCCAGCTCCCACTATGAAGAGAAGGAAATGCATTTGAATAATCTGAATGTACTGGGTTATTTTCAAAGCTTCCATTGCTGACATTTGTACATTTCCCCAAAGAAGTGTCCCACATATTTTGATCCGTATTATATAAATTTTTTTGTTCAACCGGATCCAGGGGAACAAAATACTGAGATGCATCCAGTTGGGTGACTTTTTGCTGTGTGGTACCAAGCCAACCAGTTCCATCTTGCCCTCCTTGAAATTCAGGAAACGATCCATTTGTTTGTGAATAATTCTTCTGCTGGATGATATCTGATCTCATTCTGGCATCCAAACCTTGATTTGGAATTTGGTCAAATAAATTTTTCCCTTCAAAGCCTTGTTTGAATCTGCCCGTTTGGCCTGCAGAAACAGTATTTATATTACTCATAGAGGAGCTACTGAAAGCTACAGGCTGCAAAGTAGGCTTCAGGCAATGACCACTAGCCTTTGTCAGCAAACTGCAAGAATCACGATCCATTCCCTGGAGCTGAGAATATTGACCCATGCTACCCCGTCCACT
Organism: Cucurbita ficifolia; assembly: GCA_033971965.1. Classification (NCBI taxonomy): domain Eukaryota; kingdom Viridiplantae; phylum Streptophyta; class Magnoliopsida; order Cucurbitales; family Cucurbitaceae; genus Cucurbita; species Cucurbita ficifolia. The sequence continues at coordinate 1,182,988 of CM066976.1, forward strand.
GTAGATAGGAGATCTATTATTAGATTCATCAAGCTGCTGAGGAACCAACACTGTTGAGTGAAAAGATTGGCCTTTCTCAGGAGAAAACATTAGTTGGTTGTATACTCCTTGCCCTGCAGAAGATGCACCTAGATATGTCCTGTTCATGAACATTTCTGATGAATCAGAGATAGATGTTCCATTAATATAAGATGGATATTGACCCCCTGTAGACTGTCTAGGGAAAGCAGAGATCTGATTTTGAGAACCCTGCTGCCTTGCATCACCAAATTGCTGAAGTTGCTGCTGCTGCCTATGAATATCTTGCATCTGCTTGAACATCATTTGCTGCTGCAGTAACTGCACGTCATTATATGTAGACTGCTGCATCGATTGAAGTTGAGAAGTGTCTAATTGTTGCTGACCCCTCACAAGCTGCTGCGATCCTCCGAGAAAGTTGAAGTCAGTTGACGCTTCAGTTATTTCAGACCTCTCAGAATTAGTTGTCAGGGTTGGACTGTCTACTGGTGGATATTCTTGATGTGATTTTAGGACAGATAAGCCTCTCAGCATCAAGAAATGTGAATCATAGCCAGTGTTTTCACCAAGGAATGCTTGCTGAGAGTGCTCTGTTTGGAAATTTTGCCCTCCAAACATATAGCCATTCGTACTCAATGGTTGGCCTTCCAAGGTGTCGTTGCAGAAACCAGGTCTTGAAGCCAGTGGTGCAAAGTTTCTGCCTAATGATACAGTCAAATTTTTTCTCGGGTATCCTCCAACAGAATCTGCAAATCAAAACCTTATACGGTCAAAGCAGCCATGGTTGTTTCAAATACGCTAAACGAACCCAGCATCGATATATTGGGTGGGGAAGGAGAAAAGACAAGAAAGATTTATACTATTAGAACTATCAAGAGAAAGGTAGAGACCATTGGGGTACCTTGTAGAGTAATGTTACAGTTTTTTCGCATTGAAACTTGGATGATCACGTGCAGTTTTCTAACATAATGATCTCAAATGAACATAAACAGATCGCCATTCAAGACATGCAGTTGAAGGCAGCGCTTATCTAATTTTTATTATCTGGAGTCCTGTTACCGTCTTCTACTTCATGACCAGGAATGCTTAAAGCTACAGCCACCAAATGCATCGCAATCCTAATGCCCAACAAGTAGAGGAAAAATCACTATAAGATTAAATCAAGTAAACACGCTAGTAAGAAACTTGACCAGAACTTGAAAGAAGGTCAGTATCCATTTGAGCAGCGTCCTAAACGCATTTGAATGCACGTTCTTCTTCGGTAAAAGAAAACTTAGAGAGATAAACGCTTAGTGATCTAAAGTCACAGAAAATCCCAAATAAGAAGGGACAAGCAACCACGCAGTCACACATGATTAACGAAACTCCACAGGTATAACAAAAAAAAAAATAATCGAAGCTAACACCAGTTGCAGAAAAAACAAATCATGAATTGCAGAGAAATCCCGTGGACAATAAATTATGCAGCCAAATCCTAGTGCTTCAAAACCAAGACCCGAAAATTTAGCTCAAGAACCCTAAAATTGGCGCGTATCTCCAGTGACGAACATCACAAACCCCCAATAAGTGAACAAAATCAAAAGCCACCAACAAAGTATAACAATTCGTTAGCTAATTTCAAAGAGGAACCGTATAGTCTTCACAATTAGATTAATTTAGGGAAAGAAAATAAACGAAAACCCACAAGGCAAAGCGAGCTAAGGAGCACAGTGGCGAGCTGGGAGGTGTGATCTGAGCAACAGAATTATAACTACGCAAAAACTTAGGTGCTGGAGAATTCTGTTCTTGGAAGAGTATCCAAATGGCACAATTGAAGGCCCGGAACTTTCTTCTCTCTCTATCTCTCCTTTGAGCTGAGATTGCAGTTCTTCATCAACCATCAAAACCCACGATAATTTCCAATGTCCATAACTCTCTCTCTAATCTCTCTCTATCTCTCTCTGTAGCTCCAAGCTTTCTCTCACTGAAAATTCTCTCTCTCTCTCTCTCTCTCTCAACGTTTCTCAAGTGCTGCAGAGAGAGTGAGAAACTGGTCTCTACAGACATCAGAGCCGAAGATAAAGCGATGAAAACAGTAAATTAGGCATTAAAATAATGCTAATTAACATTATGTTTTCAACAAACTCGGTTGCAAAAATGCGGCTTTAGGTTCGACACCCGAAGCTCTGGCTCGTTGTTAGCCTCGGACTCCCAAAACCAGGTCAGGCTGTGCTCAAATTTCCCATTACATCTGAACCGTTGATTCCTTTTTTTATTTCTACATCCCAGTCAAGAGTCGAGTCAACACAAGCAACCCTCTTCCTTTCTTATATTTTTAAATTAAATTAAAATTTTATTACCAATTTAGTCCACATAGACATAATGTAAAGTTTTAATCACCCATCACATTATAATAATTTCAATTTAATTTCTATTATTTTGTCAAATCAATTCACTCATCTATCTCCTTACACGATACTTTTCTTTACACACACCAATGAGTTGATTCATTATCCTAATCGAATTGGCTACATCTAGAAATTTAATCGATAATTTCAAACGTCATTATATTTATTTATATCTAAAAGACGTTTCTCGAACCTAAAGTATTTTTCAAATAAACAAATATGAATATATACAAAATACTTAGGTCTAGCTACTATTTTCTTAATCTTTGTATTATTAATCTCTTCCTTTGTAATTTTAATTATTTTCATTTAGTGTCAATATAACTATATGGTAAATACTAGTCCTTTTAAATAAATAAAAAATAAAAAAGTAAAAAAACTGAAAAAGTAGGGAGAAAGGAGAAAAAAGCCAAATTTTGTTACAATGCTGTAAAAGGAAGGTTAGACTATGGAAATAAATTATTATTATTATTCTGAAATTTAGGTAAAGCGTTAATAGGGGTATTTACCCAACAGCATAATTTTAATATATTTTAAAATTGTAAGTTTAAAATTTTATTACACTAACAACATCAAACCCTAATTTAAACTCAAATATTTAAAATTTAAAAATATGAGATTTTTAAAATAGATATTTTTAAGAAATTCATATTAAATATATAATTTTTATTTAAAAAAAGGGGGTAGGGACGTTAAATTAAAATTAAAATGATAATAAAAAAGTAGAGAGAATGGTGGTTGGAAAATGGAGCCACTTTTGGGCTGAAAGTATGGGACGGTTAAAAAATGATGAGTCAATTTTTTTACCGCCATGCATCTCCACGCGTCTTTCAAACGGCGCGTATTCACCGTTAATGTCCTTTTTGCCCTTCCGTTTCTTCTCCTTTCACTGAATTTACAAATTTAACCCTGCTGTTTGTAATTTGTTAATTTCTAAGTAATATACCTATAAACTTTGATTCATGGCCCTACATTTTCTAAATCTAGCATGACTTGTTTTGTTTTAATTTCCATTAGTGAAATTCAATCATCAAGCCTCTAATTTTCTTGTTTTTTAATTATTAAATATATTAAATTATAAATTTAGTCTATGTAATTTTAAGTTTACGAATATTTAATCATTAAAATATTTATCGGAGAAAGTTGATTTTTTGTTTACAACATTCTAAAAAAAAATATATCCAATTTTTGTTTAAATACAAATATTTTATTCATAAGAAAACGATTTATAAAATAGAAAAATAAATAAATAAATGTGATCGATTATATTTATAAATAAATATTGTAGTCCAAATTCCCGCGAAAAAAAGGGAGAAACGAACCAATAGCAATGGCGCAGCCCAGCTCAATGTCTCACTGCCGTTTCATTCCAGCTTTGAAGCAAACTGGATCTGTTCGAACGGGCGCCGGGCGGCCACTCGCAGCGGAATTGGTTGCTCCGTTGCACCAAAAAACCTAAAGCAACTTCACCACTCCGAAATTCTCTCCCGGCCTTCCCTTTTTCCCTCTCTTCCTTTCTCTCCACGCCAAACCCATTTCCAAAACCCTACTGGTTTTTTTCCATCTCTTTCCCTATTCTCCAGCTTCTCGCCGTTGCTCATCTTCGTTTTTTCTTCTAACTTCTTGTTATCCTCCTCCCAAACTCCTTGCCATTTGTGGATTTCGTCTTTTCTTCTTATTGCTGATTCAGGAAAAGAAGCGTTTCAGATTTAAGCAAATGGATTCTTCTTTGTAGCCGAGGTTCGTATCCTAAACGTTCTCGGCGATTCTATGTGAGTCTCATTGTTCATCGCGATGATTATCTTTCTGCGTGTTGTTTGTGTTCGGAATCGTACTTTAAGCAGTTCGCATGATACTTATATCGCTTGTTCTGTAATAACGAGGATTTCTTTTTCTGTTTCGTTTTTTGTATTTGTTCAGTATTCCATCTTTTGTGTTAGAAGTATGAATGCTAGTTTTAGAATCATTTTCTCCCTAAACGATTGTGGTATTAGAATGTTGTTCTTAAGATCGTGTCTGAAGATTTGTAGTTTTTGGTTAAAGATAAGTCAGCTGGAGATTGTTAATGTTGTGATTGATTTAGCTCTGTTTCTACTGAATCTTCCGTTCATTTCTCTGTTTATGAAGCATTCGGATAAGAAATACCTGACAGGATTTTGGGTAACTCAGATATAGATTGTGCACAGAGTAATAAGCAATCCAAGGAGCAATTAGAGATGGCCCATAAAGAAACCAATGTTATCCCTGATCGCAGCAACTCCAATTCTTCATCTACCTCGGAGTTGTCACGAGACTCATCTCTTCAACAAAAACCAGATGTTTTCGAGTTTATGGGAGCTGTGCAAACAGCGGAGAATTTGTCTCTGGGTTCTGGTAGAATCCAGAGTTCTTCTCATATTCGATTATCGGGGGTGCTTGAAAACCATGATCCAAACCGAATACCTGTATCGATCTTCTCTGGTAAACCTTCAAATCCTATGGAATGGAGCACTGCTTCGAATGAATCATTATTCAGTATTCATGTGGGAAACAACAGCTTTTCAAGGGAGAACTTCAATTTTTTTACCAAGTCTGGAGAATTGATGTTGAACCCCAATTCATCCCTGAATCTACCCAGCCTGCCCCCTCTTGTTGAACCACCAAGAGTTGAGAGTAAAACAGGAATCACAGTGAATGTCTCGGCTGAACCAGTGACATCAACTGGACCTCAAATGCCAGCCATATCAGTTCATCAAAAAGAACCCACCACGACACCTACAGATGAGCTTCGAGGTCGCCAGAGTGTGTCAAACGACAGCATGAATAGCTCTCATTCATTTCAGTTCCCACTGTAAGCAATCCTGAATCATATTCATAGATAAAATGACTGTTTTAGAAATCTTTTCACTTTGAACTTGGAATCTGAATTGTTGTGGCTATGAATTCTGCCTTGTTTTTATCAGATTGGCAAGTGAAGGTGCAACGCCAAAAACAACCAGCTCTGTCTCAACGGACTCAGGTGCAACACCACAACAACAGCGAGTGACGAAACTGCAATCAAAGCAGGAGCAGTCAATGAAGCAGGAATCGCCGGAGCATGAATCTCCATCTCCATCTCATGAAATCACGGCACCGTCTCCGGCCACAAACTCGGGTTCGGGCTGGTTTTCCTGCTTCTCATGGTGTCGATGCCGGTGACGGGGATCTCTGCTCGTTGAATGTACTACTTGTTTTACGCTCCTAGCTAATTAGTTCTTTCAAATTGAAAAGAAAAAAGACAAACAACATGAGCTACAGTTGATTACTGTAATCCTTAATGAGTTATATCAGAAGGATTAGCAGTTGATTATTTTTTTCTCATAAAATCATACATTCTCTTGAGTCTTGATTCAAAATTTTCATTTAGATTCAAACTAACACGATGAGATGGAACAAGAAATGTTTTTTATTTTTCTTCGGAAGAAAAAGTACAAAGAAAGCTAAAGAGTTCTAAGACCATCGGAAAAAATGGAAGCAAAACGGAGCATTTCAGGCTGAGAAAGCACCAAACTGACTTCAATCCCATCTCCGGCTCGTCTATCCGCCAGCGAAATCGAACCAGTCCTCTCAATCGAAACCATCTTCACATTCTCTGGTTTTCCCCACCCGAAATCCAACCCATAAACTCCCAATCTCGGCGATCCAACCACTCCCACGAACTTAATATCCTCTTCCACCTTCTCCCATTTCGACAAAGTTTCCTCCGCCCCCTTTGTCACATTCTCATCCAACCTCTGTATCGTCTCATGAATCCTCTTCGATGCGATCCCCAATCCCTTTTCATCATCTTCCAATTCCCCCGCTTCCGCAAAAACCCCATGGCTTCCGCCGCAGTTCCCGAAATAGTTGGTCGGCACTACCGGATCCAGCCGCGCCCGCCAATCGGCGTAGAAGCCCAGGTACACTCTCTTGTTCTTCTGTTCTATTCTCGCTGATTTGACCGCACAAATCGATATGTACGCGAATGCGAGAACGAACGATGAGAATCGGGTCGGCGATTCGTCTTCCTTTGTTGCTGATTTTCTGAGATTTTCAATGTCTGTGCGGGTTAATTCGAATATCCCTCTCACCATTTCTGGTGAAACTCCCAAATTTGGGAAATATTTCAGGCTTTTGATTGATGGGTCGGTGGGGTTGGTCTTTTTTAGCCAGTAGTTGATGTAGAGCATGTCGATTCCTTTTGGATCTTTGATAATGGACCGATCGAAAAATGGGGTTAGTTCTGGCGGTAGAGTAATGGGGGATTCGGGATTGTTTTGGGTGTGCTTGAAAATGTGAGCCCACGATTTCAAGAACATGATCGAACTTTTGCCATCAACGAAAGCGTGGTGATTGGAGATGCCGATGGACAATCCCCTGTTTTGGAACAGAGTGATCTGCAGAGCCAATACCGGAACAGAGTCATCCGCCGCCGGCAATTCCGGGACAAAGGGGCGGCAATCTTCCACTCTACGGATTCCAGTACAAGAGAAGTGGGTGAAGTCAGCATCAGTCTCGGCGACAGTGAGGGAAACAGCATCGGCAGGGGAGTAAAGAATGATGGGTTTGGGAGATTCCGACGGCCAAACGAGATTTCCGGCGAGAGGGAGGAAATGTTGGAGAGTGAGAGAGAGGGAGTGCTTGAGATGAGTGACGATGGAATTGGAGTCCAACAATGGGGGATCGGGTAAAGAGTAGAAGAAGAGTCGCTCTGTGGGAGGGATTTTTAAAAACAGAGCATCGAGGTAGGTAAAAGGAAGAGAGAAATCGGCGGCGGAGGAATGTGAGGCCTGCGGCGGAGACACCTTGGAGACTTCCAGAATTCTTACCAGGTTTGGCTTCAGATTCTCCATGTGAGCCGTGATTTGAAGCTGGAACTGATGAGAATTGATGAGGTTTTAAAGCGATTTATACGGTGAGAATTATTTGAAAAGTTTTAGGATTAGGATTGCATGTTTCACGTGGAAATGGAAGTCGATTGGTATATGATAGAACATAGATTTGGGATTGGAAAGCAAAAATTATTTGCATCAACGTGAATCACGATATCCTCTCACGTGTTCTTCACATAATTACCCTGTAATCGTCCCATTAATCCTACATTTTATCGTAAATATGTCAGCCTGAGCTCTCACATTTAATATTAATAATTTTAAATTGTAGTTTTGATAATATGTAGGGTGTTCAATGAGCTTGATACCCGAAAAATTCGATTAACTGGGTTATAAACTTTTGGTTGAACTGAACAAACTAAATTATAATAAATAAAAAAGAGGTGTCTTAATCGTACCATAAAAACTTTAGAAACTTTAGAGCACGTCATAAGATTATACTATATATATATATTAGATTTACAATATTTTTATTATATTTTTTAATTTTACAATATTATTTTTAAGATTTTAAGTTAAGTTATAATTAAATATTAAAAACAAACAAATAAATATTTTACGGGCTACCATTTTATTTAATTTTTTATTTAATAAAAATTAGACTAAGAGATCCCTTCCAATCTGATTCTATAAAAACTCTAAACTCCAACTTTTTCTCTCTTTTTTCTTTCACCCTCGCCGTTCTCTGGATCTCAGGGTTTTGGTTGGGTTTTAGATTTTTACCCTAGGCTTTCCATTTTTTTCATATTTCATTACAGTTTTGTAATTGTAGTCTCCATTTGTGCGATCTTGAGCTTCCTTCGTTTTCAATTGGGTACTTGATCGTATTATTTTTCCAGATTAAATCCTTCGCAACTCCTCATTCAATCGATCTCCAATGCGTACGGCAAGCATTGCAATTAATGGTACATAAGTTGAGCATTCTAATAGTTTGTTTGACTTTTTGGTTTTTCTGAGCCCAAATTTTGTTCTTAATTCGACGTCCGACGCATTAGGGCTTTCTCAGATGCGATATTTTTTTAGCTTCGGATTGTTTCTGTTGATAATTGTGTGATGCTTTGTTCTACTGAAGTTTGTACTGTCTCTCCATCTGCGCAAAATTTTCTACTATAGATTGTCATTGAAGTCTGGTTTATGAGCGCTAGGGAAGTACTTGGGCGATTTCTTCGTCTCCTTTTCTTGATTTTCCGCTAATGAGCGAAGTGCAAACGGGGAATTCATTCACGGGTGAATGACATGGAGTTTTGGTTACTTTTGCAGAGGGGTGCTTTTGGTTGTTATCTTGCGGCAGATAAGTTGATATGAATATTTGAATATGAGCGATGGAGGTGGGGAGAGTGGAAAAGTGCATGAGCGACCAAAGATAAGAAAGAATTTGGGCAATGAAGACTTCCCACGGGCGCTTGCCAGGATTGCTGTATCCCAAATATGTGAGAGTGAGGGGTTTCAAACTTTTCAGCAGTCTGCCCTCGAAACACTGGCTGATGTTGCAGTTCGGTATGTTCATAACATGGGAAGGGCCGCAAACTTCTGTGCTAACTTCGCTGGCAGATCAGAGTGTAATGTATTGGATATAATTAAAGCACTGGAAGATTTGGGGTCTGTCCAAGGCTTTGCAGGTGCTTCGGATATTGAATATTGTCTCGCGAGTTCTGGCACTGCTAAAGATATTGCTCGTTATGTAGCTCGAGCGGAAGAAATCCCATTTGCCTACTCGGTTCCCAAATTTCCAGTTGTCAAGGAGCGAAAGTTGAGGCCTACTTTTTTGCAAAATGGGGAAGAACCTCCTGGAGAGCATATACCTTCTTGGTTGCCTGCAATCCCTGATCCTGAAGCAGACATTGAGCCCCCCACTGTGAAGGAGGAAGTAGTGGAGCCTCAAACAATTAAAACTGAGCCAGAAAAACCATGTAGAAGTGCAGAACAATCCATCTGGAATCTGCAGAGGTGGTTGTTTTGCCATGGATTGGAAGGATCCCAAAGAGAAGGCCCTAGAAATGTAGCTATGACCAAACAAACACAAGAAAGTAATCCATTTTTTGCTCCCCCGCTGCAATTTGGTGAAAAGGAAATTTCTTCTTTCGTTCTTCCAGATAGTATATTGAACAATTCAAGTACAGAATATCCTGTTCCTATCATGGAGAACTGTCTCGTGGAGACACATGTCTCAGTGCTGGAGACTTTTGCTCCTGCTATTGAATCAATAAAGAACAATTTGTACGATTCTGATGAAAAGTTCTCTCTGAATAGGCAATCCACTGTACAATTTAAGATTGGAACTGGAAAGAAGCCTGTCGGTAGCAGGATAGAATTGAAGGTACCAAACAATGGTGTGAAGAAGTCTTCGTCCTGGTTTGTAGCGGAAGATGAGAAGGATGACAAGAAAAGAAAGATCGAGAAGATTCTGAAGGACTCGATGGAGAACTCCAAGGAGCTATCTCAGTTGTAATTAGGTTGCTCGATTAAAATTTGTACACGGATTTTAGGAGACTGGATGCAGTTTTTCCTGGTTGTGAAAATCACTAACATTGTATTGTCTGGTATTAGCTTATAGAATGAAAGATTCAATTTTGTGGAAGAAGAGATTCCAGTTTACCTAAATTTTTGAGGTATGCTTATGTTTTATATGAACTACTTTGCTTTTTTCTCTAATAAATTTGGCATTTGGAAATGCCTTAGTAAGGAAGTACGAAGACAAGGTTGGGCGAACAACTCTAATCTCACGTTAATATCATCATAATCAACGAAGTTTTGAGTTGAGGGAGATCAAAAGAAAAGGAGGTTGGTTTATCATATGTGTTGTGAAAGAATCATCAGGGAAAACACTTCTAATAGTTATTGCGATGTTCTAGGAACTTTTTTGGTTAGAGGGATCTGTTGTTCATATTGTTCTTCCTAGCATATATGCCATCCCTATCTCATTTACAATTTGTATGCCCTGTAAATTTGAACTAGAAGCTTGACCTTTAAGTCTTAGCTCTGTCATGTGGCTGTTTTCTTTCTCACTTTGGCTTCTGCTCATGGGAGTAATCAGACATACTTCTGAATGTTTTGGTTTAGGTTATGTATTGCACGATTATAGAAACTTCTCTGTGGAGCTTAAAATTTAAAATTTCTTTTATTGATTAAATCTCAATTCTTCCACCCAAGGTCCTACTAAAATTTTTGGAAAGATTCTCCCTTTTATATCTTCATTTTACTTTATCGCGTTGGCGACCTGTGACCACCATGCTAATGTAGACATAACTGTAGCCAAGTTTCTATTCCATGACAGTAGTGGTTTGCTGGTTTCACATCAATTGCTGTTTAATGATGTACTAAAACGCCATGCCAACATGGGTTTCTGATTTCTTGTTTCTACTATCATTTTGATTATTTGTGTGTACAAATTATCAGGAAATTGTTTTCTTGTTATTTCCTGCTAGGCTGCAAGTGTTTGGAACTTAGCACTTATCCTTTGCATTTTGCATTTTCTATTCTAACTTCCAAGACCTGGATGTTCCTAGATGGCCTAGTGATCCGTACAGTGTGCCTGAACAGAACTCGAAAACAAGGATGCTACTTGTACCTTTGCCTTCATATACAGTAAATATTTGTTTCTAATACAGTTCTTATGCCAGCAACAATCTAAATTCACACTGCAAGAGTTGCTGGGGCTGTACAAGAGAAAAGGAAAAACTCTGATAGGGCAATGTCAAATAAACCTAAACCTGTAGAAGTAACTAAAGATGCAAACTTCGAAGCGGGAAGTGAGGGATAGATTGCCCATTTATTTATCTAAGATGATGGGGATTCCCTAGTTTGAGGAAAATCCCCTGCAATGATCGTCGTAGAAGCTTGCTTCATTCATCACAATCTCAGTTATTAAATCTTTGAAGATCTGCCGCTCAACATCCAACACTATGCCTGGAATAACATTTTGGCAATCTCCCCAGTAGCGTGATGGATTCCTCAAATCTTCCCAAATCATGTTTTTTAAAGCATCATCGCAGTCATGGAGACTGCCATTTTGGTTGCTATCTTGTAGCTGCTCAATCTGTGTGCATAGTTCTTTCACAATCTGTTGGCCTCTTGCTTCTGTTCCTGCAATATTACTTTTTGATAGCCAATGCTTGAAAGAACGTTCAACTACTAGTTTGTCTACAAGAATTTCGTTGACAGTATCAAACTCAAGTTTCCTCTGAACTTTATTGCGAGCTTCTGATATGGAATTCTGTTTACTGTAGGAATTCCCATTAAAAAGCCATTTGACTGCCTTGGACTGCTCAAGTGAAAGAAATAAGTTGGGGTTGATCAAGTGTCCTGGTGAATGAAGCTGAATGGCAGACAGGCCATTGTTAAGCTCTTCGAGGAGACCTGATTCTGATAATATTTGCCAAATATATCTGTGCTGTGAACTCATTTCTTGGCAGTGGTGATTCTGGCAATCATTCAAAAGCTCCTCCTCCACGTCACTGAAGTTCGCTTGTCGAATATGCTTCCTCAAGTTGTTGATCTCCGACTTCAAGTTCTTAATCTCAGTGCTGAGAGCCTCTGTGCTTTTCTGTGATTGAACTGGTACCTCTTGACTCGACTCTGCTTCAGAATTTATGGTTTCTTCATCTATTTCATCAAAATTTAAGTGGTCTTGTCATGTAAACAGAATGCAACATAATTATTATTGGTCATTACAGCATAATGAAGTACGAGATCCATACCTTCAAAAGCATATGATATTTTCTTGATAGGAGACGGTGAATCGTCTTGGTAAAATGTAGAATCAAGAACAGAGACGGGACTCTGTTGCTCAGAGCTTGTTAATGTTGCTTTGACTTTTGTGACGCTGTTTGATTCCACTCTATTGGTTTCTTCAGGCTTCAGAGGGTAAACACTTCCTCGTCGACTCGTATCACTAGGACATGTACTACTTTTGCTCGATTTCTTGGCACTTTTCTGATTCGAAGTGGGAGATTTTTGCCTGAGTTTTATTTCTGTGGAGCATGATCCAACATTTCTGGTGTTAATCCTTTCGGTCCTGCTTGGATCTGATGATGGGGTGGTGGGGCATGATTCTTTCTCTACCCCAAACTTTTTATGCAGTCTTGAGCTTGTAACTCTTGGACTGTTTCCTAAGGCTGTTGAGACTTCTGTGCGAAGGCCGTGTTGATCCTTTGTCGATTTCGTTGGTTTCGAAATTCTTGTATTGGTAGATTGCATTTTCCCACTGCACGATGCAACATGATTCACTGGCACCGAGGGAGAGGAGTTGCTGAGTTTTTCCAAGTGTTTAGCTGGTCTCATGATGATTATTGAGGATTTCTGTGACTTTAAAGAGTTCGAAACCTTGGCTCTTGCAGAAGAACCCGTGCTGTCGAGTAGCGAGTTTCTTGGGCTTGCTGCTCCTGAACTGCTTATTTGTGATGCACAGTCTGATGCTTGTTCCTTGTTCTCCAATATTGCTCGAGATTTTTGCATAGCATCAAGTATCTGTTTAAGAGCTCTGAGATCTTTTCCAGATTTGGTGAATTCAAGTGTTGACAATCTTTTCTCAATCTCTCCATAAACAGAGGAGTTTGGCACATCTGTAGCAAGTTCATGACTTTCATTACAAGCATTGGGTTTCAAATCCAAAGGATTGTTCCTCAAGCTGGGTGAATAGGAATCTCCATGAGAAATCCTCGGTGACCGAGAAAACCGATTTTGTTGTGTGTTCTCATCATTCTTCCTCGACGATCCAGACAAAGAACTTCTTTCATAGTTTGGGTAAGCATTGATCAATCTTGATGGACTGTTGGTGGTTGAAGATGAATCTGGGAGATCATCCAATCCCATTAACTTTGCTACGACTGTAGATGATTGCTTCGAACTCACCCGTTCTTCGAAATCTTTAACTAGATCATTCGATCTCGTTCCAGAAGCAGACCGCCTAGCCCAGCTTTCTTTACTGTCCAGTGATAGCCTCGGTAGTTCCCTGATTTTTATTGTTGATTTCAATGTACCATAGGACTCCCTTTCATCATAAGACAGCCTTCGATTAAACTTGGTTGCTGGATGTGTGGGAATGTCATCCTCTTCATTGGCAGATCGATGTGCTTCTCGAAATCTCGCAAGAGCACGAAATGATTCGTTTGATCCTAAAGTCGATCTCACCGGCCTCGGAGAGTCCACATGTTTTAATTTACGACTAACTGCTTCTTCTCCAGCCACAGTTCTGACTGCTTCTTCTCCAGCCACAGTTCTGACTGCTTCTCTGTTCATATTCTCTTTAACAATATCCCGGAACTCGAAAGATTTGCAGCTCAATTGCTTAGCAGCAGCAGCAGAAGCATTATGCGGGTTCATCAGAAACTCCCGAGTCGTGTTTCCAGGAAAATCGACATGGCTGAGCAATGTCGTTTCAAGGTGAGCCACTCTGTTGTTAGCATCAAGAGATGAAAAACTGGAAGAACAAGAAGTTGTAGACGAAAATGAAGCTCTGGATGACTCTGTGGAGACTCTTTGTTTCTCTTTTCTTGACAACTTCTGGTTTTTCCCCTACAATTGAACAAAACATGCACTTTACAAAAATGGTCTTTCAAAACTGAACTGAATTGCCATTTGCTTACTGAATTCTTACCAGAGTTCTCTGAGAGGCATTGCTTGGCTCCATTGGGATGCCTTCATTATGACCTGCCAAACAAGACTGTGTTCATTACAAAAAAGAAAAAGCTGAAACTGAATTATGGTAGAAGAAGAGTTAGCAAGCAAGTACCTGGCGGTGATAGGAGTTTCTTGGGGTTCCGAGCGGTGATGCTCCGGCCACCGAGGAAATAACGGCGGTCAAATATCTGAAAAATGGCATTCATACAACCAAACTGCTTATGAAGGCTTTGATTCTCATGTGATAAGGAATTGGTGAGCTCTGCAGACATCTCAGCTAGTTCTCTCCCTCTCTCTGAACAATACTTTTGAGTTAGCAAAGAACAAAGGCACCAAACATTCAAAGGTCATAAGATATGGTTTATTTTGGGGTTTGGGCACACAGAACAGGAAAAGAGGACTGAGTTTAACGTTTTGTTCTTCTTGGGAATGCGGGAAACACACACGCAACAGGGCAATGAAGAAGAAGAAGAAGAAGAAGAGGAAAAAACCAAAAGCAGGGAATGGTCAGAAAGCAGTTAAAGAAAGAAGATGCTCTGGGGACACCCATTTTGTACAGTCCATTACGTTTAAGATAGAAAGAGGAAGAGAATACTAAATATGAAAACAGGGTATTATGGATGATGATGATGATGATGTGGGTCAGATCTAGATCACTTCATTTCTTCTTCTTCTTCTCTTTTTTCTTTGGTTTCAGAGAGTTTGGTGTGGAGAAGAAGATAATGGGGGCTGGTGGACCTCAAAGGGGTGACCATGTGGTGTCTGTCAGAAAAGTGGAACAAAATTTAAGAAACTGGGATTTTATCTTTACAAAAGCACTCCCAAAAAAAACAAAAAAACTTCATCCTCCGACTAAAATCGAAACACAAACAAATCTCGTTAGAGCTCAAGTCCACTGCTAATAGATATTGTCGGTTCAATTCGTTAAATAAAAAAAAAACATTTTTTCCTCAAATAAACCAAAACAGTTCACTGCTAGTAGATATTATCTGCTTCGGTTTATCACAAGACAGGTCTCTACATTTATAAGAAATGTTTCGTTCTCTTCTCAAATCGATCTCTTAAATGTGCATCTCTAAAGAATTCGTTTATAATATATTTTAATAAAGTCAAAGTCAACTTTCTTCCACCATTACAAATTCAAAAATTTTATTGGTATATTAGATATATATTTGAATTGTAGGTGTATAATATAGATCTAATGAATTTAAAAAAAAATTAAAATTATAAAAAATTTATTAACCCAAAACAGAGATTTCTTTTTAATTATTTTCCCATTTTCACTCTTATTTTAATTATTGAAATCCTGACAGCTAAGCGAATTAATGGCGGGTAAAACCATGGTCTGTAAAAAGCACAGTCTTAAAAGATCCTATGGATTTCTTACCCTTTTTGACATAATTATCATTATCTAATTTGAATCATTTTGTCACCTATTTTTTTTAATCTTTTATTACATATAATTAAGCTAAAATTAATATAATTTAACGGTAACAAATATTTCATCTTTTATAGATATTAGAAATTCAAATTTCCGTATCTTATTGTAAGAACGGATGGATAAATGTATTTTTTTATTTTGATTGTTTCATTCTCGTACTTATTTTAGAGATAGAAAAATAATAAAAATATTATTAATTTAAAATTCCCTCTCTATATAATTGGAATAATTAATTAATTAATTAATTGTAGCATGTGAGTTATGAGGAATGGTGGGAAAGGGAGAAGTACAAGCAAAGGACATTCAGCCAAGACAGCACTTTTCTATAATTTCTTGTTTAAGCTTTTGAAAATTTATATATTCCATTAATATTCTTTTATTTCTTGTTACTCATTTTTTTTAATTTTCTTGAATTATATTTTTTGGGTTTTTATTGTTTTAATTAAGAGAAATAATTAGAAAAATAATTGCCAAATATATTTTTGTTTTGAAGAAAAATTACAAATTAGTTTTTTTTTAATTTAATAATATGTAAAGTGCTGATATTCAAACTTTTAATTTTAATTATATTAAATTATATATTTTTCTTTGGACGTGGAATTTGGAAAAGGGAATGCAAAGGCACGTGGAAAAAGTGAAGGCATCACGTGAGTGATTCCCTTAACAAATTCAAACTCAGCCATCTCCATCATTTTTCTTCACTATTTTCCAACCACCATCATCACACATTGTACACTCCATTTCCACATGACCTGCCCACCAACCACTCACCACGTGACCTGCCCACTACTACCAGATATTGTCCGCTTTAGCCCGTTAAGTATCATCTTCAGCATCATGATTTTTAAAACGCGTCTACTAAGGAGAGGTTTTCACACACTTGTAAGGAGTGTTTCGTTCCCCTCTCCAACCGATGTGAGATCTCCCAATCCACTCCCTGGGCCCAGCGTCTTCGCCGGCATATGTTTGGCTTTGATACCATTAGTAATAGTCCAAGCCCCACCACTAGTAGATATTGTCTGTTTTTGCTCGCTACGTATCATCGTCCGTCTCACAGTTTTAAAATGTGTCTACTATGGAGATGTAAGAAATGGCTAGAACATCGCCCCGTGTTTGGCTCCGATATCATTTGTAACAGCTCACGATCACCACTAGCATATATTATCCGCTTTGGCCCATTACGTATCGCCGTCAGCCTCATGATTTTAAGACGCGTTTTAAAATCTTAACGAAAAACTCAAATAAAACAATATCTACTAGCGGTGAGTTTGGATTGTTACAATTAATATACCCCTCCTTTACTAGGGTGTCACGTACATTAGCAAACATGCTCGGTGAGCTCATGCTGCATGTATAAACCGTGTATTAATCGGTACTATATATCAAATCGTAGAGCCTAAAGAATAATCATTAAATCTAAGATACTATGGATCACATCAATTTAAATTCAAGATATTCAAGATGATTCCATCTTATCTCATATTTCACTCATGATGAGAGTGCCTTTTTTAAGATTTTGTGGATCTCAAACTTAGTCCTAAGTTTATTATTTAATTAATTATAATTAACAAAACTTTTGCATAAAAACTTTATATTAACAATATGATATGTTTTAAAACTATATAATATGTTTGAAAAATGTTGTGAATATATTAAACACGAAATAATGGAAGAAAAAAATGAAATTTGGAATGAGAAAAGGGAATAAAATAGAATAAATGTGGGGGTATGTCTGCAAATAGTTTTATGCAAAGGATTGACAAACTCAAACATGTCAATAATTAAATCATAGTCTTCAAAATTGACAGTTCATTGGGATCTACACACTCACATGCTCCTCTCTCTCTCTCTCTCAAATTCATGAATTTTGACTTTAATTAATTATTTTATTCAGCTTTTAATGAATTTCATTATTTTATTTTATTTTCTTTTTTTAAATATTAGATTGCCAACTTTTCCCTCCTTCCTTTTGCCTCTAATTAGGTAACCAAGTGGAATTGGAGATTTATAATCTTGATAACAATTTGTAACCATTGAATTACTTATAAAAATGAAAATTATCCCCATAAACTAACACCGATCACTTTAGCACGTAATGTCAACATTCACATGTTTCTTAATAAAATTTACGACGAACGTATAACGACTTCAAACTAAACATATTTAATTTTGAAAGGTGTAGTTTGTTAAGTTTTCGAAAGTGATATCGGTCATGTACTATTTTTGTTACACGAGCATCACAAAATCATTCAAGGGTTAAATTTAAAGAATCGACCAGTGTAAAGATAGTTCAATTAGTTGGTTCCCATTAGAACCGTGAATGAACGAGGATTGAACTTCTGGGTTTTCGATCGAGAATATACACTTTGTGTTAGATGAACTATGCCCACTTTGACATTGACGTTAATTATAATCTAATAAACGAATAAATAATAAAAACAAAAATAGGTTAAAAGAAGTAATTGTGATTATGGAGGGGTTAAATACACATGAATGAGTGAGGTTAAATCAGGGTAGCGGTCAACATTAATTACCACAGTTAGCTATTACTGGAAAAAGGATTAAAAAAAAAGTTGGCTATATTATTACATCAACTACCAATAAAAACAAAGTATTTAAATCAATATTGGGAAAATTATGTAATTGGCTAAATGAATGATTACTGTGAACTAATTAGGTCAATTATCAATTATAGTAAATGAATGTTTGCTATAATCAAATCAATTTGTGATTAATTAATTTTTTTGTTTAAATGTCAACACTTGGGCTTTTATAGGCCCATCACTTCTTTTATGGGCTTTTGTAGGCCCATCACTTCTTTTTATGGGCCGTATGAACGAAATGGTCAATTGAAGACTATTCTTTCCGCTAAACTATTCCAAACATACCCTTAACTAAATATTAATTTTATTTCATTTTAAAAGTACCCTTACCATGCAATAATAATTATAATATTGGATTAAAAGTAATATTATTTTTATTTTTCATTTAACATTATAAAAATAATTAACTCATTCCATCTTGATATATTAATTGTTCTATTTATAAATTATTAACTTGTGGAGCTTTAAATAAAAATAAACTTAAAACAAATTATAAAAAAAATGAGAAGAATAAAATCAAGAGAACTAACATTTATGTAAAATGGGGGAAAAAAAAGAGTCAATGCTTTAAATAATATAATAAATAGGGAGAAAAAGGTAAACAGTTAGGGGGATGTAGGTCAGAGGTCAAAGGGCAATAAAGGGGAAGGTAGGCAGATTTGAAGCCATCATTGAATGTTGAAACTCATTCTCCAAGTACTTGCGAGATCCTATGTTCGATTAGAAACGGAAATGAAACATATGTTATAAGGGGTGGAAACCTCTCATTTACAGACGCGTTTTAAAAATCGTGAGACTAATGACAATACTAACAGACTAAAACGGACAATATCTACTCGCGGTGGGCTTGAGTTGTTACAATGGTATCAGAGTCAGTCACCAAGTAATGTGCCAGCGAGAATGCTGGGTCCCAAGGGAAGTGGATTACAATATCTAGGGGTGGACTTGAGTTGTTACAGTGGTATCAGAGTCAGTCGCCAAGTAATGTGTCAGCGAGAATGCTGGGTCTCAAGGGGAGTTGATTACAATATCTACTAGCGGTGGACTTGAGTTGTTACAGTGGTATTAGAGCCAGTCACCAAGTAGTGTGCCGGTGAGAACATTGGGTCATAAGGGAAGTAGATTGTGAGATCTCACATCAGTTAGAGAGGAGAACAAAACATATCTTATAAATGTGAAAATTTCTCTCTACCAAGCTTGACGACAATACGTAATGGGCTAAAGCGGACAATATCTTTTAGCGGCGGGTCTACATTACTCTTATCTTTCTCTTTCCTTCGCTCCTAATTTCTTCTCTCGTGAAATCTCCTTATCTTTGTTCAGCTTAGATGTGGCGACTGGTAGTGCATCCCATATAGAAGTATGGTTTATCACAACTTTATTAATGTATTAATAATATCATATAAATGTGTATCTTAACCTAAAGCATGGGGAGTATTTAATTAATGAATGTCAGGAAACCTTAAAATCTAATTTGCACTCCGATTAAATGCTCACCTAAAGTAGGTGTGCAATTAAAGTAACGGATCCCAACTAAGCTCAAAGTCTTCCCCATCCGACCATTTTAGTTGTCTTTGTTTTTGTTTTAATTTTGTAAACTGTGTCTGAAATCAAAGATTAAAAATTCATATGAAATTAGATAATTCCACAATTATGTAAATACCAATAACGCTTATTCTATTTGTTGGAAAAAGACACCGACTTGGATTTCAGTCATCGCTGGAGGCCGCCGATACGGTGTGCTTTAAATGCTCCGTAGTCAAAGAAAAAAGTATAAATTTCTTTCCTTTCATGTCCATTCATTCATTCCCGCCCTCGAGACCCCATTTCTGCACTTTATGCTCCGCTAATGGGTAATTTCTGTGGCAGTTTCGCACCCATACCGACGAAGAGAAGACCCACCAAGCGCCCTCCCAACCCGCCGTCGCCCCCCAATTCGAGTAAAATATGGACCCGAGCTCGTTCTTCGAGGAAAGAAAAACCCGATGCTGCTCTGACTCAACAGCAAATTCTTGCCGCTGCGATTTTATTTCAACAGCACCACGGCCGCGACCCTTTTGATCGAACCTCTTCGCTTCGGTACCCGAAATCAGGGTCGAAGAATAGCAACGCTTTGCCGCGTAGTTCGAGTACCCGTGCTCGGTCGCTTACCGATCCCATGCTTCAACCCCACCAGCTTGTTGCCCAGGTAAGTTTTAGTGTTTTGTTGAACCATGGTTTTTGTTTTTTTGGTGCTTTTCTCTGGATTTTAGTTCAGAATTGATGTAGCCTCCAAATTTCAAAATGGATCTTATGGTTTTTGAGTTGATGATAGGAAAAACAACATTAATTTATTGGGCGCTCAAACAGATAATGTGATATCCCATATTGGTTGGGGAGGAGAACGAAGCACCCTTTATAAGGGTGTGGAAACCTTTCCCTAGCCGACGCTTTTTAAAGCCTTGAGGGGAAGTCTGAAAGGAAAAATCCAAAGAGAACAATATCTGCTAGCGGTGGACTTTAACGGTTACAAATGGTATAAGAGCCAGATACCGGACGATATGCCAGGGAGGAAGCTGTTCCCCGAAGTGGGTAGACACGAGGCGGTGTCTAGACGATGTGCAGCGAGGAGGCTGTTTCCTGAAGGGGGTAGACACGAGACAGTGTGCTAGTAAGGACGCTAGGCCTCAAAGGGGTGGATTTGGTGGAGGTCCCACATCAATTGGAGAAAGGAACAAGTGTCAGCAAGGATGTTGGGCCCTGAATGGTGGTGGATTGTGATATCCCACTTTGGTTGGGGAGGAGAACGAAACACCCTTTATAAGGGCGTGGAAACCTTTCCCTAGCAGATGCGTTTTAAAGTCTTGAGGGGAAGTCCTAAAGGGAAAGCTCAAAAAAGACAATATCTGCTAACGGTGGACTTGGGCTGTTACAGCTATGGGTGCTTTTTTTTTCCTCAATCAAATGCTATAAATGTAGTTGAAGACTGTTTATATTACACAATCCGTGAAGAGTCTTAAAATCTTGATGGTGAAAATTGGTTGATTTCATTTGTTTTGAGCATGCAGAATGTTAAACTTGAGGATATAGAAACAAATCATTTTGTTCTTGTCCATGGTGGTGGCTTTGGTGCATGGTGTTGGTACAAAACCATAGCACTTTTAGAAGAAGGGGGTTACAAAGCTACTGCAATAGATTTAACTGGTTCAGGAGTTCATTCGTTCGATCCGAATCGAATCACGAGTCTTTCGCAATACGCGCAGCCCCTTACTGATTTCCTTGAGAAGCTTGCTGATGGAGAAAAGGTGCTGGAAATGGCTGTGAATGAGTAATTATGAAGTCATTCACTTATTTTCTCCTTCTTATCCAGCTTTGAGCTTGACATTTTGGAACATCCTCTCTATTCGTGCAGGTTATCTTGGTGGGACATGATTTTGGCGGTGCATGTATAGCTTATGCAATGGAATTGTTTCCTTTTAGGATTGCAAAAGCCATATTTGTTGCTGCGGCAATGTTGAGTAATGGACAGAGCACTTTAGACATGTTCTCCCACCAGGTATTCTTGCTAATCTGGATTGAAATTCTTAAGTTGCTCGTTTTGGAAGGCATGGCACATGTATTTGAATTGTGTTGCACGTTTGAGTTTAAGAGCCTTTGAAGTTTCTTTTGCTTATTTCTGTCCTGCTGCCAATGACACCTTCTGCCGCCTCTTCTCTGCCGTAAGCTGCAAAGAATAGTAATGGATGTAACAGCCCCAAGCCCATTACTAGCGGATATTGTCCTTTTTGAGCTTTTCCTTTAGGGCTTCCCTTCAAAGTTTTTAAAATGCGTCTGTTACGAAGAGGTTTTCACATTCTTACAAAGAATGACTAGGGAGAGGTTTCCACACCCTTATAAAGAATGTTTCGTTCCCCTCTCCAACCGATGTGGGATCTCACAATACACCTCCCTTCGAGGACCAGCGTCCTCGCTGGCACACCGCTGAGTGTCCACCCCCCTTCAGGACTTAGCCTCCTCGCTAGCACACCGCCTGGTGTCTGGCTCTGATACCATTTGTAACAGCCCAAGCCCACTGTTAGCAGATATTGTTATCATTGATCTTCCTCTCAAAGTTTTTAAAACGCGTCTGTTAGGGAGAGGTTTCCACACCCTTCTAAAGAATGTTTCGTTATCCAACCGATGTGGGATCTCACAATAGACTTCTTCTTTCTCCTCCTCTTTAGTTGGTTGTAGACTCTGGGAATTCAAAGGATTGATCAAACACATGCCCCGTAAGAGCATATATACTCTTGGGTCTAGACTCCCAGGCATATCACCCTTTCTATGAGCATACTTCAAAATTTCTTGAAAGAACACTGTGTTTCCCCCTTAACCCTGTAGTTGAGGTATGTGAATGGTGTCTTGTTTGCCTACTGCAGGCCGGTGCAGATGATCTAATGCAGCAGGCTCAGACGTTTTCATATGCAAATGGGAACGATCATCCTCCGACTGCTATCAACTTCGAAAAATCACTGTTGCGGGACATATTTTTCCATAAAAGTCCTGCCAAGGTAAAGCTATTTCTCTCAGAAACTTCTCATGGTGTCTTTTAATATCACAGCTTGTGGAGTTCTGTTCTAATTCTCATTGCCATTTGTATTTATGGTCCAGGATGTTGCTCTGGCATCTGTATCAATGAGACCGATTCCATTCGCGCCTATTTTGGAAAAGCTGTGCCTTTCCGAGTCGAAATATGGATCGATCGGACGGTTTTACATCGAAACTCCAGAAGACAATGCCATTCCCATCACATTACAAGACAGCATGATGAACAAAAGCCCCCCACAACAGGTGTTTCGGCTAAAAGGGGCAGATCATTCCCCTTTCTTCTCAAAGCCTCAAGCTCTAAACAAGCTATTGGTTGAGATCTCAAAGATTAAAACACAATCATAGCATTACTTGAGGCAGAAGCCATCAGGCCACATTGTAAGGTCAGAACGAATCAATAATGTATTGGCTCATTAGACATCAACAAAAATAAAAGTTCTGCTACTTTATTCAAACGTAAAACATGTTGTTTCCTTTGCCATCTGTGTGCTATTTCTCTCTTGGGGGGATTCGTGGATTCTTGTCCGTTTTGACCCATTACGCATCACCGTCAGCCATGTTTCGGGGGATTCATGAGATTGTTGTTCATTAGCACATATTATATGCTTTGGCCCGTTAAGTATCACATCTCACGGCTTGTTTTAAAACGCGTAGGTTAGAGAGAGGTTCCCACACTATTATAAAGAATGTTTCGTTTTTTCTCTCAAACTAATGCAGGAAGGGATTCCCACACCCTTATGAGGAATATTTCATTCTCCTCTCAAACTAACGTGAAATCTCATAATCCTCTCATACCATTTGTAACAGTTCAAGTCCACCGCTAGCAGATATTATTCGTTTTAGTCTGTTACGTATTGTTGTCAGCCTCACGATTTTAAAACGGTTGGAGAGAGGTTTACACAACGCTCCCCTCTCCAACCGATATGAGATCTCAATTTTACTAAATTATTTGTCAGGTTTCGTTTGATACGAGAGTGGAAATTGATTTTTTTTTTGTTTTTTTGTTTTTTTGTAGTACCCATACAAAGCTTAATTTCGAATAAAGATTCATTTATGTTCAAAATAGTTAGTTTAGGTATTAATTTGTTTTATTAAAATATGCAATATTTGTTTAAAGTTTAGAAAAAAATTAAAACCCTAAAAATTATATTGTAGAAAACAATTAGGATCGAGTGATTAACAAGAAGTAGGATCAAATTAATGCCTAACAAAATTAGCATAATTATTATTTATTTATTCAACATTTGTCCACGTAAATATATATATATATATCGAAATACAAAAGAAGAGGGAATTTATAAGGAGAATAGCTTTTAGTTCACGCGACTGTGGCACGTGAGAATCACAAGCTTTAAGCCCCTAGGGTTTTCTGCAGCTTCATTTGGCGCCTTGCTCTACTGTAACAAAAGCGCGGGGGGGGGGGGAGATAGAATCTTGGATTTGTTTGAGAGGTTCTTCAATGGCGACTGTCGTTGAAACCACCGAGGAAGATGCAGCTCTCACCGTCGTCCGCTTTGCCTCTGAGCTTGCTTGGGCCGACGCCGGTCCCGAGGTTCCTAATCTTTAATTCTTTTAATCTTTCAAATCAGTTTGGTGCTTTGGTAGCGCCGTCCATATCTCGACTTTGTGGATCACTAGGTTTTGGTTTACAACTTCATCGAAACTTTTTTTTCACTGCTCAATCGTCTATAATGTTTTTTCTTATTGTAAAAAAGAAATAAATCCTCTAGAATTACGGTTGTTGATTTATTCTGTCGGAAATTGGAGAACATGTACATGTAGTTCTGGTAATTCGCGAGGCGTATGCTACGGCTAATGTTTTCCACATACGCCGGAAGATATGGAAAACAGTGCTTATTGAGCACTGTGAAGATATTTGTCCGTTAGCATTATTTACATAATCTTGCTATATCAACACGGGTTGCGATTAGATTTTAGGTGCCTTTATATTTGTTCAGAAGCAAAGAGTTGAGGAAAATGTATATTGCTTATATAATCTATTTTTTCTGCCTAATTTGAGGTCGTACATAACGAGAATAAATGTTTTTTTTCCCCTCCCCTTATGTTTTTTAAGCACTACAATTTGTTCTTTTGTCTATGATGTCGACTAAAATACACTCCGCTTTTTAACTGAATGAATCATCATATTGCAGATTATTTGTTAGTACTGTGGCTTATTAATCGGCGTTTTTCTTTATTTGTAGGCTGCTGAGCCACAAGTTAATAGACTCTGCGTTGAAGCTCAAGAATGTATGGTTTTGGGAAGATGGGTGGATTTGGCATCTTTAATGCTGGCTTCTACCGACGTGATATTTTCAAAAGTTTCTGAAAAAGGTAAATATAGTTTGAAATTGAGAACTAAGAATGAATCTCCAGGACTTTTTATTAATTTGTTTTTTTGGGGGGGGGGGGGGGGGGGGGGGGGGGGTGGATGGCGAACCATTTTCTCTGTATTTTTGTTTTCAAGGGTTGTGATTGTGATACAATAAAGGTCGTTGAGGTTGCTTCTTTTATTGGTATTATTCTTCTTAAGTGGAGCAATAGACATGTCTGCATGAAGACAAGTTTTTTTTTTCTTTTTTTGTGAAAAGAAAGTGGAGGAGAGAGAAAATGTTTCATCCATGTACACTAACACGGTTCTTCCCTTGGAACAGATCTCGAGTGTGTATTCACTATTATCTGTAATCTTGTCACGAAGTCTGGAAATCCAGACGAATCATTTGAAATAGCGAAGGTTATATCTGCTAAGATTGGCCAACAACCAAATGACAAACCTGCGCTTCGTTTAAAGATGTAATGCATGCCAAATTTTTGCATTTTGTTATATGATTTTGGCTCTTTTTTTTTTTTTTTTTTTAAAAAGTTTTCGTCTATTACAGCTTGTTCAATCTGTACAACCTGCTTGAGAATCCATATTGCCGGTTCTATGTATACATGAAGGCCTTGGATTTATCTCTTAAGGGGAAGGTCCCTGAACATATAATTCCCTCATTAAAAAAGATAGACAGTTTCTTGAGAGAGTGGAATATTGGAATCATAGAGCAGAGAGAACTTTTCCTCGCCATCTCCAATGTTTTGAAAGGAAGTAAGAGGTATTACAGAATGAATTATGTTACTTAACGAGTGTCCTTTATATCTTTTGTACATTTTTACTCACACTTACTCTTTCCTCCTGCCTTTTTTGTTTACTTGCACTTATTGTTACCTCCTACCTTTTTTTGTTTAGTCTTACTCATTATTATAAACTAATATGTGATTGTCAACTTCTCTTTGGTTTCAGTTCTGCAAACGATTATTTCAAGTTCCTTACCAAATATTTGGCCACTTTCACTGGTGAAGATGACTTGAATGAAGCAAAGGAGGAAGCTGCTCATGCAATTGTTGAATTCATTAAGGCGCCCAACATATTTAAGGTATTTTAGTGTCTTATACGGGAATTATATTTTTGTGTCTTCTGCAGCGAATTATATTCTTAAAGCTATTTTACTATGGCTCAAACAACTTGTTACTTTTTTTTTTTTTTTTTGAATTTGATAAAGGTGGAGATTCGATCTTTTGATCTTTTAGTTGAGGATATATGCTCATGTCTAACAAATTCTGGTTATTGTTTCTTGTTGAAAAAACTGAACTGTTTATTGGACTTTTGACCTTTTAGTTGAGGATTCTGGTTATTGTTTATTGGACTGCATGTGAGTTTTGGGAATGCATTTTTGTTCTTCATATTATTTTTATTTTTTTATTTCTATTGGCTACTGATTAAATTAGCACAGAAAAATTTTCACCATTGTTTTATTCCTAATTTATGTTTCAAATTTAATCTTTAACCAATATTATTGACTTGTCTAAAAACTATTCTGTGTTTGCAGTGTGATTTGTTAGACATGCCTGCTGTAGGGCAACTGGAGAAGGATCCCAAATATTCATTGGTTTATCAGCTTCTGAAGATTTTTCTGATTCAGAGATTGGATGCTTACTTGGAATTTCAAGCTGCAAATTCTACTTTATTGAAAAGCTATGGTAAACTTCTCCACTCTAGTTATAATTCCAATAATCACTAATTTTAGCTTTGTTTTTTTGACTCAATACTCATTGGATATATTCCTTGCATTTGTGAAGGTCTCGTCCACGAAGACTGTATTGCAAAAATGAGGTTATTGTCATTGGTGGATCTTGGCTCAAATGAATCTGCCCGCATTCCGTATGCTCTCATTAAGGACACACTCAGGGTAAAATAACTTCCCTTTTACATGTTTTCTTTTGTGTTTTATTTTATGATTTGGGTATGATTTGTGCTTCAGATCAATGATGATGAGGTGGAACTGTGGGTCGTGAAGGCCATTACTTCCAAATTGATTGACTGCAAAATGGACCAGATGAATGAAGTTGTTATTGTGAGGTGTGTGCTGCACACTATCCACATCTCTGCAACACACTTCTTTGGTTTGGCATAAGCTTATTTTTGTACCAATATAATTGTTCTTTTGATGTTCATGTGCAGCCGCTGTAATGACCGTGTATTTGGGCAGCATCAGTGGGAAACGCTTAGAATGAAGCTAGCCACATGGAGGGTAAGTTATTTCTTTTGTTTCTCATAATATTAAGAAAATATAACATTCGTTAAAGTTCCTCTACATTTGCCACATTTTCTTTTGAGAGCAGACAGCTATAAAGTCCAGTAATTAGTCTTTAAGTTTGGACACCAATTTTTCCGTTAACAAGGACAAGGTGCAGTTAGTGATCTGCCTTTCCTTCTGGTTTTCCGCCTTGAACAAAACTATGGTTGATGCTTTTACAGGGTAATATTGCGAATGTCACTGGCACCATTCGAGCAAACAAAGTAGTTGAGGATGGATCACAGGGTGTTCAAGGTTTGGCAATTCGCTGAAGATTGGATTTTTGTTCATCTGTAAGTTAAACCATCTACCTTTCTGCATAAATTCTAGGATGTATCATGTTTTACTCAATCCTCTAAATTTGTTCAAATTTTGACTTGGGGAACTAGATTCGAATTGGTTTAAATTAATGGCTTATACCATCGTCTATATACCCCTAGGCCATTCAATCGGCTCTCTGATCTTAATTTATTTGAGTAGTGGTGTTTTTTTAAATTTTATTTTACCTCCCTCAGATTCAATTTGTTTTATATTTAGCATCTTTTGTTAATAGAAACTATGCATGATGGTTCTTTTTCTATGTTTATGTGTATATGTCACGTTTAATTTAGACATAATTAAACATGTATCTGTTCACCATGGCTGATCGGTCAGGGTTGTCGGCCTTGCTCTTTTGAACATGGCTGATCGGTCAGGTTCCTTTCTCTTCTATACATACCCATCAAACTTCTAATGTCCCACACTTAGCAAAAAGGGGTGAAAGTTTCTCATGGAACCTGCCTTAAGCTGGCGGTGTTGGGAAAAACTTTTTCCTGTATTGGACCCCAATTCCGGATCCTTGGAATTAATACTATATAACCAGAAACAAAGCCCAACGACCAAAATTCAAAACTAAAATGGGGAAATTCCAACCTTGAGCCTGCAACTTTTCCCGTGGAGAATTCCCACCTCAATCCCAACCAAATATTAGGAGGATTTATGTTGTGGACGGAGGGTGAATTATTTCCTAGACTTGTCTTGCCCTGTCCTGCCTGCTGATGCCCCTACTGACAATGATAGAGAACGAACTTTAATCTTAATCATTGTACAGATTTTGCATAATCATTGCTTGAAACTCGGTTATGATCTTTGTCCGTTGGATTCGTTGGTATTGTAAAATGCTTTTCCTTTCAATTAATCATGGCAGTGTGCAGTGCTGGTGGTTAGCGTGGAAGAGGATTTTGTTCATAGATGAGAATTTTGAGAACTGCTCACCTTGTTCTCTTTTTTGATGAATAATTTGTTCTTTCTATATGAAGGTGAAATGAAAACTCGGAAAAACCCATCATTAACTATGGGTTCTGTCGGTTTGGATTTTACACACCTTGTCAAGTGTGAATAGTAGCGTCGAGAGAGGAAAGATGAGAGGGCTTAAAATTGAACGAATTTGTGTTTGATCATTCAAATTAAAAATCGATCTTAACTAGGTTTGTTAATATCCAATTATCAGTTTTTGCTCCTAGGAAATATACAGAGCTTAAAATTGAAGAGGCTGCATATAAATTATGTTCTGTTCAACTTATACTTTTTGGGTATTGGTTTTAGTATTGACCTTTCAAATTTTGCCATCCCACTAAAATGCTTGACGTCTTGTTAGTGGCAAAAGTAAAATGTAATGTGTGCCATCTTTTACTTTAATTTTAAACATGTCGTCTCTACCAAACTGAATTATGACTTCCTTTCCTGCTAGTATAATTATTTTCTGGGTCTTTGGTGTTAGATATTTTTTCCTTTCTGTTTTTCTCTCTTGAAACTACTGAAACTATTAGAGATATTAAACCCATTCCTTCAAATTTATTAGATTTATAGATTTGAAAAGAAAGAAAATTATATTGTTTTTTAACTACTTTCTTTATGTTTTCTGTATTATATAAGGTTACTCAGTTGTACTTAAAGCACTATATATATGCAGGATGCTTTTCAACTTTAACTTTGATAAAGTTTCAATCTCTTTTTAGCCCATAAAAAAGTTTCAATTTTGTTATTTATTGATTAATGTTTGTCTATTTTATGGTTTTTCTTTATGGGTATTAAACTTGCAGGAGAGGCATAATTTTAGAGGAGTTGAATTATTTCAGCCTTTGGAGAGGTAAAATTGTCATCTTGCTCAATAACCTAAGATTTAGTCATTTATTGACATGCAATATTCAAACAAGCTTCTGTATAGTATAAATCAATTAAAGCTATTTATCCCAAGATTCCCAAGAAAGAAAAAGAAAAAAAAAAGAAAGAAAGAGAAAAAGCTTGGAAATAGTGAGCATGAAGAAAGGTAGAAGGGAACCCATATCACTGTTCACCACCGATACAATTTAGACAAAAGAAAAAGTGAAACAGGTGCAAGACTTCTGGATATGAATCTGGAGGGAGTTGTACGATAAATTATTAGACGTTGCCCTGTTGTAGCTAGTGTTTTAAATACTTAAAATCATTCTAAATAGATTGTTAATTCTTTGAATGTTTGAATGTAAAAGCTTGCAAATTGGTGAGATTAATGACTCTAAAATGAATTTGGATAAATACAAAGTTTAAATTATAAAAAACACTAAAGCAGCAAAAAGAAAAGGGAAGGAAAAAATAGTAACAATAATGCAGAGAGAGAGAAAGAGATTAGAATCCCTGCCTCCATCTCCAAGTTTCTTTAATCTCCAAGCTTCTTTAATTCCCACTAAGACTATAAATCTCCCCCTCCCAGCATTGATAATCCCACATTCAGAGAAACCATACACACAGAAAGAGAAAGTGAAAGAGAAGGAGAAAGAGAGAGCCAAAAATGGGTGGTCGGTGTTCGTTTTGGGGAGTAGCAGTGGCGGCGTTGATGGTGACAATCATCCTCTGTTCCAGCAACACCAGCAGAGCTTCGAGTCTGAGCAGGGCCAACGCCACGTACGGCGAGGTGGAAGTGGAATTGCTGGTGCGTCGTGAGATAGCTCGGTTTCTGAATTTTAAAGGCATCAAAGTCCACACAGACAAAACCCAGAACCCGAACGTCAAATCTTGTGGTAACGGCCAGGGAAACCCCATGGGCGCCTGCGGTGGTACCCCCACTAATAAAAAACACTGCAACGCATACGCCGGCGCCAGCGCCTGCTAGAGTTGAACCCTTTGGTTCCATATAGTATTATTGTTATCATGGTTCTGTATTCTCTGCCATCTAACTCCCTGTCCTCTTTTGCTCTCTGTGTTTGTGTTTCAAGTTGTTTATAACGGTTCTGTCTTCTGTGGAGTTCTTGCTTTAATCAGCCATGTTTGGGTATGGGTATGGCTTTGGTTGTTGCTGTTTGTGTCAAATAAGAACAATGAAATGGCTCATCTTCTTCTCTATCCCCACATCTATATTAACCTTTAACCTTTCACATTATTGTTAAAATTTTGATCTATTAGACACAAAATTAGTATCAACAGAATCATCTATTAATTTTTTTTTTATCTCAATTTCATCTAAAATAAATAAAATTGTGAAAGTAGATAAATTATTCAATGAAACTGCTACAATATGGATGTCTATAAATTTGAAATACTTGCTCATAATCTATTATGACAGTGACAAAAGTTAAAAGAAGAACGATACGTGTCGTCTTTTATCGACTTAAATACTTTGATCACGTGGAATATATAATTGGATGACCCCAATAATATTTTCTTCTAATATACTACTATTTTGGCTCCACTAAGACTAACTTTAATGTCAAAAAAGTCTCAAATTCAACCATCTTTATATATCAAATATGAAAAAGTGATGGGACTCACAAATACAAAGTCATCAGACAGAGATTCAAAAGCATAAAAAAGTAACGAAATGGTTCTTTAACTAAATATTATCATTATTGTCCTCAATCATTTCGTCAATTTCTCGTCATTTTTAACGTTTATTTTTTAATATATAGTTAGAAGATTCATTTTACACCCCATCTTAAGATACACATAGTTTGCTCGACTCATAATTTATCTGTTCAACACAATCTTTTAGTCTTGATTTGTTGAATCACAGACTTTAGCCCACGAGCATATATTGTAGTGGATATCCTAATCAAACGACACACGAATTTATGTCCTTAGTCTATGTATTTTGGGCTAAATTATATAATTATTTAATACTCGATTGAAGGAGGTATTCCTTTCGTTTGGTAAGCAAGTTGGGTCGATATTCTTAGCCGAGCATCTCCCCAAGAGCCAGAACACACGGGCCGACCTCCAAGCTTTTCATGAGCACCAACACAAGTGAATAAGAGAGGATCACGTCTCACACAAAAATTTAAAGTTTAGATAAAGATATAAACACTTTAATATTTTATTTTATTATTATTATTTTTTAATTCAATTTTGTAGTTCTTATTATTTTCTTCTATCAAGCTTTTAAAAAAGTATAATCTGTGTTCCATTGTAGAACCAAATTCATTCATTCTTCCATGAAAATCCTAACTCTTCTCATCCCAATCTTCTTCTTCTTCCTTCTTCCATTCACTTCTCAAACTTCTTACTATGTCCCCGCCGATGACATCGCCGTCGACTGCGGTATCGCCGCCTTTAGAATTGCACTGGACGGCCGGAATTGGACAGGCGACGACGCCACCCATTTCTCCCCCGACGACCCACCAAATGCCGTTAACAAATCCACCGTCAGCTCCACTTTCGCCAACGCTGTCAACGACCCCCTCTTCAAAACCGCACGCCTCTCTCGCTCCCCCTTCACCTACTCTTTTCCGGTCACCGCCGGCCCCAAATTCATCCGCCTCCACTTCTTGCCGGATATTTACGGCGAATTCCCCAAATCAAACGCCTTGTTCACCGTTCGAATTGCCCAATTCACTCTCCTCAAAAACTTCAACGCCGCCCTCGTAGCCGATTTCTTAGACCAAAACACCATCTCCAGAGAGTTCTGTATCCATGTCGCCGGAGAAGGCCCGAAATTGAATATCACCTTCACCCCATCTCCGAATTCTTACGCCTTCGTCAACGGAATCGAAGTTGTCTCCATGCCGGAAACCCTTTACTACTCTCCGACAGAACAGGGGACGACGCCGATAATCAGAAACAACATCGCCCTCGAACTTTATCATCGGGTAAACCTCGGCGGCGACGAGGTCACGCCGAGTCAAGATTCCGGCATGTACCGAACATGGGCTGGGAATAATCCGTACGTAAGTTCTATGGTCCTCAAAATAGAAAATTACTCTGCTCCTATACTCTATACAACTTCCACTCCTAATTTCACAGCCACAGATTCTGTTTATCAGTCCGCTTTAATTTTGGGGAAGAACAAAACTTTCAATTCATTACGTAACTTGTCTTTGGACTTGCCCGTCGATGCCGGATTCAATTATCTGGTGCGGCTCCATTTTTGCCAATTTCATGCTAATCAGTTCCGTGCAGAACAGAGGAGTTTCACAGTGTTCATAAATACCCGAAAAATCGACGCCCTCGATATAAATTCCGTCAATTCTCCGATTTACAAGGACTACAATGTTCCAATGGCGGATGGGCGTACAAATATCCTTGTTGATTTTAGCCCATTACCGAGTGAGAGCTTCGATGCAATTTTGAATGCAATTGAAGTGTTCAAACAGAGCAATGGCACTAATCTTGCAGTACCTAATCCAATGGGTCCGGCTTCTCCGCCACCGGAAGTTAAACCAGTAGTCAAAAAGTCAAATTCAACGGTGATCATCGCCGTCGTGTGCGGCGGTGTGGGGTTTGCCATCTTAGTCTCCCTTGTTGGATTCGTGATCATACGGAAACAGAGTAAGAAGAAATCTAGGAAGAAGAAGAAGAAGAAGAAGAAAACGACCGAGGATATCTTACTACCAGAACGACGGTGCCGGATTTTCACGTTTGAAGAGATTTTAGATGCCACGGATAATTTTAATAAGGAGGGGGAGATCGGAATCGGTGGATTTGGCGCCGTTTACAAAGGAATTTTGGAGGACGACGAGGATCTCACCGTCGCAATAAAACGGCTGAATCCAGAATCCCAGCAAGGCGCACAGGAATTCAAGACGGAGATCGAATTGTTATCAGAGCTCCGCCACGCAAACCTTGTACCCCTCATCGGATACTGCTTGGAAGGCAAAGAAATGCTGCTAATTTACGAATTCATGATAAACGGAACATTTAAAGACCATCTCTACGACACCCAAAATCCTCCTCTACCATGGAAGAAGCGCCTCCAAATCTGCCACGGGGCGGCGCGTGGTCTAAACTACCTCCACACCGGCGTCGATCAACCCATCATCCACCGCGACGTGAAAACAACAAATATCCTTCTAGACGAAAATTGGGTCGCAAGAGTTTCTGATTTCGGGATGTCGAAGTTGGGGCAGAGCAACACGGCGGTCATCACGGCGGTTAAAGGAACCTGGGGGTATTTGGACCCGGAATATCACCGCCGTCTTAAGGTAACGGAAAAATCC
Organism: Cucurbita ficifolia; assembly: GCA_033971965.1. Classification (NCBI taxonomy): domain Eukaryota; kingdom Viridiplantae; phylum Streptophyta; class Magnoliopsida; order Cucurbitales; family Cucurbitaceae; genus Cucurbita; species Cucurbita ficifolia. Next base: position 1,216,569 of record CM066976.1, read on the forward strand.
GACGTGTACTCATTTGGGGTCATCTTGTTCGAAGTGCTCTGTGGGAGAAAGCCACTGGACCCGCTCGCCGGCGAAGAGAAGTTCAAACTTACGCTATGGGTTAAAAAATGCTTAGAGAAAGGGAGTGTTTATGAAATTATTGATCCGAATTTGAAGGGGAATATTTCGCAGGATTGTTTGAAGCAGTACTTGGAGCTGGCGGCGGCGTGTATTAACGATCTGTCGAACAACCGGCCGACGATGGCAATGGTGGAGGAGAAGTTAATGTTCATCTTGCAGTTGCAGGAGGAAGCAGATGGGGATCGTGCCGACGACGAGTTGAGATATCCAGAGGAGCCATTTTCTCCAATCAGATCAATGGTGGGTCCTGTCCGGAGTGAGTCGTATAAAGGCCACATCGCCACCGTGCTCAGCGGCTCCGATTTCACGGCGTCGACGCTTATGAGTGAAGATATGTTCAGTGAACAGAGCACTAGCTCTGCGTCCCATTCTCGGAACCAGCCTGCTAATGCTTAGTTTGGTAATTTCGGTTATTTTGTTTCCTAAGTTTAATCTTTATTGTGATTTAAATATAATAATATAATTTATATCTTTCGAAATTACTAAAGGGTGGTTTTAAATTGAATCTCAAAAGAGAGAAGCACTCACACTTGTTATTCCCACATTGGAAAAGTTAGAATTAATTAACTTGTTTATAACCGGCATTTGAATCCTTCACAATCGCCGAGCTCGTTAGTGTGAGCTTGTGACCCAAACGGGGGCAATAGGATGGTTGCAGAGTGGGGCTGTCCGCTGAGTATGGTCCTACCTGAATAATACTTTGACCTGCCCATTCCAAGTCGGGAGTTGGGCCTTGAGCTTTGGGCGAAGGCCCAGAGTTCACCGCCACTGGAGTAGGGGGACACTGCGTGAGGTTGGTTTCACAGAACAGCGTCACCCCCCGCTTCCTTCGGTGGAAGGATAACAGGTTGCTTCCTGGAGGCCCAATCAAAACTCCGAAGGTGGCTCTCACTTCAACATTCATTTTTTTCATTCATTCAATTTGGTCATATTATTAAAGAAGGATTAATTATTGGTCGTGGTTCATATCAGGCACCCTCGCTGGACTCTAACTAAATGATCGAACAAAATCTTTTGCGAGTTCTTGAATGGAATGCACCGCCAAGGAAGGTCACGAGTGTGGAACATTGAGGGAGTTCCCAGTGATTCCAATTCGATTGCCTTTTCTTCTACCGGAATCCCTTCTGGGGTTATGGTGCCATTTTGAATAAGTTCGTTAATGCTGAGATTAAGAACAGAGTGAGCGGCTGTAAAAGGCGTGAAAATGGCACCTTTGACGCCCAAACTGGCGGCGATTTCGAGGACCCAACCCATTGACATATCGACAATGGCACAAGCAAGACCGCCGTCGTGGTCAGTGTTCATCTTGGCAAGCAATGTCTCAAACTGTGGCTTTAAATTGTTCATTATATCCACAAACAGCTTGTGTATTTTGTCTCTGTTTTCGTCGAGAGGAAACCCATCAGGGAGACTCAAGAGCTCAATGTTTGGGCCAAGGATTTGGTCCATGTTTTCGCCCATGGCTTTCAGTAGCTTATTGTGAATGAAATCTGTGTTGATCATTGTGATTTTGGAAATGTGCATTAAAGGGTTTACGTGCCCTTGTGCTGGATATGGAATCACGACTACTCGTCCACCCTTTTTCGCCGCCATTATTGTGGTTCTCCAAAGCTCTGTGCTTTCTGTGTTAACATTATTTCCGATCTGTCTCAGCTTAAATGGAGGAGGGAAGGGAGACAGGTTGTATGCTTCTATCTTACAGGAGTAATCCAAATCACATTTATAACGTGGGCATTTAAAGAAAATTAAAGAGTGATATGGGGAAGATTCACAAGAAAGACGAGTTTAATCGACTTATATGAATTCGTTTCCCCATGGCATGAAGTTTTGTGTTGAGGATTGTTGGAAGATAAGTCCTACGTCAACTAATTATAGAATTAGTCATGAATTTATAAGTAAAGAATATATCTCCCATAACTCAAAATAGACAATATGATACTGTGAAGGTCTATAATTCCTAAAATGGTATCGTTGTCTTTACCTTAGTTATGTAATAAAATCCTCAAATATTGAATAAAGAAGTTATGAGCCTCAAAGGTATAGTCGAAAGTGACTCAAGTGTCGAACAAAAGATGTACTTTATTCGAGAGTTTGAAAGCTCTAGAGAAGAAGTCGAGCCTCAATTAAGGGAGAGACTGATCGAAGGTTTATTAGGCCTCAAGAAGGCTCTATAGTATACTTTATTCGAGAGAAAGATTATTGAAATAGGAGTCCACACCAGTGGGCGTTGGCAAAATTGTTCAAAATTGTCCAATAATAAGCCAAAAGAATAAACCATTAAGAAAATTGTCCAAATTGAATACATCTGGCCGTTACCAGACGAAGGAGATGGCGAGGATAACAAAATTAGGAGAACCAACCAAAGGCAGAATCTTTTATGGTTAATGCCGCCTAATGCCGCCCGTTGCCTGAAGCATTGGCGCCTCCATGAACAGCCATTCCATTTCGGGTGTGTGTATATATATAGTGGTACAGTGTAGCTCAGAAGTTACAGAGAAGCAAAATGGGGAGCAGCCGCCACATCTTGGCCATTCCTTATCCAGCGCAAGGCCATGTGATCCCCATGTTGGAAATCTCTATGTGCTTGGCCAAACAGGGGTTCGAAATCACGTTCTTGAACACGGAGTATAATCATAATCGTGTAATGGTCGCTCTAGAAGGAACTGAACGTGTAGGCGATGGCAATATCCACCTGGTTTCACTCCCTGATGGCATGAAGCCTGGGGAGGACCGAAATGATCTTGGTAAATTAACCTACACAATGCTGCAAGTCATGCCCATGAAGCTGGAAGAGCTGATCAACACGATCGATGGATTAGGGGGCAGTGGAATTACGTGTGTTATTGCTGATGAGAATCTTGGGTGGGCTCTGGAAGTTGCTGAGAAGATGAGAATCCGGCGAGTCGCCTTCTGGCCTGCGGCTGCTGCGTTGTTAGCTATGCAGTTCAGAATCCCAAAGCTGATTGAACAAAAGCTCATTGATTCTGATGGTAAGATGAGTTTCAACTGTTTCTTAATCAAAATCAAAACATATATAAGATAAACTCGTGATGAACCTCTTAATTGGCCGGTGGGACTCCTCTCCCAACAATCCTCCCCTCGAACAAAATACACCATAGAGCCTCTCCTGAAGCCTACAGAGCCTTTGAACATCCTCCCCTTAATTGAGGCTTGACGCATCTTTCTTTAGAGTCCTAGGATAAAGTACACTCTTTATTCGACACTTTGAATATTGTTTCTTTGAATTTTTCCTTCCGGACTTTCCTCTCAAAGTTTTAAAACGAGTCCACTAGGAGAGGTTTCGTTCTACACTCCAACCGATGTGGGATCTCACAATCTACCTTTCTTAGGAGTTAGTGTCCTCGTTGGCACATGTTCGGTGTCTATCCCATTCGGGGCTCAATGTCCTCACTGACAGTGTATACTATTTGTAACGACCCAAATTTTTAGATACGTTGCTGACACAAATATGAACATGTTCCTAAATAATCAGTTTCATTGCCGACAGGAACGTTGCTGAAGAGCGAGGAGATTATGTTAGCATCATCAATACCCACAACCAGAACAGAAAGCTTGGTTTGGGCATGTGTTGGCGACAAAGAGACAGAGAAAATCATATTTCAAGTTTGCTTAAGAAATAACAAAGCAATAGAAGCGGCGGATTGGGTTATCTGCAACACAGTCTATGAGCTCGAGGCAGAAATCTTCAGCATAGCGCCTCGCATTCTCCCAATCGGCCCACTTTTGGCGAGCAATCGACTCGAGAATTCCGTCGGACATTTCTGGCCGGAAGATTCAACTTGCCTGAAATGGCTCGACCAACAGCCTACACGCTCAGTCATTTACGTCGCATTCGGAAGCTTCACAGTTCTAAACAACACCCAATTCCAGGAATTAGCCTCTGGGCTTGAGGTTACCGGCAAGCCATTTCTATGGGTGGTGAGGCCAGACATTACTGAAGAAACCCCTAACAATATCTTCCCATTGGGATTCCAAGAGAGGGTAAAATCTCGCGGAAAGATTGTCGGTTGGGCTCCACAACAAAGGGTTCTTAATCATCCCTCAATCGCTTGCTTTCTCAGCCACTGCGGCTGGAATTCAACCCTCGAGAGCCTCAGCAATGGCGTCCCGTTCCTGTGTTGGCCGTACTTCGCCGATCAATTTCTAAACGAGAGCTACATTTGTGATATCTGGAAGGTGGGGTTGAAATTGAACAAAGACGAACATGGAGTGATCAAAAGAACAGAGATTAAAGAAAAAGTGGAGAAGATCCTCGGAGACGAGGAACTGAAACAGAGAATCCAAAAATTGAAGAGAACAGTGTTGAAAAGCGCAGAAAAAGGCGGTGGATCTTACAAGAACTTGAACAATTTCATCAACTGGTTGAAATCATAAGAAGAATATATATATTAATTCCTTTACAAAACTTCTGCTGTTTATTAATGAAAATGGCTGCCCTTGTATTCTAATATTTCAACCTTGGAAGAAAAACATGAAGAACATGGCCTCTTTTTTTCCTTCATTTTTGTTCTTCTAGATTTATATTCCTTCATAATTTAAAAAAAAAAAAAAAAAGGAAAAAAAAAGCTATGAAAGGACGGCGGATCCAAAAAAATCAACCAGCTTCTGCAAAATGACGACCTGGGTTTTCAAAAGAACAATGTAATCAGCAGTTTCCTTGAAGAGCTGCTCCGTTTGGCGGGCCTCGGGGGATTGGGCCGGAATGAGGCTCTGAAGGGCGTCCAACTTGGCCGACACGTCGTCGGAGGAGGAGCAGGGCGATGACGACGTCGTTTCGCCATTTTCGTGGGGATTAGGAGCTCGGACGGCGGGGCAGTGACGGCGGTGGAAACGTCGGCGGGAGTCAGGTAGAGATCGTTTGGTTCTTGTTCGGAGGTTTCCGAGTGTGTTGGTTTTGGGACTCATTGTTTGTCTGTCGCCAATTAGTCGCAGGGAGAAAGGGTGGTTTAAGTAACAGTAGGAAAATTGTTTGGCCCCCGAGTGCAGCTTTATTACCAGAATGCCATTGAATTTTATTTCAATTTTGAAAAGAGTGTTGAGTGTTGGGGGGAAAGAGAGGGGTATGGGTGTAATAATGAAAAGAGAAAAGGGGTAAAATGTAGTAATGGGTTGGGAAGAGGAGGTTGCATGTGAAAGTGATATGGGGCATGGCGCTTGGCAGTGGCAGGCAGCATTAGCAAAGAAGGGAGAAAGGGGAGGGGGAGGGCACATGGGGAGGCACATGCAAAGACGGGATTTTGGAGGGTAGCCTTTGAGCATGTGACAAAAGAAGGGACAGTGCATAAGCATGAATTTTGTACACACCATCATGTCCTACACATTCCCTTCCATGCCCCTCTTCTCAACTTGCTCCCTGCCCCCCTCCCACATTTCCCCACTCTTTCAGAGGAGGTCCTACATCGGTTCAAGAGGAGATTCCTTATAAGGGTGTGGAAACTTGTCCTTAATAGACGGACAATATCTACTCGTTGTGGACTTTAGATGTTATAAATGGTATTAGAGATAGATATTGGGTTATGTGCTAGCGAGGACGTTGGCCTTCAAGGAGATGGATTGTGAGATCCCACATCTGTTAGAGAGGAGAACGAAGCATTCCTTACGAGAGTATGAAAACCTCTCTCTAGCTGACGACGATACGTAATGGACAAAACGGATAATATCTACTAGCAATGAGTTTAGGCTGTTACAAAATACACGTGCCTTGGGATAGGGAAGAGGAAGATGAATAGGTAGTTTGATTGTCTCCGGGAGGGGATGTCTTTGGTGGGCTCGGTTTAGTATAACTCCTAAATATATGGATTTTCTTTTTGGGCCATAACCAATTTTTTCCGCACAGGTCGGCCCATCTATTTGATAATACTCATTTTTGTGTTTTATTTTTATATGATAAATATAAATAATTGATTTATATAATTATATTTTCAGCCCATTTTTTCTTTTAAAATAAAATATAAAAAAACACGTTATCACAATAATCTAAATTATTATTTCATAAAAGAAAAGAAAAGAAAAATAAAATCCAGAAATCTAACAGGCCAAAGCCCAATTGAAGTATCATCTAATATAAGATGGTGCTGAAGCCCTTGCCCTAGGGTTGCTCTCTCTCTTTCTCTTTCTCACGATCAACTGCACTTGCTCTAAGCATGGCGACGGCAAAAACTGTGAAAGATGTCTCTCCTCACGAGTTCGTGAAGGCGTATTCCGCTCATCTCAAGAGATCTGGGAAGGTATTGATTTTTTTACTTCTACTTGGTTTTTGTTGATATAATGGCATACGGAAGTAATGTGGATTGAAAAGAGTGTTCTAGGACGTCGATTTTGGTTATGGAGTGAGGGCTTAGCACTTTTACCGAGGGTGGGACTGTTTATGTGTGATTTGGCCTATTTTCGACTTCTGCGGGGTTGTTTGCAGGTTTATGGGTTTTGATTGTTTCTTTTTTGTATTCGTTTATACCTTCATGTGCCTCTGATTTATATATTTTGTTGCTTTCGACTTCTGTTGGTGAATATTGCGTTTTACGAATAATTGGTAGCGTTAGCACGAACGCTTTAATCATGTCTGTTCTGGTTATTTGTATTTTCCACTTTTCTTTCTAGGATCTAATTGATTTCTCTATGTTATTCGTCTAAACAATGTCGTAATGTGGGGTTTTAAAACTTTCTGCAGCAACCCCCCTAGTTTTTGTTGGCTGTTTTTTGTTCCTATCCTATAACAAGTTTGATTTGTTATTCCTCGTTCGTTAATAAATCGACTAGGATCTGTTTTAATAACTTGTCGTTCATTCATTCATTGCCAAGCAGGTTGAACTTCCCCCGTGGACGGATATAGTTAAGACTGCAAGATTCAAAGAGCTTGCACCTTATGATCCAGATTGGTACTATGTGAGAGCTGGTCAGTCTCCGCTTATCTTCCACTTGTTTTCCATGTATTATATACTGTTCATTAGTCTCATTGTCTCATCAAACTTATTCAGCCTCCATGGCTAGGAAAATCTATTTGAGGGGAGGGCTTGGCGTTGGGGCTTTTAAGCGGATTTATGGTGGAAGCAAGAGGAACGGAAGTCGCCCTCCACACTTCTGCGAAAGCAGTGGTGCTATTGCCCGTCACATTTTACAACAGTTGCAGGAAATGAACATTGTTGATGTTGATCCCAAGGGGTGAGTTCAAAATTCTTTTGAAGTTTAGCCCTTACATCTGATGTTCCAAGTTTTTTGTTAATGTTGATACAACCATGATTTGATTTTTGCCCTAATTTCATATCATGGGGTCATTGTTGATTGATAGTTTTTCTCTTAACTTACAGTGGCAGGAAAATCACTTCAAGCGGGCGTCGGGATCTTGACCAAGTTGCTGGCCGGATTGTTGTTGCCCCTTGATTGATTAATAGAGATTAGTGTGTTTGCTGATGAGATATATGACCGTGGAAAACATGGAGTAAGCTGTTGAAAGATAATCGGATGAAGATAAGCTTTCTCGCGTTTTCATGGGTTTTGGATGGTTTCAAGCTGTTGGATGGTTTTGGTGTCCTTATTTATGCGTTTTTAGGATGAGATATGTTTTTTAATATTCCGAACAGTAGCCTGGATTATGCTTAGCGACGGACCATTTGTAGTAATTTTTGAAATATTAAATCATAGAGTTTGTCTATCTCTTAATTGTTTGGATACATTAATACCCTTAAATACCACAAGTTTTATGATATCAACTTCCTTTATAACCTTTTTAATTGGTGCAATTTTCAGAACTTCAATTGCTTTGGACCATTCCAATCAGTTAGACAGGTGATTGCTAACTTGGCATAGTTACGAACACTTAATAATTTAAAGATTTAGTAATTATTTGACATTTTTGGTGATTTACTTGTAAGTTCTGAGAACTTGGAAAGAAAAATCTATCCGAGAAGGGTGAAGAAAGCCCCCATGTTTGTTTTGAGCAGGTATAATGCTGGAGGAGAAAGATCATAATCTGTGTAAAGCAAGCAACTATAATTGGTTGCCTCATTTGTCACTATATATATTAGCTTTGACAAAGAAAAGATTAGAATGAAGCCAACAAAATTAAGGTAGAGAAGAACACTTGATGGAACAATATGCTTTCAGCGACCAGGGGGGGAACGAACTATGTCACAAAAATTGGAACGGATTTATTTCTACAATGCTCTGTTCTTCATGGTTGAAAGGTATAGTGGTGGCTACCCATATCATTCCAGGGCAAGCAGGACTTGCTCTTCTTCTGCTGTGGGATATGGAACTTTGGTTCCTTTGGTATGGTTGGAAGCTTTGCGGACCTTCGAGGGATGAAGGGCCTATCGAAGTAAGGCATTGGTTGTGCCTTTGGAACCAATTCTTTTCTCAACCTCCTCAGTTCTTCCTCCTCAGCCATCTGTTAGGTATCAAAAAAACACCACCCCACCCCCCCCATTGTTGTGTCAGATGAAAAAACAAACAAACAAACCAACATATATGAGAATTAGTCATCCTTTTCTTCTACCTTCTGCTGTTTCTCTCTATCCATCTTGTACTGCTCTATCAGACTCAACTTCTCTGCTACCTTCATTAACCAAAACAGAACATGGATTCAAATTTTGCTGTTTTCCCTACTTCTCATCGTTCGAAAATATGGGATAAAGAAATCACCTGATTATCAAACTCGGCCCGCTCTACTGCCCTTACATCACTGTGGAGAACCAGATCCACTGGTCTTGTATTTTCCTTCACTGGAGGTTTTACAAGGCACTGCAAATGGAAATGTACGTTTCAAGAGCTGAAGTTCACGAGCTCATCGCTAGCAGATATTGTCCGCTTTTGCCCGTTACATATGGTCGTCAGCCTCACGGTTTTAAAATGCGTCTACTAGGGAGAAGTTTCCACACTCTTATAAGAAATGTTTTGTTCCATTCTCCAACTGACGTGAGATCTCGTAATCCACCATCTCTTAGGGGTCCAACGTCCTCGTTGGCACACCGCCCGCTAGCGGTGGTGGGTTTAGGCTGATACAGTTCCATCAACAAAAAGGCTTTTATGGAAGAAATAGGAAATGGGAGATGTTTACCTCTGGCTCATCAGTTGTCCATGGAAGACCTTGAGCAATTGGTATTCTCTGTTTCTCTTGCTCTATCATTGTTTCTTGTACCCTCTTCAGAAATTCTTCTCCCTTCTCCTTTCCTCTTTGCTACAAATTCAAAACAATCAAACAAGCAAAGGTTATGAATTTATTTGTCCATTAAGCTGAAATTTTCGTTCTGTTCCCATTTTTCTTACCTCTGTTCTGAGCTTAAACGGTTTTTGCCTAGTGACTTTCAGCTGCCTTTTCTTCCATCTACTTCCGCCCAATGTGCCATCCGATTCAGTGCTCTGTAAACCAAAACATCATTTACAATTACCAATAAGTTAACTCAACAGTTAAGACTTATCTCGACTTACATTTCTTCTGCTTCTTCTTCCACCATGGGAAGTCCTGCTTGAAATACTGAAGTTTGAGGAAAGAAAACAAACACCAAGAGTTAAGAGTTAGCCCATAAGAAAAACAAGGGATAGTACAAGTAACTAAGCTAGCAACCTTCCACGAGAGCTGTCCCAAGAAGATGAAACTGAAGCTGCAGGATCCAAAGCACGATTTTCTGATGTAAAAAACAGTTCCGATGGGCAAAATGAAGAAGATGAGGCCTGCATTTCGGAAACCTTTGGAGGAGGTAATCCTGGCAATGCCCATTTAATCACCTTGTTCTTCTCTTCCATGGCCTTCTCTTGGTTTTCTGATTTCTCATCCGAATCTTTTGAAACACGTATAGTTCTGAGCTTCTCAAACGCCATAACCAAATGCTTAACCTTACCAGATCCCGTTTCTGGAACACTGTTCCTAGCTGTCTCCAGCAGCCTTTCCCTTCGCCTCTTGATCATCGAACTACTCACTTGTTCAGGCGATTCACTCTCTCCATTAACATCAAATTCCTCTGCTTCAGCCCTGTCTTCATTTTGAAGGTCTTGAATCATCAATTTCCTCTCCATTTCCTCTTCTAGGTCAATCTCAGCCCTATTCGACCCATCCAACTGCTCCGTTTCATCGATCTTCCCAATACCGCCGCTCTGATTCTTGAAAAACTCCTCCTGAGAAGCCCTAAGAGTCTCGTAAGCCGAACACAGACACTTCTTCGCATCACTCCGAGTATGAACTTCACACTTACAATCAGTCTTACATTTACCAGATTTCTCGTTCTTTGAATTCTTCTTCGCCACCACAAACTTCCTCTCCCTGATTTTGTACTTCGGTGAGTTCAAAACCGCGCTAGGGTTTTTCGCGGCTGATTTCTGAGCTGTCTTTGCAGATTTCATCGGAGGAGAAGATTTCCAGAGCTTTGGAACTGGGCTAATCGAATCATTAACATTCGGATTCGTGTTCTCAGAATTCCCCGAAACTTCTTGAATCATCTTCGATCCAAATCCCGTTGAATCTTTCACAGGGGTCACTGTTCCGCCGTTCTTGCCGATCGAACCCATTTGCTTAAGACTATAATACAGATAAAAATGGGTGGAAAAATCTGTCGCCGGTGGAAGGGGGAGCGTCGATTCGATCGTCTTCAGAACTGAAAGGGAATTGAATCCAAAGGATATATACGAGAATAAGGCGGAAAATTGGAACGTTGAGCTCAAAGCGCACTGCATAACGGCTAGTATTTGTGGGCCTTCCGATTAAAATTTTGAAAATGTATTAAGCTCCCTGACCGTTGGATTAACCCTATTGGAGCTTGTTTTGATGGATTTAACTTACACTTAAAGCAACGGTTGTGATCATGCCTACTAGCGAGAAAAGATGACCAAAGATGATAGGTTATTACAAAATTGTCCTTTTATTAATTTATCAATATTACAAAACTAAATTATAGAAAATACCCTATGGAGTTATTTTTATTAAATACAAATTTTTATTAATACTTTCAAAAATATTATTAAACTTTCAAAAAAATTATTAATAATTTTAACCTTAAAAAAAATCTTTTTGCTCTTACATGGATGAAAATAAATAAATATATACGGTTATAACCACCAAATTTTTTAAAATTTAAAATTTAATATTATAATATAGTTTTTAACGCTTAAAAAAATATATAATATAATTTTAGTTTAGAAAGTGTGTGTATATTTAATGTGTTGAAAATATATTTATATTAAGTGAGGCTCGTGTCTGTCATCAGTAATAGAAAATTTTCTTACTCACTCTCTCATTCTCTATCTAAACCGAAAATCCGCTCATGTTTGGAATAGGTCCACCTGGGTAAAATGGACATCTCATTTTATACTCTAATTATTTTTTTAGTGGGAAAAAACATTACTGTGGGTATAAATAATATTCATTGGGGGAAACGCAAAAAGTTCGCCAAAATCGAAACCCCTTTCTCAGCCTTCTGACATATCCATTGCGGTGGCTCTTCACTTCAAGACCACCATTTTCCCTTAAGCCCTTGAAGAATCTCCATCTCTTGAAGCCTCTAATGGCCTCTCATCACCATCCTCATCAAACTCATCTCCACCGGACCCATCTTCCCCCCGCCTGTTGCTGCGGCGGCGATTTCACCACTCCCTGCTTCCAAACCCACCATCCCTCTCCTCCGCTGCCGCCGTCTCCCTCCGACCCCCTTCTTCAAGCTCTTGCTTCTCAAATCCTTCAATCCGCCCAATTTCAGCACTATTCTCAGTACCCAAGTCTTCGTACCCAGAAATTTCAATCGCATTACCAATTTCAACCCCTCAATCCCCGAAATCAGAAGCGCTTTCGTGAGCAAGAACTTTCCCAAGTCGTCCACCATCCTGCCATCTCCTCTCTTCTCTCCCGCATCGAAGCCCTCGAATCCTCTCTCCATCGAGTTTCCGGTTCTCATGTTTCTTTGCATTCTCTCCGGCAAGTTGCCGCGAGTACAATCCAGACACATTTTCGAGCATTCCTTGTCCGCAGATCGCGAGCACTTAGAGAGCTCAAAGATCTCGCTATCATCAAGTCTAGATTTGAATCTCTCCAATCGTCGCTGTCCAATGAATTCTACTTTGATCGTAACGCCATTTCTCTCGAAATAATGGATTTGCTTCTCCATCTCGACTCCATTCAGGTAATTGTAGTTTGGTGGATGTATTTCATTTGTTCTACTTTCATTATAATTGATTCTAATTGATCTTCTCCGTGATCTTCTTCTCAGGGTAGTGATCCAATGGTCAAAGACAGCAAGAAGTGCATTATCAGAGATTTGGTTCAGTTTTTGGAACGGATTGATTCCTTTGCTGTGAAGAGAAACAGACTTCCACTTAAGGCAATGAGAAATGCGAGGTTAGTTCACAATGTCAATGAATCTATTGTTTCTAATCCTAAGCTTAAAAGCTATGAGAATCAGAAAGAGACTATTGAGGAATTAAGGAACAGAGTTGAAAAGATTTGTGAGCGTTCGAGAATTTTTGAGAATGATGGGAAAGAACTGAATCTTAAAAGGTTTCACCATGTTGGTGATGTTGATGAGGAGGAGGAGGAGGAGTCCCCTAGAACAATTATAAAAGACAACAATCAAACTCGAAATGGGAAGCTTTCAAAAGGGCAACATATTGGAGCTAGAGTGAAGAAAAGTGTTAGATTTGCTGAGAATGGAAATATATATAGAGTTTTAGGCAGCAACAGTCCACATGAAGAAGATTATGGTGTTTTGGATGAAGAAAGGGATTCAAGTGATGAGGTTGTGGAGATTAAGGAGTTTTCTGAGGTAGCTGAGGATGATGATGATAATGAAGAAGCACATGGAGGAGATGGTGGATCTCCAGAGGTGAGTGATGGAGAAAGAAACGGTCAAAGGACGACGACCAGTGGCCATGGAGGTCTTGCATTCTCTGCTCCCTTGCCATTGAAGATGGAGAATAAAGCTGAGTTGATGAAGAACAGAAAGTGTGTGAAAATTCTGGGATGAGTATGTAGTTTTTAACCAACTGCTAGTTTTGTTTTTGGATTTGGAAATCTCTATTGGGTATGGCATCTGGTTTTTTCTTATTTGCTTTCTTGGAAGCTTCATTGTTTGAAGAAGGTTTGATCTTGTAATTGATGCTTCTGGAGTTTGCAAGTCCCTCCTGGATATTTACAACCAATTTTTATGAATTAGAAAATACTGTTTATGAACAAACATTTTGCAGCTAGATCCATTCCTATAGGCATTGTGAGATTCCACCTTGGTTGGAAAGGGCCACCTTGGTTGGAAAGGGGAAGAATGGGGAAGAATGAAACATTCTTCATATTCTTTATAAGGGTGTGAAAATCCCTCCCTAGCAGATGCATTTTAAAAACTTTGAGGAGAAGTCCAAAAGGAAAAGTCCAAAGAGGATAATATCGGCTAGTGGTGGGCTTAAGCCGTTACATCTCACCACATAGTTGTTATATGTATAGAGGCGCAAACGACGTTGGACAGATCCCTCGGTGAGTGTTTTTCCATATGGTTGGTCAGCTTACAACATTTGTGCTTTATATTGGTAATATATGATGACTTTGAGGACAAAGTCCGGGAGATTGATAGGCTACTCTGGTTTAATAATAAGTGGAGCCTTTGATACTCTTAATTATTAAAGATAAGTGTTGACATTACCTTCATTACTCCGAAGTAATTAGATTTTATCGGTCTTAATGTAACCAAAAGAAAGTTCAAATCAATTTCTCTCCACAAAACTAATTGAAGAGTCATACCCCACATTGACATTGATTTGGTTGGACCCTCTTCCCATTCTTCTTTTCTTCAACTTTATCTTATTGTAAATTCAAATGATGAATTCAATACCGAAGCGTTGATTAATGCCAATTAATTGCATTAAATAAGCAATTGATTGGCTGCTCAAAGTTCCGCTCAAAGTTCCAGTGGAGAAATCTTAATGGCTTCCAAATTAATTAGCACACGATCATGTTTATCTAGGACGTGTTGTCTGTAGTCGCATCTTGATAGCTTTAACATTGCTTTTATACTCTCTTTCGAAAATCTTTGTCTCGTTCCCAACGCGGGATTAAAGACTGGGGTATACCTCTTCTGCCAACAGCTACACGAATTCGAACTAGCTGATTCACTTAGTAGTGAGAGTGAGTGTCGTATAATCACTTACAAACATTCAAAGAAAGTACGATTGTGGCACTAACCATCCAAGAACGTTTGAAATATATATAGTTTTATTCAGCATTTTAGGAACCTTTTTGTTTATCAGATCATAAGCTGTCTGCCGCGTGTATATTCCAACAAAAAAAATAAAGTTCTTGGAACTGTGTATGAAATGAGAATATCTGGTTCGCATCCCTTTTCATCTTTGAAAATCTCTTCTTCTCGCATCTATCACTCAATGTGATGCTTCTATTACCGACATGAATGATTTGGGTTTGTGGTTTTGACCTTCTGAGATGTGAGTTTATGTGGGGAAAAGTCAATTTCTTGCATTGTTGTAGGTAATAGGTACTGTATATTTTTTCTATGATAAAGAACTGTGGCCTTTTCTACTTCCTCGGAGCTGTTTAAATTACGCGTAAATATTACGATTGGGTAATCCATTTTAATCATGGGAACATCAAGAAATCAACTTTTAAGAATGGAGTCATTGACCCCAGATTTAGAAGACTTTGATAACACTGGAGGAGCCTCGTCTCTGAGTTCTTCTTTGATCTTCGTTGTTTTTGAGAGAGCATCGGGGTTTTCTTCACTTCCAATCTCTGAATCAAGGTTTGTGGTTTAAGTTAATCAATTTCTATGGGTGTTTTCTGAATCGATTTCATTTTGCGATTCCGCAAATTCCCATCACTTAAAATCAGTGTTCATAGCGGATTGATTGATTGATTGGATTTCGTTTTCTGGGTTTCTCTGTTTTTGCAGAATCCAAATTTTCCGTGATTGATTGAAGAGGCGAGCCAATATGGGTGGAGTGGGAGATCAATTGGATATCAAGTTTCGATTGAACGATGGGTCTGATATCGGTCCCAAAACCTTCCCTGCTGCCACAACCATAGCAACCTTGAAAGAAAGCATTCTTGCTCAATGGCCAAGAGGTCTGTGAAACTTGAACATCTTTTCTTTTACTTGAATTATCCTACGCTGATCTTGTATTTGTTTGAGCAGAAAAGGAGAATGGTCCAAGAACAGTAAAGGATGTGAAGCTAATAAGTGCAGGAAAAATCTTAGAGAATAACAGAACTGTGAATGATTGCAGAAGCCAATTATATGACATTCCTGGTAGTGTGACAACCATGCACGTTGTTATCCAACCACCAAGTTTGGAGAAAGGTATGATCTGTTCTATAGAATGAATATTTCACTTTGATTGCTTGACAAAGATAGAATTTCAAACCATTCAGAACTGTTTTGTTTGGCTTAGCAGAGAAGAAAGGTGGCGACCCATCAACACAAAACAGGTGTGTTTGTGCTATACTATAAAGGGAATTTGAGTGCATAAAAGATAGCAAATTTTCCTTTTAAAAGCTGGGAATCTGTTGAAGAAGCTTATTCTTGAGGTTTTGTTATTGTTTCGACAGTCGTTTGAGGTAGCAAAGATGGGGAAGAGGAGGATGGGATATTTATGAAGACAAGCCAGTTTGTAGAACAGATCTATTATGAATAGCTTCATTTGTTGTTTAGATTGATTTTGTGGAACCCTTCTGCCATCTCAGATGTTTGTGGTGAAAGGTTTTATATACTTAAAGTTGCAGTTAGCCTTTTACATTTTTTCTTCTCCAAACTGTTATCACCATTTGGATTCAGGCCCCAACTTCATTATGTTTTTCCCCGACAAGGAAGGATAATTTTTCCTAGCGGTGGCTTGGGCTACTACAAGTGGTATTAAAGCCAGACACTAGGTGGTGTGCTAGCGAGGACGTTAAGCTCCAAAGGGGGTGGACATCGGGCAGTGTGCCAGCGAAGACGCTGGGCCTCAAAGGGGGAGGATTGTGAGATCCCACATTGGTTGAAGAGTAGAATGAAACTTTTTTTTACAAGGGTGTAGAAACCTGTCCCTAGCCGTTTCAAAACCTTGAGAGAAAGTCCGAAAGAAAAAGCTTAAAGAGGGCAATATGTATCTAGTAGTAGTGGGGTTACGCCGCTACAAAAATTGTATCAGTCTTTTCAGGTAACCTTCTTTTCTCTCCTTGGCTTTTCCAAAAACTTAGGACAACAAAACTTGAAGAGACTTACATATTAGTACAAGAGTTCATAGAAAAATCGTCTCTCATTTGAGCTCAACAGAACCATGTTGAACCAATCAAAGCTGACAAAATCACTCCAATTACAATACACTTATCTTAAATTAAGAACAGAGCACAGCCCAGATGAGATAAGAGATAGGTCCAATGCCATCCCATTTAAATGGTCAATCATCCCAGCAATCAAGGTCACAAAACAGGGGAAGAAAACAAGAGATAGCCATTAAACAGAGACATCTAAAGGGCAGCATATACTAAAGAATACAACGATGATTTTCAAACCGAACGGGAAAAAGTGTAGGAAAACCACAACTCCATTTCAGAGATTAAGCGAAATGATTCCTCATTTCCATACCTCATAATAAAACCGCGTCACAACGGCGCAACTCAGAATCGAATCATCTGGGTTTTCGTTGTAGGGCAAGGAAACCGTCAGACCCTAGCTTGAATCCGCGCCATTTATTATTGGAAAGTTATGAAGAAATAGCCTTTTATAACGCATATGAAGTTATAAATACTTCAACATCATTCCAGATTTTTCACCATTCAAATTCAATGTTACAATAATGGATTAGGGTCATATTTGTCTAAAACGTGTTGATTATGGTCGCATGTCAACGTTCCAATCATGCTTATCCAGACATTTCGTCCATGATTGCATGACCGTTGCAAACCCCTTGTTATGTCTTTATTATTTCAGTCATGTTAATACTGGGTGTACGATCGTTCTCCCAAATCATACACCGTTCAAATGCCCCTAAAATATATTGCAAGATGACTAGTTGTCAATTCTTTCAAGCCAGATTAGATCCTATAAAAGTTGTGGTCCTTGTTTATTCTCTTTTAGCTTAAACATTGTTTACTTTAAAATTGTGTTCAATGCATTTCAAAGTTGATTCGAGGCTCGATCATACGTCAAAATTGTCTGTAAAATTCGAATCTCACACAGTTGACTTATTTATCGAGTTAGAACAATTTTCGCACCATCGTTATCCGGAGGCTGCTGTAAGAGTTCAATTTAAGAAGATGGAGAAGCAAAGGGCCCAGAGGCCCAAGCGCCTCCTCCCAAAGGCCCACATCAAATCCAATTACAGATGGACTACAAGCAGCCACAGCCCAATAACCAGATTTAATTGCTATTGGTGCAATGGGATATGACATGACACGTGGCTAAATGCCAGCAATGCCAAGTCACTCCTTTTAAGGCTTGTGGATTGGCCAAACTTTTAGTGACGTGGCCTTTTGATAGCCAAGTCACTCCTTTTAATTTGATAGGATAAGTCACATTTTCTGAATGAGTATCTTAAATTTTCTTGATAGCATCCACGTTTACAAATCCAATTATATTAAATAAAAACAAAATTTCAACCACCATTTAGTTGTTGCTAATAATTTTTAATAAATATATTTTTTAATGCAAAGTTAATTATAAATTCTAACCGATTACCGTTAAATTGAGAAAAAAAAATAAATTCTTTCTTTATTTTGTTTATTTATATTTTTATTTATATTTCTTCATTTATTTATATTTTTATTTATAGAAAAACGCTTTGAAATCAAAATAAAAAAATTATTATATTTATTTAATATGTTTTAGTTTTAAATTGTTGTGTATAAATATGTTTTGGGGTTAGAATATAAATAAGGAAAAGTGTTAAAAGTAACCTAAAATAAAATAAATAATATTTATGAATTTTAAATCCAATTAATTTTGAGAAAAAAAAGAAAAAAAAAACAAACAAACAAACAGTTGAATTCATGGGGTGCAAGTCTAATCCAACAACAACCCAGACCTGCAAAATTAGACCTTGGTGGTGGTGGTAGGTACCAGGAAAGCGAGTTAGGTGAAGGAAAACGATCATCAAAATTGAACGACTTACTCGACCAATGGCGGTTCATGGCTTGGCCATGGATTCCTGCATCACCCACTGACCCCACTCCCTCCGCACCACCATTAACAAACCACATTCCATACCTTTTTCATGCCCTTCCGTCTCACCTCCCACTTCCATTTCCTCCCTTAATAAACCCCTTCTTCTTCCTTCTCTCCCTCTCTAGATTCCCTTTTCATTTTCTGTTTCCCTCTAAAATGGAGGCCAAGCTTCTTTTTACTTCCTTCCCTGCAACTTCTGCGGCTCGTCTCTCCAAGCTCTCCAGACCCACCTGCGTTTTCGCCTCCTATGGTGGGAAGAATCGTGCGTTTTCGCCTCTCGATTCGGGTTTGCCTCATGGAGCTGCCCTTCGTTCTGCTCAAGCCTCTGTGGCGTCTGTTGGGTATCTTACTCTTCTTCGTTTTACCTCTTTTTTCATTTGCTTTCCTTATGGCTTTACTGGGTAAACTCTGATTTTACAATGTTCTTGATTATTATTATTTCATTTCCACTGATGGGCTCTGTATACACTTTCTTTCAAGTCGATTAGATTCTTAGAAATGAACTTTTGAGTTTGATGGTAGATTTTAGAGATTGATCAGTTTCTGTGTTTAAAATTGCTGTTGAGTTCATGGCATATAGAAATATGGTGTTTGTTGCTAGAATTCAAGCATGTTTCTGTCTGTTTCTGGTAGAACAAGCTGCAAATTTAGAGGGTTTGTTTATGATATCGTAGACCATCACCAAAATCAAGGGTGGACATCAGTGAGAACTTGACCCTAGATGCAATAAGACACTCATTAATCTCTCAGGAGGACAGCATTATCTTTAGTCTCTTAGGGAGAGCTCAGTACTGTTATAATGGAGATACTTATGACCCCAATGCCTTCTCCATGGATGGCTTCAGTGGCTCTTTAGTGGAGTTCTTGGTCATGGAAACTGAAAAGCTGCATGCCCAGGTACTTCAACATTCTAAAAGGATAAACAAAAAGAGTTGAGGTTAATGTTTTGTGTGTTATGGAAACCTATTTTGCTCATTAGGTTGGAAGATACAAGAGCCCTGATGAACATCCTTTCTTCCCCAACGATCTACCTGCTCCATTGTTGCCTCCGCTTCAGTATCCACAGGTGAGCATCTCAAGTCCTTAAAAATGTGTTTAGAGCCTAAGTCCACTACTAATAGATATTGTCCTCTTTAGGCTTTCTCTTTCGGGTTTCCTTTTAAGGTTCTTAAAATGTATATGCTAGGGGGAGGTTTTCACACCCTTATAAAGAATGTTTCGTTTTCCTCCCCAATCGATGTGGGATCTCACGACAGCTATCCCTAAAGATAACTTCATTCTTGGAACTAGAAAACTAGGTGGATGGTTCAAACATATGATGTTTCTATGAAATATCATCTATCCAAGCCGAATATCTCGTCCTACCGAATTGATCCGTCGTGCTTTCTTGTGTGTATGAGTGAACGGTGTAACGAATAACGTAGTTTGTGACTGATTTTGATGGAAAATAGGTACTACATCCTCCGGCGGATTCCATTAATATAAACAGCAAAGTATGGAGCATGTACTTCAGGGATCTGATACCAAGATTAGTGAAGGAAGGAGATGATAGCAATTATGGATCAACTGCTGTCTGTGACACCATATGCTTGCAGGTCTGCATCTATGACTATCTCAACCATGTACACTGACTTTCTATGATCATTAGACAATAACGAGCAATCCCATCTACATTAACACGACCGAGTTTCCCATGTCGTATGTTTCGATCATTGCAGGCTCTATCAAAGAGAATCCATTATGGAAAGTTCGTAGCAGAAGCTAAATTTCGAGAGTCGCCCGATGCGTACGAGGCAGCAATAAGGAAGCAAGTAATGTTTGTTTTATTACAATCCACCATTGCTTGATTGTTGTGTGTAATTTGCCTTATTCTATATAATTCTGGTGGTGGGTTGTGAAGGACAAAGAGAAACTGATGGAGATGCTGACGTTCCCGATCGTCGAGGAGGCGATAAAAAGGAGAGTCGAAACGAAAGCGAAAACATTTGGACAAGAGGTTCCTGTAAACATAGAGGAAAAACAAGCTGATCCAGTTTACAAAATAGAACCCAGTTTGGTTGCTGAACTGTATGGAGAATGGATCATGCCATTAACAAAGGAAGTTCAAGTTCAATACTTGTTGAGAAGATTAGATTGATTTGCAATTAATCTTCAGACTCGATCCTTAAAATGCTTAATAATAGATGAAGTTGGAAGTGTTCCTTATGAATTTTCTTATAATTCTCTGCATATATTTAATAACAAATCAAATAATAATAATACCATTATATACACACATCAATAAATTAAGTATGTATTGGTGAATATTTAATTAAGAGTATTTCACTAATTTCCACGTGTACAGATTGTTGTAGATTTTATTCTCTTGAATGTCTTAAATTTTATTATTAGGCAACCATTACGTCACATAAAAAATTATTATTATTTTTTTTTATACAAAAAAATTCCCCGCTTGGCTCATAGTTGAGCCCACGTATTGTACACGTGTTATTTTTCTTAAAGATATTATTATTTCTTAATAATTGATGAATATTAAATAAAAAATTGAAATATTTTTTTAATTTAATCTATTTAAAAAGGTAAAAATGTTGAAATAAACAAATTGTAGCTGTAAATTGTAGCCGTCAAGAGGAAGGGGAGAAAGGTAAGGGCAAAAGAGGAAGAAAAGTCAAATAAGGTTTCATTTTCAAGTACGGAAATATCAGGTTGTTTTTGGAAATTGGGACCCACTTTTTATTATTTTATATTTAAATTTAAATCTGCCTTTGCTAACGTACACGACACGTCGTCCCACAGGTGAATTCACATGTCTTTGTGTCGTAATCCAAATTCATAATGTACGCATCTTCAATGGTAAAATGTTAAAATGCACTAAAAAAACATTATTAAAAAAAAAATTACATTTTCATACGTTGGTGTATAAATTTCATATTAATTTTTCATTTTGCACCGAACAATTTTAAAAATATAATTTTGTTTAGTTTCCGAGGTGCATTAAAAATATATGTAACGTGTATACTATGGAGAGTGATATAGTCCTACTCTGATCAGTGCATTGCACCGTTCGTTGACTAGCTATAATACCATTTGTAACAACTCAAGCCTACCGCTATCAGATATTGTCCACCTTGACATATTAGGTATCACTGTAATACATCTACTAGAGAAATGTTTCACACTTTTATAAGGAAAATGATTTGTTTCCGTCTTTAACTGATGTGAGATTTCACAATTCGCTCCTCTTGTTGATCCAGCATCCTCGCTGACACATCGCACGATATCTCTTTGATATTATTTGTAATAATCCAAACAGTATTACGTATTGTCGTCAGCCTCACAATTTTAAGACACGTCTACTAGAAAGAAGTTTCAACACTATTATAAAAAACGTTTCGACGTGACATTGAACATTATAGATGAAAAACAAAAAAGTCATATATGGATGGAAGAATAAATGGGGAAGAATGTGGTTGGGGTCAAGTTGTTTAGCTTCTTCAATGGAGTGGGTCTTCAAGAACAAGAAAAGTGATATACCCCAACAAAGTCAAACTAGGCTGTACAATGAGTAAAAAAAATTTAAGAAATATAAAATTTGAGATAAATATGGCAACAAATGTTCCCAAACCTGAAATCCCCAAATTCGGAACACTTTGTAGGAAACAGAGAAATTCAGAAAGAAGCTTCATCAATGGCTAAGAACAAGGACGACCACTCTGCCAGAGCTCCACCCCGCCCGACTATCACTCTGCCACCACGTCCTTCCATGGAGGCCTTTTTTTCTGGTGGCCCCACTGGGCTTAGCCCTGGTCCTATGACTCTCGTCTCCAGTTTCTTCGCCGACGCTGCCGTTGACTCGCCGTCTTTCTCCCAGCTTCTCGCCGGAGCCATGGCCTCTCCGATAGCTATGGGCTTTTTGGGAACTGGGTCCACGCCCAATTCGGAATCGGAATTTGGGTTTAAGCAATCGAAACCCATGAATTTAGTAGTGGCTCGGTCTCCTTTGTTCTCGGTCCAGCCCGGGCTTAGCCCTTCTGGGTTGCTTAATTCGCCGGGCTTTTATCCTCCCCAGGTAAAACTGGAACTACCAATTTGATTCATGGAGGGCTTCTTGTGTTCTACTGCTCTGAGATTTCCTTTTCTTCTGCGTTGAATTTTTTTGTGTTGTTTTTAGGTCTTGAGTTGAGAGCTTTCTTTTATCTGTTCATGATTTTGATGGTGAAATCTGGTTTTATGAACTGGGTATCAGTTAACCAGCCGCCAAATGACAGTGGCTTGTGTTCTGTTTCGAAATTGAGTTCCTTTTGGATATGTCTTTTTTCTTGTTGTATAAATGAAATTGCCTAAATTTGCAGCAAAACTTGGTGATGTTGAACATGTTTGGGTAGCATTTGAATTCATGAAATCAACAAACTTTGGGGCATTTGAGAGTTTGAACAAACAAACGTTATCCATGGAAACTTGAAGTTTGTGTTTGTTTAATATTTGTTCTTTCAAGGTTATGTTTATGTAGTTTCTCTACTTTAAAGAGTATCTAATCTTCATCAGACATCCAATTGATTTGTTGATTAAATTCTTTGTAGAGTCCGTTCGGGATGTCGCACCAGCAGGCATTGGCTCAGGTGACTGCTCAAGCAGCATTTGCACACTCTCATATGCATATGCAGCAAGCTGAATATCAACATTCCTCAATACCAGCTTCGACAGAACCGTTGATACAAGATCCATCGTTTACTCTTGATGAAGCATCTCTGCAGTTAATATTACCCTCCACGTCCGATACGAAAAGTCTCGTTCCAGAATCAACAGAAGTCTCTCATCCTGATAGAAAATATCAACCTCCTCCTCCTCCTCCACATGCCTCTGATAAACCTGCAGACGATGGCTATAACTGGCGTAAATATGGACAGAAGTTGGTCAAGGGCAGTGAATATCCACGAAGCTATTACAAATGCACTCATTTGAATTGCCCCGTAAAGAAGAAGATCGAACGCTCACCTGATGGACAAATTACTGAAATTATTTACAAAGGCCAGCACAACCATGAACGTCCTCCAGCCAACAAACGTGCTAGGGATAATAGCGAACCGACTGGATGTACAAATTCTTCGATGAAGCTCGAATGTGGTTTGCAAAATCAAGCGGGAGTTTTGAACAAGTCGAGTGAAAATGTGCAAGTAGGGTCTAGTGACAGTGAAGAACAAGGTGATACAGAGATAACGGATGACAGAGATGACGATGAGCCAAATCCAAAGAGGCAGTATGTGTATTATTTTACTGTATATCTATCTTGCTTTGGCTATTGGGATAAATAAACAAGGAAAAACTGAGCCTTTTGTGGCTTTTGTTCATGAGTGCAGGAACATTGAAGCAGGGACATCTGGTGCTGCCTTGTCGCATAAAACACTCACAGAACCAAAAATCATTGTTCAAACAAGAAGTGAGGTTGACCTGTTAGATGATGGTTATAGGTGGCGCAAGTATGGGCAGAAAGTGGTTAAAGGAAATCCTAATCCGAGGTAGTTACTTCAAATTCTGTTTGTCCTAGTATTTTTTCAGATTATCCATAGTACCTCGGCGGTATCGGCAAGCGTAAACTTGCGCCTTGCCATATCGTTACCCTGGAAATCATTATCATTCCCTATGATAAGCTTGCTTTCTTTTCTTTCTGAACTTTCAAGATTTTTACTTGATGTTTTTTAAGGTCATAATTCATAAGATGATCCATGGGTTATCATTTTCCTATGATTTCTCTTTTTTTAATCTACTGGTATGGCCTGCAGTTGTGTGAAATCTCACATCGATTGGAGGGGGAACGAAACATTCCTTATTAGGGTGTGGAAACCTCTACCTAACAAACGCGTTTTAAAACCTTGAGGGGAAGCCCTTGAAGGGAAAGCCAAAAAAGGACAATATCTGCTAACGGTGGGCTTGGGCGGTTACAAATGCTATTAGAGCCAAACACCGGGCAGTGTGCCAGCGAGGATGTTAGACCTCCAAGAGGAGTGGATTGTGAGATCTCACATCGGTTGGAGAGGGGTTCAAAGCATTCTTTATAAGGGTGTGGAAACATCTCCCTAACAGACGCGTTCAACCTAACAGTTGATCAACTGGAAATGTTCGGATTTGATGTAGTCCTGTGTCCTCAAAGTGCAGTATACCACGGAATGATAAGAACTTTCAAGTTGATTTTAACTTTCCCTGTGTGATTTTGTTGCTAAGATAGATAGAATTTAGGATCGACATTTGATTTGGGGTTTTGATCACTTCTTATAACCTGTGAACAGGAGCTACTACAAATGCACTAGTGCTGGGTGCAACGTCCGAAAGCATGTCGAGAGGTCTTCAACAGACTCGAAAGCTGTCGTAACTACATACGAAGGGAAACATAACCATGATGTTCCTGCAGCTAGAAACAGCAGCCACCACACAGTCAACAATACCGTGCACCAGATCAAACCACATAAAGTTGTAGCTCAGAAACATCCATTACTCAAAGAGTTGGAATTTGGAAGTAATGAGCAGAGACCTGCCGTTTTGCGGCTTAAAGAAGAGAAAATCAGCGTGTAAAGTGCTACAACAATACCTTTCATGGGAACAGAAGGTCAGTAGTTGATTTCAAGTGTATGTGTATGAGGCAAAAGAGCTCCATTTGCCTAATGTTCCTCTAATCCTGATGCCAAAGGAGATGCAAGGAGGTCAGTCATACTGATATTATGATCACAAATAATGTTATTACTTCTGTCTCTCTGCTTCCTGAGGCCATTTCACCGATGCAGTTGAGTTGAAGGGTCTAAACAGCATCCGACAAGGTACAGGAAGTGGGGTAACTTTCTCTGTAATTTTAGAAGGCTGCTGTGTAGTGTGACTTGCAAAATTAAAACTAGACATTGTTATGTACTGTAAAATTTCATTGTTTTGTTTTGTAGTTCATCAGTTTATACCAAACTATGAACTGTACAAATTGTAGTTGTGTGTATAAAGTTAATAATCTTTATATTGTTTGGTTGACGATGGGCAGTGGATACAGTTCCATTGGGAAGATGCTATGTACTTCTCTGCATTTGGTTGTGAAAAACAATGAAAAGGTTGGATTTGAAGTGGACCCTCTCAGCATTTTGCTTCTACCTTTATGTTTGATCAGTTATCATTTCTTTTTCCAATATTTATGTCAGATGGAGGACCTGGTTGGCTTTACAAGATGATCGGACGTTGAGGAGACAAGGATACATGTAGAGATTTTATGCATGGTTGTGTAGTGTATGCAATCCTAAGTATATTTAATTTGGTTGAAACAATGATTGAGATCGTTCTCCGACATGACTTGATATGATAACCACTCAAGTTAGAGGTTTCATTAAGAAAAAGGTGAAATCCAATGAGAAAAGGTGTAGAAGTTTGAGTAAATTACAAACTTTTGTATACTCATGTAATCAACAAAAATGTTGTGAAAGGTTGAGAAAGGAATGAGAAAGATGGTTAAAAGAAGAGTAAAATGTAGGAATGATTGGGTGAAGAATGAAAAGGAGAAATGAAATTGAAAGCTTGCTGTGTAGTGCAGAGAGCTGTAATGGCGGACGACTGAGTGAAATGGAGCTGTTGGGCAGTTGAGGCAAAGGCAAAGGGAAAGGCAACAGAAAAATAGAAAGAAAACCCGGAATTCAAAACGGTTTTGTGAAAGGAAACAAAAGGCAGAGAAAGGGAAGAAGAAGGCAGTTAGGAGCCACGAATGTTTCTCTTTCTCTCTTCCTCTGCTTTCGGGCCGTTTCTCTCAAAAACAACACAGACTATTTCGTCAATTCTTCCGCAGATAACGCAGTCCCAGAGGAGGAACACAGGGTCATTGGAGTGCCAACAACTTAACCCAAAAATGGCTCTGAATTCTTATGGGTTCAAGCCATTTTCCCTTCTTCTTTTCTTCCGCCCCCAGATAATGCAGACCCTTTTCAGCTCTTGGCTGTAGGGGTCCAATTCCCCTCCCTCCCTTGCTCAGCCCATTTCCCGATCGGGGTCGATCGCCGTCGTGTCGCTCCTCTGATCGATGCTGTCGGGATTTGGAGGTTCATGGGTTGCATTAGCTCCAAGCAGGTAGCTAAGGCGGCGGCGTCTCCCGTTTACAACCACCGCCCCACCAAAACCGCCACCGTCGCCAAGAATGGCTCTGCTGCGACCATGGATCGTTCGTCGAAAACTCATTCGGTGACGACGCTCGAACATGAGAAGAAAGGGGAGGAGAAATCGGAGGATCGAGGTCGAGACCTCAAAAAATCGAAGAAAGGGAGTTCCCAAGGGGAGAAGGGTACTCTCAGATCAGGGCCATCTCAACGCTACGTCGAAGCCGAGCAGGTTGCCGCCGGCTGGCCCTCCTGGCTCAG
Source organism: Cucurbita ficifolia (assembly GCA_033971965.1). NCBI lineage: Eukaryota > Viridiplantae > Streptophyta > Magnoliopsida > Cucurbitales > Cucurbitaceae > Cucurbita > Cucurbita ficifolia. Next base: position 1,243,201 of record CM066976.1, read on the forward strand.
TAGTGCCGCCGGCGAGGCCATTCAGGGATGGGTGCCTCTCCGAGCTGATTCCTACGAGAAGTTGGAAAAGGTTAGCATTCTTCATTTTTGTCGCTCCTCTTTGTTTGTCCCTTGTGAGGCTCTGAAAACTACTGCATTTTGTCTCATTTAATTGAAACTAATCTATCATGATTTCGTACGTCGATGGATTTAGAAATAGAGCAATTCCCAGATGAGATCGTAAAGAGGATCATTTATAATTTTGCCTCAAAAGTCCTACCATTGATGCGGACACCGAAATGATCCATCATCTCTTCAAAACCTATTGCCCCATCATTTATGATTCTGTCTATACAATGAGTATACAGATATTCAAATTAATCCAACCCCAAAGCATATCGCATCAAGAAGGAAGTAGAACTCCATTTACTAGGCATGAGATCAAGTTCTGTTCTTCCTATGTTTCGGAGGTCTCGGTTTAACCGACCACGATACATTGATCTGTTTAATGCATCTTCTTGTATGTTTTACATGTTCTCTGCATTCACTCCAACGTACCATTTTTCTGTACACATTACCCAGAAAAGATCAAGAGTTTGTTTTTGAATTAGATTGGACAAGGTACATACAGCAGCGTGTTCCGAGCTCGAGAAGTTGAGACCGGAAGGATGGTTGCGTTGAAGAAGGTTCGTTTCGACAATTTTCAACCGGAGAGCATTAGGTTCATGGCACGAGAAATTATGATTTTGCGCAGGCTGGATCACCCAAACATCATGCAATTAGAAGGCCTGATCACTTCCAAAATGTCCAGCAGCATTTACCTTGTATTCGAATACATGGAACATGATCTTGCAGGGTTAGTGTCTTGTCCTGATATCGAGTTCAGTGAGGCACAGGTTGGTACTTATTCTACTGTTTTTTTACATCTGGTGCTGCTCTAATAGGAAAAGGAATAATAATCCCATTTCCTCTTCCTTTGGGGCTTTTTTTTTTTTTTTTTCAGGTAAAGTGTTACATGAGACAGCTTCTATCTGCCATTGAGCATTGCCACCTTCGGGGTATAATGCATAGGGACATTAAAGCATCCAATATTTTGGTAAACAATGAAGGAATTCTAAAGTTGGCAGATTTTGGATTGGCAAATATCATTACCTCTAAAAACAAGCAATCACTAACAAGTCGAGTGGTGACATTATGGTATCGACCTCCCGAGCTTCTGATGGGTTCGACAGATTATGGATTAACGGTGGACCTTTGGAGCATAGGATGTGTATTTGCAGAATTGCACCTGGGGAAACCCCTTCTTAAAGGAAGAACAGAGGTAATGGATGCCTTGGTCTTTTTGGTTGTTGCTCAGTGTTTGTTGATCTGACATGAATGGAACTCTACTACAAAACAGGTTGAACAATTGCACAAAATATTCAAACTTTGCGGCTCCCCACCTGAAGAGTTCTGGAAAAAAACAAAGCTCCCTCATGCAGCTATGTTTAGACCCCAACATCCATATGAAAGTTCCCTTAACGAAAAGTGCAAAGATTTTGCACCATGTGCAGTGAGCCTATTAGAAACTCTTCTTGCCATCGAACCTCCTAAGCGAGGTACCGCCTCATCTGCTCTCATGTCTGAGGTAACTCTTGCCCCTGAATTCATATTCAACCTTACACATATCAGTGTCCTGTCACTGTTTAAAACAATCATGATTTATGTCCGTCTTCCCTTCCAGTATTTCAAAATGAAGCCACACGCTTGCGATCCATCGACATTGCCCAAGTATCCTCCAAACAAAGAAATGGATGCAAAAAATCGTGAAGATGCGCTAAGGTGAAGCTTTCACTCTGTCTCACTAACTTGACTCCAAAATTCCAGTATCTTCAATATATTCTGAAGAACTATACTTATCGAAACTTGCAGGATGCGAGCTAATGCAAAAGCAAAAGAAACAGGGGCAACACAAAGGCCTAGAAAAGTCCGAAGAAATGTCCCAGAATTCAACAGCCATAAAGTACCAATAAAAGAGGTTTCTCCTTCTTTACCATTCCTCCCTTCCCACATTACTTTAAATTCTTACATTACTCCCTCCCTTCCCAACGTTTGTGGAGATTTTTCCTCCCAGGAAGCAGAAGAAAACATTCAACCTTCTCGACGGAACAATGGCAGCAATTCTGCCAATCTTTCCAATGAACAAGGCGACGTTTTCCAGAGAGAGCCACAGAAGCCACTATATGATACAACATCAATGACTTCCCAGGCCGCGACTGCACCTCAAAGAGGAGATAGCGCATTCACAGCCCCAATACCCGTCTCATCGTCTAGTGGCTTTGCTTGGGTAAAGAAGCGAAAAGAGGAAGCTACGTCTACAATATCAGATGGTCTTAAGAGCCAAATAAGTGCTCTAGATCCATCTTTCGCAAATTTTACCTTAGAATTAACAAAAAAACAGATTGGCCATGCGCACATTCCAGCCAATTCAGGCGCGCAGGATTATGATATTCGAAAGCAGCAAAGGAGAAAATATGATTTCACCGAGCCTTTTGATGCATCCGAAGCATACCCATTAATCTTGGATATGTCCAATGAACTCTATTCGGAACAACAACCAAACGCCACAACCAATCTGGTAAATGAACAGGACAGCGATGATACGAGATCACACGTTGAAATCCCAGGACCTCTGTTAACACAGCCCCATAGAATAGACGAACTCCTGCAAATAAATGAAAGCCACATCCGACGAGTGGCTCGGAAATCCAGGTTCGAAAGAGGTAATAAGGGGGAATACTGATTCCAACACATTTCAAAGAACTATTCTTTTCATTTGTCTTACCAATCAACAATTGAAAAGCTTCTGTTCTTGTTTCCAGATGAATGATGCGTGCATTATCCGGTGCAATAGTCAGATGATAGACGTACATAAAAACCATTCTTAGCAGCAGCAGTTCCAAGACCTGCGTCCACACGGAGCCCAGATTGGTGTTTTGCAACCCGACACCAAAAACAAGCGCGAGGAAGCAGGAAAGAAGAAGCTTCTACAAGTATATACATACATTTATTTGAGATATTCAGACAAGTTGAATGAAAATACCGTCGGATGCAATTGATCAATTTTCAGAAACGTGATTTTAACTTTCCTGCATCCTTCGTATCATTTGAATGAAACACGAAAACATATACATGTACAATACCAATTCAAATTTATTCTTCTCCGCCGCTTATTAAAAACAAATATACATTTTACAGAGAAAGAAGCATAAAATTTGGAAATGCATATATCCAAAAAATCCAAGTTACGTCTCAGATGAATCAGGAAAGCGAATTTTGTAAGAATGAAGTTTGAAAAAGAAAAGAAAAAAAAATCCAAAGCAAATGAATTGAATGTAGGGCGAAACCCCTCGCTTTGACTGCGAAAGCTAGGGCAGCAAAGCGGCCATGGAAGCCCCCACCAGAAGGTGATAATGTAAGCCCAACGCACTGAGAGTGCGCCACAATTTCAAAAACCTCTCCCTGTGGAATACCACGCCACCCCTAACTCAAGAGGGAAGCGCTCGGCCTCGGGCTTCTTTCTTCCCGGCTATCTTCGTCTTCTTCATTTATTGGCACCCTCCAAAAACCCTAATCCACAATTCCATTTCTGTCCTTTACCTTTTCTCTAATTTACTTATATGTCCTCGTTCCGATTTTTCTTTTAAAAGCCTGTTTATTCATTATTCAATGGATTTTGTCCATTCTTTAGACAAACATTTAATATTTAAAAAACTTTAAAACACATTCCACATTATTCTAATATATATAATAGGTAGAAATATTGTCATTGGAGATGAATAGTAAAAATATAACTTAATATTAATTAATCATACATGACTCTTTTTAAATAATTATTCATAAATTTATAATGAATGTTTTATATTATATTAACTATTCAATATAAAATTAAAATATTAAATATTAATTTATACTTATTTTAATTATCAATATTACTTTTAATTATTATTAAGTGTTTCATATAAACATATTTATTTATTTTTATTTTAAGGGGTCGATTAATACATCAATTTATTCTCTTACATTTAATTAATTAATTAAAATTTTCACGACAAAATATACACATTAAATTTAAAATATAATTTATATGAACGTTATTTAATATTTTATTTGTAATTACTCAATTTTATTTTTCAAATACAAAATTGGTGCAACAAACTCTTGAAGAATACATTCAAATATAAATATTAATTATGTAAATATATTCAAATATAAATATTAATTATGCAAATATGTAAATCTCAAATATTTAATATTTATGAAATAATATTTCTAAAAATTATACAAAAATTCATCTAATTAAAATTAAAAAAAAATTAATGGTTAGGAATCTCAAAGTTAATAAAAAAAAATCACAAAAATGGAGAATCAATTAACACTTAGTTCAAATACTATTGTATATTTAATGGTACGATGCTTCTAAATATTACATTTTAGTAGATGGACTTTACAATTATTTTTCTTCTTATTTTTTTTTTAACTGAATTATATATTTTTTTAAAAAAAGATAAAAAAGCACAAATTCACATGAACTTGAGAAGGTTGTTGTTAATGCCTCAACGAGTTGAGCTCCATGCGCATATGAACATGGCGCTCAGATTCTTGGGCTTTTGTTATTATGACGACGAAATAAACATATACAAACAAATGGTTGTAAGCTTGTAACTGGGCATTGAGACATTGCCAGTGAAGGCTTGCTTCTTTGTTGGTAGGTAGAAGCTATGAGCTGGAAAGAAGAGTGATTCATTGGACAAAAAATGAAGGATTTTTTGGAGTATATAGTAGGACCAAGCCTCGGTATTTCACTGCGTTGTCTGCCCGCTTTCATTAAGCTGCTCGAGTCACGACATGTCGTACCAAATCGAGGAATGTACCATAGGGTCGGTGACTCGGTATCAGTCTTCTTCATGGGTCACTAATGTGGGTATTTGTCCATGATCCATAAAATCAATCTTGTTCAGCCTCACACAACACAGAACTTTCTCTGGCAATTCTTCTGGTTTTTGTGCCTGTTAACAAAAGAGGAGCGTTTAAGAACATACTACTGCTAGTCTGCCATTGTTTTCAATTTGAAAAAAGGTGTTCAGCGAACACCTTCAAAGGTATATTCAATTTTCAAATAAGATTCCAAAGATAACATAGAACTGTAATATTGTCTGCTTTGGCCTATTACGTGTCGCCATCAGCCTCACGGTTTTAAAACGTGTTTAGATTTCCACATCCTTATAAGGAATGTTTCGTTCCCCACTCTAACCGATGTGGGATCTCACAAGTGTTTATTTATGGCTTCTAAACTTGGCCAAGTAGTAATATCTTTCTTACCAGCGCCCCATTTTTACATGAACCGCATATTTGTATCTCAGGTAAAGGATAACTAAAACAGAAAGAAGAAAGAGTGCAATGGTGCCAAATATATACCTGGATGGTTAGACCGAGATCAAGTATTCCATTTTTCAAACGTTCTCGAAATGATTCAAGTCCCTTTCTCGATATGTAGCTGAAACGATGAATGTCTAGATCAATCTCGAAGTAATCTTGGCCCTGCAAGTGTGAAAGGGTGGTTGAAGTCAGAAATGCTTCTATGTAACCTATAAGAAATATGGAAGTTAAGCACTACATTCTCCCCTTTTCCTTTTTTTTTATCCTAATCCAACATTTAAGTGCAATATGAGTAGTATACTTGTTACAAGTCGTACAAGCGCACTGTTAGTAGATATTGTCCTCTTTGGGGTTTTCTTTCTAGGCTTCCCTAAAGGCTTTAAAACGCGTATGTTAGGAAGAGGTTTCCACACCTTATAAGGAATGCTTCATTCTCCTCTCCAACCAACGTGGGATCTCACAATCCACCCCCTTGGGGTCCAGCGTCCTTGCTGGCACACCGCCCGGTGTCCGACTCTGATACCATTTGTAACAGTCCAACCCCACCGCTAGCAGATATTGTCCTCTTTGGGCTTTCCCTTCCGGGCTTCCCCTTAAGGTTTTAAAACATGTCCACTAGGGAGAGGTTTCCACATTCTTATAAGGAATGCTTCGTTCTTCTCTCCAACCAATGTAAGATCTCACAACACTCAAGTAAACCGAACCTATGACCTCTATCAAATAAACGAATGGAAGTATCAAAACTTGAAAACTAAAGGTTTCTTCATCCATTGTTCTAACTCTAAAATGGAATCCGAACATTCAAAGGTCATTTGATCTAATGTTTCTAATTATATACCTTGTAAAAGTTGTGTTGAGGGCGTGAAAGGACAGGTTTTTCGTTATAAGCACTAACGAGCTTCCTTTCAGTGGAGCTCAAATGGAGATCCTCTGGATTAACCACCCCTGCCATAATCTTTAGCCTTTCCCTGAATGGAACAGTAGAATCTTTCGTAAATCCTTTGGTTTTTTCCATCTCATCATCAACCAATTTCTGTAGAATAAGCAAAGAACATCTGTGCTGTAAGATATATTGGAAACCCATGTTGAATGGGGAGCACACTAATGAAGAGAGATCTCCTGATAATGAAGATTTAAGCATACTAAATTGAATTTGGTGAGTACCTTGATACTTTCCTGATAATGAAGAGAGATCTCCTCATCAAACTTCTCAGAGACTTTGAAATACAAAACAAGACTCATTCCTTCCCCATCACTATCACCCAAGAACATTGCAGCAGGATAGATAGGCAACTGCAACAAAACAAGACTTTTAAATGCCTAAAGAAGCAATAGAAGAATGGAACCAAGAACTAACCCACAGATAAATTACCTGAATGTTTAATATGAGTAGTGGAGGCACCTTTGCATCACATTTTACCAAAGGGAGCTCCAGGTGTTGAGCAATGTGATTGATTTTCTTGGAACACATATACAAATCAACGCCAATTGGAACGTAAGGACTGATATTTGGAGCAGGATATTTCTTCTTATCTCTACATGTAAATAACAAATAAATAAGCACAGACAAAATCCAGACATAGTCGAGGTTGATATTGAGTAAAAACAATTGCGTACTTGAAGTAGCTTTCACCACGGAGTTTGAACGTTGAGGGCGGAATCTCGGACCAGCTTCCTGGGGGTGGTTTCTCTCCTGAAAAACATGGTATATGTCCAGCTCTTGGATGGTATAGATACTTCTTTGATTGGCCTGTTGCATAACGAAAATTAGATACGTTGTAATTACAAACCTCGTGTGAAGAAACGCGCACGAGGTCTCCAGCTCTAGGACATGTTGATCATATAATATTTGATATATAATTTCTTAAACTTACATTTTTCTATGGTTTCTTCTCCATCACATGACCGTCTCTTAAACGAAAGCCTGAAAACGGCCGACTGCTTTTTGTGTCCCTGAGAAGCCTGAGGATTCAGAATCTTCTCATTGAAACTTATAGAAGGAATCATATGTGGAAAGGCAGACTTAATAATAGTCTCTTGATTCTTCTCTACGGAACAATGCCAGTCGTCTTTTAGACCCGTGAAGCTGCCATAAGAATGATCTAACATCGAACTCTTCTTGCTGGAAATTTCATTACCTTGGCTACTCATCAGACCAAATCCATATTCATCCTTGTTCTTGATACTTTCTGGTTTTCCCCCCTCTATTTTCAGATAGCTTTCATGGTATTCTTCATATTTGCACTTATTTTCCAGAAAGCGTGACGATCTTTCGTATTGAACCACTTGGCCACTCGAGATGTTCCCGATTGCATTTCCCACAGATGGAAAACCATCTGCAAAGAATAAAAGACCAAATGATCAATACTCAAAACTGAGTCTGCTTAAAAATAAGATCTAACCAGCCCATTTAAACACACAAGACTTCGAGTGGTTGTAAAATATTACCTCCATGCAAACTACTGAATTCATCGTCTGAGTCGGACTCCAGAACGCTGACAGAGTCAAACCAAGCATCATCTTGGCCAATTGCTGAAACACAACATTTGAAAATTCTATTAACATTGTTCCTGAAGTGTTTGAGATAAATTGTCTGTATTTGACTTTAGACAAAACAATAGTGAGTCAAACATGGGCTTCATTTTAGACCATATGATCAAGAAAATGAAGCATAAACAGAGAATATTTGTTGATTGATATACTGCATAGTTAAATTTCTTGCCTCTTTATATCCGAGAGATCAAAATGCTGGATAGTTCAAGAAAAGAGCAAACAACAGTTCAAAAGAAACTATATAGATCAAATATCAATCACTTGTTAGATGCATTTAATGAGATCCTATCAGGGACCTCAGCGACAGAATACAATGGAGGGGGCATACCGCTTGCATCATACTGGCTGTGGAGCCATTGCAGCTGAGTGAGGTGGAATGTTGAATTAGAAACTTCTGATCTTCTACAAGTAGTGGTTGCACCACTCTCAAGATCCATATGAACAAACTCACTGACAGCATAATCAGTGACCCTATTTCCAGCATTGCTCTTTCTTTTTATGATAGCTTTGGGGATAGTATTGGAAATCTTTCTACCATATTTTCTAAACTGATGATGCACTTTCTTCCGACTTCTGATCTTCTCTGATCGTGTTGATACACAGCCTCCCATGATAGCCTTCTAAACAACAAAAGGAGCAATGGTTCCAATACAGAAAAAGGATTGCAACAAGTTCAATTCACCTCATAAAATACCTGAAAATAAACAATCAGATTACTCAGGTCTCTGACTGCAATGGACTCTACAATTTTATTGCATATGCTGGATTCTATTCATGAACATGAAGAGTTTCTCACAACCCACAAGTTATTTCTCCAAAAGAACACAAGAGGATGCAAGACAGATTCAAATCATTAAATGTGCATAAACTGGTTGAGAAGAAGAAATTTCCTAATGTACATGAAAAAAAGAAAAGAACACGCAATACAAATTCTAACAGCTTGGTAGAAAAAGAAAAAACCAGAATCCCAAAACTAAAAAGTTGAACAATCAGAGAACTTAGAAGTTTCCACTTTGTTTTCCTTCTCGAAAGAGAAAACCCAAAAACATAAGAACAAATAAATAGAAAAAGAATTTTAAGAGAGAAGGTCAGAGGGTCCACTTAAAAGAATGAAGGGCATGATGTTTCATGAGTAAAAACTACAGAAAAGTCAGAAAAACAGAGGCAATTCACAGAAGAAAACAAAACCCAATTGCGTTTTACTGCTTCTGACGATGATGACAGCGATTAACAACAAACACAAAAAACTATTGATTCAGCACTTCACGAAACAGAACGATCAAAAACTTGAACAAGAACATTTCACGAACAAAGGGCATTTGAACAAAACATAAAGAAAATGCAGGAACAAACCAGAACTGATAAAGGGTCAGAGAGATAAAATTCCAAAAACGATTCCTCGATGCCGGCGAGATCTCGGTGGATTTAGCTCCCTTTCTCTGCTATCCAAAAACAAAAAGAAAGACAGAGAGAGGGAGGGAGAGGGTTGGTGGGAGAATCCGAAAAGAAACCGGATCGAGGTGCAATAAAATACCCAGATGACGATTCTTCCTAGAAATTATGAAACAGAATCGTCAAAAGAGAAAGAAACGAATAAGGAAAAGAAAGAAACGGAGAGAGATGAGAGTTAAATACAATAGAACGTGAGACGCATAATAAAAGGGATTGAGAAGTTTCTATTCGTTGGTCTTCGCATTTTCTTTCTCCTCCAATTTAGGTTCGTTTTTTTGTCTCTGAATTCTTAGGCACAGAATCAGAGAGAGAAAGAAGGGTTCGGCGTTGTCTCTTCCAGCTTCAGAACTCGTCTCCCATGGAATTAATTCCATACACAAATTTTTCAGTCCTTCGCGCCCTGTATCTTTTATTATTTATTATATTTCTAAAAATTTAAATTTAAATATTATAACATAATTTTTCACATTTTTTAAAAAATAAATATATAATAGATTTGTTTTGTATTTTAATTTTCACATGAACAAATCGATTCGCTCCATAACCTTGTTTTTATAATATCTTATTTTCATTTTCATTTTCATTTAATTTAATTTAGGTGTTGATAATATATAATAATGCATTAATTAATTCTCCAACCCGCGGCACAAAAGTAGGTTGCCAAACGAATTTTGATATTTCCTTTTTAATTGAATTCTTAATTAATTGTAACCATGCTCTTATACCGAATTATTGAATAATTAATAATAAATAGTTATTAATGCAATTATTAATTTTCTAAAGTCCTGTATTTGAAACAATGATATCATATCTAAGAGGGATTAAGGTCTTAATTAGAGTATTTAAAAAAAAGATAAAAATAGGATGGTATTTAATATGATATGTAATCTGTATATTTATTATTTTAATAATTTTTTATCCATTATTACTTTGAGTTTTTGTTTATTTATTTTAATGCATAATTTTCTGAAGATATTCATTTAAAATTGGTTCAAATGAAACATATTATATGGGGAATGGCCCAACAAACCCAAAAATATAATAATAATAATAATAAACAAACAAAAATAAAGAGAGAAAAGATACGATAATGCTTCATTATCAAAATAAGCCAAAAATCCAACTTCAATATAGCTGTATTCCTCTCCCCTCTTTTTTATTTCCATTTAAATAAATAAATTATTTATTTTTAAATAAAATGACTACATAATTAAACACATTATCCTTTCTTAAAATCTTAAATTATAACTCTCGTAATAATATTGTCTACTTTGAACATATATTCTCGTGATTTTGCTTTTGGTTTCTCCAAAAAATCTCATACCAGTGAAGATGTATTTCTTATCTATAAACTCATGAAAAACCTTTTAATTAGCCGACGTGGGACTTTCTCCCAACAATCTTCAACAGAAGCTCGATTAATTTTGTCATTTTGGTGCAACCCGTCGCATGTGGGGAAAAGTTTAGTGAGTAATTTAGTGTGTTGTTATCTATCATATTCGACATGAGTGCAACGTTTTGTGTCCATGATGCTACCTTGTGCCCCTCCATGTGATTTGTTAGGTCGTTCGGTCTGATGTATTTTTTTTTTAGGTTTCCCTTCGAGATATTTATGAGTGCTTTAAAACTATATTGAATGAAACTTTCTAGGAAATTGAAACACTTTCCAAACAACCAATTGGTGTAATTAAATTATTCAATTTCTAGGGCTTGGAGAATTTAATTAATATTTTATTCATCGGTGCACTAAATTTAATACCTTTAAACAGGGAAATTAATGAAGTTAATCAGTCTTTTCCTTAATGCAATAATGGCTTGATTATCCATTTAATTGCAATTAAATTTTTTATACCAATGACATATTTTAACCAAATTAATTGGTTTGATTTAATTTTAAATTTTATAGGCCAAACTAGGAGCCCAAATTTCATTTAAATTTTAAATAAAATAAATGTCAATTTATTTTAAATAACATGTTTGAATTTATTTTTCAATGAAATTACAATTTCACCTATAAATTAATGTGATGTTTAAAATGTTTGTAAGAATAAAAACCCAATATATAACTTAAGAAAATATTTGCAGAAAATTAATAAATAAATAAATAAATGTACCAAATCTTGGATTTATGAAATATATGCTTTGGTATGAGCTGTCCAACATAAAAAAGAAAAAACATATGTCCGGCCCGATGATTATAGAAGGCCTGGCCCAATTATTCTAGAAGGCTTGGCCCAATTGTTCTAGAAGGCCTGGCCCAACTCGAAGTCCAATATCCAGACGCCAGTCAATCTCCACCATTTTTTATTTTATTTTATTTCATTTTTATTTTGTCAAACCCAACTCGAAGAAAAAACACACCTCCTTCGCTATTGAATCAAGGACGCGACGACGACTTTCTGGACCTCCGGCCTCCGGTGAGATTTTAAGAATCTTCGACTTGACGGGATTTCTGAGATTTTACGATCCATTCTGCATCATCTTCTTCTGTTGTGCCTGATTCTATTTTCTGTTCCAGGTAGATTCTCCTATTTTTTTGTCTGGATTGTAGGAATTCAATGGGCACTTTTAATGGCTTCAATCGCTGATTATATGGAAGTTTGTTAGATTTTAAATTTTTATGTATGTTCTTTTTGTTTGTTGCGTTGAAATTAGTTGCGTAGGATTGAAGCTGTCAACATTATTCTTCTCTTGGAAGAGAAATAAAAGAAAACAAGGGGGTAAAGAAGGAGATCGTAGCCCACCTGTCTCCTCCGATCTCTTCTCTTTCTCATTAATGGAGTTGAAAGATTTTCATTTAAATTTCTGGTTATTTCAAGTAGAAATTAGTGAAGTTTGATTAGGGGAGGTCAACTAGTTGGGTTTTTTTTTTTTTTTTTTTTTTTTTTTTTTTTTTTTTTTTTAGAGTTCGGTGGCTAGTTTTATTCTTTCATTTGGTTGAATCTTTGTAAAAAGACATATGTTGTTTGATTTTATATGTATAAGTTTAGAGTTCTTTCACTTCTTGGATTTGTAGTGTTTTTTCTATTTGGTGAGTTGACACCTTGAGGTTTTAGTAAAAACATTAGTTTGATTTATTTTCTTGAGTAAATGGTAGAAGTATAGTTGGTTTTAATGATCCTGTTGTTTTACATGAGTTCTAAGTAAGAAAATTTAGTAACACTCCATAATGTAGGTGTAATTTTCATCCTCCTCTTGATATCTTCTTAATGTATTTGATTCTTGATTTCAAAGGTGGCTCCATTGTGTTGAATTTTGAAGACTGCATTCTTGATATTTCCTGTCATGGCTTCGAGACGGAATGTTCGTTACAGCTCCCTTTCTACTGATGATAACGATCTCGATTTAGATGGAAATCAATTTGACCCTCGCTTTTACTATACACCAAAATCTTTTGACAAGATCCCGTGGAAATCCATCGCTCTTGCTTTATTCCTGTTATTTCTTGGATCATTGCTTCTCTTTCTTTCGTACTTCGTATTGACTGGTCATATGGCAGGAGAGAAATCACAAGCTTATGGTCTTTTAGCGTTGGGGTTTCTTACCTTCCTCCCAGGTATTTATCAAATTTTTTGTTTCATATTTTCTTGAATACATTTCTTCATCGTTGATTTACATTGTATGCGAAGTGTGTTCTCATTTGGCTTTCGTTCGTGTCTAAAATTATTAGATACGACTTCGGTGTATATGCCTCTTCATTGACCTGTAGATAGCGATAGTTTGGTTGGTTTTACTGTCAAAGAAGAAGATGCAATCCAATGGCGTCGTGGTCATGTATAATAATGAGTGAAAATAGAAACAGGGCAATTCCTGCCAGAGGAATTAATACACTCCCATTGGCACTGTCAATGGTGGGAGAAGATTTTACCAAGAAATTGTCAATGTTTCTTTAATAGGAAGCTTGAAAGTTTATTAAATTTCCACAAAGAAAATTTGTACCAATAAATTTCTAATATGTGGACCACTTCACGTGGAGTACTAGTTCATAGTTTTGTGCTATCAAACTTAAGTGACTATTAGTTTAATTTTGATTCGTACATCTCATGCAACTGTGGTAGTTGCTTCTGTCATCCTGTCTTGGACATTCTAGTTCCTAGAATTTTGATTCTTATTTATTTTCTTCTTTTCCTTTACACAGTGAATGTATTAAGAAATCTACAACGGAGTGTAAATCAAAGTTTTGTTATTATGAATAGGACATCAGCAGAATTACTAAGCTTCTTTTGCTTTGTTGATGCAGGCTTTTATGAGACTAGGATTGCATATTATGCATGGAGGGGTGCTAATGGATATCGCTTCGCATCGATTCCCGATTACTAGGTGTTCATATCGCGGTGGTGTATGCTTGTCTCATCTCTCTTTCAACGTAAAACTATCATATAAAGTCAGAAAATGGTTTGTACAGAATCACGTCTCTTGAGTTTGTAATGTATTCATCTCTTGTTCCTCTTTCATAGGCTGTTTAGGATTAGGAAAACTCTTAATGATGTAGCTTTAATTCATTTACTTGACGAGTCTTGTAGTAGCTGAAGTCAAAAACTTAATGCCCTTGCAAACACTTCGAGTGAGATTTATCCATGATTAACTGTGTGGATCAAGGTTTTTATGTAGGATTTGAAGTTTTATGGATTACATTGTGCAGAAGAAAACATTGTTTCATGACAAAGGACTACATGAATCTTTTGTGAATGCTTCTTGTTATTGCACAGCTTACCGAATGCGATGTCATCTTTGCTTAGTTAATTAGGTTATGATATCTAGACTTTAATTACAGTTTAACTCACTAATTGGATGCTGACTAATAGTAATTATTGTTGTGTCCGCTCCAACAAGAATTGTATATTAGTTTGAGAGGGTAACGAAACATTATTTAGAGGGTTGAAACCTTTTCCTAGTAGACATATTTAAAACCGTGAAGTCCACTACGATATGTAACGGACTAAAACAAGCTATTACAATAAAATTCGACTAAATTAGTTTTAAATTAAAAATGCAATATAAAAGGATATAACTTTTTTATCAAACTTAGTTGTTCAAAATTAACTTTATATTTATTTAATATGTATCTATTAAGTTTTTAAATTTTAAATTTTATGTTTAATAAACTCCTAAATTTTTTATTTTATAATTAATCGATTCTTGAATGCAGTATATATAAAGTTAAAAGTAGTTTAGGATTTAATTTTAGATAGGATTAATAATTTTAAAAAAATTTTATTGAATACAAATGCAAAAATTTGAGAGATATATTATATATTTGTAAAGTTTGGACGTTTTTTGATCTATCAAAATTTAAGAATTAAATAGAAACAATTTATAGGGTGGTCTATAATAATAATAATAAATAAATAAATAAATAAATAAATAATAAAATTAGAGATGAATCAATTATATAGTTGAGTGGCTAAATTCCTAATTACTCGAGACGCCGTTGGCCATCGAAGCAAGCCTTCGTTTGTCAACAACAAAGTTTGGTGCCTTGTGGCGGGCGTCCGCAGGTATTCCTCTTCGCTTGGCCACCGATTTTCTCGTTCTACTATTCTTTCCTTTGGGCTTCGCCATCTCTGATCAAATTGGGTAAGCTGTCGATTGATCTCTAATTCTCAGAGTCTTTTCCAGAATTTGGGGCCTTACATGTTGATCGGAGTGCTTTTCTTAATATAATAAAATTGATGTCTCGGTTTCATCTTTTCCTGCCAAATTGTTACGAGAAATCTTGTTTGATTGGCTTGGATCTGTTATGCGAGTGATTGCTGATTCGCTGATTTGGCCGATTTGATTTTGAAGGTTTGGGCACGATGAGTGAGGTGTTTGAAGGGTATGAACGCCAATACTGCGAGCTCTCGGCGAACCTTTCAAGAAAGTGCACTTCGGCTAGTGCCCTAAATGGAGGTATTTCCACCTTCTGATTTGTGAATTTTGGTTTCCATTTGTGGTTCTTTTTTCAGGTTCCACCCGAAACTTAAATTGAAATTCACGCCTGTAAGCAGGTTCTTGATTTCTGTTAGATATTTGTTTGTTGCTTTGCGTAATTGCGATGCTGAATTGTAACCGATGTTGAGGTCAAAACTTGGTGAAATTTTAATGTGGTCTTAATTAATAAGCGAATTACTTTTCATTGGCTTAGATAGGACAAAACACTTACACATATTGTTAAAATCTTGATCAATCGCAAGTTCTACTACTATGGCAATCCCTCACTCTTATGATTCCTTTGTTCATTCTTGAATTGGGAAACAATTCTGATAGAAGATGTGACAAAGCCCACTCCGTAGGGTTCATTTTCCTTACACGTTAATGATCGTTATTTTTATACTGGAAGTAAACAATATTTTGTTTTAAGGCTAATCTTCGATTTCCATATCTCTCATTCAGAGTAGGTAGAAACCCAAAATCTCTCAAGGTTCTTTGATAATAGTATGTATGATATCCCATAAGCACTTTCTTATTCTTTTTGTTACTTTGTTGGTAAATGTTAAATGATTCATTGATTTAGGAGAATTTCTTAAAATCTTTTTGTGCGATGACTATTATTTCATTCAATTTATGATCATTGATTTAGGAGAATTTCAGGACTATTGTAGGATACGAACTAATTTTACACAAAATATTTTTCAATAGATGAGTTTCAATATGTTTATTGTGGACAAATCAAACATATGGTTGGTTCTATTATAGACCATAAAAGTATTATTATAAATCCATTCCCTGTTGTGATGGCCCCCTGTCAGCCCTTCCAAAACTTATGGAAAAGCGGGAACTTTCATGTGCTTTCTTATTAGGGGAAAAAAAAAGTGCACATAAAGCATAAATATCTTCTTGGACAAAGGTTGTTTTCTGTTACAGCTGCTTATAAATCTCTGTCTCTGTCATTAATGAGCTAATTGCGTGGAGGCCCCCTTGTAGATTATTTGATACTACAATGAAGGGTACTCTAACTGTGAGGAGATGAAGTGGTTCATTCCAAGGGCTACCTAGCTTTTGGATTCTCCATAATCTTTTCTTAGCAACCATGAATTATAATTCAGTGCTTATAAATCGAAGCTTCTTTTTATGTTATTTCGTTTAATATTTAGAGAAAAATTAGACTGATGTATTTGCTTTGCTACATGAATATATCATACCTGCAGAGCAAAAGAAGCAAAGGGTTTCTGAAGTAAAGTCTGGAATTGATGAAGCAGAAGCTCTGGTACCTAGTTGACTTGTGATTGTTGAGAAAAATGCCTTCAAATTTTATCTTGCAATGTTAATGTTATATACTTAATGACTTCTAGATTCGGAAAATGGATCTTGAGGCCAGAAGTTTGCCGCCTAATGTTAAGGCTGTCCTTCTAGCTAAATTAAGAGAGTACAAATCTGACCTCAACAATTTGAAAAGTGAAGTTAAACGCATTGAATCTGGAAACTTAAATGCAGCCACTAGAGATGAGTTGCTGGAATCAGGAATGGCTGATACACTGACGGTATGGTCTCTTATCCTTTGTAGTTGTGTATTAGCTATGACTCATGCCTGGTTGCCATTTCATATAGGCTTCAGCTGACCAAAGAACGAGATTAATGACCACAACAGAGAGGC
This sequence comes from Cucurbita ficifolia, assembly GCA_033971965.1. Lineage (NCBI taxonomy): Eukaryota > Viridiplantae > Streptophyta > Magnoliopsida > Cucurbitales > Cucurbitaceae > Cucurbita > Cucurbita ficifolia. The sequence goes on from CM066976.1 coordinate 1,260,179, forward strand.
TAGGTAAGTCAAGTGATAGAATTAAGGAAAGTCGAAGAACCATGCTAGAAACAGAAGAACTTGGAGTTTCAATTCTCCAAGATTTGCACTCACAGCGTCAGTCTCTCTTGCATGCTCATAATACGGTATGGGATTTTACTTTTCATGTTATCTGGGACATCATATAGGAGTAAATGCTGCCGTAGGAGCATTGTGATAGATCCTTCATACTGTTTGTTTTGAAAATTATAAATCAGCTATTCACGCTGCCTCTATCAAACCCTTCAATTTCTCAACTCAAATGTTTCTTCTATAATTGTATTGCTTTTGGAGGTGTCTATGCCCGTAATTTTTATTTGAAAATTCCACCTTTTGCAGCTTCATGGAGTAGATGACAATATTGGGAAGAGTAAGAGAATATTAACCAACATGTCAAGAAGGATGAACAAGAACAAATGGATTGTCACATCCATAATTGTTGTTCTCGTCTTGGCCATCATCATGATTTTGTACTTCAAACTTTCTAAATAGCAAGGTTATCCTCCCTCTTCATTTGGGTTTGTCAGCTTTGAGTGATGTTGGAACATGAGTTCATGTTCTATGTATTTTTCTTTGTCTAATGTGAGTTTGCACGTGAATTATGTTATGGTTAATTCTTTGTTGTCTGCATCTTAGTCTTCTGTAAGATTGACAAGTGTTCAAAAAACAATATTAATGATGTAAGGTTTGCCCAACGCTTTGTATACACTGTGTAATATCCTATGGGGTATCGAATTTGTCTACTTTGAGAGCTTAAATTGAGAATCTATAGAAATGCTTTGATTGAGCTTGATAATTTGTTTACTTACTCAAATGGGTTTCTACCTTTTTGGCTTATTAGTTGGATATCTTATTATCGAGTGTCATATACAAAACCTTCACAATGCGAAAATTATTCCTAAAAATTAACTCAATTATCTCTACAAACTAACTCATCTTTTCTTCTAGCATGGTTTGTCTTTACTCACATGCCTTCCAAAAAAATTCGTAGGGAGCTACCAACATAGAATTGCTTCAAGTACACTCAATTAAATTCCAAGGATCGAAACATCACATCGAAAAGGAAGATATTCAGATGTAGTCTCGTTTCATCCTATCACCCTCCTTTCATTCTTTTCCATTAAACAGAAGCAAAAAAAACTAAAAAATTCTTTTCCATTAAACAGAAGCAAAAAAACTAAAAAGAAAAATGGCCATCCAATAAATATTTAACACTGAGATTAAAATATAATGTCTGAATATATATATATATATATTATAAAGATAGGATAGTAATATGAAAAACTCGTGAAGACATGGCCAAAAGTCACAATCTCAGGCTACAAGAAGCCCTATGCCACCCATATAGGATATGAATGTTCCTTCTTCTAAGAGACCAGCAGCAAGCAACAAAGGGTATCCTCAATGCTGATTTTTGTTTAGTAATCTTTTAACATGCCATTCTTAAGCAGAAAAGGGTATCCTCAATGCCATCCTCCGGCATAGCCAAGGCCTCTCGACGTCGGGATCGATAAATTGATGCAGAATGAACTCATCAGCTTCTTCATCTACTAATTCTCTTGCCCAACACACCCTGCTCATCGAGCAACTCCCTGGCCCGAAACACCTGTACCGAAAAACACAATTCCCCTATCAGGTGATCTACACATTTGGTAACGTTCCCATTATTCATATAATCGATGTTGATAAGGCGAAAAATCATTAAATGGGACGTACTTGTACTCATAATAACAAGCAGTTCTCTCGTTTTCAGTCTTTCCCCAGTTGTCCCAGCCTGCTGGTTTGATACATGCATCCATATATGTGTAAGCAAAGACCACCCTTGCAAAGGGTCCCCATGGTCGTCCGAGATGAACGTACGAAGTCCCGGCACTGCCCGTGATCACACACCTCAAGAATACATAACCTGTGGTCTCTTGAGAGGATTTCCTGCTCTGTGCAGTAATAAAGCCATGCGACTTGCAGTGGATATGGCAACGCTCCAACAGAGCAGTGCTGTTGCCAAATATGAAGTCCACACTTCCTTCTATATAGCAATCCTTCAAGTACTGTTTTCCATAATGTAGGTACAGAGTATCCTGCATCAAATTATCCAAAAATATTATAGAAGAAGAAACAATAGCAGGCTATAGAAGTGCAGAAAAACCTTTTACTGTGATCGTTGGCTGATTGAACTAGCCAAAGGATAGAGCTATTGGAGGATGTCGACAACAACATCAAACTGTAGATCCTAACACTCTTTAGTAGCTTGGGAGATAACTCTTACCCAAGCACTTCCATAATTATGGTATCTTGAATATCCACCAAACAACCCACAAGTTCTTATGGGAAAAGGCATTTTCCATTCAGATTTAAGGAGGGGTGAAAAGAGAGGAGAAGAAAAAAAAGAAAAAAAAAAGCTGTAGGCTTTTCCAGAAACATTGTTTGACCTCTAGAACTTACTGCCCACTAACCAATTGAATTAGAGGATTGGAATACCTGCCAGCCGAGAAACCTGCAATTGTAAAAGGCACAACGATCTGCTGTAACTCTGATAGCCACGGCTTGCCCAGAACCCTGCAAAACAAACAACCCACAACATATCTAAACAAACAATACCAACTTCAAAACGCTAAGGAAGTTCATCAGAAAAACACAGATCCAACAAAGATCCTCATTCTACAATTTCAAAATCCAGAGTAGGGATAAGATGATCGAAGAGGTCCTAAAAGTAAAAGCGTACCTCGGGGGAAGAATTCTCAAATGTGATATTCTCAGCAATGAAATCCTCCCCTTCCACAATGGTACTCCCGCAACCAAAAGTCCCAGTTCCAATGACACGAGAAGCCTGGCCAGAGACAGAGATTGAGAGACACATGAACATCATTCTTCAAATTAAACGCAAACCCATATATGAAATGATAGAATCGCATCAGAAACCGACTTGGTGGTGGCTAATTTTGGTGGCGGTATTGTCCCAAGTGAGAACGGTGCTCTCAGGGCTCAAACCCGCGAAGGTGATGAAATTCTTGGTCTTCGGCACATACAAAGGCTGCCTGTAAATCCCAGGAGACACACGGATCACAGTCCGGCAAGTATTGCTGAATGGAACCGCGTCTATGGCTTCCTGAACCGTACGGAAATCCCCACAGCCGTCTTGCGCCACCGTGAGCACCCTGGGCGGGGCCGCCATGAAACGCAGTCTCGAAGCTCGCGCCTTCTGGATGTTGGGAAGCGGGATGAAAAATGAAGACCAAATCAATCGTATTTATAAAGTGGAAAGAGAAGCGAAGTCCTCCAATTTTGCATCGTAGCCATTAAATTTCATCGGTACTCCTGATTTATCTATATTTCTTTCTCTTTCTTCTGCTTCGATTGAGGCGGCAAGGCGGCCAAGTAGACGGAATCTTCGGTTAAACAACAAATTGAAAAAAAAAAAAAGGAATTTTATTTCTCGAAAAATGTAAACATAAGATTTGGAATCGGATCCATGGCATCGTGTTCTTCCTCATTGTGCTATAAAGCTTGTAATTATATTTTCTTTAAACGTTCTGGAAAATAAGATTTTTTCAGAATCTCTTTTTGCCTCGAGTTTCTCTGTCAGCTGAATTAGTGAACGCATCTATTATCGAATTCCCTAAAATATAAATACGATTATATGAATTCTTTTTTCTTTTTTTTTTTTATAGAAATAACAGAAAACATTAATTAACAAAGATTTATGTAAATAAATAACAGTTACCAAAGTCAAACAAATTTCATAATTCAAAATTTACTAGAAAAATAACTCTCATATTTATTGATGCATTGTTTATTATGATTCATAAGATAAATTGGTCTATTAAAAAGTAAGAAAAGAACACCACATTATTAAAAAAGAATCATGTTCTTCATAATTAAAAAAATTAAAAAGAAAAATAGACTAAAAGAAAACTTAAAAAATATATGAGAAAACAGAGAGAGAGGGAGAGAGAGCTTATTAAATGGGAGGGGAAAAAATCAGAGCAGCTTCTTGCGTTCAAAGAATGCCCTGAGATGCCATAACTGTAAACCAGCCACAGACAAGCAAACTCCAAGTGATAGGATACTAAAGGTCGCCATTTTTGCGTTTGTTGATCTGTTCAGTTGCTGCATCTCCTCCTCTCTGAAACCCAGAAGCATAAACACAAACGATAACAGAGAATCAATCATCACAAAATCAACTACTTGGGGACGTAATGAATGTACAAAATACAGAGCCCACCAAGATCATAAGGCCAATGAACTGATATGTCTTCAAGAAAACTTAGATATAAACTCAAATTCATTATAGTGTACCTTTCACGGAGGTAAAACATCTCATCATGTATAGAGATGACAGTGTCGTACAACTTCTTCAACTCGTATTCCATTATCTAGCATAAGAGATGACGAACTATTTCATCAGACCACCACCTTACAGATTCTTCTATCAAACAAAAACAACAGACCATCCTCTACATTCAAGTAAAGTAGAGTTCAAAACAGAATCTCATCGTAAATGGACCTCTTAACATATCATGATCGAGTAAACACGATGATAAATAATGTTCGTGAAATGTGATTTAAGAATTACCGCCACAGAAATAATGAGATGCAAATGCAATTTAGAAGAGGATATAATACACACAAAAAAATGAAACTAGCTAATAAAATCTAAACTAAATAAAGATCATCTAGATAAGAAGTTCCCGACTTTGGATTCCTTCACTATTTTATGGCTTCTTGGTATTTTTTGCTTGAAGGGTCGCCTTCAATTGAAGCTTCAAAGGTATTTAAATGATGGTCCAGCCTTCAATCAGTGGGGTGTGTGGGGTATGTTGAGAATTGTTGGGAGGGAGTCCCACATTGGCTAATAAAAGGAATGACCATGAGTTTATAAGTAAGGAATATTGTCTCCCTTGGAATGAGGCTTTTGGGAGAAACCAAAAGCTAAGCCATGAGAGCTTATGCTCAAAGTGGATAATATCATACCATTGTGGAGATTCGTGATTCCTAAAAGAGTGGTCCTTAGCGCTACTCTTCAGAATCAAAGGATTTGGATCTTCTATTTCTCTAGTGTTTTGGTTGCAGCATTTTCTTCTCTCTATCTCTCTCCTTTTCTTTTTCTTTTTCCATTTCACACTTCATCTCCTCTCACTTTCTAAAGTCCCCAATTTTTTTGGCCAAACTCTAGAAGTTGAATATCCAAAGAAGTTACAAGTTCTTCACTTGGTTGTACAAATGATATCATTGACACTATCTTGAGGAGGTAGGTCTCCTTTTGTTTGATCCATAATTGTACGTTCTTTACAAGAAAAAGGAGATTCTTGCAGAAAACACAATTGTTTTAAGGATATTGTAAGGAAGCAAAAGGAGACAAAACCTGTATACAATTGTTTCATTCCAGTGTAAGTTCTCAAAATCCGCAAACTGAATGTATATCTAATCAAATTCCAACAAAATTATTCAAGGAAAAACATAATATCATGCAGGATGAGTTGTTTTAAGGATATTGTGACGAAGTTTTGCTCATTAAGTGGTCACAAATCTTTGCATACAGAAAGCATAATCAGGAAGAACACCAAAAAATGAGCAAGCCAGAAACAAAATGAGAAATTTCAGGACGTACTTCAATCTGCCCTTTCTTAGCAACCTTGGACCAATCCTTAGAAGAAACACCGGACCTCCAATCAAATTCAACAGTAACTGAACCTGGGGGTTTTTGTTCCGGAGCCCAAAAACAAGCAGTATAATCACCAGACTCGGCTGCAGTGAACGCGAAATTTCCAGAATCCACATTATCCGCATTATGATACGTGTTGCCATGAGGCGAACTGACCTAATAAGAACCTCCATTACCACATATTAATCATCTAAACAAATTCCATAATCAACAAAAACACAGAATTCCGGAAAAGAGATTTCAATTTGAAAGCAAAAACGCGAGAAAATAGAATAAAGATGATCATGAGACAGTCCTACATATCATTTCCGGATAAAAGTAGCCAAGTTTCCATATAATACAGGGAGAATGAAACATAAACGTAGGGCAATGCATCAAAAAGCGTGAACAGAAACAGAAATTAAGCATTGAATCGGAAAAGGAAGAATGAATACCCTGACAGTGAGTTTGCTAGAATCGGGGATGGGAACATCTTCGTTGGGACTAATCACCGAATACTTGCCGACCGTCATGGCATTGGTCTTAATGTCATCCGAAATACATTTGGTGCCGCCCGATTGAAGCTCGAACCGCATCGAATCAGCAACGGTGGACATCAGCGCCAAAAGAAGCGAAACCAAGAAACTCCATTTCGGCATCATGATTGATCTCCGGTAGGAGAGTCTGTAAGCCTCGAATAAGGTTACGTGATTGGAATATAAAGTTCAGACTTGGTTGAATGTAACCCTGAAGAGAACATCAAATTCAAAGATTCAAGAAACGCAAAGATCTGCTGGCGATTTGGCCATGGCTAACGCAAAGGAAAGACATATATTTAGTAACTAATCGACTGAACTGACACGTCATCCCAATCACACCCATAAAAAAAGTAGTTCATTAATCTACATATTTCATTAAACCTCATCAAAAATGTATAATATTATGAAGTAAATCGTTACCAAATTTTGAATTATTAATATTAAAATTTTGGGATTAAATTATTTTTTTTAATAAATCATTACTATATATCTTATTATATTTAATTAAGTGCCTCAAAATTAATATTTTAGGTTTAAGTAAAGTGATACAAGTTTTTTTTTTTTTTTTTTTTTTAAGTAAACAATATCATGAATGAGAATGTTTAAAAAGTTTATAATAAGTTACATAATTTTTAAAATTAAGATTTATCTTAGTGCGATTCAAACATTTAATTGATCTAAAAAAATTTAATTCATATTTAAAAAATTTATGTCAAGTTTTAAGCATTTGATGGTGTAAACGTTCACCTTACAAAATTAAGATAGCAAAGACTAAATTATTAAAATCACTCTCAATCGCCCAACTACTTAAATCCTTTAAGTAATAAAATTATCCATGTAATAGGAAGTCATGATCATCCAGTTGTGGAGAATTTAAAGCAGTGGCCCATTGTGGTTGATTTTTCGGTTGATCTCTTCCCAGTTTCTGGTGGACAGCAAATTTTGATGTTATTTGATCAAAGAACATGCAAGGGATTAATGAAAAACTTTTCTTTAAAAAACAGCAGCATCGTGGTTGACGCTGTCAAATCAGTAGCAGGTCAAGATGGTTTGCGCAGTAATCATGTAGGACATCCTCATGTCAAATCCAAATCTTCCTACCTTAACGAAACCAAAAGCATCAGCGCAGATAATTTCACAGAGAAAAGATGAAGTTCGGGAAGGAATTTTTGTCTCAAATGGTGCCGGAATGGCAAGAAGCATACCTGGATTACAGCCATCTGAAAACAGTGTTGAAGGAAGTCAGCCGGGCGAGACAGCCAGAGGCATCAGACGGGGCAACGCGCAAGATGAAGAGAAGGGTCTCTCTGTACAGAGCTTTCAGCGGGCTAGCAGGACCAAGACACTCTCAACTGATGCAGGAGGATGCTATACATACAAACATAATTCATAAAGGGTCTGAAGAGTGTTACCAGAGCATGCTGTTCTCTTCATCGTCGGAGCAAGGCGATGAACATCAGGTGGAGTTCTTCAGGAGACTTGATGATGAGTTTAATAAAGTGGTGGGGTTTTACAAGAAGGAAGTGGCGGAGCTGATGGGGGAGGCTGAGGAGTTGAGCAAGCAAATAGATATCTTGATTGCCCTGCGGATTAAGGTAGAGAAGCCAGATTTTGCTCTTGAAGATTTTAATGAAAGTGTCAGTCTTACAGGTAGTAGTACATCCTCGGCTGCTACTTCTACTGCTAAGTCCCCCGTTCCCAGAACTGCAAGTAAGTTATATTGAATAGATTCTTGAACTTTCGATTTTGTGTTCGATCAATACCAGTAATAAAGATGAACGCATTTGTAGAACGGTCAAGCTTGGAGGTAACCCAAGAAGTTGAGATGGAAACTAGAGAAGCAAAAAGTAACAGCAGGAAGGCCAGTGGAGGAATAGCTCATCCTACCATTCAAAAACTCAAGTCAGAGTTGTTGTCCCAAGTACGGATTAACGTCCAGCCTGAAACGCCAATATCGACATTAAAATGTATGGTCATGAGTTCCAAATCTCAGTTGTCTTATAACAAGACAGAGTTGAGGAAGGCAGAAGAACTGATGAAGCGTGCCTTCATTGAATTCTACCAAAAGCTTCGAGTTCTAAAAGGCTACAGGTAATGCATGAATATTGATATCATACTGAACATATGTTACTTCACTGTTGAATTTGCAGAACTATAAATGGAGTTGTTCCTTATGAATCTGCAGTTTCTTGAATAAACTGGCCGTTTCGAAGATCATGAAGAAATATGATAAGGTCTCAACAGCCACCAATGTTTATATTTGAAGAACATAATCTTTTTCCTTCAGTAATTATGATTTTATCCTTGCAGATTACATCACGTAAAGCATCGAAGGCCTACCTCGAAATGGTGGAAAAATCTCCTCTTGGCAGCATTCTTGAGGTCTGCAACGATTCCTGAGACAGAATTCTGGTTTAAAGTCCTTTCTTTTTTCAAAGTGTTTCTGTGCAACAACAGGTTACAGGGCTCATAGAAAGGGTGGAGGCTGTTTTCATTAAGCACTTTGCAGATGGAAACCGTAGAAGAGGGATGGACATTTTGAAAAGAAAAATTAAAAGGGAAAGACAAGGAATTACGTTTTTCTCCGGTAAGAAGACTGGTTGCTTCATGTAACAGCCCCAAGTCCACCGCTAACAGATATTGTCCACTTTGGCGCGTTACGTATCGTAGTCAACCTCACGGTTTTTAGAAACGCGTCTGTTAGGGAGAGGTTTCCACACCCTTATAGGAATGCTTCATTCCCCTCTCCAACCGATGTAGGATCTCACAATCCACCCCCTTGGGGGCCCAACATCCTTGTTGGCACACCGCTCGGTGCTTGGCTCTGATACCATTTGTAACAGCCCAAACCCACTACTAACAGATATTGTCTGCTTTGGCCCGTTATGTATCGTCCTTAGCCTCACGGTTCTTAAAAATGCGTCTGTTAGGAAGATGTTTCCACACCCTTACAGAAATGCTCCGTTCCCCTCTCCAACCGATGTGAGATTTCACACTTCAAAAGCTAATGTCTTGTGCTCTGCAGGTTTTTTCTTTGGCTGCTCGCTTGCACTTGTAGTGGCCATCATTCTAGTCATACACCTAAGAAACATCTTCAAGAGTCAAGGGCGTGGCCAGTACATGGATAACATATTTCCTCTCTATAGGTAATTCAAGAAGCTTACTTTGAAGCTCCAAAGAACATGGCTGCTCGATTGTTGATACCAATGTTTCCTTTTGCAGCCTTTTTGGATTCATTGTCTTGCACATGCTGATATACTCTGCAAATCTATACTTCTGGAGGCGTTACCATGTAAACTACACCCTTATGTTTGGCTTCAAGCAAGGGACGGAGTTGGGTTACTGGGAGGTCTTTTTTCTTAGTTCAGGTCTTGCTGTGATCACAATGGCTTGCATCCTCTTCAATTTGGACATGGAAGCAGACCCCAGAACCCGAACCTTTGCGGCCATAACTGAATCAGTCCCTTTGGCTCTACTCACTGTAAGAAGTTCATGTCTCAAATATTTGTCTTCATCATCCATGGCTGAACTCAACTCATTATGCAGGCCCTTCTTTTCTTAATATTCTGTCCTTTCGACATCCTATTTCGTCCCAGCCGCTTCTTCCTCGTTCGCAGCGCATTTCATTTGGTCTGTGCTCCTTTATACAAGGTACTTGGAGCAAGAGAAGGTTTACAAAAATGTATATCTATTGTCAAACACATAACTTAAATCTATATATTGTCTTCAGGTTAGCCTCCAAGACTTTTTCTTGGCAGACCAGCTCACTAGCCAGGTTTGATATTAATTAACCCTGAAGAACTTCAAAGTCTATCATCTAGATGACTGAAATTGGCTGTTCAAAGTTCATACACCAAAGCTAATCCAGATACAATTTCACATCAGGTTCAAGCCTTCAGAAGCTTACAATTCTATGTCTGCTACTATGGGTGGGGGGATTTCATACGAAGATCAAATAAGTGCTTCGAGAGCAGAATTTTCGAAGCCTTTTACTTCGTTGTTGCAATTATTCCATACTGGATTCGTACTCTTCAGGTAATCTGGCTAGTGTTTTGCACAGCAAACTACAAATTTCTTCTTCAATATTGTATGAACTCATCAGAGATAAAGTTGTTGAATGCTTCCAGTGCCTTCGACGGTTGGTGGAAGAGAAAGATGTAGAACATGTATTTAATGGACTGAAATACTTCTCAACAAGCGTTGCAATTGCAATGAGAACAGGCCATGATTTGAATATGGGGATGACTTGGAGAATTCTAGCGGCAATTAGTTCTGGGATAGCAACAATTTCAGGCACATATTGGGACATAGTCCGAGATTGGGGACTTCTCCAACGAAACTCGAAAAATCCATGGTTGAGAGACAAGCTATTGATATCCAACAAAAATGTTTACTATGTAGCAATTGTAAGAACATACCGCAAATTCTTGAAAACCTAGCTTTCCATGGCATGTTTTAGCTGATAATAATAATCTTCCGAATCTTGGTTGCAGGGACTGAATATCTTGCTCAGACTCGCTTGGATGCAATCAGTATTAGGTTTCAGAGAAGCTCCATTTATCCATAGACAAGCCTTGATCGCCATTGTCGCCGTGCTGGAAATCATTCGACGAGGAATCTGGAATTTCTTCAGGTTTGTCCGATTGTAAAGCTGTATGAACAACGTCAGTGATAAAAGGAATCGACTAACGAAACCTTGATTTTGTGTTCATCAGGATGGAGAATGAGCACCTGAACAATGTGGGGAAGTTCAGGGCATTCAACTCTGTGCCGTTACCTTTCGAATTCGACGACAACAACAAAATGAGAACTCGGCTATGAACAAGACGATTACATTACAGTGAAAGAAATAATCTTATAATCATAAACTTTCTTATAATAAATAAACATAATTTAATGCACTATGAAAAAAAAAAACACGTTAATTTATAGATTATATTCCATATTCCAAGATTCATAATGCGGTGACATGCACGTGACATTATTCATATTGTATAGTTGGACTTTTATGGTGTGACATTATTCATTTCATACAAAATTCAACTAAATAAAAGTTTATTAAGCTATTCGCGTTGACTTAAAGGAATTTCAACCTTTAATTTAATTTATTTTTTAAAAAAAAACAGTTTTTTTTTTCTTTTTGTATAATCTGCTGAATGTTCTCCATATAAAGTCACCATACAGCTGTATGACTTGGCCCATCCAACTTATATTTTTCAATAACGGTATCTAGTTTTTTTTCCCGAGTCGCATGTTTTAATTTTCTTTAGTCGTTAATATCTCGAATTCCATTACGACCCTTCTTTTTACCTAACCAACTCTTGTCAAATACTCGTAAGTTATAAACAAAATCAACTCGATTAATAACATGTAAAGATTAAAAATGAATAATGCACCCGATCATCATTTATCTTGAATTTATAGATTTAAAGGATGGGATGGTTAAATGTCTACGCCAGCGTAATGGTTGACATACCTACATGTTTATAAAAAAAATTATTTTTTTATAATACTTTTGTAATACAATAAATAAAATATAAATTATTGATGATTAGGTGGCATTCATATCTAATTAAGAGACTTCATTTCATATTAATTATCTTCAAATCTCATTAAGAGACTTATATTATGATTATTAATCATGTATGCATTATATATGAGATGATGTGTGGAAGTCAAAATTAATCTCCAAGTAAAAATGGCGTAAGTGCAACGTATATTGACGCCATAATTAACCACCATAAATAATACGCCTTTTCCCACCCCCACCTATAGTCCCATTATTTGTTTAGCTTCTCAAACCAACCATTCACCAATTATTTTAAAAATTAGCACATAATTGTAAATTTATTTTTTTTTATAAACAGTTATTAAGAGACAAGACAGTACATTATAACGAACATAACTGTTTCATTCGAGAAAAAAAATACCTCATATTATATTTATTACTACTTTTTTTTTTTTACTTTTAAAATTTGTTTTTGTTTCGAGTTCTATTTTGATCAAAAGTTTTTAAAAAATTCTATAAATATAATATTAATCTTATTGATTTATCTAAAAAGACATTTTAATTCAATATTATTATATGTTATGATAGTTTAATAGATAAAATATTAATTATTATTCCAACATCGATAGTTCGATTTTTTACTTTTACAATTGTTGAACTTGAAAAACAATGCTATTTGTTGAGATATAATATTTGAATAATATATTTAGTTATGGAATATATCTCAAATATTATATCTTAATATTCTTCCCTTTATGATTTGGTAGTATATTTTATTTTATTCTTAATATTTAATTAGTTTATATTTTCCTTATTGGTAGCTAGTAGCTATTTGTTGGTGGTAGCTGGTATCCTATTTAAAGATTATGAATATCAATGAGAATACAGACAGTCGATTCAAATTCTATTTCGATTCTACTTCTATTCCTTTTTCTTATTCTTAACACTATTCAAATGTCCAGATAACACACGAGTTTCTTTATTTGAAATTTGGAGAAATTTAAAATAAATAAAAAAAATCCAAACCCTAATCTATCTAACCTATGGCATAAGCTCACCACGACATAATATAAAGAAAAATTTACATTATTGTATTGTTGATCATATCATAATGAGATTAAAAATTTAGAATTAAAACAAAATTCTTAAAAAAAAAAAAGTAAAAAGAAATGCCCTAAATATTATTATTTATTGCGCGTGATATTAAGTACATGCAATAATTTCGAAGGAACATTGCTTGTGGAAAGCATCGCCATCGACAAATCGCGGCTGAACAGCATAATGGACTGCTTGATGCTACTAGTCAAGCGATCCTTATCTCTACGCGGAGCAAAGCAAGTTGTTCTTATGGTGATAATGTGGGACATCCTCCTCTCAAATCGATCCCACTTACTCTTTTTTCACTGTTTTTCCTCTTCTGCAGCCGGCGTTCGGGACTCAGTGGATGAACCCATCTGGATAAAAGAACCCAACATGAAAAGTATTCTCCATTTCTTGCTGAAAACGAAAGCCATTGAAGCTTCTGCGCTCATGATTCCGACAAAGTCAAAGGGACCCCTTTATTTATTAAAAATGGAATGATAGGTCTAAAATAATTGTCAAATGCCCACCAAATATATATATGTATGTATGGGAATGCATTTCGAATAAACAATTGGCAACTCATCCTGTAAAAGCCACCCTTCATAGATTTGTGCTTCTTAGATGAAGTTCGGGAAGGAGTTTTTGTCCCAAATGGTGCCAGAATGGCAAGAAGCGTACTTGGATTACAATAATCTGAAAGCAATTTTGAAAGAAGTAAGCATATCCAGGCAGCCAAAAGCTCCGGATGCCTCAGGAAATCTAAAGAGAAAGATGTCGTTGTATAGAGCTTTCAGTGGGCTTACAACGCAGAGGAATTCTCCAAGGAAGCAGGATGATGCAATTATCACAAACATAGTCCACAATGGTTCTGAAGAGAGCTATCAGAGCATGTTCTTTATGTCATCCGACCGAGGAGGTGAAAATGAGGTGCTATTCTTTAGGATACTTGATGCTGAGTTCAATAAAGTGGTGAGGTTTTACAACAAGAAGGTGGGGGAGCTGACGGTGGAGGCTGAAGAATTGAGCAAACAGATGGATATCTTGGTTGCTCTAAGGATAAAGGTGGAGAAACCAGATGTTGCTTCCTACGATGTCGATGAACATGTCGATCTAGCAGGCACTGCAGCCTCCTCAACTGTTAATTCCATCAATGGAAGAGCTACAGGTAAGTTGGAAAAGAGATCTTTAGTTATAAATGCAATGGTTTTGTGAATTTGATTTGGTTTCTTACTGTCTAGATTGTGTTTTAGAAGGACGGTCGCCCTTTGAAATAACTCAGGAAGTCGAGACGGTCGACGAGGATATGGAAGCAAAAGAGGCCAACAGTTACAGCAGGAAGGGGGGGAGTAGGGGAACAACTCAAACCATTCAAGAACACAGGCCAGCTTCATTAGACTTGTTACCCCATGTAAGGATTAACATCGCTCCTGAAACACCAGTTTCAACCTTGAAATACATGGTTGCGAGTTCCAAAGCTGGGTTATCATATAAGAAAACGGAGTTGAGGAAGTCAGAAGAATTGATGACTCGGGCCTTGATTGAATTCTACCAAAAGCTTCAAGTTCTAAAAGGCTACAGGTAATAGCAATACATGAGTCTTGATTATCACAGTGAAGGTTATGTTCCTTCATTGTTGAATTTGTCAAAATATTAACAGCTTTACTTCTAATGGATCTACAGCTTCTTAAACATATTGGCTGTTTCGAAGATCGTGAAGAAGTATGATAAGGTAAGGTCTCCACAGCTTCCAGTCTATTTACTTGAAATGAATTATCTTTTTCCTTCAAGAAATTCTGAATCTCTGGTTTTGTTGATACAGATAACGTCACGACGAGCGTCGAAGGTCTACTTAGAAATGGTGGATAAATCTCCTCTTGGCAGCACTATGGAGGTCTGTTACAATTCCTGAAATTTCATTGTGATATATTTAGCCAACTCTCACCTGAAAGTCTTTCTTCTTCAAAATGTTTCTGTACGGCCACAGGTCACAAGGCTCATAGAAAGAGTGGAGGCTGTTTTCATTAAGCACTTTGCAAATGGAAACCGAAGAAAAGGGATGGACATTTTGAGAAGAAAAATCAGAAGGGAAAAACATGGAATTTCGTTTTTCTCTGGTAATAAGACTTGTTAGAGCAAAAGGGTTTTTCTTGCAATGTCTTATACACTCAAATTTGATTTGAATATCTGCAGGGGTTTTCTTCGGCTGTGCCATTGCACTTGTAGCGGCCATTGTTGTAGTGATACACCTAAGAAATATCTTTGAGAGCACAGGGCGCAACCAGTACATGGATAACATATTTCCTCTGTATAGGTAATTTTAGATGGCGACTTTGATGTTTTGAGGCATTATACTTTTTGAGTACCATTTTGATGTTGATATTTATGCTTTACTTTTTCAGCTTTTTTGGATTCATCATCTTGCACCTGATGATGTACTCTGGAAATATATACTTTTGGAGGCGTTACCGTGTCAATTACTCATTTATGTTTGGCTTCAAGCAAGGGACAGAGTTGAGTCACCGGGAGGTCTTTTTTCTTAGTACAGGTCTTGCTGTGCTCACATTGGGTTGTGTTCTCTCACATTTGGACATGGAGGTGGACCTGAAAACCAAAAGATTTGAAGCTATAACCGAGTCAATTCCTCTAGCTCTACTCACTGTAAGCTCCATCGTCCATTGTGTGATGCATTGTCTCAAATATTTCTCTCTTCATGCTCTAGCTATTGTTGTGAGATCCCACGTCGGTTGGAGAGGAGAACAAAGCATTCCTTATAAGGGTGTCGAAACCTCTCCTTAGAAAACACGTTTTAAAACCTTGAGGAAAAGCCTAGAAGGGAAAGCCCAAAGAGGACAATATCTGCTAGTGGTGGGCTTGGACTGTTACAAATGGTATTAGAGCCAGTCACCGAGCGATGTGCCAGCGAGGATGCTGGGACCCCAAGGGGGGAGGATTGTGAGATCCCACATCGATTGGAGAGGGGAACGAAGCATTCCTTATAAGGGTGTGGAAACCTCTCCCTAGCAAACGCATTTTAAAACCTTAAGAGAAAGTCTAAAGAAGACAATATCTCCTAACGGTGGGCTTAGGCTTAGGCTGTTATAATTGTATTAAGAGTAAAAGCAATATCTAAGCAGAACTCATTTTGCAGGTTCTTCTTCTTATAATATTTTGTCCTTTTGATATCATATTCCGTTCCAGCCGCTTCTTCCTAATTCGTAGTGCATTTCATCTGGTCTGTACACCGTTCTACAAGGTACTCATGGGAAGAGACATCTTCGGAAAGATTCTAGCTTTCGTGCTTTGAACGAAAAAGTGGATTCAAATCTTCATTTTGTTTCAGGTTACACTGGAAGACTTTTTCTTGGCAGATCAGCTTACCAGCCAGGTTTCACATTAACCTTCTTTAAGATTTCTGTATGTTCATTCTCCTGCTAAACTTAACACATCAAGACTAATACAGTTGCAATATCTCATCAGGTGCAAGCCTTTAGAAGTTTAGAATTCTATATCTGTTACTACGGGTGGGGTGACTTTATACGAAGATCGAATACATGCAAAGAGAGCAAAGTTTTTGAAGCCTTTTACTTTGTTGTTGCAATTATTCCATATTGGATCCGTACTCTCCAGGTAATCAGCTTGTTTGACACATATTTTCCCCATGTTCCCATTGTATCAAATCATCAGAGCTAAGGTTGTTTAATGCTTGCAGTGCCTCCGGCGCTTGATCGAAGAGAAAGACGTGATGCATGTGTTTAATGGACTGAAGTACTTCTCAACGGTCATTGCAGTTGCAATGAGAACTGGCAATGATTTGAATATGGGGATGACTTGGAGAACCTTGGCTGCTGTTAGTTCTGTTATTGCAACAATTTCTGGCACGTACTGGGATATAGTATGCGATTGGGGTCTTCTGCGACGAAACTCGAAAAATCCATGGTTGAGAGACAAACTAGTGATATCCAACAAAAGTGTTTACTTTGTAGCAATTGTAAGAATACTACTGGCTGTTTGGGATCTGTTCTTCTTTGAAACCAGCTTTCATTAGCTTGGAATAGGAAACTATGATGCATCTTAGCTGATAATTATGTTTGGAATCTGGATTGCAGGTACTGAATATCTTGCTACGACTTGCTTGGATGCAATCCGTATTAGGCTTTAGAGAAGCTCCATTCATCCATAGGCAAGCCTTAATTGCGATTGTCGCCGTGTTGGAGATTATTCGACGAGGAATCTGGAATTTCTTCAGGTATGTTCTTCATTCCTTGAATCATTTCAGGCATGGGAATGGATATTCTCTTGAAAGGGGTATTTAAACATTATAGAACTAAGTTTTGTGCAACAAAATGGCTGATTATAGAACTCCATGATCAAGTTCAACTAGATTCTGCATTACTCATGATAATTAAAAAACTTCTGGATTTTTTACTGATCAGGTTGGAGAATGAGCACCTAAACAATGTGGGGAAATACAGGGCATTCGATTCTGTTCCACTTCCTTTCGATTACGACGAGATGGTGCGATGAGAACCCGGTTATGAAGATCAAAAAGATACTGTTTCGACTCATTTTTTTATTCTTATACATGGCTTGGCTTGGTTTGGTTTTCTTTGTATTTTAGTTCAAATGTAGAAACTAAATTGTTGTCTCATAATATTGAGAGAGAAATAGGGTTAGTCTAGCCTGAGAATCTGTAAAAAAGAAAGAAAAAAGAAGGTATAAAGTTACTATTTCTTCCATACAAATGGAGCAGTGTTTTCAAAGCCACCTGAAGGTGACACAAAGGGAGCCAGTGAAAAATGTCAAGAACATGCCATAATATCAAGTTGTGTGAAATGAAAATAAGGAACTTTATTGATTAATTTGAAGAATCTCGGCATGGCATGTCTTTATGTGGAACTTCTGCATGGGGTTAGTACCCACTCGTGGGTATTGGTACATTAAGAAGGTTGGGTGCCTGTGTCACGGTCATGTTTGTCCAAGACGTGTTGTCTATGGCCGCATGCCCGCTGCATGTCAAACCCCTCGCATTATCTCCTTTTACTGCTTTCCTTTTATCACTTTCATGATGTACAGTTCCTTTTTTGTATTTTCCAAGTGTATGTTTACGTTTGGTAGACCTAAAATGCCTCAAAATGTACTATAGAGAGATGCGACTAGTCGTCACTTCTTCCTACCCGGAGTTATATGCTATCGAAGCCATTGTGTTTCATTTCTCAATTATAGCCTATAAAATTGCTTGTCAACCTTTCTTTCAATCTTGCATTCAAACTCTCTTTCGAAAATCTCTCTACCCCTTTTTCTAAAAACTTTCTTCTCAAACGGGGCCAGAGGCTTGAGCATACGTCGTCAAGCTGTAGGTGACACAATTTCGAGTTGGCTGACTCACTCGGTGCTGAGAGTGAGTGTCACACAATCACTTACAAACATCCTGAGGGGTGCGATTGTGATATTGCGCATTGTGGCAGCGCCTAATTGAAGACGCTCACCTAGGCACTTCAAGAGGCGAACTAACCTCAGGTCGCCTCAGTAACACTGAAATAGAGTGGATGCATGAATTGAGTTGATTTGATAATTCAAGTTCATATCATCAGGTGTCAAAACAGCTTGTCAATTCTTCACACATTCATGGAACAGAACTTAATTCGGCTACCAGATTCTACATAATTCTATACACTTAACTGTACAGAGTTGAAAGATGAACTTCTTGACAACAAAAAGCGATCAAAACTCAGTTACACAGAGAGGGAAGAACAAAACTAGTCATCATCTTCATCACCTTCAGGCAAAGAAGCCAAAGAGTTTGAAGGAGAGTTCTCATCAGTCACAGCACCAGTACTCTCATCATCCTGACTCTTAAAGAGAGAGGAAAATGACAAAGGATTATTGGTGGAGCTTTCTTTTTTCAAGCCACTAATGGCTGTCATTGCAGCAACAATGCTCCTATATAAATCCTCACTTTCCTCCCCAAGATCTGAAGGCGTCTTAGCAGTAACAATTCTCGAGTTATCAAGTAATGGGTTCGGGTCAACTAGCAAGGCCGGGGTAGATTCAATGACTTCTTCTTCCAATGGGAAGAGTAGCTCTAGATTTGCCTCACATTGATGAACCAAGCTTGTGAGAAGTTCTGTTGTAAAGAAAGGTTGACGCACTACGAGTTGCATGTAAGGCAGACGCAACAGTTCACCCGTTCGTTTATCATACTTCTTGAGAATTTTTATTAGCCCTTTAAAGCAAAATTTGAAAACAATTCAGTTCGTTTATCATAACATGAAGCAAAGGCAATATTGATATATAGATTGATTGATGTATTGGTTTACCTGCAAAATTGAGGGAGCTGTAGTTTTTCAGAAGCACCATTCCTCCATGAATGGCAACGAAGTCCTTGCGTATGTTCATCATTTCTTCACTGAATTCATTCTCTGATGTAAAAACACCTCCCCTGCTACTCTTTTCCTTGACATGATCAATTCTTTGCTTCAGCTCCTGCGCCAATTGAACTCGAGTATCGTTATACAGCTACAACTGCCGGAAACCTTTCTGATCTAGACATGAAATATAGCATAGTAAAAATGTAATCAAGAGCTATTCTGTACCATTTTGGCTTTAAAAGAACATAGTTTCAATCTTAGATAACTTGTTTGCTAATCTCAGTAGGATCTTTCTTCCGGAAATGGTTTTCAAATATTAAAATTTGATCGGATCCACTCTCATAATTGATATGAGGTTTTTTGGAAAAATCAAAAGTAAAGCAATGAGAGTTTATGCTCAAAGTGGGCAACATTATACCATTGTGGAGGGTCATGATTTTTAACATGGTATCACAGTCATGCCCTTAACTTAGCCATGTCAATAGAGTCCTTAAGTGTCGAACAAAGAAGTTGTGAGCTTAGAACGTGTAGTCAAAAGTGACTCAAATGTCGAACAAAGGGTGTACATTGTTCGAGGACTCTAGAGAAGGAGTCGAACTTCAATTAAGAAAAAGTTGTTCGAGGGCTCCATACGCCTTAGGGAAGACTCTATGGTGTACTTCGTTCGAGAGAAGCATCTCATACGACACCCTACAACAATTGCTTATCAAGGATCTTAATATCTTAAGTAGGAGCTACCCACAATAATGACCACCAAACCAATCCAGCCTCAGAGACATCCAACTTTTAAACCTTCCCATATGACAAACCTTGATGACATACAACTTTTCAACCTGCCTTTATGACGACCCTTATTGAAGATCAAACAAAACCCTTCCAGCCTCTTCCAGTGTCTTGTTTAATCATATCAGTCAGTACGCTCTAACTTAATTTTCCTCAAAATTGTTATACGACACAGCTTTTATTACCCGTCTTCCATAGTACTCAAGATTGTTCAAAAGGTCAAATGCCCCGTGACAAAAGTAATAGCACAGTAAACCCAAATTAGATACACAGATTCCATAAATGTAGTCATAAAACCAACAGAGAAATCAAAAAAGGAGCAGCAAAAGCAAAAAAAGAACCTGAAACCGAATGACAAACTCTTCCTCTTTATCAACGTAAAAATCATTCAACTTCTCAAGCTCTTCATTGAGAATCCTAACGAACCAATCCTGAAGCTCCGTCAAAGAACCAGCACCAGTCTCGCAGCGGCCGCGATTGGATTCCAAGGACGCAGTATCGGTGGGATCGTCAAAGGAAAGGGGCTGTTGAAGAGGAGGAAGAAGAAAATTAGGCGAATGGTCGGTGGGGAGATTGGGGTAGTGTTTGAGAAGCTTTTTGAGGGGTTTGTAACAGAGAAATTTGTCCCTCCACTCGGGGAGCGTCTGTTCCAGATGGGTCTTGAATTCCTTCCCAAATTTCATAGCCGGAAGCTCGAAAGATTGGGGTTGAAGATGGGGAGCAATGAAAAATTAAGAAGGAATGAGAAAGGGTTATTGAATTAGTGCCGGTTTAGAGTGAATTAGAGGGGAGATCAGTGGGGCAAGATGGAATCGGGAATAATCGAAAGTGGATGGAGAAGAAAAAGATGGAAGATCGAATAAAATTGCTTGTTGTGCCAACGTCTTTGTCAGAATCCATTAATGTATTTTGTCATTGGATCTTATGCTCTTATGTTCTTAATCTAATGCTTCAACTTGTGCGTCCCAAATTAATTATAATTTGCTATGTCAAAAGCTGTAGTGTTTAGAGTTATTCGTTTGTAATATTTCAGCTCAATTTATTATTCTTTTTAACGTTGGAAATGAAAATGATACATTCTTCGTAAAGATGTGAAAACCTCTCTTTAGTAGACACGTTTTAAAAACTATAAACGTGATATCTATACGTAATGAGCCTAAGTAGATAATATCAGTTGTGGGTTTACAAATGGTATTAGAGCAGCTACTCACAAGATGCGAGAGATTGGTTGGAGTAGGGCCTGACGCTGTCCATAATATGCCTGCAATCTTTCATTAAATTTGAATAATTTTTTATTTTATAGTCTTTTTGTGGGATTTTTAGAAAAAAAAAATATTTAGACTATTTCAAATGCAAGCAAATGAAAATAATGCAAATTACTTACAAAAGATTTAAATAAATAATATTATTAATTTGTGATTTTAATTAATATGAATTTGATATTTGCCATTTTTAAAATGACAATTATATTGCCGTCTTTACTAAACATTTCATCACCACCGTCGATTTATGCGCGGTTGATCTTCTTTTGATTACGCTTTATGATTAGGGTTGGGCGGGAAGTTCCCCTGCAATGCCCTAATTTCACAGACAGCTGTATTTAAATGCCAGTGCCAAGGTTCTAGCGGCACCGCTCGATATCCAGTGGCTGAAGCGTTTAGGTCTGCATAGCAGAAACAAGGTTCATTCTATACCTAAGTTTCGTCACTGTTTCGTGCATCTCTAGTATGCACAGTCAATCTTCATGCCGAGCGTAAATGTCGAAAGTTTCGAGCTTTCTGATTCTGTCATTTCCGTTTCCTTTCTTTGCTTGCTTGGAAAGGGATGAACCATATGAATTTGTTTCATGTTTTTTTTTTATAAAAAAAATTGGTTGGTTGATTTAAACCGCGAAACCTGTTGGGGTTACAATCCTTTGTGTTGTGTTGAACCCCTGTTTCCGATATGCCGGAGTTGATATCTGATTTCTTTTCTCTCGTGGTCATTTTCTACAGCTTCCGTAAAAATGGATCTGTCTTAAGATTGAGGAACATTGAATTTTATGTATGAATGTTTGCTTTTAGGTGTTGGATTTTTTTGTGGTGAAATTTGGGGATTTCTGCGCCAAAAAAGTTTCGGAAATCTTATATTGCGTGTATGCATTGGAAAGCACAATGACATATTTGTTGCCATTTAACTTCTTAGCACTGGTACTGAGGCTCCTTGATGATAACTGTCATTTTGGTGTCTAATTTCGATGTGCTACAATAAAAGGGATCCGCTTTGCAGCTTAAGCTTTTAAATGTATTTGCTGCCTGTAATGCCCTTACATTCACAAATGGCATTAAATATATCATTCAATCTTTAATTTCTACCAGTTTGATGATTTAGATTTCTGCATGTTGTTTTGATATCTGATAGCTCGACGGCTTATGATTAGGTTTTTTAGGATTGCAGCTAAAGGGGTCTCCTGTCAAATGTTGCTTAAGATTGCTTATGCTTCTTGTGGGTTATAGTGTACATTTGCAAAGAGAAACTGGTACCCAATTTCTTTTATTTCTGTATACACCAAATATCGTATAGAGATTTTTTACCACAAATTTGCTATCTTCTAGCTATGTATAAATTCAGTCTTTTGAAGATTTTGGTAGCGTTTTAACATGTTCTGCCTATTTTGGTAATATTTGTTTCGACAGAAGTCTGTCAATAACTTTGCATGAGTGCCCCGTGGCTCTATGTTATTGAATATCCTGAGCCTAGTATAACCGTGCACGCATCAAATATGGCATCGCTTTGCAGCTGAATCAATAACGTATTTCTGGTCCCTGTAATGACATACTATCTAAATGATATAAATGCCATCTTGGGGACAAGATGTCATCTGCCTTTAACCAAGTTCCCCTCGTTTATGGGGCAGAATAGTTGATGGGAAGTGATTTGAGCACCTAGTGTTTCAGTTTCAAAACTTCAAAGCTTACACTGAGAGATTGATCTGACTACTGACCAGTTGCATTGTCATGAATGTAAATCATTTCTTGGTTGTCTAAGAAACACTTTTGTAATTTCAAAAATACCTTTACACCGTAAAAAACCTAATAAACTTTTACTAGTTGTATTAATACAGCTAAAAATGTCTATAATTAGGGTATGTATGGAAATTATTTATCTTTATTTCATTACCCTTCTCTTCCATTTTTTTCATCTATTTCCATCTATGACCTAACATTCCCCCCCCCCCCCCCCCCCCCCCCCCCATTTTTTAGCCTTTTGAGTACAAATTAATATATGGTTTGGATTTAACTCTCTGAAAGAGACACATTGAAAAGGATGAGCTGCCATTAAGTTTCTGTCTGGTAAGGTCAGATTTTACAAGTTTCCAGCATTAGGCATGGTTTGAGCAAGAGATGAACATGTGGCTGTAATTCCTTGTTAAAGTTTACATTTTATTGCGCTGGCATATATCCTTATATGAAAGGCAAGTGCTTTCCCTTCTTAGTCGGCAACCTTTGGAGCTCATTGTCTTGATTTTGTGGCACTCTATGTAAATAATCTTTATTCAGACCATGAAGAACAAACCCTATTGTTTTGTTTGGAAACCATTATTTTGGTTTATGAAAGATCACCTCGCATTGCCCCATGAGTTGAGGCGGGTTTTGGAAATACTGAATTTTCTTTGCTCTAGAACATGAAGAATAAGCCACATTGTTCCTCAGCAGCTCTAATTTTTTAGCATTTGTTATTCCATATATATACATCGGATGAAACCCAATTAAGGGGATGGATTTTTTGTTTGGAAGATAAACAAACGAGGTTACTCAACATCAGAAGATAATACAAGTTCTGAATATTTATTTCCACAGACTTCCATGCTTGTATTTGCTGAATTTAATGTGTGCAGCTGGGTGCAGAGGAGCCATGTGAGGTGTCATTATAAGGTGGAAATAAATGTAATTTGTACCTTTTAATAATAATGATGATGATGTAATAAATTTAAAGCAAAAACAAAAGGTTATTTGTGATGATTTATAACAAGCTTTAGCCCAATTGTACAGAAGCAAATTTAAGTATGGCGGTTGAAGAACCGACATAGTTGCTGAAGCATTTTTAACCAATTTATTACAGGTTTACGAGTTTGACACTTATGGTAGCAACTAAAATCTGCAAAGAGTTTGGTCCCTGCAATTCCACCAGTTTTCCCTATTGAAGCTCGCTGCTAAATTGGATGTTGAGTCTCACACATAAATTCGATCCCTTATTTTAGAACATTGAAGAATCAGAGGGAGAAGAATTGACCAAATTAAGAATGCTATTCCAGTAATTCTTGTTATCTTCATAACAATCTGTTCCACTCCCACTTCCATTTTCTGACTCATCTCCACCTCCATCAGATTGACTTCTTTCATCTGTGTTGTTTAGAAGGAGATTAGTGAAGCCTTCTTCAGCAATCCCATTATCTCTTGTTCTCAACGATTCAGCTGTCCATGTTGCTTCAATCGACAATGTCATTTCATGAGATGTAAACGACATTGAATTCTCAAAACCCTCTTTGTATTCTGGTAATTGGCTTGGGTTTCCAAATCCCTCTTCCTTCCACTCTGTTTCCCTCATTATTCCACCCTGATCACAGGAGCTTGAGCTTCCCACAAACTCAATCATGGCTACTGAATTCTCCCCACCCCCACCTCTCGTCGCCATAATTGGCGGTACATTCTCCGAGAAAGTCAATGTCGAGGTAGGAGATTCAAGGCCACCACCAGTTCCACGGCCCAGGATGCTACCGTTTCCTTCCGTGGATCTAGACCACCCTGCGACGATATTTAGAAAAGGTTAAATATATCATTATCCATCAACTTAAGCTTTTCGATTCATTTGTAGTTTAAAACACGCACCATTGTTCCAAGCTTTTAACGCATCAAGAGATCGGGAAGCCATTGCGGGCGGCTCCGATTTGTTCAAAAGCGGAGCTGAGGTGGAAGTAGAAGATGAAGAAGCTGCAAAACAAGGAGGATTTGCAAGTTGTTGGAGTGAAGAATGTGCATTACTACGTAGCCTTGATTCTCTCACAAGCCTTGCCTCAGCTTCAAGCCGAGCACTTTCCCACTGAGCTATGTGGCTCAAATTAGCCACACTTTTTGACTGGCCATCACCGGTGAGCAAAGCGTCATTCTTGGGCTTGTGGGTTACTGGATCAATTCCCATTTTAGCCAATCTTTTCTTAAGATGTGTATTCCAATAGTTTTTTATCTCGTTATCAGTTCTCTTGGGCAAGTGAGTGGCAATGGCCGACCACCTAAGAACCAGACAAACAAGGAACAACGAGGGTTTCAAGAAACAAACAAACTAGATAATAATAATATCATAGAAGTTGGCAACACTTGGACAAGCGCTTTTTTGTTTTGTCTGTCTGACTACTGAAATGAGGGTTTTGAAGACAAATCTTCAGACCCCATTTCGTGTTCGTGCAGAAATTTGCTGGTCGTGTTGTGTTGAGAAAATTTCACGTGTCAGAAGACTCCTAATGTTAAAAACCCCATGAAAATCTGTGCTCCTCATCCATAAAAATTCAAGCTTTTCGGTCGAACAGAACTGGAAAATCTAAAAGTTTTTGTCTTTTCCAGTTCAAAAAGAGAACTACAAAGCCCCAAGGAGAGGAACTCGAAAGAAACAATACCTGTTCCCTAAAAGAGCATGGAGTTGAATAACGGTCTGTTCTTCTTGCAAACTGAACTTGCCTCTCTTAATGTCAGGCCTAAGATAATTAATCCATCGCAGTCTACAGCTCTTGCCACATCTCTGGAGCCCTACAATCACATCCACCAACACAAAATTCCAAACCCTTCAAAATCATTAGCACATTACACAAGAAAAGTTAAGAAACCGTGAGGAAAAACCAAACAAAAACAACAAAATTTAGACCAGCTTTAGAAGGCAAGGCACGCCAGCTTCCATGGCCATGTTCTTTAATATAATCCAAAAGCTTTTGATCTTCTTCAGGTGTCCATGGCCCTTTCTTCAACCCCACTTTGTCACAGCAAGGCGACCTTCCCATTTGCAGCAGTCTGTGTGAAGGCAGTGGGCAAAGGGATTATTTTGAGTGGAGAAAAATGGAGATGGAGAGCTTTAAGATTGAAGGGGTTTGAAGAAGAGAGATAAAAGAGTGAGAAAAGAGGAGTGTGGTTTGTAAATGAAGAGATGGCCAGTGGCATAAATGGGGAGAGAATTAAATGCGCACAAAGATAAGAAAGAAAAGTTAATTCTTTATTTTTGTGGATTGTGGTTATTAAGAGCCATCCATGCATCCTCTATTTCCTAATCAATCTCTCAACATTTATTCATTGACATAAAAAGCTGCCTAAATGTATAATTTTGTTCCTATTTTGTATATCACATTTTTAAGGTTTATATCTTCCTATTATTCCTTTACCCTTATCATAACTTCTTTTAATATCTCAATTTTGTATACTTAACCTAATTTTTTATGAAATACTACCTTTATTATTATTATTATTATTATTATTATTATTATTATTATTATTATTATTATTATTATTCACAAATGACGTAGTGGGTTCATGACTAATAACTTCATTTTATAACAACAATAATTTATTAAATTTTTTTAAGAGTAAAACTGTCAATAAATTTATTTAGAAAATTTTACTTACGAAGACTTCAAATTTAATAATTTTCAATAATAATTGAATCCTATTCAATAATATGCTCTTTTAATAATTATTGAGTAAGACTCAATTAATGTGGACTTCATTTTCCCACCCTACTAGCTAGCAAGCTCATTAAACAATAAAATTGATTGGGATTTCATAAGAGAGGGATTTCTATAAATATAGTTTTTTTGAAACAAAAAATCAGATAAATACTTGAATTTTATAACATTTTATATAATTAAAAATTATTATCATATTAACAGTCGGTATTCAACGATTTTTATACTATAGTTGTACGTAAAAGTTACATAAAACTATAATTCAAGCAGCCTCTTCAACACACGAAAGTCAACCTCTACGAGGCTAATCTGTTTATTGACAACAATTATTACGCAATAATTTAAATGAACTGACCTATTTCCAAATGTGCTCAACTTCGAAGAACACCCTTTGCTTCAACTCGGCTTTGACATGGGAGATACACCTGTTTGCTGGAAACATGTAAGTAAGCAAAGATTTGATGCTATTAATGATTGTTTGAAATAACAGATACCGACCATTGTGACTAGATAATGTATCGACTGCAGAAACTCATTGACATGAGACATCCTTTCCAAGCTTCCATGAACAATTGGACATTCATGGAAGAATTCTTAGCTTTCAAAACACTGCATTGTCCATTATAATCTCCATATTACATACAAATAATTAATGATTGACATGTGAAGTTAATGATATACTTAAAACGCAGCAGACAAAGAATTGACTGTATAAAGCACTGGAAGCGTTTCTAGAAAGAAAATGAAATTTCAAGAGTCCTAATAAAAGAATCCTTCAACAAGAATTTTGCTTCACATTAATCACTTCAAAGCTAATAACCCTTATTATGTGCTAACGTTGCTGCAACTAATTAACTCAATACAAGGCAATAGGTTAAGGCGACAAGAAAGTCAGAGTTTTACTCTGTTTCCCTTGCAAGTATTAAATGAATATGAGTAAAAGAAAAGGAGGGTACAATGGTCAGTTTAGGTCCAACATTATAATCCTTTCACTGCCATAGCTTATTTGTGTCCTACTTGTTCTCAATTTGTAACTGCAAAAATAAATGAGTGATTGATGGAAGAAGCATGCACCTCAAAACTTGACCTTGCTAATGAGTCCACAAACCCCACGTTTGGCAGCTAAATAAGTACACATTCAATATAACTTACGGATCCTTATTCATCTAATAGTGGCCTCAACTATGCTCTACTTTCAGAACGTAGCTTGAATTATCCATTCTATATTCTCCACATTAAGAAAATGGTAAAAAGGGGCTCTAGTTCTTTAGGAAATTCGGGAAATATATCACCCAAGTATCCCTATAGTTCCACCTAACGTCATCAGCAATCCAGATTCGGCAAGCACTTCAATGAAAAAATGAGACCTGGGATGCTTCTTTCTACAAGTCTCTTACAATAGTGTGGTAAAGGTTACTTTCATAGCCTTCTGAATCCGGAAGTAATTTATGGATTATGGACTCCGAGCTTGTCAAGGTGGATCAAGAACGATTAGGGGCAACAGACGAGGGTGGGGGTCCATTAGAGAAAGAAAAAAAAAAGTCCTTTTTGATTAGCTTAAATGCTTTGTTTATGAGGTGTGAGAAGCAGAGCTTCACAGATCCGGCATTCATATTGTGGACAAGACCGTGGGGACACCTAATTTACTACCATTTCATCACTGCCAACTTTAGCTTTGAATATGGTCCAACATAGAGTAAATACCCTAATAAATGTATACCATAACA
Source organism: Cucurbita ficifolia (assembly GCA_033971965.1). Classification (NCBI taxonomy): domain Eukaryota; kingdom Viridiplantae; phylum Streptophyta; class Magnoliopsida; order Cucurbitales; family Cucurbitaceae; genus Cucurbita; species Cucurbita ficifolia. The sequence goes on from CM066976.1 coordinate 1,288,550, forward strand.
TTTATAAAAAAAGTATACAAGTCCACAAATGCAATTTCTTTTAGAAATAAAAGAGACAGATCAAAGACACGATAAAGAAACAAGAAAATAAAGGTGTAAGATCCTCAACCTCTGGTTTCCCTGACCTTGCATACTGAGTTGTATAACAGCTTAGAATATTAGAACTTGAAGTCGCTGCTTCGAGTTCAGCTACTTCCCTCCTCTTCTCCATCCACACAACTAACCAAACAAATCAACGCCAGCATTAGATGTTTAACTCAACATTTAAGGCTGCTGATGTAAATAGCTGAACTTAGTAAGAAGTTAACCAGCGCAGATCATAAGAATTCATAGATATGAGATAGCTTAGTCATTAAATGTTACTTAAATTGAGATTTACAAGCGAGTAACAGATAGATGAATATTCTGGTACATAAAGGCACATTTTGGGTATTGGATATTTTCTTTGCCTATCCTTTCATTTATTTCTGTCCTAGTTGCCGATATACTCTGCAACATTGTCATTGTCAAAGTTTGAATGCTTTTGACAGGCTGTTTGATCTCTTACCACCACACAAAACTTCTTAATTTAAGCTACAGTAAACTCAAGCCATCAGCATAAATGTTTTGAGATTCATCGCACAAGCAGATGAACAATTGTGCTGTACAACCATTGGTCCATGTGAATAAGATACGATCTAGAACTACAAAGAGGGTATCGATTGACCAAACTCATCTGTAATTCTTGGAGGAACCCTAGCATCGGTAATCTACTAATTAATACAACAATAGTCAAAATCGTCTTCCAAATTTCAAATTCAAGATCTTCCATCAATGATATCGCGAATTTCGAATCCGAAAATATCAATTGTAAGACATTTCCAGAATTATCGATCCTAATCCAAATCAATTAGCAAACTTAAAAATTTGATAAAATCGACTTTACTTCAAGGTTAGGGTTTCCTGATTACCCTTTTTCCGCCCAGCAGATCGCAACGAGTTCTACGGGCTGGCCTCTATGGCGCGCCAAAACAGTTGAGAATCGAAAAGAAATGTATTTAAATGGGCCCATAAAGGTATTTAAATGGGCCCAACCAAATAGCCCAAAAAATTATTAAAAACAAATCTTATATTATAAGATCATTTTACGATATACATATTACTATTTTTCATAAGATCATTTAATTAAAAGTAGGTGACTTTTTATAATTACCAAAATTGCAAAAGAGTCCTTACAATTTCGTTAATTTGCATTCTCACACGTATGAGTGAAAAAATAGTAAATACTACAAACAGAAAAATTAAGAAAGATTATTTGACATTTACGGCATTTCCATCATTGCCCATTTATTAATTAATTAATATTATTTTCCGAAAATATTACTCTTTTGATAACAAAATTAAAATCATTATTTAAGTATTCATATAAATAGCTTCTCCTAAATTACCATATATATATATATATCTATATATATATATATTGGGGAGGAGATTTATGTAGGGATTAATTGGTAATAAACAACATTCCGTAGGGTGGTTATGGTCTTTTCCTTCATATATTTTTAATAACTCAATACCTACTTTAATTGGTATAAATTTTGGTACCTTTCAACTTTTATTTCTTAAAATTAAGTAGTTATGGAAATTCTATTTTATCAAATTAATCTTTTTTAAAATTCGATTAATAAACTACACTAAATTTGACCGCTTAAAAGTATCCGAACATCAAAGCTTAGTCTCTTGAATATTAATTTTATAATATTTAATTTTTAGGATTTAAATCAACGTGATAAAAATTTGGGAAGGAATACATTCTCTTTTTTTTTTAATTAATTAATTATTATTATTATTATTATTATTATTATTGAAAAAATAAATTGTGGTGAGATGGTAGCATCACCAACCAAATGTTTGTTTTATGTGATGACAAAAATGGGGAATAATCGTTAGGCTGAGGCAGCTGTATTTATTTGATTTTTCCATTTTTTTTTTATTTTTAATAAATGATATTCTAATTTTAAATCTTTAAAACTCTGATAGGAAAAATATTAATCTCAGACGCAAGGAATTGTGCATTTTAAAGATATCCATCTCCATCCTAAAAAATAAATAATAATTAATTCTTTTAGGTAGAAATATGTTATTTTTTTGTTGAAAATATTTTGATACATTAATTAAGATAAGTTGTAAGGATTACTTTAATACGTTAAATAAGAACCAAATTATTTATTAGGAGATTTAAATACATAGATTCAACGACTATGGAACCAAAAATAAGAATAATTAATTCAATTGCTCCAAAATCATAAGATAATTATAAAAATTACAAATTGACGAATTATAAACTATTGAAAGCATTCCAAAACTAAATATTTTACTTAGATTCTTTGACTTTTTTAACATTTTAATTTTACGAATTTTTATTAAACTTTATGTAACTTTTGGTGAGATTTATAAAGTCGTTTCATACATAACAACTTAAAAGTTATTCTAACATTGTTTATCGTCCATATGTCGTATCTCGAGGCTATTATAAAAGCATTGTGCTTAAGAAGGTAGGAGTTCAACAATGAAAAAGGATGCTTAGAACAAGTTCGAGAATCAAAATCAAAATTGAAATGAATAAGGTTCTATGACCAAATGGTATTTATAATAATAAATAATCAGATATGTATATCGTGAACGAATCTCCATATTCGAGTTTAGTTCCATTCTAATTGTATGGTACCGTGTCAAAATTACTTCAAAGGTCAAAGTGAGCGATAGAGTCAAGAAACTTCAAAATCTACCTATTAGGGTGAAAAACAAATTGTACCCTTTCTAAGGAAAAATTCTTGCACTTTTACCTCCATGTAGATTTCTTTACTTTTCAAATTCAAGTTGCCGTATCATAATTAATAAATTCGTACATTGGTATGAACCCTTCTGAGAAAATAAAAAATAAAGTCACGAGAGCTTATGCTCAAAGTGGACCATATCATATTATTGTAGAGATCCGTGGTTACTAACATGATATCAGAGTCATGTCATTCATGCTCTTAAATGTCTAATAATTGGTGTACTTTGGAAAATGAGTCAAGCCTCAGTTGAGGGGAGGCTATTCGATGGCGTTGCATTAAATTAGGAAATTAGGGAGAAAATAGTGAGAAAAAAAGATGTTCTTGTATCATGGTACATCTAAATTTAGGCCATCTAGAACAATTCTTTCAATTATTGAGATTTCTATATACAAGTATATCTGGAATCATATGACTATTAGACCCCCTCAAAACAAAACTAAATAAGTTTTTTGCTATGATCATATATTATAATATATATGAACTCAAATTTAAATTCTCCCAATCATGTTAATGATCAAGAACAAAAGATAAAGATCGAGACATCAATAATTCCAGAGACTTTCAAGGTCGATTGGATCACCAGAAGGCGATGATGGGTTATGATGATCTTCCTCCATCATTCCAATTCCACACCCAAAACCTGAAACCTCCACTTTCGGATTCATCAACCCACTTGCCGTTTGATTCTCAAGCAACATTCTCACAACTGAATCCGCAGTGTTCAACAGCCGGGATGGCGGCGAAGGGTTAGGGAAATGGAACGACGGTGGTGTCGGGTTGAAATTGTATGCCCTGTCGGAGGTGGTGTAAGGTTTTGTGTAGTGGATGGGAGGATTATTGGAGAAGCAGGTCACGCGTGGTGGACGTTCCACGGCGGAGTAGGGCGTTTGGGAATGGGAATATTCCATTAGCGGCGGCAGAGCGGAGGAGCTTTGTGGTGGTTTCTCCCCGGAGCTCTTGTTGAAGATTCGGCAGATAACCCATTCGTTCTGTGAAGGAATAAACTCATAAGAACAGAGAGAAACAGAGAGAAACAGAGAGAAACAGAGAGAAACAGAGAACCTTGGAAAGGGGGAATTTTGGTGCTAAACGATACTCGTGCATAACCCAATTAGATTTATGGCCTTTAGGGGCTCTTCCTCTGTAAAAAACCAAAGTTTTCTTCATACCCACAATTCTTTTTCCTCTGAAAATCTCTTTATCTTTGCCAGTGGCCTTCCAATACCCAGAATCCGTAGCTCTGTTCGTCCGCAGCCCTGTGGGGTACTTCCTGTCCTTGACGCAGAAGAAGTACCACTCCTTTTCCCCCATTTTGGCTCTCCCTAATAACATCAAAGATCGTAAGTTGAGTGAATTAGGATTGAGATGAGTATAAGTGATGAGATACCAGGCAAGTCCCAGGGCTCGGATTTGTTCAAATCGGCCACTCCGATGGCTACGGCGCTGAAGTTGGTGTTGAGGACCTTGGGGGAGAGGTAGTGGGTGATGAGCTCCTCGTCGGTCGGATGGAATCGGAATCCCGGCGGCAGTTCTATCTGCTCGTCCATTATTGAATTCATATGAACACACAGAGATGAATTTGGGGATATTATTGGAGTCCAGAGGTTGAAGAAAAACCATGCCTTTATTTATACCTGCTGCCTAACACATCTTTCCTCCATTTTTTAAAAAAATTATTGTAAATTGTCATCATCATCAGCGTCAGCATATGGATTCTATCTTAATTTCAATGCTGTAAATTAAAATTGTAATGAACCCATCTATTAATGCCCAACCCACATGCCCGAGTCGGTCACAACCCAACTTGGCGACTCGTGGCCAACCCACGCTAAGGGGAAAAAACAACAGTCGAGCTTGTGACAACCAAGTCAAGGCTTAGAATTTTACCCTCAATATTAAGATCAAGCAACGTTAATACTAACTATTGAGATCAAAACTATTGATTCGATAATAATAATTGTGGGTAGACAATTATGTTAAGGATATTAATTGAGTATATTAAGCAATCTAAAATATGGGAGCGTAGACTTTTTCGTTGCCTTAGTGAGTTACTAGCTACCTCATTAACTTTACAGTTACCATGATATTGATCATAACCATATGATCATCAAACTTAACTTATATATAAATAATCTTATGTTTTTTTTTCGGATGAGTTTGGTTAGTAGGTGAAGAGGCTGGATTTAAGGCGATCAAAGTCATGGTGTTAGTTGTTATTTAATTTATTAAATAACGCGTTTTAATTTTATATTTAATAATTTTTGTAAGAAGTTGACTTTTTTTTTCTTCTTATTTTACTTTTAAAAATAATAGGAGAAACTATTAACGTCTCATCCTCATAATTTAAACATATGATTGAGCCACTAAAAAAAGAAGGTAGATTTTGTATTAAGTTTTTCTCGACAATTATATTGTTTTCATTCGGACTTAACTTCAATTTATTCATAGTTTTTACTTAACTTCAATTTATCATAGTTTTTCGAGAACAAAGTTTATATTATCCATCAAATTATATATATAATGAAAATCGATATTAATGAAATTATTGGAGTATATATATATATATATATATATATATATATATTTTGCATGTGCGACCATTTAGTTGTGAAGTTTGGTCACATGCACAATGACGATGAGCAATAATTGAGTTCAAAATTAATATATATAAAAAAGAAAAAAAAAACTTTGGAATTCTTACACCAATTCTATTTTAATTCTTATATTTTAAATATTACATCCTCCCTAAATTATTTTTTCTAAATTTAATATATCTGACTTACAATCTATCGTGATTAAAGGATTCGAATATATTAGAAATGAAATTAAAATTTTGAAATTTTAATTTACAAAAATGTTGATGACAATATTTAAAAAAGAAATATTTAATACTCACACTTTTTATAATCCTGGTGTACGGACATTGTGTTAAAAAAATGACGTTAGATTCGTAAAGATATTTAATTAAATTAAAGAAACGAGTACAACAAACTTATTAATATACATATATAGCAATTAAGTTAAATATAACTACCTCTTAACTTTTTATCTCTTATTTTATTTTATTATTGTGCACTGTTTTACGTTTCTATACATAAAAATTACATTACTCATTTCTATACATGAAAATTACATGAGTAGTTCCATTTGAAGCTTAGTTTGAGGCTTGAATAAGTAACCTCTCCTCTTATTAGTTTAATTTATGATTTTTTAATTATAAATTAATTGTTCATTAGAGAGTCAATGATACTTTAGATGATACAATAATGGAGATAAAATAAATTTGTAATAATTACCATGCATAATAATGCTAACTCTAAGTCTAAAGTAAACTATTATATAAATAATGAACAAAAAAAAAAAAGATTAAGTATAGAGTTTAATTAGTCAATTTTGTAAAATGAGAGCTTATAAATTTGTATCTCATTAACACATAGTAACATTAACATAAAAAATAAATATTAAGAAAAATATATTTAATTTGAAGTTCATCGTGGGAAGATCGTGATGTTTGGGTTTGAAATATTAAACTGAAAAATAAACTACAGAAATAAAATGAACGAACAATTAAAAAAAATGCATATAATAAGACCAGCACTTTCAAAGTTTATAAGAACGTAAAAAAACAGCCAACAAACCCAACCAAGTTATCCAACTAGGGCTTTTTGAAATGCCCAAGTGGGAGTAGGAGCACTTGCTTTGATACAGGTAGATTAAGTTTTGAATTCTAGAGGGGCTTTTATTTTATTCATTATTAGGCTGCAACCATAGAGAAAAATTAAAATATAACGTCCAACTGTAGTGGGGTGAACTAGCTTATTTTCTTCGCTTTTAAAAACATAATACACATCAGAAACTGCCATTAAAATGGATTTAAAGAATAGAGTTACGAGAGTTCTATAAAATTTAAAAAGAAAAATACAAGCACTCCCCCATTTACCTCAACTACCAATTCAATCTTCTCGTCCAAGCCTGCGCTATTCTAGCCATCAGCTCCAAACTAACCTTCGAATTGCTTGTGGTCAGGCCACAGGTTAAGAGGCCCCAAAATGAAGCAACCATTTGATTTGAAGACAACTCTTCACAGCTCACAGAACTCAGTTTCGTTCCAAACATTAACAATCTGTACGAGCAGTTTACCTAACATTCATTTTCTAAAACCTTCCAAGGTCAAAATGAGTATAAAACTCCAGTTGCATCAGCAACAGCTAATATTACTTGAGCACGAATCCACCACGGTTATCACAATAGTTCCAGCTGCCAAGTTTCCATGCAAGGACCAGAGACTTAAAGCACAGGCCATCTCCAGGGTCAGAAAATGTTATATCCTTGCATCGAGGAAGGGTGTACTTTTTTGAGGCACCGACAGTACCAGTAACCTGGCACAGATGTTTCGGCTTGACCTCATAGCTATGTTAACAGAAAAAATCCTTTTGAAGATAAAATACTGTAAATCCAAAATAATATAAGAAACAAAAAAAACTGCTAGGCATTACGAGTTCTACAAAAAAATAAAAACACTTGCCTGACCACTATAAACAATGAACAAACCAACGCATTTTCAAACTATAGCAGACCAAGCTTCCCCTGTGAAGTATAGAATGGCCACTGGCTTGCCTTAATATTGCCTCTTCACTTGCTGGATAATAAACTAAAACAGCATTCATCTTTAAGCACATATTATTTCCAGTTTCAGGGTTTAATGGATATAGCAAAAAGAATTAGAAATCAAACTGAACCCTTTCCTTTCGTTTTCTTATTGCTCATACCATATTCTTTTTTGAGAACTCAATATTTCCGAGGACCCACCCTCACAAACCCAAAGGCACCTGCACCCACCCCAAGGCCAAGACCCGAAACATCGAGGGTTTTTCTTATTAAGCTCGCTAAAGGTTCCAACCTGAGGCTTGATAACAAACCTTTTTCTTTTTCAGAAATTAGAGTCTAAAGTAGGAATGTTTTAGCGCCATAAAAATGAATGTCCATTGGGTGTAAGAGAGCAGAGTACGACATTTAATCCCAGCACATTTAGGAGACAATGCAGAATAGGGTGCACTCAAGGGTAAAAAGGAAAAAATAAAACAGAATTTTGAGGAGATAATGAGTGCACATCACGAGTTCTAATCAAATCTTATAGCAGTAAACCACACAAAACGAAAACTCCACATCTGTCCAATCAGGAAGTCAACACGGTTTCATAGTTCAATCTTTGAGAAGGTAAAACAACAAAAAACCAAGGCATTTCGGCTAGTAGGTTATTAGGAGCTCAAGATCTTATGCAAGGTCATCTTGGTATGTGGATGAGTTAAAATTAAGAGCAACAAGATCTTCAGGCATGGTCCATCTAAAGGTAGCATCAAGGTGGGCCATGAATATGTCAAACCCTGGTTCATCTGGTCTTCAGGTTAAGACAGTAGGCTGGCCTCAGGCTTCATAAATCTCAGCTGTTTTAATGGGAAGGGAAAGGCAAGGGGAAAATAACTGTATCAGAATTTTGAGCAGAGGGAGACCGGATAGCTTATTTTTATCAAACTATCAATTGTCAGTGGTGTGTTGGCGAATGTTCTAAACAGGTAAAAGTTATCTTTTCTTCCGTATTTTCTCTCTTTAATCCTGCCCCAAGGGAGACGGAATAGCATACCTGTAAATAATTTCCACCAAAATCTAGGAATAGTTTCTCCTCCGAGAAACATTGCCATGTCCAGAAACCCTGAAGAAAAAGTGAACACATGATTACTACCCCTTTTTTATGTTTTTGGAGGGGGAGTTACTCCACCTACACATTAGCTACTTCAAGCCAATTCATTTCGTTTAGAAAGATTTACAAGATTTCTGATAAAAAAAAAAAAATAATACAGGAACAAAAACCTACATACATCTAATTTGACCAAATAACAAATGAGTGCATCGACTGAGCAAAGTCAACCATTCTTCCTTTCAAGATTAACACCACTAAATGAAGAAGAAAAGAATAATTTACCCTGAACTACCACTTCGTCCCATAGAAAAGCTTCCATATGCCCCATAAGCACTACCACCACCACCAATCTACAAAGGAAAAGCTTGGCTTCAGTTGCAAATTAGAAATCTGGGTATTAAATTTTTATCAATAATAGGTAAATTATCAAGGCAAAAAATAAAATTATCTTCGCTTAAAGGTGCACAACTGAAATAATTTAAAAACCTTATCTGCAATTTAGCCTTCTAAAAGCGGAAGGATACATTTTCACCATCTCTAAAATTAGACATGTCAAGGTTATAATATACGTACCTGTGAGCCACTGTAACTTCCATAACCATCACCAGCAGCCAAATCCGTGAAACCCCCATAACTATTTGAATAAGAATGCCCACGCCCATGTCTTTTGCCTTCTCTACCATCATATAGACTTTCTGAACCATCAGCTGATAGAGGAAGATACGGCAGAACAGGCAGAACAGCTGAGAGAGCACCTTCTCTATCGAAAAGGTTGGCTCTCAACCTGGTCACTATATGAACAAGAGCCTCCTTGGCAACATCAAGATCCCCGGATATCTAATCAGAAAAACAATAAAATTAACCAACGCCAACACAAGCAATACAGAATACAAGGGAGAGTTCATCATAACAGGAAAATTGATATAAATCAATGAACAGTTACTACCTGCACCATTTCATCATCTTCCAAGGCAACCTTGGGGAGGTTTTCCTTTGACAGTATTCGAATATTAGCTTTGGTGAGCCTTCTCAACTCGGTAATGATAGCTCCACCTTTACCAATTAGGCAACCAATTCGTGAGGTAGGCACAAGCAGACGGGTTGTGAATGAAATAATTCCAGAATCTCTTTCTACTTTCTCACTGCACCTTGGTTGCAAGCGCAATGCAGCTTCCAGCGTGGGAGAATATGAATCTTCAAAGAACTGAAACAGTATACAATAAAACTGTCAGAACTATGATCCACAGCCAACAATAGACAAAGTTATAAAAGCTTAGATTAAACCTCCTTTGATGATATATTTATCAAACAATCATCTTCTTCAGTAGCTGAACTATCAACTTTTATGGCAGCCTTAGTCTCCTGTCTAATCTGATTGATTACAGCTCCACCTTTGCCAATGACGCCTCCAATGTTTTCGGTTGGACATATCAATCGAAGAGAAAATTCTTTTGAAGATAATTCTTCCCTTGGAGCTGAATATAATGACCTGGACCAATTACCACTGTCCCCTTTATAACCTCCATATGGACTGACCAAAGGAGCTAATCCCATAATTGGAGCACCATGTGTAGAAGCCACAAGCGAACCACCAGAAGGATATACACCAGGTATGGCAGAAGCAAGTAGATGCTGAGATCGTGAAGGATTTTCATGCAGTCGAGATGCAATCTGGTACAAGGCTTTCTCCACAATCGGGGGTTCACCAGATATCTGAAACACAACAAAATTAAAATGCTACAGAGGAAACAAAAGCATGAACTTAAAAAAACTCAGAAATGCAAACAATAAAATTTAATGAAAGCCATCCACTTACCTGCACAAGTTCATCAGAACTCAGAGCACAACGGGGTAAATGATCATCCTTAAGAATGCGAACCAGGGCCCCAGTCTCAGTGCGAATATTCTGGACAATCTGCCCACCTTTCCCAATAATACAACCAATTTGATCAGAGGGTACAAGAAGTCTAGCTGTAACCTGGTGACTTCCTCCTTCAGATTCCTCGTCCATTATGTCGTCAGCCACAACTCTATGGTGGACTTTGAACAAAGCCTGCTGAGCTGGAGAACTATAATCACTATTTTCTTCCAAAGCATTAGTCTCATTGCTTGCGCTGTAGATTGTTATGACACGCTCATCAGATCCAGGCACTGTTTCTCCAATTCTAATCTTTGATTTAGTATCTATCCTTAACTGCTTCACTATCTCACCTCCCCTTCCAATAACACTTCCAATCTTTTTAACAGGGCACAAATACCGGTAAACAGTATCTTCTGGATCTATGACAAACTGGTCCCGGTCCTCACCGTGACTTCTTCTTTTGTTCCCTCCATTTTCAGAATAATCAGACTGAGAACGGTTACGTTTTCCGTAACTATTCCTCTGACCAGCCATGAACTTAAAAACTGGTTGTCTACACACATAAAAAAACGGAGGAAAATAAAGTATTAAAGTCGTGAGTAAACCAGAAATTAAAAGACAACAGAGAATACAAACAGCCATAACATATCCCAGCTAAATCATAATTTGAACATATATGCTACACATCACATGTGCGTAAAACACACCACAAGAAAATGGTCCAATATCAGTAATAATACACATCTAAGCAAGCAGCTTGCTCAGTAAAAAACTCAAAAAACTCAAGTTTCAGGCCAATAATAAGAAAAGAGAACCAGTTAAAGCATAATTATATTAGTTAACACTAGATTTATAGCATAAACCGGTATTAAATGTTAACTCCATACTGCACAACAAGACGGCTGGTTGTAACAAAACTCTTGGAAATAGGAAACAATATATTCAAGGAATTACGCAAGATTGTAGGTCGCTACTTTCATGACAGAAATTCGTTTTCTTTCTGCAGGAACGACAATTTCTAGCCTTCTTTCGACGTCTATAAGAAACTTTGTTCCCGAGCAGTGCTCTTGTCAAATTAGCGAAAAACAGGAAAACAATTTAGGAAAAAGTAAAACTAACCAACTGCAACAAGGATATAAGAAAACGAGTTTAGATCTCGATTCGTCCGCACCATCAGTCCCGCGTAATTACAGCGAGACAATGAATACAACCATAACGCAAAAGGATCGCAGAATTGAGCAACAACGAATGAAACAATCGGTACCGAAAACAGAAACCAAAATTCGGAACAGGAAAAACGTAGAAATTAGGAAATTTACAAGCTAAAGATAATGAAGCAACCTGAAAATCGTCAGATAATGAAGAAGAACGAGGGCAATGGGGCGCGAAGACCGATTGCGCGAAATCGAGAGTTTTAGGAACGATCGTTGATTCTCGGGACTTACTTTCTGTGACGGAGTCTAGGGTTTTGATTTTACTTTCGCTAAATTGCACTTTGCCACGAAAATATTTGGAACTGATTTTCTTTCGCAACTAATTTTAGCTAATCTACCTGTGTTTTAATAAAAATAACAATATAAAAATATTTGTAACCCTAATTTTAATTAAACTATAAATTAACCATTAAATAATTGTATCATCATCAATTTTAATAAAAATAAATAAATTTAATACTATTTTTCTTTGAAATTTTATTAATTTTATATCATATATGTATATTTATAATTCAATGGAACTATACGAAAGTTTTGATTAATTTATATCTTTAAAAGTTGTAAATCAATAATATTTTTATTAATTTGATTGTTTACACAGTCTAGTTGGCATCCAATTTTCAATTATTAAAATTATTAGAATGGTCCAATCTTGATTTTAAACAAAAATCAAATCAGCTGGCTATAGTTTTAATAAACATAGTTATTATTATAAAAAAAACTTATTTATAACGTAGGGGACCAAAAGGCTTCACGCCAATGGAAATAGTATTTCTTGACTATGAACCCATAATCATTCCCTAAATTAACCGATGTGGGACACTTTCATCCAATAGGGACGAGAATGTCTTTTGTATCCTCATCATCGCATCCAATTTCAATTATCATCTCCGCAAAAATTTCCATTTTATTTTTTCAATGATCGAAACGAAATTTCTCTCTCAATAGAATATATGTATAAAAGTTAGCAAGGCAAGAATTTAGAACGAGTTAAGGATAGTGAAATTTTCGCCTTCGACCCTATGTTGTTAATTGGGAGAAGTTTTTCCTTGTTCCACACCCTATTTAGAGTGGGTCCATGTAGGACTCCAAGCTAATCAAATGGACATGTGTACTACTACGTTATTAAAATTAAAAACAAAAGACAAATTATACTTTTAATTAATGGGTTGTTCATGGTTTTCAAACTCGAATTTGGTTCCGAGTAAACCCATCATAATTTTTAATGAGGTAGGTGACAACCATATATTTATGATGGTGGGTGAGGATTTGAAGATTTTAAATATCTACAATATACGATTATTTCATAATATATATATTTCAATTACATTTTTTATGAATTTAAACAGATGTCAAAATTTTATAATAGTTTTTACCAATTTGCTTTGATCTAAATTTAATTTTTAAAAAATGATTTAGAAGAAGATTATTATAAAGACAAAATTAAAGAGAAATTGAAGAGGCAATATGGAGAATTAAATTGAATTTTGTAAAGGTGTTTGGTCATATTGGAAAAGCTAGCAAAAATAATAAAACAAAAGAGTACCAACAAACAGCTATATGGTTCCATTAAATTGGGAGGACGTTCATGGTTTCTCAACCACTCACATTAATTTATCATTTATAAATTAATTCTTTAAAAAAAATGTTCCAAATATTTAATCACCATTATTAAATATATTTAGATTTTATTTTCACCCTATAATTATGATTTTATTGCAGCCTTAGCACCAATAATAATAATAATAATGGATTTATTTATTTATTTATTTATTTTGAGAAAATGCATTTAAAGAATTTATGGAAGTCTATTGGGTAGGTTTTCAAATTTGGTCACGGTTGGTTATGCAAGTGGGTGAGTCCCCCACCCAACTTGGGTTCGAGCACAATACCATGCATATCACAAGTGAAAAATGAATTTAATTCGATACTTTTAATTTTAACATATTCATAAACGAAAAATATTAATTAATAAATTCAAACAATTGATTACAAAATTTTCATAATTAATTTTTTATTATTTGACTTTTTAAATATGTTTTGTTTTTTTTGTAATGGTTTAAAAGTCAAAATTTTCTTTAAGAAATATAAAAACCATACTAAAAAAAATAGTGAGTTAACTTAATTGCTAATTAATAATTTATATATAGAGTAATAATATATTTATGAGTGATTTTAAAATAGTTAAAATTGTTCAAAATCGAATGGAAATCGTGTTTAAACGTGTAAATCTTAAATTTACATAAGTTTTTAAAATGTTTATATTGAAAAAATAAATATAAAAATTGTTTTTAAAACAATAAAAAAAAATGTCGCATTTTGATGAAATAATCGATTATATTAATACTCTTTTATATTATTATAATGGATGGAGTTGAATCGATGGATTATAAAGTTAAATTTTGTAATTTGCGTTGACATGTGACCAACAAAATATATAACTATTTAATAATGTAGTAGAAATTTTATTTTATTTTTATATAATAATATGAAGAAAAAAAAAAGAAAAAGAAAAAGGGAGCACCGACACCTTGTTTATAATTACAACATTAATTAAAACAAAAAACAAGGGAACAGAGAAAGTACCTGTTTGGCCAACATTAAAAAACGAGACATCATTTGGCGTTGGGAGAGGTAATGCTTTTGGATTTTATTTATTTATTTATTTATTTATAGATATATAATTCTATTTAAATTCATTTTATATATATTAAAAAAAAAGTAGTTTTCGACTAATTTTGTAATGGAATGATTTTTAAGTCAATATAATTCTACATATTAGGAAAAAATTAAAACTAAGTAGAAACTAAAATGACAAATCTAACCTCGTGTGTGTGCAATAAATAAGCTCAAACAATTACACCCAACTTTTGTGTAATGATTATTTTTCCTTCATAACTTAAAGTAAAATTTGTTTATAATTTGAAATAAATTGAAAGGGTATTTTGGTAAAGTGTTTTGGATTAAACATCTGCATCAACTTCCCCCATTAAGTTGATCAATTTGGGATATTTATGATATGAATTGTCATTATCCGATCTATATATAAATAATATATAGATATATTTTCTTGGTTACCCTCTCAAAATTATATGCTACATAAAACTACATTTCACCTAATATCCTAATCCACCGGCATCTGGACAGAATTGCCTTTAATTTATGCTTAAATTGCAAGATAAATAATTTTGAGGTTTCTTTTTATTTTTTATAAAATGCTTCCCTAATCTTAACGAATTTTAAAATATTAAAAATTATTTTTGAGAAATTATTATTATTTCTTTTTTAGATCTGAGGAAAATTCAGTATCCATCAACCAATTTCTGATTTGAAATCTGCCTCCTTCTCCACGACTAGGGAACATAAATGGTCCATATATTTCTAGTATCAATCATAAAATTTAATTAGTGAAGTCGAGAGGGGTGTTATAGTAATTACGATAGGTACGAATGGGCCGATTTTGGGAACAAGATGACTAGATTTCTGATTCTAATTCTCGATGATTTCTTATCATGAAGATCCAAAAAAATAATATTTTGATTCCATTGATTTGGGTTTAATAAATATTGGTTTGAATTTGTGTTAAACAAATGGGGCCTTAAGAAGACGTGTCTATAAAATGTCGAAAAAGAGGCGTTAATAGAAGGGGGAAACAGCTATGGGCGTGTAATAAATAAGGGAAAGAGGCATTTAATAATAATGCACGTCAAATGGTAGAACATAGTCCATGTGCCTCTACCCCATCACTGCTCTCCCTTTCACCCTTCCCTAATCAAACCCCACTCAATTGGTTAATTATGGTGCGGTCGTCTCGACGTTTGAAATGAAATTAAACCCCTTCTCAATAACGTCCATCAGATTCATATAACATTACAAACGGTGTGTACTAACTCGACTAGTGACCATGACCATGACGTCCACATCCATGCCCTCTATTTATTACCCTTTCAAGTCCCTCTTGTTTTCTTCATTTCCTCGAACCAATTCCATCTGACACTGTTTTAGCAAATAAAATTCTGCCACTGAATGGCTTCATTGGGGATCATAATCCTCTTAGTGGGTGTTTCTTGGACGGTGTTGTGTGTTAATGGCGATTATGGGGGTTGGATCAACGCGCATGCCACTTTCTATGGTGGCAGTGATGCATCTGGGACAATGGGTTTGTTTTGGCTTTTGATTAATGATGCCAATTAGTAAGAATTCAATGATTTACTAATGTTGTTTGTTGTTGTTGTTGTTGTGACAGGGGGGGCTTGTGGGTATGGAAATTTATACAGCCAAGGGTATGGAACCAACACTGCAGCGCTAAGCACGGCGCTGTTTGACAATGGCCTCAGCTGTGGCGCTTGCTTTGAGCTCCGCTGTGTCAACGACCCACAGTGGTGTATTCCAGGCACTATTGTCGTCACCGCCACTAACTTCTGCCCTCCTGGCGGCTGGTGCGACCCTCCCAATCACCATTTCGATCTCTCTCAGCCTATCTTCCAACACATTGCCCAATATCGCGCCGGAATTGTCCCCGTCGCTTACCGCAGGTACTCCAGTGGCTTAATTCATAAAGATTACTTCGGAATTTAAATTATAATTGTGAATTTTGCAGGGTGAGGTGCAGAAGAAGTGGGGGGATAAGATTTACAATCAACGGCCATTCGTACTTCAATTTGGTTCTAGTGACCAACGTGGGGGGTGCCGGAGATATACATTCAGTAGCGATTAAGGGTTCGAGGACTCGATGGCAACCCATGTCAAGAAATTGGGGCCAAAATTGGCAGTCCAACTCTTATCTGAATGGACAGAGTCTCTCATTTCTGGTGACAGCCAGCGACGGACGACAAGTGCTGTCCTACAACGTGGCTCCCTCCGGCTGGTCCTTCGGACAGACATACGTGGGCGCACAGTTTCGCTATTAATTCAACTTTGTTACGTATACATGCATATGCTGATATCTACCAAGCGAGCGAGAGAGGAGAAAAAAAAAAAAAGAAAAAAAAAAGTTAAAACAGAATCAAGAATATTCCAATCCCCCAAATGCCAAAAAGGGTTTTATGATTTAAAAAGATTGCCGTTTTTGGTTTTGGAGCAGTTCAGTTGATGGGGTTGAAGGGTTTGTTTGTTTGGCTGCTGAATTATAATATAAAACAATATATATTTCTCTCTATATATATATAATTAAATAATTAAAAAGAATAATAATATTTTGTTCCTCTGTTTTTTCTGCACTTCCCCAATCATTTCTCTTTTTTTTTTTTTTTTTAAATATATAGAAATAAATATTTATGAAAAATTGTAAGCACCGACACTTGATTTTACAGATTAATTCATCAAACTAATGGGAATAAAATCTAAATCGTCCGATGTATTTTCTAAATTAGCTAACGTATGTCTCTCTCAATAATCTTGAACAAAACCTGACAAATGTCCGATTTTATTGGAGCTGTCGTGTTTTTTTAATTTATTAAGATAATTTAGAAAATCCATATTTTAAAAAAAAAGCTTTATTATAATAGTTGGTATAAGGAACAAAGTGATTGAATTATATATAAAAATTACAGAGACAAATAGGATGGGCCAAAATTTCAAAGCCATTTACGCCCAGAAAATAAGAAACACGAAGGGGGCAAAAGGCTTGAATTTCGACCACACTACGAGAAATTACTATAATTAATTGAATAAATAAATTAATTAATTAATATTCCATTAATTTAACAAATTCCTGAAAATCAATTCTGCCATCGTTGTTCTCATCAAACTTGTTAATCATCCTCCTGCAATTCTGAATCGCCTCTCCTTCTTTGAACCCCAAAACGCAGAGCACTCTCTGCAACTCCT
The DNA here is from genome assembly GCA_033971965.1 of Cucurbita ficifolia. Classification (NCBI taxonomy): domain Eukaryota; kingdom Viridiplantae; phylum Streptophyta; class Magnoliopsida; order Cucurbitales; family Cucurbitaceae; genus Cucurbita; species Cucurbita ficifolia. Next base: position 1,305,971 of record CM066976.1, read on the forward strand.
TGACCTCGATGAACCCATCGCCATTAACATCAAACACATCGAAAGCTTCCTTCACCTCCGCCCCACTCGCCGCCGTTTGATCGAAAATCTTACACATCTCTTCCATCGACCCAACAACAGGAAGCGATTCCTCCGTCTCTTCCTCCCAAGAAAGCCCCAATTCCCCCATCACCCATTTCATCTCCTCTCTGTTCACCCTCTCGCCGCCCTTTTCTCTCCGTTCCGATTTAACCGTTTCAGAAGCCGGTAAACTCCACTGCTTTCGTTTTCCGCAAGCGAAGGCGGAGAGCCAAGAGCCCAGTTTCTGAAAACGAAAGTAGTCGATCATTATAAGGAATCGGAAAGAGGGGTTTGCTGGAATTGTGTTGCCGTCCATTGAAACGTTGCAGAGACCAAATTCCTCCGGTGATTGAATGAGGGGTTCAGTCGGGTGGGTGGGGTATTTGAAGCCCTGTTTGCGCGTATTGGTTTGAAGGATCAAGGAAACAGAGGAATTGGGTTTTGGTATAAAGTCAAAAAGATGTTAAATTTAATTAAATAAATGTTGAATAAATGAGGTAGCCGTTGCAACCACGAAGGTTCGTTTTCATAATTACGGCCTTTCTGGGAAACTGTTTGAGGATTTGGTAATTCTGTTGGACAAAGTGGTCAACCAATTAATTTTTTATTACATTTTTAATTAAATTCTTCGTCCACGTCTTCTTCTTCCCACTAAATTGGCGGCCAAATTATATTAGAGATTAAAGTTAAAGGTCCATGCTAGTGCATGGCTTATTATTATAATTAGAACAAAAGTAGAGAACAATACATAGAACGCACTCTTCAGCTCATTATATGGATTACACTTTAATAGTGTGAGGTACTCCACGAGTATTAGGAATATTAGGTCCCGTTGGTCGATAGTCTGCTACGTCAATCATCTTTCTTGATTTTTCTACCTACAAAAAATAACATATAATTAAACACACTCGACACAAAATCAAACAAAAATCCTGCTCACTGTTTAGCTCATTGCATGGATTACATTTGAGTAGTGAGGTCCTCCAGGAATATTAGGTCCTGTTCGTCGATAGTCAGCTACGTCAATCATCTTTCTTGATTTCTCTAACTACAAAAAATAACAAAATAATCAAACACACTTGACACGAGATCCAACCAAAACCATGTTCACTGTTTAGCTCATTGCATAGATTACATTTGAGTAGTGAGGTCCTCCAGGAATATTAGGTCCAGTTCGTCGATAGTCTGCTACGTCAATCATATTTCTTGATTTCTCTCCCTACAAAAAATAACATAATAATCAAACACACTTGACACAGAATCCAACCAAAACCCTGTTCACTGTTAGCTCATTGCATAGATTACATTTGAGTAGTGAGGTCCTCCAGGAATATTAGGTCCAGTTCGTCGATAGTCTGCTACGTCAATCATATTTCTTGATTTCTCTCCCTACAAAAAATAACATAATAATCAAACACACTTTACACAAGATCCAACCAAAACCCTGATCACTGTAAGCTCATTGCATAGATTACATTTGAGTAGTGAGGTCCTCCAGGAATATTAGGTCCAGTTCGTCGATAGTCTGCTACGTCAATCATATTTCTTGATTTCTCTCCCTACAAAAAATAACATAATAATCAAACACACTTGACACAAGATCCAACCAAAACCATGTTCACTGTTAGCTCATTGCATAGATTACATTTGAGTAGTGAGGTCCTCCAGGAATATTAGGTCCTGTTCGTCGATAGTCTGCTACGTCAATCATATTTCTTGATTTCTCTCCCTACAAAAAATAACATAATAATCAAACACACTTGACACAAGATCCAACCAAAACCATGTTCACTGTTTAGCTCATTCCATAGATTACATTTGAGTAGTGAGGTCCTCCAGGAATATTAGGTCCTGTTCGTCGATAGTCTGCTACGTCAATCATATTTCTTGATTTCTCTACCTACAAAAAATAACATAATAATCAAACACACTTGACACAAGATCCAACCAAAACCATGTTCACTGTTTAGCTCATTGCATAGATTACATTTGAGTAGTGAGGTCCTCCAGGAATATTAGGTCCTGTTCGTCGATAGTCTGCTTCGTCAATCATATTTCTTGATTTCTCTCCCTACAAAAAATAACATAATAATCAAACACACTTGACACAAGATTCAACCAAAACCCTGATCACTGTTAGCTCATTGCATAGATTACATTTGAGTAGTGAGGTTCTCCAGGAATATTAGGTCCTGTTCGTCGATAGTCTGCTTCGTCAATCATATTTCTTGATTTCTCTCCCTACAAAAAATAACATAATAATCAAACACACTTGACACAAGATTCAACCAAAACCCTGATCACTGTTAGCTCATTGCATAGATTACATTTGAGTAGTGAGGTCCTCCAGGAATATTAGGTCCTGTTCGTCGATAGTCTGCTTCGTCAATCATATTTCTTGATTTCTCTCCCTACAAAAAATAACATAATAATCAAACACACTTGACACAAGATTCAACCAAAACCCTGTTCACTGTTAGCTCATTGCATAGATTACATTTGAGTAGTGAGGTCCTCCAGGAATATTAGGTCCTGTTCGTCGATAGTCTTCTACGTCAATCATCTTTCCTGATTTCTCTCCCTACAAAAAAATAACATAATAATTAAACACACTTCACACAAAATCCAACCATAACTCTGCACTCATTTACCTTTAGTGAACTTAACAAGCCTGCATCTTTCACGCCTACTCCCATCACTTCTGCGCCATTTGCTTCAAACATGTTCAACAAAGGTTAGTAAGTCAATAAGATGGCATGAAAACATGAGAAGAATGTGAGAAAAGAAGGAAGAAGAGTACGAGGAGACAGCAGGAGAACGAGAAAGCATGGCAGGAGGAGCACTGCCAGAGGTGTAGAGCTACCCATTTCTTGGAGAGGATTATCCAAATGGGTTGAGTTTGGTAACACAATGAAAGTGTTTGGTCCTTCACAGTTCATATCAAACCCAATTTATAACGTTGGTTGATAACATACCATGCAACTTTTTTTGTATTACCATATATATTCATGGGGAGGTACAATGCACCCACAATATTTTTATATATTTATGAAAAAGAATCCGTGTAAAACTACCAAATATTCTTTCTTTGTAAAAGTAAACGGAGGAGATAAGATTTAAAACCATGCATCGGTTACGCTTGAAAATTGATAATTGATAATTGCATAACCTATTTCAACAATAATACGATATTATCAGTACTTTAAGTAGGAGCTAGACGTGTATAAATAAAAAAAAGAAAAAAAAGATTATATAACTCTTCTTTATATTTATTTTATAAATAAGATAAATGAATATGAATTATAGTGATTTAAAGAAGTAGAATGTTAGAAGGCCATTTTGCAGTGTATTAGTTGAAGTCTTCTGTGCATGGATTACACTTGGAATCTATTTGGAAAACACTGAAATTCATGAAAAGAATAAATGAATCTGAAAATATAATGGATAAAACAGAATCTTGATAATAATTAATTACATGTCTTTAGATTATAAAATTAGAATATTATTTAACTAATTAATAATGGAGGTAAACGAAAAAGAGGTGGGCCAAGGCCCATGGTGTGACCCAAGGCCCATGGTGTGACCCAAGGCCCATGGTGTGACCCAAGGCCCATGGTGTGACCCAAGGCCCATGGAGTGACCCACCAAATCATTCCCACATCATGAAAGGAGAAATCCAAAGCCCATATCGTTATAAATTAATGAATTTAGGAAAGAAAAAAATAAACTCACGTCTATCACATTGAACTAGTCTTTTACAAAATTTTAGTGAACACGTCTACTAATTGCATTTTAGTCAAAAACATAAGATGTTTGGATGATTTTAGCTTCTAAGTTTTTCTGAACTATATGATAATCTATTTCAATGTGTTTCGTATGTTTGTGAAAATCTTAATTGGTTGTTATATGCAATGCTGTTTGATTATCAACATACAACAATGCTGGTTCGGACGGAACTTTCAGTCTTGAAAAATATATCTAAGTCAAGTTAACTCTAAACAAGTATTTGCTATAGCTAGATACTTTAAGAATATCTCATCACTTTGGCCAGCAGTCTTATGTCACGTTCGTGAAGATCTTGTTTACGATCAAGTAGGAGCAGTTGGAAGGGAAAATAGTTCAGACAGGTTTTTCCAATGAGGGCATGTGCCAAAGATCGTTGTTAGTGATAATAGAGAGAGATCTTTTAACTTGAGAGCTTGCTCATCGTCTAATCATTCCATCACTGAATCCTGTAAAGATGTTGTGAAAAAAAAAATACGAACTTCTTGAACATGCCACCTTTGAGCTTTGGTGAGAAATTTAGAGATGCTTATAACGTAGTTTTGATATTGGACGATCGAGAACCATTTGCCAACCACAATTGTAATGATTAGAAGGTTACCTGTCGCTTGGTGACTGAATGTTGATGGCCACAAACATCTTAATAATGAATCTGTTCTTCATTTTATTGTTGAGAGAAAAAATATTGATGGTTTGTTGTACTCAAGAACAAATAAAAAAAAAAATTAAAACTTTTGAGATATGAACTTAAAAGGATGATATATCATGTGAAGGTGATCTCAATTCATCTGTTGTCTTCTGTTCTAATCTCTGTCACTTCTGTTCTTTCTTTTCTCCTACTCTGATACCAGGTTAAGAATGAAAAATAGAAATGAGATTGAAAGTTTGATCTTCATTAATGTTTACAACGTTTAAATAGGATACAAGCTACCAATTTCTTTTCCTCGCTCCTCGCCCTCTCACCGCCCTCTATCACTTCTCTTCTTGCTTTCGTTTGCTGCGATTGTGTTGCCGTCCATTGAAAGGTTGCAGATACCAAACTCCTCTAGCGATTGAACGATGGATTTGGTAATTACGTTGGACAAAGTGGTCAACCAATTGACTTTTTATTACCTTTGTAATTATATTAAATAATAAATTAATTATAGTATGAGTCGAAAAGCTTAATAAATAGTTGAATAAGGAGAGAGTTTAAAGTTAAGGTCGATGCGTGTGCATGGATTATTATTATATTTGGATACATAGAGACAACAACAACACTTAGAACACTTAGAACACTTAGAACACTTAGAACACTTAGAACACACGACGGTTCAACCGACCTAAGAGAGTTATAGTAGTTAAAAACAACGAAAGTAGGATCCATGAAATGACGAGTTCAAGTTCATGGAGAACTGGCGTGGAATAAAGGTCCTCCAGGAATATTAGCTCCAGTACTTCGATAGTCGTTTACGTCAACAATCATCTTTCTTGATTTTCCTATCTACAAAAAGCAACATAATAATCAAACACACTCGACACAAAATCCAACCAAAACCCTGCACTCATTTACCTTTCGTGGACCAAACAAGCCAGCATCTTTCACGCCTATTCCCATCACTTCTGCGCCATTTGCTTCAAACATGTCCAACAAAGGTTAGTAAGTTTAATAAGATGGCACGAAAATATGAGAAGAACAGGAAGAAGAGTACCAGAAGACAGCAAGAGAACAAGAAAGCATGAAAGGAGAAGCATTGAGAGAGCTCTAGAGATACCCATTTTTGTGAGAGGGCTATCAAAATGGATTGCCCTTCACAGTTCAGATCAAACCCAATTTATAATGTCCCACCATGCAACTTTGTTGGTATTATGACATAAAATTAATAACCTATCTCCACAATAATACCATATTATCAATACTTTAGGTAAATAAAAAAAAGAGCGTATAACTCTTATTTATATTTCTTTTACCTTATTGAATTTGTATAATACAAAACAGGATTTATTTTCAATTTATCCATTAGAATTAGAATTTGTAATAGATTGAAAATAGGTTTTTTTTAAGAGTGAAATTCAAATATTGGTAGTGATGGAAAGAACTAGAATGTTGGAAGTAGTTTGGATAAGGTATACATAAATTGGGAGAGTTAATGAGAAAGTAGTGGCATTTTGCATTGTATCAGTTGAAGTCCTCCCCGCATGGATTACACTTGGAATGTGCTTCAAAAACACGTAAATTCATGGAAACATGAAATGAATTTAAAAATATCACAAATAATAATGAATTATATTAACCATTTTTCATTTATTACTATTTCTATATCCTTATAATTTATTTGATTATAAATAGAGAACTTTCACCCACCATTTACGTGCCCTGCCTTAGAAAAACAAAACGACTCATTAAAGAAATAGACATCATTAAACGTATAATGGTCTAAGTTAACCATTTCAACCCTAAAGAAGTTGTCTAATACGATCCGGGTTGAATTGAATCGGCTGTGGGATTGTATTGCCATTAAGGAAGCAGAAAGAGGGGTTTGTATTGCCGTCCATTGAAACGTTGCACAGACCAAACTCCTCTGGTAATTACGTTGGGCAAAGTGGTCAACCAATTAATTTTTTACTATATTTTTTAAGTATAATCGTCTTCTTCTTCCACCTAAATTCGCGGCGAAATTATGTTAAATAATAAATTAATTATACTAATCTTATGTAATGTATATAGAGGAGAGTAATTAAAAACGAGTTGAAAAGCTTAATGAGACTTAAATAAGGATTGAAGTTAAGGTCCATGCACGTGCATGAATTATTATACTTGAATATAGAGAGAATACAACACTTGGAACGCATTGTTAAGCTACTACATGGATTACACTTTAATAGAGTGACGTCCTCAAGAAATATTAGGTCTTGTTGGTCGCTGCTACGTCAATCATCTTTTTTGATTTTTCTACCTACAAAAAATAACATAATAATCAAACACACTTCACACAAAATCCAACCAAAACTCTCCTCACTGTTTAGCTCATTGCATGGATTACATTTGAGTAGTGAGGTCCTCCAGGAATATTAGGTCCTGTCCGTCGATAGTCAGCTACATCAATCATCTTTCTTGATTTCTCTCCCTACAAAAAATAACATAATAATCAAACACACTTGACACAAGATCCAACCAAAACCATGTTCACTGTTTAGCTCATTGCATAGATTACATTTGAGTAGTGAGGTCCTCCAGGAATATTAGGTCCTGTTCGTCGATAGTCTGCTACGTCAATCATATTTCTTGATTTCTCTCCCTACAAAAAATAACATAATAATCAAACACACTTGACACAAGATCCAACCAAAACCATGTTCACTGTTAGCTCATTGCATAGATTACATTTGAGTAGTGAGGTCCTCCAGGAATATTAGGTCCTGTTCGTCGATAGTCTGCTACGTCAATCATATTTCTTGATTTCTCTCCCTACAAAAAATAACATAATAATCAAACACACTTGACACAAGATCCAACCAAAACCCTGTTCACTGTTTAGCTCATTCCATAGATTACATTTGAGTAGTGAGGTCCTCCAGGAATATTAGGTCCTGTTCGTCGATAGTCTGCTACGTCAATCATATTTCTTGATTTCTCTCCCTACAAAAAATAACATAATAATCAAACACACTTGACACAAGATCCAACCAAAACCCTGTTCACTGTTTAGCTCATTGCATAGATTACATTTGAGTAGTGAGGTCCTCCAGGAATATTAGGTCCTGTTCGTCGATAGTCTGCTACGTCAATCATATTTCTTGATTTCTCTCCCTACAAAAAATAACATAATAATCAAACACACTTGACACAAGATCCAACCAAAACTCTGTTCACTGTTTAGCTCATTGCATAGATTACATTTGAGTAGTGAGGTCCTCCAGGAATATTAGGTCCTGTTCGTCGATAGTCTGCTACGTCAATCATATTTCTTGATTTCTCTCCCTACAAAAAATAACATAATAATCAAACACACTTGACACAAGATCCAACCAAAACCCTGTTCACTGTTTAGCTCATTGCATAGATTACATTTGAGTAGTGAGGTCCTCCAGGAATATTAGGTCCTGTTCGTCGATAGTCTGCTACGTCAATCATATTTCTTGATTTCTCTCCCTACAAAAAATAACATAATAATCAAACACACTTGACACAAGATCCAACCAAAACCCTGTTCACTGTTAGCTCATTGCATAGATTACATTTGAGTAGTGAGGTCCTCCAGGAATATTAGGTCCAGTTCGTCGATAGTCTGCTACGTCAATCATATTTCTTGATTTCTCTACCTACAAAAAATAACATAATAATCAAACACACTTGACACAAGATTCAACCAAAACCCTGTTCACTGTTAGCTCATTGCATAGATTACATTTGAGTAGTGAGGTCCTCCAGGAATATTAGGTCCTGTTCGTCGATAGTCTGCTACGTCAATCATATTTCTTGATTTCTCTCCCTACAAAAAATAACATAATAATCAAACACACTTGACACAAGATCCAACCAAAACCATGTTCACTGTTTAGCTCATTGCATAGATTACATTTGAGTAGTGAGGTCCTCCAGGAATATTAGGTCCTGTTCGTCGATAGTCTGCTACGTCAATCATATTTCTTGATTTCTCTAACTACAAAAAATAACATAATAATCAAACACACTTGACACAAGATCCAACCAAAACCATGTTCACTGTTTAGCTCATTGCATAGATTACATTTGAGTAGTGAGGTCCTCCAGGAATATTAGGTCCTGTTCGTCGATAGTCTGCTACGTCAATCATATTTCTTGATTTCTCTCCCTACAAAAAATAACATAATAATCAAACACACTTGACACAAGATCCAACCAAAACCATGTTCACTGTTTAGCTCATTGCATAGATTACATTTGAGTAGTGAGGTCCTCCAGGAATATTAGGTCCTGTTCGTCGATAGTCTGCTACGTCAATCATATTTCTTGATTTCTCTAACTACAAAAAAATAAACATAATAATCAAACACACTTGACACAAGATCCAACCAAAACCATGTTCACTGTTTAGCTCATTGCATAGATTACATTTGAGTAGTGAGGTCCTCCAGGAATATTAGGTCCTGTTCGTCGATAGTCTGCTACGTCAATCATATTTCTTGATTTCTCTCCCTACAAAAAATAACATAATAATCAAACACACTTGACACAAGATCCAACCAAAACCATGTTCACTGTTTAGCTCATTGCATAGATTACATTTGAGTAGTGAGGTCCTCCATGAATATTAGGTCCTGTTCGTCGATAGTCTGCTACGTCAATCATATTTCTTGATTTCTCTAACTACAAAAAATAACATAATAATCAAACACACTTGACACAAGATCCAACCAAAACCCTGTTCACTGTTAGCTCATTGCATAGATTACATTTGAGTAGTGAGGTCCTCCAGGAATATTAGGTCCTGTTCGTCGATAGTCTGCTACGTCAATCATATTTCTTGATTTCTCTCCCTACAAAAAATAACATAATAATCAAACACACTTGACACAAGATCCAACCAAAACTCTGTTCACTGTTTAGCTCATTGCATAGATTACATTTGAGTAGTGAGGTCCTCCAGGAATATTAGGTCCTGTTCGTCGATAGTCTGCTACGTCAATCATATTTCTTGATTTCTCTCCCTACAAAAAATAACATAATAATCAAACACACTTGACACAAGATCCAACCAAAACCCTGTTCACTGTTAGCTCATTGCATAGATTACATTTGAGTAGTGAGGTCCTCCAGGAATATTAGGTCCTGTTCGTCGATAGTCTGCTACGTCAATCATATTTCTTGATTTCTCTCCCTACAAAAAATAACATAATAATTAAACACACTTCACACAAAATCCAACCATAACTCTGCACTCATTTACCTTTAGTGAACTTAACAAGCCTGCATCTTTCACGCCTACTCCCATCACTTCTGCGCCATTTGCTTCAAACATGTTCAACAAAGGTTAGTAAGTCAATAAGATGGCATGAAAACATGAGAAGAATGTGAGAAAAGAAGGAAGAAGAGTACGAGGAGACAGCAGGAGAACGAGAAAGCATGGCAGGAGGAGCACTGACAGAGGTGTAGAGCTACCCATTTCTTGGAGAGGATTATCCCAATGGGTTGAGTTTGGTAACACAATGAAAGTGTTTGGTCCTTCACAGTTCATATCAAACCCAATTTATAACGTTGGTTGATAACATACCATGCAACTTTTTTTGTATTACCATATATATTCATGGGGAGGTACAATGCACCCACAATATTTTTATATATTTATGAAAAAGAATCCGTGTAAAACTACCAAATATTCTTTCTTTGTAAAAGTAAACGGAGGAGATAAGATTTAAAACCATGCATCGGTTACGCTTGAAAATTGATAATTTATAATTGCATAACCTATTTCAACAATAATACGATATTATCAGTACTTTAAGTAGGAGCTAGACGTGTATAAATAAAAAAAGGAAAAAAAAGATTATATAACTCTTCTTTATATTTATTTTATAAATAAGATAAATGAATATGAATTATAGTATTAGTTGAAGTCTTCTGTGCATGGATTACACTTGGAATCTATTTGGAAAACACTGAAATTCATGAAAAGAATAAATGAATCTGAAAATATAATGGATAAAACAGAATCTTGATAATAATTAATTACATGTCTTTAGATTATAAAATTAGAATATTATTTAACTAATTAATAATGGAGGTAAACGAAAAAGAGGTGGGCCAAGGCCCATGGAGTGTCCCACCAAATCATTCCCACATCATGAAAGGAGAAATCCAAAGCCCATAAGCTTGGAAGTAGCCCTCCTCGCATGCTTTCCTTCATCCTCTGACTTTCTCCATTGCCATTTCCCAAAATTTTCAACCTTTTTCTCTTTCTTTTTCATTTTCTTGTTCATTTTCTTGTTCATTTTCCTTCAGAGATGTGGCTTCAAACCTCCAAATCACGCTCTCTCCACTCTTTGCTTCTTCGTTTTGTGCCTCCGTTTCTTTGGTTTTAATCTGTTTCGCTACATTTCTCTTCCCCCATTAGCTCCTTTGTTTTTTGGGTTTAATCACGCTTTCGATTCGATTGAGGAGTTGTGGTTGTTTAGGCGCCGACAAAATTTCTGGGTTTTTTTTTTCTTTCTAAACTGCAATTGGTAATACCCTCTTTTCGATTTGGATTTTCCCCCCTGAGTTGTTCGATCTGATATCGGGGTCTGACTGATTGCTGGATATGATCTGTGTTTGATTGAATCGGGTAGTTTCAATCGCTGTTTGATTGGAATTTGGTTTGAGATGGTCTATTTCCCATACTCGATCTCGGTCTGCAAGTCCGTTGACCAACCAACCATTATGGCGAGTTCAGTGAATTTAGCCGATCCGAGTTTCAAATCCAGGAACAAGAAGATGACTCCCTCATCGTCTTGTTCGAAATTCCCCGTTTGTCATCGGTCTCGATCGGCCGTCATCGATATTGTGATTTTGATTGCTGTCGTTGGTGCTTGTGGGTTTTTGTTATTCCCTTATATGAAGCTTCTTATTGTTGAATCCCTCGAGATTTTCGGTGCGATTCTGTATTTAATGGGAGATGAAGTCTCTCGTGCTCCTTGGATTTATGGATCCATTGGACTTGGCATTTTCTGTGCTTTATTAGCTGCTTGGGTTGTTTTAATATGCACGAGCAGGAAATGTGGAAATCCCTATTGCAAGGGGCTTCGAAAGGCGGCTGAATTCGACATACAATTGGAGACGGAGGAGTGCGTGAAGAACTCTACTCCATTGGTTAAAAATGGCGTGAAGAAGGGGCTTTTTGAATTGCCCCGTGATCATCACCGCGAGTTAGAAGCTGAACTTAAGAAGATGGCACCTCCTAATGGAAGGGCAGTGCTCATATTTCGAGCAAGATGTGGCTGTTCTGTTGGTAGGTTGGAAGTCCCTGGGCCTAGGAAGCAGCTGAAGAAGATCAAGAAATAGTAGTATTAACATTAAATATTGTTTAAAGCTTATAGATAGGATATCATTACAGGTTTACTCAGTATGCAGAGAAGAATTTTCTTATTCTTGTGGAAAAAGATTAAGAACGTTCAATGTCTCTAAATAAGCTCATGGCAGACAGGTGTAAGGAACATATACAGTTTTCAAGTAGGGAATATACAATCCTTGTTGCATCATCTCGATGTGCTCTCTTAGATCCATATGTCTTGCTGCTATTTACTTCTTCAATCCATGTGTTTTGTCTTTTCTTTTTTTTTTTGTTCATACTCATGAATTACGCTTTGAGTTGAAACATATGCATGTTGGTTGATCACGATAGTATTATTAGACGATTCAAGTATTGTGTGGCTATGTGTGAGGCTATGTCTTACCTGAAGTGTTAGCTTCCAAACTTTTTGTATGGAAGAAGATCAGGCCTCTCCTCTTCATGGATTACTTGGTTGAATTGAAATATTAGAATCTTTTTTAATCCTTATTGGATAAGTTGCATAGGCAAGTGATTTCATCACTATTTTCTTCTTCCAGCTTGCTGTTGCAAACTTTTCAGGCTACTTGAATTCTGGGTTTTCATGTCTTAGTACCTGGCTTGTTTCATAACTCGTGGTCGGTTGTATCAGCGTCTGCTCGTCTCATGGCTTTCTTGCATAGTATTTCTGTAATAGGCTTTCTAAAAGATATGGTTTAGTAATTGTTACAAGGGTGAAGACAAGCTATGTTAACAGTTGCAGATATAGCATAACCTTCCTAATCAAAGTGAAAGTAAAGAGCAGGTAGTGTTCTTCTTTTACTTACTGAGCTTGTAAGTCCTGATGAGTCTCTACGTAGAATCCCTGTTCCATGTACTAAAATTCTCTTATTCTCTTCACTTTTCTAAGAACTGAAACTCAGGTCATTCATGCCTGTCTTGAGAGAAGCTTTGATCAATATGCCATGTCTGTATCTCTATTACCCTCCTATCTGATTTTCTGCCCATCAGTTTGGGAAAGTATTGTGATTGGCAGTTGGGAATCCGTATCTTGGAATAATGTGGAGATGTTTAAGTTTTCTGTCTATATATGGATGGCATGGGAATTGGATTCCCATTATGGGTCGGACCAATTCGATCGGGAGGAAGTTTTTTGAGAACTGCTGGAATCTTGGCTGCTGGGGAAACTGAGAGAGGATTAGGCACCTGATCCTACATGTATTCTTTGTAAGAGTGTGGAAACTAATAGAGACATCATACTTGATAAGACCTTAAAAAGCCTAAGTTAAACAAACGACGTCATTGTGATATTAAAAAAAATGAATCCAACTGCAAAAATGATATTTTAAAAAAAAAAAAAAAAAAAAATCCAACTTTTTTCAGTAATTTTGAACTTGAGTTACTGCAAAATTTAGAGAATTTTTATTAATTTAAGTGCGTATCACTTCGGAAATTAGCTATATAAATTGAATTTTTTTATATTTTTTTAAAAGGATGAATTTCTTTTATTCAACGGGGGAAAAACCCGGGTTTGCTGTTGAGAAGAAGCTGAACGAACCAAAAAATTGGCCCTGGGCGGAGTACTCGATGCTGTGCTCGCTTTAGAATGCAGTTTCATCCTTTGAATCAACCGCGTTTTCTCCTCCCGGTCCTTGTAATTCATCCAATTTCAGCAGATTCGTCAGCTTCCTAATCTCTCGAGGTAACTTCCCCAACCCCCGCCATTCTAGATTTGACGAACCTCTTTCAACTTATGAGCATGGAACTTCCTCTCTCCCGCTATCAAAACTATGTTTATGATCGGCTTCAATGTAGCTCCACTTCCTACTTCTCCCTGCGTTTCTTAGATTGCGAGCTTTTTAGGAAGAGATCTTTTCTTTCTAGTAGAAGAAAATTACGTAAACCTTCGGAAGTCGACCCGGACGTCCGAAAAGGAACCCCTTCGAAGGTGACCTGTATCAGGAAATCCAGTGTAGATATCTGTTTCTAGATAGAGAAGCTGGTTTTATGTTAGAGATACCGAGATGCACTTGAGATCTTTGATATTTTTGAGCTAGAGGACGTAATTAATGCGTTTTTTTGGCTTGTAATCTGTAAGAGGGGGTGAAGAGGTTGTGTAATTACACGATTAACAGCACTTATGCATGTGAAGTGCGGGATGATGGTTGATGCCTGTAGACTGTTCAATGAAATGCTCGAAAGGTATGCGGCTTTGTGGAATACCATAGTTTCCAGGTATGTGGACTCTGGAAATTATGAAGAGGCGTTTAGGTTGTTGTTCATTATCATGAGGAACGAGTATTCTACCTTCCATTATTAGCCTCAATCTCTCTGTAGGAAGGCCCAGATAACTGCTAGAATTTTAATATCATAGATGGGTGCCCTGGAATTTGAACCTGGTTTATCTGAAAGAACAGAGAAGAAGAGGGATTTTCGTCACAATCAAACTTCATGAATTGATTCATTATTTACAACTTCCAAACCTGCCAAATCCCAGAAGAAACAAAAAAAAAATCATACACTGTCCCGATTTGCACATTTGATGCCGAGGTTGTGCAACAAATAATAAAACAATGACACTTCCAGAAAAAACCCCTATGGAATCAAAAACTAGTTGAAAAAAGACGAAAATGAAAATGACGAAGAATCTTCAGAACTCGGATCTTGTTCTTGCGTTGATGAGGCGTCAACTTCGACCGTAATTTCATCGTGAGATTCCGAATCGGAGTCCCCCGATCCATGCCCCAAGCCCGATTCCACAGATTCTACATCCATTGGTTCACCGTCGTTAACCCACAGATTCACTACAACCACTCGGCCTTCGTCTCCTTCCATATCTTCATCATCGTCCTTCTTCCCTTCCTGATCGTCCACCGGCATCGTGAACCGACAAATCGGACACGTTCCACGAACCCTCAACCATTTCTCAATACAATCCGAATGAAACATATGTTTGCAGGGCATCTCTCTCGCCTCCGCACCGACTTCAAATCCGTCCAAGCAAATCGCACAATCCATCCCCAATTCCGTAATCCCGACTCTCGGCATCGCATCGATCGAAGCCTTGGATGCAGGCAACGGCCCGGATTTCTCCGACAAGTCGCGGAGAAAAGACTCAAGAACGTGACCTTCAAAAACGACGACCGTTCGGGCAGCATGATCGAGAACAACGATCTGGTTGAGGTGCGATCCGGGGGTGGTTCGGGCAAGGCCAAGCAGAAAAGGGAGAAGCATAGAGAGGCTGCGAGGCGGGGGCGTCGGCAGCGGAGGAGAGGAAGAAGCGTCGGAATCGGACATGGTGGGTTGGGGAGAAACTCGAAAGAGGGGAAGAAACAGAAGGGTCAGGGACGAGAGAGAGTAATATATGAATGAAGAAAGAAGGCGGCCATGGCGAATAGAGGTTAGAAGATTCTGGAAGATAATAGTTTGATGATATGACGATCAGGTCAGGGCGTACGTAGGCGCGGTGACCGACTTGACGGGCCACCACCGGACGGCTCTGAAGTCGGTCCCATTATGATGCCGTTGGCAAACACGGGAAGTCTACGCTTTATTCTCTACGCTTATTAATATATATATATATATATATATATATATATATACGCCTTGTATTTTCCTTTTTTTTTTTTAAAAAAATTCCATTTTAGTTGATAATTGATCCATGGATTCATTCGTCCACTTGTTATTTATTGAATTATTTGGACGACATTTTGGGTGGACGATAATGCAATGTCAACTTTTCAATTTCCAGAAATTTGATTTTGGTTTTTTTATATATATAAATTATAATTTTGATTTTGGTTATTTTATATATATAAATTATAATTTTGATTTTGGTTAATGAACAAAATGAATTTAAAATTTGACTATGAAATTTAGGATTAAAAAATTGAAAAAAAAAAGGAGAAAAGCCAAGAAAGAATATTAATGGAAATTGCTTAAGATATAATGTGCGACAGGAAGAAGCCAAGACAGAGAACCAAAACCAGAGCCGAAGGCGAAGGAGGAGGGAAGAAAGAGTATCGAGAGAGCTTCCGTCTCTGTTATTGAGTTGGGGTCTGGAGGATTCTTCTTCAATCTAACTTCCATGTCTTCCGTTGTGGATTTCTTGCATATGAATCGCTTCGATATCGTCCAGATTTATCGTCAATACTGTGGTAACAACTTCCTGCTCCTCCTCACTGCTTCGAATTCTCGATTCAGTTCATTTTTCTTGAACCTTCTCCGATGCCTCTTCTATCCACGATTTACTAGTAAATATTTGTTTCGTTATGTTATGCCTTTAGAATCTTAATATTTCTGCCCTTGGATGGATATCTGCTTCAATATTTGAGGATTTTTGGTATGTCTTTAATAGAAATCTATGTCTGCGTCTGCTTGCTGATGTATGTTAGCTTAGAAGATATAGGTATGTCAAAGATTTGGATGTTTTTATTTATTTTTTAAAAGATGGTTATTTGCTAACTGATTTTGGATGCTTAAGATTTTAAAGACGTATTTAGTCCGAAGAAGTCTAGGTGCCTTTATTTTTTGGGACCTGCATTAATAGTTTGGATGATAAAGAATGTAAATGATTCAGTTTATGGTGCATCTCTTCGCGAGTATGATGCATGGGGGTTAATTTCAATTTTCTGTTCTGGTCAGTCCGATTCCTTAGAGAATTATGAGTTAATTATTCCAAATGAGCACTGTTATTACTCGTAGATTGTCGGAAGAATAATCCAAGAATTACTCATTATTTTGTCACTTTGTGAACATTTGATAAAATTGGAATAATATATAGAGGATATGTGTGGCCCCTGCACAAGGATGGCGCAAACTTTGAGAAGGGATCCAAAAAAGGAATTGGTAATTATTGTATTATGATTCCAGAGTCTGAATTGCAGCCTTTTAGGAGGAGAAGTTTGAGTCTTACTTAATCGTTCCAGATTGATAATAGTAATAAAATAGTTTCGCTTTTCTTTAGATGACAGAAAACCAGAGTAAAAGGAGCCGAGAAAATGTGGGGTTGGTGGAGCTGAGTGGAAACACTAAACTCTATTGAAAGAAAGTAAAATAGTATCATGTTTTGGCTCTTGGTCGTTTAGAATCAAGCTACTTATACATGCTTATCACTTTTTCGTATGAATGTAATATGAATAAATGGTTATCATGTGCATGGGTTTCTTCTGACTTCTGAGCACGTCAATGTCTTCCTATTTTTGTTTGAATGTATTACGTCTTAGTTGTCATGCAAAAAAGATCACGGTTCTGATATTTGAAACCCCCCTCATTGATTGGACTATGAATTCATTGAACTCTAGTTTGATGTGCATCACATTAGAAACTCAAATTAGCAATATAAAGGAGTCTTAACTTGTTTACAAACTTGTTTATAGATATTCGATCTCAAAATGGCCTTTATCATGGGAATGAAGACTCTGGACATGTTGAATCACAAATAGCTAAAAGTTCAAAGCAGGCTCTTGCAGAACTCTTCATTTATGTGAAATCATCGCTGCAGATGGGGTATATCCCTCAAAACCTGTACTATAGCCCTCGAGTTGTTTTTTTAGATGCACTTTGTGTCAAATGGACCATGATATTCTCGAATACGCAGAGTTACAACTCAATATTTTTTGTCCTTCCAAAAGAAGATATTTTCCAAACATATTTTAACCGACAGATACATGAAACTAAGAAAATTTATCAACTCAATTATCAAACCAAGGTAATTTTTAATAGACATGGATGCTTGCTAGTTTGATTTCATTTAGTTCTGGGTCTAGTATTTTCTGGCAGTTCAATAAAAAGAAATGTTACATGGAAAAAGAAACTACACAGGTGCCAAATTTACAACTTGATAACGGAGGCCATCCTAAGTCATTTTTGTACTTCTGAAGCTGATCGTAAGAAATAGCAGTTGATTACAGTATAAAAGTTTTTCTTATACTAACCTAGGTTACCTGAAAAGCATTTATTACATTGGCAGGAATTCAATTATTGATGAACTAGCGAAGGTGATGTCACATCCAAACTTGATGGTAAACTCTTCCTTCCTAACAGTTTTCCTGGTTTCATACTATTCTCTGGTTTCCTTTAATTTGGCAAGCTTTTGGTATTAACTGGTGGCAATATTTTTACTTTGTGCTTTGAATATGACAATTTTATTTTGTAGGTAGACTTCTCTGAATTTTCACGCTTTTACGAGTTTGTTTTCTTTGTGAGCCGTGAAAATGGTCAAAAGAATATCAGTAAGATTCCTTCTTTTGACTTGGATATAAAAAAATATGTTTTGGTTTCCCAGCATAGATAACATGAAATGTGCACTAGGTAAGTCAATGTTTCTCTTACATTCCGAGAAGTTATTTATTTTATTATTTTATTTGAATTACAGCTGTTAGTAGGGCAGTTAGAGCATGGAGATTAGTTTTGGATGGGAGATTTCGGTTACTTAACCAATGGTGTGACTTTGTTGAGGTATCCTTTTCCCCCTTCTCTTTCTATCCTTTTTTTTAGAACTCAAGGACACAGTGATACAACCTACAGAAATATCTTGTTCAAATAAGGTATTTTCCTTTTGTTGAGGTACCCCTTTCCCCTCCTCTTTCGTTTCGTTATTTAAGCAGAATGATAATAATTAGGAAACCTGAATTTCTACCTGAAACTATTTTCATCGACTTGGGTTTATGGGGCCTAACAATTATGAAACTTACGTATATGCTAAATACACATGAATGGACTTTCCTATGTAGTTGCCCTCTGCAGACACGTTTGGATACACGTTCATATGTATTTTACAAAAATGTATGCATTTATCCCAATTCTTGAAGTAGATGTGTTTGGGAAAATTTGGGTATTTTTATACCTAAGCTTTTTATCTCTCTAATTTCTTCTATCTCGGTTTATGAATTTATGTTATTTTTGTGGTTTTATTCTTCAATTCGTTCCATGAAATAGAATTGCGATGTAGTGCAACTTATCTCCAGGGTCTGATCTATTTAAGTTCCATAGAACAATCAGCGACACAATATTTCTGAGGATACTTGGCTGCAAGTCTTGGCTTTCAGCTGTTGTGTACATGAAAATCTGGAAGGGTATGACCCGGAAGGTACTTGTACTTTTTTTTTTAAATTATTCTTAATGAAAGTATTTTCGTAGATATTATTTGACTTAAGAATGTTAAGACTTGGGAGTACGTCAAGCAATCCGCCTCCTTATAACTGTTGAAGTTTTTTCAGTATAATTGAATTCTATCACAAGAAAAAGTATGTTTTGTCTATTTATATAAGAAAATTTTAATGCTTCACTTTCATGTTTAACCTTCTGTTTGGTTCCTCTGTAGATGCTTGAAATATCATGAGAATGCGAATATTAATTGATCTCATTATGTTGTTATGGTGGCTTGGTATTATTATTTTGTTTCCTCATGTATAGGCTTAATGCCTAAAAAGGGTTTTGAGGCTTATGCATTTGGGAGGCAAGCCTCAAGGTAGGGTACGATTGTAAGCTTTCAAGGCAAAGCCTTTGATTTGTAGGAAACTCATGCTTCTTGCACTTCTACGAGAATACACTGAGATTAGAAGTTCATTAGTTATATGATGGCTGGAATAATACAGCTAACGGCTGTCTGCATACTCTTAAAAAATGGAAGTCCACTTTTGAAAGCAATATGTGTATACACTGATGGTAATACCTTCTGTACTGTTATCACTAGAATAAAGAACAAAAAATTCAAACAATAGTTTGATTCCATTAGCTATAGTGATGATGTTAAAGATGAGCTTCATAGTCTTGACTTAAAGAATTAAAAATGGATAGATACTTGATTTTTTTTTTCAGTACTTTTATATTATCATCGTGTTTAATAATTGCACAGTTCTATATTTTCTGAATTCATTAAATTTTTTCTAATTAACTTGAGGATTATGCCTCACTTCTCTTGAGGAAAGAGCCTTAAGACTACCCCCTTAGTCTTTTGGAATGTTGGGTCTCTTTTTTTACTGTAATGTCTGGAGTTACTCAGTTGCATTCTTCAATCAGGTGCCTGGCCTGTCCTAATTGATGACTTCGTCGAGCACATGTACAGGTTCGTATGTGGAGATTTTTACAATTGCGATGAGTTTGAAGTTGCATGTGGTTAAACAATTCTGGCCTATATATCATTTTAAGTCTGTCGTTTTTATCACTGTTTAGCCTCGTCCTACACTTGATATGCTGATAGCATGTAGTTATTGTGCAGGCGGTCAGGATCTAATAAAATTTCGAAGTTATATTGTACTTGTGGAGACTCAGAATCACAGTCGGGTGTCTTTGAAGATTCTCTTCCTGGTATAGACTACGTTCAACTGTCAAAAAAAAAAAAAAAAAAAAAGTATTGTTTTGCATATTGGACTTCCATGGCATGCAGAATGATATATAAGCCGTGTTTTATTGGTTTGGATTATGTCAGGATTAAAGTCTTTCCCTGGTTTGAAGAGGAAATTACCCGAGGACATGCAAGTGGACGGCATTATGTCCCTGGGTGATCCTAGAACCGGCTCCATGGAGTTAATTCCTGTTGCGAGCGTCAAGAAAAGTAGATTTATGGGTTGCAGGCCAGTGAACTTGGAGATAAACTTACCGTCATGCACTGCAGATGAGAACATAGATATGGTTCGATATAACGGGGCAGTAGGCTGCAAATCTCCTTGTGCTATTGAAGGTTGTCTGTCAAAAGGTTTTGCTGGGCTTTTCTCGACATGTTCAATCTTAGGATTGGATCAAGAAAGGAAAGCGTCATTCACGTGATCATGTGCGATTTATCTCTAATGATTTTTACAGGTAGTATGTTCTATAATGTGGTTATATCTTTATTTTTTTTTGTTGTGGTACAGCATTTTTAAACGGATGAGTTGGTGATTTGGCAGCAAACTAAATTCATAAACCCAGATAGAAGAAACGAGCTTGTAATTTCAATAGTTCATAGGGGAAACACCAAAAAGTTAGTGTAAACCCAGATAAATAAAACACCAAAAAGTTCAAAGGGGAAACAGAAAACTAGTGGGGATTGTTTTTGGTGGCATTACGGAGTAGATTTGAAGTTGTAAGATGAACCAAAAAGATCATAAGGGAAAAGGACGGCTTGGAATTTGCATCTTGTTACGAGAGGGCAGTCCACAATATGAATGGAAGATGTTGCAGTGTATTGGAAGCAAAGGAAGATGTTGGAGAGCAGAGGGATGCGTTTGTATGACTTGCATTCCACTTGTGGAGTGTGTCCCGTCGCAGCTTTAATGGCATCACTTATGCTCTCTAACCCGTACACCTCTCCAAATGGAAATATCGCTGCATCACAAACAACCATTCATCAGCACTGCCTTCTCCAAGTTAGTATTATTATTTTTTTTTTTTGGAAACACGCACCTCTGTTTGCTAGGATATTGAAGAGATCATAAGTTTGCTTAAGCTTGAGTGCAGTTTCAAAGAAAGCATGCTGAGTGAGCAATGGTTCAGAGCAAATTCCATGCCTTTCCCACTCTTTCTTCCATATTTTCTCGTTCTCCTCCTTCTCGAGAGATGGCCATTCTTTATCTAACTCATTTTTCAGATCCGACATCTATAAAAACCCATTTACAAAACAATACATCATAATCCATGTGAACCATCAAACCCTCTTTATCTCTCTTAAAAAAAAATACCTTTGAAGGGTCAAAAGTGGTTCCAGTTTTACTATTGGGAACCCCAGAAGAACAAGCAGGCCAGAAGCCATAAATGCTAAAAGTGGGCGTTGCTGGTCTTTGACAAGGCCTCAAATTGCATAGAGAAATCTGCCACTGATGCTTACCAAATAGCCAGAAATTAGAAGAGAGATCATGAGATGACCAAATGGGAAGGGAACAAACAAAATTTGATTACCTGTTGAACAAGGTAAAAGAAGTCAGAGTTTCCACTGCCTTCTGAGACCGGCTGGACAGGTAAACAAAAGGGGATGTCAATTTCATCAACTCTGAATGGAAAGTATAAAAAATTTAGTTTCAATAGTCAATAATTACCTGTGAAGAGTTGTATGATGCAATGTCGTCTTGACATGTTACGGTTCTACCGAGAAGCTGGAAAAGAAGAAAGAGAATCAACATTGGAGTTGGACAATTGGGATGAAACTTCATTTGGATACTCAAAATTCTTGAGGCAAATCCTCTTATTATGTGCAAAGGAAACCAATGAGGACTTAATGACCTAATATACAGTTGGTTCAATTTAATGGGCAGGTAGTCCTATCGAGATCCGCCGAAGAATTTTCGTGGGAGACAGAGTGAAAAAAAGATTTTTCTCCCTTCGCTAAAAAGGGTCAAGAACAGAAATTATATTCCTTGTCTCCTAACCCTACTCCGCATCTGCCCTACCTCACTTTTTCAATTGAATTACACTCCAATTCATTAATAAAGAGGGTAGATTTCTACTAGCTTTAGTTTTTACTAAGTTATAGTAATTTTTGAGAGAGTAATTGAGAATTGAATGCTTAAAGTTGATTAGTAAGTGTATCCATCTCCAACCAATTTAAAGACTGAATTTAATGGGTTAATTCAATGCCATCTAATTCCATGCATTGTAAGCTAAGCTGTAGGGTTCTTAAAATGTTTGTCACTTTTCCAAGAATGGAATTGGAGACGAGCAGGAGCAGGAGCAGAAGCAGCCAGCAGTAGCAGCAGTCAAGATGGTGTTGGTTTGAAGAGAATCGTCAAATGAGGTACAAAGAAGAAAGCAAAAGAAGGAATAGTAGGAGATCGATGATAGCAGCACGTGTGTGGCGCTGGCGCATACAGATTTGACAACAAAACTCTCGAGGATTCATCTTTGTCTCTTCACAACATACCAACACTCACGCAGCCATTTCCAGATCCTTCATGAATCAGATGGAAAGTTCAAGCTTTTTAATCTGCTTCTCAAACCCCAATTTCCATGTCTGGAAACTGCTAGTTCCTCTACTTTTGCTTCTGTATTTATACACCTCTTTAACTAATCATTCCACAAATTTACAGAACAGGGCGTTTAAGCCATTACTGGTTCTTCTCTTGAAACTATGTCTTCTGCTATCTTCTTGTTTCCATCTCTCTCTCCTGTCTGCAAGTTTCATGACCATTCAAGGAAGACCCACCACTCCAAAACAGCTGACAAAGAAAACCCATGTCCTATAATTCCTCTAGACGTTAAAATCAGTAAGAGAAATCTATTGACATCCACTGGTCTCACTCTTCTAGCAGACGGTTTTCTCGATGTCTCTGTTTCGGCAAGAGCAGAGCCAGAGAGTCCTATTGAATCGACTTCCAGTCGTTTGTCGTACTCCAGATTCTTGCAATATTTGGATGAAGGTGGAGTGAAGAAGGTTGATATTTTTGAGAACGGTACGATCGCCATAGCTGAGATTTATAATCCTGTGTTGGACAAGATTCAGAGGGTTAAGATTCAGCTGCCTGGGCTGCCAAAAGAGTTGATAAGGAAGATGGAGCAAAAGAATGTGGATTTTGCAGCTCATCCTATGCAGGTCAATTGGGGGCTTGCAATTCTTGACTTGCTGGGAAATTTGGCCTTTCCATTGTTGTTGCTTGGTTCGTTGCTGCTTCGATCATCGTCTTCAAACTCTCCTGGAGGGCCCAACTTGCCGTTTGGACTTGGAAGGAGTAAGGCCAAATTCCAGATGGAACCCAACACAGGAGTGACCTTTGACGATGTAGCTGGGATTGATGAAGCGAAGCAAGATTTCCAAGAAATTGTGGAGTTCTTGAAGACCCCCGAGAAGTTTTCAGCAGTTGGAGCAAGAATACCAAAAGGGGTTCTCTTAATTGGGCCACCAGGAACAGGGAAGACCTTGTTGGCTAAAGCCATTGCAGGGGAAGCTGGAGTTCCTTTCTTCTCTCTCTCTGGTTCTGAGTTCATAGAGATGTTCGTTGGGGTTGGGGCTTCAAGAGTGAGAGATTTATTCAACAACGCGAAAGCCAATTCCCCATGCTTAGTTTTCATTGATGAGATAGATGCTGTTGGGAGACAGAGAGGCACAGGCATTGGTGGAGGAAACGATGAAAGAGAGCAGACACTGAATCAGTTACTCACTGAAATGGATGGTTTTACTGGTAATAGTGGTGTGATCGTCATCGCCGCCACCAACCGCCCTGAAATCCTCGATTCCGCTTTGCGCCGGCCAGGGAGGTTCGATAGACAAGTAAGCTAATTCCTCTGTTCTTGTTCTTGTTCTTGTTTATAATTGATAGGATAATTGATTTTGATAGTGTTAACGATTTGGATAAAGGTTACAGTGGGATTACCCGACGTGAGAGGAAGAGAAGAAATCCTGAAGGTTCACAGCAAAAACAAGAAACTGGACAGCAACATATCACTCAGCATCATTGCAATGAGGACGCCAGGCTTCAGCGGCGCCGATTTGGCAAACCTAATGAACGAAGCTGCAATTCTAGCAGGAAGAAGAGGCAAAGACAAAATCACAGTGAGAGAAATCGACGATTCCATCGACAGAATTGTGGCCGGGATGGAAGGCACCAAAATGACAGATGGGAAGAGCAAAATTGTAGTGGCTTACCATGAAATTGGGCATGCCGTGTGCGCGTAAGTTGTAGAAAACAGAGACTACGATGATTCAACTTTTTTGTATATATGTTTGAAATGTGGGTTTGGCAATTGAACAGGAGCTTGACGGAGGGTCATGATCGAGTGCAGAAAGTGACATTAATTCCGAGAGGGCAAGCGAGAGGACTGACATGGTTCTTGCCCGGAGAAGACCCATCTCTGGTTTCGAAGAAGGAATTATTTGCTCGAATTGTTGGTGGGCTTGGTGGCAGAGCGGCGGAGGATGTGATCTTTGGGGAGCCGGAGATCACCACCGGTGCTGCCGATGATCTGCTGCAGGTCACCCAAATCGCTAGACAGGTAATGATGCGTTTGTTCTGCCTAAGCTTATTCAAAAGGTACTTTTTGCATTTTCTAATATAAATCTTTAGCCAACATTACTCTTTCCATGTTATTTCTCATATTTTTTTGTATTTATCGAGATCGAGTGTATGCGTTGTTGTGCGATCCTAATAACGTAGAATTGAATGCAGATGGTGACGATATTTGGGATGTCGGAGATTGGGCCATGGACATTGATAGATCCAGCAACACAGAGTAGTGATGTGGTGATGAGAATGCTCGCTCGAAACTCCATGTCGGAGAAGTTAGCAGAAGACATAGATTCATCCATACGAAATATAATAGAAAGGGCGTACGAAATTGCCAAAGCCCACATTAGAAACAATCGAGAAGCCATAGACAAATTGGTCGATGTTTTGTTAGAGAAAGAAACCATCACCGGAGATGAATTTAGAACCATTCTCTCACAGTTCACCGACATTCCTTCAGCCCATGGCATCCACAACACCAGTGCTTCTATACCTCTACTGGTAGAAGCCCAGATATCTTTGAATGTACAATTTAGAACGTCAAATTATAAAGAATGTTGCTTGTTTTAGCTCGTTACGTATAGCAGTCAGCTTCATGGTTTTAAATCTAGCCCAAGCAAATATTGATTTTGATTGTTATTTATGGTAGCGAGCTTCATGGTTTTAGAACTTTACTAGAGAGAGGTTTTTACACCCTTATAAAAAAATGTTTCTAACTCCTTTACTAGATAGAGGTTTTCATACTCTTATCATTCCCTTCCCCTCTTGGACAGAGGTGGGATCTCATAATCCACTCTTTAGGGTTCAATGTCCTCGTTGACACACTGTCCGGTGTACATCATTTGTAACAAACCAAGTCCACGACTAACAAATATTGTCCACTTTTGTTCATTACATATAACCGTCAACTTCTTGATTTTATATGGTGTCTATTAGGGAGAAGTTCTCTTCTCTAACGAACATGAGATCTCAAAGATCCCACATCGAGTGTTACGAGAATCATCCGATAGAATTTTTATTTAAGAGACGTATACATAACACACATCCCTTTATCCATTTATTAAAGTTGCTTTGCTAATCCTCATGCATTAAAGATCAGTTTTTTACCCAGAGGATCAATTGATTTCGGGGACAGCCATTGGCAGCAGAATACTGGGAAGGGCAGCTGATGTGGCGAAGACATTTGTCGAAGCAGAGAACCACTTCCGCCAACTGATACTGAAGATTATACTTCACGTTGCGGCTGCAGCGCAGAGCAGGCTTCCCAAAGCTTACGTTCAGGACAGATTCAAAGTCCGGTGCTAGATATCGCCGCCCATCCACGGGTTCCATCCCATATTTCTCAAGCTCCTGCAGCACGTCGCTCCTCCAGAAAAGGTACAGAGCTAACCGGAAATAGTCTGAGATTTGGAAGGTCGGGGCCTCGAAGCAGGTGCCGTGTAAATCCCACTCGTCGCTCCATACTGCGGGGTTTGAGCCTATGACCACCAGGCTTGGCCAATCCTCGTCTAGCTCTCTTCTTATGCTTGAAACCTGTCGTCAAAAGCCACGATAACTTATTTTTAAAGTGGACAATGTCATATTATTGTGGAGAGTCGTGATTCCTAACATGGTATTAGAGCTATGCCCTTAACTTAGTCATGTCAATAGAATCCTCAAATGTCGAACAAAGAAGTTGTGAGCCTCGATTAAGGAGAGGTTGTTCGAGGGTTCCATAGGCCTTCTATGAAGCTCTATAGTGTTAGTTTATAAGTAAGAAATATCATACTATTGTGGAGAGTCGTGATTCTTAACAATAATCATTGGTAAAATTTGAAGCGAATAAATTCATACGTTTTGTTGAAGAAATTGGCTGCCGCTGCACCGTCCAATGCTACGAGAATAGCTGCCAGCCCAGAGGCCGTTGATGCTGAACCTCGACGACCAGGGTTTTAGACAGGTGAGATCGCTGCACGTTGCTGGTTGCCATTGCAGTACGAGTTGATAATAATCGAATGGAACTGCTCTCATCTCATTCAAACTATCATTTGATTCCATGAAAGCTATGTCATCCAAAGCATACCCTTTCAAAACATTCAAAATCAAAATGGTTAGGAGAAGAAAGAAAGTGTTCTTGTTTTCCATCAACTTATCTTCTAATATGATGCGTTTTCTAAGTTCTCGAAAACGTTCTATTCTATCATTTATAGTTCGTGTCAGAATGATGAGTATCGAAATTTATTATAACAAATGTGAATATTGTAAGAATTATTGGGATATATATTAGAAAATACCATAATAATTTCGTCCTCTTTTATCTATTTGCTATTAAAATCTAGACACAATAATGTTTAAATATACGAAAATTTTGTATGAATTGGTCCTAATTTTCAACATAAGCATAATTCAATGAATAATGTGAGATCCCACATCGAGGGAAAAGAAACATTCTTTGTAAGAGTATGAAAACCTCTCCCTAACATATGCGTTATAGATCGTGAGGTTGACGGCAATACGTAACGGGCAAAAAACGGACAATATCTACTAGCGGTAGGCTTGGGCTGTTACAAATGATATTAGAGTCAGACATTGGGCGGACGCTAGCTCCCAATGAACGCTACTGATTGTGAGATCCCACATCAGTGAGAGAGAGTAACAAAACATTCTTTAAACCTCTTGGTGACAACACTAGGTAACGAGCCAATATGGGCAATATCTACTAGCGGTGGGCTTGGGCTCTTACAAATAAGATATGAATTAACAAGTCGTTGATTCGATCTCGGTCGAATAATTGATAAACTTAAAATTAAAAATTAAAAAATTGTAAGTTAAAGAAGAATCCCACATAATTAAAAAAGAGCCGAGATGGATATTGGTTTTGTTTTCATTAGCTACGGTTTTATCGTCTTCTTTTGTGAGTATACATAAATTAGCTCTTACGTATCAATATTGATTGCCTAATGTTGGTTTCAAAAGAATGTGATTATTGGGCCAATTATCAGAAGAGCAAATGGGCTTGAATGGGCCTTGAGACCAAGCCCAAAAAAAAAGAGGGGCAGGGGATGGCCCACCGGCAGCTAGAAACCTCGGAAGCTGTACGATGACTGACCCCCATGTCATAAATATGATATTAATTCACATTTTATTTATTTATTTTTGACTTCAGGTAAAAAATTGTGGCCGAAATATTTAATTTACCATGATGTGAATAATTTAGATTATGATTATTTTGATAGTAAATAAGATATGGTGTATAGTAATAAAATTATTTATGATAGGATGATAGGAGCACATGAAAGGGGGTCCCATGCCCCTAGAATTATGGGAGTGAAAGGGTTTTTGGTGCGAAGGTGCCATGTCCCTCTACCCCATTACTTGTCCCCATACTTGGACCCCATTTTTTTATATTTGATATTTGCATTTTGGCTACCCATTTTCCCAAATTGGCCCCACTCAAATTCCAATAAAAAATCTACCAAAATTCATGCTAAATCTATGTACCCTACACATACAATCATCTAAGGTCATTTGTTAGGGTTACGTATAAGTTTGTTTATGATTCATATTTGATGAAATTGAAATAGTCGTCGTTTTATACAAAGTTTTGAAGCCATCTTTTTCTCGACATAAAACCCTTGTCATATTTTATGAAATAGACATAAGAGAAATGAATGTGTGCGAATTTGAAAATCTCACTTGAGAAACTAAAAGAAAAACAACCAAACTACGCTCTGTCTAGGTGGGCTGATAGGTTCTGTAAACTGTCTAGATAGAGAGTTCTAGAGTTCTTCGTACCCTTACTTAACTACGCTCCACCGCGAACAGATAAGTAAAACTAGTACGAAGAACTGTGTGAGATCCCACATCGATTGAAGAGGGGAACAAAGCATTCTTTATAAGAGTATAAAAAAACTAAGGAGGGAAAAGGTGTTGAAATTAATTAATTAATTTCATCTCAAACAACATTCAAAGGTGTTGAAAGTAAATTTTAGAAGTGTGCAAAGAAACTCAAAGCGCTGTCGTTTAGCATAACATTAAAATGTGGGTTTTTTCTTTAGACAAAACCCCCCGATTCAAGTTTCAACGTCCTAAAATTCCTTTCAAGCCGACATAAATACCTCCCCTTCCACTCCTAATATCCATAATACTGCCTTTTATTAATATCCATACTACCCTACAAAGACAAATCTACCCTCCCCACTTCCCTCTATATTCCAAATTCCAGCACCAACTTCGTCATTTCGCAAGGTAGAGAGAGTGGCTGGCAATATCAAAAACTTCCAACACTACCAAAAAAATTAACAAAAATTAAATTAAAATTTAACCACCACAGACAGTGTAAAGAAAAAAGAAAAAAAAGAAAAAAACATTACTTCCTAGTTGTATTGAGGTATATTTATTACACATGCAAGTGGGTCCACCCAACTTAACCACAGATTATAACCATGGTTAAAAAGGAAGAAGTGGGTTAACAAAGCACATCCACAAAAACTCTGATTCCTATTATCAACACTCTTTCGCTAATTCCCTTCTTCTTCTTCTTCTTCTTCTTCTTTATTACTCTGTTTCTTGTTATGGGTAAGCTTCTTAATTTTTACAGAAACCTTAATGTTCTCTGTTTTTTATTTGAACTTCTCCTTCTTTAATTCTCCATGTTTAGAGAGCTTTGTGCTGTTCAAAGAGCCATGGATTTAGCCCCACCTCCCATCACTACTACTACAACTACGGCTAATAGCACCAAATCTCCCGACCCTGACTCCGATACTCCAACGCGCTTCCCGCCGTCGTCTTCCGCCAAATCGCTGCCTTTCACCAACGGCCTTCTCAAGCGCCACAACCACGCCCCTCAACCTCCCCTCGTTGTTTCTTACAAAGAATGTCTCAAAAACCACGCGGCCAGTTTAGGAGCTCACGCGTTGGACGGATGTGGGGAATTTATGCCTTCCCCGTCCGCCTCTCCCATTGATCCCACTTCGCTCAAGTGCGCCGCATGCGGCTGCCACCGGAATTTCCACCGCCGTGACCCGGAGGATCCGATCTCTACTTTACCCATCAATACAGCGACCACTCATGTCATCGAGTATCAACCCCACCATCGCCATCACCCGCCACCGCCCGGGACCCGGAGCCCGAATTCAGCATCTCCGCCGCCGATCTCGTCGTCGTACTACCCATCAGCGCCGCACATGTTACTAGCGCTTTCCGCTGGGTTGTCGGCTCATCCGCCGGAAATCGGACGCGCGAATAATTCGGTGCTGCCGGCGAGCCCAAACGCTCGGAAACGGTTCAGGACGAAATTCAGCAACGAGCAGAAGGAAAAAATGCTCCATTTCGCGGAACAAGTGGGATGGAAAATGCAAAAGAGAGACGAGGATTTGGTTCGAAATTTTTGCAATCAAGTTGGAGTTGAAAGAGGGGTTCTTAAAGTATGGATGCATAACAACAAGAACACCATGGGGAAAAAAACTGATTCCAATGGCACCACCGCAGCCGCCGCCACCGCCGTCGTCAATATCAACAACAACGACGATGAAGACGAAGCAGACGGCGGCTTGCATATGCATATTGGATCAAATGGGTCATCTTCTTCATCTTGATCTACTACTCCCTACTCCCAAGTAATTAATAATAAAATTGCATCATCCCCTGATACTCAAATCCAAGCTACAAAGCTCTACTTCTTTTTTCTTCGTCTTTTCCTCTGAGCTTAGCGTTGAATTGTATCAATTACTGAGATGATCCCCCGAGTAGAAACAGAGCATTAATCATCAATCCCTATTAATTACTTATTTAATTCCTTAATTTCTTTCCCTTAATCTAATCTAATCTAATCTAATCTAATCTAATCTAATTTCTTGTTGAAATTTCATGAATCTAACGTCTCATCAAACAGACCAAAAGATTTTCCCCTTATCTTCTGTCTCGGAGAAAGCAGCAGAAAGTAGAATCTTGCCTCAACATTACATTTTCTGCACATTTCCAAATTCTGTATTAAATTAAACCATAATTATAATTATTATTTAATTAAATGGATTAATTCTCCTTTTACTATTTTCAATCATTGCTCGTACTTTAAGCAGTTATGTATATTTTAAGAAACTGATTAGAATAATATTTCTACATTAATTCATAATAATCACAGACTATCCTTTTAAAGAAAAGATATCGAAACGATAGTATCATACCTATGTTCTTTTTTCCAAGATATCCTAACCCTATCGACATAATTGTTAATTAAAAGTTTATGATAATTAATAATTAATGGGTTGAAATTAGTTTAATTAGGTAAATATATTGTGTGCCACTTAGTTTAGCTGTCTTTTCTGTCGCATAACATACACTGTAGCAAAAATGGACACTTAATCTATGATTTAAAATTTGAAGCTTAGAACATATTATATGCCAACTATGAATAATAATTTAAGTTGTCAATTTCAACTATTATATTGAAAAAAATAGCTCAACTCCTTAATAATTATCATTTTATATATATATATATATATATATTAAAATTAGTGAATACAAATAATGGGTCATTTTTTGGCCATTTCAATCAGCGTTACTCTATTTTCATTGGATTCTAATGGGAGAGAGATGATCTGCAACCTACTACCTAATATCTATATAATTTCAAATTAATAACAAGGAATTAAATTTTGTATAATACTCTATAATTTTTCAAATATAATGTGTTAATTTTATTGTTGAATAGGATTGAATTATTATTGAAACATTATTGAATTATTTAATTGAAAATGATTCAAAAAATTATTGAAGGGTAGATTTATACAAAAACTATTGGGCACAAGCATTATCCTGAAAATGTAATTTTAAGTTACCATGAACAAGAAAAGTTACCTTTTTTATTTCCTTCCTTCGCCAAACTTGAATTTAAAAAGTTGGGTGTTGGAAATAATTGGGAATTAATGTTTTACCCACTTTTTATTTATTTATTTATATATTTATTTGGAGCGTACAAATTGGGCATTTTGTAAATGCTGTGGACCACCATTTTCAGGCATCTGCCTTATTTACCACTCCCTTTACACTTCATCCTTCCGCATCATAAATATATCGTAATATATTTTATTTTCCTTTTCAATAAAGTTTTTATTTCTTTGGATAAACAAATTGGGCCTCACAGAGATGGGCTTTCATGCGACAAAAACGTAGCAAAACATGGCCCAATACCCCAATCCCATTCACCCAAACTAGCTCGTAGCTTGTTGGTATAAATAGTAACTTTCTATTCTTTTAAATCTTTATCGACTATTCTATTCTTAGAATTGCTCTTGGAAAATGTAGATGCGTAGGAGGAGATGGAAACATTCTCCTTTTGGGGGTATTTTTGTAGTAATGTGTGTATCAACAGCTAATAAGCTTTAAGAAACACAAGGGGCCATGACATGAAAATTGGTTTGGTCGGTGGGGTTTACTACTTTCTCATCTTCCAATGCATAATTCTTTTACGCCTAAAACAATTCAGTTTATACCCCAAAATTTGATATGGACAAACTGGTTTCTTGAGGATCTCCTGCTTGAAAACCCACTACAACCTTAAATTTTACAATAACCTAGGTACGCGAAATTGAAATACAATAAGGTAAAATTCGAGGCATATTAGATTAGATTGGTTGTTTTAGATCATACCGTTTCTATAACAGTCCAAGCTCATTGTTAGTTGATATTGTCTATTTTGACCTGTTACGTATAACTGTCAGTCTCATGGTTTTAAAACATGTTTGCTAGCGAGAGATTTGCACACTCTTATAAGTAATGTTTCGTTCTCCTCCCCAACTAATGTGGAATTTCACAGTTTCATTTGAATTTGATGCAATTTGATGCAATGGAGTATGGCGTAAAAGCTAAGAAATAGTAAGAATTAGAAGAGAAAAAAAAGTAAGCCCCACAAAAACCAGCCCCCCTTTACACTCATTTAGGGGCCACAATACAAATTAGGTTCAAAACCCAACTTATTCCATAGCTGTTCAATTCTATATTAAACCAATCAATCAGCTACGTGGAAACAAAAACTTCTCTTAACATCTTTAAATTTTGCCTTATTTACTTCTGAATTATTGCCTCTTTTTTCTTTTGCCTTCTGGTGAGTTGTAAATCACCCTATTTCCAAAGACAAATCTGGGCTCTGTTTATAGTTCTTGTTAATTAATAAATTTTAAAAAAAAAAAACACAAAAATGAGAAGATTTAAAAGAAAAAAACATGTCTCCTCGCAATTAAGAGCAGCTGTTCTTGACCAAATCAAGTAGCTTTTCTTTTCTTTTTTTCCCCCACATTACACTAATGATTATGATTAATAAAGATAAGAGAATGATTATCATTTAATCTCCATAATATATAATTAACAAATGAGAAAATGACATGTCATAAAGCCTGTTTTTCACTCTATTTAAGCAACTCCTTTAGGGCTTCTATCAAATACCTTTCAATTTGTGATCTCTCCCAATTCTACGCTAAAATATTCATTTTTCTTCAAACCCATTACCAAAAATTGCAGCTTTCTTCGTGTAAAATGAGAAAGCGTCAAGTTGTGCTTAGAAGATCAGAAGAACCCTCGAGAGACACTGAGGCTTCCTCTTTCACAGTAAGGAGTGTTAGATATGGGGAGTGTCAAAAGAACCACGCTGCGAGTGTCGGAGGGTACGCCGTCGATGGGTGTCGAGAATTCATGGCAAGCGGCGATGAAGGGACGACTTCTGCACTCACTTGCGCGGCCTGCGGTTGCCACCGGAGCTTCCATAGAAGGCAAGTTGGAACTGAGGTAGTCAGTGATTGCTCGACGTCTCCCTCGAACGAAACTTAAGAGATTGCACCTACTGTGAGGGAGGGTGTGAGGGAGGGTGCTGAATAAACAAAATTATGTGTGTTGTTGTGTAATGTTTTCCATCATATCTCTTTAGAATTATGTGTGATTTTGAGTGTATTAATCTTTTGGAATTTGGAAGCAATATACCTAAAATCTTTATGGCATCACAACACAAAAATTGTACAAATTTGATCAAATTTCCAAAACCCTTGAATGATAAGAACTAGTTTACTTAAAAGAGATTATATTTTGATTTGTATGCAAATATTAGTAAGGATTCAATGCGTAAGGCCCACACATTCAATCATGTTGGTTGTTATAGTGGAAAGTTTCTTTAACAATGTACTTAAAAGTTGATTAAAGCTTAAACCCACGTCTTTTGTTGTTGGTTGATGCTATTGATATTAGCCGATGATCTTATCGGTTTAGCGTGATGTAATCAAAATTAAGCGAACGATGGTTAACGATCGTGTCGTAAAGGATATTTAAGGGGAAAAGGTGAAGATAGATGAGAGCATATGGTTAGCCAATTGGGGCATGTGAAGTGCTCAAAGTTAGGCTTAGAGGTTTTGGAGGTACCTAGGAGGAACCAACCTTAGGTATACGTTGTATTTCAAGGAGAGGGTAGATGTCAATTCCAAAGGCAAGATATTTGATATTTGATATTTGATATGGGGTTTGCATGGAATTGGGTTGCTAGTTAGGTTTGCTACATCCAAATACTTCAATCACTTGGGTTTTGCTTTAAATTTGCTCAAACTTTGCATTATTGCTGTAAAATATATGCCTAACCTATCCGTGTATAGCTTGAAACGAATAATGATAGATTTTCGATGATCGATGGAGATGACTTAAGTTATAAGCATAGATTTTGATTTTAATCTTTAGTGAAGTGACTTTGTGGTTGATGGGAAGGTAATAACAGCCTATATGTGATGAGATGGTCCAAAGAATAATATGTTATCATGCATATTCATGATTAAGAAAAGGGTCAAATCTAGCAGCTCACTTAGTATTGACATTTTCTTTATGGTATTACAATCATGCTGGTTCGAAGAGACACTCATGGTTAGGACTTGAATAACTCATATCCAATACATTAGACACCATAACAAAATATGATTTCTTTTCTATAAATTATCAAGCTATTTTATCTTGCGTTCCCTTTCCAACCAACGTGAGTGGATTGTGAGATCCCACGTCGGTTAGAGAAGAGAAGTGGAAACCTCTCCCTTTAGACGCGTTTTAAAACCGTGAGTCTGACAACGATAGGTAACGGGCCAAAACAGACAATAGCTAGCCTTCATGAGCCTTTGATCAAAATTATTGTCGAAAAGTTTGGCGGAGGTGCCCAAACCCTAATGATCTAATTGTCGAATATAGCAACAACTTGAAAATACGTGAATATTCATATGAACATAGAATCGAGTATAAGAATTGATAGAAGTATATGTGAAGGACAGTGAGGTTGGAAGAGTTATGGGAGTGTTACCGCTGATGACGACATATGGGAGTGTTTAAGCCAAATGGTGATCTCCCATTTCGTAACCACAGAATCTTTGATAAGATGCTTTAATACAAAACAAGTGAGTAATGAGGGTATGGAGAGGTGGGGATTTAAACCAAATGCCATCTTCAAATCAGGAAATTGGGTGTTGATCAGATTTGTTCTTCTTTTTCATTTTTATCTTATTCTTAACCCTTTTTCACCATGGAATATCTAATAGAGGTAGGGGCCATTGTCTCTAAATTTCCCAGAATCAGACCATTGCTATATGTTGCCATATCATCATGTCTCTCTCTAATTTGACACCTTCATTAATCTTATTTACTGTGTTTGGTTCATATTAATTATAGTACCAATATCCCCACAACTTCATAACAACTCGTCAAGATGGCCGAGTTGGTCTAAGGCGCCAGTTTCAGGTACTGGTCCGAAAGGGCATGGGTTCGAATCCCATTCTTGACAACTTTTTTTTTCTTTCTACATCTTTATATCTTAAATTATAATTCCATTTGAATGTCTCTAAATTTTGAATCATATTTCTATTGATTTTGAAAATTATTATTTTATCCTTTTAACATTTATATTTGTTCTAAAAATGATAAAAGAAAGTCTTTTTTTCTTCATGAAAATTGTAAAAATTAATTATGTAAATAATTCTTAACAATAATTTTTTGAGTAAAATAAATTATAATTTTGAGTCTTTAATATACTTATTATTAATATCATGTCAATTTCCAATGTCGAATAATATTTTGTATAATTTAAGTTAAGTTAAATGATGATGTCACAAAACATATGAATTAATGATAAAAATTTCTTATGAACAATTAATTTTGTATACAAATTATATATAGAAAGGGGCAAGTAAGAAAACATATCAATTAATGATAAAAATTTCTTTGCAATTATATTTTCATATCGTATTTAATACAAATTATTAAAACTTGATACCCGCATAATATTTCTATCAAACAAATAATATTTGTTAATATCATTAATTAGTGGCTTTCTCATACATGGTTTGGTTTAGCACAAACTTTCTTCATACTGAAGAACATTCTTCATACTGAAGAACATCCCAAGAATATTGTCTCCTGAAATCCGTATTCATCGATCAAGAGTGTCGATATCGTTCTAATACAAGAAGGTATAAGATTCAGCAATGTAATGATACAAAAATCTTTAGAAAGGGGCTGAAATTGTGTCATAGTAGGTTACATAAGATCACAAAACAGGACACTTGGGGGATTGATTTGTCAACAAAGTGAAGAATTAAAATGTGGGTGACCCATTTCAGGAAGAACCAGAAACATCTAATCACTATCAACACTAAAACTCGCAAATTCAAGCCAAAATACTCATTTTAACTCTTGGCAGCTAACTTTTCCTTTGCCTTTTGGATTTTCAATACCTTTTTCACAATCTTCTGCTCTTCTACCAGAAAAGCCCGAATAATCCTGCAACCAATGTTGAATTACTCCTTAAATTTGGTAGAAAAACCAAAGGAAACCGAAAACATCAGGGCTATTTCAATGAAGCACATACCTCTCTCTAACAGCACTTCCTGACAGCACACCACCATATGCCCGGTTTACAATTCTTCGGTTCCTAGCCAGTCTAGACCTCTTGTATTCAGCAGGCCTCAGGTGCGGAATCTGTTCAAGAACACATTAGAACTAAAAGATAATACAAATACATTATGAGAATTGAGAATTGATTCCCAAAATGCTACCAATTGCCATAACTATATGTTCTAGAGACTGAGAGTTAGCTATATCAGGGCGACGCAATGTCAGCTTCAGGAAGAATGACGACCCCCAAATGCAATTATAAACACCCCAAAAACTGAAAAACTTTGAATTAAAGTCATAAAATCACACATACCCCTTGGATTCTCTTCCCGGTAACAGGACATTTGGGACCGCTGGCCCTCTTCTTGGTGGTTTGATAGATCAACTTTCCACCTATAACGCATCAGCACAACACCCAAAATGGTCACGAAATTGAAGGGAGAAAACGGCTCATAAGAGCTGGAATTACACTGATGAAGGACAAAAAAAGTACCGGGAGTCTTGACAACGCGGTGCTGATTGGATTTGGTGGCGTAGCTGTGGCGCTTACGGTAAGTAAGTCGCTGAACCATCTTCAATTAACCTTGATTTCGGGTGTCTATGCGTCCCTAAGAAAAGTCGAGGCAGCAACGGAAACCCCAGTAGAGGGACTTGTTTATATAGTGTAAAGTTTTAAACTTTTGAAGCCCTAGATCCAACGGACGACGTACGTTTCAAATTGACGGTTGAGATTTTAGGGGTAATTAGAGAGAGAGAGAGAGAGTGAACAAAACATAATGAAGAGAACGGAGTGCATGGTGGATTCGAAGCAAAACCAGTACACATTTGCCCAAATGCTTGTACATATTTGGAATGAAGTAAATTTGGATGATGCTTTTGTGATAACAAGGTACCGTTCTTGAAGAATTGGTTGAGCTTTGGTGGTTGGTTATGGAGCATCTAAGCATGACAGTTCCATAGCTTCCATGGACGAAGAAGAAATATAAAGAATATACTCGGTGTATCTCAAAAACCCTCTTCATCTGCATCTATTATCGCTAAACTCCATGCCCATTTGCTCTTTAATCTGTTAGAAATGCAAGTTCTGGCATGCAATGCTCCGCAACTGCGAATTATGGTAGAATCTCGTGTTTGGACTTCGACCCATTTCTTGGGAAGGCGAGAACTGTGCTTTGATGGTGTGTCGTCTGTATGCTCTCCTTCAAATCCCAGCACTTCCCAATCCATTTCCATCCTAAGGTTGTTTTTTCTCTCCTTTTTACTCTGTGCTACTGCATCATCTGGCCAAAATCTTTGTTCATCATGTACCCATTGATATGCATTTAGGTGTTTTAGTTCTGAGTTTTGTTAATCTTGGTTTTGGACTTTGTGTGAAGTTTGTAATTAGTGTAGCTGATTATTCAGGAATTCTGGTGATGACTCTGGAGATCTTGGTTCTATATTGAGCAGTAAATTTCTTTTCACAACTCGGCGGAGGTTATTTGCTAGTTTGTTTCTGAGTTTGTGTCCTCATCCTTCTAGGTTTGACTACTTTATGATCTCTGCACAATAAACTTGCATTTAGTTCTTCTAGACTGGTCTCAACCTGTTGTGTTATTTTCAGTGTCGTGTCGATCGACGCTAACATTTATCATTTTTGCATGTGAAAATGATATGTTGTGGTTAACTTCAAATGTGCAAATTTCTGCTCGGAGGGTTCTAAGAAGCATCATTGTTAATTTACACTAAGTAGCTTTTATAGCTTTATATCTGTTCTATGAGATCCCACGTCGATTGGGAGGAGAACTAAGCATTCTTTATAAGAGTGTGGAAACCTTCTCTGGCAGCATTTTAAAAACCTTAAGGGGAAGCCCGAAAGGGAAAGCCCAAAGAGGACAATATCTGCTAGTGGTGGGCTTGGCCCGTTACATGTTCATACATTGTTATACTTAAAAGAGAAAATCACTTATCTATAACCAAGTTGTGTAGTGTATTTACAGCTCAAGCTTTGTGCGATCCTTCTGTAACCATAGATGAAGTAACTCCCACTATTTCACCTTCTGGAGCCTTTTTCCCTACAGAGGTTTTTTCTCTTCAATCCATACTTATTTATGCTTTCTTCATAATTGATTTGTTTTGGATCCTCGTTGCATTGTTATTATTTATCATCGTGTACGAAATATGCGGTTGACAGGAAAGAGTTGTCGAATCGTTTGAGAAAAATACATACTCTGTTGTCAACATTTTCTATGCGACTTTGCGTCCTCAACTCAATGTAACTGGAATGGTTGAGGTAATCAGCAATAAAGCTGTGGTTCATGTTGTTTTAGCCACTTTGACACGTTACGAATTGGCGTATCCCAAGCTGTTTATTGTGTTCCTATTTTGATACCCTTCATGTAAGATCATCACTTTGTAATCATTACCATGCCTATTTGCAGATTCCTGAAGGAAATGGGTCTGGAGTAGTCTGGGATGATCAGGGACATATAGTTACAAATTATCATGGTGAGTGCTTTTAACGCCCGAGTAAAATGGTCACCACATAAGCCCGAGTAAAATAGCTTCAGAGAGGATCCAAAATATGACATTTCTAATGCCAAGCCTTGTATTCACCTTATGAACAGTAATTGCTAGTGCCCTTGCAAGAAATCCGAGCGCTGGGCAGGTTGTTGCACAAGTTAATATCTTAGCATCCGATGGGTGAGGACGCTTGAAGTTAGACCAATGTACTACTGTGATAAACAACATCTATCTGTTTCCTCAAGTTTCTAAATCTTTGCATAGGATACAGAAGAATTTTGAAGGCAAGCTCATTGGTGCAGATCGCACGAAGGATCTTGCGGTTTTAAAGGTAAGGCTTTTCAACTTTAAATTCCTCTACTTTCTAGTTTATGCAAGAATTTGATGATCAAGCATGATTGATTACCATTGTTATTCCAGAGAACAAACAAAATATCACTGATTCTAATCATATCTGAGATAATCTCTGCGACCCTGCAGGTGGATGCCTCGAACGATTTATTGAGGCCAATCAAAGTGGGGCAGTCATCTTCTCTTAAAGTGGGGCAACAGTGCTTGGCAATTGGAAATCCTTTTGGTTTCGATCATACTCTCACCGGTGGAGTCATTAGTGGATTAAATCGCGACATTTTTAGTCAGACTGGTGTCACCATCGGAGGTGGAATCCAAACGGATGCAGCTATCAATCCCGGGAATAGGTTAGACTAAGATTCATCCTTAAATGAATACCACCACATTCATTCTTTCTTCAGGGAAATCTTGTCTTTATCACCATATATATTTGATGTTAACATCAAGGAGCCATCCTTTTCCTGTACCTTTGACAGTGGAGGTCCTCTACTTGATTCGAAAGGCAGTTTAATCGGTATCAATACCGCTATTTTCACTCAAACAGGTAACGTCCATCTTTCTCCTGCCAAGTGCCAATTCACCATCTTACGTCCTTGCTGTAACAACAGGGTAGCTGTTGTGATTTTCACATTACCTCGTCCTGCTCTTCGACGGTAACATTCAGGATGTGATGAACATTACTCTACACTATCATGATTGCAGGAACATCAGCTGGTGTTGGTTTTGCAATCCCATCTTCAACCGTAGTCAAGATTGTACCTCAGTTGATCCAATTGGGTAGAGTGAGTAATCTTGCTTTTCAGTCAATTATGGTGTAAGATTAAGGTTAAGAATTAAAGTTTAATCCCATGAACTCAAATTTTGTGTAGTTCATATTTTGTGTCTAATAAGTTCTTAGACTTTAAAACCTGTTCGTTATATGGTATTAACCATTCATGACTAAGATTCTGGGTTTGCATACAGGTCGTGCGGGCTGGCATAAATGTAGATTTTGCTCCCGATCTGATCGCAAATAAACTCAATGTACGTGATGGAGCTCTGATTCTGCAGGTAGACTCTCTCCAGACTAATTTCTTCTTCATCATTCTTATTCTTTTCCTTCCATCATGCATCAAGTTATTCAATCTAGTCTTTTTATTTATGGCTTTTACTCGATAGGTTCCTGCAAATAGTCCTGCAGCCAAGGCCGGATTGTTGGCCACCACCAGAGGTTTTGCAGGTTATATAGTACTCGGGGATATCATCGTTGCCATCGATGATAAGCCGGTGAGGCCTTCATTTCTGTCTGAAAAAACGTTGTATTTAAGAAATTGTGGCTTCTTAAGAATATAAGATTTGCATAGGTAAAAAACAAAGCAGAAGTGTACAAGTTATTGGATGAGTACAACGCAGGAGACAACATTATTTTAAAGGTAAAGAGAGGAGGGCAAAGTTTGGAGGTGGCTTTGATATTAGAAGAAAGTTAGTAGAAAGTTCAGCAGAACGTTGCGGCGAAGAACACGAGCTAAGTATTTCGACATTCTACTTGGAATCAAATGGAGAAGAAGAAGATCAAGGTAAAATGAGTGATCTTTTGTGTTGAAATCAAAGGTTTCCGTGAAAATGGAATGAGTTTCTGGGAGATAATGGAACTGTTTCAGCTGAGTTGCATATGAAACTTGGTGAGTTCTCATGGGGTGGCCTCAAGTTTTGAACTTGATGCCTTAATGGTAAGGGGGAGATGGAAGAATGAAGTATTAGCTTTTGTTAAGCCCATAATGGATCCAAGTCAA
The DNA here is from genome assembly GCA_033971965.1 of Cucurbita ficifolia. NCBI lineage: Eukaryota > Viridiplantae > Streptophyta > Magnoliopsida > Cucurbitales > Cucurbitaceae > Cucurbita > Cucurbita ficifolia. The sequence continues at coordinate 1,347,218 of CM066976.1, forward strand.
GAAGAGTCGGTATGTGCTTCTGTAAGCTTGCTTAACTGCTACATCCTCCCTGCTTTTGAAGGGTATTAGTAATTGGGCTTCTCGCGGCCCAGAATGAGTCCGCCCCAATTTTCACAAGGCCTGATAATCTTATCGACTCGAATTATTTAACTTAAATCATACAAATTGAATTGGATTAATTTTTTTTTTTTTTTTGTTTTTGTTTGGGTTGGGTTGGGTTGGGTTGGGTTAACCCGACCAACACAACAATAGACGTTATAATCTAACATTACTTTTTTTTTAGATTATTATAAAGAGTTAATAATAGATTATTATAAAGAGTTAATAATATGCTGTGACGTGTAAATATATTTTTAAATGTATATAAATTAAAATGACAAAAAAAAAATAAACAATCGAAACAACCTTAAAAAAACGAAATAAAAGGATGAGGAGAATATACGAGGGAAAACTAAACAGAGTCGTCCCTCGTATCTCCATATAAATACAGAGCAACAGTCTTCAATCTGAAACTATCGCTTCATTGGCCGATTTCAGATTTTTTTTTTTTTTGGCCCCCAACATATTCTCTCTCTCTTACTCTGTTTTTCCTTTCTATTTTTCGTCGTTTCTCTTCAACTTCGGGTGTTCTCCTCACCAAACTAGGTTTCCGCCTCTAAAATGGTCGCCGAAAAGGGTAAAAAATCCAAGCCTGCCGACGAAGTCGAGGACGACGAAGCTGACCACGTTGACGTCGAGCTCGTCCAGTATATCGAGAAGTTACAGGAGGTTCAAGACGAACTCGAGAAGGTCACCTCCCTGTCTCTCCCTTTTCACTTTTGTGTCTTCCTTGAATAGGCTTTAGTTTGTGCAGCCATTTTTCCGGTATCACTCTATATTAGCGTTTTCTGCTGTTTAATTGTGTAGTTTCCCTTGCTGAACTTCAACGTCATTTTGATTGATGGATATGTTAGCTCAATTACCTAGGAGAATGGTCTTTTTCTATTGTTTCTTAACTTTAAATTTCTCTTCCTTCTTTAACTGGTGTTGATTCTTACATATTTAGTGTGACGAGCGTAAGTTGGTTATTCAAACAGTATTGGACCAGGGCTTGAGTGGAAGGCGTAACTTGTGATTAGGGCTAATTTTCTTAATTTGGTCAAATTTTACCCTAACTTCTCCGTGCTAAAAGTGTAGGGTTATGATTGACCTGAACCGTTTCAATGATTTCTTAACACTCTTTATCCTGAAATTATATATTTTTCTTCAATTAAGGATGCTAATTACATGGACAACTAATTTGTTTTGGATGGAAAATAATTGTTTGTCTTGGTTCGAATATCATGCTATACTACCACTTTATTTCAACCTTCTCGCAACCTTTTGAAAGTACTTCCGACTTCTGAGCTCTGAGATATATATCATTGCCTTTCCTCAATTCCTTGTATTTAGTTGGGGGAGGCTGGACTCTGCAAAAATTGCAAAGAATCAGGCTGAATAGTTCCATAATCGATCACTAATAAATGTTGCTTTTGATTTTTTTAAGGCAAGTCATAATTTATTTCATAATTACTTTTGATTTTTTTATCACTAATAAATGTAAGCCATGAAAATAGGGTCATAATGTCTTATAAAAAAAAAGAAAATATTGTCATAATGTGCAACAGAGTATATGTCAATATTTACTTACCTTATTGTACTTAAATTTATAAGATTAAATTTATTAGGGGGAGTATTTTCTATAAGTTCATGCTAGGTAATTATAACTTGCATTCAACCTGGCCGCTACTAAAATGAATCTTGGTATTCTAATATTAAGTGGCACATCTTTATTTTTTAAGTGGTATAATGTTTGCAATATCCAGATGTAAGTTTCACCTACCCCATCATGTTTCTTGTTGAGGTTTTTTTCATTCTTTCATTTACCTTACTGAAGTGTTGCTTCATATCAACACATCATATATGTCCAACTCTAAGTATAGTTTTACAAAAAACATTTAATTTGGATATTGTTCTTCTCCTTCTATTTTTATATTCTTTGCCTGCTTTCATCTTTTCCGAAATAATCAGGTTGTTTAGTGCGCATACTTTTTTATTTCACGTAATAATATAGCTAGATTTTTCTTTTTTCCGTTTTTTTATCTTTTAGGTAGAATATTTCCATGTGGGTTTATAACTATTAATGATCGATATGATTCCCAACTTGTATAGAAGTTCTTTCCAATTCAAGATTATAAGCGGTCCAGTGTTGGATCAAAGGATATGATTTCTCGTTCTCCTTCTAGGTGGATAAAAAAGAGTATAAATCTCGAACTTGATAGGCAATATGTACAAGACATTCACCTTGGCTATGTTCTGTCAATGCCTGATCTATATGGCAATAATGCAATTTCTTATATATCACTCAATATTTAATAAATAGACTTGTACTTAGCCTTGAACCTTTGGATCCAACAGGTTAATGAAGAAGCAGGTGACAAAGTTTTGGAAGTTGAACAGAAATATAATGAGATAAGGCGGCCTGTTTATGTGAAACGGAATGAGATTATCAAAACTATTCCGGACTTCTGGTTAACTGCTGTTAGTGCTCTGTTTATTTATTGACATTTTACATATTGTCTTTGTGAAGTTTACTTTTCTTTCCCCCTTTGATGCTCATGTCCAATGCTTGATTTTTGCAGTTCTTCAGTCATCCTGCACTTTGTGATCTTTTATCCGAAGAAGATCAGAAGGTTAGTTGCTTTAATCTAAAAATGGATATTTCAGCAAGTTTCTTACACTTCAGTTTATTTTGAAGTCCTAATAAAATGAGACTTTTGATTCTGTATTAATCAACTGCAAACAAGTATATACTCTCTTAATTGTTGGTCTCTTATTCTTGGTGCAGATCTTTAGGCATTTATATTCTCTTGAAGTTGAGGATCAGAAGGATGTAAAGATGGGGTATTCCATCATATTTGTAAGCTTCAGCTAACCTGTTTGACTTATACTGTGTCCGTCCATTTGCATCATTCATATCTTCCCTCAATTGCAGAATGTGATAATGATCTGTCACTAAACTGCTTAAAATTACAGAATTTCAATGAGAATCCTTATTTTGAAGATAGAAAGCTAGAGAAGACATATACGTTCTTTGAAGATGGAGCAATCAAAATTACTGGAACAACAATTCTGTGGAAGGATGGCTGGGTAACAATTATTTCTATCTAAATAATAATTTATGTGGTTAGATAGATCAGATTAATGACTAATTATCATTTTTGAAGGGTGCATCAAATGGAGTTAACAGTGAGAAGAAAGGGAAGAAGCGACCCCTGGCCGAAGACAGGTGCTTCCTTACCCCTTATCTGATTCCATCCATCTCAAACAAAGTCATAGAACCTAGAGTTTGACAATGACCTTGGTTTCTCGAGTGAAAGCGTGCTTGAAATTATTGCAGTTTTAAAGCTCAAAATATTTTAAACAACTTTTTCTTATTTTAAGAAGTTCATAATGAGTTAATTAATGGATGAAAACTTTCCTTGATTGAAATTGATTGAACGTTTAACACTGATGTAAAATGAGCTAGCCCATCTATTAATGCTTTTCCTTCCTAGATGGCGTGGGAAAGATTTTCTTTTAAGGTTAATAAGCCACAGTTACGATTATGTTAAAAAAGTAATCTCTCCCACTCAACCGCATGGCTATAAGCAGAAAGATGAGAAAAGGGTGGTGTGCCATTTATTTGTTTTATATGTTTTTTATTTAATATTTGCCTAGAAATTTCTAAAGTTGGTTCATTCTATATCTATATTATTTAATAATCTATCTTTCATCAATTCTATGTTAGAAGGGATTCTATTGGGCTTTGTCTCTTTTGTAATTTCATACCATCTATGACAAGGGAACCCTATGAAAAGGGAACGTTAAGAGAGCCGCCGACTCCAACAACTGTCTATGTACGATTCATACTAGATCTGAATAGTTGTCCATCCTACCTTCTCTACATTCTTGACATTCCATCTTTGTCTCAGTAGATTCTTCCATGTTTCGGCCTTCTTTCCCATTACTTGTCAAAAGTGAGCCAAAAATCTGGTGCAATGCTCCAAAAGAAAATTATTTAAAGCCATAATAAATGAGTAGTGTTCTGTCAACTGTAGTATAGAATATATCATTTAAAAATTTCTAAATCCGTGTACTCAACATAAAGTTTAATTAGCATATTCAAAGGTATTTAAGGAAGAAACTTCTGATTTTCCATTACGTGCTGATGTAATGTGTTACCATTATGCTATTACCCTATTACAATGACTTCTGCTTTCATATTCTCAATGGTTTTTCTTTGTCAAATAGAGAAGTTAAGTTAGTAATACCTTTCTCCACTTTTCTCTACCACATATGGTTTCTTGTTTTAATATAAATTCAGCATATTTACTCCCTATATTGCTCATAAATTTTGATGTATGCAGCAGCTTCTTCAGTTGGTTTGGTGAAACCGAACAAAAAGATATCATGGAGCTTCATGATGAAGTAAGTTTGAACATTTTTCTGCCCTGTAATTATATAAATGCCCAGCATGTCCTCTTGTTAAGTGTTAACTAGTACACTTCCCTTTCTAGTCATTTGAATTGCTGCTCCAGTTAGATATTACAGTTGTGCCAACCTTGTGGAGAACAAAGCTAGATATATATATAACTCGTTTCAGTTTCTCTTCTTTTAAGAACTCAATGCTTTGGTTTGTACTTACGTGCTTGGTTTCTTGAATTAAAATGCAGGTAGCTGAGATAATTAAAGAGGACCTGTGGCCCAATCCTTTGAAATATTTCAACAACGTAATCTCCATCTCCTTTGTTATCACTTTACCTATTCTTTGAGCCCTTTTATTTTATTTTCAATTGTTCTGCTTGTGGAGATACCCCTCCCCCATCAAGCTCAGTTGCCGTGGTTGTTTTTTTGTTTTTTGTTTCCTTCCCCCACTTCGGAGTCTGGAATACCAATCCTTCAAGCAAGAAAAATGAGGGTTCTTCTGATTTCTTTTCAGGATATTGATGAAGATGAAGAGGACTCTGATGGAGAAGATGAGGAGGAGGTAAACAAGATTAAATTTTACTTTCACCGTTGCACTCAAATATATGGATGATATTTTGGATCTGTCTTCTGCTTTCTTCCCATTCTTGAATCACCCGGCATACATCTTTTAGACAATCATTCCCGAGCCTTCATCTAGTTAACTAAAACCTATTCATTGTCACATAATTAATTATAGGATTCATATATACATGCATATAAGTTTTTGAAATATTGCACTTGGTCCAAGTCTAGTGTTCTACAACTGTATTGTTACTTTTAACTGCCCTATACATGTAGCCAAGCTAAAAATTCAAGAGTAATCATCGAACTTTGGATGATTAATGTGTAGGAAAATGGAGACGAAGACGATGATGATGGCGAAGAATGAACCGTAGAGGACAACCCTTGTTAGACACACCCCTTTAGGTACCCTCCTTTTTTCCCCCTTGTTCCTGTTAGACACACCCCCTTAGGCACCCTCCGTTTTTTCCCCCTTGTTCCTGTTAACCTAGGATATCAATTTTTCCAATCTGGGATATACTTGTTAATGCATGGTTGTCATATTTATACATCAATGTGCTATTTTACCTTCTAGGCTATTTCGGCCTACCCATATCATTTAATATGCAGCCCCATCATTTCATGAGTTGGCCTAGTGGTCAACAAGTGCCAAATGGGCTTAGAGATTAGAGAGAACCCCTTCTTACTTCTAGTGGCCACCGACCTAAGAGAATGGTAAGCTGTGATTGGTTGCACATTTTTTTATGTAGATTTTATTTTTTCTTGATGACTTTTAAAAATAATAATTGGGGCATATAAATAATATTATATGCCCCAACTAAGCCCATCATTTAGTGGGGTAATTTATTTTATTTTTTGTTAATAGTTTTTTATTTTTATTTTTTTAATTTCAATGTTTGAGGATGAAGATTTGAATCTCTAAGTTAGTTAAACTGAAGTACATGACAAAATTTACCATCTTACGAACATTATAATTACTAAAAAAATCAAACTACTTTAATTTTTTATTTTTTTTTTAAATCTTTGAAACTGAGTGCAAATATGTTAAATCATATTTATATTAATTTTATAGTACAGTCTCTACCAACATTGCTTTCAAAATGGTTGCGACAGAAGAATCATCATCCAAACAACCTTGTAAATTTTCATATGGTCTTATCTTAATTAAAAAAAGAAAACGAAAATTTTATATTGAGCTCATGAAAGTATTGGGCCCACAGTCCATTGAGAAATGATCCACATGCATTGTTTGATGGGACAAGAGTCCAAGAAAATGTCTAACAATTTTGGTCTGCAAATGACATATGGGCCTCATCTTTCCCACAACTTTGGGCCCATTGTTTGTTCTTAAACCTGCTCTAACCATCAACACAAGACAGCCTACGTATTTGCATTTATAAGATTTCCATTTATATATTAATAAAAAAAAAATGATTAAAAAGGGGTTTGAATATGGGCTGTAAATTTACGATGATAATATCGCCGCAAAGCTGAGCATGTTTTAATAACAAAAGGTGATTTAAAGCACACAAAGGAAAAGAAAAAAGAATTATTTAATTTGATAACATTACTGTCAACAAGGGAGCATAATTAGGATTAGTAGGACATGTTTTTTTACTTAATTAGTTTGTGTTTTTGCTTTATCCATTATTTTCAGGAAGCTTTTATGTCATATATTAAACACTCTTTAATACGAGCTTATATGAATATCATATTCAAGTTCTTATGAGCTCAAATGGCGATGCCTAATCATTTTTAGCTTCCTGGTTTTCATATCAATCTAATGATCATACATTAGTTGGACAAATGCTCGTACATTTAATAATGATCGAGAGTAGTGATAACTACTATTAAACTATTATATTGTTATAATTATGATGTAATATTGTCATGCCTTACCTACATTAAACTAAGATTTAGAATCTAGAGTCGCTATTTAACGACTCTGACATAACTTTTATAAACTAACACGAATCCTTTTAGCTTGTGAGTGAGATCATCTAACGTAAAATTACTTCAAGCTCAACATGTTTACTTTTGAAGTTCTTAGGATTAAGCCACCGAAAATGAACGTGTATCTTGTTGGTACAAATAACAATTATCAATTCTCTTAGGCTTTTCTAACTATCGTACCCATATGATATCCGAATAAATAAAGATACGATAAAATAAGGAGGAGGAAAAAAAATGTAATTTACAAAGATTGTGGTCCATATATTTATTAGAGTAAAAGCCAGAATCCAGGTTTTGAGATTCTGGTCATTCAGCATCTTGCTAACTCCCTCCAATTTTACAGCTATTGACACCCACATGTGCCATCATCATCATCATCATGTGCCTCACTATTTATTTCTACAAAATTCTTTCATCATTATCACAATTGCTACGAAGTCTTCAATCTTATACTTCATATACAAGAACAATAATTCACTAATACGAACGGATAGCACGAATATACAACATCGACTCGAGTTGTTTCTGTTGACGAACTAATTACTTAAGTCTAAGGTTCGATTTAAGCTCCGGAAGGTGCATAAAGTTTAGCATATGGGATGGATGGAAGCAAGAATTATAATCCAAAATGGAAGGGGCAGAGCACATGGATGGTGAGAAAGAGATGAAGAATTGTTTAAATTAGTTAACCAAAACAGATGTTTATGTCTCCAAAAGTGAATACAAAGCTGTCTAATCCATCCTCTTCTCATTTTAAATCCATCCTCTTCTCATTTTAAATCCATCCAAAAGCATTTGGGTTTTTGACTCTTTAAACAACTTTAGACGCCTTACCAACTACTCTTGGGGTCTTCTTATGCTCTTTCAACTCACCTTTTTCAAACACAAAACACTTGGAATAATTATAAATATCCTAATGAGTTGTGATTTCCAACCACAAAAACTCATCAAATTTCTCCGGAACCCTCTCTTTTTCGTTTTAATTATGTGGATACCATCCAAATTCCCATGCTCAAATCAATTTTCTTTTTCTACCCTCTTTAATACGTCACATCCCACGCCAGTTGAACAGAAAAACGAAACATTCCTTTTTAAGGGTGTGAAAACCTTTTCTCGAGTGGACGCATTTTAAAACCCTGATGGAAAACTCATAAGAGAAAATTAAAAAAAAAAAACAATATATACTCGTGATGAGCTTAGACAGTTACACTATAATACAATAATAAATAATTGTACGTGAAAATGATATTCTTATTTATGTTCGAAGATGAATATGAGATGACATATTTTGCAATTATTAAGACGACAGTTCCAATCAAATGTCATTTTTTTGACTTTATTTAGTATACTCCATTGTTTTCATATACATTCTACATAATTCAGATTGGATTTAGATTCAATTGGGCCTAGCGGCCCAACTATATGTATAATTGGGCTCTATAAAGGGTGGGCCTAATTTTTTTTTTTTTTTGAAAATATATCCATTAATATCGATTAAAATCAAACAATTCATGGTTGAGTTCCATTACTCTACATTTATTTCTTTATACCTTTAAATAACAACAAAAAATAAAGTCATTTAAATCAAACCATACATATGTAATTATATCAAACTTTCTTTCTCACACATATCAGTATTTATTTAATAGCATGTGGAGTGGACATTTTTATGTTATATTCTATTTATTAATCTAATCATCTTTATATATATATATATATATATATATATATATGTTCTGCAAAACTGAGCAGCTTCCATTGAAAGGTCGGTCCTTTCCTGAGAGTAGACCCCATTCGCACTGTACAAAAAGAAAAAGGAAAAATAAAAGACAATTTTTGGTACATCTATAAATTCAATCAAATTAATTTTCTAAATTTCAAAATTACCCCACCGTTAATTTGTCTGTTTTCATTTATCAATATAATTTTTATTAAAAAAATTGTATCAATATATATAAATCTAATGTTGTACCAATATAATTTTAAAAATTTTAAAATTTAACATTACAATATAATTTTTATTAATTAAAAAAATTATTTATAATTTTTATATAATTAAAGTTTTAGAATAAAAATTATAAATAATTTTATTTAAATTGATAATGGAAAGGGTAAATACAAATAAAATAGAGATTTTTAGGTTAAAAAGCATGAACAAAAGAAAATAGTTTTAAAAAAAAGTGTGGTTAAAAAGTCAGGAGTTGAATGATTTGGGGACGAGAAAGGGAAAAAAGAAACATGTTTGTGGTTGGTTGTGTAATAGTCTCAAAGAAAGAGGGCTTGAATGCAATTTTAAGGTAGTGTAGTGTAGCTAAGCTCACGTCACTGTCGTGTACTGTTAATCTCCATTTACAACCATTCACAAACTGCCACCTGGAAAAAACTTTCATTCTTATTATTTCACTTTCTGTCTCCGGACTCAGAAAATTAACATAAAATGAAAATAA